>OX451736.1:1407197828-1408612828 GCA_948472305.1 Vicia faba
GACAGCCCGTCATCCCTACCGAAGAACCCGGTCGCGACCCATCAAGGCACGACAAGAGGCACAACAGAGACGGGCGTGTGACCTTCAACCACCGAGCCTCACGCTCGAGGGGAATCTCAACACGATCATCGTTCCAGACATAACTACAGGACCCCTTCTCTTTCTCCGGAGAGGAGCGACGAGGACGACCCCCCGCGGTCCCCTGTCGCAGGCCATAATGGACGCACCTATTCCCCCGGGCATGGAGAAGCCCCCACACCTGAAGGAGTATGACGGAGTAGCGGACCCAGTCGACCACATTGACGGGGTTCGAAGCCATGCTCCACTATCACAATGTCGGGGGGCCCATCAAGTGTCGTCTCTTCCCCACAACTCTCAGGAAGGCGGCCATGGACTGGTATAAAGGACTCGCCCCCGGGCTCCATTACCTCGTGGCGGAACCTGAAGAACCAGTTCATCAGTTCCTTCACAGCTTCTCGGCGCCACCCGAAGACCGAGGCGGCCCTCGAGGCCATCATCCAAAGACAGGATGAAACCTTGAGGGAATTCATCAACCGCTTCAACCGGGAAGCAATACAGGTCCCCTGCGCGGACCATATGAAAAGATATTTGCTGGAGAGGGGCCTCCTCCCCGGCACAGAATTCAGAAAAGCTGTGGGTATTGAGCCACCTGCAACTTTTGACGCTCTCCTCGACAAAGCCCGAGCATACATGGACTACGAGGAGAGAGAAGCTGCCAACAGGGCACGAGACTCCAGGGCTCGTGCTCCCAATCATAGCAGCAGCTCACGACAAGATCCTCCTCCCCGACGAACCGGGGAGAAAAGGAAGGAAGATCGACCCCGGGAGGTCCGGGGAACAAAGGGGCCCCTCGGGCCGTTTCACCGAGTACACTCCGCTCACGGCTTCCCGCGAGCGTATTTTGGCGGAGTGTGCTAGCACAGATTTTAAAGACGGTGGCGTCAAGCGTCCCCGGCCAGCTCCTGCCAAGCCAGGGGTAGACAAAAATAAATACTGTCAATACCATAGGAGTCATGGTCATTTGACAGAGGACTGCGTCCACCTCAAGGACGCCATCGAAACCCTCATCAAAGGAGGGAGGCTCGCACAGTACAGGCGAAACGACGCTCCCCCGTCGTGACGCCCATGAAGCTAAGGAACCCGAAGAAGATGCCCGACCATCTGACGAGTCGGTGCCAATCCAGACCGCCTTTCTCGGTAACCAGGCCCGAGGATTTCGAAATTCCCGAGCTCCTGCAGGAGCCCCTGACGACACACAGCAGGTGGGAATACTTCCCCTCCGCCATGGTCATCAACGGGGGCGGGTTCAACGACCTCACCATCAATTCAGCCAAGAGGAAGTTGGACGAACTGGTCGACGCAGCTCCTCCACAAACGGTGACGTTCGAAAGGGTGAAGGGCAGATCAGAGCCCATCACCTTCTACTTAGAAGAGCTCCCCGGCGGAGCCCCAAACGCAGTCATCCCCTTGCTGATAAGGGCGAAGATGTCCAATTTTGACGTGCATCGCATCCTGGTCGACGAAGGGAGTTCCATCGACGTGATGTACAGCCAGCTGTTCCGGACCTTGCAACTGGACGACTCACACCTCTCTCCGTATGTGGGTTCAGACCTTCAAGGCTTCAACGGCTCGACTTCCAAACCTTGGGGTTATGTCGAGCTCCTCGTAACGTTCGGGGAAGGAACAGCTACAAGACAGGTGAAAGTCCGCTTCCTCGTCATTGATTGCCCGTCCCTATACAATTGCATCTTGGGGAGGCCGACATTGGCGGAGCTGACAGCGGTGCCCTCAACTGTCCATCTAAAATGAAGTTCTATACCAAAAGGGCAAGGGTAGCCACCATCCAGGGAGACCTCGCCGCTGCCCGCAGGTGCTTCAACGCCGCTTCAAGGGGACGGGATACCGTCGACGTGGGTACCAGTACCAGACCCACCAAGAAGACAAAGCAAGAGCCCGACAGAGCATCTCCCGAGGTAGAAGTTCAGAAGGCTCCACCAAAGGTCGACTCCATAGCTCTCGACGCCCGCTTCGACCAAGACGAGCATCCAGCAGCGAGCAAATCCCCCTCCGACCTATTCCGGACGGCGATTTTGAACTCGTTCCCCTCGGAGCAGACCCGACCAAGGGAGTGAAGATTGGCAAGACCTCCCCGACTTGGCCAGGAAGCAAATCAAGGCCTGTCTGCGCGAGAATGCTGATCTCTTCGCCTGGAGCGCTGCAGAGATGCCCGGACTCGACCCTGAGGTCGCCTGTCATCACCTCGCCATTGATCCAGCCGCCAAGGCCGTAGTACAAACGTAGGCGTAGGCAGTCTCCAGAAAAACGGAGGCTGCTGAAAAAGCTGTAAAAGACCTCCTAGAGGAAAATTTTATTTCTGAAGCCCGGTATTCCACCTGGCTGTCAAATGTTGTACTTGTCAAAAAGAATAATGGAAAATGGAGAATGTGTGTTGACTATACCGACCTCAACCGGGCTTGCCTGAAGGATGCTTTTCCTCTACCTAACATTGACATGCTGGTCGAAAATTCGGCCGGCTACAAGACTTTGTCGTTCATGGACGCCTACTCGGGATACAATCAAATCCCAATGGCTCTGGGCGACAAACGCTGCACGACGTTCATGACCAGCTCGGGCAACTATTACTACAACGTAATGCCCTTCGGACTGAAGAACGCCGGTGCAACTTACCAACGCATGATGAACAAAGTGTTCAACAAACAGATTGGTGACATGCTCGAGGTATATATGGACGATATGATCGTCAAATCCCGAGCAGACACCGATCACGCAGCTCATCTCAAGACAGTCTTCGCCCAAGCAAGATAGTGCAAAATGAGGTTCAACCCCGAGAAGTGCACGTTTGGGGTTAAGGCAGGAAAATTCCTCGGATTCTATCTAACAGAACGAGGGATCGAAGCCAACCCCCGACAAGTGTCGAGCGTTCTCCGACCTCCCGACACCAACGTCGAAGAAGTCGATACAAATCATGAACGGCGTGTTGACATCACTATCACGTTTCGTCGCGAAGTCCGCTCAGCACGCCCTTCCCTTCTTCAAACTCCTTCGAAAGGAGGCAGCCTTCGAATGGACCGAGGAGTGCGAACACGCACTTCGCCATCTGAAGCAGAGCCTGTCTCAACCGCCCGTGTTGTCTCGACCAGATGACGACGAACCACTACTATACCTATACTTGGCGGTTTCAAACGAAGCCATCAGCGCAGCTCTTGTCCGCGAGACCCCTGACGGGCAGAAACCTGTCTACTTCACGAGCAAAGCCTTACAAGGCCCCGAGAGCAGGTATAAACAGATAGAAAAGGTTGCTCTGGCCCTCGTCAACGCTGCGAGGAGGCTCAGACACTACTTTCTAGCGCACACCATCATCGTACGAACCGATCAGCCGGTGAGGCAACTCCTGGGTCGGCCAGATATGGCCGGCAGAATGCTGAAGTGGTCCTTGGAACTCTCTGAATTCGACATTCAGTACGAGAGCAGGAAGGCCCTGAAAGCACAAGCCTTGGCCGACTTCGTCGCGGAGATGACCACTCACGACATTCCCCCGGGGAAGGAACACAAGTGGACCATCTTCGTCGACGGAGCCTCCAGCTCGTCCGGAAGCGGCGCAGGGATCCTCCTGGAAAACGAAGAAGGTGTGGTAATCGAGCACTCCCTTGGTTCTCTCCTTCCCAACGTCAAATAACCAGGCAGAATACGAAGCCCTGCTCGCAAGACTGAGATTAGCCGAGGACCTAGGAGCCCGCGAAGTTCAAATTTACAACCGACTCCCAGCTCGTCGCTTCCCAAGTACAGGGAAGCTACCAGGCCAAGAATGACAACCTCATTGAGTACTTGAACTTAGTCAAGAAACACATGGCAAAGTTCGTACGTGCAGAAATTTCTCATGTTCCCCCGCGAGCAAAACACGAGGGCGGACATATTGTCCAAACTCGCGAGCACACGAAAGAAAGGCGAGAATAAATCCGTCATCCAGGAATCTCTGGCACGACCGAGCATCGAACCACCTTCGACTACGGTCGAAATCCACGCCATCGGGGACGCCACGTCCTGGATGACCCCAGTTTATAATTTCCTAACAAAGGGAGAACTCCCGTCGAACCAGGCCGAAGCTGTCATAATCAAGCGACGAGCATGTTCCTATGTTGTTCTCGAGCAGAAACTGTACCGAAGAGGATTCTCCATTCCCCTCCTGAAATGCATTGACGAGTCCGCCATCCCCGACGTACTGCGGGAGATACACGAAGGGATCAACGCCCAGCACATGGGCGGTAAATCCTTGGCAAGGAAAGCCCTTCGGGCAGGATACTACTGGCCGACGATGCAACATGACGCCAAGGAACACGTGAAAAAATGTGACAAGTGTCAGAAGCACGGGGATATGCACCTCGCCCCCCCACACGAGCTGAACACATTGTCGTCCCCATGGCCGTTCGCCCTGGTGGGGCATGGACATCCTCGGGCCCTTCGTGCAAGGGACCTACCAGAACAAATTTCTAATCGTCGCCGTGGATTACTTCACGAAGTGGATCGAGGCCGAGGCACTCGCAAAAATCACCTCACACAACATCCTCCGTTTCTACAAAAGAAACGTGCTCGCCAGGTTCGGAATTCCGCAGGCACTGGTGACCGACAACGGTACCCAGTTCACCGACCACGGATTCCGAGACTTCGTCACCAAACTGGGGACCAAACAACACTTCACGTCGGTCGAACACCCTCAGACCAACGGGCAGGCCGAAGCCGCAAACAGAGTCATCCTCCGAGGGCTCAAACGTCGACTCGGCGAAGCCAAAGAGGATGGGTCGAGGAGCTCCACAGCGTCCTGTGGGCGTACCGCACCACACCCCACTCAACGACTGGGGAAACACCATTCCGACTGACCTACGGCACCGAAGCTGTCATCCCGGTCAAAATCATGGAACCATCCCGTCGAACGGAGGAACCCCTCGACGAAGAAATGAATGACGAAGCACTGAGGGATGAACTCGACCTAGTCGAGGAAATCCGATCGGGGGCTGCCCTGCACGAAGCCACCCTAAAACAACAAGTGGCTCTACGCCACAACGACAAGGTCATCAAGCGCGAGTTCGAAATAGGCAGCCTGGTACTACGCAGGAACCAGAAAGACTCCCGCGAAGGGAAGTTGGCCGCGAACTGGGAAGGACCTTACCCGCGTCCACGGCACCACGGGTACCGGGGCGTACTACCTCGAGCAATTAGACGGAGAGCCACTACCCACGACCCCTGGAATGCTGCTAAGCTAAAGCAGTACTACAGTTAGAAATTGTCAACACCTGGGACCCTCGACCGGCAGCACCCGCGCTCGGGCAACGAGGAAAAACGCCCAATTTCGTGTAAGGCTAAGGTACAAGCCCGACGTACGACCAAAATAGCACAGCATCGCGCGGTAAACGATGACGATCGATAGTGCCCGACGTGGACAGCTGTACCGAGCCCCACCGTCGTTGTACCCATAAGGCAGAACACCCCAGCTCGCGATGGGCAGTTCACGCCAAGGGCGAATCGTCCCTAACGGGCTCCACGCCCGATGAGCAACCTCGCTCCGAAATGCCCGACATTCCATCAAGAATAACGGGCCATCTACAAGGGTCAAAAGAAAATCTCTCCCCTCGAGCGCAACACTTAGGTGGTTCTGGCCAATCGAAATAGGGCCGGGAACGCATACAAACGAAGTCGAGCATATTCGCTCGCCAAATCAAGGCCACTTACGGGCACTCCGCAGGCCCGTGGCTTAGGCTAAATTCATACAAGCATGTGATTTCGAACAAAGGCAAAAAATCCAAAAGGTAAAACAACATTGATATAAATGCCCGAAGGCGACAAAACAATAGTGAACCGACCAAGAAGGCCGGCGATGTTCATAACATACAATAAACGGGCACGCAGGCCCAAAGAATACAAATATCAAGGGCACGCAGGCCCGCTATCCTACTCAGACTTCCACAGAATCATCATTGCCGGCATCAGGAGAGTCGGGCGGAGGAACGATCACGCCACCTACAATCCAGTGTGTGTGACCGATGCCCTCAGTGACCAGGCCAGGGTTTAGCAAGGAGAGTTGATCGACCCGCAGAATTGAACCCGTCTTCCAGGGCACCGACACAGTCCACCTCGAGGAGCCGGATGTGGGCGACCAGCTCCGCCCGACTCTTCAAAGCTACTATGTCCTCGGGCTCATCTTCGGCAGGTTGCAGGGTAGCATTCATTCCCTCGACCTGTTTACCCAAGCGTTCGACTTCGGCCGCCAGGCGATCCCTGTCCGCCCGACGAAGCTCCCCTTCCTCAGTCAACTTCCCCGATTTCTCCTTCTCCAGGGTCAACATCTCCCTCTCAGCATCGAGCATCGCGGTCTGCTCTCGGAACATCCCCTCGGAGCGTTCCAGAGCGACCTTCAATTTCCGCGAGCTCGCAGTCAGCGCCGCCTTCTCCTGCTCGAGTTCTTCAACACAGGCAGCATCCCCTCCATCCTCAGATAACACCAAAGCCATTTCGGCCATTTTTACCAGCCCGTCCACGCTGGCGGCCAGATACGCCTTCCTTTCCTCTTTACTCATCTTTTTTATGGCCTCAGCTTCATGGGCAACCACTGTCGGGGGGAACCGCTTGAAAAAAGCCCACCTCTTCGGAACAAGGGGGGAAGGCGAAAGATCTAACAGCGCCGGCGTCCTCCCCGACAGTCGAACCACCTTCCATGCGGGTCCTCTTCCTCTGCGTCAAAACAGCACTGGGGTCGATCTCCTCGACTTCTGGGTCCGACGCGGGCCCCGAGCTCGACGGCGAGACCACCCTCGCCGGCTGAGGAGCGTTTGGACTTTGTGACGGGCCCATTCTCGTTACCTGTGGGGGCTTCACGACCCTCCTGCCTCGCCTCTGGTCGCAGGATAGTTTCAGGAGCCTTTCATGTCGGCTAGCCATCGTACCTGCACGAAATAAAGGAGAAGTCAATATCAAGCAAACCTCATGAGTAAATGACGGATAAAGAATTTCAAGCAACAAACAACCTAACAGGCGGGCAGCCTGCCTGTATGTCGGGCACTCCACCAGCGTCTTGGTGTCGATCGGACGGGACTCGAACGTCGGGTAATCGTCTTTATCCAGGATATCATCCCCCTCCCGTGTAACCCATTGGGCGGGATGGAAACTGTCGACAAACCGACAAAGAGTGTCGTATGCCTGCTCGTCTTCCGAGCACATGTCCCCGGCCGCGGTATGGTAATAACCGGTCCCGTGCTCGTAATGCCGGGACATCCAGTACACTGGGATTTTTAGCCCTACGACCCGACACGGGGTTCCCGTCGTCGTTCATCATCGCCTCCCCCATCGTCATCACTCACCGGCCCCTCCTCCCTCGAAAAGGGAATTTAAAGCAGCGGAGGTAATTGGCCGAACCACGTACCACTTGTCTTTAAACCCCCTCACGGAGTCCATATACATCCTAAAGAGCCTCCTCGACTGCTTCAGGGAGACCCAGCTATGTTTCCCTCCTCGGGACTGACGCTGCAAGTGAAATACCCGGAAGAAAAGCGGGATGGTCGCCCCGATCCTCAAGTATCGACACGTCAACTCAAACGCCCGGATGAAGGCGAGAGAGTTTGGGTGCAGCTGAGACGGGGCCAGCTCCAAGTGCATAAAGACCACGGCCTGGAAATCAGTGAATGGCAGCCGCAGCCCTAGGTCTTTAAACGCGATCTCATACATCGCGAGGCTATAATTAGGATAAACCGAGCAAATCCTTGCACGGGTTGACGAAATCATGACCACGAAGTTCTGCTGGAAGTCGGGCTGGTCTTGACCCTCTTCAATGACAGTGAATGGATGTCGGTCATCCCGACTATATACCGACGCTATCCCCCGCGGCTCGACGCCCACCCATTCCAGCAATGGGTCGGTCACGGTATCAATCAGGGTGGCCGGTTCGTCGGCACTCTGTTCTTCACCGGTCACGGCGTCCGGAGGAGCTCGGCTCGTCCGCCATGGTTACCTACAGAGCACGGGAAACCAGTCAGTTGAGCACGAAGTCCTACGCTCGACAAAATCATGTCGTCCCATACACGACTACACAAGTCCTTTTCCCAAATGGTTACCTCTCCGACGTCCTGAACCCGGTGTTCTTCCTCAAACCAACTGCGCGGCCACTCTGCAAGCATGTCGACCCGGGGTATGAACATGGCGAGCCGCACATGAAGCCCACGGCCAAGACCATGAACATACCGGGCGCGATCATGAATCAGGCGCCCTGGATCATGAAGACTCCGGGCAGCCCTGAAGTTTATCACCTAAAACTATGAATGTGCCGTCCATAAACATGCGTTTGCCGGTCCTAGACATGAACATGTCGGGCTAAGCACGCGTTTACCGGGCTAATCCCACGCGCACGATCCTAAAACATCTACAAACGCCAGAAATCATGCATTCTAAACAGAAAAGTGAGGAAGATAGATCACTTACTTGGATCAATATGGGATCTGGCTACGAAATGGAAGAATCTGAGACGAGAAGTCGCAACTGGAGAAAGTGTGGAAGAGCAGCAGCAGAGAGAGCACGGAGAGCGGAAAACGTATTATGGGGCCCAAGGTTCCTATTTATAGTGATGACGTGGAATACCAAACGCCACCTCGGGCAACCACGGACTCCATCTCCTCGACGCGCTGCTCCCAACGCAATGATAGCCCTACCCCCATAGGGTGGCAGCACAGTTCCCGAAAGATACCTCGTGCGCTCGACCGACGCGCCCCGGCAAGGATTCCCCGCGCATCCATCTCCGAGGACGTCGTCGAGCACGACAAGAGGAGGCCCCTCGAGGGCCCACACCTCTATCCCGGGCACGAGACCTCAACGAGGGAATAACTTGGGTTCAAGTCATGGCTCCTCGCCAAGGAACCACGACTTGGGGGGCTCCTGTTCTGGACTGGGCCCGACAGGCCCAAAAGCATTACTAAGGCCCAATCTAAAGGGACTTACTGAGGTCCACGCCAAGCAAAGGGGTCACATCCGTGCCCGACATCTTGATGTCCAGCTCGACATCCCACTGTCCAACTCCAAGTGATGATGTCCAGCTCCACCTCTTGACGTCCAGCTCGACATCCTGACGTCCAGCTCGACACCCCTGCCGTCCAGCTCGGCGCCCTGCTGCCCAGCTCGACGTTGTCTCGAGCATCCCAACAAGGGCAGACTCAGTCCACCGTTCCCCCAACGATACTCCGGAAAGACCGCGTCTTCGTCCGCCCGCACTTCACGCAGCACATCCAGGAAGGGGACCACGTGCGGGTCCCCACTACCCACGTAGAACCTGGCAGTTCCTCCATTGGGCCAAATCCGCCCGGCCCAATGAAGGGACCTTGGCCCAGCGCTGGGGGCTATAAATACCCTCTGTTTCCAGAAGGTCAGGTATTGATCATTCTAACCTCAACTTCTATTATCTGCTCGTACTCCTACTTACTTCAGCATCGGAGTGTCTTGCAGGTACCCCCCCCCCCCCACCTCGTCAAAAAAAAAGCTTTCTGCTCGGAGCCAGCCGTGACGGTCCAAACCTTCTGATCAGGTCAGATCATATATATATATATATATATATATATATATATATATATATATATATATATATATATATATATATATATATATATATATATATATATATATATATATATATATATATATATATATATATATATATATATATATATATATATATATATATATATATATATATATATATATATATATATATATATATATATATATATATATATATTACTTTTTCAATCATTTAAAAATATATATATAAACCAAATATCACATATATAAAAAAATAATATATTTTTTTAATTATTATATATATAAATAATTTCGAAAAAAATAAAAAAAATTATTTTCAGTTTATAAACTAAATATCACAATACAAATATATACACAAATATATCTAAAAATATATCAGAAAACGAAAATTCTATAATAAAAACCTTAAATTGATGAACAAATACTGTTTCTTGAAGCTATTTGTAGTTTTCTTTAAAATTTAGCTCCCTTTGGATATATCAATTAGTAACTGAAAATAAGAATCTGAACAAATTACACACTAATATTGAAAATAAATTAAATACATAACAAAATAATTTAATTTATTTACCTGAAACCTTTAGATTGTGATTGGAAATATTAGGTTTTATTTGGGAAAAAAATGAGAAGAAGAACAATGGAAGAGAAGAACATGCAGAGAGACAGGAAAGAGATGAGGAAATGGAACGAAAACTGAAACAAGGGGTAAATAAGTGCTGCAATTATTGGGCTTGAAATTAGCGAGGGGAAGCCCAACGGAAATAAAACGTTCAAAAGAGGCGTGAGGTAGCCCCTCGCTAAATAATGCATTGGAAAAAGGCCCCTGCAGGCGCAGTCTGCACACTGCCATGACTAGACAAAAGTTATCTAGATGGCAGGGGTAGCCCCTCGCTATTGTCACATTGAAAAATAGCTTGGGGTTCCCCCTCGCTATTTTCCCTCTTTTAATTTTGCAAGGGGTAACCCCATGCAATATGTTTTTTATTTTTTTCTTCCCTAATTTGTACTTTGTGAGGGGCTATGCACATGTGTACCTTATTTTTTCTCAGGGGTTTAACCCCTGTCTAAAACCCCTAGTAATTTTCATACTTTCTTGTAGTGACCCTTTGATTCTTATTTTAATTCGACGTAAATACATGCTTTTCTCCATGGGTAATATCATAAACTAAGAGGAATGTGGCACACACTTTATAGTTTTGAAAATATAAAAAAAATATTGTCGGGGATCGAACCAATAAGCAATATATTTTCCCCCTCGGTGGAACATCAACCGAGGGATAAAGTGACAAGATATGATGGCGTCTTTCGTTACATCACATGTGAAACCAAGGTAAGAATTCCCTTTCCAACAAATGTAAAGTGTATTTTTCGTAGTAGTGTTTGGTCAATCCCACATGCATCTTGACGGTTCCCTTATAGGTTTTAAGGTATTTTAGAAAAAGAGATAAGTTTAAAATTGTTTTGAAGTTCATGTGTGTACTTCCTTAGTAATTTAGAAATTATTTTACAATATTCTGATCGCTCAAACACACACCAGGTGAGCTTTCACGCTTCCCTTCATTCACAATTTTTTATGCATCAAGATTTCTTTCTTGATTCATCATAGATTTAACATTTCATCTCAGACTTGACTCCTTCTAACGACCAGGCTTTATATAACTTCTTTATAGACACAATTGTTAGAGATTGTTTGAACACAGATCATCAATGACTACATCGAACGCTACTTGACATTGGATATTGTCATTATTGAATTTGACTTAATAATTTGATCTTGTAAGCAAACATCTTGATCTTGATAAAATATTTTTGATCATCAAAACTATAACGTGCAATAGGTGATTAGGAGGCCACATTGCAACATCAAACTCAGCCAATAAAGCAACACCTGATCCTTTGTTTTCCTTATTAATTAATTTGATTTAAAACAATACAAAAATTAGTTTATTGACAGGATTTAATTGATTTATATACCATAGTTTAAGAATTGAATTGAAGTATTTTTGATAATTGAGAAATTAAATAAATACATTTATCATACCTGTGGGACTAAAGCAGTGTCTATTTTATAATTATTGAATTAAATGATAGAAAAATAGTTGAAAAATAGTTTTGAGAGTCTTTAATATTTAAAAACATTTTAGGGACATATTTAAAAGTTTATTAGATGATTTAGATACTAAATTAATATAATATGAGCTAGCCGAAGAAATTAAGTTATGGATGTCCACCGTTTCACACCTTTCTCATTTTGGTTCAATTCATAAACATCCTTCACTGAAGATTACCTGTATTTTCATCGGTTTATTTTTTTTCAACATTTCGTAGGCCCAACTTAATATTATATCAAAACATGAAACGGAAAATTTATCACCATTTCTACAACCTTGACTCTAGTCTTGTTTCATATATACAACCTTAAAAATATAACCATATCGAAAATGTATAGGAAATGAAACTGAATTGTTCTAGTATATTACCACGGTTCTTGCAGGCATATGTTTGGCTGTGATTTTCAAAATAAAACAAACTTAAATTAAACTGTGAAATTCCTATGAATTTGTCAGAAAATACTAAATATGATCCTATGAATTCCTATGAACAAATGTAAAACAAACTTAAATTAAACTGTGAAGTATGCAAAATACTATTTGCATACTTGTTCTTTCTTTTATTTTTTTTAATTGTTTAAATTTGTTTGCTTAATACCGTTATGAAACACTTTGCATCCTCATACCGAGCACTCCTTGAGATTTTTTTTGGCACAAGTTGTTCCAATTGATCCAATGCACACATCTTTTTCCTTCTACATCTCTCCAAAGAAATCTACTTTAAATATTTCTAATCTCTTGAATCACCTTTTTTTTTTTATGAGCTTCATAGAAAGCCCAACAAACACAACGGTATCAAATTAATGACCCAGTTCATAAGCACGACTCTCCCTCCTAAAGAGAAACATGCCTCTCTAATTAGAAAGCCTATTTCTTACGTTTCTAATGAAATATTTCCACATAGCCACCTTCCTCGGACTATCACCCACCTTAATCCCCATAAATTTAAAAGGTAAAGCTCATATGCCACAAACCAAAAAGGAAGAAGCCATGGCCAACATCGTTTCACCAACATTAACATCGTAAATATTAATTTTGCGAAAATTGAATTTCAAACTCGACATTAGTTCAAAGCCTCTAAGAATAGATTTCAAACTCCAAAAGTTGTTGTTCCTTCCTTCTTCAAACATTATCGTATCATCCATAAATTGAAGAATGTCCACAGAATCACTAACTTCGTATTGAAAGCCCCTAAAATCCCCCAACTCCACCGTTTTCTCCATAAGCCTTGTTAGACCTTCCATCAATATAATGAACAAAAACGATGAAAGAGGGCCGCCTAGGCGAAGACCTCTCTCCACCTTAAAATCTTTCGTGTTGCTACCTTTTACAATCACATGGAACTTGAAAAAACACGCTTCCATCCATTTTAACCATCTATCTCCAAAACCCATCTTGGACATTAAGTACCTAATGTAATTGCAACTCACACTAGCATAAACTTTCTCGTAATCCACTTCTAAAACCAAACAACTTCTCTTTTCTCTATTGGCCAAATCCAGAATATTGTTGACCATAAGGATGCCATCCATAATATTCCTATTTTTTATGAACATGGATTGTGTGTCCGAAATGAGATTCCATATGACACTCTTGATTCTAGTTGCCAACATCTTGGAGATGATCTTATAAAGACTACCCACAAGATAACCCCAGTCTAAACTCCGATAAAAATTAAGGATACGTCACCTTTGGAATTAGCGCAATAAAAGAGGAGGTACACGCCTTAGTAAGAATAACCTTCGAATGAAATATCCAACAAACCTCATGACATCCTCCTCAACCACCTCCCAATTATTTTTAAAAAATTATATAGTATAGCCATCTGGACCCAGAGTTTTGTTCCTGTCACAACTCCAAGTCGCCTCTTTAATCTCCATCTCCGTGAAAACTTGCTCCCCCCCCTTCTCCCTTTCTTCCAAAGAATTAAAGGATAATCCTTTCGGAATAAGTCTTGAAAAATTAGATTCATTAAAGAAATTATCAAAATGCGTTTTGATTTCAACCTTGACCTATTGAACTCCTTAAACCACCCCCTAGAAGTAACCACTGATGATATGGCATTCCTCCTACTTCTCTCTTTGATAGAATTGTGAAAGAATCTAGTGTTCTGATCATCTTCCTCTAACCACCTTTGACCGAATTTCATTCTAAGCATGCCTTCTTTCATAATAAGATACTTCTTGATTTATCCTAGCCAATCTTCTATCCTCAATTTCCTTCACCACTGAACCATTAATATTATTAATTAAGAAGCGATCCAAATTATTCAATTCGTTAATGTTATATACTCTCCACTTTAAAATCTATCCATCCAAAAATCTCCTTATTCCACCACCTCAACCCCTCTTTTAACCTTTTTAACTTCTCATACAACCTATAACCCCCTCTACCTGAAATTATTATACGATTCCATTCTTCCTCCACAAATTTAGAAAAGTCATCATGATTAAACCAATAATTATTGAATCTAAAAGGTTTAGGGCCCTAATCACTCCCTCCCGATTTCAGCCACATTGGGCAATGATTTGATAACTCCTTCCTTCCCACCACTTGGTCGGACACCTCCCAATCTATCACAAGTATATTAGATGACAAGAATCCATCTAATCTACTCATGGCTTTCCCGTTACCACTGAACCAAGTAAACTTCCCCTTGATCGAAGGAAGGTCAATAACATACATTGCATCAACAAATTCCATGAAATCCTCACTTCCCTTGTCTCTACCATCCGCACCTACGCCTATTCTCTTCTCCTTAATAAGAATCGTGTTAAAATCACCTCATATGCACATTCATCCCCCATTGAATTACTCTTCTTCTGGATAATGTTAGTCCAAGTAGTCCTCCTAGTCACATAATTGCAAGATGCATACACATTGATGAAGTTACAACAAAAACATCTCTAAATAGCATTAATTCCCACAAACCCATTCCCTTTAAAATTAAAAATAGGATTTAGAAAGTCCCTTCGCCATAAGATAACCAACCCCCCCCCCCCCCCCCCCCCCCCCCCCCCCCTAACCGAGTCACTTTAAGTCCATTCCATGTCTTTTGAACCCCAAAATTCTTCAGCCAGTTTAACATTAAACTCAACTAATTTAGTTTCCACTAAAAAGCAAATATCAACCTTACCCGATTAATCATGAAGTGAATTCTCTTCCTTTTGAATCTGCTTCCTACTCCCCTAACATTCAGAGTTACTATAATCATCTCAACTGATTAGTCTCACCTTCCTTTCCGCCATTCTTTCTCTATATTTAATCTACATTCCATGTATCTCCTTGATAACCTTATCATAACTTTCTGCACACACGACACCCAATTTGACGAAAGAGTTTTTCACAAAAGCACTAACAACTGACTCAGGATTTTTCCTTATCCTCGAATTGCATTGAACAATGTCTGAATCCGTCATGGATTCACAATGAAACACAATCCCCCTGGTGTAATAATTATTCTAAGCTCTTTTGTTACTAGGTTCGACTTCTTATCCACCTTTTTAGGGTTTAGAATTTAGACAAGCAAAGTAGGAAGGAAATGAACAAGGATCGTTCCCCTAGATCTTTGACTTCTCTCACTTTTTAATTTTTTTCTTATTTTAGTTGCTTTAGCAACCAAACATGCCTCATCAAAATTAGTTGGTCCATAAACTTTGTGGCCTGAAATCTTAAGCCCAACTTCATCTTTGCCCAAGTTACTGTCTCTATGGGTCCCACTGATCAGTGGTTTTTCCACATTTATTTACAATTGATTTTAGTTATGGTTTATTTATTTTGTCAAGTGTTTTAGTCCATTCTTCTATGTTTTATGCGTTGGTTGTGTTTTTTTTTTTGTTTTTAGGATTAGAGGAATAAAACCAAGAAAATCAAAGCGAAAAGTGCAGAATTCAAAGTTTTGAAGGAAGTCTCAAAAACCAAGCTATAGAGCACCTGACACGGCCACCAGTGTCGCCTGACATGGGCTATGTTAGAAGAGGATGCTCAACAAGAAAGTTTGGGAGAATAGACAGAGGCTGACACAGGTGTCTGTGTCAGCTAACACGACCCGTGTCAGAAGATCTAGGCGAGAGATGTTGTTGGTGTGTTGGACAAAGAACGACACGAGTGCGCGTGTCAGGTGGCACGACTCGTGTCATCCTATGATGTTGATTTCCTGATTTTTTTCATACTTTTTCCATATGTTAAGTTGTGAGGGCATTTTAGGTACTTCCAACTGACCTGAATGAATGTGACTATTTAAATAAGTTTTCACAAGGAATAAAGAAACTTTTTTTGGAAGCGAAGAATAGTTTAGACGACTGAATATTAGGGAGATCATGCTTTTTGGAGAGTGGAAGATTCTCATGAGCAGAAGCAATTGAAGATTTGAAGCTATCCAATTACTTGTAATGTCTAATCTTTATCTTGTGATTAATTTGAACTATGTGAGTAGCTAAACCCCCCAATGCTAGGGGTGTCCCTGATTTGACTCTAAACGATTTTGATTCCTAAATTTATTTTATATAATAGTCTTCTCTATTTGATTTAATTGTACAATATTGTATGCCTTCCTGATCGGACAAATTAGGATTGATTTATGGTTAACAACCAGATGGACCACGGTTGTTAAGGTTTTGTATAATTAGGCTATAGTAGATACCATCTAGGACTAGGAATAACATATAGTTACCATATTTTACTCTTGATAAAATAAAGACTTGACTCTATCAGATATCTCTAAGGACTTAGGGTGTAGGATGAATGGTTAAAGGTTTTCCCACAAAGGACTAAAGGCAAGATAATCTAAAGGGATGGTAATTGAATGTTATGAACTTGTTAAAGAGATCAGGATTCAAGGTTGTTACTGAGAAAATTATACACCTTACCCTAGCATGCTCCTCATATCTGTGAAAAAGCCCTAATTTACATTCTGCTTATTTTTATTTCTGCTAAGTGACAATTCCCAAACCAAAACCCCAGTTAAATTTTTTGTTTAATTGAACATGAATTGAACTCAATAGTTACATGCAGTCCTTGAGATCGACATTCAGGGAATTTTCCATTATTACTGCAATGAAAAATATTACACTTGCTACTTTTTCCATCAAGTTTTTGGCGTCGTTGCCGGGGAGAACTTAATTATTGCGTGTAATTTGAGTTCAATTAGAATATTGTTGCTTTGCAACTAAAATTTCTTTTCTGTAATTTTTATATTTTTGTTATTCCTGATTTTTTCTAACATTTGCATGCGAGGAAAATCCTCAGCTGAATTTCCTTTTGACGTAGAAATCAAAAGAACTTTTCATGCAAGGCGCGGACAAGCTCGGTTAATTATGCATGAATCAGAAGGTTCATCAGATCATTCAGGTTCATAGTCTGAAAAAGAAAAAACAATGGCTGAAGACCCACCACCATTAGAGAGACTTCTTGGGGATTACGGAGGAGCAAATACTTCAGCAGGTCGGTTGACTATTGTGAATCAACTGGTCAATGTTGCAAATTTTCAACTGCGTCCTTCAACCATCCACCAGCTCGAAAACAAATCTTTCACCGAAAAGATCAATGAAGATGCCAATAAGCATTTGCAGAGATTCCTCACCATGAGTACTACTTTGAAGAGTAGTTTTACTCATTACCTGCTGAAAGTATCACCACATGGGAAGAGATGGAGAAGATTTTTCTTGATGAATAGTTTCCTGCTTCTGTTTACATTCGCAAAAGGTATAATATTGTGAATTTTAAACAGGAGGAAGGAGAATCGTTAGGTGATGCTTATAAGAGGTTTAAGAGGTTATTAGTAGCAAGTCCTATTCACAACTTGGGTCAAACTGAGAAAATGTAAATGTTTGTAAATGACCTTCGAATGAAGACAAATCAACTTATTGATACAGCAGCTGGTGGCTCATCCAACTTTACAACAACCACTGGTGTGAAGAAGATTATTGAAGTCATTGCTGCAAATGAGCATCTACAGCTATATGACAGAGTTGTAAGCAAACCAGGGGGACTGATTGATTTAAAGTTGGAAATTAATAAGCAGTTGAAAATGGAAGAAACAATTGTGGCAGGAGTAGAGAAAAAGCTGAAAGCAATGAACATATGTACTCAACATGTAGCTCAGGTACAAAAGGTAGCTTGTTAAATTTGTAGTGGATCGCACCTTACTGTGCAATGTCTTGCGACTCCACAATAAATTGAGGGGATAAAAATTTTGAGGCAAAATTACCCGTATTCTGACATCTATAATCTTAGATGGAAGAATCATCCTAACGTTTCCTAGAAAGATCAGCAGCAACAAGCCCCTCAAAAAACAGAGTGAAAGTAACTATTAAAAAGATGGATGCTCACACCTGTCAATTTCAAGAAGAGACAAGGAGCAAATACATAAATACTACAGCTGCAATCAAAATGTAATAAGTTCAAATGAGACATATCGACTCTAGTCTTGTTTCATATATACAATCTTAAAAATATAACCCTATCGAAAAATGTATAGGAAATAAAACCGAATTGTTGTAGTATATTACCACGGTTCTTGCAGGCACCAGGTGCCGTTTCAGCATATGTTTAGCTGTGATTTTCAAAATAAAACAAACTTAAATTAAACTGTGAAATTCCTTTGATTGACTTAGATTGAGTAATTATAATTCCTTCTATTATATATATATATATATATATATATATATATATATATATATATATATATATATATATATATATATATATATATATATATATTCTTTTTGGTAGAATGTATATATATATTATTTAGTTAATAGTAGTTTTCATGTAATCTGGCATAGTTCTTTTAATGTTTATTTATTATCGTGTTTATTTTTTATACTAGTTTAGTTTATTTTGGTAGACTTTCTTGTAGTTGTACAAATTTGTTCTGTCCTTGTGTTCTTTGTACTCTTTGTCTCATATTATTTGCACATATTCATATATATCAACACAACATCTAACATGGAAGAGAAGACATAAACATATAACCTCAAATATAATAAAAATCACTTACTTGCTCAATAAAACACTTACTTTCTCACTAAATATTATACAAAAATACAAATTTATCAAAAATCTATTATCATTATTTTATTCACATATTATTGACGCTTAACGTGCATAACATTAAACAAGAATATACATTTAATTTAGTTCTAGAGAACTTGTACTTATAAACTGATATTGTCTACACGTTTTATCTTTGTACATTCTAATGATTATATATCGTAATAGTACATATAATCCAATAAATTTAACATCCAACTTAACAATGTGATAATGCTAATTAAAAACATCACAAGTCTCCAATATCCATTCATGGTCATTAACCTACCAAAATTCTCATAAAATCTTCCAAAGTATGAATTTCACTTAAGTATACTCTACATATTTTGGCATTAAAACATGCTAGAACAATTGAATCAACTCTTACAACATTCCGACATATTTCTATATTTATATTCATATCAAAGTCCAACTAAATCAACAATGAGCGAGGTAACAAGTAAGCAACAATAACAATGAGAATAAAAAATTTACTATTTACATGAAACAAAAAGCATATATATAATTCTTCAACTCCAAAGTGAGTATCCTTGGTGCACAAAAAAGTTGAACATAAAAAATGAATACGAAAGAAAGAGAGAAAGAAAGGATTGTATTGTACCGTAACAAATTTGTTGAGTAGGAAATTCTATATTAAATTCTTACTAAAATTCTAGTTACAAAGTTGTTTATATACATAAAGTAAAATGACTCGTAGATCATTACTAAAGATAAACTTAATAGTTAAGCTAATAAAATAAACTAAAATTAATAGCTAAGATAACAAAACAATCTCAACTCCAGAAGCTAAACACACTTTTGGAATAGTCACCTCAATAGCTTCTGCTTCTGAACAACATTGCTTATGAGTAATGGCCACATAAGCTTTTGACTATAACAATATCTTCTAAATATGAATTACTTCCAACATCATATCTTAATTCATATTCAACTAATTAAAAATTCTACAACACCAATTTCATCCCTCAAATGGATACAGTGTTCAGTCTTGACATCCTTCGTCAGAACATCTTTAAGTTCCTTGTGGATGCTACAGTGTGCAACTTCTAGCACTCTATTATGGAATTGACATGCAGACAAAGCACCTGCAATGTATTCAACTTCACAAATTGACAACATGACCACATGTTGCTTCTTGGAGCACCAAGAAATGAGAATTTCCAGATATTTGAAAAAATATTCAGAAGTGCTTCTAAGAGTCCATTCAGTATATATCTTGAAGTTTTTCAAACTCTAGAAATCTCTTCGGTATTTATATGATTCTTTGTTGCCTCTGAACTTGTTCAGAATCTCCTTTCGATTCTACAACAGCATCATATACTTGACCACCTTCTGAAGTTGGATCACCTTCAAAAGTTCTTCCTTCAAAAGCTTCACCATCAGAAACGTGACTCTTAGAGTCTTGACTACCAAATTTTGGATCATCATCCGAATCAGGATAAAATCAATTATACATTCAGAATCACCTTCGGATTCTGAGTCATCTTTAGAGTCACAAGAATCATCTTCTAATTATGACTTTTCTTTAGAATGTTCTGTTGCAACTCAAAATTTGTCCTCCTAATTTATTATTATTGGGCTTAGACTTTGCATTTGCATCCTTCCATTAGGTCGTCTGCAATAATATAGCATACATATCATCTATTCTATGGTTATTGGATCAAGTTATTTCTGGAAAGCCTCGGCATTTTGCAGAAGTTGTTTATATCGTTAATGGACGCTCTCAGAGTATTTTCCATGTTAAGGATCGGTCCGCCGTTTCACAGTGGTATGTGTTTCGAAAAGTCATAAGTCCAATCCGGTTCATCATATTCATATGTTCTTTCGCCAAGATATCCAGTGATATTTCCTCGAATTCAGGATCGGCTTGAAATCCAATTCTTTGAAGAAGGTCTCCGAATGTGCGAGTTTTCTCGAAGAAATACAGTGAAAAAGTGTGTTGAAGGTAAAATTTGTGGACAATAAAAAATTCATAACTCAAAGTCCGTGGCTCGTTTTTAACCCGTTCGGATGGCCAAAATTTTGTCTCGATGACCTTTACATTTTCATCACTCATGTCCGGAAGCCAATTCGACTCAGAAAGTCCCCAAAGATGTGGATCTATCAAGTGTTTTCGCACAGGAAAATTGTGACAGATGTTTATCTACACCACATTCAAAAAATCATAACTTGGTCAATTTTTATCGTATCGAGCTCGTTCCAGTGTCATTGTCTCACAAATTGAGTTATCTAGTTTTGGTTTCTACTTTCACGAGAAAACGGTACCCCGAAGGCTTCCCTTTTTGTTCCGAAATACGCGCAACTCACTGAAAATACTATGCTGGAAGTTAATTTTTGTCTGAGGTGAAACATCACAAATTCATATACGTGCACATGTAAATGCCTTTTTCACAGGCTGATTTCTTTCTAATATTTGCTTCCAAATGTAAATTCCTTTTTCACAGGCTGATTTCTCAAGTCAATAATAGATCCTCTTTTATGTACGTGCACATAACTTCTTCTTTTACGGTTTTGTTTGCAAAAACGTCCAATATTTTTATAAACATGTGCATATAAATTTTGTTGGCCTTACATGAACATGATAATCTAAGTTATAGTTAGTTGGTTTTAAAATTTGCTTGAAATAGGGATAATAAATACAATTGTCATACTATGCGAGGAGTATGTTTAATTTTCTTCTTGATGGAATACTCAGCTACTTACTTGTGGATATGTTGCTAAATTGTTTCATGGCTTCGTACTAGTGGGAAAGGTTTACCTCTTCCCATTGAATGATAATTTCTCTATAAAGACAAACGAAAGAAAAAACATTTTCCAATTTCTCTTCATAATATAGAGGTCATGGGTCAGGATAGTGCCAAGATTGCAGTGCGTCGTCAAGATTGACAAGTTTGGAGGGAGTCAATTTTCGTCCATGGTGGCGTTTTTCTCTGCTGCATTTCCATGTGTATCTTGATTGTCTGTTTTAACATTGTCTGCATGTAAGAACTTATTTGTTTTTTAGTGTCAACCCTGATGCGCTGAATATGTTTGCCTTGAAGTAATTCTTTTGTTTTTATTTAAACCATTCATTATCACTCTTTAAATGATTTTCTGGCATTTTGATACCAACTGTGCCAACTCTTTTGCCTAGTCAAAAGATTGGAGGAAGGATGACGATAGTTAAAGTCAATATCTCTGATTGTATGTTTTCGAGTAGAACCCTGTTGACAATATTCTTGCCTTGTTTAAATCCCCAAACACCGGAGATATAAGGGAGATAGACCCTCGTTAACCCCTCTGAACCTTTGAAGTAGGAGTTTCTTCTATGTTCGAAAAAAAACTCTTATTTTAAACCGAGGTAAGGTATATGTTCAGTTAATATGATCGAACATTCAAAATCTCAGAAGGAGTGTCCCATCTGAGGATCACTGAATTTTATCTATCGCATTATGAGATCGAAAAATATCAAAATCACAATGGTTATTTCCTTACAAAAAAAATCCTAAGGTCGAGATCGAATCGATATAACAATGGTTATCCCTCGCCGACCCAGGGATGAGGCAGTCGCCTTCTGTCAAAAGTTCAAAGAATTAGTGTCACACGACTTGTTCAAAAAGGAGAGTACGAATAAGAAAGAAACACAAAAAAAGAAGCCCCGCTAAGTCGAAACTTGAAAGCAAGTCGCTTAGGAAAAAGTTAGGGCATCCCGCTGGACTTCCAAATTAAAATTCAAAAAGAATTGGTCTAGGAAAAAATTAGGGAAAGCGGAAAAGAATTTGAAATGCTCGAAAGGTAGAAAAAGATTATCTAATAAAAATCCTCATCAAAAGAAAAGTCATGTGATCGAACACCAAAAAAAACCAAAAGGTTAAGGGACTGTCATGTCCAAGAAATTGTTGTGGTTCTTCAACCATCATAAACTTTCCTTAGAGATGGGTGCTTGTATCAAGTGAACTGAACTTAGGACCGGAGAATATCACGAAGAGGGTGAGCACCAAATAACTTGATCCTTAAAAACCTTTTTCTAAATAAAAAAACCATGAACCAGGCCACATTACAACCATTAAAAGTCCTAACTGAAACATGGGTTTAACTCGAAAGCATACTACAACAGGATAGTTTGTCCTAAACTCCAAAATGTGTTGCATATCCATGTTGGTATCTTAATCGCTTGCATCGTGTTTGTTTAAAAAAATATAGATTTTTTTTAAATGTTGTACTCTAGCTAGTGACTCATTCACAACATGTTGGTATCTTACTGCTGAACCACATCTTTCCCTCATTCTGAATTCAAGTTCCCACACCACTGAAGGTAATGTACTAATTTGCTCTAATGATGATGATGATTCTAATGCATGGATACTTGATTCCGGAGCTACCGATCATATGATGTTTGATGCTACAGATTTTTCCGAACATTCAACCCCTCGGCGCTCAAGTATTGCCAATGCAAATGGTGGTTTATCGGCGGTAACAGGGGCTGGAACTGTGATGTTATCACCAGCCCTTTTCTTTCAAATACACTACTTGTTCCCTCTCTATCTCATAAGTTGTTGTCTGTGAGTCAAATTACAAAAGACTTGAACTGTGTTGTGCTAATTTATCCATCTTTCTGTTTCCTTCAGGATATTCTCTCGAAGTAGATCCTTGGGCGTGGTACTAAGAGAGGGGGACTGTACTATATGGAGGATTTCAGTGTAGGCCGAGCGCATCACATGCATTATCCAAGAAACAACAAAATGGAGCAAGCTTTACTTTGGCATCGTCGATTAGGCCATCCTTCGTTTGGCTACCTGAAACATGTGTTCCCAAATTTATTTTCAGATACATCTTTGTTGAACTTCAAATGTGAAGCTTGTATTTTAGCCAAGAGTCATCGAGTCACTTTTCCATTAAGTATGAATAAAAGTAATGTTCCTTTTGATTTAATCCATTCTGATGTATGGGGTCCATCCCCAAAATCCTCTATCTCTGGTTATCGGTGGTTTGTGATATTTGTTGATGATTGCACTCGAATGACTTGGATTTATTTGTTGAAACAAAAAAATGAAGTGGTACACATATTTCAACAATTTCATAAAATGATTCAGACTCAATATTCAAAGAAGATTAGGATCCTTCGCTCTGATAATGGTGGGAAGTTTGTAAATCACCAATTCCGTGAGTATTTCAACAAACACAGACTTATTCACGAAACCACATGTCCACAAACTCCATAACAAAATGGTATTGCAGAACGGAAAAATCGCCATATCCTGGAAACTGCTCGTGCTCTTCTACATGGAGCACATGTGCCTCAACACCATTGGACTGATGTTGTTACTACAGCAGTATATCTCATTAATCGGATGCCATCGAAGGTTCTTGAATTTAAAACTCCGCTGCAGACCTTGTCCACATTTGTACCGCTGCCTACAATACAAATGTTGACACCTCGCGTCTTTGGGTGTGTTGCGTTTGTTCACCTACATAAAAACCAGCGCACAAAACTTGATCCGTGTGCAATTCGCTGCCTGTTTTTGGGATATGGTGTACACCAGAAAGGGTATCGCTGCTATGACCCTACTACTCGACGCATGTATGTAACTATGGATGTTACATTCTTGGAATTTGAACATTTCTACTCCTCGGTAACACACAATTCTTATCTTCAGTGGGAGACACCAGAAGAAGAGTCGAATTGGTTGACATTTGACTGGTTCAAAGATATTGATATACCATCAACTGAAGCTTTTAGTGATTCTTGTCAAATTCAAACAAAACATATGAGTCCTGAAGTTGAAGTATCAGAATCCCCCCCCCCCCTCTGCAGTACTCAACGATCCATCTCCTGAGAATATCATTGAGGTAAGTTCTCCTATATCTCCTGACAATAATAATGGTGATATCTTAGTTAGCTATGAATTACCTCACAGGCATAATCGAGGAAAACCACTGAAGCGTTACTCTCCTGAAGAAGAGGATCATAGATCGAGATATCCAATTGCTAATTATGTCTCTATGAAGGACTTGTCTGAACCCCTTAAGAAATTTGCAAATGAGCTATCTTCACACAGTGTACCTAGCAACGTTGAAGAGGCCAATGAAGATCCTAGATGGGTTCAAGCTATGAATGAAGAAATGGAGGCATTAAACAAGAATGCGACATGGACTCTTGTCCCTTTACCAAAAGGAAAGAAACCAGTAGGGTGTAAGTGGGTTTTCTCTATCAAGTACAAACTGATGGGTCTATTGAAAGGTACAAAGCAAGACTTGTAGCTAAAGGCTTTACACAAACATATGGCGTAGACTATCAAGAAACCTTTTCTCCTGTTTCCAAGTTGAGCACTGTCAGAGTTCTTTTATCTCTTGCAGCAAATCTTGATTGGCCATTGCATCATTTAGATCTGAAAAACACCTTTCTCCATGGGCACTTAAAAGAAGAAATATATATGGATATCCCTCCGGGATACATGACAAATTATGACAAATTGGGAGATTGAACCTGGAAATGAAAAAATATGGCTTCCAACAAAGTAACTCGGATCATACGTTGTTTTTGAAACACCGTCAAGGTAAGGTCACAGTTTTGATTGTGTATATAGATGATATGATTATTACAGGAGATGACTCTGAGGAAATAGCAAAACTTCAAAAACAACTGACAACCGAATTTGAGATGAAAAATCTAGGTGGACTCAAATATTTTCTAGGTATTGAAGTTTCTAGGTCGGAGAAAGGCATCTTTTTATCTCAACGAAAATATATCCTAGACCTTTTATCAGAGGTTGGGCTACTTGACTGTAAACCTGTAGATACTCCAATTGTCCAGAACCACCAACTTGGAGAATATCCAGATCAAGTGCCAACGAACAAAGGAAGGTACCAGAGATTGGTTGGCAAACTTATTTACTTATCTCAGACAAGACCTGATATAGCGTATGCGGTAAGTGTAGTAAGCCAATTTATGCACAACCCGAGTAAAGATCACATGGACGCAGTAATTCGAATCATGCGGTACTTGAAGTCCTCGCCTGGAAAAGGCTTGATGTTCACAAAGAATAATCATGTACAAGTTGAAGGTTATACAGACGCTGACTGGGCAGGAGATATCACCAACAAAAAATCCACCTCAGGCTATTTTACCTTTGTTGGAGGAAATTTGGTTACATGGAAAAGTAAGAAACAAAAGGTGGTAGCATTATCAAGTGCTGAAGCAGAGTTTCGAGGGATGGCTAAAGGTCTGTGTGAGCTTCTTTGGCTTCGAAGACTGTTAATTGAAATTGGCTTTGTTCCGGATAGTGCGATGAATCTTTTTTGTGACAACAAGTCTGCAATTGAAATTGCTCATAATCTGGTTCAACATGATCGGACCAAACACGTGGAAGTAGATCGACACTTCATTAAGCAAAATTTGGAGACCAAGATAATTCAATTTTCGTTTGTTAAATCTGAAGACCAATTAGCAGATATACTCACAAAAGCCGTATGTAGTAGAGACTTCTACAACGCACTTGACAAGTTGGGCATTCGAGACATCTATGCACCAACTTGAGGGGGAGTGTTGGCGTTAGCTGTCAACAAGAATGTAGGAACTAGAATAGGAATATAGTTATTAATTGATAATTACCCTGATTTGGTTATAATTATCCTTATTTAGTTATAATTAGAAATAGGGTTTTCTATGTATATATATAGTACCTAGTTTCCTGTATAAGGGACGATGGAAATATATGAAAGTTGGATCTTAGTTTAACACTATTTATGCAGACTTTTCTGATGATGACTGAGGAACAATAAGGGATCAACTTGACACTTATGTTCTTTAAGTGAGAAGAAATGCTTCATTTTACACTTGTGGAGATGTTCAAAGTTTGAATATGAAGATGGTTCAAACTGAGAAACATTTGGTATTTTTATTGATTTATAAACTTATTGAGTTAGCTTTGATATTGCCGGTGTCGACAGCATCCGTTGAAAGAGTTTTTTCAGCAATGAAGATTATCAAGCCTAAATTGCACAATAAGATCAACTATGTTTAGTTCAATGACTTGATGGTATGTTACACCGAGCGAGAGATATTCAAGTCAGTTAATGATATTGATATTATTCTAACATTTATCGCAAATAAGTCTCGAAAAGGACATTTGCCTCGTGATTTTATTTAACTCGCTATTGTAAGGTTATGTTTATCTCTTTTATTTTAAACAATATTTTTATTGACAAAATGAAGAGTCTCTTTTATTTTGATTGATAACTATTTATATATTATATAAAATGTGAATTTGCGGTCTTTAATTTTTTATCCAGGCTTTATAATTTTTCTGGCTCCGCCACTGCAACATACAATTTTTATCAACAAAACCAAATTCATCAGCAACATATAATTTTTATTTGCAACAACATACAACTTTTATCAACAACAACATACCTTAACAAAAAATATACAACTTTTATCAACAACAACAAACCTTAACAACAACATACAATTTTTATCAACAACATAACTTAACAACAACATGCAACTTTTATCAACAATAAAATACCTTGATAACAACATACAACTTTTATCAACAAAAACCAAATTATCAATAACATACAACTTTTACTAATAACAACATAACTTAAACAACATACAACCTAGCTCAACGAAAACATAACTTAGCCACAACATACAACTTTTATCAAGAAAAAACAAAATTATCAACAACATACAACTTTGACTAACAATAAAATATCTTAAACAACCTACAATATTGCTCAACAATAACATTCCTTAACCATAACATACAACTTTTATCAACAAAAATAAAATCATCAACAATAACATACAATTTTTATCAACAACAGTATAATTTGAACTGAAATGTGAAGAGGAAGTGAAAGAAATGAGTTTTGTGTAACACTTTTCCTTGATATATAACAGTTGAAGAAGATATATTGGAGTTTTGTGAAGAAATGTAATGAAACCGTTCATGGAGTTTCGTTAGAGAGATGTTATGATTTTGTTTTATGAGAGTGACGATTGTTCTTTCTTGAACGACAAAAATTTCTCTTAAATATACTTTATACTTTTCACCATGGTTGTTAAAAATAGGTACATTTTAAAATGATTTATATTTTAGACCATGGCCGGTGAAAGGTATTTTAATTTTAATAGAAATATAAGATTAAAAGTGACATGTTCATTTGTAACAAAAAAAGAAAAATTGTTAATACTAGGATTCGAAGCATGTAAGCCTTAACATATCACCATAATTATTAGTGTGGACCGTAGTAAAAAGTGTTTTAATAAAATACACATGCGTCTAAGTATGAGTTATTACTTCGGTTGATTGAAGAAGCGAGGTAATAACATCTTATTATAGGAGTATTTTGTAGTAGTGTCTTCTTTAGATTTGAATAAAGTGTGCTTAAGAATTGAAGTTTAAAGTAGTTGATTGGATTTATCGATTTTGTTGGAACAACCTGACGTGAAACCTATTTCTGAACCGACACTATAACAAATAACATTTTTCATGGCGAACCTTTTACCATACCTATAGAAAAATCAAGGAATAAAAATAAAAACCAACTATCGCCTCAATGAATTATATGTATATATCTAAAAGAAATATAATTTTTTGTATTGGCATGTAGAATGAATTCTAGTATGAGTTACTCACAATCTCTTTCAAAAAAGAAGGGTTTCGGTAATGTTAAGGAAAATCAAATTTCAAAACAGACGAAAGATGATTTGAGCTACAACAACGGTGGTCGTTCTCCTGTGACAAACACCAATTCTCAAAAAAGTCAGACAATAAGTACTCCAAATATGGCAAATGAAAAACTTATATGGCGTACATTAATGTTGGTAAGAAAATCATAGACTTAGATTGAGTAATTATAATTCATTACATTTATATATATATATATATATATATATATATATATATATATATATATATATATATATATATATATATATATATATATATATATATAGGCTCGAGTATATTATTTTGTTTATAGGAGGACTGGTTGTAAACTTTTCTTGAAGGATGTTGTTTAGTTAATTGTGGTTCGTTTTCATGTAATTTGGCATAGTTATGTTTTTTGTCCTTATAAATATGAGATCCTATAATTTTGGTTTCTCTGAAATGTTTTTTCGAATAATAATCCTCTTAAAATTTTTTGTTCACATATTTTGATCTTTATACAATTTAGCTACGAATTAGCGACAAATTTTTACTTAGCGACTGAATTAGTAGCTAAATCATAGCTAAATCGTAGTTAAATTGTAGGAGAATCAAAACATGATGAAAGCAAATTTTAAGAGGACCATTATTCGAAGAAAAATTTTAGAGGGACCAAAATTGCTGGGTCGTAGATTATAGGGACTAAAAACGTATTTAACCTTTTTTTTAATATTTATTTATTATCATGTTTATTTGTTTTACTAATTTTTCGTTGGTAAACTTTTCTTGTAATCGTGCAAATTTATTTAGCTCTTGTATTACTTTGTACTCTCTGTCTCTTCTAACATTTTTATATATTCACATATATAGATACAACATCTAACATGAAAGAAAAGACATACACATATCCTCAAATACAATTAAACACTTAATTTCTCACTAAATATTATACAAAAATACAAATTAATCAAAAATCTATTGTTTAGACATAAGCTAAGCTTGAATTATCCATGAAAGAAGAAGAGAAATGATGAAAAGGAAGATTTGTATTACTCACAAAACTAACTATTACAAAGAGAGAGTTGGTTCTTATATAACAAGTAAACTAGCTAAAGCTTAGAATAGCTGAATTCTAACTTTCAAATCAAATTCAGTAAGATTTAATTATTAAAGCTTAACTACTCTTCTCCCTTTTTATATTCAAGAAGCCTCCTCAAGCCAGAATGAATGTCAATCATTCCTAACTTGGTATGTAGATTGTACAATGTTCATGGATAGGATGATTTTGTGAGAATGTCGGCAACTTGATCCTTTGAAGTCACAGGCTTTAGATGACTAACAGCTTACAACACTTTATCTCGAACAACATAACAATCTAGCTCGATATTCATAGAGCAAATACATTCTCATGGGCTTTACTGGGTTGGCAGCAATGTGTATAGAAAATACATTCTCACAATAAATGATGATTGGCATATTATGGTGTATCTGAAAGTCATTGAGTAGGTAGAGAACTCATTGTCCTTCACAAGTTGCTCGGGCTAATGCTCTATATTATGCTTCTGAGGATGATCTAGATACTATAACTTTCTTCTTGCTCTTCCTGCTTACAAGATATTTCCCTAAGAAAAAATAAATTCATGTTGTTGATCTTCTGGTATCGAGGCATGCTACCCAATCAGAATCAGAGAAACCTTTGAGGCATAGTGTGGATGATGAGTTGAAAAACAATCTTTGGCCTGGATTTTTTTGAGATTTTTTAGCACATGAAGACCTGCCAACATATACATGTTAGTGGAGGAATCCAGAAATTGGCTTAGCTTACTTACTGCATAAGAAATTCCTGGTCTAGAGTGAGTGAGGTACAACAATCTCTCAACTAGGCACCTATAAGTAGTAGGTTATGATAAAGGTTGGCCATATGCTTTGTGTAGCTGTAAATAAGGTTTCATTGGTGTATTGCAAGGTTTGGCTCCAACCAATCCTGCATTATGGATCAGATCTGTATCATATTTTTTTTGACAAAGAGAGATCTCATCTTGTGTTCTTGAAACTTCAAAACCCAAGAAGTATTTCAATACACCAAAGTCTTTTATGTGAACTTGTCATCCAATATGGTCTTAATTTCTATGAGATCTTCAAGATTAGTTCCACCTAAGACTAAATCATCATCATAAACAAGTATGATTGTGAAGCCTTTGTGAGAATTCTTTGTGAAGAAGGAATAATCAGCTTTAGACAGAATGTATCCTGAATCAGTTAATGTGTGACCTCTACAATTTTCAAACAAGATTAGGTTATGGCAATGTAAGGCCTGGAGGAGGCTGCATATAAAATTCTTCATTGAGATCTCCATTAAGAAAAGTTGTGTTGACACCAATAAGAAAAAGTGGCCACCTTAGAATAGCAGCAATAGGAAAGAGAACTCTGATATTGTCATTTTTACCACAGGGCTAAAAGTATCCATATAATCAAGTCTTTCAGTTTGTGTGAAGCCCTTGACAACAAACATTTCCTTATGTCTTTCAACTATACCATTGGCATGAAATTTTAATTTGAACACTCATTTCCAGCCAATGGCTTTCTTGTGAGGAGGTAAATGAACACGGTCCCAAGAATGTTTTTCATCAAAGTAGTTAACTCAGCCTTGATTGCATTGCTCTAATTTCTATCACAAATAGCATTCTCATAGGTTTGAGGTTCAGTAATGGTTGACATATGCAAAATGCATTGTTTGTGTGTAGAAGAGAATGACTCATAAGATAAGAAAGAGGATGAAGGATACTACATGGAGATGATGAAATTAAGTCAGGAGCTTATGAAGTGTGGATTATATTTGATATGAGATTACAATGGTAATCTTTTAGGTAGTTGGGAGGCTTGATGTTTCTGCTAGATTTTCTGAATGAAGAAATGACGGGGTGAATTTTTTGTTCAGTTGGTGATTGGTTGGTATTATGTGAGTCAATACGTAAAGGTCCCTCATGAGGAATAGTAGGTGTGATATTGACATGAGGGGTGATATAATTTGTAGGAAGGGTATGTCATATGTCAGGTGCTGGCTATGTAGGTATGTGATTGGATGTAGATTAATGAATATTTTCAAACAAGTCATCTAAGAAAGTGGGGTTGTAGGCATTATAATTGAGCTTTTGATTAGTTACTTGGGTGTATCTTGTTTATAAGGAAATAGGTTTTCAAAAAACACAATATCTATTGAAATGAAGAGTTTCTTGCTATTAATTCTCTATTCTTTGGATTGACATTAATTTTAGTAAAACAAATATAGTCACAATATGTTAGATAGGATGTGCTAACTTGCTAAATAGGAACATGTTGAGCAAGAAGTCCTATCCTATGAAGGATCGCGTTGAGTTGAAATGTTTCAACATCTGGAGCAATATTTTGGATAAGATGTTTCAATATCTATTGAAATGAAGAGTTCCTTGCTATTAATTAATTCTGTATTCTTAGGATTGACATTAATTTTAGTAAAACAAATATAACCGCAATATGTTAGATAGGATGTGTTAACTTGCTAAATAGGAACATGTTGAGCAAGAAGTCTTATCTTATGAAGGATCGCGTCGAGTTGAAATGTTATAACATCTGGAGCAATATTTTGGATAAGATATCTTATGTAAGGTCATACGACATTGCGCCTGAGCTGAACTGGATTAGGGTATTCAGTTATGATTTAAGAGTTGCAGAATATACTAGGAATATTATGCAATCTTTGTGGCGTTGATTTAAAGGTTTGGAAGAATCAAGTCAGAATATTGAAGAATATGCAGTTTCTAAATAAGGAGATATATTAGGAAACTAATGATTGAAGACCTTGTTTGTAGCAGAAGTTTCTGCTGATTTGTAACATCTAATGAGCTGTTATTAGAAAACCAGATCCAATTGGGAATATGTTATAAATAGAATGCTTGTAACCTAGAAAAGGCACCAGTCCAAGAGATAGAAGTTTACAGCTTTGTCTTTGTACCAGCCGAGAATTGTAAAGATGTAATCATTAGGATTGAGTCTGTAAGCCACTCTCTAGGAGAGTTGGTATGTATGACCCACTCGACATGTGAGTTGGATTGTGTTCCTTGAGTTGCAAGGTTTTATTCTCACTCAGAAGCCTGTAGGTAATGAGTTGCGTATTATTCTTAGAGGAAGCTTGTAAGAAACTCCAAGTTGTGTTCTTAGTCAAGAGTCTTGGCTAGATATTATCATGGAAGTGTGTCTTCTGTTACTGTCATGGAAGTGTGTCTTCTTATTATGTACAATCGTCGTTTATGATTGATGACGAATTGAGGAGGACCTCATATCTACCTGAGTCTTAGATAGAAGTATAGGACGAGTAATAATTTAGTAAGTAGGCCATAAACTGGTATCCTTGTTGTAGGGTCTATGAATTGTTATCATCATAGTAGACTTGTCCCTGACTTGGTATGCCCCAAGAGTATGAGAGTTGCTCCAAACTGGGTTAACAATTCCTGTGTGTTATTTATACTTTTCAGTACTGGTTTTAATATGTTTATACATTGCCATGTTATTTCTGTCAGATCAGATTCTCTAGATTTTATAGGACATCGGAGTTCTGATATACCAGAATTTCAATTAGTATCAGAGCAGGCATCCTGTTCTATTTCTGGACGAGATCCTGGGATGATACTTTTTGGGCATGGGCAAGGAAAGAGTTTTATTGAAAAGTTGTTTGAACATGGATATTTCATATTTTTATTTGAATGGTCCCTTAAAGTGAAGGATGAACTATTTGTGACAGGGTGTGTATTGGACATGTTTGTTGTTATCAGGCTTGTAGCTTTTATAGGGAGCTGTTGTGTTAGGTTTGATTTATTTTCAAACCTAAGGTTATTTTGCTTGCACTTGGATTGTGGTGATTGTGTGCAAGGTATTTGTGTTGTTCCTGATGGATGTTGAGGAGCGTTTGGTGTATTTTTTCCGCTGCATGATATTTGTTGTATCCTTGGTCAGCATGGCATGAAGGTGTGGTTTTCTCAGCAGTTTTATCCTATGGTGATGGGATATATAAAAAAATCTTCTCTGGTCGATGAGAAATCCACCCTAGATCATCCAAATGCGTCGCCCGACGACGATCTTTATTTCCTTGGCCCAACATGCGCCATGGACACATTTGGCAACAAATATTTAGCACCGCCCAACGATGGAAAGCTTCACCCGACGAAGGTCTTCAGCAGCGCTCGACTAAGCAAGAGCGATGCTAAGACAGAAGCTACTGGAAAAATTGATTATTGTTCTCGCCTCACCTTCGCCCGCACGAGATGAAGATGGTGCCCAACGCTCTTAAGCACGTCGCTCAGCGAAGGACACCAGAACATCAACTTTTGTTGCTTTCTCTACACAACTTGCAACAACTTTTCTTCTTTTGCCTTATTCCTTTATTGATCAAATGCACATCTTGGAGCTCCATTTGGACTTTATTCTCAACGCCCCAATAATGCTTGAATACCCACAAAAAGAATGGAAAAACTAATTAATATGTACATTATATACACAAAACTCAGATATACATAAACATATTTACAAACAAATTCGGAAAGTATTCATAAAATATTAACAAAAGCATTGATATATGCAACAAAAAGTATATACAAAAATAACTACAATTTGCACTTATCAATCCCAATAAAATATGAAAAATATCACAACTCGTAACATAAAAGATGGAACGTCTTACGTACCTGAAATGTGAAGAGGAAGTGAAAGAAATGAGTTTTGTTTAACACTTTTCCTTTATCTATGAGAGTTGAAGATGATATATTAGAGTTTTATGAAGAAATGGTATGCAACCGTTCGTGGAGTTTCGTGAGAGGTATCTTAGAATTTTGATTTATGAGAGTGACAGTTGTTCTGTCATGAACGACAATGATTTATATTTTAGACCATGGTGAAAGATATTTTTAATTTTAATAAAAATATAATATTACAAGTGACACGACAATTTTTCAACCAAAAAAAAGAAATAATTTTGGTGCTGAGATTCATAGCATGTAAGTCTTAACATATAATCACTATGGTTATTAGTGTTGACCATAGTTAAAAATATTTTAATAAAATATAAGCACCTAATAAAGAGTTATTACTTCGGTTGATTGAATAAGCAAAGTAATAACACGTTACTATAGGGTATTTTATAGTAGTATCTTCTTTAGATTCGAGTAATGTTTGCTCAAGAATTAAAGCTTAAAGCAGTTTGTTGGGGCTATTGATTTTGTTGGATCAAAATTATTTAGAATCTTGAGTATTACTGAGTGATATGCATAAATAGAGGAGTTATTGTTTTAGACACATGTTGCCTAAAGCCTTGAGTTGTTATTGTTTATATTGATAATTATTCGTTGCACTAAAATACTTATATCATTAAATTTAAAAATAGTGGAAAATGTTTCCATCTCTAAAGGTGAAAATCATTGAAGAGAGAAGTGGTCATAGTGAGGACAAATTTCCAACCCACTATATATTTGGTGTACACTTTTTCTCCTTATCTCTTTTAAACTTTTACATATTATCATGTAGGTTAGGACTTGTTTATCATTAGAATGTCATCTAGAGTTAAATCTTTATTATAGTGTTTTATCATATAATTACAGGTTTGTGATGTATTTAATTCATTGAACATCCACCCCTTGAAATAGGGTTGTATTGAATCTAAGTCATTGGATTTAAATTGTTTGTTAAATCAACTTGAAGTTCTCTAGTGTTGATGATATAGATTGAATTCTTGTTTCTATGAAAATAAGGAAACATATAATTTTGAATCCATCTGCTATAGTTTTGCTTTCACTATTACATTTTACTTATGCGTTTTAACTTTGATTTTGTAAAAGTAATTCTTTTTTAAATTAATTTTTAGGGAGCATGTCTATTCAACTCCCATCTAGATTTCATCTTCATATTCTCGTTCAACAAGAATGAAGTGAATAAGGTGGATTTTGTAAAAATTAAAATCTGATAATATTGATTTCTCCTAAGTTAACAATTCCAACAAAGAGGAATAATGAGAGATTTCTCTTTGGTTAAACCGTCCAACTTCTAAATTTTCACTTTCGTAAGTGGGCAGAGAAAAAAATGGCGAATTTTGTAGGACACCCTACATTACCCAAATCAACAACCCAAGGTAAAACCTATTTCCGAATCGAGGTGATAAATAATATTTGTAGTAGTTGAAATTACTTACATGTAAGCAAATGAAAAGGGTGTCAACTTAATAATTATCTAAGTGACTAACAGAAAAATTAAATAAAATGATAAAAATTAGTTTTGAGACTCTTTAATATTTCAATACATTTTAGGGACGTAATTGAAAGTTTATTAAATAATTTAAAGACTTAATTAATTTATTATTCAACAATATAATATCAGCTTGCCAAAGAAAATTTATGGATCTCCACCGTACCACACCTTTCTTCTAGGAGCAAAAGGCAGAAATATTAAATTGTCTACTTTAAAACTTTGATTTTTATTTTAAGAGTTAAGATTCCAATTGATACAGTTTAATCAAATAATGGGAACTCAAGAAGACATCAATGTTTTTTATTAGTCATACTTCTAATGTGAATAAATATTTTAAACATAAAATAGCAGTGTTTTAAAATCTAGTCCGATCCGGTCGGTCGGACCGGTCTGATCGAGAATCGGTGGGTCAGGCGGTCCGATTAAGGGATAAGACTGGAATTACATTTAGATCGGATGAAATCAGTGTGAACCGGCCGGATCACCGGTTAAATTAGTGAACCAGCGTTTTTACTGAACCGGCGGATTTGACTATTTATTTTATTTTTTAGGGTTTTTGAAAAAAAAATTAACATAAACGTTTTGCCTCCTCGTTTCCCAAACCTAAGCATTTGAAAGATTTTCTTTTTTATTCTGTCTTTTCTCTTTCTAATTGAAGTCATATTCTCAATTTTCTCTACCAACAAAAACTCTCACTTGCTGCTGTTATTTGATATTCCTTGTTTGCCGTCAAAAATTTCATCAAAACTCAAAAACATGTTATTTCTTTTTTACTTGGTCTAATTTGCATTGATGCTTTTCAATATGAATATTATTGTTTCATTTTGTTGATTAATTGATATAGAAAATAAATGATTAAATTTGATAATTTTCTATAAAATTGGGTCTTTTAGTTTAACAAATTGAGATAAAATTTGTATGAATGAAACAGTTTTATACTTTTATGAATTAACTTATTATAGACTGGTAATGAAGTTGTTGTATATTGGGGATAGAAATTGGGATAGATATATATTACTGTAATAGTCGTTGTATATATTATGGAGATAGAAATTGGGTTTAAAACTATGTAATCTAAATTATATAGTAAGACAAAGTTTTCTGTTTTTTATTAATTTAAATTATATAACAAAGAAAAGTTTCAAGATTTTATTAATCTAAAATATATAGCAAAGGCTGGAAAGCAAAGTTTCTATTTTTTTATTATATATGGTGATGCACAGTAACGATGCTTGGTAGCCTATATGTAATATACAACAACATATTCATATATTTTAGATTTAGACATGCTACATATTTAATGTTTCTTATAATGTTTTTATAAATTCAATAATTTTTGTTTAGAATTGTGTTTTGTTTTGTAATATAGTTTGTATTTTTAAATTTTGATTGATATTAGATATGGCATCATCCGCTGAAGTAATAACTTCGAAAGAAGTTACATCTCAAAATCCAACCCAACTCCAGAGTAGTAGGGAAAAAACTAATATAGCTTGGGGTCATTGTAAACAAATTGAAGAGAAAGGAAAACTTGTTAATTTGTGTATTTACTGTGATAAAATTATTAGAGTAGGGGGAATTAATAGGTTCAAATTTCATTTGGCTGGAATAAAAGGTCAAGTTGAAACATGTAAAAAGGTGCCTCCAGATGTTCAATATCAAATGAAACAAAATCTTGATGAAGGTGCAAATAAGAGAAGAAAGACTCAAGCACAAAATTTTAATGTTGATCTTACTACTCAAGAGGGTGGTGTAGTAGAAATGGACGTAGAACAATCAAGATCAAATTCGATGATTGTGTCTCAAAAGAGAAAGAATACTAGTCGTATTGGTAATTAATTTATGCCTAGAACAACTCCTGGAGCTCAACCTTCTTAAAAAGTGTGTTACAAAGTAAGGAATTGGTGGAGAAGTGTGATCTAGCTATTGCAAGATGGTTCATTGATTCTTCTGTGCCATTCAATGCAGCTAATTCTGCGTATTTTCAATCTATGACTGATGCACTTTGCAACATGATTCCGGGGTATAAAGATCCAACTATGCATAGTCTTCGTGGCTATTTGTTAAATAAATGGGTTGAAGATGTGAACAAATTGATAGAGGAGTATCGTGAGATTTGGAAGAAAATTGGTTGTACTTTAATGGCCGATGGATGGACTGATCGAAAAAGAAGAACTCTTATAAACTTTCTAGTTTATTGTCCAAAAGGTACTATTTTTCTAAAATCCGTTGATGCTTCTCATGCTTCAAAAACTGCAGATATATTGTATAAGCTTTTTAGAGAGGCAGTTTTATTTGTTGGGCCTGAAAATGTAGTTCACATAGTGACAGATAGTGCTGCAAATTATGTTTCTGCTGGAAGGTTATTAGAAAATGAGTTTCCTACTTTATTTTGGTCTCCTTGTGCGGCACATTGCATTAACTTGATGTTGCAAGACATGGGAAAATTAGAGGAAGTACGTGAGACAGTGTCACATGCTTCTAATGTTACCAAATATATTTATAACCATTGTTATGCATTGTATTTAATGAGAAAGCAAACAGGTGGAAGAGAAATCCTTCGTCTTACTCCAACTCGGTTTGCCACTAATTTCATTGCTTTGTAAAGTATTTTGTCTCACAAAAACTCACTAAGAGCCATGGTAACATCTAAAGAATAGACAAGCTCAGTATATGCCAAAGAAGCAAAGGCAAAACAGTTTGTGGGTCAAGTTTTAGATTCTGGATTTTGGAGTAAATGTGCTGATGTAGTTAAACTCACTGAACCACTTGTGCGTGTGTTGCGTATTGTTGATAGTGAAGATAAATCTGCTATGGGCATTCTATACAAATCTATAGTCAAAGCTAGAGAGGAGATGGTGAGGAGGTTTCAAAGAAATAAGAAGAAAGTGGATCCTTACTTGAAAATCTTAGATAAACATTGGGATTCACAGCTCCACAAAAATCTTCATGCTGCCGGTTATTGGTTGAATCCAACTTGTAGATATAATGATGTAGAATTTGAAAAACATGCATCCACAACATCAGGACTTTTAGATGTCATTGAAAAGCATGCTAATGGAAATTATGAACTTCGATTGAAGTTAACAGATGAGATGAGAATATTCAAAGACGGTGAATTAGATTTTGGATGGAAATCAGTCGTGGATGAACGATCTATTGTGAGGGCAGGTAATTTCATAACTTCTAACTCTTGATATATATTTTATTTTATATTTCAATATGTTTATAAATTTATTTAACCACATGGTATAAACAAATCAATGGTGGGAAACTTAAGGCACTTATACACCAACTTTGCAAAGGTTAGCTATTCGTATTTTAAGCCAAACTTGTAGTGCTTCGGATTGTGAACGCAATTGGAGTATATTTGAGCATATTCATTCCAAAAAAAGAAATAGATTGGAGCACCAAAAGCTTAATGATTTAGTGTTTGTTCGTTACAACTTGAGACTTCAAAATAGGTATTATTATGGTTATTTTTCTCTGATCATTATATTTTTATATTTAAATACATATACTTAGATTTAATTCATGTGTGCTTAGGAAAATAAGAAATGGGAGTTATGATGCTATCAATATTGAAACAATTGCCGACCATTCTAGTTGGGTATTAGAGGATTCACCACCTCTCTTAACCAATAAAGAGTTGGAAGCATTGCGGAATGACCTTGCAAATATGACCATCCAATCAATTTCAAGTGATATTGGTATGTTCTAATATGAGCATAATATAGTTTATGGTTGTGAATCAATTTAATGTCTCATATTTACCATCTCTAAATTTTTTTGTTAATTATTTTTGAAAATATTGTTATAGATCAAATAGATTTAGATGAGTATGAAGATGGAGATATGGGTAATGCACAAGATACTATTGTTGATACTGTGAATCAAGAAAAAAGCAACACCAGAGAAGATGAAGTTGGTGGAGAAGACAATGAAGTTGAAGATGGATATGAATATCAAGATTATGATAATTTGACTTCATGGACATAAAAAATTATGGATCGTTGAGTATGGATATTTGTGACTTATTAATAATACTATAACTTATGAATTGTTAAGTTTCTATCACTTCTTTGAATTTATAATTTGCTATATTAAGTTTCTATCACTTATTTTGATTGTTACTAATACTTTTGTTTATTCTAAATTATTTAAATTTATAATTTTCTATATTATTATAGTTACAAATTTCAGGTAATGAATATATTTTTTATAGAAATCGGGTCAAAAGTCATGCGGTCTGACCAGTGACCCACTGATCCGACCAGTAACCCAGTGACCCAGTAACTTTACCGAGTCGATCACCAGTTTGGATTTTAAAACATTGTAAAATAGAGTCGTAATCAAGTAAATGAATATTTTTTGAAAAGTTTCAAGTGTCTATTTTAAGATTATGATTTTTTATTTTAGAACATAAGATCGCAATCGGTATAATTTAATCACAAAATAGAAACTGATGGAGAAAGCTGACAAAATGTTTTTTCCGACTTATAACTAGTATCTTTTTTAATGTACTTAATTAAATGAGATATTTATTAAATCTAATTCATAGGAAATTTTATCTATTTTCTTATGAAATAAGGTTTACTCTTAAAAGTCATATATAGTGTGAGTTGTATCCAAAACACTATCAGTGTGTCAATTAACTATGCTGCAGAATTTTCAAAATGTTAGCTGAACTTGAAATTCAGCTTTCTTATCTTTGTCACAGTGAAAATGATCCGAATCAAAGTATATCACGTGATAAATTTTATCTAGATTCTAACGGTTTTATATTCTCTTATGAAATATATTTGTAATTAAAATTATAGGAAATTACTAACGGAATATATTAATCTCAAGTTGAACCATTTTAATCTTAGCTATTTCTTGTTAATTTCATATAGTTTCTACTTCTTAGAGTTTCATAGAGCTCTGTAACTTATCCCTAACAATCTACACACCTACATTCCTAATCAGCACCATTAACAACATCAATCATTCACCATTCCTAACTTGTTTCACAACAAAGTATCATTAAAATATTGGACTCATGTTCTGAAACATCATACAACCTTATACAGTGAGTCATTATTCTCAAAATTTTTGCACACATATAAACATCAAGAAATCATTATTATAACATAGGATTACGCGTTAGTTTTCCAATACATATGACCGCTTCTTAATACGAGTTTCCTAACTTAAGTTATGATTTTTTTTACTAATTCTATTGGTATTTCTGAAACAGCCAAGCGATTTTGATAGGAAAATAAAAAATACAAATTTTTATACCTCTTATTTGTGAATAAATATCAATCAAACAACATTATTTCATCACTAAGATTCATTGATTTCTCAATTAACAATCGTGACATTAATTCATCGAACTCATGAGAGAGCAACTCATACTATGCAATTAAATATACAATCACGAGCAACAAGAGGGAGATTCATGGCTTAGGGCTCATGTAATCGCCATCCCTCTAAGTGGATCAACATAAAAATTTATTTTAAATATATTTCAATAATTCAGTCATTCATCCAATTAAAATAAAACACCTACAACATGCAAATTTTATCTCAATTAAGAAAACTTAAGGATCAATTTCATGATCTTTTTATGCCCTAGGGTTCACAGCGAACCATTTACTATGGAACAAATCCATAGGCACAAATCTGTACCGAAGTTCAAGATATATCTCACTACCTTACAACCAATATACCATTTGTAAATAAATCACCCCATTACCTTGGATTTATAGTTTTCTCGAATTGTTCTACAATGGAAGCTCTCCCTTCCCAATCTTAAACTTGCAATCTCTTGGTAATTTTAGGGTTTTGAGATGAATTAATTGATTTTTCTTCTACTAGGATAGTTTTTCTCTTCTCCCTTTCTGCTCACTTTTCTCTTATCTCTTTTTTTCCTGAAATTTTGCTCATTCTTTCTTTTTTTGTCCATTCACATTCTCACTTATTTTCCTTTTAACATTTCTAACTTATGTCTCTCTCTTCCCACTAACTGTAACTTTTCATTTTATTTTTAAATAATAATAATAATAATAATAATAATAATAATAATAATAATAATAATAATAATAATAATAATAATAATAATAACCATAATAATAAAAGCATAAAAATATAATAAAATTAAATTAATAATAGTACTAATATTTTAGTTATTTTTAGAGTGTTATATCATGGGGTGGACCTGCATTGTTATCACTACAACGTCCAAGTCAGATCAAGGTTTGAGAAAAGTAAATTGAAATTGGATATCACAGATTGTGCACCTTTTCAGAGTATGTGGACTATTTTATATGTTGGGTCGAGTAGAGTGGTCTTGATTCAGATTGGTCCTTGGTCAATTAGGTATCTGACCAGTCCAAAATACTATCTTTTCATGAGTATCAACAATAATAGTTTTTCTTAGATGTTGTAAACATGTGGGAGAACTGACTTGGGATGTTTTGCGTTTTATCGCAAATGTTGCAGTTAGAAAGAGTCGCCACCGACTTTTATTTTATCCAAAAAGAAAGGCTGAAAGGAACAGGAAAAACCTTTGAGATTATTTCTTGAGTTCAGGGGGTAGATTATGAAAAGGGAAGGTGTTAGCACCCATTTCATCCATAGTTATCTATGGGCTCTTAGTTTCTCTCTAGATCACATGCTTTTGTTTGAAAATGTGCTTTGTGATAGTTTTTGAAAGTATTTTGAAAAGGCGTATTCGTTTAGGCAAACATTGTAATGGTTCTCATTCGTAAGAACGTATACAAAGTGTTGTACTTTTGAAAATATTTTATGTTTTGAAAGTTTATTTTTTGAAAGTGTTTGGTGTTTGTTTTGAAAATAAGCAAGGATGTTTGATTTGAAAGTGAGCAAGCAACTAGAAACAATCTACCTACTCAAAAGTCTTTGTTCATTTCTTCCTTTCCTTTGATATTTCTATCTCACTATTTATTAGTAAGAAGCCTTATCTTTGGATGTAAAGGGACGGACGTGGGTCATCGTATAGTCATGATAGCAATATTGTGAGATATCTTAGCATTTCTCTTTGAGGGACTAAGATCATTTTGAAAGTCAATATTTGTAGCGTCATCGAGGGACTATGATCTTGTATTTTTGATTTGTTTTTGCTAAGATATCCCACATTCATAACATGATCATTTTTGTAAGGCAACAAAGTGGAATTACCCTAAGGGTGCAAGTGTGCAAGTGTGTTTGATTTACATGCATTGTTTATCTTGAATTAGGGTTTGTTAATTATTGATTTTAGTCTTGCCATACAAACCCTAATTACTAACATTTATATGAAAGCGGTAAATTGCGGAAAGTAAAATTACTACGCTATTACATCATTCGGGGAGGGGGTATACAAATTTACAAATGGGGATTGCAAGAAAATTAAACTTAATTATCTATTAAAAATATATTGAATAATGTACAAGAATTGAAAATATAATGTACAAGAAGATAAATGGAAAAGAAATGATTTTTTGTTTGATTTTAATGAAGGGTTTAGTCTTGACCTAATTAAAGAAAAAGGGAAAAATAATTAATTAAAGATAAATAAAATTAAACCTAAATTAAATAGAAAAGAAAAATAAGTTTGAAGAATTTTTAGGTTTTCTTATGAAAAAAGATTTTAACTTAATGAAAATAATATGAAAATTAATTAATTAAAAGAAATCTAAATTCTAAATTAACTTTAAATGAAAAAATAAAAATACTTAAACATAAATATAATTATTAATTATTTAAGAAAAAGAAATTAATTTGTTAAGAAAATATTTTTTTGAGTCTTTTTATCTTTAAAAGAACTAAAAATAATAAAGTATTTTGAATATGCAAATAAACAAAATAAAATATTTTTGGATTTTTAATTAATAAAAATAATAATAATATTAATAATAATAAAAATAATAAAGAAAATAAAATAAAAAAATATAAAGAAAAAGTAAGAGAGGTATGAAACTAAACTCAGGAGTTTATTAGAAAAAAATAGTCTTGTTTGAGTTTGGGCCCAAATGATGATTTTTGTGGTCAGAAAAATATGAAATAAAAAATAATGGGCTTGCTGGAATAAGTAAAATGGGGGGGGGGGGGGGGGGGATGGTGTAGCAAAAAATGGAAGGCCCACTGACTAAGCCCATGCGCGCTATTTGCTGGAAAAAAAGAAAGAAAGTATTGAAAATTAGAACAAAAGGTAGCGCTGAGACTTGAACCCCTGACCCTTACCATACACGCGCGCTACCTTTGCCACTGAGGTGGCTGTACATCCGATAACATAAACAAAACAATAAATACATAACACAAGTCAAGTCCTGAAACTGACTTCATCTTCAACCTCCATCCATGGTTCTTGTAACTTCCTCATTTCTCAACAAAAATGAAAGATGCAAACATGAAAGTTGCTCCATTTTTCCATACAAATCCAACCATATAAATATCATAAGCTATAAATCAAAGATGAATGAGAATTTCTAAAAGTAGCAAATTCTGACCTAACATTTTTCAGAGATTCAAACCTAAAATTCTCTAAGCTCAATCAATATAAATGAAATCTATGGACATGTACATTTTCATGGAAATGATGTCTACATTTTATCTTCACAAATGCAAGTCTAACAATACCTAAATGAAAAGATAGAAGTTTAGAAATGATACATCAAAACTGGATATCATGAAATGCAAATGAGCTTGATTCAAGGTGCTGCAATAATCAGGTTAGCTTCCTTAAGTTCCTAGGAAGCTATTGCAATGATTAGCTTGAGAAATGGATGGCTGGAATGGCTTGGAGAAGTCAACTTGCAGTGCTCTATTTTTGGTTATGGAGGTTGATGAAAATGGTTTTACAATCGTGTAACAGGGTGTGGGATTGTTTGTAGATGATGTTTAAGAACTTTTGGAAGTGAAAAGCCAAGAAACGCACGAGTGGATTCTGAGTTTGGAGTTTTTGGTCAGAATGTGCAATAATGGAGGTTTGTTATGCAGTTATGAGTTTGGGAGAGTTTGATGGCTTGTGCATTTTTCCTTTAGCTTGCAAATAGTGCATGTATTTATAGGTAAGAAGATTCAAGTGTTACAACAACTCAGAATTTGAATTCTCAAGTTGTGGCAACTTTGCTTATTTTTGAAGTAAACATGAAAAACATCTTCCTAAGGCTTGTACCATGCTATCTAGAGTGGTTACAAACTTTAAACATGTTCTTATGACTTTGTAGAGGAAGCTTGTGCATGAGGAAAAAGTTAGAGGCTCAAGAATTGACTTTGTGCAAAAAAGCCACTTTTCCAAAATGACAATGTTGCCTTTCTTTCTAAAATGGTAGTAAGCATGGGCAATGCATTGAATGCTTGGATTAAAGCTTCTAGCAGTTGTGAAGAACATTAATTGTGGAGTGACAAACAAGTTTGAGGCATGTAAAGCAAAGATTATTCAGCATGGCTATGGATTTGGTTTATGTTCATCACAAAATATGCCTTGTAAATCAAGTTTGAAACCCTAACTTCTTGCCTTCGAGTCACCTTGCTCAAGTATGATCTTAATGATTTATTGAAAATATTGGAAAGCTTGTAACATCCTATAAAACCTCTATGTTGGACATTTTTGAATATTCATCTTGGAACTAGGTGAAAAATTGCCATGAAGTTAGGTCAAAATCCTGCCTAAACTAGGGCAAAATTTTTCTAAGTCCTCAAGTTTTATGAACATGTCTTCACAAAATCATAACTTAAAATCCAAGCATTTCTAGAAAAATTTATGCTCTACAATGTTTAAGATTTCATTGATATCTACAACTTTTATGTTGGAAGTTTCCTTTGAATCATCTTGCATCATAGTGTAAATTTGGCTCAAATTTGTGAAAATATGTGAATTTTCAACACTTAGAAAATATTCTAAGTTTAGAAATTTTGACTTTTCAAAATGAAATCTTGACTTTTTGATTTCTTGATGAACAATTTTCATATTTTGACATGTCTTGATGAATTGTAATCTTTGAAACTTGATTTTGATCAAAAAGTCAAAGTTTGAGTTTTCAGTGTACAATTGACTTTTCATCAGTTGACTAAAATTCAACTATCAATCAATTGAACTTGAGAAATGTTTTGAGCCATGCCATTAGGTCAAAATGAAGTATTTTAAACCTTGAGATCATGTCTTAAACCAATGAGTCATTTGTTAGGTCAAAAATCAGAAATTGCACTTCCTCAGTCAAAACCCTAATTTTGACCATTTTGCCCTTTTGATGATCTAATCAAATTTCTTGAGGAATTGTGATCCAAACTTGATCAAATGACATATATGAGTTCATAAAGTTGATATGGACCAAAAAATATGAAGTTTGACTGTAAATTGACCATAATTGACTTTTTCTCTAATACAGCTGATTTTATGTCAATTGATCAATTGACTGAGCAAAAATGTGATCCAAGACTTGAAACTTAACATGAGCAATCTTGAGGATTCAAAATGATCCATGAAAGTCAAATGGGGCTTTGAAAGCTTAATTGTCCTTGTGCAAACTCAAACCCTAATTTTCAGTCATCAGTGCTAGAGGAGGTGTCTTGAGCTGATCTAACCTTGTGTAGTCTGGAATCAATGAAGATCTTGTGAGAGATTACTCGAGAAATGAGAGGGAAAATTTTTGGGGTACAACAGCTTCCCCTGTTCAATCTTCTTAAACCTAAGAGTTAGATTTGCGGATCCGCCATTCGTGACTTAAAGGTGGAAGATGATTGAACACTAGAGTGTCGAGAAATTTGCACTCAAAGATGCATTGGGAATGGGATTATAGATGCAATTTGGAGGAATGGTTGTAAATATTGGAAGAAGTTTCATCACAAATATTTGGTTGATTTATGCTAAAACTTGATGTTTTACCTGTGGAAAAAGGGTTAGTGAAATGTAGATGTATGCATGATGTTCACAAGGTGAATGAGATTGTGCTAAATGCATTTTGTATGTACATGCTATGATTTATGAACGTGGGATGCATATTTTTTCGGGAAAATAAATCCCTGACTACTGCTGAGGAATTCTGAATCCCAGATTGTTGTTGGGGATTTTCTCTTGAATGTTAGCTGTTATCTGGTCGGATCCAGACTTCACAACTTGCTAAGGACGAGGAAGTTAACTGCTATTTGGTCAGATCCCAAGCTTCACGGAAACTTAATGGGGAAGAATAAATTAACTATTATATGGTTGGATTCCAGGCTTTGCAGAAAATTTCTTGAAATTGAACTGCTATCTGGTCGGATCCAGACTTCGCAATAAACTTGAAGTGGTAACTACTATCTGGTCGGGTCCAGGCTTCATGTTTTTTTAAAAGTTATACTATTATTTGGTCGGATCCATGCTTCATAGTTTCTTGCTGAGGATTATAGCTAGTTGTTATTTGGTCGAGTCCAGGCTTCACAATAACTTGCTTGAATAGACAAAGTTGAACTGATATCTGGTCGGATCCAAGTTTCACAATAACTTAATAATATTAAACCGCTATCTGGTTGGATTTCATGCTTTATAGGTTTTTGAGGCAGATGAAGTTAATTTCTATCTGGTCGGGTCCAGGTTTCACAATAAACTTGTATGAAAAGATAGAGTTGAACTGATATCTAGTCGGGTCCAGGTTTTACAGTAACTTTCTTGGGAACTTAGTTGTTATATGGTCGGATTCCAGGTTTCACAACAAACTTCTGAAGGGAACTGCTATCTGGTCGGATCCATGCTTCACAATAACTTACTTGAAAAGATGAAGTTGAAAACTGATATCTGGTCGGATCCGGGCTTCAGAGTAACTCGCTGGGGTCGAGGCAAACTCTACTGGGGAAAAGAAGTTAAACTCTGGTCTGGTTGAGTCCAGGTTTTTCTATATTTTTGAAGAGTTAAACTATTATCTGGTCGGGTCCAGGTTTCATAGTATTTGAAAGTTGTACTAATATCTGGTCGGGGCCAAGCTTCATAGTATCTGAAGGGTTTTCACTATTATCTGGTCGGATCCAGGCTTTACAGTAGCTTGAAAATTGTACTAATATTTGGTCGGGTCCAGGGTTCATAGTATCTTTTGGAGATAGCAAAGGCTTTGTTGACGACTTTACTGGGGACTAGGGGTTGTGGCCCTCTGATTTGTAACAGTCTAAAAGGAAAACTCAAGCTGGAGAGGATAGACTCAGCCGGGGAAGACAGACTCAGTTGGGAAGATAGATTATGCCGGGGGAATTTGCTGATTGTCGATTGTTGTATGTTGTATGTTGTTTGTTGGGGAAATAAACCCTGTTGATGAATACTTGATGAACTGCTGAAGAGGTGAGTTATTCTTCTAGTAGGATCAACTTAGCTGGGGGGAGATCTGTCAAGAGATTGAGACTCTGGCTGGAGATCGACCTATGCAAAGAGACTTTGTGGGTAACTTTGTTGAGGGAAGAGGTTTATTGTAGCCGTCCTTGTGGGGATAGTGCTAATGAAATAACTCCGCGAGGATATTCCATGTACATTAAAGAGATGCTTGGTGCTTCTTAGCAGGACACATGTTCCAAATAGTTTTAATCATGTTCATATGCATATGTTCGTTCAATTTTAGTCATTGGACAATTTTGCATTCAAAACAAAAAGAGAAAGTTTGCACTTCAAAGTATATTTGTATCGATATTTTGCCCATGAATAAGTGTTTTTTGTACAAGGAGACAGAGATCGTCGAAATGAAAACAAAACAAATAGCCATGTGGAAATGATCTCATTGCATTCCAACTCTACTATTGCCCCAATATATTCGAATGCCCCTTGCCGTTGACAGAAGTTGATTGGATTGATCTTGGACCGTTTGAACTTGGACCTTGGTGATAAAGTCGACAATGGTGATCCCATGGGACATAGTCATACGCTTTCAATCCTTAACTTTTTCCTGGACCGCCCTTTCGGGTTTTCATCCCACCAGGATACCCTTTTTTTCCCAAGTCGCCCTTTCGGGTTTTCAACTTGCCAGGTGTACAATCTTTTGCATATATCCCTAATTTTTGCCCAAACCTTTTGGTTTGCCGGGATTCGCTTATTTTTCCTAGGTGCGTCAACCCAGCGGGTCACTTATGCGTAGTATTTTTTAACTATGTCCGCGTTCACAGGTTGTGGGAAGTCTTCACCATCCATGGTAGTCAGCATCATGGCACCGCTAGAGAACACTCTTTTGACAACAAATGGCCCTTCGTAGGTGGGAGTCCATTTGCCACTGGGGTCGCCTTGTGGCCGAATATGGTGCGCTTTATCACCAAGTCACCAGCTTGATATACTCGAGGCTTGATCTTTTTGTTGAAAGCCTTGTTCATAAGTTTTTGGTACGTCTGACCATGACAAACGGAAGCCAATCGTTTTTCATCGATCAAGTTCAACTGATCCAATCTTTTTTGGACCCACTTGTCTTCACCTAGGCCTGCCTCATTCATAATCCTTAGTGAGGGAATCCGAACTTCCACCAGCAGAACAACTTCCATGCTATAGACCAAAGAAAAGGGAGTTTCCCCAGTTGATGTCCTAACTGACGTACGGTAGCCATGTAGAGCAAACGGTAACATCTCATGCCAGTCCTTATAGGTTAATACCATATTCTGCTGAATCTTCTTAATGTTTTTGTTGGCCACTTCGATTGCGCCATTCATTTTAGGTCCATATCGAGAAGAATTGTGATGCTTGTTCTTGAACTGAGTGCAAAGTTCGGTAATCATAGCATTGTTGACGTTAGTCCCATTGTCGGTGATGATCCTTTCGGGGTTACCATAGCGGCAAATAAGGTTATGCTTGATGAATCTGGCTACCATGTTCTTTGTGACTGAGGCAAGTGAAGCGGCTTCGACCCATTTGGTGAAATAGTCGATAACAACAAGAATGAAGAGATGCCCGTTGGAATCAGTGGGCTTGATCTCTCTAATCATGTCAATGCCCCACATTTCAAATAGCCACGGAGCGGTCATGACTTTCAGAGGGATAAGAGGCACATGGACCTTGTCAGCATAGATTTGGCATTTGTGACAAGTTCTTGAATGTTGATGGCAATCAGTCTCCATTGTTGACCAATAGTAACCAGCTCTCAAGATTTTCTTTTCCATAGTATGCCCGCTTGAGTGAGTGCCAAAGATACCATCTTGCATGTCTTCCATAATTTCCTCTGCCTCCTTCTTGTCCACACATCGGAGTATAGTAGAATAATGGTTGCGCTTGTACAATATTTCGTTGCTTAGGAAGAATTTGGCTGAAAATATTCTTAAGAACTTTCTGTCATTGATGGATGCTCCTTCTGGATACTCTTGTGCTTCAAGATATCTCTTCACCTCATGGTACCATGGCTTTTCCGTGTAAGCATCAAGCTCACAACAGTGTGCAGATTCGTCGAATCTCTTAATGGTAATCACAGAAGCTTTGTTGTCCCATCTGACCTTGAACATTGAAGACAAGGTGGCAAAAGCATCGGCTAGCTGATTTTCTTCCCTAAGAAAGTGTTCAAAGGTGATCTCTTCAAAGTGAGGAATTAGAGATATCACAAGTTCCTTGTAAGGGATGAGATTAGGGTGTTTAGTATCCCAATCTCCTTTTACTTGGCTAATCACTAGAGCGGAATCCCCAAACACATTTAAATGCTTGATACATAAGTCAATGGCAGCTTTCAGACCCAAAATGCACGCTTCGTATTCATCCATATTATTCGTGCAATCGAAGCATAATCTATCAGTGAAAGGAGTTTGCCAACCTTCAGGGGAGATGATCACAGCACCAATTCCGTTAGCCAAGGCGTTGGAAGCCCCATCGAAGACCATAGTCCATCGGGATCCTTGTCCAGGTCTGTCATACGGTCCAGGTTTCGCATAATCGGTTACTAGCATGATGCTCTCATCTGGGAAGTGAAAGTTCAAAGACTGATAATCATTGACAACTTGATGGGCCAAATGATTTGATAACACACTTCCTTTGATGTCCTTTTGCATTGTGTATTGAATGTCGTACTCAGTCAAGATCATTTTCCATCTGGCTATCTGTAACACCCCAATTCTACCCCGACAATTATATAAATAAATCAGAGTCATAAAATCATTCATGCAAACGAATTGGGATGTCACAAATTCATCATTAAAAACTCATTGCATTCATCGTGGATATATAACACTTTTAAAACATCGGATGAACCATCATCATGACATCCTTAATTAAATAATTCAACATCTACGCAGCAGAATTCTTAATAACATCTTTATCATCATTACAACAACTTCGAAACAACACAGTCTAATAATTAATCAACTTAAAGTTCAACGACTGAATAATCAACAATCAAAAGCAATAAGCGTTCATCCCCCCGAGTGTTACATATCAGAGGAATGACACCGACTCGAACTATCGAAGGTATACAACCTTCACTCTTGATTACCTGCACGTTACCAACATAAGGGCAACATTCAAACAGAAGAGGTGAGATATCTAACAATATAATAAAGCGCATGATAATTAATATATTAAATTAGATCACATAACATCACCACTTCTCATCTCATAATCATTAATAATCACAACAATAATACACATTCACAACATCAATACACACTTCTTTATGCAATCATATAATGCAACTCCAGACTATGCAAATGCATGTGGTACCATTGGAGCAGAACTCCCATCTCAAAAATTTCCAATTAATAGAGGCATCAACAAGGCATAAGCCTTCATCTCAATATTCACCAATACAGGTCATCTCAACAAGCATAAGCTCCATCTCAAAATGCAATATATGCGACACAATCATGAATGTCATAACAACACCAAAATTAACAACATTTCACAATACAACATCATCGTTGGCCAAAGGCCTACATCTTAAAAGCATCTCAACATCTCTTCATCAACATCTCATATCATCATAATACTTCATCAAACATCATTTATTCATCATAAATTATCAACACAACATTATTAATAACATCTCATCAACAACTCAGTTGTACGTTAATACGACAGGAATTCATACTACTATTCTGTAATCTTACATCATTACTAACATTACTCCTACTGTTACTAATCAAACAACAACCTCTAAGCATCTCATCTTCATCATTCTGCATAAAAATCAACGTAAGAATCAACATGGGAAATAACTCTAAATCCTATATTGGCTAATAGGATTACACTTCCTATCCCTCATTTTAATCCTCAGGAATAAAGCTCACTGCATTAGCTATTCAAAGCTTCAAGAGACATCTCAAACGGCATCCTAAAACTCAAGTTACAGCATTTTCAAACTGAATCTGCCAAAAACCAGACAATATGGATCGAGGTAAAACGTCTTAGATCGACGTGTAATGCACTAAACTCGCAACATGAGTCGATGCATCCTCTCTTGGATCGACTCATACTGAGTCTTACACACAGCATATATCGGCACATGCCTCTATGGATCGACTCATCTCGAGTCTAAAAGCACTCATATGTCGACGCAAAACCTCTTCGTGTCGACTCATCCTGAGTCTCTCAACCTTCTTGTATCGACACATCATGTTTGAGGTCGACGCCTCCTGTTACATCCTGCATAAATTCTGCGATTTTCTCTGCGCTTTCACTACGGGTTTCATATTTTAAGCCCTAAAAACTTGATCTAATCATAGATAATCATCTCTTATAATTACCCTATAATTCTACATCAATTAAACCGCATCGGGACATCATTATTCATCTATAATTCACCAATTTCACATCATACAACATCATAAACATTCCATTCATGAACAAGACAACAATCACCTCTAACCCCACATACCAATTATCATGAACCCAACTATAGAGTCAGAACCCCAGCCTTACCTTGGATTGAAATTCGCTCAACAATCTTTCGGTCGAAACCTCGTTCTGCCGTTCTTCTTCTTCTCAATCCTTATTCTTCTACTGCTTATTCTTTCTACTCTTTCTAATAATAATAAAATATCCTATTATTCTCTTTACTCCTTATTGGGCTCAAAACTAACACACACCCCTTATTACTTCTATTCCTTTAAAACAAGCCCACATCAAATAATATTATACTTCTAATATTATTTCACCACTTAATAAAATAATTTAAATCCAACTAATCACAACTTCACAAATATTCCAAAAATAATTTAATTAAATAATTAATTAAATCACGGGCGTTATAACTCTCCCCTACTTAGAATATTTCCGTCCTCGAAAATTTACCTTAATCAAACAACTCAGGATGGGAGTCCCGCATCTTGCTCTCCAACTCCCAAGTCATGTTTTCTCCGGTAGCTCCTAGCCAAACCACTTTAACCAAAGCAATCTCTTTGCCCCTCAGAGTCTTTATTTCACGATCCGTGATCGGTACAGGCATCGTATCCACCGTAAAATTATCCCGTACTTGCACATCGTCCATATGAATCACATGAGATGGATCTGAAACATACTTTCGGAGTTGCGATACATGAAACACATCATGCAAATTCGAAAGATTAGGCGGTAAATCCACTCTATAAGCAAAATTCCCCACTCTCTCTGAAATCTGATACGGTCCGATAAAAAGAGAAGTGAGCTTCTTATACTTCAACGCTCGCCTAACACTAGTCACATGTGTAACTCTCTAAAACACGTGATCACCAGCTTGAAATTCTAAGTCTTTCCTTCACTTGTCATGATAACTCTTTTGTCTACTTTGGGAAGCTTTCATCTTTTCTCGAATCAACTTTACCTTCTCAGTAGTCTCACGAACAAGTTAAGGTCCAAGTACTACACTCTCACCAGATTCATGCCAACATAAAGGAGTTCTACATCTTCGACCACACAACGCTTCAAAATGTGACATCCCAATACTAGAATGGTAACTGTTATTATAAGTGAACTCTATCAACGAAAGATAAGTATCCCACGAACCTCCTTGCTAAAGAACACATGCTCTCAACAAGTCTTCCAACGATTGAATAGTCCGTTCAGTCTGACCATCTATCTGGGGATGATACGCTGAACTCAACCTCAACTTAGAACCCAACACTTCTTGCAAACTCTTCCAAAAATCAGAAGTAAATCTTGGATCTCTATCTGACACAATGCACAAAGGAACACCGTGCAGCTTCACAATCACACTAATGTAAATCTCAGCCAACTTCGACACTGGAAAACTGATGTTAATAGGAATAAAATGAGCTGACTTCGTAAGCCTATCAACAATCACCCAAATCGAATCATGTCCTCTTAAGGTATTAGGTAACCCCGTCACAAAGTCCATTGAAATGATATCCCATTTCCATTCTGGAACTTCTAACGGCTGCATCAACCCTGCAGGCTTCTGATGTTCAACTTTCGACTTCTGACAAGTCAAACATGCATACACAAACCGAGCCACATCACTCTTCATCCCAGGCCACCAAAACAAACCTTTCAGATCTTGATACATATTCGTAGATCCTGGATGAATACTCAACTTACTTCTATGACTCTCTTCAAGTATCACTTTCTTCATCTCGGCATCATCAGGAATACAAATCCGATTTTGAAATCTCAACACACCTTACGCATCTAACTTAAAATCACTGTTCTCAGACTGATCGATCCCAACCATCAAATCTATCAGTTTAACATTCAACTTCTGAGCTTCTCTGATACTGTCTAGAAATTCATTATTAATATTCAACATACCCAACATGACACTCTGCGGCGTAACCTCGCAAAGTAAGCTCATATCTCTGAACTGCTCAATTAACTCCAACTCTTTAACCATCATTGCTGACATATGTAAAGTCTTTCGACTCAACGCATCAGCTACCACATTCGCTTTTCCTGGATGATAATTCAAACCGAAATCATAATCCTTCAACAATTCCAACCATCTTCATTGCCTCATATTCAACTCCTTCTGATTGAATAAATACTTTAAGCTCTTAGGGTCACTAAACACTTCAAATCTAGAACCATAAAGATAATGCCTCCAAATCTTCAGCACAAAAACAACTGCAACAAGCTCTAAATCATGCGTAGGATAGTTCTTCTCATGAGTCCTTAACTGCCTTGATGCATAAGCAACTACCTTACCATTATGTATAAGCACAACTCCTAAACCCATCTTAGAAGCATCACAATACACCACAAAAGGCTCTCCTGAAATTAGGCAACGTCAAAATCGGAGCCGATGTCAACCTCTTCTTCAATTCTGCAAAACTTTCTTCGCACTAAATATCCTGTGATACGGTGGCCAGAACCGGGACGTGTTTTCCTTTTTAGGGAATTTCCTGGTTTGCGTTTTGTGTTTGTTTTCTCAAAATATCGCGGTAAGCAAGAGTCACCACCGATTTTTATTTTATCCAACAAGGAAAGGAAAAAAGCATAGAAAAATTCCTTTTTCGAGATATTTCTGAGTACGAGGGGTAGATTATAGAAAGGGAAGGTATTAGCACCCTTTCTATCCGTAGTTATCTACGGGCTCTTAGATACTTGCTCATCATTTTCAAAATTGTTTTCTTTGTGTTTGTGTGATTTGAAAAGCTTTTGTTTTGACTTCGATTTAACTCTTGCTTCTATCTTCAAGAGTGTAATGAAGTGTTTTGAAAAACTTTGTTTGTAAAGGAGTGTAAGTGTGAAAAAAGTTTATTTTGTTTGAGCAAGTACTTAAGAACTAATCTACCTACTCAAAAAAAGAATTGTTCTATGTTCGTTTCCTTTAGACAGTATTATCCCACTATTAGTGAGTAGGTAGCACAGTCGTTGGAGTTTGAGGGTCAATTCGAAAAGGACGTGCGGTCACTAAAGCAATGTTAGGACGTCTTAGTAGTAACCTTAATGTCTTAGATCAATTATTCGAGGAAACAATTCCGAGGCAACCATTCCGAGGCAACTTTTCCGAATTGGGACTTTGATCTTTGTTTAGACAAAAGGACGACCACTAAAGCATCCTATACTCAATGACCGTTTACCGAAGGTAACCAAGTGGGAGTGTACCCTAGGAGTGCGCATGTGCGAGTGATTTAATTCCAATTTATTTATCTTTGCACATTTAGGGTGATCTAACTGTTTTAAAATTAATCATACATTCTTGTCATGCATCCCTATATCATACATCTAACAGTTAATAATTTGCGGAATTTAAAGTGCGGAATTTGAACTACGCTATTACAAGGCTTCGGGTATTTACATGGCCAAAAACAAACCCTTTGAAAATAAAGCGATAAATGAAATAAACGTCCTAATTAAACTATTACAAACTGTAGGCAGTTACATTAATATGAATAAAAATAATAATAAAGCGCACAATGAAAATTAGAACGAGTGCGAACTAGGGTTTTGACCTTTCTATCCTAATTAAAAGAGAAAAAATGTTTTTGTGGTTTTTAATAAAAGAATTAAGTTTTCTACATTAAATTTGCAATTAATTAGTTAATTAAATAAATTAATAAAAATAATTACATGGCTTATTTTGGTTTTTTTGATTATTTTTAAAGAAAAAGAAAAATATAATTAAATGAGAAATAAAAAACCTAATTATTCTAATTAGTTTTAATTATTTACAAAAAGAAATTAAAGTTTTACCTAAAATTAAAATTTAATTAAGAAAAAATCCTAAATCTATTTTTATGTGATTTTTATATTTGTTTATTGATAAAAAAATAAAAGGGATTAAAAGAAATAAATAAAATGAATAAAACATGAAAACAAAGATGGGCCTAGTAGCAAAAGTAAACAGGGGGTGCAATCATCAGAAATCCCAAGGCCCGAATCTTCGAAAGCTTCATGCTCTAACTATGGTGTTTTTTGATTCTTGTGTGAAACCTATGATTCAACCATCCATAACTGTTCTATATAAACTCAAACAAATGTTAGCATACCATAAAATGTGATTAAAATTAGAGATTCGAAGTTTAAAATTTTACCAAACCGGTGTTGTCAAACGCGGGGCGTGCTAGGCGTGTGATGTATTGCTCTTGGACCTTGTAAGACTCCTGGGACTTCAAGAGGATGGTTTGAGGCTTGATGTCAATTGAGAGATACCGGAACCTCGAGATATGACTTGCACCAATTCTTTGATTTATGGAGTGCTTTTTGAAGAGCTTTTGGAGAGCTTTTTTAGAGAGGAACTTTGTGTCTTTCAAGCTTGTATGGCTCTATATTTATAGAGGAGAATGAGAGGACAAGAAATCATGGAAAGAATCTCCCTCATAATGTTGTGTTTTAAGACCATGATCAAAACTTGAAAAAATGCCATATTTGATGATTTTATGCCATTTTCACATGTGGATGAACCTGGACATATTTGAAAGGTTATTGCACGAAATCAATTCACATAAACCAGCATAAAACTTGCACAAAATAGATTCACATCAAAATTTACATTATTTCTATTATTTATTTATTTAATTCTGAATTTTAATGAATAAAATATCAAAATAAATAGCATAAATAGTATAAAAATGTATGGGTGGGCTTAGAGGTCGTGGACCATGTTACAAACTCAATTCAAGCATAAAAAGTTGGGCCCATTTGGCAAAAATTGCAATTTTGGACATATTTGACTTTTGGCAATTTTGCAAAAAAGGGTCAACTTCACCAATGCATAACTTCCTCAATTTTGACTTTTTGGAGGTGTTCTTGGACTTTTTAGAAAGCTTAAGATGTCCTATAATCAACCCTTTTTGTCTCATCTCAATTTGATATTCCATTCTCATGTATGAAGCTTTGACAAAAAAAGGTGTTTTTGTTGACTTTTCAAAATGACCTATAATGTCCAAATTCATAACTTCTTGTGAGTGCATATTTTGAACTTGGGAGATGAAGATGGATCATAGGGAATTGCTTCTTCTTCAAAATGAGATTTGGATGGGTAATTTCTCATAAAGTATGAGAAAGTTATGCTTGGTCAAAGTTGAGTTGACTTTTCCTACAAAACCCTAATTTAGCAACTTTTGAGTCTTGATGAATTATGAGCAATCCTTGATGAATCATGATCAACACTTGATCAAATGATGAATAATAATTCAAAATGAGGATGCTAACCAAAAATCTTGAAGTTTGACTGTATGTGGGCCACAGTTGACTTTTGCCCTAGCACACTCGATTTTCAGGCCTTTGAGCAATTGACTGAGCAAACTTTCTCTGTAGGGCTTGAAACTTGACATGGATGATCTTGAGAACATATTAGGACATTGGTGAGCATTTGGGATCCCTTGGACTCAAGTATCTTGATGCAACATGAAACCCTAATTTGAGGTGGAATGCCTTAGGAGAGAGCTTGTCTGGTCAACCCTTGGACTACCTTCAGCAACTTGGGGATCTTTCTTGAAATATTTTGAGAAATATGGGAGGGAAAATTTTTGGGTACAACACATCCCATACAAAAGCTCTACCTTTACAAGTCAACTTAGTCAACGAAAGTGCCAACTTAGAAAAACATTCGATAAACCTTCTATAATAACCGGCTAATCCCAAAAAGCTTCTAATCTCAGTAGCTGACCTCAGAGTCTCCCATTGCAACACAGCATCAACCTTCGATGGATCTACAACAATGTCACTACCTGAAATCAAATGACCAAGAAAACTAACCTCTTTCGGCCAGAATTCACACTTGGTCAACTTTGCATACAACTTCTTCTCTTTCAAAACTTGCAACCCTACCCTTAAGTGTTTTCCATTCTCTTCTTCTGACTTAGAGTAAATCAAAATATCATCAATGAACACCACTAGAAACCAATCAAAATAAGTATGAAAGATACGATTCATATATTCCATGAATACCCCCGACGCATTAGTAACACCGAAAGGCATCACCGAATACTCTTAATGTCCATAACGCGTTCTGAAAGCCGTCTTCTGGATATCTTCATCCTTCACTTTAATCCTATGGTAACCCGACCTCAAATTAATCTTACTAAACACACGAGCATCCACCAATTGGTCCATCAAGTCATCTATTCTTGGAAGCGGGTACTTGTTCTTAATCGTCACTTTATTCAGCTGTCTATAATCAACACAAAGCCTCATACTTCCATCTTTCTTCTTTACTAACAACACTGGGGCTCCCCACGGTGACACACTTGGTCTTACAAACTTCTTCTCAAGTAACTCATCCAATTGCTTCTTTAACTCTAACAATTCATATGCAGTCATCTTGTATGGTGCCATAGACATAGGTCTGGTACCAGGTACAAGATCAATCGCAAATTCAACTTCCCTTTCCGGCGGTACATCAGGAATCTCATCAGGGAAAACTTCAGGAAAGTCACACACCACTTGCAATTCCTCAATTATAGCTTGAGTCCCTACAGATAGCGACGCCATCAACGAGAAAATCTGCACTTCTTCTTGCATCAATTTCCTCATTTGTCTAGCAGATAACAAACCATCTTCCTCTTCTTCAGGAGTAGAAAACTTCAGATTTGCCATAACAGTTAATATGAACACAGTTATGCTCTAACCAGTTCATACTCAAAATCACATCTAAACCTCTTAACGGTAAACAAACCAAATAGACGGTAAAGTCTCTGTCGAAGATCGACAATGGACACTTCAAACACACAAAAGAAGTAGTCATCGACCCCTTGGCTAGAGTATCGACGACAATTTCTCCATTCATAGAAGACAACATAAGACCCAATCTTTCAACATAATCAGCCGCAATAAAACAATGTGTAGCACCAATATCAATAATAGTAATTAAAGGAGTACTATTAATGAAACTTGTACCTCTGATAAGTCTGTCCTCAACAGTTGTCTGATCCTCCACCAAAGCAAACACTTTACCACTTGACTGAGCCCTCTTCGGTTTCGGACACTAACTACCAATGTGCCATTCTTCTCTACAATTGAAACAAATCACATCCTTATGTTCACACTCAGATACAACATGTCCGTTCTTACCACAATGGAAACACCTCTTTACTTCAGTAGTACACACATTACTCTTATGCCCAGATTTTCCACACTTAAAACAAACCACACCAGCAGGAGCATCTCCCTCATTAGTCCTCTGACCCTGAGCAACTTTCTATTTACCTTTACCGGCTGGGGCATCATAAGGCTTACGACGATTCTGTTGGTGCTTACCCCTCTTCTCACTGATAATCTTGTAATGAGCATTATTATCTTCCTCATAAATCCTACAACTACCAACCAAATCAGCAAAGAAACAGATCTTCTGGTATCCAACCGCCTTCTTGATCTCCGGGCGCAACCCGTTCTCAAACTTGATACACTTCGAAAACTCAGCATCTGCCTCAGCGTAGTGCAGATAAAACTTAGCTAACTTGAAAAACTTGGCAGCAAACTCAACAATTGACATACTTCCTTGCTTCAGCTCAAGAAACTCAATCTCCTTCTTACCACAGACATCTTCAGGAAAGTACTTCCTCAAAAACTCCCAAGTACTTCCTCAAAAACTCCCTACGAAACACATCCCAAGTGACATTCTCACCTGCAGCTTCCAATTTATAACAAGTCTCTAGCCACCAGTCATCAGCCTCGACTTCTAGCATATGAGTACCATATCGAACCTTCTGCGCATGAGTGCAATCCATCACACGAAAGATTCTCTCAATCTCTTTCAACCACTCCAATGCTCTGTCGGGATCATACTTTCATTTGAACGTAGGTGGATTTTCCCTCTGGAAAGTCGCTAAGCTACGAGATCCAGCATTCCCGTCAGTATTCGGCTGATTCTCCATCGCATGAGCCATTGCTTCTAAAGCAGCAACAAGTGCATAATCATTCCTTCCAGCCATCTCAACTTCTCACTACAACATAAACAACGGTTAGAACTCAAATTAACAATACTCGATTGTTAGACAACTACGACTCGACGACATGGTCGGACCAACCTTTTGCTCTGATACCAACTTTGTAACACCCCAATTCTACCCCGACAATTATATAAATAAATCAGAGTCATAAAATCATTCATGCAAATGAATCGGATGCCACAAATTCATCATTAAAAACTCATTGCATTCGTCGTGGATATATAACACTTTTAAAACATCGGATGAACCATCATCATGACATCCTTAATTAAATAATTCAACATCTACGCAGCGGAATTATTAATAACATCTTTATCATCATTACAGCAACTTCGAAACAACACAATCTAATAATTAATCAACTTAAAGTTCAACTAATGAATAATCAACAATCAAAAGCAACAAGCGTTCATCCCCCGAGTGTTACATATCAGAGTAATGACACCGACTCGAACTATCGAAGGTATACAACCTTCACTCTCGATTACCTGCACGTACCAACATAAGGGAAACATTCAAACAAAAGGGGTGAGACATCTAACAATATAATAAAGTGCATGATAATTAATATATTAAATTAGATCACATAACATCACCACTTCTTATCTCATAATCATTAATAATCACAACAATAATACACAATCACAACATCAATACATGCTTCTTTATGCAATCATATAATGCAACTCAAGACTATGCAAATGCATGTGGTACCATTGGAGCATAACTCCCATCTCAAAAATTGCCAATTAATATAGGCATCAACAAGGCATAAGCCTTCATCTTAATATTCGCCAATACAAGCCATCTCAACGAGCATAAGCTCCATCTCAAAATGCAATGTATGCGACACAATCATGAATGTCATAACAACACCAAAATTAACAACATTTCACAATACAACATCATCGTTGGCCAAAGGCCTACATCTCAAAATCATTTCAACATCTCTTCATCAACATCTCTTCATCAACATCTCATATCATCATAATACTTCATCAAACATCATTTATTCATCATAAATTATCAACACAACATTATTTATAACATCTCATCAACAACTCAACTGTACGTTAATACGACATGAATTCATACTGCTATTCTATAATCTTACATCATTACTAACATTACTCCTACTGTTACTAATCAAACAGCAACCTCTAAGCATCTCATCTTCATCATTCTGCATAAAAATCAACGTAACAATCAACACGGGAACTAACTTTAAATCCTAAATTGGCTACTAGGATTACACTTCTTATCCCTTATTTTAATCCTCAAGAATAAAGCTCATTGCGTTAGCTATTCAACGCTTTGAACGACATCTCAAACGGCATCTTAAAACTCAAGTTACAACATTTTCAAACTGAATCTGCCAAAAACCAGACAATATGGATCGACACAAAACGTCTTGGATCGACGCGTACTGAACTAAACTCGCAACATGAGTCGACGCATCCTCTCTTGGATCGACTCATACTGAGTCTTACACATAGCATGTATCGACACATGCCCCTATGGATCGACTCATCCTGAGTCTAAAAGCACTCATGTATCGAAGCAAAACCTCTTAGTGTCGACTCATCCCGAGTCTCTCAACCTTCTTGTATCGACACATCATGTTTGAGGTCGACGCATCCTGTTACATCCTGCATAAATTCTGCGATCTTCTCTGCATTTTCACTACGGGTTTAATATTTTAAGCCCTAAAAACTTGATCTAATCATAGATAATCATCTCTTACAATTACCCTATAATTCTACATTAATTAAACCGCACCGGGACATCATTATTCATCTATAATTCACCAATTTCACATCATAAACATTCCATTCATGAACAAGACAACAATCACCTCTAACCCCACATACCAATTATCATGAACCCAATTATAGATTCAGAACCCCACCCTTACCTTGGATTGAAGGTCGCTCTACAATCTTCCGGTCAAAACCTCGCTCTGCCGTTCTTCCTCTTTTATCCAGTAGCTTCACGTTCTTCTTCTCAATCCTTATTCTTCTACTGCTTCTTCTTTCTACTCTTTATAACAATAATAAAATAGCCTATTATTCTCTTTACTCCTTATTGGGCTCAAAACTAACACACCCCCTTATTACTTTTATTCCTTTAAAACAAGCCCACATCAAATAATATTATACTTCTAATATTATTTCACCACTTAATAAAATAATTTAAATCCAACTAATCACAACTTCACAAATATTCCAAAAATAATTTAATTAAATAATTAATTAAATTACGGGTGTTACATTATCCGTCCGGAAAGAGCAGGTTTCTCAAAGATATACTTGATTGGGTCCATCTTAGAAATCAACAGAGTGGTATGAGTCAACATATATTGTCTTAGCCGGCGAGCAGCCCATGCCAGAGCGCCACAAGTTTTCTCGAGCAGTGAATATCTGGTTTCACAGTCGATAAACTTTTTGCACAGGTAATAAATAACATACTCTTTTCGGCCAGACTCGTCATGTTGGCCCAAAACACACCCCATAGAGTTCTCTAGTACTGTCAAGTACATAATCAAGGGTCTTCCTTCAACCGAAGGCATGAGAATAGGAGGTTCTTGCATATATTATTTGATTTTATCGAAGGTAGCTTAGCATTCATCATTCCATCTGACTACTTGATCTTTCTTCAAGGGTTTGAATATTGGCTCACAAGTAGCAGTCAAGTGAGATATGAAGCAGGCGATGTAATTGAGACGACCCAAGAATCCTCTAACTTCCTTTTCAGAGTGTGGGACTGGCATTTCTTGGATGGCCTTTACCTTGGCAGGATCGACTTTGATGCCTTTACTGCTGACAACAAAACCTAGAAGCTTTCCAGATCGTACTCCAAATGTGGACTTGTTAGGGTTCAACCTCAACTTGTACTTTTACCACTTTTCGAATAGCTTGTACATGTGAACAAGATGTTCCTCTTCAGTTTGTGATCTTGAAATCATACCGTCCAAATATACCTCTATTTCATGATGAATCATATCATGTAATAAAGCTACCATAGCCCTTTGATATGTTTCCCCTGCATTCTTCAATCTGAATGGCATGACCTTGTAGCAAAAGGTGCCCCATTGTGTAACGAAAGTGGTCTTCTCCATGTCTTCGGGAGCCATCCTAATTTTATTATAGCCAGAAAAACCATCCATGAAAGAAAAGACTTTATGCTGAGCAGTGTTGTCGACCAAGACATCAATGTGAGGTAGAGGGAAATCATCTTTGGGGCTTGCCCTATTCAGATCCATATAGTCTACGCACGTGCAAACTTTTCCATCTTTCTTCGGTACAGGCTCCACATTTTCAACCCATTGGGGATAAGATGTCACAGCTAGGAATCCTGCATCAAATTGTTTCATCACTTCAGCTTTTATCTTTTCAGGAATATCAGGCCTCATGCGACAAACCTTTTGTTTGAAAGGAGTACAATCTTCCTTCGTTGGCAGACGATGAACTACAATGTCAGTATCCAACCCTGGAATATCTTCATACGACCAGACAAACACTTCCATATAGTCATGCAACATCTAAACAAATCTTCTGTTGATAGTGCTTTCCAGGTTAGCGTTGATCTTGACTTCTTTCTTGTCTGTCTCGGTACCTAGATTGATGACTTCAACTGACTCTTCATGAGGCTGAATAGCTTTTTCCTCTTGTAATAGAAGTCTGGCTAGTTCTCCCGATATTTCACAATCTTCCTCGCCTTTATCTTCGGCTTGGTTAATTGGACATTCTAAGTCATAGTCAACAATAGTATAGTCATTAGCAATGAGATCCAGAGTGGATGAGGACCTGCAATAGTGTGTGTGTGTGTGTGCATGTAAGATACATGGCTATTTTGAAAAATATATTTGAAGAAAAGAAAGACAATGAACACAAAGATTTGAATTCAAAAGAGTCCAATAGTTTGTATTAAATGATCATATGATAAGATGGACATAAATAAAACCCTTGACAAATGGACCAAAGTGCCCCAGGCCAGGCACATGGCATAAAAGTCATTGTTAAATATTACAGACAAAAATGTTCTTGAATTAATAAGAAAGCAAAAACAAGTGATTACTCCTCAATGAAGGAGATGGGCACGAAGTCCGTTGCGTGCCAATTTTTGAGCTCTGTTGTAGTAGGATACACCCAATCTTCAAATGAAACTTCATCATCAGAAACACCTACATCGTTGACTTCGTGGCTTCCAATACAAAGTGGGGCCTTCCCTACACGAGCGCGCCTGACTTCCTTCTGAGCCTTGACGGTGAAACCCAAACCAAATTTGTCTGCTTTGAATGGGATCTCGAGGTTTTCCCCAAAGTATCACAACTTCCTTTTTCAACTGCAGCACGAGCATCTTTGAATGAAACCATCTTCGGAACGACCTTAAAAGCTTCAAACACATCATAGGAACATTTGGTAGCAGCAACCATGGGTGGCACAACTTCGAAGGCTTGACACTAGGTATCAATAAATTACCCATCCATCTCCACATATTTGAAAGAGTTGAGGTGGCTTACCATGAACTCCTCCTTACCACAGACAGTGACAATTCTTCCTTTAACTGGATACTTGAGCTTTTGATGAAGAGTTAAGGTTACTGCCCCAGCTCCATGGATCTAAGGTCGACCCAACAAACAGGAATAAGCATGGCGGATATCGATAATGTAAAAGGTAGAGTTGAAAACTTGTGAGCCCACCTTGATTGGAAGATCTACCTCTCTATGAACTTTCCTTTTTGATCCATCGAAGGCCCTCACAATAATATCATTGGGTTTCAGAACTAAACCTTCACAGTCTAAACGGTCTAACGCCCCCTTGGGTAGCACGTTTAAAGAAGATCCAATGTCGATCAGAACATGTGCTAGGATGGTCCCCTTGTACTCGACAGAGACATGTAGATCAGTATTATGGTTCTTCCCAAGCGGTGTTAGATTGGCATCTGAGAACCCCAAACCATTATCAGCCGTCAAGCTTGCCACGTAATTCTCAAACTGGTCAGTTGTGGTCTCATGAGGGACATGATCCTTCTTCAAGAATTTGATTAATGCCCGAGCATGGGCATCGGAACAGAGTAGCAACTACATTATAAAAATCTTGGAAGGGGTTTGCCCCAACTGCTCCACAATCTTGAAATTGCTCCTTTTTATAATTTTCAAGATCTCGTCCATCTCATGAGCGGAAGGTTCTCAAACAGCAACATCCTTTATGGGTATTTCTGTCGCGACAGGCTCAACAACTTTCTCCTTCCCTCTTGTATCAGTACTTGGCTTAGAAGCAGTGATGCGAACAGGCACCTTTGTAACAACTGGTGGTGATATGTTGGGTGAAAAGATTCTCCCATTTCAGGTTACCTTACTTGAGTCGGTTATGTTACCAATATCATCAACTTTGTATTCTTTGATCCAAGCGTCTTGTTTTATCCCATGGTAAAACACCTCAGCACCATAGTTCCACGCCACTGCCTTGTTTGAAGAGTGGGGAATTGGTCCGGGAGCGGTAATTATTAGGGGAGCAACAATTGGTTCATTTGAAATCCTGATAGGACCTTTGGAGGAGATCATAAGAGGATTGTTTGAGATGGTTATAATGGAGAGATCTTCATATTTATTAGTCAAACTTTTGGCAAGTGGGGTATTCTCAAATAGGCTCTCGTGGCTATCCACCAGGAGTTGAATGCCTTCCTTTAGTCCTTCGCATCCATTGAGTTGTTTGGAACAACAAACACAGTCCTTCGCACAACTAGGGAAAATCCCGGCTTTCAACAGATTCTTTTTGATGATGTTCAAAGGAGTAGTCAAGTCTCCGACAGAGGCAACAAAAATGGTATCTTCAACAGCATTGACACCCTTGCCATGGTTCGACATAGGTGCGGTGATTACATTCGGAGTTGGAGGAGGATAAAATTCAATAGTCTTGTTATCTATCAAGTCCTGAATTTTATTCTTCAGGGCTCAACATTGGTCAGTCTCATGCCCGAGGCTACTTGAGTGGTATGCATATTTAGCGTTCCAGTTATACTTTGGCTAAGATGTATCTGGATTGGCAGGAGGATCGCGCAATGTCACCAAATTAGCCTTTAGTAAGTGTTATAAGTCTTGGGATAGTGACATGCATATCCTCGTGATCTGTCTTCTCGAAGTTTCAAATTGTTGATGATTAGCATAAGGTATTTGAGTAGGAGTTGGGTTGGAGATTCGGACAACATTAATAGACTGGCGGTCATCCTTCTTGGTACGGGCCCTTGCCCCGTATGCAGCATTGATTTATTTCTTTGCAGTAAAAGGTTTCTTTACCGGATTGGAAGTGGAGGCAGATGCCATGGGAATCTTCCCGCTTTTGATGCCGCTTTCGACTCTTTCACCAGTTAAGATTAGCTCGGTGAAACCAGAAGAAGAGCAGCCAACCAATAAATTAAAGAATGGACCAGATAAAGTGCCCATAAACATGTCAATGTGCTCCCTATTAGTCAAAGGTGGTTGAACCCTACTGGCAAGGTCTCTCCACTTTTGTGCGTATTCTTTAAATCCTTCATTCTTCCCCATTGTCATATCTTGCAACTAAACTCTTATTGGCGCCAAGTCAGTATTATACTGGTATTGGTGGTAGAAGGCGGTGGCTAGGTCTTCCCATGTATTGATACGGAAACCATCCAACTGGTAAAAGCACTCTAGTTATGTTCCGACCAAGATTTCTTGAAAAAAGTGAACCCAAAGTTTTTTATCAGCGGCGTGCGGCTGTATCTTGCGCACATAAGATTTCAGGTGAAGTTTTGGACAGGAAACCCCATCGTACTTTGCAAAGACTGGTATCTTGAACTTTTGGGGAATGACAACCCCGGATATCAAACCTAAATCATCAAAATATAAATCAGGGACGGCTTGGATCTCAACAGCCTTCAATCTGTCTTCTAACTGCTTGTACTTGACATCGACAGGAGGATATTGCTCGTCAAAATAATCATCATCATCAGACACTTGATCATTGATGCATCCAGCATGGTACTCTTAGCATCTCCAATCTGATTCTCATCTTCCTCAGATGAGTCTTCCACTATCGGGATCTGACGGACCGACTCTTTGAACCTTCTACCCATGTTAACCAAGGCTTTTCTCTTCGGTTTCTTTTTAGCTGCCAGCAATGCCATCATATCTTGTTGCCCCTTGGCTAGGGCCAGTAGAGTCTCTTGGAATTGAGAGTTTTGTACTTGTAAGTCCTTCACAGTTTTTCTAGATCCATCTTGTTGAAATAAACAGCAGAAAGATAAGGAAACCTGTTGTGTGAGAACCTGTTATGCTATGATGCATGGAAGATATATATGCAAATGATTTCAAGGATTTATGAAATTTAAATTTGTATAGACAAGGAAAGAGCAAACTTCAATTTCATTAATTAGTTCAAAATTATTACAACATGCCTCTTGGGCTTACAAATAACTTTCTAAGATAAAAAGACTGAACGCATCCTCTTCGGCGAAAGGTAGGCATTCACACTTTGCTCTTCATGTAGCTGCTTTGTAAGCTCCAAGACCCTTTTCTCACTAGCATAGAATTGAGCTTCGAAAGTATCTCGTTCTTCCTTTAGCTGAATCCAACTCTTTTGCAAGTCTTCAAGAGAAGTAGGAATGACGGGATGGAGGACAGTGTACGGGATATCTCCTTCAACCACAGGTTCCATGATAACTGGTAGGATAGAGGGATAAGGCATCACAAGTTTCTGACCACGAGCTCTTACCCACCTAAGGTAAGGATCAAGGGGAATGGAATTCTTTTGTCCCAGCGTCTTACTATCCACTTTGTTTACCATCCTCCAAGCTCGTATAAACCTCTAACGGTAACCTTGATCGCCGCTATCGTAGTCGAAAACCACTCTTTGGATGAGCATATCATGCGGACCATCCCTCCGGGCATAACCAAACTGTCGCAAGGCTAAGCAATGGTTGTAAGTGATACCTCCTCTAATTCCAAGCAAAGGGACATTATGGAATTCCCCATAACGGTCGAAGATAGTAACATTCTCCAAGGATCGAGAACACCAATGAATATATGAATGTATGAGCATCATTAGCCTATGATACCACCTCGAACCTTGCTCGTTCTTCAACACAGACCGGGTAAGATGTGAAATAAACCATCTTGCCAAGAGAGGAGTGCAACACATGAGATCCCTCTCTTCCTCATAGTGCGAGAGTGAAAAGAATGTAGGATATCCCCCAACAAAGTAGGTACTGGATTGCGAGACATGAAGATTTTAACAGCATTTACATCTATAAGTTGGTCAGGGTTTGGAAACAAAACCATCCCATAGATGAGAAGGGCCAAGATTTCTTCAAAAGTTTGTAAATACAAAGAGTCCAACAGTCTTGAGATTTCTCAAACAAGAACTTTACTAAGAAACCTTTGACACCACTCCTTGTTTCACAATTAGTTGTGACATCAGATTGTTGCAAGTGTAGTGCTTCGACAATCTCTTCAGGTTTTGGATCTCTTTTTGTACTGTTGAAGGGTATTTGATTGAGAATGGGAATCCTCGAGAGTTGAGAGAATTCTTCTCGAGTAGGCATAAGCTGATAATCGGAAAAAGTGAAGCAATGGTATAGAGGATCAAAGAATTGTAAAAGCACTTTCATCATATCTTCATCAGTGTTAGAGGTAACAAAGTTTAGGAGGCGACCATGTCTTTCGGTGAATGAAGAATTCTCAGGGACCCTTGATGCTAAATCTTTGAGTTGAGAATGAATTCTTACGAGATTGACTTGAATGGTTTTCCTGCGGATGGAAGTCATGTCCTACAAAACAGAACAAAGATAAATTCTAATAATCCTTGAGATGGTTAGTGAGAATGAGTATGATGTTATGATGTTTTTGATGTTATTTACAAATAAGTATATACAAACAAGGCAAACAAGTCCTTAGGTTTAGGCTTGCATGAAGTCTTATAGGTAAGTACCCTCTTGAAGTTTAGTTAGCTCAAACCTGTCCTAGAAATAGTAATCGGGTTCTAAGGGATATCAATATCACTGATCTTCCTTATCGGGCATTGTTTCAACGCAAGCCTCTTTAATGGCGACCAAAATATCCCGAGAAGTCTGATCTCAATCAGTGTAGTATCGAGTAAAGGTTCTAAAGTCAGTTAGTGCCTCATGACACCATACAACGTCCCCTTATTATCCTTGACTACTCAAGGGCTATCGGTACCCACAAATGTGTCACACTAACATAGCTATTGCTTAGACCATGTCGGTATACCCCGCATAGTTTTCACAATGTATTGCTACTTACCTATAAGGTATCTCAAATCCGGGTAGAGGATTAAAACAAGCCCAAACAAGGAACCAAGATATAAAGCAAACAAGTCAAATAACGAAAGAAAATAAATGTGATCCAGCCCTAAGGTAAACCCACTTTAAATTTTTTTCCCCAGCAGAGTCGCCAGTTCTGTGATACGGTGGGAGAAATGACTTGGGATGTTTTGCGTTTTATCACAAATGTTGCGGTTAGTAATAGTCGCCACTGACTTTTCTTTTATCCAAAAGGAAAGGCTGAAAAGAACAGGAAAGAACTTTGAGATTATTTCTTCAGTTCGGGGGGTAGATTATGAAAAGGGAAGGTGTTAGAACCCTTTTCATCCATAGTTATCTATGGGCTCTTAGTTGCTCGCTAGATCACTTGCTTTTGTTTGAAAATGTGCTTTGTGATGGTTTTTGAAAGTATTTTGAAAAGGCGCATTCGTTTAGGAAAACTTTGTAATGGTTCTCGTTCGTAAGAACTTATACAAAGTGTTGGACTTTTGAAAAATTTTATGTTTTGAAAGTTTGTTTTTTGAAAGTGTTTGGTGTTTGTTTTGAAAATAAGCAAGGATGTTTGATTTGAAAGTGAGCAAGCAACTAGGAACAATCTACCTATTCAAAAGTCTTTGTTCATTTCTTCTTTTCCTTTGATATTGCTATCTCACCATTGATTGGTAAGAAGCCTTATCTTTGGATGTAAAGGGAGAGGCGTGGGTCATCATATAGTCATGATAACAATATTGTGAGATATCTTAGCATTTCTCTTTGAGGGACTAAGATCATTTTGAAAGGCAACATTTATAGCGTCATCGAGGGACTATGATCTTGTATTTTTTATTTGTTTTTGCTAAGATATCCCACATGCATAACATGACCATTTTTGTAAGGCAATAAAGTGGAATTACCCTAAGGGTGCAAGTGTGCAAGTGTGTTTGATTTACATGCATTGTTTATCTTGAATTAGGGTTTGCTAATTGTTGATTTTAGTCTTGCCATACAAACCCTAATTACTAATATTTATATGAAAGTGATAAATTGCGGAAAGTAAAATTACTACGCTATTACATCATTAGGGGAGGGGGTATACAAATTTACAAATGGGGATTGCAAGAAAATTAAACTTAATTATCTATTAAAACCATATTGAACAATGTACAAGAATTGAAAATATAATGTACAAGAAGATAAATGGAAAAGAAATGATTTTTTATTTATTTTAATGAAGGGTTTAGTCTTGACCTAATTAAAGAAAAAGGGAAAAATAATTAATTAAAGATAAATAAAATTAAACCTAAATTAAATAGAAAAGAAAAATAAGTTTGAAGCATTTTTAGGTTTTTTTATGAAAAAAGATTTTAACTTAATGAAAATAATATGAAAATTAATTAATTAAAAGAAACCTAAATTCTAAATTAACTTTAAATGAAAAAAAGAAAAATACTTAAACCTAAATCTAATTATTAATTTTTTAAGAAAAAGAAATTAATTTGTTAAGAAAATGTTTTTTTTGGGTCTTTTTATCTTTAAAAGAACTAAAAATAAAAAGTATTTTAAATATGAAAATATAAAATAAAAAAAAATATTTTTGAATTTTTAAGTAATAAAAATAATAATAATATTAATAATAATAATAAAAATAATAAAGAAAATAAAATAAAAAATATATAAAGAAAAAGTCAGGGAGGTATGAAACTAAACTTAGGAGTTTATTAGAAAAAATAGTCTTGTTTGAGTTTGGGTCCAAATGATGATTTTTGTGGTCAGAAAAATATGAAATAAAAAATAATGGGCTTGCTAGAATAAGTAAAATAGGGGGGATGGTGCAGCAAAAAATGGAAGGCCCACTGACTAAGCCCAAGCGCGTTGTTTGCTGGAAAAAAAGAAAGAAAGTGTTGAAAATTAGAACAAAAGGTAGCGCTGAGACTTGAACCCCTGACCCTTACCATACACGTGCGTCACCTTTGCCACTGGGGTGGCTGTAAATTTGGTAACATAAGCAAAACAATAAATACATAACACAAGTCAAGTCCTGAAAATGACTTCATCTTCAACCTCCAGCCATGGTTCCTGTAACTTGCTCATTTCTCAACAAAAATTAAAGATGCAAACAAGAAAGTTGCTCCATTTTTCCATACGAATCCAACCATATAAATATCATAAGCTATAAATTAAAGATGCATGAGAATTTCTAAAAGTACCAAATTCTAACCTAACTTTTTTTAGAGATTTAAACCTAAAATTCTCTAAGCTCAATCAATATAAATGAAATCTATGGACATGTACAATTTCAGGACAATGATGTCTACATTTTATCTTCACAAATGCAAGCCTAACAATGCCTAAATGAAAAGATAGAAGTTTAGAAATTATACCTCAAAACTGGAAATCGTGAAATACAAATGAGCTTGATTCAAGGTGCTGCAATGATCAGGTTAGCTTCCTCAAGTTCCCAGGAAGCTAATGCAATGATTAGCTTGAGCAATGAATGGCTGGAATGGCTTGGAGAAGTCAACTTGCAGTGCTCTGTTTTTGGTTATGGAGGTTGATGAAAATGGTGTTACAGTCGTGTAACAGGGTGTGGGATTGTTTGTAGATGATGTTTAGGAACTTTTGGAAGTGAAAATCCAAGAAACGCACGAGTGGATTCTAAGTTTGGAGTTTTATGTCAGAATGTGCAACAATAGAGGTTTGTTATGCAGTTCTGAGGAGAGTTTGAGGGCTTGTGCATTTTTCATTTAGCTTGCAAATAGTGCATGTATTTATAGGCAAGAAGTTTCAAGTGTTACAACAACTCAAAATTTGAATTCTCAAGTTGTGAAAACTTTGCTTGTTTTTGAAGTAAACATGAAAAACATATTCCCAAGGCTTGTACCATGTTATCTAGAGTGGATGAAAACTTTAAACATGTTCTTATGACTTTGTAGAGGAAGCTTGTGCAAGAGGAACATATTAGAGGCTCAAGAATTGACTTTGTGCAAAAAAGCCACTTTTCCAAAATGGCAATGTTGCCTTTCTTCCTAAAATGGTATTAAGCATGGGCAATGCATTAAATGTTTGGATTAAAGCTTCTAGCAGATGTGTAGAACATTAACTATGGAGTGACAAACAAGTTTGAGGCCTGTAAAGCAAATATTATGCAACATGGCTATGGGTTTGGTTTATGTTCATTACAAAATATGCCTTGTAAATCAAGTTTGAAACCCTAACTTCTTGCCTTCGATTCTCACTGCTCAAGTATGATCTCAATGAGTTCTTAAACATTTTGGAAATATTTTAACATCCTCTACAACCTCTATTTGGGACATTTTTTAAGATTCATCTTAGAACTAGATCAAAAATTGCCATGAAGTTAGGTCAAAATCATGCCTAAACTAGGGCAAAATTTTACTAAGTCCTCAAGTTTTATGAACATGTCTTCACAAAATCATAACTAGAAATCCAAGCATTTCTAGAAAAAGTTATGCTCTACAATGTTTTAGATCTCATTTAGATATACAACTTTCATGTTGGAAGTTTCCTTTGAATGATCTTGCATCATGGTGTAAATTTGGCTCAAAGTTGTGAAAAAATGTGAATTTCCAACACTTAGAAAAAATTCTAAGTTTAGAAATTTTGACTTTTCAAAATGAAATCTTGACTTTTTGATTTCTTGATGAAAATTTTTCATATTTTTACATGTCTTGATGAATTGTAATATTTGAAACTTGATTTTGATCAAAAAGTCAAAGTTTGACTTTTCAGTGTACAATTGACTTTTCATCAGTTGGCTAAAATTCAACTATCAATCAATTGAACTTGATAAATGTTTTGAGTCATGCCATTAGATCAAAATGAATTAGTTGAAACCTTGAGATCATGTCTTAAACCAAGGAGTCATTTTCTAGGTCAAAAATAAAAAATTGCACTTCCTCAATCAAAACCCTAATTTTGACCATTTCGCCCTTTTGATGATCTGATCAAATTTCTTGAGGAATTATGATCCAAACTTGATAAAATGACATATATGAGTTCATAATGTTGATATGGACAAAAAATTATGAAGTTTGACTGTAAATTGACCACAATTGACTTTTTCCCTAATACAACTGATTTTAGGTCAATTGATCAATTGACTGAGCAAAAATATGATCCAAGACTTGAAACTTGACATGAGAAATATTTAGGGTTCAAAATTATCCATGAAAGTCAAATGGGGATTTGAAATCTCAATTGTCCTTGTGCAAACTCAAACCCTAATTTTCAGTCATCAGTGCTAGAGGAGGTCTCTTGAGCTGATCAAACCTTGTATAGTCTGGAATCAATGAAGATCTTGTGAGAGATTACTTGAGAAATGAGAGGGCAAGTTTTTGGGGTACAACAATTTTATATAGGTTTTTTAATACACATGTATTTGATTTGACCATTATGGTTATGTTTTCAAATATGTATATAAGTTATCTTGGTGTGCCATTTTGGACGTGTATATTTGGTTTTGTAAACAATGTAATTTGGCATTTTCACTACTACGAAAAACACATATAACAAAGATTGTGAAAGACCTATAATAATGGTTGAACAAACGTTCTTAGGTAGGGTGTGGTTGTAAGTGGGTTATATATAATTATGGTATATGGTCTGTGGTAGTAAATTAGATAGCGCGCTATATACAACCATTATTGTATTAAACAATCATTGTTGTATATCTTTTAATAAAATAAACAAATGAAGCAGTAGAACAACAACAGAAAGAATAATAAGAATAACAAAAAGAACACCAAGAACAACAAAAAGAACAACAAAAACAAGAAGAAGAAGAAGAACAATAATAAAAACAACAACAATAATAATAGCAACAACAAAACAAAAACAAAATCAAATCCACAACAAGAACAACAAGAACTACAACAACAACAATAGAAAAAAAAAGAACAACACAAACAACAACAAAAACAAGCATTGTTAACTTGAATCCATATTTTCCTTGTCTCATTCAAGTTAGTGAAGAGATAATGGAGTTTTGAAATTTTTTAATGAAAGAAATAATATTTTCAAGTTTTGCTTATGGTAGAAATAATATTTTCAAGCTTGGTTTAGTGGAGAAATAGAGTGTCGTAAATGAAAGATGATGTTTGGAGGTATAAGAGGAAGTTCTTTTAAGTTGGAAGTTCATGTAAGTTTTAAGTTTCACGCGGATCACTAATGGTAGTGTCTTGAGATTTTATAATCACTAAATGGACGACCAAGATTTGTGTAAAGACAATGAAGAAACTCAATTAACACGTTTATATTTCCCCATGCCATGACCCTGAGTGACATTTCATCATGGTTGGAAGTTCCAACAATTGTGAAAAGTGGCTTGAAAATAAATAAAAAAACAAAATTATAGGTACTAGGATTCGAACGCATGACCTTGAGTGATTTTTCATCATGGTTGGAACTTTAACCGAAGTAGTAAAGTGGATAGCGCACTATATACAACCACAATTATAATAAACAACTATTGTTGTATGTCTTATAATAAAACATAATTAATACAGCAGTAGAACAACAACAACAACAACAACGGGATTCAAACTCATGACCATGCGTCACTTTTTACAAAGGTTGGAACTTTAAGCCATGGTAAAAAATGGCTTAAAAATGAAAATAAAAAAATTGCTAAAAAACGAGATATTACCTTGCACTACGCCAAAAATAAGATTAGATAATACATCTAAGGCAGCGCTTCTTATCAAAAGCGCTGCTAAAAGTGCATTTTAAAAACACAGAAATTTTATCCTAAACCTTAGACATCACTTTCTAAAAAAACGCTGCCTAAGGGGGTGAATATTGTTTGATAAAGCGCTGCTAAAGGGGGTAAGTCCTGAAGCGCTGCCTAAAGAGTGGGCTTACAAAGCGCTTTTTAGAAGCGCTGCCTAAAGGGTGGGCTTAAGAAGCGCTTTGTGAAAGCGTTGCCTAAAGGGGGTTAATGTGAATTTATAAAGCGCTGTTAAAGGGGGTAGGTACTATAGCGCTTTAGAGAAGCGCTTCCTAAAGGGTGGGCTTACAAAGCGCTGCCTAAAGGGGGGGATTAAGCAGCGCTTTCTTAAAGTGCTTCCTAAAGGGGGGGATTAAGCAGAGTTTTCTACTACAAGCGCTGCCTAAAGTCATGTTATAAAAAAAATAAAACACTCGCCCAACATAAAACACAGTAACGTTATTATTTTGCAAAATCCATTTTTACAACACAGTACAGTTACGAATAAAACCCATTTTGACGCGATTTTTCGTTTGATTCTTGACAAAATCGGTGCATCCTTTCTTCAAGGTTCTCATCCTTCTTCCATTCAAGTCCGTTTGATCCTTTCTTCCATTCACAACTAAGGTTCTCTTCTCCTCTAGGTATGATTTTTGATATATTTGATAATTTTGATATATAATGTTGCATTTGGTTTAGTTGATAGTGTTGTTTTAGTGTTGATTTAGTGTTGATAATGTTGCATTATGGTGTGTTTTGTGTGGCATGTGGTTTTTGCATGTAAGGTGTTTGTGAAAATGTCACAATGAGTTTTGCATGTAAGGTGTTTCTGTAAATGTCACAATGAATATTGCATGTATTGAATGAGAGAAAAAAAACATTTTAATTGAAATGTATATACATTACCATTGCGATTATTATTGTGAAAAGTTGATTTTTAGACAAGAGTCACGGACAACACAAGGATGAAATGTTTTATTAAAATTGGTGATTAGAAATTGATAAATAAATAGTTTATATAGTGGAAAAAATTCTAGAGAAAAGAGACATGTTACATAAAGTATTTATGGGTCAATATATTATGGAAACTTGGATTCTCTAATGTAAGAGTCATACTAACACATAAAATAAGATAGTTAAACAAATTATGATTGTTGGATTAAAATTTGAAGATCTAGATTTGAAGTTAGAATATAATTTGAAGGGGAAAAAAATTAAAGTTACACTTTATGAGCAATTTGATTAATATAGAGTCACATGAATTGTTTGATTGATTTATATTTTCAATGTAGAATATTAAAATAGATCTTTATTAAACAAATTTTTTTTATTAATATTTTACCTTCATATTTTAAAATCAAATATTTATATTAAAAAAAAATTAAAACAGTAAAATATATGTTAAAAAGAATATTAGTGATTATTTAATGGTGTATACATATATGTTTAGTGTTGTATAAATATTCTAATGTAATTCTTATTCTATAGTTTTTTTTTATTATAATAAAATTAATTGATCATTTATATAGGTTACTTGTGAAGAGTGGAGTTTCTGAGCGTTTTCAAGATTGTTACACTGTGGTTTCAGAAGTTGCTGACTTCTCTACATGTATTTAGTTTTTCTTTTAATTTTCTATAATTGCTTTAAATAATTATAATATTTTTATTTTAGATGAATATGCCTAATTGGTATTAAGCTTTTTAGTCTTTGTCCTTTTTTTTTAAGTATTGTTTTTGTTTAGCTTACTTAATCGTAAGACCATGGATAAAAAATGGATGTCTGCCAATCGATTGTCCAAAGAGTACGAGAATGGGGTATTGGAATTTGTTAAATTTGCTGTTGAGCACGCCGAAGATGCCAATCGAATGAAATGTCCTTGCTTAAGTTGTTGTTTTGTGGGTCGCGTTGATGAAATTAGATTGCAATCGCATTTATTGAGGTGTGGAATTGATCGAAGTTACACATGTTGGATATTCCATGGTGAGAAAAGTTACGAGAATGTTGAAACGGGGGATAGTACGACATATGCTTTAGACGATAATGACACAGATACATACGATTGTGATCGAGTCAAAGAGATTGCAGAAGAACTTGAAGAAGATCTTCAGGATTGTCCCAAAATGTTTGAGCGGTTGGTAAGCGATGCAGAGGAACCGTTGTATAAAGGTTGAACTAAATTCACAAGATTGTCTGCGGTATTAAAGTTGTACAACTTAAAGACGGACAATGGATGGTTGGATAAAAGTTTCACATAGTTATTAGCCATTATGAGAGATATGCTTCTGGAGGATAATGTTCTTCCTAATCGAACCTATGAGGCCAAAAAAATGTTGTGCTCTATTGGCATGAGATATGATAAGATACATGCTTGTCCAAATGATTGAATTTTGTTTCGAAACGAATATGCATCGTTAAATGAGTGCCCTAAATGCGGTTTATCTCGATATAAGAAAATATTGTCTCCAGCAAAAGTCTTATGGTATTTTCCTATAATTCCGAGATTTAGGTGCATGTTTCATAGTGAAACCGATGCAAGACACTTGACTTGGCGTGCAGATGAAAGATTTATTGATGGAAAGTTTCGACATCCAGCAGATATACCACAATGGTCGAAAATTGATAATGATTATCCTGATTTTAGAGGAGAAGCAAGAAACCTTCGCTTGCCATTATCTACTGATGGATGAACCCGCATGGTCTTAAAAGTATCTCACATACCACATGGCTTGTGATTATCATGATTAATAACCTACCTCCATGGCTATGTATGAAACGCAAGTACATGATGTTATCTATGTTAATTTTTGGACCTAAACAACTAGGGAATGACATAGACATTTACTTGAAACCGTTAATCGAAGATTTAAAGATTTTGTGGGAGAACGATATGGAGGTTTATGATGGCTTGGGCTGGGCTTTGGTCCTTTCACTTTTGACACCCCCCTTTTACTGTTTGCACCCCCTGGCCCAATTTCCTGATATTTTATATTTTTGAATTTTTATTTTCATTTCTGATTTTATTTATGTATTCCCAAATATAAAAAATACTCAAAAATATTATTTTATTAGATATTTTAGAATAAAAATATAAAATACTACACTTTTACTTTTATTTATATATACTCTTATTTTATTAGATATTTTAGAATAAAAATATAAAATATTACACTTTTACTTTTATTTTTAAATATACTTAAAAAAATACTTTTTATAAATATATTTTATTTTTTTACATATACTATTTTATTTTTATTGTATATAAATAAAATAATTAATATATTTACTTTCTTAAAGAAAATTAGGGTTTTACCCTTAACCAAATAAAATTAATCTTTTTATTTATTTCTTTATTTTTTACATTAAATATTTTTACATACATAAATAAACAAAAACCTTTTTTGCATAATTCATATTATTTGATATATTTATTTATTTTATTTATTTAAATATTTTTCATTTATTATTTATGCATTTGATTCAATTTGGATGTAATAGTAAACTAGGGTTTATATTTCTCGTCAAATACACCCCCATTCAAAGATTGTACCCCCATCCCCATAATCATGTTGTAGTAGCTTAGACTTTTAATTCTCGCACTTTATGCTTTCAATTATGCCATGATTAGAGATTAGGGTTTGTATGCAAAAATCCAAAATCAACAAGTAGCTTGACCTAATCAAAGACAAAATGCATGAAAATCAAACACAGTACACACTTGCACCCCTAGGGTTACAATCCACTTGTTGTCTTAAAAATGGGCCATGTTATGCATGTTGGGTACTTTGGCAAAACAAAAACAAAACAAAAGATCATAGTCCCTCGATGACGCTATTTTGGTTGCCTAAACAAAATGATCAAGTCCCTCAAAAAATTTCCAAAGATACTTAACACAATTGCTATCATGGTCTATACGATGACCCACGCCTGTCCCGTTTAACATCCTAATACAAGGTTGTTTACCAAATGCAATGGTAAAGCAACACTGTTAAAAGGATTAAAAACATATAGGAAAGATCTTTTAGTAAAATAGGGTAGATAACTCTTAGTTACTTGATCAAAACTTGCAAAACATCCTTGCTATTTCCAAACACACCTCACAGCACAATTTCAAAACATTTCCCAAAACAAACTTCCAAACAATCAAACATTGAAACATCTTTTCAAAAGACAATACACCTTTGTATACATTCAAACAAGAATAATTACAAAGGTTGCCAGAATGATGGCCTCTTTTCAAAACATCTTTCAAAACCACACACAAAGCACCATTTCAAACAATTGAAAAGCAAAAGCAAGTGATCTAAACAAGTAACTAAGAGCCCATGGATAACCATGGATGAAAAGGGTGCTTGCACCTTCCCTTTTCATAATCTACTCCCCGAACCCAAGAAAACATCTCAAAGGTCTTTCCTGTGCTTTTTGACCTTTCCTTAGGATAAAATAAAAAGTCGTTGGCGACTCTTGATAAACAGAAACATTTGCGAACATAAACGCAAAATCCCAAGTCAGTTCTCCCACCGTATCACAGAACTGGAGACTCTGCTGGGGAAAATTTTAAAAGTGGAGTAACCTTAGGGTTTAGATCACCTTTGCATGCTTATCTTGATTGCTTTGATTGCTTTACATTTGGTTCTATTGTTTGGGCTTGAAATCCTCTACCCAGATTTAGGAAACATTCTTAGGTAAATAGCAATACGTTATGGAAACTGTGCGGGGTATACCGACATGGTTGAAGAAATAGCTATATTAGTGCGACATATTTGTGGGTACCGGTAGCCTTTGAGTCAATCAAAGAGAATACGGGGCCGCTGAGTGATGTCATGAAGCACTAATGAACTCTTAGAACCTTACTTGACCATCTTGGCCTTATTAGGGGTAGTGAGATAACCGGCTTTGGTGCAGTCCGAAGTTGGTAGATACTCGATACTACACTCATTGAGGGTTATTTTCTTGGAATATTTCGGTCGCCAGTTAAGTGGCTAAACTGAAACAATGAACACATAAAATAATCCAGTGATATTGAGCTCCTTAGAACCCGATTACTATTTATAGGACAGGTTGAGCCAACTAACTTCAAGAGGGTACTTACCTATGAAACCCCGTGCAAGCCTGAAACTAGGATCTTGTGTGATTTGCTTGTACATATACTTGTGCATATATCATGAACATCATAAAGCATCATATGCATCCACTAACCATTTCAAGGGTTTGGATCTTCATCTTTGTTCTTGTTTTGCAGGTTATGGAATCTCTTCGCAGGAAAACAATTCAGGTCAACCTTGTGAGAATCCCTCCTCAACTCAAGGAGCTCACTTCCAAGATTCCAGAGAATTCTCTCTTCAGTGAAAGACATGGTAGACTTCTCAACTTGGTCAACTCCAACATTGAAGAAGACATGGTGAAAGTCCTCTTCCAGTTCTTTGACCCCCTACACCACTGTTTCACATTCCCTGATTACCAACTAGTACCTACTTTGGAGGAATTTTCTCAACTCCTGAGGATTCCTATTCTCCATCAACTACCCTACAACGGTACGGAAACAGAACCAAAGCCTGAAGATGTTGCCCAAGCCTTACACTTGCAACCATATGATATCAAAGGTCATTGGGAAACCAGAAGTGGTGTCAAGGGTTTCTTGGCAAAGTTTATGTTTGAGAAGGCACAAGACTGCTGGAATTCTTTAGATCTACAAGCTTTTGAGGAGATTGTAGCACTTCTCATCTATGGGTTGGTCTTGTTCCCAAACCCCGATCAGCTTATAGATGTGAATGCTGTCAAAATTTTCATATCTCGGAATCCTGTGCCCACATTGCTTGGGGACATCTTACACTCATTTTACACACGAACAATGAGGAAAAGAGTTGTTCTCATGTGTTGTACTCCTCTTCTAGCAAGGTGGTTTATTTCTCACCTTCCCCAATCAGTTTTGAAGAATGAGCAGGGTTTAAGGTGGTCACAATGATTGATGACCCTCACACATTCTGATGTTCATTGGTGTTCTCGGTCCAGAGAAAATGTCATCATCATTGATCGTTGTGGAGAATTCCCTAATGTCCCATTACTTAGCATTAGGGGAGGCATTACCTACAATCCCTGTTTAGCTCTGAGGCAGTTTGGGTATGCCCAGAGGGATGGCCCTCATGACATGCTGATTCCTGACTTGGTTTTTGACTTCGACAATGACGCTCAAGGACTTCGACAAAGGTTTATCCGAGCTTGGAGGATTCCCAACAAGGTGGATAGTAAGACACTGGGACACAAGAATTCCATCCCCCTTGAGCCTTACCTCAAGTGTGTACGAACCCGCGCCCAGAGTCTTATGATGCCTTACCCCCACATTCTCCCCGTGATCAAAGAGCTTGTTATGGAAGGAGAGGTTCCATACACCCTCCTACATCCTGACATGCCAACATCATTGGAAGAATTGCAGAAGAGTTGGATACAGCTCAAGGAAGAGCGGAACACTTTTGAAGCCAGCTTCTATGCCAGTGAGAAGAAGGTTTTGGAACTTACCCTCCGACTTCACGAAGAGGAGACTCTCAACACTTACATCGCACCAAAGAGGATGCGCAATGTCTTTTTACATTAAGAATTTTTGTAATATTTTGCCCATGGGGCATTTATGTACTAACAAATTTCTTCTTAATATGACGTGTGTTCTTTTTTTGTTTGCAACAAATTTGAATTTCTGAATCCTTGAATGCATTACATGAATAACATATCATTCATCATATGCATAAATAGGTCTTCACACCAGGTTTCCTTATCTTTCTATTGTTTATTTCAGCAAGATGGATATAGAGCAGACGGTTAAAGATCTGCAAGCACAGAATTCGCAATTCCAGCAACTCCTCATGACTTTGGCAAAGGGTCAAGAGGACCTTAAAGCACTGTTAGAGAAAGAGAAGGAAACAGAAAAGAATAAAAAGAAGAGAATTGGTGTCGCCACTATGGGAAGAAGGTTTGAGCATCAGTCTAGAAGAGTTCTGGATTTCCCCTCGACGTTTGACGAAGGGGTTGGTAAAGGAAAAGGAGTTGTGGTACCTTCTGAGTCTGAAGCTGAAGAGGAAGGAGAGGAAGATGATGAAGATTACTCCGAACAGCAGTATCCTCTGGCAGATGATAAGTATAAGAATCTTGAAGACCGGCTAGCAGCCATGGAGGTGCAAAGGGTACCTGGGTTAGATTTCGAAGAACTAGGGTTGGTTGTTGGGATCGTCATTCCTCCCAAGTTCAAAGTGCCTACATTTTCTAAATACGATGGTTTGTCCTGTCCGAAGATGCATCTGAGGTCCTACGTCAGGAAGATCCAACCTAACTCTTCTGATAAGGATCTATGGGTCCACTTTTTTCAAGATAGTTTGTCGGGTACGCAATTGGACTGGTTCTATCAACTTGAGAGATCTGATGTTCATAACTGGGAAGATTTGGCTGCTGCTTTCTACCGACAATACCAATATAACACAGATTTAGCGCCCACTCGTACTCAACTACATAGTATGGGTATGGCCTCTAATGAGGGATTTAAGGAGTATGCCCAGAAGTGGCGAGACTTGGCTGGAAGGGTTCAGCCACCATTGTCGGATAGAGAGCTGGTTGACATGTTTTTGGGAACCCTGTCAGGTCCATTCTTTAATCACTTGATCGGGAGCTCATCTGCAGGGTTCACCGAGCTAATTCTGACAGGTGAAAGGGTCGAAGCTGGCATTAAAATTCAAAAGGATGCCTCCGCTTCCACTGCTATCAAGAAGACCTTCCCAGCCAAGAAAGAAGCTTCTGCTGTTTACACCCAGAGAAATCAAGGAAGAATGGAGCACCGACCAGCGGTGGGGGCTGTAATGATCCATAACTCCTCAGACGATCAACCTCGAAGCAGTCAACCTAGAGCTAACCAGCAAAGGGTAGAAAGGCCACAACGACAATTCACCCGGATCAATATTACACCGGCTCAAGTCCTCCCTCACCTATTAAAGCTGAACCTTACTAACTTGAAAGAAGCGCCGAAAAACCCAAATACCTCTTCTCCCTATTATCATTCAAATTCAAAATGTGCATACCACTCGGACAGTGTAGGCATGATACCAACAACTGTTGGGCTCTTAAAAACAAGATCCAAGATTTGATAGATGCCAAGGAGGTAGAGTTTGATGCCCCCGAAAAACCTAATGTGATATCCGCTCCTATGCCAAAACATGGTCATAATGTCCATGCTATTGTGGAATCCTCTTTTAGAAAACTCATGTTGCTGCTATTACTCCTGTTACCGTTGTTACTCCAATCATTGACATTGCTATAATCACCATTTCCGACAATCTTTCCAAGACCTGCAAAAGGCCTGTTAAGATTACGCCTGATCCAAAGCTTGTACCGTTGAAGATTACCATGCCGGAGCCTATCCCATATAAGTCCAACAAGACGATACCATGGAATTATAGAGGAGAGATCTTCTACCATGGTGTCAAGCAGATCAAATCAGTCGAAGAGAATTTCGATGAAGAAACTCCTGATGTAGGGAATATTGCGGGGACGAGTAAAATAACTCGTAGCGGAAGAATCTTCTCTCCGGAGATTACTCCTCCACGGGAAGTCTTCGGACCCTCAAGTGCTCCTGTGCCTACCAAGATATCTGTGCAAACTCCAGTGATTGAAGAAATTGTTGCTCCCGAAGCTGTACCCTCTACTGTTACTACTGATAAAGGTAAGGGGATCCAAGAAGCGCCCGTCAAGATGAGGGCTCAGACTTTGGTTATCCCCGAGACCACCCAAAAGGAGATGGTGGAAATTTTAAAGATAATTAAGAAGAGCGACTATGATGTCGTAGAGCAGCTGGGGTAAACCCCTTTAAAAATCTCTATGCTGGCTCTATTGCTCTGCTCCGAGGCTCATGCCAAAGCCTTGATCAAATTTCTAAAAACGGCACACGTGCCTCAAGAAACTTCTGCGAATCAGTTTCAAGAGTGTGTGGCTAGCCTTACAGCCGACAATGGTCTTGGCTTCTCTGATGCCAATTTGACGTCTAAGGGAAGAAAGCATAATGATGCACTGCATGTCTCGGTAGAGTGCAGAGGAACTACACTTGCTCATGTTCTGGTTGATACCGGTTCATCTTTAAATGTTCTGCCAAAGAAAGCATTGGACAGATTGGACTGTGAGGGCTTGACCCTAAAGCCCAGTAGTATCATTGTTAGAGCCTTCGACGGTTCTAAGAGGATGGTTCACAGAGAAGTGGACATCCCAATCAAGGTGGGAATGGAAATTTTCAACTCTACATTTTATGTGATGGACATCCGTCCTTCATATTCATGCTTGTTGGGAAGGCCATGGATCCACAATGCTGGGGCAGTCACTTCTTCTCTATACCAGATGCTCAAATACCCAGTCCAGGGTAAGATCATAACAGTTCATGGTGAGAAGGAGTATATGATAAGCCACCTTAACTCTTTCCGCTACGTGGAGTTAGATGGTGAATTCATAGAAACACCTTTCCAACACTTTGAAGAGGTTTCTCCTGAGATTGCGGTAGCCAAGACAATGACTGATGCGCCCATCATTACCAAGCCTGTGTCCCGGATGTCATCCCTTAAAGATACGGAGGCTGTAATCAAGGAAGGAGGAAGTACAGTGTGGGGTCAACTGCCAGATTTTCCTCACAAGACAGACAAGTTCAAAATGGGTTTCACTGCTGCTAGCCAGAAAGTTGTGCGTCGCTCCCGGGCTGGAGGACCACCCTTAAAAATCACTCACCATGGAGTTCATGCTTTAGAAGATGATGATGAAGAAGGCAACTTTGAAGATTGGATCTTTCCAACCATTGAAGGGGGACTGAACAACTAGGAGGCGAAAGACTTCGTTCCCATTACTTTCATCAATCAGTAATTTATCTTTTGAACATTTATGTTGGTCTGTAATAACTTTTAAACAATTCGTACACTCTTTTCTCCTTATGCCTTACCCGGGGCATATAGGTCCATTTGTAAGGGTTTTGATTCTTCATTTTCATATGCCATTTTTAATGAATCATGGACGTTTTCATCTATAAACTTTTGTGTTCATTTTCTTTCCTTTTACATTTTATTTTGTTTAAGGATGGCTATCCCTTACACACACCCACACTCACAAAATGCATGTACCCATCCACTTCGGATTTCATGGGTGACTATTCTACTTTGGCCTTCAATGACTCTGAATATTTGGTCAATCATGCCGAGTACGAAGGTGATGAAGACTATGAAGTGCCTGGAGAGTTAGCTAGACTTTTGCAACAAGAAGAAAGGGCTATTCTTCCCCATGAAGATTTGTTAGAGACTATCAATTTGGGAACAGAGGAAGACAGAAAAGAGGTTAACGTGGGTGCCAACCTGGATCCAAGTGTCAAAGAGCGCTTAGTTCAGTTGTTGAATGAATATGTTGAGATCTTTGCCTGGTCCTATGAAGACATGTCAAGGCTAGATACAGATATTGTGGTTCACCGTCTCCTTACAAGAGAAGACTGTCCACCAATAAAACAGAAAGTCCGCTGAATGAGGCCCGATATGTCTGAGAAGATCAAAGCTGAAGTGATGAAACAGTTCAATGCTGGCTTTCTGGCTGTTACTTCCTATCCACAATGGGTCGCTAACATTGTGCCCGTGCCTAAGAAGGATGGCAAAGTCAGAATGTGTGTGGACTACAGAGACTTAAATAGGGCTAGCCCTAAAGATGATTTTCCACTACCGCACATTGACATCTTGGTTGACAACACAACTCAACACAAGGTATTTTCCTTCATTGATGGATTCTCGGGATACAACCAGATCAAGATGGCCCCCGAAGACATGAAGAAGACTACTTTTGTTATGCAGTGGGGGTACCTTCTGCTATAAAGTGATGCCATTCGGACTGAAGAATACCGGGGCAACCTATCAGCGAGCCATGGTAGCTTTGTTTCATGACATGATACATCATGAGATTGAAGTCTACGTAGACGACATGATAGCCCGTTCACAAACAGAAGAAGAACACCTCGACCATCTGCAAAAGTTGTTTGTCAGGTTAAAGGAATACAAGCTCAGACTGAATCCTAGCAAGTGCACTTTCGGAGTCAGGTCCGGTAAACTTTTGGGATTTATCGTCAGTAACAAAGGCATCGAAGTTGATCCTTCCAAAGTCAAAGCTATACAAGAAATGCATGCCCCCCGCACTGAAAAGGAGGTCAGAGGTTTCTTGGGACGCTTAAACTACATTGCAAGGTTCATCTCTCACCTAACATCTAACTGTGAGCCAATCTTTAAGATGTTGAAGAAAGATCTGGTGGTTGAATGGAACAATGATTGTCAAGTTGCTTTTGATAAGATCAAGGAGTATTTGCTGGAGCCTCCCATATTGATGCCACCCGTTGAAGTAAGACCTTTAATCATGTATCTGACTGTTTTGGATAATTCAATGGGGTGTGTACTGGGCCAACATGACGAGTCTGGACGAAAAGAGCATGCCATTTATTACCTTAGCAAAAAGTTTACCGACTGTGAGACTCGCTACTCACTGCTCGAGAAAACTTGCTGCACTTTGGTATGGGATGCTCGCCGGCTAAGGCAGTATATGTTGACACATACCACTTTGCTGATTTCCAAAATGGATCTGATCAAGTACATCTTCGAGAAGCCTGCTTTATCCGGAAGAATCGCTAGATGGAAGATGATCCTGACTGAGTATGATATCCAGTACACAACCCAAAAAGCTATAAAGGGGAGTGTGCTAGCTGACCATCTGGCCCATCAAGCTGTCGAAGATTACCAATCCATGAGGTTCGACTTTCCCGACGAGGATATCATGACTTTGAGAAACATTGAAGAAAACAGACCGTATGACAGACCTGAACAGGGATCCCGGTGGACCCTGTAATTTGATGGTGCTTCAAATTCACTTGGCAACGGTATCGGCGCGGTACCTATCTCTCCATAAGGTTGCCATACACCTTTCACTGCTAGAATCTGCTTCAGCTGTACCAACAACATGGCCGAGTATGAAGCTTGTATCTTTGGTCTCAAGGCTGCTATTGACTTGGGAATCAAATCTTTGATTGTATTTGGGGACTCAGCTTTGGTTATCAGTCAAATCAAAGGAGAGTGGGACACTAAACATCCTAATCTTATCCCATACAAAGAACATGTCTTGACATTATTACCACATTTCGAGCAGATCACCTTCGAGCACTTCCCGCGAGAAGAGAATCAGTTGGCGGATGCGTTAGCTACAATGTCATCCATGTTTAAACTTAATTGGGATAATGAGGCACCTCAAATCACCATTGAACGAATGGACGAACCAGCACATTGTCACGAGATTAATACCGAAGAAGTGATGGACCGACCTTGGTTTCATGACATCAAAAGGTATCTCGAAGCACAAGAATACCCTGAAGGAGCTTCAGTCAATGACAAAAAGTTCTTAAGGAGGTTCGCAGCCAAGTTCTTTCTGAGCAATGGTATCCTATAAAAGCGCAATCTTGATTGTGTCCTACTCCGTTGTGTGGACAAGGTCGAAGCTGAGCAGATCATGGATGAACTACATAATGGCACCTTTGGCACCCACTCGAGCGGTCATACGATGGCTAAGAAGATTTTACGGGTAGGTTACTACTGGTCTACCATGGAAGCTGATTGTCATCAACACTCCCGTACTTGTCACAAATGCCAAATCTATTCTGATAAGGTACATATTCCCCCAGTTCCTCTCAATGTCTTAACAGCTCCTTGGCCATTCGCGATGTGGGGAATCGACATGATTGGAGAGATCAAGCCTACAACATCCAATGGACACCGTTTCATCCTGGTGGTCACTGATTACTTTACAAAGTGGGTCGAAGCAGCTTCCTTCGCCTCTGTTACAAAGAATGTGGTTGCCCGCTTCATCAAGCAGAACCTCATATGCCGGTATGGTATCCCCAACAGGATCATTACGGATAACGGTACAAATTTGAACAATACAATGATCACCGCTCTGTGGGAGCAGTTCAAGATTCAACATCACAATTCATCTCCCTATCAGCCAAAGATGAACGGTGTTGTTGAAGCTGCGAACAAAAATATCAAGAAGATCATTCAAAAGATGACAGTCACCTACAAAGACTGGCATGAGATATTACTGTTTTCTCTGCACTGGTACCGTACCATGGCACGCACTTCAACTGGGGCAACCCCTTTTTCTTTGGTATTTGGCATGGAAGTTGTTTTACCTGTGGAAGTTCAGATCCCTTCTTTGAGGATCATGAAGGATGCTGGTTTGAGTGAAGACGATTGGATTCATACCAGGCTTGATCAACTAAACTTGATTGACGAAAAGCGACTTACTGTTGTTTGCCATGGTCAGGCGTATCAAAAACGTATGATCAAGGCCTTCAACAAGAAAGTCAAGAGACAAGTATATCAAGTCGGGAACCTTGTAATCAAGCGAATCATCTTTCCGCAAAGTGATCCCAGGGGCAAATGGACTCCTACTTATGAAGGACCGTTTGTAATCAAGAACATCTTTTTTAGTGGGGCAATGATTCTAACCACCATGGACGGCGACGACCTACCGCACCCTGCGAACGCAGACATAGTTAAAAGATACTACGCATAAACAACCCGACAAGTCGAAAACCCGAAAGGGAGACGGGCAAAAATGGGCATCCCGGTGAATTGAAAACCCGAAAGGGCGGTTCAGGCAAAATTAGGGATAAATAAAAAAAATTTGTATACCCGGCAAGTTGAAAACCCGAAAGGGCGACTTGGGCAAAAAAGGGTTTCCCGGTGGATCGAAAACCCGAAAGGGCGATCCAGGAAAAAGTTAGGGAATTAAAGCGTATGACTATGTCTCGTCGGATCACTTTAAGGACAATCTCTTCACAGACAAGCTCCAAGCTTCTGATCAATCCAATCATCTGTGGACGAGGCAACAAATGGACAAGATATTCAGAGTTGTGAAGGCTATAGCAGAATGGGAACCCCATGGAATTGTTACACATAGCCATCTTTCGTTGTATAAAATTTTCTCATTTTTTATGACAACATTCTCTTACTAGGACGTTTGTCTCCTTTGTACAAAATACTTACAAAGTTTAATACAAAGATACTTCAAAGTGCAGAAATTTTCTTGCCTTTCCTTTCTTTTTACACTTGTGTTTTATTTGAAAACGTTCAATGATTTATTAAATGAGCATATGCATTTGAATATAATCACTGCTTACACATAAAATGAAATAAGGAAGGATAATTACTGATAGGTTGAAAGTATAGGAAAATGTCTTTAGGTTATTCCAGAAGAAATCCCCTGCAATATGTCATTCAGATCTAACTCCATATCCCCAGCGGAGTTAAGGTTCAAGATCCCCAGCGGAGTTAAATACATATCGCCATCAGAACTAAGTTTCCAAACTCCATATCCCCAGCGGAGCCAGAAAACTTTGAACTATAAATCCCCAGTGAAGATGAAGCCTTCTTCCCTAACGGAGTCCAAGACTTCAACCTTTAAACCACAGTGGAAATCATCTGGTTTCTCCAAATTCCCCGGCAAATTATCTTAAAACCTGAAAATCAATCAGATAACAGTTAACTTTTATCCCCAACCATTTTTAAAACCCCAGTAGACTGGCATACAACCCAACCTCTTGAAAACTCCCCAAAGTAATAAGTATTCTCCCCACAAAGTTATTTCCCAGCAGAACGAAGATTCTTGTTCTTATTTCTCCAGTTGAAGCCTCCCAGGTTTTAATTCCCCAGTAGAGATCGTCAGAGTTGTCCTTATTTTCCCCGGAAGGTCGTGAAGGATTCTCAATTCCCCACAAGTCACCAAGGATTTTTAATCCTCAGCAGTAGTACAAAGGACATTCTCAGTCTCAACAATCAAAGGTTTTGAATCTCCAGCAATAGTCAAGGGTTTATTTTCCCCGACGGCAGTTAAAGATTTCATTATCTCCAGCTATCAAGGATTTATTTTCCTCAGCAAGACAGTTAATCAGCTTATATGCGCATACATTACATTCATATATCATAAACATTGATAGAACACACTTTATTGCATCATACATATCATACAATATAATTTCGTGTTTTGGCTAACATTTTACCCTTTTTAGGATAAGATTAAAAGTTATCATTAACAATTATTCAAAGATTTCAGATATAGTACAGATACACTCCAAGACATGGAAGTCATTCTGCTACTCATTCAGATCTCTTATTTCAGATATAATATGGATACACCCCAGACACATCGGTCATTCTATTACTCATTCAGAATTTCAAGTCAAGATACAGTATGGATACACCCTAGACACGGCGGTCATTCTATTACTCATTCAGACTTCAGCAATCAGATACAGACTAGATACTCTCTAGACACGAAAGCCATTCTATCTCTCATTTAGATTCAACTATCAACTTCAAGTTCAGATACACTCCAGACATGGAACTTATTCTGTCACTTATCCAGATCCCAGTTACAGTACGGATACGCTCCAGACACGAAAGTCATTCTACTACTCATACAAATCTCAACTTCAGATACAGTCCGGATACGCTCCAGAAACGGTTGCCATTCTGTCACTCATTCGGAATTTATCCCCAGCCTGGAGATGCTCCATACACAGATGTTTCTCTGTCGCCTATTCAGAATTCAGATACAATACAGATACACTCCAGACACGGCAGTCATTCTGACATTCATTCAAGAATCAAATACAACTACAGTACGGATACGCTCCAAACACGGATGCCATTCTTTTGCTCATACAAATCCAATCTCCAGATACAACTCAGGTACGTTCTAGATACGGATACCATTCAGATGTTCATTCTCCTGATTTTCAACAAACACTTTGGATGGCATCTCTAATCCCATCTCCAGAAAGATTCTATCATCTCCAAATGGCATCTTTAAGCCCATTTCCTTAACCTACATTTTGGCGAGTGCAAATTTACGGGCACTCTAGTGTCTAATCCTCTTTTACCTTCGAGTCACGAAAGGAAAACTCGCCAATCTAACTCTTCAGGTCCAAGAAAATTGAACAGGGGCAGCTGTTGTACCCCAAAATTTTCCCTCTCATTTTATCCAGATTTCCCCTCACAAGGTTCCTTGAACTCCAGACAGGATTAGGGTTTTGCTCTGCTCAAGACATCTCTTTACACTGATGACCTAAATTAGGGTTTGAGTTTGCACAGGGATTTTTGGACCTTCAATGCTCAAAGTGACTTTCATGCTTCATGTTGTACTCATAAGTTTGTCCATACCAAGTTTCAAGCCTGGAATTAAATTTTTGCCCAGTCAATTGGACAGTTGACCTAGAAATCAGTTGTATTGGGGAAAAAGTCAAATGTGGCCAATTTACAATCAAACCTCATGATTTTTGATCCACATCAACATTCTAGACTCATATGAACCATTTGATCAAGTTTGGACCATAACTCCTCAAGAAATTTGATCAGATCATTAAAGGGCAAAATGGTCATTTTTAGGGTCTTGATTGTACAAAGGCAATTTCTGACCTTTTGACCTAGCCAATGGAAAATTAGGCTCAAACATGGACTCAAGGACTCAATGGCATCATCTTGACCTATTCAACAAGTTCAAAAGACCTCAATTGCGTTTGATTGACAGATGAATTTTTCAGTCAATTGATCAAAATTTGACTGTACACTGAAAAGTCAAACTTTGACTTTTTGGTCAAAATCAAGTGCCAAGGGTCATTTTTCATCAAGATGTGTCAAAACATGGAACTTGTTCATCAAGAAACTCATTTTTGCAAATTAGGGTTTAAAGTTGAAAATTTTCATAACTTAGAATTTTTCTAAGTTATGAAATTTTCTTAATTTTTCCTAACTTTGCCCAACATTTTCACCATGATGAAATTGGATTCAAACAAAACCTACAACATGAAAGTTGTAGTCCTCCACAAAGTCTACAACTTTTATTCACAAAGTTTTCTCAAAAGAAGCTTGGATCTCAAGTTATGATTTTTGGAACAAGGGTCCCTAAAACTTTTAACTTAGTGAAATTTTGCCCTAGTTTAGATAGGATTTTGACCTATCTTCTTGGCCATTTTTCACATAGTTCCACTTGGAATATCAAGTTACATTTCAAAGATGGATTTTATATCATGTTTCAAGATTTCCAAAATATCCAAGAACTCTCCAAACACATTTGTGGTTAGAGATAATCGAAGTCTTGAAGTTGGCAAAAACTCACTTTTCATCCATGGCATGTTCATGTTCATACAAGTTGCAATTTCAAGTCAGCTTGCTTTGCACTAGATTATAGGCCTCTAAACCACTTCACACTCAATGATTTAATGCAAATCCATTGGTCTAAGGCATTGTTTTGGTCATTAGGGCATTGTACACAAAATTAATCCCTATGTAGAAAAAGGTACATTTCCATTTTTGCTTAAATGTGCTTTATGACAAAACTGAATCCCTTGAGCATTGGTCCATATCTCATACAGCAAATCAAATCCACAAGTTGTAGGGGCCAAGGGCAAAGTGTACAAGGTGTTGGATAGCCTGTACAGGCCTGCTACATATCACTTCCCACATTTTGCTTCAAAAACAAGAAACATGTCCAAAACATGGGAACTTGAACATCAGCCAAAGAAAACTTGTGCAAGCTTTTGAAACATATTCTCACATCCCTCTGAGCCAGAAATATGACCTATTAAGCCCTCAAACATCCCATAGCCAGAAATCACCTTCCATTGGCAAAACAGGGCAGCATCTGCAACTTGACTTCCATAGCTCAATTGGCTCATGCGTTTTGGCCAAAACCTGTTCAAACACCTTCCATTCCATCCATGCAAGCTATCTCAAACCTTAAACACCAACTGTAACTCCATTTACAAGGTTTTCCATTTTCATTTTGAGCCTGTGCAGGTTGAGTTTTGTAGGCTTGTTCAAGCATATTCAAGGCAAGCAGGACATTGGAGAAGGTCAAGTGAAGTTTAAGCAAGCTCCCAGACATCTCAGGCCTTGTTGAAAAGCTCCACATTGCCATACACGAAGTCAGTTGAAACAGGTTTTTGTCAACTTCCTATCTCTCTATTTAGGAACATTTAGCCTTAGGTTTGTGAATAAGAAATGTAGTATTCATTTCCATGAAGTTGTACATATGCTCAGTTTTCATTTATATTAAGCATGCTAAGAGAATTTGATCCATGAACATACTGAAAAAATTAGGTTAGATTTTAGGGCCAGATAAATTCTCTCTGGTCTTTGAGAATTAAGACAAGTTGTTTATATGGTTGGATTCGTCTTGAAATGCTCTACAACTTTGATGTTATGAGTTTTTGCAATAGAGCTCGTATACAGGATATGGCAATTGTACAGGGCGCGCGCATTTTGAAATTCAGAGGTTGAAGATGAAGTGGCTTGGGCTGGGCTTTGGTCCATTCACTTTTGACACCCCCCCTTTTACTGTTTGCACCCCCTAGCCCAATTTCTTAATATTTTATATTTTTGAATTTTTATTTTCATTTCTGATTTTATTTATTTATTCCCAAATATAAAAAATACTCAAAATTATTTTTATAATTTTTTCACATTTATTTTGCATTTTATTTTTATTTTTCTAACATAAAAAGCAATTTAATTACTTTTATCTTATTTATTCAAAACGTGAAAAATATATATAAATTATACTTTTATTTTTATTCTTTATTTTTATTCACACTAAAAATATTATTCTAAATATATTTTTATTTTTTTATATATTTTATTTTATTTTATTTTATCATATTTAATATTATATATATATATATATATATATATATATATATATATATATATATATATATATATATATATATATATATATATATATATATATATATATATATATATATATATATATATATATATATATATATATATATATATATATATATATATATATATATATATATATATATATATATATATATATATATACTCTTATTTTATTAGATATTTTAGAATAAAAATATAAAATATTACACTTTTATTTTTATTATTAAATATACTTAAAAAAAATACCTTTTCTAAATATATTTTATTTTTTTACATATACTATTTTATTTTTATTGTATATAAATAAAATAATTAATATATTTACTTTCTTAAAGAAAATTAGGGTTTTACCCTTAACCAAATAAAATTAATCTTTTTAGTTATTTCTTTATTTTTTACATTAAATATTTTTACATACATAAATAAACAAAAACCTTTTTTGTATAATTCATATTATTTGATATATTTATTTATTTTGTTTATTTAAATATTGTCCATTTATTATTTATGCATTTGATTCAATTTGGATGTAATAGTAAACTAGGGTTTATATTTCTTGTCAAATACACCCCCATTCAAAGATTGTACCCCCATCCCCATAATCATATTATAATAGCTTAGACTTTTAATTCTCGCACTTTATGCTTTCAATTATACCATGATTAGAGATTAGGGTTTGTATGCAAAAATCCAAAATCAACAAGTAGCTTAACCTAATCAAAGACAAAATGCATGAAAATCAAACATAATACACACTTGCACCCCTAGGGTTACAATCCACTTGTTGCCTTAAAAATGGGTCATGTTATGCATGTTGGGTACTTTGGCAAAACAAAAACAAAACAAAAGATCATAGTCCCTCGATGACGCTATTTTGGTTGCCTAAACAAAATGATCAAGTCCCTCAAAAAATTTCCAAAGATACTTAACACAATTGCTATCATGGTCTATACGATGACCCGCGCCGATCCCGTTTAACATCCTAATACAAGGCTGTTTACCAAATACAATGGTAAAGCAACACTGTTAAAAGGGTTAAAAACATATAGGAAAGATCTTTGAGTAAAATAGGGTAGATAACTCTTAGTTACTTGATCAAAACTTGCAAAACATCCTTGCTATTTCCAAACACACCTCACAACACAATTTCAAAACATTTCCCAATACAAACTTCCAAACAATCAAACATTGAAACATCTTTTCAAAAGACAATACACCTTTGTATACATTCAAACAAGAATCATTACAAAGGTTTCCACAATGATGGCCTCTTTTCAAAACATCTTTCAAAACCACACACAAAGCACCATTTCAAACAATTGAAAAGCAAAAGCAAGTGATCTAAACAAGTAACAAAGAGCCCATGGATAACCATGGATGAAAAGGGTTCTTGCACCTTCCCTTTTCATAATCTACTCCCCGAACCCAAGAAAACATCTCAAAGGTCTTTCCTATGCTTTTTGACCTTTCCTTAGGATAAAATAAAAAGTCGGTGACGACTCTTGCTAAACCGAAACATTTGCAAACACAAACGCAAAATCCCAAGTCAGTTCTCCCACCGTATCACAGGTGGGGTACAAAGATGAGCCTTTTATTCTAGCCTCTCAAGCTAAACAAGTGTTCTACGTGACTGATCCGACAAGTTCCAAATGGTCTATAGTGCTTTTATCTAACAAAGTGATTGATGATAATAATGTAAATCAAAGTGATATTGATGTTGAGAATGAGTCACATGTTAGATGCAATGAGTCGTATGTACGAAATGATCAATGTTAGACTCCCACAAAATCCAAATCAAAAGATAAGGGGATTAAGAGAAATAAGAGAAATAATAAATCAATAATAACACTTGATGAGCAAGTATATCATATCATTTATATATGCTTACCAATCTTTGTTGCAAGCGTGCATATCCCATTCGCCCTTTTCTGTATGGATACGGGGGACTTGATGCTCATTGGTGATTCACCCCACTCACATCCTGAAAATATGAGGTTCTTATTTTTTCTCTGAAGGTTTCCCATTCTTTAGGAAAAATCAAGCCTGCATACGCCTTTGGAAGTTCTGCATCGATAAAATTGTTATCGGCATCCTTAAGAAACTTGTTTGTCAAAAAAGATCAAAACCCTCTTAGTCTTTTTCCGGCCAATTGAAGACAATATGACTGTCGATCATCATCAATGTTAAAATACCTCTACAATAAAATACATAGAGTGCGCTAATAATTTATATACATAAGCGTAAACAAAAATGAAAGACATCACATATCGCACTTGTATTTTAGTCCATATTTTTTCTTTAACGGGTTTCAGCTCACGCCTTCTCCAATCATCACAAGTGATTGGAACTTCTCTCCTCACAACGGAACCAATGTAACTTGTCAACATTGAACTGTTAGGCTTAATTAGCTGTTTGTCTTCATTCTAATGTACATCAAATTTGATACCTTTATCTCTTGCACGAATTATTGACTTCATAATTGTTATTCCTCATCTAATCTCACTCTCCACATCACGAGCTGATTCATTTCCATCAATATTAGAAGCGGGGTGATATTTTTCCTCATTAGAAGCCATTTCACCTGTAATATTAAAGAAAAACATAAACACCATATAAAATTCAAGTAGCATTGAATGAATAGCCAAAAAATAAAAACATAAACACAATATATAAAACCATAAACACAATATAAAAACTAAAACACAATTTTATTGAATGACAGAACATATAACATTACACTATTACATTTTCCACTAACATCTCTTTCATTTCTTGGTTGGAATATGAATTACTTGTCTCTTAACAACTCGGACGGATGGATTGATCCAAATTCCCTTATTATGATCATTTCTAATATATGATTCATCCGCTATAATATTCTCATCTTGATCATTTCGTACATACGACTCATTTCCTCTAACATATTACTCATTCTCAACATCAACATCACTTTGACTTACATTGTTATCATCAATCACTTTGTTATATAAAAGCATTATAGACCATTGGAACTTGTCGGATCAGTGACGTAGAACACTTGTTTAGAATGAGAGGCTAGAATAAAAGGCTCATCTTTGTACCCCACCATTTTAAGATCCACTTGTAAAAATCCCGATTTATCCATCTGTATGACGCTATTATGCACCCACTTGAAACCAAAGATAGGCGTCTGAAACTTCTCATATTCAAACACCCAAATATGCTCTATAACCCCAAAATATGGCAGATTTACATATTTGAGGTTTAAGTCATTCATACTTGAAATGTGCATTGCTTAAGCTAAAACAGTGACACCACTATTTTACATAGTACTTTTATCATCTTGTTCTTTGGTATAAAATGTGTATCAATTAATTACGTATGCGCTATAAGAAAACACAAGCAAACTCGGACCATATGCTAAACATCTCAACCTTTCGGTTATTGAAGCGGGATCTAAATCAAACTTTGAATAAATATGATCTTTGAACCATTGTATAAAACTTTGATTATGCTCTCGTACTATCCAATTTTCATTTCTACTCGGATTTAAACCACGAAGTACATCCTTGTGCATTTCAACATACGACCCAACCTCATTGTCATTGTGCAGAACATATAAATGCACTTGATCCCGTTCAACCCTTGATATTGTCACAATTTTATTTTTGATTAAATTTTTTCCTTCGTTCCTTTTGATAATATGATATTTGGATAGTCCAATGGATTGAACATTGGTCAAATATTCAGTACAAAACTCAACCGCTTCTTCAACAACGTATCGCTCAACCATACAACCCTTTGGCCGACTTCTATTTTTCACGTACCCTTTTAATATTTTCATATAATGTTAAACAGTGTACATCCATCTCATATAAGCTGGTCCATACAATTGTCTCTCTTTCACAAGATGTACGATAATATCAAAGAATGAGGGAGGAAAATATATTTTAAGCTCACACAAAGTAATAATTAGTTCTTTTTGCAATATTGGTAAGATCTCAGGATCGATCAACTTACTACAAATTTAACTGGAGAAAAAACACAATTTAGTTATGACGCTTCTTACTTTTTCTGGAAAAATAGAATGTATACCTATTGGTAGAAAATCCTCCATTATAACATGACAATAATGTGTCTTTAAACTCTTTAACTTGAGGTCTTTCATAGACCCAAGTCTTCTGATATCTGAAGAGTAACCTTCTGGAACTTTTACTTCACTTAGAAACTTACACAATATTTTTTCTCCTTTATAAACAAAGTATAAGCAGCAGACGAAAGATATGTTCATGTTCCTTTCTTCATGGGTCCTAATTCAGTTCTTATTCCCATTTGTATCAAGTCCTTTCTTGCTTTAAGGCCATCCTTAGAATTTCCTTGTATATCGAGTAACGTACCAATAACACTTTCAAATACATTTTTTTGAATATGCATAACATCAAGAAAATGTCTTACATACAACGGCTTCCAATACGGCAATTAAAAAAAATTGACCTCTTCTTCCACCCACCTTTGATAAGCGTATGTGCAAAAGGCTTTCCAAACTGGATACTCATATCTTTCACCATTTCAAAAACATGGTCACCTGTCAACATAGGTGGAGCTCTATCATGTTCTGGATTTCTATTGAATGCCTTTCTCTACCCACAGTAGTGATGATTAGAATTTAAGAATCTACGATGATCGAGAAGTACATTCTTTTGACAAAATTCCAATCGCTACCAATTTGTGTGTTCTTCACAAATAGGACACGCTTTTGACCTTTAATGCTATACCCTGATAGATTCCCCTATGCCGGAAAATCATTAATTATGACAAACAACATCGCCCTAAAATTGAATCTTTATTTCCTATATCCATCATAAACCTCCACACCGTTCTCCCATAAAATCTTTAAATCTTCGATTAACGGTTTCAAGTAAACGTTTATGTCATTCCATGGTAGGTTATAAATCATGATAATCACAAGCCATGTGGTATGTGAGATACTTTGAAGACCACGCGGGTTCATTCCATCAGTAGATAATGCCAAGCGAAGGTTTCTTGCTTCTCCTCCAAAATCATGATAATCATTATAAATTTTCGACCATTATGGTGAATCTGCCGGATGTCGAAACTTTCCATCAATAATTCTTTCGTCTTCACGCCAAGTCAAGTGTCTTGCATCGGTTTCACTACGAAACATGCGTCTAAATCTCAGAATTATAGGAAAATACCATAATACTTTTGTTGGAGACAATTTTTTCTTATATCGAGATAAACCGCATTTAGGGCACTCATTTAACGATGCATATTCGTTTCGAAATAAAATGCAATCATTTGGACAAGAATGTATCTTGTCATAGCTCATGCTAATAAAGCACAATATTTTTTTGGCCTCATAGGTTCGATTAGGAAGAACATTATCCTCCGGAAGCATATTTCTCATAATGGCTAATAACTCTGTGAAACTTTTATCCGACCATCCATTATCCGCCTTTAAGTTGTACAACTTTAATACTACAGACAATCTTGTGAATTTAGTGCAACCTTTATACAATGGTTCCTCTGCATCGCTTACCAACCGCTCAAACATTTTGGGACAATCCTGAAGATCTTCTTCAAGTTCTTCTGCAATCTCTTTGACTCGGTCACAATCGTATGTATCTGTGTCATTGTCGTCTGAAGCATATGTCGTACTATCCCCCGGTTCAACATTCTCGTAACTTTTCTCACCATGTAATATCCAACATGTGTAACTTCGATTAATTCCACGCCTCAATAAATGCGATTGCAACCCAACTGCGTCAACCCGACCCATAAAACAACAATTTAAGCAAGGACATTTCATTCGATTGGCGTCTTCGGCGTGTTCAACAACAAGCTTAACGAATTCCAATACCCATATTCTCGTACTCTTTGGACAATCAATTGGCAGACATCCATTTTTATCCATGGTCTTACTATTAAGTATGCTAAACAAAAACAATACTTAAAAAAAGGACAGAGACTAAAAAGCTTAATACCAATTAGACATATTCATCGAAAATAAAAATACTATAATTATTGAAGCAACTATAGGAAATTAAAAGAACAACTAAATACCTGTAGAGAAGTCAGCAACTTCTGAAACCACACAGTGTAATATTCTTGGAAACGCTCAGAAACTTCACTCTTCACAAGTAACCTATATAAATGATCAATTAATTTCATTATAATAAAAAAAATCTATAGAATAAGAATTACATTATAATATTTATACAACATTAAACATATATGTATACACCATTAAATAATCACTAATATTCTTTTTAACATATATTTTACTGTTTTAATATTTTTTTTAAATATAAATATTTGATTTTTAAATATGAAGGTAAAATATTAATAAAAAAAATTTGTTTAATAAAGATCTATTTTAATATTCTACATTTAAAATATAAATCAATCAAACAATTCATGTGACTCTATATTAATCAAATGGCTCATAAAGTGTAACTTTCATTTTTTCCCTTCAAATTATATTCTAACTTCAAATCTAGATCTTTAAATTTTAATCCAACAATCATAATTTGTTTAACCATCTTAATTTATGTGTTAGTATGACTCTTACATTAGAGAATCCAAGTTTCCATAATTCTATTGACCCATAAATACTTTATGTAACATCTCTCTCTTTTCTCTAGAATTTTTATCACTATATAAACTATTTCTTTATCAATTTCTAATCACCAATTTTAATAAAACATTTCATCCTTGTGTCTCGTCCGTGACTCTTGTCTAAAAATCAACTTTTCACAATAATAATTGCAATGGTAATGTAAACACATTTTAATTACAATGCATTTTTTCTCTCATTCAATACATGCAATATTCATTGTGACATTTACACAAACACCTTACATGTAAAACTCATTGTGACATTTTCACAAACGCCTTACATGTAAAAACCACATGCCACACAAAACACACCATAATGCAATATTATCAACACTAAATCAACACTAAAACAACACTATCAACACTATCAACTAAAACAAATACAACATTATATATCAACATTATCAAATATATCAAAAATCATAACTAGAGGAGAAGAGAACCTTGGTTGTGAATGGAAGAAAGGATGAAACAGTCTTGAATGGAAGAAGGATGAGAACCTTGAAGAAAGGATGCAACGATTTTGTTAAGAAACAAACGAAAAATCGCGTCAAAGTGGGTTTTATTCATAACTGTACTGTGTTTTGAAAATGGGTTTTGCAAAATAATAACGTTACTGTGTTTTATGTTGGGCGTGTGTTTTATTTTTTTTATAACATGACTTTAGGCAGCGCTTGTAGTAGAAAGCGATGCTTAATCCCCCCTTTAGGCAGCGCTTTAGCAAAGCACTTTGTATGCCCACCCTTTAGGCAGCGCTTCTCCAAAGCGCTACAATACCTACCCCCTTTAGCAGCGCTTTATAAATTCACATTAACCCCCTTTAGGCAGCGCTTTCAGCGCTGCTTAACCCCACCCTTTAGGTAGCGCTTCTAAAAAGCGCTTTGTAAACCCACCCTTTAGGAAGCGCTTCAGGACCTACCCCCTTTAGCAGCGCTTTATCAAACAATATTCACCCTCTTAGGCAGCGCTTTTTTAGAAAACACTGTATAAGGTATAGGACAAAATTTCCGTGTTTTTAAAATACACTTTTAGCAGCGCTTTTGATAAGAAGCGCTGCCTTAAGTGTGTTGTCTAATATTATTTTTGGCGTAGTGATAATTTGTATTTTAAAAAAATACAGGTGAAATTGAAATTTAAAACAAATTATAAATGGCAAGAATATTTATTTGATCCTTTGATTCTTATTTTAATTCGACGTAAATACATGCTTTTCTTCATGGATAATATCATAAACTAAGAGGAATGTGGCATACGCTTTATAGTTTTAAAAATATAAAAATATTATTGTCGGGGATCCAACCAATAAACAATACATTTTCCCCCTCGGTGGAACATCAACCGAGGGATAAAGTGGCAAGATATGATGGCGTCTTTCGTTACATCACATGTGAAACCAAGGTAAGAATTCCCTTTCCAACAGATATAAAGTGTGTTTTTCGTAGTAGTGCTTGGTCAATCCCACATGCATCTTGACGGTTCCTGTTCTGGACTGGGCCGAGCTGGCCCAAAAGCAATGGTGAAGGCCCAACCTAAACGGTCTTCCAAGGGGTCACGCCGACCGAGAGGCCACATCCGTTCCCGACATTCTCTGCTAGTGTGCCGTCCTCGTCTTCATGCTACCCTGCTCGACCCCAGCTCGAGCACTCCTCCTAGGGAAGACTCTGTCCACTACACCATCACGTCGATCCCGAAAAGACCGCGTCCTCGTCCGTCCGTACTTCACGCAGAACATCCAGGAAGGGGACCACGTGCGGGTCCTCACTACACACGTAGAACCTGGCAGTTCCTTCATTGGGCCAAACCTGCCCGGCCCAATGAAGGGACCTTGGCCCAGCGCTGGGGGATATAAATACCCTCTGTTCCTAGAGGGTCAGGTATTCATTCTTTTACCCATACTCATACTCTTTCCTGCTCGTGCTCTTACTTACTTCAGCATCAGAGTGCCTTGCAGGTACCCCCTCCCCCACCTCGTTCAAAACTTCAGCTCGGAGCCAGCCGTGACGGTCCAAGTCTGATCAGGTCAGATCAGTGGCACCGTCTGTGGGAAACTAGCTTCCCTGCCTTGCAAAACTCAAAGACCAAAGCTCAAACTCAACTACCGCTGTCATGGCTAATCAAGCTCTCGATGAACAAAACGTCCGCGTCGTCGACACCAACAACGGCCCCGTGGACAAAAACGGACACCTCGACAACGCCGGCAACCCCGATCACAACACCATCCCTGCGTCAACTGCCCCCGGACCTTCAACCTATCGCGACGGAGCTACTGCTTCGTCTTCCTTGGTCCCTCTGCCACTCGAAGAAGACGGGGCAGCTTTCGCGAACTACCGGGCTGCTCGGTTCCAGGAAGTCCCCGTCCCCGCCGGGGCGGATGCCACAACTCAAGCGTTGTTCGCAGCGATCAATCAAACAAACTACCTCATCTTCGCACAAGGGGAAAGACTGAGGGCGCTTGAAGACGACCGAAGACCCCCGAGGAGGCATCGAAGGCCCCATACTCCACCTCCTCGAGTGACTGAAGTCCGACTCTCGTCTCCCCCGCGGAGACATTATAGAGAAACCTCTCGAAGCCAGTCACCTCGACCACTGGGGAAACGGCCCCATTTGGAGAGGCAGCCCATCATCCAAGCCGGAGGACCTAGTCGCGACCCGGCGAGACAAGAAAGAAGGCACTCCGGAGACGGGCGTGTAAGATTCAACCAACGAGCATCGCGCTCTAGAGAGACTCGGCACGACCAGGACCGTCGTGCCCGACAGTATTACAGGTCCCCATCTCTGTCTCCGGAGAGGAGCGACGAGGACGACCCCCGCGGCCCACTGTCATAAGCTATCATGGAAGCACCCATCCCCCCGGGCATGGAGAAACCCCCGCACTTGAAGGAGTACGATGGAGTCGCGGACCCGGTCGACCACATAGACGAGTTCGAGGCTATGCTGCATTACCATAATGTCGGGGGCCCCATCAAATGCCGACTATTCCCCACGACTCTCAGAAAGGCGACAATGAACTGGTACAAAGGACTCGCCCCGGGCTCAATCACCTCGTGGCGAAACCTGAAGAACCAGTTCATCAGTTCATTCACAGCTTCTCGGCGACATCCAAAGACCGAGGCGGCTCTCGAGGCCATCATCCAAAGGCAGGATGAAACCTTGAGGGAGTTCATCAATCGCTTCAACCGGGAAGCTATACAGGTCCCCTGCGCGGACCATATGAAGAGATATCTGCTGGAGAGGGGGCTCCTCCCCGGCACGGAATTCAGAAAAGCCGTGGGCATCGAACCACCCAGGACATTCGATGCCCTCCTCGAAAAAGCTCAGGCGTACATGGACTACGAAGAGAGGGAAGTGGCCAACAGAGCCCGAGACCCCAGGACTCGCGGGTCCAACAGAAACTCGTTCCAGGAAGCTCCTCCTCCTCGTCGAACCGGGGAGAAAAGAAAAGAAGACAGACCCCGGGAAGTCCGAGAACAAAGAGGACCCTCGGGGCGTTTCACCGAGTACACTCCGCTCACAGCCTCCCGCGAGCGCATTCTGGCAAAGTGTGCCAGCACTGACTTCAAGGACGGCGGTGTTAAACGTCCCCGACCTGCTCCCGCCAAGCCCGGAGCAGACAAGAACAAATATTGTCAGTACCACAGGAGCCATGGTCATCTGACTGAGGATTGCGTCCACCTCAAGGACGCCATCGAAACCCTCATCAAGGGAGGGAGGCTCGCACAATACCGGCGAAGTGACGCTCCTCGTCGTGACGTCCAGGAGACAAGGGAGCCGGAGGAAGATGCCCGACCTTCTGACGAGTCGGTCCCCATCCAGACCGCCTTTTCTGTGACCAGGCCCGAGGACTTCGACATCCCCGAGCACCTGTAGGAGCCGCTCACAATGCACAGCAGGTGGGAATATTTCCCCTCCGCCCTGGTCATCAAAGGCGGGGGATTCAACGACTTGACCATTAATTCGGCTAAGAGGAAGCTGGACGAGATGGTCGACGCGGCGCCCCCGCAGACAGTGACGTTCGAAAGGGTAAAGGGCGGGTCAGAACCCATCACCTTCTACCTGGAAGAGCTCCTCGGTGGAGCCCCGAACGCGGTCATCCCCTTACTGATAAGGGCAAGAATGGCCAACTTTAATGTGCATCGCATCCTCGTCGACGAAGGAAGTTCCGTCGACGTGATGTACAACCAACTGTTCCAAACTCTACAGCTGGACGACTCACATCTCTCGCCATATGTAGGGTCAGACTTACAAGGTTTCAACGGCTCGACCTCCAAACCTTGGGGATATGTCGAGCTCCTGGTTACGTTCGGCGAAGGAACAACTACTAGACAAGTCAAAGTACACTTCCTCGTCATCGACTTCCCGTCTCTATACAACTGCATTCGGGGGAGACCAACACTGGTAGAACTGACACTGGTGCCCTCGACCGTCCACCTGAAGATGAAATTCTACACCAAGAGGGCACGGGTAGCTACTATCCAAGGAGACCTGGCCGCTGCTCGGAGGTGTTTTAACGCCGCATCTAAGGGACGTGACACTGTCGACGTAGGGACAAGGCCCGCCAAAAAGACACGACAGGAGCCCGACAAGCAAGAGCCCATCAAGGAAGAAGCCCAGAAAGCTCCACCGAAGGTCGACTCTATAGCTCTGGACACTCCTTTCGACCAGGACGAACCTCTCAACGGCGAGCAAATCCTACTCCGACCAATACCGGACGGGGATTTTGAGCTCGTCCCCCTCGGCACAGACCCGACCAAAGGAGCGAAGATTGGCAAAGATCTCCCCGACCTGGCAAGGAAGCAAATCAAGGCCTGCTTGCGCGAGAATGTTGACTTGTTCCCCTGGAGCGCCGCAGAGATGCCCGGACTCGACCCTGAGGTCGCCTGTCACCACCTCTCCATAGATCCTGCCGCTAGGGCCGTAGTACAACGTAGACGTAGGCAGTCTCCAGAAAAAACGGAGGTTGTTGAAAAAGCTGTAAAAGACCTCCTAGAGGAAAATTTTATTTCTGAAGCCCGGTATTCCACCTGGCTGTCAAACGTTGTACTCGTTAAAAAGAATAATGGAAAATGGAGGATGTGTGTTGACTATACCGATCTCAACCGGGCTTGCCCGAAAGATGCTTTCCCTTTGCCTAACATAGACATGCTGGTCGACAACTCGGCCGGCTATAAAACGTTGTCGTTCATGGATGCCTACTCGGGCTATAACCAAATTCCGATGTCCGTGAGCGACAAACACTGCACGACTTTCATGACCAGCTCGGGCAACTATTACTACAACGTAATACCCTTTGGACTGAAAAACACCGGGGCAACTTACCAGCGCATGATGAACAACGTTTTCCACAAACAGATTGGCGACATGCTCGAGGTATATATGGACGACATGATCGTCAAATCCCGAGCAGACACCGACCATGCAGCACATCTCAAGACGGTCTTTGCCCAAGCAAGACAATGTAAAATGAGATTCAACCCCGAGAAATGTACGTTCGAAGTCAAGGCAGGAAAATTCCTCGGATTCTACCTAACAGAACGAGGAATTGAAGCCAGTCCCGACAAATGTCGGGCGTTCTCCGACCTCCCGACACCAACGTCGAAGAAGTCAATACAAATCATGAACGGCATGCTCACATCATTGTCCCGCTTCGTCGCGAGGTCCTCTCAGCACGCCCTCCCCTTCTTCAAACTCCTTCGTAAGGAAGCAGCCTTCAAATGGAACGAGGAGTGCGAACAGGTGCTGCGCCACCTAAAGCAAAGTCTATCTCAACCACCCGTACTATCTCGACCAGTCGACGGGGAGCCACTGTTCTTGTACTTGGCCGTCTCGAACGAAGCCATCAGCGCGACTCTCGTCCGCGAGACCATCGACGGACAGAAACCCGTCTACTTCACGAGCAAAGCCCTGCAAGGACCCGAAAGCAGATACCAACAGATAGAAAAGGTGGCTCTAGCCCTCGTCAACGCGGCGAGGAGGCTCAGACACTATTTTCTGGCCCACACAATCATCGTGCGAACTGACCAACCGGTGAGGCAACTCCTGGGTCGGCCCGATATGGCGGGCAGAATGTTGAAATTGTCCTTGGAGCTCTCCGAATTCGACATTCAATACGAGAGTAGGAATGCCCTGAAAGCACAGGCCCTGGCCGACTTTGTCGCGGAAATGACCACCCATGACCCACCCACGGGGAAGGAACACAAGTGGACCATCTTCGTCGACGGAGCATCCAGCTCGTCCGGAAGTGGCGCGAGAGTCCTTTTTGAGAACGAGGAAGGCGTAGTGATCGAAAACTCCTTAGCTCTTTCCTTCCCGACATCGAACAACCAAGCAGAGTACGAAGCCCTGCTCGCAGGACTGAGACTAGCCGAGGACCTGGGAGCCCGCGAGGTACAGATCTACACCGACTCCCAACTCGTCGCCTCCCAAGTCTAGGGGAGTTACCAAGCCAAAAACGACAACCTCGTCGAATACTTAAACTTAGTCAAAAAATACATGACAAAGTTTGTACGGGCGGAAATTTCACATGTTCCCCGCGAGCAAAACACGAGGGCAGACATATTGTCCAAACTCGCGAGCACGAGAAAGAAGGTCGGGAACAAATCCGTCATCCAAGAATCTCTAGCACACCCGAGTATCGAAAGATCCTCGACGCCGGTCGAGGTCCACGCCATAGGGGATGCCTCGTCTGGATGACCCCGGTTTACAATTTCTTGACGAAGGGCGAACTCCCATCGAACCAGACCAACGCGACCGTCACCAAGCGGCGAGCATGCTCCTACGTGGTGCTCGAGCACAAACTGTATCGCAGGGGATTCTCCACCCCCCTCCTAAAATGCATCGACGAATCCACGGTCCCCGAGGTACTGCGGGAGATACACGAAGGGATTAACGCCCAGCACATGGGCGGTAAGTCCTTGGCGAGGAAAGCTCTTCGAGCGGGATATTATTAGCCGACGATGCAGCAGGACGCCAAGGAACACGTTAAGAAGTGTGATAAGTGCCAGAATCACGGTGATATGCATCTCGCCCCCCCTCACGAACTGAGCATACCGTCGTCCCCATGGCCGTTCGCATGGTGGGGTATGGACATCCTCGGACCCTTCGTACAGGGGACTTACCAAAATAAATTCCTCATTGTGGCCGTGGATTACTTCACGAAATGGATAGAAGCCGAGGCCCTCGCGAAGATCACCTCGCACAACATCATCCGTTTCTACAAGAGAAACATCCTCGCCAGGTTCGGAATCCCAAGGGCACTGGTGACCGACAACGACACCTAATTCACTGACCACGGGTTCCAAGACTTCGTCACCAGACTAGGAACGAAACAACACTTCACTTCTGTCGAGCACCCTCAAACCAACGGGAAAGCCGAAGCTGCAAACAGAGTCATCCTCCGGGGACTCAAACACCGACTTGGCGAAGCGAAGAGGGGATGGGTCGAGGAGCTGCACAGCGTCTTGTGGGCATACCACACCACGCCCCACTCAACGACCGGCGAGACCCCATTCCGACTAACATACGGCACCGAGGTCGTTATCCCGGTAGAAATCATGGAACCTTCCATACGGACAGAGAACCCCCTCGACAAAGAAATGAACGATGAGGCACTCAGGGACGATCTCGACCTAGTCGAGGAAATCCGATCTGGGGCGGCCCTCCGCGAAGCCACCCTAAAACAACGAGTGGCTCTGCGCCACAATGACAAGGTCATTAAGCGCGAGTTCGAAATCGACAACCTGATATTATGAAGGAACTAGAAAGACTCCCGCGAAGGGAAGCTGGCCACGAACTAGGAAGGGCCTTATCGCGTCCACGGCACCACTGGTACCGGGGCGTACTACCTCGAGCAACTGGACGGAGAGCAACTACCATGACCCTGGAATGCTGCTAAACTAAAGCAGTACTATAGTTAAAAACCACCAACACCGAGGACCCTCGACTGTCGACTCCCGTGCCCAGTCAACGAGGAGAAACGTCTGACCCCGTAGAGAGGCCGAGGTACAAGCCCGACCTACGTCCAAACCGCATAACATCGTCCAACAGACAAGAACAAACAATAGTGCCCGACGTGGACACCTCTATCGAGTTCCACCGTTGAAGTACCTGTAGGGCAGAACACCCAGCTCGCGATGGCCAGTTCACGCCGCGGGTAAATAACCCCGATCCGGGTCATATACCCGACCAAGCGGCTTCGCTCCGCACGCCCGACGAATCTCGAAGAACGTCGGGCCATCTAAAAGGGTCAAAAAGAAGTCTCTCCCCTCGAGGTCACCACTTAGGCGAATCTGGCCACCGAGAAGAAGCCGAGCATAGGCACGAACAGAGGACTTAGGCAAATTTGCCAACAAAGTCACAATCCCGTACGGGCACGACTCGGCCCCATAACTTAGGCCAATTTCAACACAAAAATATTAAACACGAACACAGGCAAACAATCAAAAAATTGAAACAAACATTCATTCAAAATGCCCGTAGGCAACAAAGCAAATAGATAAAAACCGACCAAGAAGGCCGACAATGTTCAGGAAATACAAAGAACGGGCACTCAGGCCCAAAAAATATGAACGGGCAAGCAGGCCCAAAACAAACATCAACAAAGGCGCGCAGGCCCCATCAGAATCTCACAACTCAGCTTCCCCGGAGCTATCACCACCAACAACAGGAGACTCGGGCGGAGGCACGACCTGACCATCAACGATCTGAGACATATAGCCCGCCCCTTCAGTGTTCAGGCGGGGATTCAACAGGGAAAGCTGGCTGACCGCGGCTTCAAAGCCGTCTGCCATAGCTCCGACACAGTCCCCCTCCAGAAGTTGGATGCGAGCAACTAGTTCCGATCGACTCTGCAAAGGAGCTATATCCTCCGACTCGTCCTCGGCAGGAAGCATAACGGCCTTTAGGTCCTCGATCTCTCTGGCAAGGCGCCCGTTGTCAATTTCCAGACGTTCCCGGTCCTCACGGAAATGGTCCCTCTCCTCGGCCAGCTTCCCCGAGTTCTCTTTCTCCAGAGCCAGCAACTCTGTCTCCGCCGCCAGCAGCTCGGCTTGCTCGCGGAACATCTCCTCGGAGCGCTCCAGAGCAGCCTTCAACTTTCGCGAACTCGAGGTGAGGGCAGCTTTCTCCTGTTCCAGCTCTTTGATACGGTCAAAGTCTTCCCCCTCCTCGGCCAGCATAACGGCCATCTCATCCATCTTGACCAATCCGGCCATATTGGCGGCCAGATGCTTTCTCCGACTCTCCTTGCTCATCCGCTGGATAACCTCGGCTTTATCAGCACTCACGTACAAGGGAAATCCCTCGAAGAAACCCTCCTCTTTAAAACAAGGGGGCAACCCGAAGGACCTCACAGCGCTGGAGTCCTCACCGACCTCCGGTTGGCTTTCCACCCGATTCCTCTTCCTCTATATCAGATCGGTGTGTGGCTCGACCTCCTGGACGTCCGGGGATCCCTCCCAAAGAAGCTCCCGAGCTAGGTGGCGAGTCCACCCTCGTCGCCTGAGAAGTGCCCGGGATATATGGCGGGCCCATCCTCGTCCCCTGAGGAGCTCTCACCACCCTCTTATTTACCTTCTTGTCACAGGACAACTTCAAGAGCCTCTCCCTTCGTCTGGCCATCATACCTGCATGAAATAACCCCGGGTTAGTGACGAGCAAATAAGCGAACAAGTAACAAGTGAAGAAATTCAAACAAGACAAAACAATAACGACCTAGCAGATTTGTGGCCTGCCCGAAGGACTGGCATTCCATAAGTGCCTTCGTGTCAATCGGTCGGGCCTCAAAGGTAGGATAACCTTCTTCGTCAAGAATATCCTTCCCCTCCCTCGTGGCCCATCTGGCGGGGAATAAACTGTCGACATACCGACAGAGAGTACCATAAGCCTTCTCGTCTTCGGGGCTCATCTCGCCCGCAGACGTGTGGTAGTACCCGGTGCCATGCTCGTAGTGCCTCGAGGTCCAATGCAAGGGAAATTTGGCAACGCGCCCTAACACCGGGCGCCCCTCGTCGTCTAGAAGGGCTTCCCTATGGTTGTCGGTCACGACTGTTTCTTCCTCATATACAGATTCTAAACCCGTTGTGGTAACTGGCCTCACAATGTACCACTTGTCTTTAAAGCCCCGGACGGAATCCATGTACATTCTGAACAATCTCTTTGACTGCTTCAAGGAAACCCAGCTATGCCTACCTCCCCGGGACTGGCGCTGTAAGTGGAAGACTCTGAAGAAAAGGGGTATGGTCGCCCCAATCCTTAGAAACCGACAAGCTAGCTCGAACGCCCGGATGAAAGCGAGCGAATTTGGGTGAAGCTGCGACGGGGCCAGCTCCAGATGGCTGAAGCCCCCGACCTGAAAATCGCTGAATGGCAGCTGTAATCCAAGGTCCTTGAAGGCAATTTCATACATGGGGAATCCATACTCGGGGAACTCCGAGCAGATCCGCGCGGTGAAAGTTGGTCGCGAGACGACGAAGTTCTTCTGGAAACCGGGCTGGCTACTGCCCTTCTCGAGGATGGTGTATGCACTTCGACTACATCGACTGTAGGCCGAAGCTATCCCCCTAGGCTCGGCGCCCACCCATGCCAGCAAAGGGTCCTCAATGGTATCAACCAAATTTACATTTTCCTCGGCACTTTGGTCTTCCACCTCAGCGCGCCCCAAGGAACACGGTTCGTCGGCCATGGTTACCTACAAAGCACAGGAAACCGGTCAATTGGGGGGGCAAATCCGTACGCTCGCCATAGAAGAAGGGATGAAGAGAGCGACAAGCATATCACTCCACGCGCGACTAAAAAAGTTAGTGTCTCGAAACAAAAAGAGAAGTCACCTCCCCGACTCCCAGATACCACGACAAGTCTCCCTACAGATCGCCTAAGTGGGTCAACGTCTCGACCACTCACGAATATGTCGACCTAGACTATGAACGTGGCGAGAGATATCATGCGTCTCAAAACTAGAGCCATGAGTTCACCGAGCACCACCAAGAATTAGGCGCCCCGAATCATAAAGATCCCGGGCAGCACTACTAGTTAAATACCTAAACCATGCATTTGTCGGGCGCAAACATGCGTTCGCCGGGCATAAACATGGATTTGTCGAGCTAAACACGAATATACCGGAGATAATCCCAGGCGTACAGTCTCTAAGCGTCTAAAAACAATGAAAAATCATGCATCACAGAGAAAAAACAAAGGAGACAAGACACTTACTTGGAATCAAGAAGGAAATGTGACGACGGAGAAAGGGAATCAGCGACGAAGATCACGGCGGTCCTATGAGTATCTGGGAAGGACAGCAACAACAGAAACAGAGGGAAGAGGAGAAGCGCGAAGAGGGAAGACACGTTCTGGGGTCCAAAGACCCTATTTATAGTGATGACGTGGAATACCAAACGTCACCCCGGGGAACCACAGACTTCCCTCCTCGACGCACAGCCCCCCTAGGCAATGATGACCCTACCTACAATAGGGTGGCGGCACGACTCCCCAGAGATACCTCGTGTGCCCAACAAGCGCAGCCCGCCGAAAATCCCCCGGGGACCCCTCAAAGGGAATTATCTCGCGGACTCAATACGGGGTGGTCTCCTCGAGTTACCACGGGGAACTGCATCCCTTGCCCGGATTCAGGGTCCCGCGACAGAGGCGACCTAAAGATCAAGTCACGACTCCTACTCCAGGAACCACGACTTGGGGGGCTCCTGTTCTGGACTGGGCCGAGCTGGCCCAAAAGTAATGGTGAAGGCCCAACCCAAATGGTCTTGCAAGGGGTCACACCGACCGAGAGGCCACATCCGTGCCCGACATTCTCTGCTAGTGTGTCGTCCTCGTCTTCATGCTACCCTGCTCGACCCCAGCTCAAGCACTCCTCCTAGGGCAGACTTTGTCCACTACACCATCACGTCGATCCCGAAAAGACCGCATCCTCGTCCGTCCGTACTTCACGCAGAACATCCAGGAAGGGGACCACGTGCGGGTCCCCACTACACACGTAGAACCTGGCAGTTCCTTCATTGAGCCAAACCTGCCCGGCCCAATGAAGGGACCTTGGCCCAGCGCTGGGGGCTATAAATACCCTCTGTTCTCAGAGGGTCAGGTATTCATTCTTCTACCCATACTCATACTCTTGCCTGCTCTTGCTCTTACTTACTTCAGCATCGGAGTGCCTTGCAGGTATCCCCCCCACCTCGTTCAAAACTTCAGCTCGGAGCCAGCCGTGACGGTCCAAGTCTGATCAGGTTAGATCAGTTCCCTTATAGGTTTTAAGGTATTTTAGAAAAAGAGATAAGTTTAAAATTGTTTTGAAGTTCATGTGTGTGCTTCCTTAGTAATTTAGAAATTACTCTATATCTTTACAATATTCTGATCGCTCAAACACACACCAGGTGAGCTTTCACGCTTCCATTCATTCACAATTTTTTATGCATCAAGATTTCTTTCTTGATTCATCATAGATTTAACATTTCATCTCAGACTTGACTCCTTCTAACAACGAGGCTTTATATAACTTCTTTATAGACATAATCGTTAAAGATTGTTTGAACAGAGATCATCAATGACTCCATCGAACGCTACTTGACATTGGATATTGTCATTATTGAATTTGACTTAATAATTTGATCTTGTAAGCAAACATCTTGATGTTGATAAAATATTTTTGATCATCAAAACTATAACTATAACGTGCAATAGGTGATTAGGAGGCCACTTTGCAACATCAAACTCAGCCAATTAAGCAACACCTGATCCTTTGTTTTCCTTATTAATTAATTTGATTTAAAACAATACAAAAATTAGTTTATTGACAGGATTTAATTAATTTATATACCATAGTTTAAGAATTGAATTGAAGTATTTTTGATAATTGAGAAATTAAATAAATACATTTATCATACCTGTGGGACTAAAGCAGTGTCTATTTTATAATTATTTCTACAACCTTGACTCTAGTCTTGTTTCATATATACAACCTTAAAAATATAACCATATCGAAAATGTATAGGAAATGAAACTGAATTGTTCTAGTATATTACCACGGTTCTTGCAGGCATATGTTTGGCTGTGATTTTCAAAATAAAACAAACTTAAATTAAACTGTGAAATTCCTATGAATTTGTCAGAAAATACTAAATATGATCCTATGAATTCCTATGAACAAATGTAAAACAAACTTAAATTAAACTGTGAAGTATGCAAAATACTATTTGGATACTTGTTCTTTCTTTTATTTTTTTGTAATCGTTTAAATTTGTTTGCTTAATACCGTTTTGAAACACTTTGCATCCCTATACCGAGCACTCCTTGAGATTTTTTTTGGCACAAGTTCTTCCAATTGATCCAATGCACACATCTTTTTCCTTCTACCTCTCTCCAAAGAAATCTACTTTATATACTCCTAATCTCTTGAATCACCTTTTTTTTTTTTAATGAGCTTCATAGAAAGCCCAACGAATACAACGGTATCAAATTAATGACTGAGTTCATAAGCACGACTCTCCCTCCTAAAGAGAAACATGCCTCTCTAATTAGAAAGCCTATTTCTTACGTTTCTAATGAAATATTTCCATATAGCCACCTTCCTCGGACTATCACCCACCTTAATCCCCAAAAATTTAAAAGGTAAAGCTCATATGCCACAAGCCAAAAAGGAAGAAGCCATGCCCAACATCGTTTCACCAACATTAACACCATAAATATTAATTTTTCGAAAATTGAATTTCAAACCCGACATTAGTTCAAAGTCTCTAAGAATAGATTTCAAACTCCAAAAGTTGTTGTTCCTTCCATCTTCAAACATTATCGTATCATCCATAAATTGAAGAATATCCACAAAATCACTAACTTCGTATTGAAAGCCCCTAAAATCCCCCAACTCCACCGTTTTCTCCATAAGCCTTGTTAGACCTTCCATCAATATAATGAACAAAAACGATGAAAGAGGGCCGCCTTGGCGAAGACCTCTCTCCACCTTAAAATCTTTCGTGTTGCTACCTTTTACAATCACATGGAACTTGAAAAAACACGCTTCCATCCATTTTAACCATCTATCTCCAAAACCCATCTTGGACATTAAGTACCTAATGTAATTGCAACTCACACTAGCATAAACTTTCTCGTAATCCACTTTTAAAACCAAACAACTTCTCTTTTCTCTATTGGCCAAATCCAGAATATTGTTGACCATAAGGATGTCATCCATAATATTCCTATTTTTTATGAACGTGGATTGTGTGCCCGAAATGAGATTCCATATGACACTCTTGATTATAGTAGCCAACATCTTGGAGATGATCTTATAAAGACTACCCACAAGACAACCTCAGTCTAAACTCCGATAAAAATTAAGGATACGTCACCTTTGGAATTAGCGCAATAAAAGAGGAGGTACACGCTTTAGTAAGAATAGCCTTCGAATAAAATATCCAGCAAACCTCATGACATCCTCCTCAACCACCTCCCAATTATTTTTAAAAAAGTATATAGTATAGCCATCTGGACCCAGAGTTTTGTTCCTGTCACAACTCCAAGTCGCCTCTTTAATCTCCATCTCCGTGAAAACTTGCTCCAACCCCCCCCTGTGACACCCCAAATAATCCGATTATTAAATAATTAGAATTTTTAATTATTAATTTAATTGGAAATTTAATTATGGGTATTTTTGGATTATTGGAATTAATTTAATTAATTAAAGGAAAGAAGTATTGGTGGTGTGAAGAGTGATTAGAGGGTGTGAGGGGTAAAATACTCTACTCTTACTAATTACTAATTTAATTATTTTATTGGAATAATAAAAGGAGTATTAAAAGGAAAAAGAAGAGAAAGAGAGTTATTTTAGAATATTCATCATACGTGCATTTGAGAAGAGGAAAAAGAAGGAGAAAACCGGAAGCGTCAGAATTCGAAGAACCCACAAGGTAAGGGGTGATTTCGATTAGTTAATTCATATTATCGGTTTAGAAATTCAATAGTATGGATCATAGTATGTTAGGAAATCCCGGTTTGGAATTCTAGGGTTCCGTAGAATTGTCCCTATTGCGTCGAATTGTTGGTTGAAAACCATTAGGGTGTCAGATGATAAAAAGGAATGATGAAATAATGTTGTTTGATGTTATAATGGTGCAAAATGGATGTGTTTTGGTGTTTCTCATGTTGCAATTTGTATGGGTATGTTTGGAGTTGGTTTAGAATGAATAAATGCTGTCAAAAGTGTAGAATTTGACTCTGCAGGTCGTGGGAACCGGTTCCCAGTAGGGAGGAACCGGGTTCCACTGTGTGAATTTATAAAAACTGGCAAAAATGCACGTAGGAACCGGTTCCTGTATAGGTAGGAACCGGGTTCCCATACATTTTTCCAGAAGCGTGACTTTTGAACTTCGCAGGAACCGGTTCCTGCATATGTAGGAACCGGGTTCTGCTGTAATTTTTGAAAAATATTAAACTTTGAAAATTCATAACTTTCAAATCGTAAGTCCGTTTTGAGTGCCGTTTTGGACGTTATTTCTTAAATTTAATGCTCTATTTTATAAAATGAAAAGATTTCTTAAAACCTGAAATTATTTTGAAAATGAGTCAAATCCCGGAATAAGTGATTATTGGCTAACGCACATGGGTGTGTATGTAGCAGTGAACCTGTGATGGATGGATGTATTAGTATTGTGTGAATGAAAGGCATGTTTATGTTTCTAATGATGGTGTGTATGATCGTTGAGATATCATGTTTTTGGTTTTGGTTCAGTTATGATAAATTGAGGTATTTCATAGACTGATTTGATGTTGCATGCTAGTGATGTGCGTGCATATGCATTGTTTTGGTGAAGTTAATTCCCATTGTGTGGAATTTGACTTGTATTGCCGTTAACCGATACCCAAGTGATGATGGGTGGTTAGGCTGGATTCGTGTCCGGGTGTTTATGGACGAATCGATGGTTGCTGTATCCGGTTGATGATGGATCAGTGTTGGGTGACTTGGTCACGTGTTGGTACCACATGCATTGTGTCTGCAGTTGTGTTTGCATGGAATTGTAACAAGTTAGGATGTCTTCCAGTGTTACAATTCTTTGGTTGATTATTGATTTGTGCATAATGACTTGTATGATTGGAACTGCGTGTTGAATCTGAATTTATGCTAAAATGGGTGAAATAATATGTTTGTGATATAATGTTGATTGAGAAGCTTATAATGCATGTTAATTATGAGAAATCTCACTCTTACTTTAACAATTTCAGATTAAAGTTAGCAGCTCAGGAGCTGGTGAGGATGGCTCTAGAGCTATGTTACTTTAAGTCCGCGTGTCAGTGTCGTGCTCTGATAGGTTGTAACACTGGGGAACGTTTAGTTGAGGAATTTGTTATTATTCAATTGTTTCTTTGAATTTCATTGGGAATAATTATGTTTTGGTTTATTCCGTTTTAGTTATGGTATTTTTCCGCTCTGTAAGACATGGTCTTAATTTGATTGAATTATTTGAATAATGACCCTCAGTGTAGCATGACTACTGTTTTATTGGAAGTTTTATTTATTTCATAATTGTGACATCCCTTGTTCCGTGTTAACTCTGATGGAATATGTCTTTAATCATTGATATAATTAATATTATTTGGGGTATTTTAGAAGGGGTGTTACAATAGTGGTATCAAAGCATAGTCGGTCTTGTCTTGTGTCGTTATCCCTTTTGTATGCGACTAGTGTAAGATGACACTGTCGATACTTGTGTGCTGATGAGGTTGTTTTGTAATGTTACAAGAACAATAGCCGGAAGAGGTAACCGAAGAAACGACGATGCTATTGCTGAAGCATTGGGAATGTTGGTTGGAGTACTTGGAGGGAACCAGCAGGGAGCTGTGATTGGTGCTGACCGACAATTGGGGAATTTTCAAAGGAATAATCCTCCGTTGTTCAAGGGTGCACATGATCCCGAAGGTGCTCAGAAGTGGTTGAAGGAGATCGAGAGGATCTTCAGAGTAATTGACTGTGCTGAAGGGCTGAAGGTGAGATACAGAACTCATATGTTAGCAGAGGAAGCTGATGACTGGTGGGTTGCTACCAGAACTGAAATGGAAGAAGATGGTATTGCGTTGACTTGGGCTGTGTTCAGGAGGGCTTTTCTGAGGAGGTACTTTCCTGAGGACATCAGAGGAAAGAAGGAGATTGAGTTTCTGGAACTCAAGCAGGGTAACAAGACTGTCAGTGAGTATGCTTCGAAGTTTACTGAGTTAGCGAGGTATTATGCTCATTATACTAACGATGCAGATGGAGAATTTTCCAAATGTATCAAGTTTGAGAATGGTCTTCGTGATGAGATTAAGCAGGGTATTCGGTATCAGCGTATCCGAAGATTTCCTGATCTGATTGACTGTAGTAGGATTTTAGACGAGGATCTTGCTAGCACTAAGTCGAATGCTCGAGGGTATGTTGATAGGAAGGGTAAGCAACAGATGGATCGTGGTAAGCCTTATGATAGAAGTAATCAGAGACCCAGTGGTTGGAAGAAGTTTGGTGGAGGAGATTCTAGTTCTTCCATTAAGTGCTACAAGTGTGGTGAGACAGGACATCGTATGGTGGATTGCAAAAGTAATGATAAGAAGTGTTTCCAGTGTGGGAAACTCGGCCATGTGGCCAATGATTACAGATTAAGAGTGGTGACTTGTTACAACTGTGGTGAAGAAGGTCATACTCGTCCTCAGTGTACAAAACCCAAGAAAGAGCAAGCTGGTGGTAAAGTGTTTGCATTGTCTGGGTCAGAGACTAAGCCAGATGATCGGCTGATTAAAGGTACATGTTTTATTAATGACATACCTTTGATTGCGATTATTGATACTGGAGCTACGCATTCTTTTATTGCTTTGGATTATGCTAAAAGATTGAATTTGGAAATTTCTAATATGGATGGAAGTATGGTTATTGATACTCCTACATCGGGTTCAGTGACAACTTCGTATGTTTGTAGGAATTGTCCTATTGTGATTTTTGGTAGGGGTTTCGGTATGGATTTAGTGTGCCTACCGTTATAACAACTTGATATCATCCTTGGAATGAACTGGTTGGAATTCAACCAGATTCATATCAACTGTTTTGCGAAGACGGTTATTTTTCCTGAAGAGGTTGGTGTCGAAGATGTGATTATGTCGGTTAAACAGATGAACCTAGCTGTGAAAGATGGTGTTGTGGTATTTATGTTGTATTCTGCAATAGAAGCAAAGGGAAAAGCAAAGAGTGATGGATTGCCAGTGGTGAATGAATTTCCAGAGGTGTTTCTGAAAGACGTTAGTGAATTGCCACCTGAGAGGGAGGTAGAATTTACTATAGATTTGATTCCTGGAACTAGTCCGGTGTCGATGGCGCCTTACCGTATGTCGGCATCTGAATTAGCGGAGCTAAAGAAACAGTTGGAGGAGTTACTTGAGAAGAAGTTTATTCGTCCGAGTGTTTCGCCGTGGGGTGCTCCGGTGTTATGGGTTAAGAAGAAAGAAGGTTCAATGAGATAATGTGTTGATTACAGACAGCTGAATAAAGTTACAATCAAGAATCGGTATCCTTTGCCGAGGATCGATGATTTGATGGATCAACTAGTTGAAGCTTGTGTATTTAGTAAGATTGATCTGAGATCTGGATATCATCAGATTCGTGTGAAGTCGGAAGATATTCAGAAAACTGCATTTAGAACGAGGTATGGACATTACGAGTATTCTGTTATGCCGTTTGGAGTTACTAATGCACCTGGTGTTTTCATGGAGTATATGAACAGGATATTTCATCCGTATCTTGATAAGTTTGTGGTGGTGTTCATTGATGATATTCTAATTTATTCAAAGAGCGATGAAGAGCATGCAGAACATCTCAGAGTTGTGTTGGAATTGTTGAAAGAGAAGAAGCTTTATGCGAAGTTGTCCAAGTGTGAATTCTGGTTAAGTGAAGTAAGTTTTCTTGGCCATGTAATTTCCAAGAATGGAATTGCTGTGGATCCTATGAAGGTAGAAGCAGTATCTCAGTGGGAAGCTCCGAAGAATGCTTCTGAGATCCGTAGTTTTCTGGGTCTTGCAGGTTATTATAGGAAGTTTATAGAAGGATTTTCCAAATTAGCGTTACCGTTGACTAAGTTGACCAGGAAGGGTCAGATGTTTGTTTGGGATGTTGAATGTGAGAAAGGATTTCAAGAGCTGGAGAGGAGGTTGACAAGTGCTCCGATCATGATTTTGCCAAATCCGACTAAGTCTTTTGTTGTGTATTGTGACGCATCATTAATGGGATTAGGTGGTGTGTTGATGCAAGATAAGAAGGTGGTGGCTTATGCTTCGAGACAATTGAAAGTACATGAAAGGAATTATCCGACTCATGATTTGGAGTTGGCAGCTGTTGTGTTTGTTTTGAAGTTGTGGAGGCATTATTTATATGGTTCTCGGTTTGAGGTGTTCAGTGATCACAAAAGTCTGAGGTATCTCTTTGATCAGAAAGAGTTGAATATGAGGCAGAGGAGATGGTTAGAATTTCTAAAGGATTATGATTTCGGTTTGAATTACCATCCTGGTAAGGCAAACATTGTTGCGGATGCCTTGAGTAGGAAGTCCTTGCATATGTCGATGTTAATGGTCCGTGAGTTAGATTTGGTTGAGCAGTTCAGAGATTTAAGTTTGGTATGTTAAACTACTCCGAATAGTGTGAAATTGGGTATGTTGAAACTGACTAGTGGTATTCTGGGAGAAATTCGGAATGGACAGAAGTCCGATGTTGGGTTAGTTGATAAATTGACATTGATCAACCAAGGTCAAGGAGGCGAGTTCTGGATTGATGAGAATGGTGTTATGAGATTTGGTAATAGGGTGTGTGTTCCGGATGTTGCAGAGATTAGGAAGAGTATTTTGGAAGAAGGACATCGTAGTGGATTGAGTATTCATCCTGGTGCTACTAAAATGTACCATGATTTGAAGAAGTTGTTTTGGTGGCCGGGAATGAAAAAGGAAATTGTTGAGTTTGTGTATGCTTGTTTGGTTTGTCAGAAGTCGAAGATTGAGCATCAGAAACCGTCAGGATTGATGGAACCGTTGTTTGTTCCGGAATGGAAATGGGATGGAATCTTTATGGATTTTGTGTCTGGTTTGCCAAGGACATCGAAGAATTGTGATTCTATCTGGGTTATTGTTGATCGGTTGACGAAATCTGCTCACATTATTCCGATAAGAATGGATTATCCGATGGAAAGGTTGGCAGAATTGTATGTTGAGAAGATTGTGAGTTTGCACGGTATTCCTTCTAGTATTGTGTCGGATAGAGATCCGAGGTTTACATCTAAATTCTGGACGGGATTACAAGAAGCTTTGGGTACTAAGTTGCGTTTGAGTTCCTCTTATCATCCACAGACAGATGGTCAGACGGAGAGAACGATTCAGTCGTTGGAAGATTTGTTAAGAGCTTATGTGTTGGAGAAAGGTGAAGCTTGGGATAGTTATCTACCATTGATTGAGTTTACCTACAACAATAGTTTTCATTCGAGCATTGGTATGGCTCCGTTTGAGGCATTGTATGGTAGGAGGTGTCGGACACCGTTGTGTTGGTATGAATCTGGAGAGAGTGCTGTGATTGGACCGGAAATTGTCCAACAGACTTCGGAAAAGATTAAAATGATTCAGGAGAAGATGAGGACTTCTCAGAGTCGTCAGAAAAGTTATCACGATAAGAGGAGGAAAGATCTTGAGTTTAGCGAAGGAGAACATGTTTTTATGCGAGTTACTCCGATGACTGGTATTGGTCGAGCTTTGAAGTCAAAGAAGTTGACTCCATGTTTTATTGGTCCATTTCAGATTACCAAGAGAGTTGGGAAAGTTGCTTATCAGATTGCTTTGCCGCCGTCACTTGCAAATTTGCATGATGTTTTTCATGTATCTCAGCTAAGGAAGTACATTGCTGATCCATCTCATGAGATTCGGGTAGACGATATACAGGTACGAGAGAATTTGACTGTGGAAGAGGTACCTGCGAGAATTGAGGATCGGAAGTTGAAACAGTTGCGAGGCAAGGAGATCGCGTTGGTAAGAGTGGCTTGGGGAGGACCAGCAGATGGAAATGTCACTTGGGAGTTGGAGAGTCAGATGAAGGACTCGTATCCCGAACTGTTCGTCTAAGGTATGTTTTCGAGGACGAAAACTCTTTTAGTTGGGGAGAGTTGTGACACCCCAAATAATCCGATTATTAAATAATTAGAATTTTTAATTATTAATTTAATTGGAAATTTAATTATTGGTATTTTTGAATTATTGGAATTAATTTAATTAATTAAAGGAAAGAAGTATTGGTGGTGTGAAGAGTGATTAGAGGGTGTGAGGGGTAAAATACTCTACTCTTACTAATTACTAATTTAATTATTTTATTGGAATAATAAAAGGAGTATTAAAAGGAAAAAGAAGAGAAAGAGAGTTATTTTGGAATATTCATCATACGTGCATTTGAGAAGAGGAAAAAGAAGGAGAAAACCGGAAGCGTCAGAATTCGAAGAACCCACAAGGTAAGGGGTGATTTTGATTAGTTAATTCGTATTATCGGTTTAGATATTCAATAGTATGGATCATAGTATGTTAGGGAGTCCCGGTTTGGAATTCTAGGGTTCCGTAGAATTGTCCCTATTGCGTCGAATTGTAGGTTGAAAACCATAAGGGTGTGAGATGATAAAAAGGAATGATGAAATAATGTTATTTGATGTTATAATGGTGCAAAATGGATGTGTTTTGGTGTTTCTCATGTTGCAATTTGTATGGGTATGTTTGGAGTTGGTTTAGAATGAATAAATGCTGTCAAAAGTGTAGAATTTGACTCTGCAGGTCGTGGGAACCGGTTCCCAGTGGGGAGGAACCGGGTTCCACTGTGTGAATTTATAAAAACTGGCAAAAATGCACGTAGGAACCGGTTCCTGTATAGGTAGGAACCGGGTTCCCATACATTTTTCCAGAAGCGTGATTTTTGAACTTCGCAGGAACCGGTTCCTGCATATGTAGGAACCGGGTTCTGCTGTAACTTTTGAAAAATATTAAAATTTGAAAATTCATAACTTTCAAACCGTAAGTCCGTTTTGAGTGCCGTTTTGGACGTTATTTCTTAAATTTAATGCTCTATTTTATAAAATAAAAATATTTCCTAAAACCTGAAATTATTTTGAAAATGAGTCAAATTCCGGAATAAGTGATTATTGGCTAACGCACATGGGTGTGTATGTAGCAGTGAACCTGTGATGGATGGATGTATTAGTATTGTGTGAATGAGAGGCATGTTATGTTGCTAATGATGGTGTGCATGATCGTTGAGATATCATGTTTTTGGTTTTGGTTCAGTTATGATAAATTGAGGTATTTCATAGACTTATTTGATGTTGCATGCTAGTGATGTGCGTGCATATGCATTGTTTTGGTGAAGTTAATTCCTATTGTGTGGAATTTGACTTGTATTGCCGTTAACCGATACCCGGGTGATGATGGGTGGTTAGGCTGGATTCGTGTCTAGGTGTTTATGGACGAATCGATGGTTGCTGTATCTGGTTGATGATGGATCAGTGTTGGGTGACTTGGTCACGTGTTGGTACCACATGCATTGTGTCTGCATTTGTGTTTGCATGGAATTGTAACATGTTAGGATGTCTTCCAGTGTTACAATTCTTTGGTTGATTATTGATTTGTGCATAATGACTTGTATGATTGGAACTGCGTGTTGAATCTGAATTTATGCTAAAATGGGTGAAATAATATGCTTGTGATATAATGTTGATTGAGAAGCTTATAATGCATGTTAATTATGAGAAATCTCACTCTTACTTTAACAATTTCAGATTAAAGTTAGCAGCTCAGGAGTTGGTGAGGATGGCTCTAGAGCTATGTTACTTTAAGTCCGCGTGTCAGTGTCGTGCTCTGATAGGTTGTAACACTAGGGGAACGTTTAGTTGAGGAATTAGTTATTATTCAATTGTTTCTTTGAATTTCATTGGGAATAATTATGTTTTGGTTTATTCCGTTTTGGTTATGGTATTTTTCCGCTGTGTAAGACATGGTCTTAATTTGATTGAATTATTTGAATAATGACCCTCAGTGTAGCATGACTACTGTTTTATTGGAAGTTTTATTTATTTCATAATTGTGACATCCCTTGTTCCGTGTTAACTCTGATGGAATATGTCTTTAATCATTGATATAATTAATATTATTCGGGGTATTTTAGAAGGGGTGTTACAATAGTGGTATCAAAGCATAGTCGGTCTTGTCTTGTGTCGTTATCCCTTTTGTATGCGACTAGTGTAAGATGACACTGTCGATACTTGTGTGCTGATGAGGTTGTTTTGTAATGTTACAAGAACAATGGCCGGAAGAGGTAACGGAAGAAACGACGATGTTATTGCTGAAGCATTGGGAATGTTGGCTGGAGTACTCGGAGGGAACCAGCAGGGAGCTATGATTGGTGCTGACTGACAATTGGGGAATTTTCAGAGGAATAATCCTCCGTTGTTCAAGGGTGCACATGATCCCGAAGGTGCTCAGAAGTGGTTGAAGGAGATCGAGAGGATCTTCAGAGTAATTGACTGTGCTGAAGGGCTGAAGGTGAGATATAGAACTCACATGTTAGCAGAGGAAGCTGATGACTGGTGGGTTGCTACCAGAACTGAAATGGAAGAAGATGGTATTGCGTTGACTTGGGTTGTGTTCAGGAGGGCTTTTCTGAGGAGGTACTTTCCTGAGGACATCAGAGGAAAGAAGGAGATTGAGTTTCTGGAACTCAAGCAGGGTAACAAGACTGTCAGTGAGTATGCTTCGAAGTTTACTGAGTTAGCGAAGTATTATGCTCATTATACTAACGATGCAGATGGAGAATTTTCCAACTGTATCAAGTTTGAGAATGGTCTTCGTGATGAGATTAAGCAGGGTATTCGGTATCAGCGTATCCGAAGATTTCCTGATCTGATTGACTGTAGTAGGATTTTAGACGAGGATCTTGCTAGCACTAAGTCGAATGCTCGAGGGTATGTTGATAGGAAGGGTAAGCAACAAATGGATCGTGGTAAGCCTTATGATAGAAGTAATCAGAGACCCGGTGGTTGGAAGAAGTTTGGTGGAGGAGATTCTAGTTCTTCCATTAAGTGCTACAAGTGTGGTGAGACAGGACATTGTATGGTGGATTGCAAAAGTAATGATAAGAAGTGTTTCAAGTGTGGGAAACTCGGCCATGTGGCCAATGATTGCAGAGTAAGAGTGGTGACTTGTTACAACTGTGGTGAAGAAGGTCATACTCGTCCTCAGTGTACAAAACCCAAGAAAGAGCAAGCTGGTGGTAAAGTGTTTGCATTGTCTGGGTCAGAGACTAAGCCAGATGATCGACTGATTAAAGGTACATGTTTTATTAATGAAATACCTTTGATTGCGATTATTGATACTGGAGCTACGCATTCTTTTATTGCTTTGGGTTGTGCTAAAAGATTGAATTTGGAAATTTCTAATATGGATGGAAGTATGGTTATTGATACTCCTGCATCGGGTTCAGTGACTACTTCGTATGTTTGTAGGAATTATCCTATTGTGATTTTTGGTAGGGGTTTCGGTATGGATTTAGTGTGCCTACCGTTAGAACAACTTGATATCATCCTTGGAATGAACTGGTTGGAATTCAACCAGGTTCATATCAACTGTTTTGCGAAGACGGTTATTTTTCCTGAAGAGGTTGGTGTCGAAGATGTGATTATGTCGGTTAAACAGATGAACCTAGCTGTGAAAGATGGTGTTGTGGTATTTATGTTGTATTCTGCAATAGAAGCGGAGGGAAAAGCAAAGAGTGATGGATTGCCAGTGGTGAATGAATTTCCAGAGGTGTTTCCGAAAGACGTTAGTGAATTGCCACCTGAGAGGGAGGTAGAATTTACTATAGATTTGATTCCTGGAACTAGTCCGGTGTCGATGGCGCCTTACCGTATGTCGACATCTGAATTAGCGGAGCTAAAGAAACAGTTGGAGGAGTTACTTGAGAAGAAGTTTATTCGTCCGAGTGTTTCGCCGTGGGGTGCTCCGGTGTTGTGGGTTAAGAAGAAAGAAGGTTCAATGAGATTATGTGTTGATTACAGACAGCTGAATAAAGTTACAATCAAGAATCGGTATCCTTTGCCGAGGATCGATGATTTGATGGATCAACTAGTTGAAGCTTGTGTATTTAGTAAGATTGATCTGAGATCTGGATATCATCAGATTCGTGTGAAGTCGGAAGATATTCAGAAAACTGCATTTAGAACGAGGTATGGACATTACGAGTATTCTGTTATGCCGTTTGGAGTTACTAATGCACCTGGTGTTTTCATGGAGTATATGAACAGGATATTTCATCCGTATCTTGATAAGTTTGTGGTGGTGTTCATTGATGATATTCTAATTTATTCGAAGAGCGATGAAGAGCATGCAGAACATCTCAGAGTTGTGTTGGAATTGTTGAAAGAGAAGAAGCTTTATGCGAAGTTGTCCAAGTGTGAATTCTGGTTAAGTGAAGTAAGTTTTCTTGGCCATGTAATTTCCAAGAATGGAATTGCTGTGGATCCTACGAAGGTAGAAGCAGTATCTCAGTGGGAAGCACCGAAGAATGCTTCTGAGATCCGTAGTTTTCTGGGTCTTGCAGGTTATTACAAGAAGTTTATAGAAGGATTTTCCAAATTAGCGTTACCGTTGACTAAGTTGACCAGGAAGGGTCAGATGTTTGTTTGGGATGTTGAATTTGAGAAAGGATTTCAAGAGCTGGAGAGGAGGTTGACAAGTGCTCCGATCTTGATTTTGCGAAATCCGACTAAGTCTTTTGTTGTGTATTATGACGCATCATTAATGGGATTAGGTGGTGTATTGATGCAAGATAAGCAGGTGGTGGCTTATGCTTCGAGACAATTGAAAGTACATGAAAGGAATTATCTGACTCATGATTTGGAGTTGGCAGCTGTTGTGTTTGTTTTGAAGTGGTGGAGGCATTATTTATATGGTTCTCGGTTTGAGGTGTTCAGTGATCACAAAAGTCTGAGGTATCTCTTTGATCAGAAAGAGTTGAATATGAGGCAGATGAGATGGTTAGAATTTCTAAAGGATTATGATTTTGGTTTGAATTACCATCCTGGTAAGGCAAACGTTGTTGCGGATGCCTTGAGTAGGAAGTCCTTGCATATGTCGATGTTAATGGTCCGTGAGTTAGATTTGGTTTAGCAGTTCAGAGATTTAAGTTTGGTATGTGAAACTACTCCGAATAGTGTGAAATTGGGTATGTTGAAACTGACTAGTGGTATTCTGGGAGAAATTCGGAATGGACAGAAGTCCGATGTTGGGTTAGTTGATAAATTGACATTGATCAACCAAGGTCAAGGAGGCGAGTTCCGGATTGATGAGAATGGTGTTATGAGATTTGGTAATAGGGTGTGTGTTCCGGATGTTGCAGAGATTAGGAAGAGTATTTTGGAAGAAGGACATCGTAGTGGATTGAGTATTCATCCTGGTGCTACTAAAATGTACCATCATTTGAAGAAGTTGTTTTGGTGGTCAGGAATGAAAAAGGAATTTTTTGAGTTTGTGTATGCTTGTTTGGTTTGTCAAAAGTCAAAGATTGAGCATCAGAAACCGTCAGGATTGATGGAACCGTTGTTTGTTCCGGAATGTAAATGGGATGGAATCTCTATGGATTTTGTGTCTGGTTTGCCAAGGACATCGAAGAATTGTGATTCTATCTGGGTTATTGTTAATCGGTTGACGAAATCTACTCACTTTATTCCGATAAGAATGGATTATCCGATGGAAAGGTTGGAAGAATTGTATGTTGAGAAGATTGTGAGTTTGCACAATATTCCTTCTAGTATTGTGTCAGATCGAGATCCGAGGTTTACATCTAAATTCTGGACGGGATTGCAAGAAGTTTTGGGTACTAAGTTGCCTTTGAGTTCCGCTTATCATCCACAGACAGATGGTCAGACGGAGAGAACGATTCAGTCGTTGGAAGATTTGTTAAGAGCTTGTGTGTTGGAGAAAGGTGGAGCTTGGGATAGTTATCTACCATTGATTGAGTTTACCTACAACAATAGTTTTCATTCGAGCATTGGTATGGCTCCGTTTGAGGCATTGTATAGTAGGAGGTGTCGGACACCGTTGTGTTGGTATGAATCTGGAGAGAGTGCTGTGATTGGACCGGAAATTGTCCAACAGACTTCGGAAAAGATTAAAATGATTCAGGAGAAGATGAGGACTTCTCAGAGTCGTCAGAAAATTATCACGATAAGAGGAGGAAAGATCTTGAGTTTAGCCAAAGAGAACATGTTTTTATGTGAGTTACTCCGATGACTGGTATTGGTCGAGCTTTGAAGTCAAAGAAGTTGACTCCACATTTTATTGGTCCGTTTCAGATTACCAAGAGAGTTGGGAAAGTTGCTTATCAGATTGCTTTGCCCCCGTCACTTGAAAATTTGCATGATGTTTTTCATGTATCTCAGCTAAGAAAGTACATTGCTGATCCGTCTCATGAGATTCGGGTAGACGATATACAGGTACAAGAGAATTTGACTGTGGAAGCGGTACCTGCGAGAATTGAGGATCGGAAGTTGAAACAGTTGCGAGGCAAGGAGATCGCGTTGGTAAGAGTGGCTTGGGGAGGACCAGCAGATGGAAATGTCACTTGGGAGCTGGAGAGTCAGATGAAGGACTCGTATCCCGAACTGTTCGTCTAAGGTATGTTTTCGAGGACGAGAACTCTTTTAGTTGGGGAGAGTTGTGACACCCCAAATAATCCGATTATTAAATAATTAGAATTTTTAATTATTAATTTAATTGGAAATTTAATTATTGGTATTTTTGGATTATTGGAATTAATTTAATTAATTAAAGGAAAGAAGTATTGGTGGTGTGAAGAGTGATTAGAGGGTGTGAGGGGTAAAATACTCTACTATTACTAATTACTAATTTAATTATTTTATTGGAATAATAAAAGGAGTATTAAATAGAAAAAGAAGAGAAAGAGAGTTATTTTGGAATATTCATCATACGTGTATTTGAGAAGAGGAAAAAGAAGGAGAAAACCGGAAGCGTCAGAATTCGAAGAACCCATAAGGTAAGGGGTGATTTCGATTAGTTAATTCGTATTATAGGTTTAGATATTCAATAGTATGGATCATAGTATGTTAGGGAATCACGGTTTGGAATTCTAGGGTTCCGTAGAATTGTCCCTATTGCGTCGAATTGTAGGTTGAAAACCATTAGGGTGTCAGATGATAAAAAGGAATGATGAAATAATGTTGTTTGATGTTATAATGGTGCAAAATGGATGTGTTTTGGTGTTTCTCATGTTGCAATTCGTATGGGTATGTTTGGAGTTGGTTTAGAATGAATAAATGCTGTCAAAAGTGCAGAATTTGACTCTGCAGGTCATGGGAACCGGTTCCCAGTGGGGAGGAACCGGGTTCCACTGTGTGAATTTATAAAAACTGGCAAAAATGCACGTAGGAACCGGTTCCTGTATAGGTAGGAACCGGGTTCCCATACATTTTTCTAGAAGCGTGATTTTTGAACTTCGCAGGAACCGGTTCCTGCATATGTAGGAACCGGGTTCTGCTGTAACTTTTGAAAAATATTAAACTTTGAAAATTCATAACTTTCAAACCGTAAGTCCGTTTTGAGTGCCGTTTTGGACGTTATTTCTTAAATTTAATGCTCTATTCTATAAAATGAAAATATTTCTTAAAACCTGAAATTATTTTGAAAATGAGTCAAATCCCGGAATAAGTGATTATTGGCTAACGCACATGGGTGTGTATGTAGCAGTGAACGTGTGATGGATGGATGTATTAGTATTGTATGAATGAAAGGAATGTTTATGTTGCTAATGATGGTGTGGATGATCATTGAGATATCATGTTTTTGGTTTTGGTTCAATTATGATAAATTAAGGTATTTCATAGACTGATTTGATGTTGCATGCTAGTGATGTGCGTGCATATGCATTGTTTTGGTGAAGTTAATTCCCATTGTGTGGAATTTGACTTGTATTGTCGTTAACCGATACCCGGGTGATGATGGGTGGTTAGGCTGGATTCGTGTCCGGGTGTTTATGGACGAATCGATGGTTGTTGTATCCGGTTGATGATGAATCAGTGTTGGGTAACTTGGTCACGTGTTGGTACCACATACATTGTGTCTGCATTTGAGTTTGCATGGAATTGTAACATGTTAGGATGTCTTCCAGTGTTACAATTCTTTGGTTGATTATTGATTTGTGCATAATGACTTGTATGATTGGAACTGCGTGTTGAATCTGAATTTATGCTAAAATGGGTGAAATAATATGCTTGTGATATAATGTTGATTGAGAAGCTTATAATGCATGTTAATTATGAGAAATCTCACCCTTACTTTAACAATTTCAGATTAAAGTTAGCAGCTCAGGAGTTGGTGAGGATGGCTCTAGAGCTATGTTACTTTAAGTCCGCGTGTCAGTGTCGTGCTCTGATAGGTTGTAACACTGGGGAACGTTTTGTTGAGGAATTAGTTATTATTCAATTGTTTCTTTGAATTTCATTGGGAATAATTATGTTTTGGTTTATTCCGTTTTAGTTATGGTATTTTTCCGCTGTGTAAGACATGGTCTTAATTTGATTGAATTATTTGAATAATGACCCTCAGTGTAGCATGACTACTGTTTTATTGGAAGTTTTATTTATTTCATAATTGTGACATCCCTTGTTCCATGTTAACTCTGATGGAATATGTCTTTAATCATTGATATAATTAATATTATTCGGGGTATTTTAGAAGGGGTGTTACACCCCCCCCCCCTTCTCTCTTTCTTCCAAAGAATTAAAGGATAATCCTTTCGGAATAGGTCTTGAAAAATTAGATTCATTAAAGAAATTATCAAAATGCCTTTTGATTTCAACCTTGACCTATTGAACTCCTTAAACCACCCCCTAGAAGTAACCACTGATGATATGGCATTCCTCCTACTTCTCTCTTTGATAGAATTGTGAAAGAATCTAGTGTTCTGATCATCTTCCTCTAACCACCTTTGACCGGATTTCATTCTAAGCATGCCTTCTTTTATAATAAGATACTTCTTGATTTATCCTAGCCAATCTTCTATCCTCAATTTCCTTCACCACTGAACCATCAATATTATTAATTAAGAAGCGATCCAAATTATTCAATTCGTCAATGTTATATATTCTCCACTTTAAAATCTATCCATACAAAAATCTCCTTATTCCACCACCTCAACCCCTCTTTTAAACTTTTTTACTTCTCATACAACCTATAACCCCATCTACCCGAAATGATTATACGATTCCATTCTTCCTCCACAAATTTAGAAAAGTCATCATGATTAAACCAATAATTGTTGAATCTAAAAGGTTTAGGGCCCGAATCACTCCCTCCCGATTTCAGCCACATTGGGCAATGATTTGATAACTCCTTCCTTCCCACCAATTGGTCTGACACCTCCCAATCTATCACAAGTCTATTAGATGACAAGAATCTATCTAATCTACTCATGGCTTTCCCGTTACCACTGAACCAAGTAAACTTCCCCCTGATCGAAGGAAGGTCAATAACATACATTGCATCAACAAATTCCATGAAATCCTCACTTCTCTTGTCTCTACCATCCACACATATGCCTATTCTCTTCTCCTTAATAAGAATCGTGTTAAAATCACCTCATATGCACATTCATCCCCCATTGAATTACTCTTCTACTGGATAATGTTAGTCCAAGTAGTCCTCCTAGTCACATAATTGCAAGATGCATACACATTGATGAAGTTACAACAAAAACATCTCCAAATAGCATTAATTCCCACAAACCCATTCCCTTTAAAATTAAAAATAGGATTTAGAAAGTCCCTTCGCCATAAGATAACCAAACCCCCCGCCGCCCTAACCGAGTCACTTTAAGTCCATTCCATGTCTTTTGAACCCCAAAATTCTTCAGCCAGTTTAACATTAAACTCAACTAATTTAGTTTCCACTAAAAAGCAAATATCAACCTTACCCGATTAACCATGAAGTGAATTCTCTTCCTTTTGAATCTGCTTCCTACTCCCCTAACATTCAGAGTTACTATAATCAACTCAACTGATTAGTCTCGCCTTCCTTTCCGCCATTCTTTCTCTATATTTAATCTACATTCCATGTATCTCCTTGATAACCTTATCATAAATTTCTGCACACACGACACCCAATTTGACGAAAGAGTTTTTCACAAAAGCACTAACAACTGACTCAGGATTTTTCCTTATCCTCTAATTGCATTGAACAATGTCTGAATCTGTCATGGATTCACAACGAAACACAATCCCCCTGGTGTAATAATTATTCTAAGCTCTTCTGTTACTAGGTTCGACTTCTTATCCACCTTTTTAGGGTTTAGAATTCAGACAAGCAAAGTAGGAAGGAAATGAACAGGGATCGTTCCCTTAGATCTTTGACTTATCTCACTTTTTAATTTTTTTTCTTATTTTAGTTGCTTTAGAAACCAAACATGCCTCATCAAAATTAGTTGGTCCATAAACTTTGTGGCCTGAAATCTTAAGCCCAACTTCATCTTTGCCAAAGTTACTGTCTCTATGGGTCCCACTGATAAGTGGTTTTTCCATCTTTATTTACAATTGATTTTAGTTATGGTTTATTTATTTTGTCAAGTGTTTTAGTCCATTCTTCTATGTTTTATGCGTTGGTTGTGTATTTTTTTGTTTTTAGGATTAGAGGAATAAAACCAGGAAAATCAAAGCGAAAAGTGCAGAATTCAGAGTTTTGAAGGAAGTCTCAAAAACCAAGCTATAGAGCACCTGACACGGCCACCAGTGTCGCCTGACATGGGCTATGTTAGAAGAGGATGCTCAACAAGAAAGTTTGGGAGAATAGCCAGAGGCTGACACGGGTGCCTGTGTCAGCTAACACGGCCCGTGTCAGAAGATCTGGGCGAGAGATGTTATTGGTGTGTTGGACAAAGAACGACACGAGTGCGCGTGTCAGGTGGCACGACTCGTGTCATCCTATGATGCTGATTTCCTGATTTTTTCATACTTTTTCCATATGTTAAGTTGTGAGGGCATTTTAGGTACTTCCAACTGACCTGAATGAATGTGACTATTTAAATAAGTTTTCACATGGAATAAAGAAACTTTTTTTGGAAGCGAAGAATAGTTTAGACGACTGAATATTGGGGAGATCACGATTTTTGGAGAGTGGAAGATTCTCATGAGCAGAAGCAATTGAAAATTCGAAGCTATCCAATTACTTGTAATGTCTAATCTTTATCTTGTGATTAATTTGAACAATGTGAGTAGCTAAACCCCCCAATGCTAGGGGTGTCCCTGATTTGACTCTAAACGATTTTGATTCCTAAATTTATTTTATATAATAGTCTTCTCTATTTGATTTAATTGTACAATATTGTATGCCTTCCTGATCGGACAAATTAGGATTGATTTATGGTTAACAACCAGATGGACCACGGTTGTTAAGGTTTTGTATAATTAGGCTATAGTAGATACCATCTAGGACTAGGAATAACATATAGTTACCATATTTTACTCTTGATAAAATAAAGACTTGACTCTATCAGATATCTCTAAGGACTTAGGGTGTATGATGAATGGTTAAAGGTTTTCCCACAAAGGACTAAAGGCAAGATAATCTAAAGGGATGGTAATTGAATGTTATGAACTTGTTGAAGAGATCAGGATTCAAGGTTGTTACTGAGAAAATTATACACCATACCCTAGCATGCTCCTCATATCTGTGAAAAAGCCCTAATTTGCATTCTGCTTATCTTTATTTCTGCTAAGTGACAATTACCAAACCAAAACCCCAGTTAAATTTTTTGTTTAATTGAACATGAATTGAACTCAATAATTACATGCAGTTGTTTACAGTGATTTCTGGTAAACAACCGCTAGTCCTCCAAACTATCGAATAATCTTACTGACTGTTATTCAATCTCTCTGGTAACTCGCAGGATCGACTAGATTGATCCTAGGATGTATTGGTCATTAGGATAACTCTCATTATAGAACTGGTATTCATGGTTGGTATTTAGAATGTTGTGTAGGTGTTTAACTTACTTCGATTACTCTATTAAAGGTCTAAAGGCGTGATCAAGTAAATGTGCGCGAAACTAAATTGCATGAATAAAGTTCAATTGTAAAGACATGTAAAACTGCATAAAAGACAATTAATGACTTCGAGGCATAAAAACATGTAATGTAAAAGATTCTCTGGAATGTAAAAGATTCGAAATATGAAGAAAGCGTTTAAATGCAAGGAAACAGTAAAATGATTTTAAGTGAAAAAAGGTGTTCGAATGATAAAAGCTTGAAGATAAAGGCATGAAATTTACAACAGTTTCTGAAATGTAAAGTATTTGAAATGGAAAGAAAGCATTTAAATGTAAAGCATCAGTAAAAAGACTTCGAATGAAAACATTTTAATGCAAAAGCTTTTGAATGGTATTGACATGAAGATAAAGGAAAATACTAGAAATGATAAAGAGTTTCATTAAATCATAAACACTTGGTGTTATCATACGTACATTGCTCGTGCATTCGTTTCCCTAGCCATGTGGTATTTTGAATGTTTACTGAGTTTTTTGTACAATAGATATGACACACGAAATCCTAATGCTAAGACTTCTATTTATACTACTTCGACCATAACGGTCTTGCTATAAGATTCTGCCACGTTCAGAACATGCAGAGCAATGCCTCTTTCTAGCTTCCACGCGTCTTCGAATGCTCCAGCGCATATATTTTGAATTTCGAACATCCCGCTTGCATTTGAATTTCAAATGTTTTGGCACTTCTTCGCTTCGAACGCATTTCTTGGACACAGCCTTGTTAACATTTCGAGACTTCTTTGAATATATTCTCATAACTGTCACTCGAAGCTCCAAGCTTTGATATGCCCATTCGAAGCATTGCTTCTACCATTTCGAAACATGACATCTTGCTTTATTCCAATCGAAACGTCCAATTTGCTTTGCTTCTAATAATATCATCAAAATCTTCAGCCAACAAAATGCCCCTTTAAAATATGTATTTCGATTCCTTTGAGAAATACTTATTTTAAACATATACACAAGATTTTGATGCGACCTTCGAATCATCGTAACATTTATTGCATATGACTCCAGTCACGTCAATCACAACGCTTTTCAGATTCCTTAACCGCCTTGAACCATTTCACAGCATGGTGCAGTTACAAAACAATGATTATCTTTAATCACGCCTATTACTAATATTAACTTTACGCCACCTCCTCATCAAACCAACCCACGACTACCACGTATCACAATCTTACTCAGTGGATGCTTAAACTTCCACACTATAAAAACCCATCAACTTAGTCTTTTCTTTTCTTCCCACATTCTGAATCTTTTCTTCCTCTTTTCTCACCGAAACCCTAAAACTTCCAACATTCTTCCAACAATGTCTTCTTCAACTTCATCTCAACTGAAAAAAGGCTTCCAAAAAGAAAGGAAAGACCACAGGAACCACAATGGAAAGCAAGGTTGGCACCTACCAAGGTCAATCTGTTCTTGTTCCCCAGATGATCTCAAAAGAGAAGGAAATGCTTTATGCATCCCAGGTACTAATTCCTACTAACGCCGCTGGCAAGAGGTTAGCTTTAATGGGCCCTCTTACAGTCTTTGAAATCTTAAAAGACACCAGAAAATTTTTCCCTGTTTGTTATAATTTCAAACCTCTGTTTAATAAAATGGATACCCCTAAGACAATAGAGTCTTCTGATTCAACCACCGTGGAAAATACAATCATTCCCCCTAAGGACCCTTTTGTGCTAGATTATGTAAAGAGTAACTTCAAACCATTTCGATCTTGCCCCACCTCCGACACAGCTTATCACAACTGGTTTAATAAAGTAGAAGCTAAGAAATCCCAGCAATGGGAAGAATTAGGCATTTACAACTTGATTAAACTATCGAAACCATGTTTTACTTATAGCCACCCATTGTTATTCGCGTCCCTATATTTCTGGGACAGTACTTACAATACTTTCCATCTCCCTGGTGGAATGATTACACCCACCTTTTTTGACATAGCAGCCATTACTGGGTTATCACCAATAGGAGAATCCTATATTCCTGACAATGAAGAACATTCGAGTATTATTGACTTCGAAGTCAAGCTAGCTAGCTTTTCAAAGTTTATCAGCCACTATCACACTGAAGGAGACAGTGTGTCAGATGTGGAACACATTGCTTTCCTTACCTTATGGTTGTCAAGGTATGTCTTTTGCAGCAGATCCCTACAGGTAGCCAGTAGGTTTATTCCTCTAACTAGAGATTTGCATGAGAATCGGAGGGTGTGTTTAAGCGAACTGCTATTAGTTGATCTTTACGAAAGTTTAAGGTCAGCTGTTTCGAGTCTGAAATCTCACACCTCCAAGAACATCCTGCTAGCTGGCCCTTTCTGGTTACTCCAGTTATGGCTAAATGCCATGTTCGAACCTTCACTATCAACTGCCAATACTATTGCTGAACAAAACCCAGAAATAGCGGATAGAATCATCGAAGGCACTAGGCTGCGAAGACTTACCCAAAACGATGATAAGGATGACTTCAAAGTTCTCTTCTCAAAATATATCATGATATTCTCCAAGAGGCATAAATTTGAAGAGACCATGGCGCCTTTTGCTTCAAGGACTCATGGACCCTCATGGTTCACCATGGCTCTCTCAGAAGCTGTCAAAAGCAAAGAAATTCAAGATGTATGGAGAGCTTTTTTGTTACCCAGACTAATCTCTTCACGAATTACTCCTGCTAAGAATCAAATTTTCCTTTTTTCTTATCAACCCAACTTCGTTTCGAGACAATTTGGCTTGTGCCAACTAATCCATGAACCCCTATTCCAAATGGAAAATGCCATCACCTCTGGGCGAACCTTCAAGGCAAGAGAAGCCAAACTACAGCAGGAACAATACCAAGGCTTCGCCCATTTTGAACTAATAACTTTCGAACCTACACACCTTACAGCAAAGGGGTTTCTGGAATGGTGGACAAAGTTCTATCAGACTTATATGTTCGATACTCTTACTATTCAGCAGAAACTAACTGATGCATTCGATGTGCAGGTACAATCCAAGAAAGGTATGTTCACTCATGCCAAAGAGATTAAGGCTTTTCAAAATTATTTCGAAACTACTTATGATCCCACACACTTGGAATCCACTATGCATCAAGCGGCTGAGACCTTGAAGGAAAAATTCAAAGAAAAAGTTTCTAAGTTAAAACTTCCTTCAGGGTTGTCACCTGAGGATAGGTATAGGTTGGCATTCTAAATGCATCCACCTAAATTTCCTAGATTACCTACCTCAGAACTGGCTCTGGCTTGGTTTCCTCCATACCCTTGGTGGTTCACTTGCAAAGAAATGTTCAAATATCTTCAAAAGAAACCAAAGCCATCTGAGACTGTGACATGGGCTCGATATTGGCTCCAGGATTTCCCAGGACATCTTCGCTATGACCTTTCTGCCATGTCGATTAAATCTTATCAAGGCACAGGTGCGAATGCTTGGGAAAATTCCAAATGTTTCTCATTTTCTATATTTTTAACTTTTGCCTTAATTGTTTCGATTTTCAGCCATCAGGATAAAGACTGCTGCTTCAAAGTCAAAAGAAGGGAGCGCCTCTCAGCCCTCTGTCGAAACCATTGATAATGTGACTCTATCCAACCCAACAACAATTGCTTCAACAACAACAACAACAACACCAGTAATAACCAGTGCTCCAACTCCAAGGTAATCACTTAGCCTTGATGTTTCGAATACACTAATGTTTCATGATTTGCATCTAACTTATTGTTTAAATCTTTTCAGACCAACAAACTTCCGCCAACCACTCCAAAGAAGCGAAAAACAAACACTACTGGGGAAGACCCCAAGGCTGGAGGGAATTTACCAGCTGCTTCGAAGAAGAAGCAGAAGAAGGAAATTTCCAAAAGTGTTGTACCAACTAGTGTCTCTGGACTCGATTCCAGGGATGCTGCTCCCTCACCTGAATCCAAAATTCCATCTTCGACCTCCAACGTAATGTTGGAACGCATAGCTAGCAACCTCTCTTCTGAGAGTCCACAGGTAAATTCAAATTTAAATCTTTGACAAAATAATTATTCATTACCTTGGTGCATGCTTTTAATATTCTTTTGCCTCTTGCAGGATATTTTGAATCCAGCTCTTACCACTTCGACTTCACCATCAAAAACTGCTGCTCCGATCAACTCTTCTCCTCAAGGGGATTCCAACAATCTTGTACAGAACAAAGGTTCCTCCAATATGGAGGTTCTGGCTGGGGCTTCTGAGCAGCAAGATGATCAGAGTACTTCTCCTCCTCTAAAAGAAACAAATGAAGCAACGCTTCATGAATCTGCAGAGACTTTACAACGAACTTCTCTTCAAAAGTCCCCTCTTGAAACCCTTCAAGAGGATCCAAAGGACACTCACGCTGAAGGAGATAAAGCTGATTCTGATCAAAGAAACGAAGAATCTGCAGAAGAAGGGTCTGAGGAAGGAGATGCCAACGATGGTTCGACTGCTGGGGCAGAGTCAGATGCAAATAGCAGCGAGAACGAAGATATCGAAGTGGTGGATTTGGACGAATATGAAGAAGATAATGAGCATGAAACCAATGAAGGTGACGGTGACGCGACCAATAAACCCATGGAAGTCAAAATGGATGTGACTCCCATGCGCGTGGAACTCCCTCAACCGTCTCTATCCCAAATGACTGAAGAGGAGCTTGCTCTCCTGAGACGAAATGACCCTATTGGATACATGAAGGCGAAGCTGGCTCAAAGGGATATTCCACCTGCTAGGGCTGGCACAAGTTCGACTAGCCATTCGTTTCCCACAGATGACAGAATTGTACTTCTTAACAGGATCAGGAGGACAATTCTTGATGTGGATTTGTTCGAAGTGCTCAAACAGGATAGCACAGCTTGCTACACTATGAAGGAGTTACTTACAAAAGTCAACCTTGCTACCTGCTCCTTTCCAGTTAGCACTATCTTGTTCGATCTTCAATCTTTGCTGGACAACGTGACTGGGTACCTTCTCCAAGATGAATTTTCTGCCAGAAAGGTTCAAGAAAAACGAACTGCAATGGATGCTGCTTATGAGCATGCTTCGAAACTCTCTCAAGAAGCTGAGGATCAAGCCATGCATCTAAAGCAAGCAAAAACTGATTATGAGGCTCGAGCTGAGTCCATCCTTCTCTGGGAAAGGCAAATTCAGGAACTTCAACAGAAGGTTAAAGAGGCTCAAGAACAACAATTAGCCTACGAAACCAATACTGCTGGTAACCAATTCGAAGAGCTCCTCAACAAGGGGCTTGCAGAAATGGAAACTGCAGAACAACTCAAAGGAGAAGTGGCTACCTTAGAGGGAGCAAGACGTTTTGCTCAACAAAGGCTTGAGTCTTTTCGAAGTACCTTCAACAGATTGAAGAATAATTCCTATTTCAAAATCTTAGTGTTGATTTGGTTGAAATTTGGTTTTTTGTATGTAACATTTGAACAACGCCATTTTGGCAACCCTATATTGCCATTTTGGCATTTTTATGATATTCTGATTACGTTGTTACTATTTGAATCTCCTGCAGGCGTGGCTTATATTTCTTTAATTATTTCCCATTAACCTTTAGGATACGTTTATCATCCATCAGCTCTTCGATTTCATATGCATTGTTTGAGAATACCTTTATTATTCGAAAAGGCCCTTCCCAATGAGGTGACCATTTACCTAACGTTTTATTTTTCTTGTCCATGGGCAATATGACTTTCCAGACTAAGTCATTAATATTGAATGCTTTTCTTTTCACTCTTTTGTTATATGTCCTGGCCACTCTTTCTTTTTGTCTCATCAAGATTTCCAATGCATGTAATCTAACTTCGTCCAACTCAACTAACTCATTCATCATCATCTCCCAATATAATGTAGCTGGAATTTCGTTTTATCTTTGAATTCGAACTGATTGTAGATGAATTTCTACTGGAAGAACTGCATCATGACCAAATGTGAGTTGGAAAGGCGTGGTGTTAGTAGCTTCTTTAGGAGATGTTCTACAGGCCCATAGTATTTGGTCCAAAGTTTTGTGCCAGTTCCTTGGCTTTTTACCAATATGTTTCTTAATTAACCCTATTATCACTTTATTAGCTGCTTCGACCTGACCATTTGCTTGAGCATAATATGGCGTTGATGTTAGTAATCTAAACCCCATTTCTTGAGCAAATTCTTGCATCTTTCTACCAGTAAACACAGAGCCTTGGTATGTGGTTATGCTCTCTGGAAATCCGAACCTATAGATAATTTGTTTCTGTATAAACTCAATAACAGCCTCTTGATCAACAACTATTAATGGTATTGCTTCGATCCACTTGGTAAAATAATATATTCCTACCAAGATATATTTATGTCCTTTAGACGAAGCATGATTTATTTCTCCTATTAAATCCAATGCCCATCCTCTAAATGGCCATGGTTTAATGATTGAATGTAACTCACTTGCAGGGGCATGTTGAATCCCTGCATGTTTCTGACATTCTTCACAACCTTTAGCAAAGTCTATACAATCTTTGAGCATGCTGGGCCAATACATGCCATATCGAAATAACAGCCATTTCATTTTATGACCTGCTTGATGTGCCCCACATGCCCTATTGTGGACTTCTGACAATGCTAAGTATGCCTCACTTTCTCCTAGGCACTTCAGTAATACGCCTTCTTGGGTCTTTTTGAACAATTCGTTTCCCATGAGGACATATGACAATGCTCTATATTTTATCTTTCTATCAACATTCAGAGTTGGGTTTGTTAAATAACTCACAAGTGGACTTCGCCAATCTGCATCCGATAAAGCATTTATGGCTAGTATTTCGAATCCCTGTTTCTCAGCATAACCCAATTTCATACTCTCTAGATCTGATGGTGTGAATCTAGTAGCCATAACTCTACCCCTTAATTCAACTAAATCCTCAAAGTTTCAGGCAGAAACTTTATAACCTGAAGCCAACTGTGCTAAGTCATTTGCTTCTTGGTTTTCTATTCTTGGTATATGTTGAATATCCATGTATTAAAATTTCCTAAGTAGCCTGTTAACTATGACAAAGTATATCATCAGGTTTTCCTTTATGCATTTATACTCCTTTGTTATTTGCTTGACCACTAATTCTGAGTCTCCTTTAATTTCGACTCTAGTTGCCCCCAATTCCAACAAAGCTTCAAGTCCAACAATGAGCGCTTCATACTCAGCTTCGTTGTTTGAGCAACGAGGACCATCTAATTTATACTTGAATTTTGTTGGAATTCCTTCAGGAGAAATTATAAGGACTCCAACACCACTTCCATTCCTGTGGGTCGAACCATCAAAGTATAATTTCCATGGTTGCATTTCGACGTAACTCATGACAATCTGCTCAACCAATGAATGGTCCACAATGAAATCAGAAATCACTTGGCCTTTCACAGCTTTTAAAGGCATGAAAGTCAAAGAATATTCTGTTAAGGCTAAAGCCCATTTACCAACTCTGCTATGCATTATTGGTTTCGAAAGCATGTGTTTAATGACATCGAAATGAGATGAAACATAAATATCAACAGGCTTTATATAATACTTGAGTTTCATACAAGAGAAGTACAAACAGAGACATAGCTTTTCTAAATTTCTATATCTGGTCTCTACATCATTCAATACTCTACTTAAATAGTATATGGCTCTTTCGATGCCATTGATATCTTCTTGTGCTAACATACTACCTATACTAACTTCAGAGGCAGATATGTACAATCTCATGGGATTTCCCCATGAATGTGGAGACAAGATGGGAGGCTGAGAGAGGAATCTTTTTATCTTTTCAAATGCCTCCTGGTGGGCTTCGTTCCATTCGAAGGCTTGGCCTTGCTTTAAACGAAGCAACAGAGAGAAAGCTTGGGTTCTTCCACTCAGATTCGAAATGAACCTTCTGAGAAAGTTAATCTTCCCTAGCAAAGATTGTAACTCCCTTTTTGACGTAGGTGCTTTCGTCTCCATTATGGCTTTGGTTTTGTTTTGGTTGATCTCAATTCCTTTCTTGTGAACCACAAAGCCAAGGAAATCTCCAGCGTGCACAAAAAATGCACATTTAAGGGGATTCATCTTTAAGCCATGTTTTCTCATTCGTTCGAATGATTGGCTCAAAAGATGCAAATGGGTTTCTGCAGATATAGATTTGATGACTATATCATCAATATACACCTGCATAAAGGTTTCAATGAAATCATGGAAAATCGAATTCATTGCCCTTTGATAAGTTGCCCCAACGTTTTTTAAACCAAAAGGCATCACCACCCATTCGTAGGTGCCTAAGGCTCCTGGGCAACAAAATGCTGTCTTGGCAACATCTTCTTCAGCAATAAAAATATGATTATACCCAGAGTATCCATCTAACATACTCAAGTATTCGAATCCTGCAGCAGAGTCTACTAGCATTTCTGCCACAGGCATGGAGTACTCATCCTTAGGGGTTGCAGTGTTTAAATCCCTAAAATCTATGAAAATTCTCAAAGAACCATTTTTCTTAATAACAGGTACTATATTTGCTAACCATTCGACATACCTTGTGGTTCTGAGGAATCTGCAATGCAGCAACCTTTCGATCTCAACTTTAATCTTTAAGAGAACCGCTGGTGCGAATCTTCTAGGAGTTTGCTTGATAGGCTTCTTGCCATCTTTGATTGGAAGTCTGTGTTCGACTAACTCCCTCTTTAAACCAGGCATTTCGTCATAATCCCATGCGAAGCAATATTTGTTTTTCTCGAGGACTTCGATCACTTCCTGCTTGAGGCCTGGGCTAAGTTTTGCACTTATGTAGGTTATTCTTTTCGTTTTTTCATCCCCTAAGTTCACTTCTTCGAGTGGATCCTGCGCCAACATTTTGGCACCTGAGTCTATGGGGTCCCTTTCGAAGCCTAAGGGTTCTTTATCATAGATGGCGTCCAACCTTTGATCTATCTCAAGTTCTTTAAAGGGTGAGCCTTTCGATCCATCCCCACTTATTTCGTTCATCTTCACAGCCAGTTTATTCATTTCAGCCTCTAAGGCCGCCTTTGATTCGTTCTCAGCCATATAGGCCTAAATCCTTTCGAAAAAGGAGGACTCAGTCATGAGTAAGGTTGTCGAATTCCCAGCCTGCTGGCCGTCTTTGTATAGTACTTTCGACTCCTTCGTCGTCACTGATTATTCTTCTATCCCAGTATAGGCCATCATGGCGAAGGGTCATATAGTAGTGGGCGTTTCTGGTTTCGTTGATTTCATCATTTGGGACACAAGGAGCAATCTTTGCCAGATGTTTGTCATAATTCCTCTTGTCAACTAAGTTGACTGTTGTCATGAAGTAACTCTGGTCTGCTTCAATGTTTTCCATGATCCCATCTTCTCTCCATAAAACTAATCGCTGGTGCATTGACGAAGGAACTGCCCCTACGCCATGGATCCACTCCCTTCCCAGCAACAAGTTGTAGTTGGCCTTGGCTTCGATCACCATGAACATGGTGGGCCTACAGCTTGAGCCTATTGTCAAGTCCAATTGAACCACCCCCAGTGTTTTGCCTACTTTCCCTTCATAATTGGACAGAACCATGTTGTGTGGCTTGATGTCTCCTTCGCGTATTTCTAACCTTTTCAGCATGAAGTGGGGTATTAAGTTGACTGAAGCGCCCCCATCCACTAGAACCTTATTCACGCCATGGACACCAACCTTTGCCCGAATAAATAGTGGCTTAAGATGGTTCTTCATAGCTGGTTCTAGACGTTCGAAGAATGCATTCTGCTCCTCGACAGCCCCATTGTCCATCACATAGTAGCACACAGGCCTATGCTTCATCAGGTCTATGGTATCTTCTTCCTCATATTCATCAATTTCAGTTTCCTGTCCAAACTCACAGGGAAGTACAGATACCACGTTGCAATTGAGGTTGAACGAAGACTCCCCTTCTGATTCGAAGTTGTCCATTATCATATCTTCGTCTTCTTCTGGACCTGGAGTGTATTCCTTTGGTTCATCTAGTTGTACTTCAGAGAAAATCCTCCTATTAACTGGGGGTTTGTCTTCAGTTTGATTTTTTGGTGTGGGTTTGTTGGTGCTAGATTCACCTTGGTTCTTTGTTGAAGTTGCCCCTTTATTTGCCACAGCTTCCCTCTCAGCCTTTCGAATCCTCTGTTGCCTTCGCCACTGGGATCTTGACATGGGGTTTCGTCCTTTGTAGTTCTCTAATCTCACCTCTTCCCTCTTTGCTATGTTGAATTTCCTTCTGTATGTCATAGCATGGCGTGCGTTTCGTTCGGTGTTTCTCCATTTGTCTTTGCCTTTGTCATTTCTGACATGCAGCCATCTGTCTGTTGGCACTTCAGCAGGGAGTTTGAACGTCACTCTTCGAGCACCCTTGGGATGAGGACTATCAGGCCTTCGTTGTTTGTATTTGCTATCGAAACGTGGGCCCATCTGACCAGTTTCTTGATGGTTCCAGCAAGGGGCGAAGGGGACTGTTTCGAAGGCTCTGGCCATGCTTTGATCATACACAGCAGAACACCTTGGGCATATCAAGCATTTGGTTGCCCCTTTGTAGCAGCGAAACACAAATTCCAGCAAACTTTCTCCAGCCTTAGGATAACACCTGAATAGCTGGTTATCCTGGCGCCAGTTGTTGCCAGTTTGCGCCCTCTGTACTCTCTCGAAGTGCACAGCGATTCTCTGATTGCAGAGGATGTTGCACCTAGGGCATAGTATCATTCATGTATCTCCCTTGTGGCACATCATGAGGTAATCCTTGAGACTAGCATCTCCAGCATGATTATCCTCCATTTTATACTTCTCTTTTTCTAAGTATCTCTCTACCTCCTCCATCTCAGAGCGAGGTCTCTCCATATCCACCATGTTTACCTCAACATCCTCCCCCTTAGCGTCATCATCTCCCCATCCTGTGGGTTTTATATCTTCAATGTGGACCTTTGAACTCTCTGGGGCAGAATATTTGACCAAATAGTCAAATTTTCCACTGGGTTCCCCTAAAGTGTCCCATATTTCTTTCTGAGGGGAGGTTGGCTTCGTGATTTGGACTTTCTCCAATTCCAGCCTCAGGCCTTCAGTGACCTGTGTCAACTCTTGGTTTTGGTTGTCCTGGCCTTCAGTAGCCTGGATTTATTTTGCAACAGCTAAAGGTGCTGCTTCAATCGAAGTCTCTGGTTGCTTGTGGACGTCTTCAGTGACCCCCTTATTGACTTCGACTATCACCCAACTTTCATTTTCAGTACCTTTCTCTCCCACTGGAGCGTCACTTTAGTCAGCTTCCACCATGTTAATTTCTCCAATGCATGCAGGCTCGGAGTAATTGGTGTCTGCGACATCCAAAGGGTCTTCGTCCACTTTCATTTTTGCTTTATCAGCAAACTTCAGTCTGCCATCTTTAATTGCATTCTGAATTAGGTCCCTGAAAAGAAAACACTGTGAGGTTTTGTGGCCTAGGAAACTATGATATTTGCAAAATCCTCTTTTCTTTCTTTGATCTAAAGGAGGTATTTTGACATTTGATGGCACAATGAGTTGGCCATCTTTGACAAGTAAATCAAAAATCTCGTCACATTTAGTGACATCGAAGGTATAAACCTTCTTTGGGAATTTGTCACTTTTCTCATTTTCAACAATTTCTTTCCCTTTTGTGGGAACTAATAATTTGCAGGAGTAAGGTGGTGCCTGTTTTAATTCAGCGAGGTCGATTTTGACCTCTTCGAATTCGAATTCAGGATAATCTTCTGCTTCCTCAGTTCCAACATAGGAGATCCTTTCCTTCTTGTTATTTTTAAAGACTCTGGCCTTTTCGGCCTTTAGCCTTTCGACCTGTCGAACCCTATCGGCTAATTGAGCCATATCCCTCAAATTAAGTGTCTAGTTTCTTTCGAATAGAGTAATCCAAGCCGCCAGCGGCCATTTTGACTAACTCATGTTCAGGCACTACTGTGAAACATCTGGATTTCAAAAGCCTGAATCTATTCAGATAATCATCTATGGGTTCAGTGAACTTTCTCTTGACACTGGCTAGTTCCTTCAGACTTATTTTTGATTGTCCCATGTAGAGCTGTTCATGGAATAATCTCTCCAAAAGAGCCCAAGTATCAATGGACCCAGGAGGCAAAGTGGTGAACCATGTGAAAGCGTTCTTAGTCAGGGAACTTGGGAAATATTTGATCCTGAGGTCCTCATTATTGGCTATATCTCCCACTTCGGTTAGATACCTGGCTATATGTTCGACTGTTGACTCATTGGTATCCCCAGCAAACTTTGTAAACTTAGGACTTTATATCCCCTTGGTAAATCAGTGTGCATTATGTAATCTAATATAGGGGAGGCATAATTTGGCCTTCTAATTCCTGTGTTGAGGCCATTCTGGGCCATGATTCTCTCTATCATGGTGGTTAAATTATTTTCTGCCAAGATGTTATCGTTTCGAATTCTATGAACGACTGCATCAGCGTCTTGATTTCGACCCACCATGACAACCCCTCTAGGTTGTTCTTCTCAAAACTCTGGGACTTCCAGCCTTTCGACCCTTTCCCCTGGTTCCATAATTTCCCTTTGTGGGCCTTGGATCATTGGGGCTTCTAGCCTTTGTGCCCTTGCCCCAAAATTAACCTCCTCTCTGGCTGGTCTATAGGTTGGGTCGTTAGCAACTTATTCTATAATAGGTACGTTCGCTCGAACTCCCGCCTGATTCTGCCTACGCCTCTCTGGGGGAGCGAAAAAATCTGCTATTCGACTCATATTATCTGCGTTTTCTCTGTTTGTCACAGTCACATTTTGTACTATTGGGGCAAATATTTCCTGCATAGTTTGTGCTAATACCCCTATCATATTATGGTTACTGTCATCCATTAATTGCCTAAAAGCCAACTGGTTTTCTGTGGTTAAAATAGGCATAGCACTATAACCCACTGACCCTTGGTTATTTGTCATAAACTGATTTTCCCCAGACCCAGACCCTAATTGTGGTGATGAATTCGATGTGGAATTGTGTAAGCCTACCATAAAAGATGTTGGCATTCCATAAGAGGAATTTCTGGTTCTATTACCATCGAAACCGGGTGGTCTAGTTAGTGGGGTGGCGAAATGGGTTTGTGGCCAACACCACCAGCGATCTCAAGGACTGCTGTTGGCTGAAGATTTTGATGATATTATTAGAAGCAAAGAAAATTGGACGTTTCACCACCCCACTAACTAGACCACCCGGTTTCGCCACCCCACTAACTAGACCACCGGTTTCGATGGTAATAGAACCAGAAATTCCTCTTATGGAATGCCAACATCTTTTATGGCAGGCTTACTGTTGGCTCTTAAATTCGACACCCTTGTTTTATTGATGTCAGCCATTAAAGCTGAAGGTTGTTTTCGACCAGCTAGGTCCGTCGAAATGTCCATCGAAAGATGGCAGTGTACTTAGAAGATTTCTTCCAAGGGAGAAGTTGGTTGCCTTCGACGTCGAAGGTGTTTCTCGTCGAAGATGCTTCTCGACGAAGGTGTTCGATGGTTCAGAATGGAACGGTTTGAAATTCAAGCATTTGGAGGGAAAACGGTTTCCAGCAGTTACCAAGTGCAACGTGCAAAGATCTGGAGCGTCGAACGTTGAGAACGTGCCAAGTGGGATCATCTCGAAGCAGTGTAACTGCCCGACGGTTACTTGGGATGTTTTAGTATAAATAGTAGTAGTTCACACAGTTTCTCATGTGTGTTCACAATTATATACAAAGTCACTCATATAGATTCGAGTACCCAGCGTGTGAGAAAGAATTGTTGAGAAATGCATGTGTGAAACACCAACTTTATTAATCAAAGTCATTTACTTTTCCAGAAACTTTACTTGCTTTCTTCTTTACATTCCTGTCGAAGCCCTTTATTTAAAGCCTTCATTTATTTTATCAAAGTCCTTTTTTCATGCAATTTACTTAAAGCCTCTCTACTTTATTGTCATTTAACCATTATCCAATTTAATCAAAACCTCAAAATCAACCTATGTCCTAGGATCAATCTGATCGATCCTGCGAGTAACCAAATAAGTAACCATTTGGAAGATCAGCGGTTGTTTACCAATAACCACGGTAAACAAATTGGCACACCTGGTGGGACTGTGTGTTGATTGTTGAAAATAATCTCATCTTTTCGAGGAGTGTTGCATGTTATTGAGAAGTGGTAGAATATACACTAACGATACCAATACTTCCAGAAGAAGGGAAGAGATGGCGAATCCGCCAAACAATAACGAAATCTCACAAACGAATGTGGGAGCAACGGTTATCCCGACCGTAAGTGAAGCGATAACCGCTGGTTCGACACCAGCAGTAACGGTCACAGCAACGGGGCCATTACCTCCGTTCACAGGCCCCAGAGTGCCTTTGGGAACTCCCCCACCAAGGGGAAATTTAGGCACAAGGCCTTTTGTTCCCCCAGGATTTATGACAGGCGGTCATAATCGAGAACCACTCTATGGCATGCCAACTTCTGACTTGGCTAGCCTGACGAATGTTGCGTCCACTTTTTCAGACCCTTTAGTGAGTGCCTCTTCGCGACTCCAAGGTTCTGGAGTAGGTATGGCGAATAGAAATAGGACCCAACTCTTAGGAGGAACGTCCCAAGTAGCCCATGGCCTTACAAATGCCTCGACAGCAGTCTTGAGGCAACAAATGGACGAAAGCAACCATGATATGGTGCAAATGTTGGCACAAACTTTAAGTACAGTGCTGAACCCTCTAATACAAAACACTACTCAATCGAATCTGCAGATGACAGCGCAAATGACGCGTTTGGCTGATTTCTTTGGAGTACCCCAACCTATTCGACAGCCCCAAAGGGCGCAAATAAGGGGAAACCAGGGTATATTCTTAGAGGAAGAAACCACCATCAACCAAGTCCAACAGCCTGTCGAAGAAAACCTTAGGGCACGATTGGAGCAACCTGTCGAGGAACCTAGGGTAATAACCCCAGAGGTAAGGTTAGTTAACAGAAACCAAAATGCTGACGAAGTGGTTCAGCATATCCATATACCAAAACATGGGTCTGGAAAACAATCTGGCAACCATGATCGAAAGGATCATGACTCAAAATGGGATGAACATGGGCTTTCGAAGGCCCAACTTTACATCCCCCATTGTCAGAATACGTGTTACAAACAGACTTACCTCCTAGATGTAAAGTCCCTAAATTCACTAAGTTCTCTGGGGACACGACAGAGTCTACTGTCGAACACGTGGCGAGATACTTGATCGAAGCAGGAGATATTTCGAATAACGAAAACCTGAGGATCAAGTACTTCCCAAGTTCTTTAACAAAGAACGCTTTTACTTGGTTTACAACTCTCCCCCCCAATTCGATCCATCATTGGACCCAGTTGGAAAGATTGTTCCATGAACAATTCTACATGGGGCAAACCAAGATAAGCCTGAAAGAATTGGCCAGTGTAAAGAGACGTTTCACTGAACCTATAGACGAATATCTAAATAGGTTTAGGTTGCTCAAGGCGAGATGTTTTACACAAGTGCCGGAACATGAGTTAGTCGAAATAGCCGCAGGCGGTTTAGATTATTCCATTAGGAAGAAGTTAGACACTCAATACCTGAGAGACATGGCCCAACTGGCCGATAGAGTTCGACAGGTAGAACGCCTCAAAGCTGAAAAAGCAAAGGCAACGAAAACTCACAAGAGAGAGAGGATAGCGTATGTTGATATGGATGACGAAGATCCAGAATCCTTCGACGATACTATAACTGTCAAAGAAGGAGAAGTCGATTTAGCGGAACTAAAACAAGGGCCACCATACTCTTGCAAACTGTTAGTCCCCTCAAGTGGGAAAAATCCCATTGGTCCAGAAAGGACCAACGATAGGTTCCCCAAAAAGACTTATAGTTTTGACATCACAAAATGTGATGAAATATTTGACTTGCTTGTAAAAGATGGCCAAATGATAGTACCCCCAGGGGTAAAAGTGCCTCCTCTTGATCAAAGAAAGAAGAGAGGCTTTTGCAAATATCATAATTTTTTGGGCCATAAAACTTCTCAATGTTTTCTTTTCAGGAATCTTGTGCAAGACGCTATCGAAGAAGGGAGGTTGAAGTTTGCTGACAAGACCCCCATGGCTGTCGACTCAAATCTGTTGCAGGCTGAAGCCCACTATGCTGAGCCTTCTGAGGTGAACGTGATCGAGGCAACCAAGAGCCAGTCGAAGAGGCCAGGAATCACAATGGTCGAAGTATCAAAGGACCATATCAACATGCCAATCTTTGGCAGTTTTTCTGGGAATTTATCCAGAAAGACAATTGAAGCAGTTCAGAAAGCGGTCGAAAGCCCAAAGCTGGAGACCGTTGAAGCACAAAAAACTGGACCAAAACCCAGTTCTCACTTGGCCACAGTTCAAGGCCAGACGGAGAATTTGGAGATTCAAATGAAGCAGTTGACCCTTGCCAACAAAGATACAATGAATATCAACATGGTCAAACTCTCTGACCCAAAAGCATCAGAAGAGGCCATGAGGCAAGAACAAGCTAATAAGACTGCTTTCCCTCGGGAAAATGAAAATCTGGCAGATTTCCTGCAAAGATGCCAGAAAAAGAAGTCAGAGGTGATGCTGTGTCCAAGATGCAGTTCGATCTTTGACAAAAAAGCTGCTGAGCATATTCAAGGCGTAAGAGCAGCAAATAAGAGAAGGGAAAATGTTGATCTTCGACATGACCCCAGAAGAGCCTCCCAAAGAGGTTCAAACCAAGAAAAGAGGCCATTGACTTTCAGGCCTCCAACTAATATGCCAGTAGATACCTGGTACAAAACCTCTGGTCGAAAGAGGCCAAGTGAGGAGAGATGGCACTCTTTCGACGTGCCAAGGGGTTCATCTTTAACACAAAAGAAAGAGCCTCAAGTTGCTGCCACCAAAGTTGCACAAGTGTCAAGCAACTACAAAGGGAAAAATCCCATGTCTCGATCTCAATGGAGGAGATACCAAAGGAGACGAAAAGCTGAGAGGGAGGCTGCCAATGAACCAAAGGCAGAAATCAGTTCAAATGTTCCTCTAAGGAAGCAAAGGAAACCTCTAGAAAGAGAGCCAGTAACCAACAGGCTAGTTTGGCCTAACCAAGGTGAAATCGAAGACGAAGATGGTTCTGAGTCTGATGATACTTTGGACATAATGGTGAATATAGTCTCAGTGCTGCCCAGAGAATTCAACCGACAGGTGGAGGTCGAAGCAAGTGACTGGGAAGTGGAGCAAGAAATGGCCAAACACAGGCCAGTATGCTATTTCGTCATGGACAATGGCACTACTGAGGAACAAAATGGGTTCTTCGAACCACCTACAGAGGCGATGAAAAATCACCTCAAGCCTTTATTTATAAGGGCTAAACTCGAAGAAACTACAGTGAATAAAATCTTGGTGGATTGTGGGGCAACCATCAACATTATTCCTCACTCTATGCTAAGGAAAATTGGCAAAAGGGATGAGGACATTAAGCCTCACAACATGGTCCTGTCGAACTATGAGGGCGGCATAGGGACCACTATGGGAGTGATCCAACTAGATATTAAGGTAGGGTCTATCCTTCGACCAACAATGTTTATGGTCATATCGGCCAAACCTAACTACAATCTTTTGTTGGGCCGTGAATGGATTCATGGTGTTGGAGCTGTGCCATCATCAATGCACCAGAGGTTGTTGTTATGGCGTCCAGATGGGATGGTCGAAAACATCGAGGCAGATCAAAGCTATTACCTGGGCGAAGTGAATCACCTAGGGTTGGCAGATTTCGACAAGAACTTGGCTCACATAGGGCCATGTCCAACACCTGACTTCGACTTGGCGCAAGCGCCAAACACTTTTTGTTCCCTATACCTGCACCCTGAGCATGGTTTCCAATGGGACAGAGAAGACTTGTCCCACATACACTTCAGTGGGTTAACTTATATCCAACCAACTGGTGGGGGAAGTGAATTCAGTGATAATGACTGAGTCACAATCATTGAAGCGAATTTCGGCTTATGTAGCCGAAACAAAGATGATAACGGCTCTCGAAGCCGAAGTAAAGTACATGGCCACACAGGCCAATGATCAACAGTTATCTGCTGCAGGTCCAGGAAAGGATTTCGATCCAGAACCCCCTGATATCATGCCTGAAGGGATGCAGGAACAGAGGCTCGACGCCATCTATGACGATGAGCCTTTGGGCTTCGAAAAGGACCCCTTGGCGAACAACATGAAAATGTTAGCACAAGATCCTTTAGAAGAAATCAACTTAGGCGAAGGGTCAGAGAAAAAGCCAACTTACATCAGCCCCAAAATTGACCCAGAACTTAGGTTGGAAGTAATCCATTTGTTGAAAGAGTTCAAGGACTGTTTTGCATGGGATTACCACGAAATGCCTGGCCTCGACAGAGGATTGGTAGAACTTCAGTTGCCAATCAAACCTGGGAAGAAGCCAATCAAGCAAAGTCCAAGACGCTTCGCTCCAGAAATACTGTCGAAGATCAAAACGGAAGTCGAAAGACTGCTGAAATGCAAATTCATACGCGTTACAAGGTATGTCGAATGGATTGCAAACATTGTGCCAGTAATTAAGAAAAATGGTACATTAAGGGTGTGCATAGATTTAAGAGATTTGAATGCTGCTATGCCCAAAGATGAATATCCTATGCCTGTGGCGGAAATGCTAGTCGATTCTGCCGCTGGCTATGAATACCTGAGTATGCTCGATGGTTATTCAGGATATAATCAAATATTCATTGCTGAAGAGGATGTGTCGAAAACAGCTTTTCGATGCCCTGGGGCTCTAGGCACTTACGAATGGGTAGTGATGCCTTTTGGCCTAAAGAACGCTGGGGCAACATACCAGCGAGCAATGAATACTATCTTCCATGATTTTATTAACACTTTTATGCAAGTATATATTGATGACATTGTTATAAAATCTGTTTCCAGGAAGAATCATATTGACCACCTTCGACAATCATTCGAAAGAATGAGAGAACATGGTCTGAAGATGAATCCTTTGAAGTGTGCATTCTGTGTGAAAGCTGGAGATTTCTTGGGCTTCGTTGTCCACAAGAAAGGAATCAAAATCAACCAGAACAAGACGAAGGCTATTCTGGAAGCGAAAGCGCCATCGAATAAGAAGGAACTGCAATCTCTGCTAGGCAAAATAAATTTCTTAAGGAGATTTATATCTAACCTAAGTGGGAAAGCTCAGGCCTTTTCACCCTTACTTCGACTGAATAAAGAGGGGTTCGAATGGGGGCAAGAGCAACAAGAAGCCTTCGACAAAATCAAAGGGTACCTCACTAAGCCACCTATTTTGGTGCCTCCTTGTAGCAATAGGAGTATGAGATTGTACATAGCTGCATCCGACAAAACTTTGGGAAGCATGTTAGCCCAAGAAGATGAGAATGGAGTCGAAAGACCCATTTACTATCTTAGTAGAGTTTTGAACGATGCAGAAACTAGATATAGTGAAGTTGAAAAATTGTGTCTATGTCTGTATTTCTCTTGTACAAAACTCAAGCAATATATAAAACCAGTTGATGTGTATGTTTCGTCTCATTTTGATGTTTTCAAGTATATGTTGTCGAAACCTATCTTGCACAGTCGAATTGGCAAGTGGGCACTCGCATTAACTGAATACTCCTTGACCTTTATGCCTCTTAAGGCAGTGAAAGGACAAGTGGTTGCAGACTTTATAGTCGACCACTCAATTCAAGTTGAGGATATTAATTATGTGGAGATAGAACCTTGGAAATTCTACTTCGATGGTTCCAGCCATAAAGATGGAACAAGAGTAGGAGTCTTGATTATTTCTCCAGAAAAAATTCCAACAACATTCAAGTACAAGATATCAGGTTCTTGTTCGAACAATGAGGCTGAGTACGAAGCTCTAATTACTGGCCTTGAAATATTGTTGGAATTGGGGGCAACTCAAGTCGAAATAATGGGAGACTCAGAGTTAGTCATTAAGCAAGTCACAAAAAAATATAAATGCATAAGAGAAAATCTCATTATGTACTTTGTGATAGCAAATCGTTTATTGAAAAAATTTGAAATGGTCAATATTCGACACATACCCAGAGTGGAAAATCAAATAGCCAACGACTTGGCACAAATTGCATCTGGGTACAAGATTTCAAAAACGAGATTACAAAAAGCAATCGAAGTTCGAGAAAAGATAAAAGCAACTTGTCTATCACCAACAGACTTGGAATCGACAAGACTAGGATATGCTGATCAAAGTAACTTCGAAATTTCGTTCATAGATAATTTGTCAGAACAAGATTGGAGGAAGCCCATTGTGGATTATCTTCAAAATCCAGGAGCTTCGACAGAACGAAAAACAAAGTACAGGGCGTTGAGTTATGTACTCATGGGAAATGAGTTATTCAAGAAAACGCCTGAAGGGGTATTTCTAAAATGTTTGAGTGAAACTGAGGCATACATAGCCCTTTCGACTACGCACGCTGGAGCATGTGGGGCTCACCAAGCATGCCATAAGATGAAATGGTTGTTGTTTCGACAAGGACTATACTGGCCCACTATACTGAAAGATTGTGTTGAGTTCGCCAAAGGTTACCAAGAATGTCAAGTCCATACAGGTATCCAGCATGTACCAGCAAGCGAACTTCACTCGATAGTGAAACCTTGGCCCTTTAGAGGATGGGCGTTGGACCTCATTGGAGAGATTCGACCAGCATCATCAAAGAGTCAGAAATATATATTGGTAGGCATTGATTATTTTACTAAATGGATCGAAGCTATCCCTTTAGTCAATGTAGACCAAGAAAATGTCATTGAATTTATTCAAAAGAACATTATCTTTAGGTATGGAATCCCTGAGACTATAACAACTGATCAAGGATCAGTTTTCACTGGTCGGAAGATGCAGGAATTCGCTCAGGAAACAGGTTTCAAACTCCTAACATCAACGCCTTATTATGCACAGGCGAATGGTCAAGTCGAAGCAGCGAACAAAGTAGTGATTGGCTTGATAAAAAAGCATGTTGGGAAGAAGCCAAAAAATTGGCATAAGACGTTAGACCAGATTTTGTGGGCTTGTCGAACGTCCCCAAAAGAAGCCATAGGTACAACACCATATAGGCTAACTTTTGGCCATGACGCAGTGTTGCCAGCAGAAATTTGTCTTCAATATGCAAGGGTTCAGAGACATTATGATATTCCCTCTGAAATTTATTGGAATATGATGTTAGAAGAACTAGTGTATTTAGACGAAGAAAGATTGCGCGCTCTTGACCTACTCAGGCTTCAGAAGAAAAGAGTAGAAGACTCTTATAATAAAAAGGTGAAATCTAAGGTATTTTCGCCTGAAGAACTAGTTTGGAAGGTGATTCTTCCCATGGATCGAAGGGATCGAAGCATGGGAAAATGGTCACCCAAATGGGAAGGACCATTCAGAGTTATCCAGACTTTCTCTGGTGGAGCCTATGAAGTCGAAGAACTAGGTGAAGATAAAAGGCTCTTGAGAGTAAATGGTAAATATTTGAAAAAATACAAACCTACACTCCAAGAGATAAAGATAAAATAACAAGTAACGACGAAATTAACCATAAAAGAGCCAAAATGGACAATTTTTATAATTTAGCCAAAATGGCAATGTTGTCGAATACATATTACAAAATATGGTTAAAAGGCTGAATCAATCAGAAGGGAATGGAGTCCTTGAGTCGAAGGTATTTGGTTTGCTGCAGCTCCAATCTTTTGTTGCACAAGGCATTCGCCTGCACAAGCTTGGCAATTTGATCGTCGAAGCCTTGGGCTTTCTCAGCAAATTCTAGGCCTTGTGTGATTTCAGCTTGACTTTCGGTGTCTGGAACAGTTGAGAGAAGTTCCTCCTTGCGCTTAGTATTGGCATTTATCTTAGCCTCTATTTCTTCGATTTGCGCCTTGAGGGAAGCATTCTCTCGATCGATGGCATCCACTTCTTCTTGTTTAGATGCTTTTTGCTTCGACAAATCCGCAATTCGAGAAGTTGTCTCTGCTACAACAGTCCATGCAGAAGAGCTTTTGCCATATAGCACTTCAAGCTGGCTATTAAAGCCCCTTTGTCGCCGATAATCTGCTGAGACTTGGTCAATAATGGAGTGTAACTCCATGATAAAGCCTGAAACTTCTGGAGGCACAGCTAACAAGTCGACGGCATTCAAAATAGCCCCCAAATATGATGGAGCAGTAGGGTCCCCCTCCAAAGCTTTCATCAAGTCCTTCTTGAAAAACTGAGCCTTAACCTTCGTCAAAGCCTCATCGACAGGAGAAGTTTCAGTGGACTTCCCCGACAGGGTAGGAACCTCCTGACTAGCATCAGACGAACTTTTGCTCTCGATGATGGCGTTCAGATAGCTAACAGGATCAGTTTGCTTCAAGAGTTCTAAGTCCTCTTTCGACCTATGCTTTGTTGAGGTAACAGCCCTTGCAACAGCGTTGTCTTGGGTTTGAGGCTGTTGAGTGACAGTTGCCTCGACTTGATTCCCTTCGACTCGGACTGCGGCAGTACCAGCGTCATCATGGTGCCCTTCGCCAGCGTCACCTTGGTTCCCTTCGCCAGCGACACCTTGATCCTCTTCGCCAGCGTTGCCGTGGTCCCCTTCGTCACGATTCTCTTCCGACAGATCCACCACCTGAATCTCTTTTGGTTGTTTCTCTTCTGTTTGAGGATCTTCTGCTGGTTTTTCTGCTGTCTCAGCATTGGCCTCATTTATTTCAGTATGGGCTTCATCGTTCGCCAAGTCTTTTTCTTGTGGCCTGCTGAGTTCAGCAGACTCCAATGTTTCAGAAGTCCTTGGCGGTGAGCTCTCAGTGGTGTCCTGAAAAGAGAAGAAGAAGAATCTTCTAAATTCGAAAGAGACATAGTCGAATGTAGGTATCGACACCTGAGTTACAAAGAGATCTAAGAGATTACCTGTAAATTAGCTTCAGCCCCAGGGCTGGAATTGTCGCTTTCGACAGGCTTATTGAGAAGAACGTTTAATTCCTCCTCCGTTGGCTCCTCAATGATTACTGGAGGTGGCCTGGGCTTTCTCCCAGCGACCTTTATTCTAATTGTTCGACCAGCGGCCTCAGGAAGAGGAACGTCCTTCTTCAGCTTTCGCCTTTTTAGAGGAGCAGGGGGAGAATCATCTTCTTCATCGCTCCCGGATTCGACCGTTAGTGCTGGCCGTTTCTTGGGCGAAGGTGCCTAACAAACCAATTGGAATTCGATTTAGCAATTGCATCGAAAAGTTAAAAAAAAAAATTTAAGCCAGAAGAAAATGATGAAAGTCTGGTTACCGATACAGAAGGATTTTTCGAAGGGCCTTCCCCCTGTTGGTTTGTTGTGGTCTTCTCCGGCGCTATAGTCTTCGCCGGCGGTGGAGGTTTTGTTAAGGGGCCTCCTCCCTATTGGCCTTCTGCAGCCTTCTTGGCTGCAGGCTTTCGAACAACTGAAAGTAGGATAAAATAATTAACAGGCTAGCAGTCGAAAGAGAAAGACAAAGTAATTTGAAAGGATGAACTTACATTTCTTTATTTTGTCCAAGACAAGGACAAAAGATTTCTGAAGCTCATCCACGAAGTCCTTCTCGTCGAAAAACTCCTCAGCGTAGTAACTTTTCCACCACTCCTCGAAGGATGGTGAGCAAAGAAAGTTAAGCTGGTAGTCAAACAACGAAAGAACTGTTCGACCAGCATATCTGCTGATATGCTTAGTGGCAGCTTCTTCAGTGTAGTCGTTGCAGAAGTATAACATAGACTTCTCCCTTGGAAAAATTGGAGAAGGTAGTGTTTGAATAATACCAAACTGGCGAGACACCAGGTTTGGTTGATATGCAATAAGACTCAAGTGAGTCTTAGAGCTCCTGAATCGAAGGGGCATTATTCTTGGTGTGAGGAATGCCTCCCACATTGTTGTATGTTCGTCAACCTGAGGACCACTCGACGTCCTAGGATGTGGCCTTGTGAACCACTCTGGGCCAACCTTCCGTCGAGCAAACGGAGCCATAGTCGAAGCAAACTCTTTCCTTCTAGCAAACATCAGAACGAAGTTTGTAAAAGTTTGTTGAAGCTCTAGCCCATCTTCCATTGGAGTCAACAGAGCCAATCTAGTGCCTTCGACGCGTCTGTTTGCTATTTCTGGAGCCTGCTCATTTATTTGAATCTTCTTAGGCAAGAAGGACTCGAAGGTGGCATTGAGCCACAGTTGAAGCAGCCAAAAGGGTCCAGCAAGCAACAGGCTGGCTCTGTTCTCGATAATCTTCAGAAGAGTCGCTCCGTTGCTAATCGACTCATACAGGCTAGCCAAAATCAATTCTGCCAAACAGATATTTTGGCCATGATGGAGTTAAGTGGCGAGAGTGACCATCTTCTTGGTCACCTGTAAGGACTTGGAGCAAAACACGAAGCGTGTCATCCATAAGGCTAGAAACGCAATGTGTTCGACATCCGACACAGCATCTGTCGACCTGTCGTGGTAGTGAGTGATGAAGGTGGTGTAGGTTGGTTTTGTGGCAGAGAATCCAATCTGATCCTCCGACATTTCCTCCGGGTCGAAGTAGTCCCCAATGGGTCGAAGGCCAGTGATGGCGGCCACATCGAAGAGTGTAGGAGTCAGCATTCCACAGGGAAGATGGAAGGTGAAATGGGTGTAGTCCCAGAAGAGTAGAGAAGCTATCAACATCTCTGGGGAATAGTTAAGACTTGTCTTCGACAGCATAACCAGGTCGAAAATCCCCATGTCTTTCCAGATCGAAGCTTGGCGTTTCTCCATTTTTTCCAGCCAAGCATTATAATCAGAAGTAAGGCTAGGACCAGACCTGAAAGCCCTAACACCTTTGTTGAAGAAACGGAGGTCGATTTTCTCTTTAGCAGGGTCCTCATTATCATCTGCATCTTTTTTGGAGCATCCAACCGGTTTGAGTCTCTCAAGTACCGGAAAGTAGCTTTTGATCTTCATGGCCTCAGCAATGCTTGGGTACAATGGGCCAGACATAGCAAAGATCTGGTTGGAATATCCAACCGGAATCATAAGGTGGCGTGAGTAAGCATCACGTACAGCAATGTCCAAAGGTTCAGGGACCCTTCGTTGGCCCGTGGGAGTCACTACTGGAGCGGTGGCGAAAACCCTAGGTTTGACGTTTCCAGATGGTGCGTTGGCGCTAGGAGCGTTGGAAGAACCAGATGCCATTGTTGGTAGTGAGGTTGAAGACGAAGTGAAGAAAAAGAGGTTTGCAAAGTTGACAAGAGTTTGAATGCAAATGAAGAATTCTGAAAGCAAGGTTGCGTAAAAAGTCCCACAATGGGTACTTACTACTATTTATAGTAGTGGGGGAAATCCCCAAATTCGAGGACATTAAATGCCATTTAATGTTACAGAAGGTAGTGGGACACGTGGCGTCTCCCTGTTGTTTTAGCCGTTCTACAGAAATGGAAGGGTGCAGCGTGCGCCCTCGTTTTTGGGAATTGTCATGATGACAATTTGTGAAATGACGTTTGGCACACTGCACGCCGTACTGAGGTGACGTCTTAGGTACGGATGAATGATGGTATTTTCCTTGGGATTGTCAGTGGTTGGTAGAAGACAACAAGAAGTGCACAATTTAATTTGTAACTAAAAATGAAAAGACAGGTGTCGAATGGCATTTCAAAGAATTCCTTTTTCTTTCAGAGTCGAAATAAGGCATTCTTGGGGGGCAATTTGTTGGCTCTTAAATTCGACACCCTTGTTTCATTGATATCAGCCATTAAAGCTGAAGGTTGTTTTCGACCAGCTAGGTCCGTCGAAATGTCCATCGAAAGATGGCAGTGTACTTAGAAGATTTCTTCCAAGGGAGAAGTTGGTTGCCTTCGACGTCGAAGGTGTTTCTCGTCGAAGATGCTTCTCGACGAAGGTTTTCGATGGTTCAGAATGGAACGGTTTGAAATTCAAGCATTTGGAGGGAAAACGGTTTCCAGCAGTTACCAAGTGCAACGTGCAAAGATCTGGAGCGTCGAACGTTGAGAACATGCCAAGTGGGATCATCTCGAAGCAGTGTAACTGCCCGACGGTTACTTGGGATGTTTTAGTATAAATAGTAGTAGTTCACACAGTTTCTCGTGTGTGTTCACAATTATATACAAAGTCACTCATATAGATTCGAGTACCCAGCGTGTGAGAAAGAATTGTTGAGAAATGTATGTGTGAAACACCAACTTTATTAATCAAAGTCATTTACTTTTCCAGAAACTTTACTTGCTTTCTTCTTTACATTCCTGTCGAAGCCCTTTATTTAAAGCCTTCATTTATTTTATCAAAGTCCTTTTTTCATGCAATTTACTTAAAGCCTCTCTACTTTATTGTCATTTAACCATTATCCAATTTAATCAAAACCTCAAAATCAACCTATGTCCTAGGATCAATCTGATCGATCCTGCGAGTAACCAAATAAGTAACCATTTGGAAGATCAGCGGTTGTTTACCAATAACCACGGTAAACACTTACACAATTCCACATCGAATTCATCACCACAATTAGGGTCTGGGTCTGGGGAAAATCAGTTTATGACAAATAACCAAGGGTCAGTGGGTTATAGTGCTATGCCTATTTTAACCACAGAAAACCAGTTGGCTTTTAGGCAATTAATGGATGACAGTAACCATAATATGATAGGGGTATTAGCATAAACTATGCAGGAAATATTTGCCCCAATATTACAAAATGTGACTGTGACAAACAGAGAAAACGCAGATAATATGAGTCGAATAGCAGATTTTTTCGCTCCCCCAGAGAGGCGTAGGCAGAATCAGGCGGGAGTTCGAGCGAACGTACCTATTATAGAACAAGTTGCTAACGACCCAACCTATAGACCAGCCAGAGAGGAGGTTAATTTTGGGGCAAGGGCACAAAGGCTAAAAGCCCCAATGATCCAAGGCCCACAAAGGGAAATTATGGAACCAGGGGAAAGGGTCGAAAGGCTGGAAGTCCCAGAGTTTTGAGAAGAACAACCTAGAGGGGTTGTCATGGTGGGTCGAAATCAAGACGCTGATGCAGTCGTTCATAGAATTCGAAACGATAACATCTTGGCAGAAAATAATTTAACCACCATGATAGAGAGAATCATGGCCCAGAATGGCCTCAACACAGGAATTAGAAGGCCAAATTATGCCTCCCCTATATTAGATTACATAATGCACACTGATTTACCAAGGGGATATAAAGTCCTAAGTTTACAAAGTTTGCTGGGGATACCAATGAGTCAACAGTCGAACATATAGCCAGGTATCTAACCGAAGTGGGAGATATAGCCAATAATGAGGACCTCAGGATCAAATATTTCCCAAGTTCCCTGACTAAGAACGCTTTCACATGGTTCACCACTTTGCCTCCTGGGTCCATTGATACTTGGGCTCTTTTGGAGAGATTATTCCATGAACAGCTCTACATGGGACAATCAAAAATAAGTCTGAAGGAACTAGCCAGTGTCAAGAGAAAGTTCACTGAACCCATAGATGATTATCTGAATATGTGATCGGTGGATCTGGAACTGACTGTTTAATGCTGGTTCGCGAAATGTCGCGGAAGCAAGAGTCGCCACCGTCTTTTATTTTCTCCAAATGGAAAGGACAAAAGCACAGAAAAATTCCTTAAAAGAGATTGCTCTCGGTTCGGGAGGTAGGTTATAGAAAGGGAAGGTGTTAGCACCCTTTCTATCCATGGTTATCCATGGGCTCTTAGATACTTGCTCAATGTGTTTTCAAAATGTTTGCTTGCTTTTCAATGTGGGTTTCAAAAATATTCTTTGAAAAGTTTCAGTTTAACTCGTACGTCAGAGTGTTTGAAAAATTTGCTTTTGAAAGCTTTTGAAAATGTGTTGGTGAAAAGATGTTTTGATTTGTTTGAAATTAGAGCAAGTATCCTTGAGAACCTACCTACCCTAAGGAATTCGTCTGTGTAAATGTCCTTTAAAGTAATGCCATCCCACCATTGAGAGGTAGGTAGCACCACTGTTGGAGGTGTTCGGGTCAATTCGAGTTTTAGGGACGTGGTGATCACCAGAGCAATAGGAAGACACCTTAGAAGCTACCCTCATGCCGGGTTCCCGGATCAAGAGGACTTACTAAGACGTCCTCTACTCGACGATCACCTTTCGAAAAGCAACAGTGAGGCGTACCCTAGGGGTGGTGTGTGCGAATTGTGTGTCATTTTCAGTTTATTGTGTGTCTTGTCATGCATTGGTGATCTAACGATTCGATTTTATTTTTGGACATTCATTCTTTCATGTTATTGTTTAACAGTTAAAAGTGCGGGAATTTAAAGTGCGGAAAAGATAAAAGTCCTACGCTATTACAAAGGGCGCGGGTCCACATCGCCAAAATAAACCGAACCCGATTTAAAATAAATTGCAGAAAAGAAATGTCTAATGGCTATTACATGGCTTTGGTACAAGTACATTATATTCACAAAAGAAATAAATGAAACGCGCGAAAAAAGAAAATAATCAAATGCGAGGGCGTTGAACCCTTTAAAGGAATTAAAAGAATTGAGTTATCTAAAATTAAAATTAAATGAAAAATGGTATTTTTGTGTTTTTTAGATTTAAAAGAAAAAAGAAAAATTAATTGAAATTAAATTAAATATTAGACCTAATTCTATTATTTTTAAGTTTATTATGAAAATTTTAACTTTTAACCTAATCTAATTCTAAATTAATTTATGTACAATTTTTTTAATTTATGATGAAAATAAATAAAAATTATTATTCTGAAAAAAAGGAAAAAAATAAAAAAAGAAAATAAAAGTCATTAAACCTAAATTCTAGCTTTTTTGGATTTTTATTAAAAGAGATTAAAATTGTACCCTAATTAAACTAAATAATTTACATACAATTTATTTGGAAAATAATTAAATAAAAAATTATATTTTTTTGGCCTTTTCTGATTTTTTGAATGTTTTTATATTTTTGTGAAAATAATTAATTAAATAAAAAGAAAAGAAATAAAAAGAAAAAAATAAAGAAAGAATGAAAAATAATAAGGCAAACCAGGGGGGTGTAGACCCCAAATGTGAGGTTCAGGCCTGGAATTTCTGGCCCATTAGCTTTGAATTTTATTGACTTTCTGGATAGAGTGCTGCACGTTGACTGGCATCCACCATATGCCTTTGTTCTGGACCCTTTGATAGACCTCTTGGGACACGTGGATGAGCTGATGTTGAAGTGCATGGTAGGCATCAATGCTAGCGTTGCATGTGAACTCAAGTTGAAAAATAATATGAGAATTATTCAGACCTGGGACTCGAACCCAGGTCTTAGACAATGCAAGCGTAACAGTTGTACCACTGAAGCACTTGCGTTTCAATTAACATATAATGGCTAATAAATAACAAAAACTAAAACCAACGCGTAGTGGAGAGGGCGCGCGAAATTTCAAATGAACGTATCATGGGCTGCCACGACTCCTTCTTCCTCGTGTACCCTGAAACATAAAACCCTATGGCCACAGTTTTTCATGCGTGGCTTAAAGCTAGCTACAGAAAAATAGCGATTAGCTTATTTCCTAATATAAATTAGGCGCGAGTATGTAGATCTTTTCGTCCAGATGCATGGAGTGTGATGGTGTTGCTCTGAAGTCCTAATTTTACCTCTACGCAAAAGCCCCAATTCAAGCAACCTGTAACCCTAAATTTTGGCAATGGCAGAATCACGTATGGTCAACGAAAATGAAATTAAACGCAATGAACAGCTTAGAAACATCACATGGAACAAGAATATACAATTGAAATGCAATGAAGATGCTTAGAATTAAGAATACGATTTCACAAAAATTTCTGTACAGCTTGAGTTGTCACCACTGATTCCTTACGCTTTTGTTGTTGTTTGTGATTGAGATTCGTTCAGGAGTGCCTCAGGATGCTAATGGGAAAAGAATTAAGGCTTGAAAGATCCTCCAACCTTGAATTCAGATTTGTCTTTTTATGTCAAAATTTCAAATTGCCAAAGCTTGTTTGGGCGCAGCTTATGATCTCTTAGGCCTAGGGTTTGACTCAGTGATGATCATGGAATGGAATTGGCTTGCTAACTCCCCTTAATTCAAGCTCATGAAGGAATTAGTCTTAGGGTTTTCACTCTTAACCATTTTTCCTCCTTTTTAGCCAAAACCTAGACCTAGTATGCAAATGAACCCTAGCCTGATTTCTTGAGTTGGTTCATGATACATAGAAATTGTCCAAGTTCACATGACACTATTCCATTGGTTTTTAAATTTTATTTGAATTTTCAAAGAATTAAAATGAATTAAATCATCAAAAATTAAATAAAATAAAAAAATCAATATTTGGTCTTGAAATTAACCATGGGACACGTGTGTGGCATGACAAGGATGAACCAAGTGGAAATAATGGGGCCCTTTTGTCATAAATTGGATTTTCAAGGATAGTTGACTTTTGCCATTTTACAAAAGTTTCCCAACTTCTACAAGGCATAACTTGCTCAATTTTTAAGCTTTTCACATGTTCTTGGACATTTTGGAAAGGTCTTTGAGTCCTTTAACCAATGCCTTTGGTCCCATGTCATTTTGATTTACCAATCTCAAGTTATGGCCTTTGACTTAAAGTCCCTTTTTGTTGACTTTTGAAAATGACCTGTAATGTTGAAATTGATAACTTTTTGTGAGAGCATTTCTTGGACTTGAAGTATGAAGATGAGTTGTAGGAAATGTCTTTCTCTTCAAAATGAGCTTTGGATGGAATTTTTCTGATAATCCATGTGAAAGTTATGCCCTGGTCAATTTCAGTTGACTTTTTCAGCTGTCCAAATATAGCAACTTTTGCATCCTTGATGATTTCTGAGCCAAATTTTGAGAATCATGATCAAGCATTGATCAAATGATGTTTGTGGCTTCAAAATGATATATTGACCAAAAATTTGAACTTTTGACTGTCAAATGACCATTTTGCCCCTACAGTTGACTGTAGTGCAATTTAGGGTTTTGACTGTGCAATCTTGAGCTGAATGCCTTGAAACTTGATATGAGGATGCTTGACCATGTTTGGAAGCATATGAGACTTGATTGAGCCCTTGAAAACTTCCTTTTCTTGATCAGACTCAAAACCCTAATTTTGACTGTATAGGAGACAGTTGACCTGCACAACCCTTGGGGAATTTTGTGACTTGGCTTGGCAATTTCTTGAAGAATATGGGAGGGCAAATTTTGGGGTATAACAGTTGCCCCTGTTCAATCTTCTTAGACCTGAGGATGCAGATTGGCTGACGTGCCTTTCGTAATCCGAGGGTAAAAGATGATTGGACACTAGAGTGCCCGGAAATTTGCGCTCACATGTTAGCAATGATGGTGGAATGGGCTTATAGATGCCATCTGGATGTTTGATTGCGCAAGAGATTCCTTGGCGAGAACTTGCATACCTGCAAAACAGAAAATGAGTACCTGACACGTTGCAGGAGCTAATGTTTAGATGTGTCCTGACTGGTTACAGGAGCTGAGTCTGGAGCTTCAAACGGCGATGAAAGAACCAGGGATGATTACTTCCTTAGCATGAATGATAAGAGAGCCTTGGGTGACTTTAAATTCAACAACGCTCGTTGAGAAAAATCTGGGATGTCTTCTACTGGGATAAGAATCAGGGAGATCTTAGGGTCGATCTGACTGAACCAGAGAGGCCTTTGACTGGGTAAGAATCAGGAAAATCTTAGGACGATTTAACTGAACCGGTCTAGGTCTTGAAATGTCTTCAACTGGATAAGCAATCAGGAAAATCTTGGGATGATTTAACTGAACCAGAGAAGGCCTTTGACTGGATAAGCAATCAGGAAAATCTTGGGACGATTAAACTGAACCGGTCTAGGTCTTGAAATGTCTTCAACTGGATAAGCAATCAGGAAAATCTTGGGACGATTTAACTGAACCAGAGGAGGCCTTTGACTGGATAAGCAATCAGTAAAATCTTGGGACGATTTAACTGAACCGGTCTAGGTCTTGAAATGTCTTCACCTGGATAAGCAATCAGGAAAATCTTGGGAAGGTTTAACTGAACCAGAGAAGGCCTTTGACTGGATAAGCAATCAGGAAAATCTTGGGACGATTTAACTGAACCGGTCTAGGTCTTGAAATGTCTTCCACTGGATAAGCAATCAGGAAAATCTTGGGACGATTTAACTGAAACAGAGGAGGCCTTTGACTGGATAAGCAATCAGGAAAATCTTGGGACGATTTAACTGAACCGGTCTAGGTCTTGAAATGTCTTCAACTGGATAAGCAATCAGGAAAATCTTGGGACGATTTAACTGAACCAGAGGAGGCCTTTGACTGGATAAGCAATCAGGAAAATCTTGGGACGATTTAACTGAACCGGTCTAGGTCTTGAAATGTCTTCAACTGGATAAGCAATCAGGAAAATCTTGGGACGATTTAACTGAACCAGAGGAGGCCTTTGACTGGATAAGCAATCAGGAAAATCTTGGGACGATTTAACTGAACCGGTCTAGGTCTTGAAATGTAGCTTGAGAACTTAACTGGATCTTTCCTGAAAGGTAAAAGTCAGTCATATGCAATGCATGATATGGATCAAGCAATGATGTCCTCAACATAACTGAGATTTGTATGATGCAGTGTGTTATGCATGCTATAATGATGTATGTGATATTTCATGACTTGTATGTTTTTGTCTAGGAAAGTGAATCCTTGACGGGTGCCGGGAAGTCGTATCCTGGGTTGATGTCGAAGAATAGATTTTGCTTCCGCTGGGGATGATAACTGCAAGGATACCGGTAGGAGAAGATGACTCCGTTGCGGAATAAACTTGGCGAATGGAAGATTCTGCGGGGAGAAAAGATATTCTAGCGATCATGCTGGGAAGCAATACTCTGTGAGGATAGAGATGCTTTGCTGAGTGTTGATAGCAACTCTGTTGGGGATACCGTTGTTGTATTGGAAGTGTGAATAGACTTCGCTGGGGATAGGAAAGAACTACGTTGACGACGACCTTTCCTTGGCTTTTGGCTGAGGATAACCCAGTTATATCCTGTTAAGGAAATAACTCTTTGAATAAAGCCGGACGACGCGTTCGTGCTCTGCGAGGGGATAAGCTTCCAGAATCTACTGGGGATAAGCTTACTGCTTGGAGAGATGAATTCCAACTTTCCTGGGGAACTTGGATGGGACTCTTCTGGGGAAGTTTTGATATGCTGGGGAAGTGATTCCTTTGAATGTCGATGTATGCCGTCGGGGAACAATCTTTAGACCAAGACTGCCGGGGATGCTTGTTAAGAATATATGCTGCTGGGGCATATTGGGATCTACTGGAGGATACCCAATTTCCTTGAGACTTGTTAACTTTGTTTGGGGAAGAATGCACTGACTTGCTGTCTCACTCTCTGGGGAATTTAAGATGTCTGGTTAGGTTCTTTGGCTGAACCTACCTTGGTACCTTGGAGGATAGAACAATTAGACTGCTCAGACAACTCTTTATTGCCCCTGTTTCTAGTGTCACCTGCAATTAATTCTTCGTTTTGTATGCAAATATTTATGAGCTAGCAAATTATTGTCAATGCATATATCACAAATTGAACCTTGGACGTTCTTTACAAAACAAAACAGAAAAAGAAAAACAGTTGGCACGTTTAACTGAAAAGTATATTTGTATTGATTTTGAATAGCCTGTGAATAGGCGTTTTGTGTACAAGAGGCTGGCGTCCTAGTAAGAGGAACGTCGCCGAATAAGAGAGTTTATACAAGTTTTGTACAAAAGAAAATAAACAGCTGTGTGAAATGTGAATGATCCACTGGGTTTCAACTCTGCTATTGCCTTTATACTCCGTGCGTCTCGTCACTTGATGACCTTGGTTGAAAGTGAAGCTGACTGATCGATGCCGTCTGAACTTGAGGTAGATACCGGATTCTGGATGCAAAGTGATCCAATGAGACATAGTATTACGCTTTTATCCCTAATTTTTGCCTGGACTGCCCTTTCGGGTTTTCAGTCCACCGGGATACCCATTTTTGCCCAAGCCGCCTTTTCAGGTTTTCGACTTGCCGGGTGTACAGATTTTTCATTTTCATCCCTTCATTTTGCCCGAACCCTTTTGGTTCGACGGGAAGCCCTAATTTTTGCCTAGACATGTCAGCCTAGCGGGTCTTTTTTCATGCGTAGTATTTTTTAACTATGTCTGCATTGGCGGGGTGAGGAAGGTCGTCACCGTCCATGTTGGTTAATATCATTGCTCCTCCTGAGAACACATGCTTAACCACAAATGGCCCTTCGTACGTAGGGGTCCATTTGCCCCTTGGATCACTCTGAGGAAGGATGATTCGCTTGATCACCAGATCCCCGACTTGATATTCCTGTGGTCTGACCTTTTTGTTAAATGCCCTGATCATTCGTTTCTGATACGTCTGACCATGGCAGATAGCAGCAAGTCTCTTTTCGTCAATAAGGTTGAGCTGATCAAGTCGTGTCTGGATCCAATCATCTTCATTCAGATTTGCATCCTTCATTATCCGGAGAGAAGGAATTTGTACTTCAATCGGCAAGACTGCCTCCATGCCATAAACCAGAGAGAAAGGAGTTGCCCCGGTTGACGTCCTAGCTGAGGTACGATACCCATGCAAGGCGAACGGTAACATCTCGTGCCAATCTTTATACGTTACTGTCATCTTCTGCACGATCTTCTTGATGTTTTTATTAGCTGCTTCTACAGCTCCATTCATCTTTGGTCTGTAAGGAGAAGAATTATGGTGCTGTATCTTGAACTGTTCGCAGAGCTCAGCGATCATCTTATTGTTCAGATTGGTACCGTTATCTGTAATAATCCGCTCAGGGACACCGTACCGACAGATCAGGTTATGCCGAATGAACCGTGCCACAACGGTCTTGGTTACCGTAGCATAGGATGCTGCCTCAACCCACTTCGTAAAGTAATCAATCGCCACTAGGATGAAGCGATGTCCATTAGATGCCGTAGGTTTAATCTCACCGATCATGTCTATGCCCCACATTGCAAATGGCCAAGGCGCAGTCAGAACATTCAGGGGAACCGGAGGAACATGCACCTTGTCTGCATAAACCTGGCATTTGTGGCATGTCCTGGAATGTTGGTAGCAATCAGCTTCCATGGTGGACCAGTAATACCCTGCCCGTAGGATTTTCTTTGCCATGGTATGTCCACTGGAGTGTGTACCAAAGGTCCCTTCATGTAGCTCTTCCATGATTCTTTCTGCTTCAATCTTATCCACACAACGCAGTAAGGTTGAATCATGATTTCTCTTGTACAAGATGCCGTTGCTAAGGAAGAACTTGGCTGCGAACCTCCTCAGGAATTTCTTATCGTTGACAGAGGCACCTTCAGGATATTCCTGAGCTTCCAGATATCTCTTCACTTCGTGGTACCAAGGCTTCTCAGTCACCAATTCAGTTTCGAGATCACAACAGTATGCCGGTTCGTCCAGTTTCCAGATGGTGATCCGGGGAGCCTCATTATCCCATTTGACCTTGAACATTGAAGACATTGTAGCTAACGCGTCCGCCAGCTGATTCTCTTCTCTTGGAAAGTGCTCAAATGTTATCTCTGTGAAGTGGGGGATCAGGGCCAACACACATTCTCTGTAAGGAATCAAGTTTGGGTGTTTCGTATCCCACTCTCCTTTGATTTGATTGATCACAAGAGCGGAATCTCCGAAGACACTCAGAAATTTGATCCTCAAGTCGATCGCAGCTTGAAGACCCATAATACACGCTTCATACTCCGCCATGTTGTTGGTACAGTTGAAACACAGTCGGGCGGTGAGTGGAGTATGAGTACCTTGTGGAGATACGATTATGGCGCCGATACCATTTCCCAAAGCATTGGAGGCTCCGTCAAAGTGCATAGACCATCGGGATCCTGGTTCAGGTCCTTCATCCGGTCCAGGTATTTCACAGTCAGTTACTATCATAATGCTTTCGTCTGGAAACTCGAAGTTCATTGATTGATAGTCATCCACAGCTTGATGTGCTAAGTGGTCTGCCACTACACTTCCCTTGATGGCTTTTTGGGTCGTGTACTGAATGTCGTATTCCGTCAAGATCATCTGCCATCTTGCAATTCTCCCAGACAGAGCAGGCTTTTCAAATATGTACTTTATAGGATCCATTTTTGAGATCAACAAGGTAGTGTGAGTCAGCATATACTGTCTCAGCCGGCGAGCAGCCCATACCAAAGCGCAGCAAGTTTTCTCAAGCAGTGAGTATCGGGTCTCACAGTCGGTAAAATTTTTGCTAAGGTAATAAATGGCATGCTCTTTTCGGCCAGACTCGTCATGCTGCCCCAGCACACACCCCATTGCATTGTCAAGCACTGTCAGGTAAAGTATCAAAGGTCTCCCTTCAACCGGTGGCATAAGGATGGGTGGTTCTTGGAGATATTCTTTGATTATGTCAAAAGCAGCCTGACATTCATCATTCCAACGTACTACCTGATCTTTCTTCAGCAGCTTGAAGATTGGTTCACAGGTAGCGGTCAGATGAGAGATGAATCGAGCGATGTAATTCAGGCGTCCTAAAAAGCCTCTGACTTCCTTCTCTGTCTTAGGAACTGACATCTCTTGAATAGCTTTGACCTTAGCAGGGTCCACTTGAATACCTTTATCACTGACCACGAAGCCTAGCAACTTCCCAGATCTTACCCCGAAGGTGCACTTGTTAGGATTCAACCTCAGCTTGTACAGTTTCAACCGGTCAAACAGTTTCTGCAGATGATCAAGGTGCTCTTCCTCAGTCTGGGACCTAGCGATCATATCGTCAACATACACTTCTATCTCATGATGGATCATGTCATGAAATAAAGCAACCATGGCACGTTGGTAGGTTGCCCCAGCATTCTTTAGTCCGAAAGGCATGACTTTGTAGCAGAAGGTGCCCCACTGAGTAACAAATGTAGTCTTTTCCATGTCTTCCGGAGCCATCTTGATCTGATTATAGCCTGAAAAGCCATCCATGAAAGAGAACACTTTATGCTGAGCTGTATTATCAACAAGGACATCAATGTGAGGTAAGGGGAAGTCATCCTTGGGGCTGGCCCTGTTCAGATCCCTATAATCGACACACATTCTGACCTTGCCGTCATTCTTAGGCACCGGCACCACATTAGCAACCCACTGAGGGTAAGAAGTTACTGCAAGAAACCCGGCATCAAACTGCTTCATAACCTCGGCTTTAATCTTCTCAGACATCTCTGGACGCATACGGCGGACCTTTTGCTTAACCGGAGGGCAATCTTCTTTAGTTGGTAAGTGATGGACCACAATGTCGGTATCCAATCCGGGCATATCTTCGTAGGACCAGGCAAAGATTTCTTTATAGTCATGCAGCATCTGAGTCAACCGTTGCTTCACGCTGAGTTCTAAGTTGGCACCAATCTTCACCTCTTTCTTGTCTTCCTCAGTACCCAAGTTTATTATTTCCACTGGCTCTTCATGGGGTTGAATTGCCCTCTCCTCCTGCTGTAACAGTCTTGCAAGTTCACCAGGCACTTCGCAATCATCCTCACCTTCGTCTTCGGCTAAGTTGATCGGATTTTCGAAGTCATAACTGGCAGTAGCAGAGTCGTTACCAGTGAGATCCAGAGTGGATTGAAACCTGTATGAGTGAGTGTGTGTGTAAATACAGCTGTTTTGCAATATGTAAAGAAAGGAAAGAAAAGGAGCGCAAAATTTGAATTGTGAAAAACGTCCAATGCTTTTATTCATGATATATGATAGTGACAAACAAAAGCCCTCACAAATAAAACCACGGTGCCCCGGGTAAGACACCGGGCCATATAGTCTCAAATTATTGTTTATTACAAATCAAAAACAAAGAAATTCATTACTGAGGAACAAAAGTTATGGGTGTAAAATCTTTAGCAGTCCAATTGGTCAATCCACCGTCGGCCGTCGGGTAGATCCAGCTATCGAACTCTGACTCTCCCACTTCATCTTCCTCTCCAATAGCATTCACTTCAGAGTGAGTGATGAGCACCGGAGGTCTTCCAATTCTTGCCTTGCGCACCGCCTTCTGAGCTTTTGTGGTGAAACCCAGCCCAAACTTGTTAGTCTTAGGAGTAAGATCAGGGAGCTTGCCCCAGTTTGCACATTCGCCTTTTTCGATCACAGCCCGGGCGTCCTTTAAGGAGGCCATCTTCATAGGAGAAACCTCTTCATCTTCTGTTGCTGCCAAGGTTTGTGGTACTTCCTCAAAATGTTGAAAGGGGGTTTCAATGAACTCCCCATCCATTTCTACGTATCTGAAAGAGTTGAGGTGGCTGACCATGTATTCCTCCTCCCCTTGCACTGTTACGATCTTCCCCCTGACCGGGTACTTGAGCTTCTGATGCAATGTAGAGGTCACAGCTCCAGCCTTGTGGATCCATGGGCGACCCAGCAAACAAGAATAGGACGGATGGATGTCCATCACATAGAATTTTGAATCAAATACCTGTGACCCAACCCTGATTGGGATGTCCACTTCACCATGTACCATTCTTTTGGACCCGTCAAAGGCCCGGACAACAATGCTACTTGGTTTGAGCTCTAGACCCTCACAATCCAGCCTATCCAGAGCCTTCTTGGGCAACACGTTTAATGAAGAACCTGTGTCAACCAGCACATGAGCAAGAGTAGTGCCCCTGCATTCAATGGAGACATGCAGGGCATCATTATAGTTTTTCCCCTTTGCTGTCAGATCGGCATCAGAGAAACCCAGGCCATTACCAGCAGTTAGGTTGGCCACACAGTCGGTGAACTGGTCAGCAGTCGTCTCTTGGGGTACGTGGGCAGTCTTTAAGAAAGCAATCAGAGCCTTTGCATGGGCCTCTGAACACAGCAGCAGTGACAACATGGAGATTTTAGAGGGGGTGTGCCCCAGCTGTTCCACAACGTTGAAATCACTTTTCTTTATTATCTTGAGGATTTCTTCCATTTCCTGCTTGGAAGCCTCAACAATGGTCTTTGGTGCCTCCGTCCTGGCAGGCACATCAGCAGCAATTCCCTTGCCCCGAGTATCAGATGACTCAGCAGCAGGGGTGGATACTTGGTCAGAAGGAGAAACAGGTACCCTGGCAGGTGTGAAGATCAAAGGCCTATGAATTGCTGGAGGAGCAATGTCTGGCGAGAACAGTCTTCCACTACGAGTGACCTTAGCAGGCCCGGTGATGTTGGAGACACCAGTATCAATGTTGCGCTCTTGTTTCACACCCAGAACATAAACATCCGCCCCATAGTGCCATGGGACAGCCTTATCAGAGTTGTAGGGTATAGGCCCCGGAACAGTAATGGTGATGGGAGCACTCTTGTGAACTGACAAAATTTGTATAGGCTTCTTTGAAGGAGCCTTGGAATGATTGTTGAAGATGGTAACGATCGACACTTCTTCAACAGGAGCAGCAGGAACAATAGTCTTTTCGAACAAAATCTCTCTACTATCTATCAGGTTTTGGATGCCTGACTTCAACAGAGAACAACCAGCGGGGGAAGCAACACATAGAGGGCAACCTTCGCTACATCCCGGAAATAAACCGGCTAGCAACAGATTCCTCTTGACCATCAGTAACGGAGTAGCAACATCATCCACTGAAGCTACATACAAATCCTCCTCAACAGCATTCACCCCATGCTGGGGCATGGGAGCAGTTACAACATTCGGCTTCTCGGGCGCCTCAAACTGTATCTCCTTTGCATCGATGAGGTCTTGAACCTTATTCCTTAGAGCCCAACAGTCATCTGTGTTATGCCCCGGGCTATCAGAGTGATAAGCACAGCGAGCATTTGGATTGAACTTAGGGGATGCAGTATTGGGAAACTTTGGAGCCTCCTTGACAGTCACTAAATTGGTGGATAGCAGCTGTGGCAGGATCTGTGATAAGGTCATGCTTAACCGGGTAAACTCCCTCCGGGGTCTTTCAAACTTTTGAGGATTAGTTGGCCGAGGAGCGGCAGCAGGTTTGGCAATCATTACCGCACTGACAGATTGGCGGTGTTCAGGTCGCTCTGTTCTCCGGGAGCCATATACAGCACTAGCCTCCTTTTTGAAGGGTTTCTTCTCAGTACTGGAGGAGGCAACTTTCTGTATCTTCCCCGATTTTATACCGGCCTCGATCCTTTCACCAGTCAGGATCAGATCAGTAAACCCAGCAGAGGAATTACCAATGAGATGATTGAAAAATGGACCAGATAGGGTCCCCAAGAACATATCTACCAGCTCCCGATCCGTCAATGGTGGCTGCACCCTGCCAGCCAGGTCTCTCCATTTCTGAGCGTATTCCTTAAAACCTTCACCCGACCCTAGCGACATACCCTGGAGCTGGGTACGCGTAGGAGCGAGGTCGGCATTATACTGATACTGCTTGTAAAAAGCAGTGGCCAGATCCTCCCAGTTACGAATGCTGATTCTATCTAGCTGATAGAACCAATCGAGGTGAGTCCCTGAAAGACTCTCCTGGAAGAAGTGGATCCAAAGGTTCTTGTCTGCTGTGTAAGGCTGGATCTTCCTTACATAAGAACGGAGGTGCATCTTGGGACAGGAAGCCCCATCATATTTCACGAAGGCAGGTGTTTTGAACTTGTGTGGGATCACCACCCCAGTAGATAACCCCAAGTCTCCGAAATCCAATCCAGGCACCCGCTGAACTTCCACAGCCTTTAATCTGTCTTCCAGCTGTTTGTACCGGTCTTCAGCAGGAGGGTACTGGTCGTCGTTGAAGTCTGTTTCAGTATCAGAGCCCACAGGAGTAGTGACCTCCCTTTCTTGGTGACTACCTTCCATCACAGATGGAGGAGTCCTTTCAGCTTCAACCAAAGTGTTCCCGAGTCTGCGCCCAGTGTTAAATAGCACAGTCCTCCTCTTCTTCTTAGTCTTCTTCAAAAGCATGGTCTTCAACTCTTGTTGACCCTGGGCCAAGCCCTTGATCAGCTCCTGAAATTGGGCGTTCTGCGCCTGAAACTGGACGTTCTGCGCCTGAAGAGCCTTGATAGATGCCTCAGTTGATGATTCAGGGTTCATGATGCTGAAATAAACAGCGAAGAACGGTAAACAACCTGAAAAGAAGAGTATTTATGATGCACATGATGAATGATATGTGTTTATGCAATGCATTCAAGAGTTCGAAGATTCAAATTTGTTGTAGACCAAAAGGAACGCACGTTATTATTAAGAAAATCATTGTTTAATACATCAAAGCCTCATGGGCAAAAGTACAAAAAGATCAAATCACATCCAAAATATGTTGCGCATCTTCTTTGGAGCTATGTAAGTGTTGAGATTCCTTTCCTCGTGCAACAGGCGGGTGAGCTCCAAGACCTTCTTTTCACTGGCATGCAAACTAGTCTCAAGAGAATTCCGCTCTTCCTTAAGCTGGATCCAGCTCTTCTGCATCTCTTCCCAGGATGTGGGCATATCAGGGTGCTGAATAACATGAGACACCTCTCCTTCCAAGGCAGGCTCTTTGATTACTGGAAGCATGTGAGGATAAGGCATTACTAATTTCTGAGAGCGGGCTCGTACCCACTTGAGGTAAGGCTCCAAAGGGATGGAGTTCCTGTGCCCCAGTGTCTTGTTGTCTATCCTACTAGGCATCCTCCAAGCTCTGATAAACCTCTGGCGAAGTCCTTGAGTATCGTTGTCGAAGTCAAAAACTATGTCAGGAATTAACATGTCATGAGGACCATCCCTCCGAGCATAACCAAATTGTCTCCAAGCCAGGCATGGACTATAAGTAATACCCCCTCTGATTCCAAGTAAAGGAACATTAGAATACTCCCCGCAACGATCAATGATAGTGACATCTTCTCTGGACCTAGGGCACCAATGTATATCTGCATGTGTAAGAGTCATCAACCGTTGTGACCATCTCAAACCCCGCTCGTTCTTCAGGACTGATTGTGGAAGGTGCGAAATAAACCACTTTCCCAGGAGAGGAGTGCAACACATAAGGACACCTCTTTTTCTCATGGTTCGAGTGTAACATGAGTGAAGGATGTCCCCCAGCAACGTAGGTATAGGGTTCCTGGACATAAAGATCTGGACAGCACTGATATCAATGAGCTGATCTGGGTTAGGGAACAACACCAAACCATAAACAAGGAGAGCCACAACCTTTTCAAAAGCCTGTAAGTCAAGGGAGTTCCAACATTCATAGGCCTTTTCAAATATAAACTTGGCTAAGAACCCTTTGATACCACTTCTAACTTCCCAATGTCCCTTGAGGTCAGATGACTGTAGGTGCAAGGCTTTAGCAATCTCTTCAAGCTTAGGTTCCTTTTCTGTACCGTTGAAGGGTAGCTGATCAAGGATAGGGATCTTCAGGAGTCGGGAGAACTCCTCCAATGTAGGTACCAACTGATAGTCCAAGAAGGTGAAACAGTGATGCAGAGGGTCAAAGAATTGGAACAGGACCTTTATCATATCTTCCTCAATGTTGGTGTTGACCAAGCTGATGAGGCTTCCATGCCTCTCACTGAATGAAGAGTTCTCGGGAATCCTGGATATAAGCTCCTTAAGCTGAGTAGGGATCCTTACAAGACTGATTGGAATTGTCTTTCTACGAACAGTTTCCATGTCCTACAAAACAAGAACAAAAATGAAAATTCGAACCCCTGAAATGGTTAGTTAATGCATATGATGCTGGATGATGTCATGATGCTATGATTAAACACACCACAGATATTTACAAAGACAAACATGTAAGGCACACAAGGCACACAAGACAGACCCTTAAGGTTTAAGGCCAGCATGGGGTCTGGGTAATACCCTCTTGAAGTTGGTGGGTTCAACCTGTCCTAATCAAAGTAACCGGGTTCTAAGGTTCCCAATATCACGGGATTGCTTTCATTGTTCATCGTTTCGATTTAGCCACTGAACTGGCGACCGAAATATTCCAGGAAAGCAACCCTCAATTGAGTGTAGTATCGAGTATCAACCAACCTCGGACTGCACCAAAGTCAGTTATCTCACTACCCTAAAGAGGCCAAGATTGTTCAATTAAGGTTCCTAAGGTCTGTTGATGCTTCACGACACCACGCGGAGGCCCCGTACTCTCCTTGACTGAACTCAAGGGTTACCGGTACACACCAAAGTGCCACATCAACGTAGCAGACTGTTTCAACCATGTCGGTATACCCCGCACAGTTCCCTCACAGCCTTGTTGCTACTTTCTAAGAAGGTATCCCCCAGATCCGGGTTAGGATCTATAGAACTCCCAAGCAACCCACAATAATAAAGCAAGCAAAGAAGACAATTGAAAACATAGTTATGACCTAGCCCTAAGGTATACCTCACTTTAAGTTTTTTTCCCCAGCAGAGTCGCCAGTTCTGTGATCGGTGGATCTGGAACTGACTGTTTAACGCTGGTTCGCGAAATGTCGCGGAAGCAAGAGTCGCCACCGTCTTTTATTTTCTCCAAATGGAAAGGACAAAAGCACAGAAAAATTCCTTAAAAGAGATTGCTCTCGGTTCGGGAGGTAGGTTATAGAAAGGGAAGGTGTTAGCACCCTTTCTATCCATGGTTATCCATGGGCTCTTAGATACTTGCTCAATGTGTTTTCAAAATGTTTGCTTGCTTTTCAATGTGGGTTTCAAAAATATTCTTTGAAAAGTTTCAGTTTAACTCGTACGTCAGAGTGTTTGAAAAATTTGCTTTTGAAAGCTTTTGAAAATGTGTTGGTGAAAAGATGTTTTGATTTGTTTGAAATTAGAGCAAGTATCCTTGAGAACCTACCTACCCTAAGGAATTCGTCTGTGTAAATGTCCTTTAAAGTAATGCCATCCCACCATTGAGAGGTAGGTAGCACCACTGTTGGAGGTGTTCGGGTCAATTCGAGTTTTAGGGACGTGGTGATCACCAGAGCAATAGGAAGACACCTTAGAAGCTACCCTCATGCCGGGTTCCCGGATCATGAGGACTTACTAAGACGTCCTCTACTCGACGATCACCTTTCGAAAAGCAACAGTGAGGCGTACCCTAGGGGTGGTGTGTGCGAATTGTGTGTCATTTTCAGTTTATTGTGTGTCTTGTCATGCATTGGTGATCTAACGATTCGATTTTATTTTTGGACATTCATTCTTTCATGTTATTGTTTAACAGTTAAAAGTGCGGGAATTTAAAGTGCGGAAAAGATAAAAGTCCTACGCTATTACAAAGGGCGCGGGTCCACATCGCCAAAATAAACCGAACCCGATTTAAAATAAATTGCAGAAAAGAAATGTCTAATGGCTATTACATGGCTTTGGTACAAGTACATTATATTCACAAAAGAAATAAATGAAACGCGCGAAAAAAGAAAATAATCAAATGCGAGGGCGTTGAACCCTTTAAAGGAATTAAAAGAATTGAGTTATCTAAAATTAAAATTAAATGAAAAATGGTATTTTTGTGTTTTTTAGATTTAAAAGAAAAAAGAAAAATTAATTGAAATTAAATTAAATATTAGACCTAATTCTATTATTTTTAAGTTTATTATGAAAATTTTAACTTTTAACCTAATCTAATTCTAAATTAATTTATGTACAATTTTTTTAATTTATGATGAAAATAAATAAAAATTATTATTCTGAAAAAAAGGAAAAAAATAAAAAAAGAAAATAAAAGTCATTAAACCTAAATTCTAGCTTTTTTGGATTTTTATTAAAAGAGATTAAAATTGTACCCTAATTAAACTAAATAATTTACATACAATTTATTTGGAAAATAATTAAATAAAAAATTATATTTTTTTGGCCTTTTCTGATTTTTTGAATGTTTTTATATTTTTGTGAAAATAATTAATTAAATAAAAAGAAAAGAAATAAAAAGAAAAAAATAAAGAAAGAATGAAAAATAATAAGGCAAACCAGGGGGGTGTAGACCCCAAATGTGAGGTTCAGGCCTGGAATTTCTGGCCCATTAGCTTTGAATTTTATTGACTTTCTGGATAGAGTGCTGCACGTTGACTGGCATCCACCATATGCCTTTGTTCTGGACCCTTTGATAGACCTCTTGGGACACGTGGATGAGCTGATGTTGAAGTGCATGGTAGGCATCAATGCTAGCGTTGCATGTGAACTCAAGTTGAAAAATAATATGAGAATTATTCAGACCTGGGACTCGAACCCAGGTCTTAGACAATGCAAGCGTAACAGTTGTACCACTGAAGCACTTGCGTTTCAATTAACATATAATGGCTAATAAATAACAAAAACTAAAACCAACGCGTAGTGGAGAGGGCGCGCGAAATTTCAAATGAACGTATCATGGGCTGCCACGACTCCTTCTTCCTCGTGTACCCTGAAACATAAAACCCTATGGCCACAGTTTTTCATGCGTGGCTTAAAGCTAGCTACAGAAAAATAGCGATTAGCTTATTTCCTAATATAAATTAGGCGCGAGTATGTAGATCTTTTCGTCCAGATGCATGGAGTGTGATGGTGTTGCTCTGAAGTCCTAATTTTACCTCTACGCAAAAGCCCCAATTCAAGCAACCTGTAACCCTAAATTTTGGCAATGGCAGAATCACGTATGGTCAACGAAAATGAAATTAAACGCAATGAACAGCTTAGAAACATCACATGGAACAAGAATATACAATTGAAATGCAATGAAGATGCTTAGAATTAAGAATACGATTTCACAAAAATTTCTGTACAGCTTGAGTTGTCACCACTGATTCCTTACGCTTTTGTTGTTGTTTGTGATTGAGATTCGTTCAGGAGTGCCTCAGGATGCTAATGGGAAAAGAATTAAGGCTTGAAAGATCCTCCAACCTTGAATTCAGATTTGTCTTTTTATGTCAAAATTTCAAATTGCCAAAGCTTGTTTGGGCGCAGCTTATGATCTCTTAGGCCTAGGGTTTGACTCAGTGATGATCATGGAATGGAATTGGCTTGCTAACTCCCCTTAATTCAAGCTCATGAAGGAATTAGTCTTAGGGTTTTCACTCTTAACCATTTTTCCTCCTTTTTAGCCAAAACCTAGACCTAGTATGCAAATGAACCCTAGCCTGATTTCTTGAGTTGGTTCATGATACATAGAAATTGTCCAAGTTCACATGACACTATTCCATTGGTTTTTAAATTTTATTTGAATTTTCAAAGAATTAAAATGAATTAAATCATCAAAAATTAAATAAAATAAAAAAATCAATATTTGGTCTTGAAATTAACCATGGGACACGTGTGTGGCATGACAAGGATGAACCAAGTGGAAATAATGGGGCCCTTTTGTCATAAATTGGATTTTCAAGGATAGTTGACTTTTGCCATTTTACAAAAGTTTCCCAACTTCTACAAGGCATAACTTGCTCAATTTTTAAGCTTTTCACATGTTCTTGGACATTTTGGAAAGGTCTTTGAGTCCTTTAACCAATGCCTTTGGTCCCATGTCATTTTGATTTACCAATCTCAAGTTATGGCCTTTGACTTAAAGTCCCTTTTTGTTGACTTTTGAAAATGACCTGTAATGTTGAAATTGATAACTTTTTGTGAGAGCATTTCTTGGACTTGAAGTATGAAGATGAGTTGTAGGAAATGTCTTTCTCTTCAAAATGAGCTTTGGATGGAATTTTTCTGATAATCCATGTGAAAGTTATGCCCTGGTCAATTTCAGTTGACTTTTTCAGCTGTCCAAATATAGCAACTTTTGCATCCTTGATGATTTCTGAGCCAAATTTTGAGAATCATGATCAAGCATTGATCAAATGATGTTTGTGGCTTCAAAATGATATATTGACCAAAAATTTGAACTTTTGACTGTCAAATGACCATTTTGCCCCTACAGTTGACTGTAGTGCAATTTAGGGTTTTGACTGTGCAATCTTGAGCTGAATGCCTTGAAACTTGATATGAGGATGCTTGACCATGTTTGGAAGCATATGAGACTTGATTGAGCCCTTGAAAACTTCCTTTTCTTGATCAGACTCAAAACCCTAATTTTGACTGTATAGGAGACAGTTGACCTGCACAACCCTTGGGGAATTTTGTGACTTGGCTTGGCAATTTCTTGAAGAATATGGGAGGGCAAATTTTGGGGTATAACAGTTGCCCCTGTTCAATCTTCTTAGACCTGAGGATGCAGATTGGCTGACGTGCCTTTCGTAATCCGAGGGTAAAAGATGATTGGACACTAGAGTGCCCGGAAATTTGCGCTCACATGTTAGCAATGATGGTGGAATGGGCTTATAGATGCCATCTGGATGTTTGATTGCGCAAGAGATTCCTTGGCGAGAACTTGCATACCTGCAAAACAGAAAATGAGTACCTGACACGTTGCAGGAGCTAATGTTTAGATGTGTCCTGACTGGTTACAGGAGCTGAGTCTGGAGCTTCAAACGGCGATGAAAGAACCAGGGATGATTACTTCCTTAGCATGAATGATAAGAGAGCCTTGGGTGACTTTAAATTCAACAACGCTCGTTGAGAAAAATCTGGGATGTCTTCTACTGGGATAAGAATCAGGGAGATCTTAGGGTCGATCTGACTGAACCAGAGAGGCCTTTGACTGGGTAAGAATCAGGAAAATCTTAGGACGATTTAACTGAACCGGTCTAGGTCTTGAAATGTCTTCAACTGGATAAGCAATCAGGAAAATCTTGGGATGATTTAACTGAACCAGAGAAGGCCTTTGACTGGATAAGCAATCAGGAAAATCTTGGGACGATTAAACTGAACCGGTCTAGGTCTTGAAATGTCTTCAACTGGATAAGCAATCAGGAAAATCTTGGGACGATTTAACTGAACCAGAGGAGGCCTTTGACTGGATAAGCAATCAGTAAAATCTTGGGACGATTTAACTGAACCGGTCTAGGTCTTGAAATGTCTTCACCTGGATAAGCAATCAGGAAAATCTTGGGAAGGTTTAACTGAACCAGAGAAGGCCTTTGACTGGATAAGCAATCAGGAAAATCTTGGGACGATTTAACTGAACCGGTCTAGGTCTTGAAATGTCTTCCACTGGATAAGCAATCAGGAAAATCTTGGGACGATTTAACTGAAACAGAGGAGGCCTTTGACTGGATAAGCAATCAGGAAAATCTTGGGACGATTTAACTGAACCGGTCTAGGTCTTGAAATGTCTTCAACTGGATAAGCAATCAGGAAAATCTTGGGACGATTTAACTGAACCAGAGGAGGCCTTTGACTGGATAAGCAATCAGGAAAATCTTGGGACGATTTAACTGAACCGGTCTAGGTCTTGAAATGTCTTCAACTGGATAAGCAATCAGGAAAATCTTGGGACGATTTAACTGAACCAGAGGAGGCCTTTGACTGGATAAGCAATCAGGAAAATCTTGGGACGATTTAACTGAACCGGTCTAGGTCTTGAAATGTAGCTTGAGAACTTAACTGGATCTTTCCTGAAAGGTAAAAGTCAGTCATATGCAATGCATGATATGGATCAAGCAATGATGTCCTCAACATAACTGAGATTTGTATGATGCAGTGTGTTATGCATGCTATAATGATGTATGTGATATTTCATGACTTGTATGTTTTTGTCTAGGAAAGTGAATCCTTGACGGGTGCCGGGAAGTCGTATCCTGGGTTGATGTCGAAGAATAGATTTTGCTTCCGCTGGGGATGATAACTGCAAGGATACCGGTAGGAGAAGATGACTCCGTTGCGGAATAAACTTGGCGAATGGAAGATTCTGCGGGGAGAAAAGATATTCTAGCGATCATGCTGGGAAGCAATACTCTGTGAGGATAGAGATGCTTTGCTGAGTGTTGATAGCAACTCTGTTGGGGATACCGTTGTTGTATTGGAAGTGTGAATAGACTTCGCTGGGGATAGGAAAGAACTACGTTGACGACGACCTTTCCTTGGCTTTTGGCTGAGGATAACCCAGTTATATCCTGTTAAGGAAATAACTCTTTGAATAAAGCCGGACGACGCGTTCGTGCTCTGCGAGGGGATAAGCTTCCAGAATCTACTGGGGATAAGCTTACTGCTTGGAGAGATGAATTCCAACTTTCCTGGGGAACTTGGATGGGACTCTTCTGGGGAAGTTTTGATATGCTGGGGAAGTGATTCCTTTGAATGTCGATGTATGCCGTCGGGGAACAATCTTTAGACCAAGACTGCCGGGGATGCTTGTTAAGAATATATGCTGCTGGGGCATATTGGGATCTACTGGAGGATACCCAATTTCCTTGAGACTTGTTAACTTTGTTTGGGGAAGAATGCACTGACTTGCTGTCTCACTCTCTGGGGAATTTAAGATGTCTGGTTAGGTTCTTTGGCTGAACCTACCTTGGTACCTTGGAGGATAGAACAATTAGACTGCTCAGACAACTCTTTATTGCCCCTGTTTCTAGTGTCACCTGCAATTAATTCTTCGTTTCGTATGCAAATATTTATGAGCTAGCAAATTATTGTCAATGCATATATCACAAATTGAACCTTGGACGTTCTTTACAAAACAAAACAGAAAAAGAAAAACAGTTGGCACGTTTAACTGAAAAGTATATTTGTATTGATTTTGAATAGCCTGTGAATAGGCGTTTTGTGTACAAGAGGCTGGCGTCCTAGTAAGAGGAACGTCGCCGAATAAGAGAGTTTATACAAGTTTTGTACAAAAGAAAATAAACAGCTGTGTGAAATGTGAATGATCCACTGGGTTTCAACTCTGCTATTGCCTTTATACTCCGTGCGTCTCGTCACTTGATGACCTTGGTTGAAAGTGAAGCTGACTGATCGATGCCGTCTGAACTTGAGGTAGATACCGGATTCTGGATGCAAAGTGATCCAATGAGACATAGTATTACGCTTTTATCCCTAATTTTTGCCTGGACTGCCCTTTCGGGTTTTCAGTCCACCGGGATACCCATTTTTGCCCAAGCCGCCTTTTCAGGTTTTCGACTTGCCGGGTGTACAGATTTTTCATTTTCATCCCTTCATTTTGCCCGAACCCTTTTGGTTCGACGGGAAGCCCTAATTTTTGCCTAGACATGTCAGCCTAGCGGGTCTTTTTTCATGCGTAGTATTTTTTAACTATGTCTGCATTGGCGGGGTGAGGAAGGTCGTCACCGTCCATGTTGGTTAATATCATTGCTCCTCCTGAGAACACATGCTTAACCACAAATGGCCCTTCGTACGTAGGGGTCCATTTGCCCCTTGGATCACTCTGAGGAAGGATGATTCGCTTGATCACCAGATCCCCGACTTGATATTCCTGTGGTCTGACCTTTTTGTTAAATGCCCTGATCATTCGTTTCTGATACGTCTGACCATGGCAGATAGCAGCAAGTCTCTTTTCGTCAATAAGGTTGAGCTGATCAAGTCGTGTCTGGATCCAATCATCTTCATTCAGATTTGCATCCTTCATTATCCGGAGAGAAGGAATTTGTACTTCAATCGGCAAGACTGCCTCCATGCCATAAACCAGAGAGAAAGGAGTTGCCCCGGTTGACGTCCTAGCTGAGGTACGATACCCATGCAAGGCGAACGGTAACATCTCGTGCCAATCTTTATACGTTACTGTCATCTTCTGCACGATCTTCTTGATGTTTTTATTAGCTGCTTCTACAGCTCCATTCATCTTTGGTCTGTAAGGAGAAGAATTATGGTGCTGTATCTTGAACTGTTCGCAGAGCTCAGCGATCATCTTATTGTTCAGATTGGTACCGTTATCTGTAATAATCCGCTCAGGGACACCGTACCGACAGATCAGGTTATGCCGAATGAACCGTGCCACAACGGTCTTGGTTACCGTAGCATAGGATGCTGCCTCAACCCACTTCGTAAAGTAATCAATCGCCACTAGGATGAAGCGATGTCCATTAGATGCCGTAGGTTTAATCTCACCGATCATGTCTATGCCCCACATTGCAAATGGCCAAGGCGCGGTCAGAACATTCAGGGGAACCGGAGGAACATGCACCTTGTCTGCATAAACCTGGCATTTGTGGCATGTCCTGGAATGTTGGTAGCAATCAGCTTCCATGGTGGACCAGTAATACCCTGCCCGTAGGATTTTCTTTGCCATGGTATGTCCACTGGAGTGTGTACCAAAGGTCCCTTCATGTAGCTCTTCCATGATTCTTTCTGCTTCAATCTTATCCACACAACGCAGTAAGGTTGAATCATGATTTCTCTTGTACAAGATGCCGTTGCTAAGGAAGAACTTGGCTGCGAACCTCCTCAGGAATTTCTTATCGTTGACAGAGGCACCTTCAGGATATTCCTGAGCTTCCAGATATCTCTTCACTTCGTGGTACCAAGGCTTCTCAGTCACCAATTCAGTTTCGAGATCACAACAGTATGCCGGTTCGTCCAGTTTCCAGATGGTGATCCGGGGAGCCTCATTATCCCATTTGACCTTGAACATTGAAGACATTGTAGCTAACGCGTCCGCCAGCTGATTCTCTTCTCTTGGAAAGTGCTCAAATGTTATCTCTGTGAAGTGGGGGATCAGGGCCAACACACATTCTCTGTAAGGAATCAAGTTTGGGTGTTTCGTATCCCACTCTCCTTTGATTTGATTGATCACAAGAGCGGAATCTCCGAAGACACTCAGAAATTTGATCCTCAAGTCGATCGCAGCTTGAAGACCCATAATACACGCTTCATACTCCGCCATGTTGTTTCTATTAGAGGAGGAGAAGTACTCTGATCATCTTGCTGCTCAGAAGCCCCAGCCAGAACCGCCATATTGGAGGAACCTTTGTTCTGTACAAGATTGCTGGAATCCCCTTGAGGAGAAGAGTTGATCGGAGCAGCAGTTTTTGATGGTGAAGTCGAAGTGGTAAGAGCTGGATTCAAAATATCCTGCAAGAGGCAAAAGAATATTAAAAGCATGCACCAAGGTAATGAATAATTATTTTTTCAAAGCTTTAAAGTTCAATTTACCTGTGGACTCTCAGAAGAGAGGTTGCTAGCTATGCGTTCCAACATTACGTTGGAGGTCGAAGATGGAATTTTGGATTTAGGTGAGGGAGCAGCATCCCTGGAATCGAGTCCAGAGACACTAGTTGGTACAACACTTTTGGAAATTTCCTTCTTCTGCTTCTTCTTCGAAGCAGCTGGTAAATTCCCTCCAGCCTTGGGGTCTTCCCCAGTAGTGTTTGTTTTTCGCTTTTTTGGAGTGGTTGGCGGAAGTTTGTTGGTCTGAAAAGATTTAAACAATAAGTTAGATGCAAATCATGAAACATTAGTGTATTCTAAACATCAAGGCTAAGTGATTACCTATGGAGTTGGAGCAATGGTTATTACTGGTGTTGTTGTTGTTGTTGCAGCAATTGTTGTTGGGTTGGATAGAGTCACATTATCAATGGTTTCGACAGAGGCCTGAGAGGCGCTCCCTTCTTTTGACTTTGAAGCAGTAGTCTTTATCCTGATGGCTGAAAATCGAAACAATTAAGGCAAAAGTTAAAAATATAGAAAATGAGAAACATTTGGGATTTTCTCAAGCATTCGCACCTGTGCCTTGATCAGATTTAATCGACATGGCAGAAAGGTCATAACGAAGATGTCCTGGGAAATCGTGGAGCCAATATCGAGCCCATGTCACAGTCTCAGATGGCTTTGGTTTCTTTTGAAGATATTTGAACATTTCTTTGCAAGTGAACCACCAAGGGTATGGAAGAAACCAAGCCAGAGCCAGTTCTGAGGTAGGTAATCTAGGAAATTTAGGTGGATGCATTTCGAATGCCAACCTATACCTATCCTCAGGTGACAACCCTGAAGGAAGTTTTAACTTAGAAACTTTTTCTTTGAATTTTTCCTTCAAGGTCTCAGCCGCTTGATGCACAGTGGATTCCAAGTGTGTGGGATCATAAGTAGTTTCGAAATAATTTTGAAAAGCCTTAATCTCTTTGGCATGAGTGAACATACCTTTCTTGGATTGTACCTGCACATCGAATGCATCGGTTAGTTTCTGCTGAATAGTAAGAGTATCGAACATATAAGTCTGATAGAACTTTGTCCACCATTCCAGAAACCCCTTTGCTGTAAGGTGTGTAGGTTCGAAAGTTATTAGTTCAAAATGGGCGAAGCCTTGGTATTGTTCCTGCTGTAGTTTGGCTTCTCTTGCCTTGAAGGTTCGCCCAGAGGTGATGGCATTTTCCGTTTGGAATAGGGGTTCAGGTATTAGTTGGCACAAGCCAAATTGTCTCGAAACGAAGTTGGGTTGATAAGAAAAAAGGAAAATTTGATTCTTAGCAGGAGTAATTCGTGAAGAGATTAGTCTGGGTAACAAAAAAGCTCTCCATACATCTTGAATTTCTTTTCTTTTGACAGCTTCTAAGAGAGCCATGGTGAACCATGAGGGTCCATGAGTCCTTGAAGCAAAAGGCGCCATGGTCTCTTTGAATTTATGCCTCTTGGAGAATATCATGATATATTTTGAGAAGAGAACTTTGAAGTCATCCTTATCATCGTTTGGGGTAAGTCTTCGCAGCCTAGTGCCTTCGATGATTCTATCCGCTATTTCTGGGTCTTGTTCAGCAATAATATTGGCAGTTGATAGTGAAGGTTCGAACATGGCATTTAGCCATAACTGGAGTAACCAGAAAGGGCCAGCTAGCAGGATGTTCTTGGAGGTGTGAGATTTCAGACTCGAAACAGCTGACCTTAGACTTTCGTAAAGATCAACTAATAGCAGTTCGCTTAAACACACCCTCCGATTCTCATGCAAATCTCTAGCTAGAGGAATAAACCTACTGGCTACCTGTAGGGATCTGCTGCAACAGACATACATTGACAACCATAAGGTAAGGAAAGCAATGTGTTCCACATCCGACACACTGTCTCCTTCAGTGTGATAGTGGCTGATAAACTTTGAAAAGCTAGCTAGCTTGACTTCGAAGTCAATAATACTCGAATGTTCTTCATTGTCAGGAATATAGGTTTCTCCTATTGGTGATAACCCAGTAATGACTGCTATGTCAAAAAAGGTGGGTGTAATCATTCCACCAGGGAGATGGAAAGTATTGTAAGTACTGTCCCAGAAATATAGGGACGCGAATAACAATGGGTGGCTATAAGTAAAACCTGGTTTCGATAGTTTAATCAAGTTGTAAATGCCTAATTCTTCCCATTGCTGGGATTTCTTAGCTTTTACTTTATTAAACCAGTTGTGATAAGCTGTGTCGGAGGTGGGGCAAGATCGAAATGGTTTGAAGTTACTCTTTACATAATCTAGCACAAAAGGGTCCTTAGGGGGAATGATTGGATTTTCCACGGTGGTTGAATCAGAAGACTCTATTGTCTTAGGGGTATCCATTTTATTAAACAGAGGTTTGAAATTATAACAAACAGGGAAAAAATTTCTGGTGTCTTTTAAGATTTCAAAGACTATAAGAGGGCCCATTAAAGCTAACCTCTTGCCAGCGGCGTTAGTAGGAATTAGTACCTGGGATTCATAAAGCATTTCCTTCTCTTTTGAGATCATCTGGGGAACAAGAACAGATTGACCTTGGTAGGTGCCAACCTTGCTTTCCATTGTGGTTCATGTGGTCTTTCTTTTATTTTTGGAAGCCTTTTTCAGTTGAGATGAAGTTGAAGAAGACATTGTTGGAAGAATGTTGGAAGTTTTAGGGTTTCGGTGAGAAAAGAGGAAGAAAAGATTCAGAATGTGGGAAGAAAAGAAAAGACTAAGTTGATGGGTTTTTATAGTGTGGAAGTTTAAGCATCCATTGAGTAAGATTGTGATACGTGGTAGTCGTGGGTTGGTTTGATGAGGAGGTGGCGTAAAGTTAATATTGGTAATAGGCGTGATTAAAGATAATCATTGTTTTGTAACAGCACCATGCTGTGAAATGGTTCAAGGCGGTTAAGGAATCTGAAAAGCGTTATGATTGACGTGACTGGAGTCATATGCAATAAATGTTACGATGATTCGAAGGTCGCATCAAAATCTTGTGTATATGTTTAAAATAAGTATTTCTCAAAGGAATCGAAATACATATTTTAAAGGGGCATTTTGTTGGCTGAAGATTTTGATGATATTATTAGAAGCAAAGCAAATTGGACGTTTCGATTGGAATAAAGCAAGATGTCATGTTTCGAAATGGTAGAAGCAGTGCTTCGAATGGGCATATCAAAGCTTGGAGCTTCGAGTGACAGTTATGAGAATATATTCAAAGAAGTCTCGAAATGTTAACAAGGTTGTGTCCAAGAAATGCGTTCGAAGCGAAGAAGTGCCAAAACATTTGAAATTCAAATGCAAGCGGGATGTTCGAAATTCAAAATATATGCGCTGGAGCATTAGAAGACGCGTGGAAGCTAGAAAGAGGCATTGCTCTGCATGTTCTGAATGTGGCAGAATCTTATAGCAAGACCATTATGGTCGAAGTAGTATAAATAGAAGTGTTAGCATTAGGATTTCGTGTGTCATATCTATTGTACAAAAAACTCAGTAAACATTCAAAATACCACATGGCTAGGGAAACGAATGCACGAGCAATGTACGTATGATAACACCAAGTGTTTATGATTTAATGAAACTCTTTATCATTTCCAGTATTTTCCTTTATCTTCATGTCAATACCATTCAAAAGCTTTTGCATTAAAATGTTTTCATTCGAAGTCTTTTTACTGATGCTTTACATTTAAATGCTTTCTTTCCATTTCAAATACTTTACATTTCAGAAACTGTTGTAAATTTCATGCCTTTATCTTCAAGCTTTTATCATTCGAACACCTTTTTTCACTTAAAATCATTTTACTGTTTCCTTGCATTTAAACGCTTTCTTCATATTTTGAATCTTTTACATTCTAGAGAATCTTTTACATTACATGTTTTTATGCCTCGAAGTCATTTACTTGTCTTTTATGCAGTTTTACATGTCTTTAGAATTGAACTTTATTCATGCAATTTAGTTTCGCGCACATTTACTTGATCACGCCTTTAGACCTTTAATAGAGTAATCGAAGTAAGTTAAACACCTACACAATATTCTAAATACCAACCATGAATATCAGTTCTATAATGAGAGTTATCCTAATGACCAATACATCCTAGGATCAATCTAGTCGATCCTGCGAGTTACCAGAGAGATTGAATAACAGTCAGTAAGATTATTCGATAGTTTGGAGGACTAGCGGTTGTTTACCAGAAATCACTGTAAACAGGTGGCTCATCCAACTTTACAACAACCACTGGTGTGAAGAAGATTATTGAAGCCATTGCTGCAAATGAGCATCTACAGCTATATGACAGAGTTGTAAGCAAACCAGGGGGACTGATTGATTTAAAGTTGGAAATTAATAAGCAGTTGAAAATGGAAGAAACAATTGCGGCAGGAGTAGAGAAAAAGCTGAAAGCAATGAACATGGGTACTCAACAAGTAGCTCAGGTACAAAAGGTAGCTTGTTAAATTTGTAGTGGATCGTACCTTACTGTGCAATGTCTTGCAACTCCACAATAAATTGAGGAGATAAAAATTTTGAGGCAAAATTACCCGTATTCTGACATCTATAATCTTAGATGGAAGAATCATCCTAATGTTTTCTAGAAAGATCAGCAGCAATAAGCTCCTCAAAAAGCAGAGTGAAAGGTAGCTATTAAAAAGATGGATGCTCGCACCTGTCAATTTCAAGAAGAGACAAGGAGAAAATACATAAATACTACAGCTGCAATCAAAATGTAAGAAATTCAAATGAGACATATCGACTCTAGTCTTGTTTCATATATACAATCTTAAAAATATAACCCTATCGAAAAATGTATAGGAAATAAAACCGAATTGTTGTAGTATATTACCACGGTTCTTGCAGGCACCAGGTGCCGTTTCAGCATATGTTTAGCTGTGATTTTCAAAATAAAACAAACTTAAATTAAACTGTGAAATTCCTTTGATTGACTTAGATTGAGTAATTATAATTCCTTCTATTTTATTATATATATATATATATATATATATATATATATATATATATATATATATATATATATATATATATATATATATATATATATATATATATATATATATATATATATATATATATATATATATATATATATATATATATATATATATATATATATATATATATATATATATATATATATATATATATATATATATATTCTTTTTGGTAGAATGTATATATATTATTATTTAGTTAATAGTAGTTTTCATGTAATCTGGCATAGTTCTTTTAATGTTTATTTATTATCGTGTTTATTTTTTATACTAGTTTAGTTTATTTTGGTAGACTTTCTTGTAGTTGTACAAATTTGTTCTGTCCTTGTGTTCTTTGTACTCTTTGTCTCATATTATTTGCACATATTCATATATATCAACACAACATCTAACATGGAAGAGAAGACATAAACATATAACCTCAAATATAATAAAAATCACTTACTTGCTCAATAAAACACTTACTTTCTCACTAAATATTATACAAAAATACAAATTTATCAAAAATCTATTATCATTATTTTATTCACATATTATTGACGCTTAACGTGCATAACATTAAACAAGAATATACATTTAATTTAGTTCTAGAGAACTTGTACTTATAAACTGATATTGTCTACACATTTTATCTTTGTACATTCTAATGATTATATATCGTAATAGTACATATAATCCAATAAATTTAACATCCAACTTAACAACTTAACAATGTGATAATGCTAATTAAAAACATCACAAGTCTCCAATATCCATTCATGGTCATTAACCTACCAAAACTCTCATAAAATCTTCCAAAGTATGAATTTCACTTAAGTATACTCTACATATTTTGGCATTAAAACATGCTAGAACAATTGAATCAACTCTTACAACATTCCAACATATTTCTATATTTATATTCATATCAAAGTCCAACTAAATCAACAATGAGCGAGGTAACAAGTAAGCAACAATAACAATGAGAATAAAAGATTTACTATTTACATGAAACAAAAAGCATATATATAATTCTTCAACTCCAAAGTGAGTATCCTTGGTACACAAAAAAGTTGAACATAAAAAATGAATACGAAAGAAAGAGAGAAAGAAAGGATTGTATTGTACCGTAATAAATTTGTTGAGTAGGAAATTCTATATTAAATTCTTACTAAAATTTTAGTTACAAAATTATTTATATACATAAAATAAACTGACTCGTAGATCATTACTAAAGATAAACTTAATAGTTAAGCTAATAAAATAAACTAAATTTAATAGCTAAAATAACAAAACAATCTCAACTCCAGAAGGTAAACACATTTTTGGAATAGTCACCTCAATAGCTTCTGTTTCTGAACAACATTGCTTATGAGTAATGGCCACATAAGCTTTTGACTATAACAATAGCTTTTAAATATGAATTACTTCCAACATCATATCTTAATTCATATTCAACTAATTAAAAATTCTACAACATCAATTTCATCCCTCAAATAGATACAGTGTTCAGTCTTGACATTCTTCGTCAGAACATCTTTAAGTTCCTTGTGGGTGCTACAGTGTGCAACTTCTAGCACTCTATTATGGAATTGACATGTAGACAAAGCACCTGCAATGTATTCAACTTCACAAATTGACAGCATGACCACATGTTTCTTCTTGGAGCACCAAGAAATGGGACTTTCCAGATATTTGAAAAAATATCCAGAAGTGCTTCTAAGAGTCCATTCAGTATCTTGAAGTTTGTCAATCTCTATCTTTGGTATTTGTATGATTCTTTGTTGCCTCTGAACTTGTTCAGAATCTCCTTCTGATTCTACAACAACATCATATACTTGACCACCTTCTGAAGTTGGATCACCTTCAAAATTTCTTCCTTCAAAAGCTTCACCATCAGAAACATGACTCTTAGAGTCTTGACTACCAAATTTTGGATCATCATCCGAATCAGGATAAAATCAATTATACATTCAGAATCACCTTCGGATTCTGAGTCATCTTTAGAGTCACAAGAATCATCTTCTAATTATGACTTTTCTTCAGAATATTCTATTGCAACCCAAAATTTATCCTCCTAATTTATTATTATCGGGCTTAGACTTTACATTTGCATCCTTCCATTAGATCGTCTGCAATAACATAGCATACATATCATCGATTCTATGGTTATTGGATCAAGTTATTTCTGGCAAGCCTCAGCATTTTGCAGAAGTTGTTTATATCATTAATGGACGCTCTCAGAGTATTTTCCATGTTAAGGATCGGTTCGCCGTTTCACGGTTGTATGTGTTTCGAAAATTCATAAGTCCAATCCGGTTCGTCATATTCATAAGTTCTTTCGCCAAGATATTGTTAGAACAAAGTTTGAAACTACTATCCTAAGTTTAAGTTTTGATGATAACAAAATGAAAAGATATATTAATTATGTGATTCATGTAAGAACTATTTGCTACCTAAAAATTACTTTCTGTTTTACAGAAACTCTGATGGGTATCAGCAAGAGTACATCATAATCAGCATCAGAAAATTGGATATCAACAGCAGCATCAGAAGATGATATATCAGATACCAGAATCAGAAGATCAACTCACGCTTATGCTGAAGCTTGATGAACAGAACTGCGCTCAACACTCTGAACTCTGATAAAGACAACAACAGTTCATCAGCACCTAAGCAGCGTCAGAATGAGCCAAAGCCAGAACACGCTTAAGTAGCAACGGCATTGTGCATTCAAGACGAGTTATTACCAACGGCATCATTCCAGACAAGATCTGCTTAATAAGGAAAGATTGTTATTGGCATTGAATCAGAATTGTTGCTCCAACTTTCACTAATTCCAATGCTATATAAACAAGTCAATGAAGATTGAATTGGCTAATGCTCTACAACACTCTACACGCCAAAAAGCTATTCATCATCTTCCTCACTCTCAGTTTGCTAAAAGCTCCATAATTCCTTACTCAATTATTTTAGCAATCTAGTTTTCTTAAGCTTAATTTGTGTAGTATCACAGTTGTGATAAACAGTTTTGTAGAAAACATTCACACACCTAGATTTCAATTCTTTGTAAGAAAGTAATTCCTTGAGAAACCGGGTTGTGGTTTGCTTCAAGAAGGCTTTAGCAGTTGTTAAAGCAGATTGTAATATTCAGTTGAATATAGTGGATTAAGACCTCGTTGGAGAGAGGTGAAATCACCTTGACGGGTGGACTGGAGTAGTTTGAGATCAAATGAACCAGGATAAAAATATCGTGTTCATTGCATTGATTTTCAGTTTTACAATTCAACCCCCCTTCTTGTGTTTTTCACTTCTTCAATTGGCATCAGAGCGCCTGGTTCTGAGCTAAAACACTTAACCGTGTCAGTACAAGATCCAGCGTCAGAAAAACACAATGGCATGAACTTATCATCACACCAGCAATGACAACAATGAAGACAGAGACAGATTCAGCGGCAAACCTCCAGTCTTTGATAGAGAAAATTTTGATTACTGGAAAGACAGAATTGAAAGCTTCTTTCTGGCACATGATGCTGATCTGTGGGACATGGTGACAGATGGATACACGCACCCTGTGAATGCAAACGGTCAGAAGATTGATAGGAAAGCAATGTCTGACCAACAAAAGCGTGACTTCAAAAATCACCACAAGGCCAGAACCATCCTTCTCAGCGCCATCTCTTATGCTGAATATGAAAAGATCTCTAACAGAGACACAACAAAGAACATGTTTGACTCACTCAGAATGACGCATGAGGGCAACGTCCAGGTCAAAGAAACTAAAGCTCTTGCGCTCATTCAGAAGTATGAGGCATTCAAAATGGAAGAAAGTGAATCCATTGAAACAATGTTCTCAAGATTCCAAATTTTGGTAGCTGGTCTCAAGGTTCTGGACAAAGGTTACTCTACTGCTGATCACGTCAAGAAGATCATCAGAAGCTTACCTAAGCAGTGGAGGCCAATGGTTACAGCTCTGAAGCTAGCAAAAGATCTCAACAAAATTTCTCTGGAGGAACTTATCAGCTCCCTCAGAAGTCATGAGATAGAGCTAGAAGTTGATGAACCCCAGAAGCAAGGTAAGCCTTTAGCATTAAAATCTAACAAAAAATCTGAGTCTAAAGTTTTGCAGGCAGTTGAAGAAACATCTGATGGATCCTCATCAGAAGAAGACGAACTTTCTCTCCTCTCCAGAAGAGTGAATCAACTGTGGAAGCAGAGGCAAAGGAAGTTCAGGAATCCCAGAAGATCTGATCAGAACGAGTCTTCTTCCAGATACAGAAGGACAGATTCTTCCTCTGGATACAGAAGATCTGAAGGTTCCTCAGGAAGCAGAAAGCCAAACACCAAGGACATCATCTGCTATGAGTGCAATGAGCAAGGACACTACAAGAGTGACTGCCCAAAGCTTCAGAGGGAAAAGCCCAAAAAGAAGTTTGGAAGAGAAAAGAAGAAAAGTCTCATGGCTACATGGGATGACTCTGACTCGTCTGAAGCTGACTCAGAATCAGATGATGAGAGAGCAAACATAGCTCTCATGGCCAACATTTCAGAAGATAGTGAAGCTTCTGAATCAGACTCAGAATCAGATACTGAAGAGGTATTTCCTGACTTTGCAATTAACTTTACTAAGGCTGAACTTGCTGAAAGCCTTAATGAAATTCTGGAAAGGTACCAGCAGATTAGAGTTAAATTCAGAAACCTGAAAAGGAATCTTAAATCTGACTCTGATAAGACTGAGAGTCTTAAATTGGAAAATTCTAAGCTGAGAAATAAAATTTCAAAATTAGAAAATGTTTTACAAAACTCTCAAAAGGAACCAATTTCTGAAACTCCCAGCAGCGCTGATGAGATCATCAAGGAGTATGATCACAGTTTCCAGAAGTTCCTTGCTAAAAGCATAGATAGAAGCAAAATGGCTTCAATGATCTATGGAGTTAGCAGAAACGGCAGGAAGGGAATAGGATACCAAGGTAAGGTTCCTACACCAAAGAATGTCATGGATTTAACCATTAAACACACTCCTCTGAAATCACATTTTGTGTATGGTCACACACATGATATTAAATACACTAGCAGTAAGTATTCTGTGAAACCAAAATTCAACCAGAGTTTTGGTAAATCTAACAAATCAGGACCCAAGAAAATCTGGGTACCTAAGGATAAAATAATACATGTTGCAAATATCTTTAGCAGCAAATCAGAAACACCAGTCATGGTACCTGGACTCTGGATGCTCGCGACACATGACGGGAAGAAGGCATATGTTCCAAAGCCTGGAACTTAAGCCTGGAGGCCACGTTGACTTTGGAGGAAATCAGAGGGGAAAGATCATTGGCTCTGGAACTGTAGGTAATGGAAATCTTCCCTCTATAAATAATGTTCTGCTAGTAGATGGATTAATGCATAATCTGTTATCCATAAGTCAATTAAGTGATAACGGTTATGATATAATCTTTAATCAAAAATCATGTAAAGCTGTTAGTCAGAAAGATGGGACTATCTTGTTTAATGGAAAGAGGAAAAACAACATTTACAAAATCAAACTTTCTGAACTGAAAAGTCAGAATGTAAAGTGTCTTTTGTCTGTTAACAACGAGCAGTGGATCTGGCAGAGAAGATTGGGGCATGTTAGTATGAGAAGAATATCTCAGATTAACAAACTCAATCTGGTCAAAGGACTTCCTAATTTGAAGTTCAATTCAGATGCTCTGTGTGAAGCATGTCAGAAAGGCAAGTTTGCAAAACCTTCTTTCAAATCTAAAAATGTTGTTTCTACCTCTAAGCCATTAGAACTTCTGCACATTGACTTATTTGGACCAGTTAAAACTGCTTCAGTCAGTGGCAAGAAGTATGGGTTAGTAATCGTAGATGACTATAGCAGATGGACATGGGTAAAGTTCTTAAGACACAAGGACGGGTCACACTCTGTGTTTGTTACCTTCTGTAACCAAGTTCAGAATGAAAAGGATCTTAGAATTGTTAAAGTCAGAAGTGATCATGGTGGAGAGTTTGAAAACAAAGATTTTGAGTCATTCTTTAATGACAGAGGCATTCTGCATGATTTCTCTTATCCTAGAACTCCCCAACAAAATGGAGTTGTAGAACGAAAGAACAGAACATTGCAAGAAATGGCCAGAACCATGATCAATGAGACAAACGTTTCTAAGATCTTCTGGGCAGAGGCAATAAACACAGCGTGCTACATTCAGAATAGAATCTCAATAAGACCTATTCTGGAAAAGACTCCATATGAATTGTGGAAGAACAGAAAGCCCAACATTTCATATTTCCATCCTTTTGGATGTACTTGTTTTATGTTAAATACAAAGAATTATTTGAACAAGTTTGACTCTAAAGCACAAAAGTGTATTATGTTATGATACTCTGAACGCTCAAGAGGGTACAGAGTATACAATACAGAAACACAGATTGTGGAAGAATCAATCAGTGTTCGTTTTGATGATAAGCTTGACTCTGAAAAGTCAAAGCAGAATGAAGTTTTTGCAGGTATGGAAATTGAATTTACAGGTTCTGAAGAAAAGTCATCAGAAGCTCTCAACACAGACACTCCTTCAACAACTGAAAGGAGCACTGCTAGCAATCCTACAACAGCTGCTGATCAACCTCATAAGAGACTACCCAGAAGCAGCTTGGATCACCCAGAAGAAACTATCTTAGGAAGAAAGGAAGATCCAATCAGAACAAGAGCAAGCTTCAGAAACTCTGAAGAAACCCTCATGGGACTTGTATCTCTGATTGAACCCTCTTCTATTGATGAAGCACTTCTGGACAATGACTGGATTCTAGCAATGCAAGAAGAGCTGAATCAATTCACCAGAAATGACGTATGGGATCTTGTTCCCAGACCAAAAGGATTCAACGTCATTGGAACAAGATGGGTGTTCAGAAACAAGCTAAATGAACAAGGTGAAGTCATCAGAAACAAAGCACGACTGGTAGCACAAGGTTATAGTCAGCAAGAGGGGATAGACTATACAGAAACCTTTGCTCCAGTCGCCAGGTTAGAATCTATCAGACTTTTAATTTCATTTGTTGTTAATAGAGGCATCACTCTGTATCAGATGGATGTCAAGAGTGCATTCTTAAATGGTTATATAGAAGAAGAGGTTTATGTGCACCAACCCCCTGGTTTTGAAAATACAAAACATCCAGAACATGTTTTCAAACTAAAGAAGTCACTATATGGTCTGAAACAAGCTCCCAGAGCTTGGTATGAAAGACTAAGTAACTTTCTGTTAGAAAATGGATTCACCAGAGGGAAGGTGGACACTACCTTATTCTGTAAGTCAGTTAAGAATGACATCTTAGTCTGTCAAATTTATGTTGATGATATTATTTTTGGATCTACTAATCCTTCTCTTGGAAGAAAATTTGCTAAGTGTATGCAGGCAGAATTTGAGATGAGCCTCATGGGGGAACTGGAACTCTTTCTAGGAATTCAGATCAATCAAACTCCAGAGGGAACTTACATTCATCAGAGCAAATATGTCAGAGATCTTATGAAGAAATTTGACCTCTCAGAATGTAAGCCATCAAAGATTCCAATGCATCCCACGTGCATTCTGGAAAGAGAAGAGGTAAGCAAAAAGGTAGAACAGAAGGTCTACAGAGGTATGATTGGTTCTCTCCTTTATCTGACAGCTTCAAGACCTGATATCTTATTCAGCGTATGTATTTGTGCTAGATTCCAATCAGATCCTAGAGAATCTCACTTAACAGCTGTTAAGCGAGTTTTCAAGTATCTGAAAGGTACTACTAATCTGGGTTTATTTTATAGAAAATCTAGTGATTACAGCTTAGTAGGCTACTGCGATGCTAACTTTGCTGGAGACAGAGTAGAGCGTAAAAGTACTTCTGGAAGCTGCCAGTTTCTGGGAGAAAATCTGATCTCTTGGTCCAGCAAAAGGCAATCCACAATTGCGCTATCAACAGCAGAAGCTGAGTACATAGCAGCAGCAGGATGTAGCACACAAATGCTCTGGATGAAAAGTCAGCTTGAAGACTTCCAGATTTTTGAGAGTAACATCCCTATACTCTGTGACAATACTTCTGCTATTTGCTTAAGTAAGAATCCCATTTTACATTCTAGAGCTAAGCATATAGAAATAAAACATCACTTCATACTTAAAATTTATAGAAAGGAATTTTGAACTTAAAATTTATAGATACAGACCATCAATGGGCTGATATCTTCACTAAACCCCTTTCTGAAGATAGGTTCAATTTCATTCTGAAACATCTCAGCATGAAAATCTGCCCAGAGTGAAAATGCTTTAATTCTATATATTTATCTTCAGAATGTATTTGTTTTATTGTGAACTTCTGATCAATCTCTTTTCAGAAAGATAGAACATGCAGATTGTATCAGATGCTATTCTTAAAGATCTGAGCGTTTCAGCTAAAGAATAGACGTGCTGCTCACTAAATCAAACAAGTGTCATCCAATCATCAGCAAATCTCTGAAGCAGAACGCGTGCATGCTTCTGAGAAGGCAAAACGCTGATTGGGTGCATTGAGACACATGTCTGGTGACCGTTTCAAGTATCTTTCTCAAATCCCCCAAAATCAGCAAGCATTAAATGAAAGTAATCATGTTTTAAAACGTAATCATGATTTTATTTCTCTTTCTTGAAACCGCTTACACTTTCGAAAAGTATTTTGAAATCTATTTAAGCACTTTAACTTCTCACATTAATCCTTTACCGTTTCTTACAATCTCTCAAATATTTTTCTGCATTTTCTCTGTGTGTTCATCTCTCTCAAAAGAAACCCATTTTTTCAGTTTTCTCAAAAAAACCCTAAGTGTGAACATGGCAACCTCCAGCAATGTTTCTGCAGGTTCTCAGAAGAAGGCTTCTTCTGAACAGTACCAAGTTCCCTTCAGAACACTCCTTACACCAGTGAAGAATTTGGAAGTGCTGTCTGAACTAATTATTGACTTCTCCAGTCTGAAATAAAATGGATTTGACTTGACAGAAGAAGTTAGGGCACATGGATGGGAGAGATATTTTGATAGGTTGGTTGGACCAACGTTCCCAGTCTTGGTCAAGGAGTTCTGGATTCATGCGTCCTCATCAACGCATCAAGTTACCTCCTACATAATGGGAAAGAAGATTGTGATCACTGAGGATCACATAGCAAGATTGATTGGATACAGTGGCGGTGGAGTCCGCTGTATCGATATGGCTGAAAGATGCTCTGACGTTGGTGTCATTGCAGAGCAGATTTTCACCCATGGGGTTCCCAGCAGCAAGATCAGAGACTTAAAGGATCACCACAGAGTATGGGCAAAGATTATTCTGGGGTGCTTTAATCACAGGAAGCCAACAAGCTCCCCTGATTATATAAATATAGATCAGCAGTTTCTGATCTATTTTATTAATCAGAAGGTAAAAATCAACTTGGCTCATCTTCTATTTAATCACCTCAGGACCAGCGTCAAGGATACCAGGGAAGAAGAAAGAACAAAGAGGGATTGGATACCCTTTGGCAGGTTAATATCAGATATTCTGACAGAGAATAGGCTGATAGAGCACCTCACAGAAGCTCAAGAACTAAGTACCATTGAACCAACTGTTGGTAAGCCTCTGAACGCCAAGAATCTGAAGAAAATGAAGAAAGGAGCCCAGCGTTACTCCTCTTGCTGACATCACCAGAAGAAGAGTCCCTCTGGACGACTTTCCATTATTTTCTGAGATAGAATCTAAACCAGTGGTGGTTCTCAAATACTTGGACGCTTGCAAGGATGATGGTACAGATCCCAAACTGAATATCAAAGATCTGCACCAACCACAACCAGAAGTTTCATTGAAGAAGACGAAGAAAAGAAAGGCCACTTCAGAAGGACCATCCCAGCAGACTCCTAAGAAAAGAGGTAATTTATCTGCTACTTCTGTTTTAAATTCTTCTGCTATTCCAACATCAATCCCAACCCCAGCTTCACATGAAATTCCAATCCCCATACCAACTATTGATGAAACCGAACCAGAAGATGACCCTTATGAGTCACTGACTCTCAGGAGACCCCACACCAAACATCCAAAACCCACAACTTCAACAGCATCAGAACTTGACAAAGTTCTGTCTGACATTGATCAACGTGTTTCTGATCACCTCTCAACAAACCCAAACACTGAACCAGAAATTGCCCACTCTCCTCAACCAGAACAACCTCTCTCACCCATACCAGAAGAACCACAAATTCCACAACAACCAGAAATTCAACCAGAAATTCCTTCTCCTTCTCCACAACCAGCAATTCCTCCTCCCTCTCCTCAACCAGAAATTCATCCACCATCACCTCAACCATCACCTCCACCATCACCTCCACAACCTGAGTTTCATCTTTCTAAAACTCCATCACCTGAACCTCATTCTCCTCAATCCTCTGAGCCACAACCCCTAGCAATTCAGCTGCCATGGGGAACAACTGTAACCATGGCCCAGCTGCCATCCTCGCCAGAAACTACCCCTCCAAATACTCCAAAAACCCCCAAACAGTCCAATTATTATTTCTGATTCTCCCACTCCATCTCCCAAACAAACTACAGAAGACCCCAGCAGGACCTTCATCGACTTAACAATCCTTGACCGTCTTGCTGATCTCAAACACAAAATAGCCATTCCCAAACCAAAACAGCTAGATGTTGGCTCTGGAATTGTGAATTTTGAAACAGGTTTGCAGCAATGGATTGCTTCTCTGAAGCAAGTTTGCCCTGGAATGATTGATCCTGCTGCCTCAGACCATCTCTGGACACGCTTCAGAATATGGGTACGTGCTGAAGCCCTCAAATTGCAAGACATCAATTATGAGCAGGCATAACAGAACTTCAGCAAGCTGCTGAAGGAAGTTGAAAGTCAGCTGCCACAGGAAGACGTGCTCCTTCTGGATAGTGAGCCATGGTCTGAGAAGCGCCCAGCTTCAAAAGTGCAGCCAGAAGAAGATCAGACTACTCAAGCTGAAGTTAGACAAGCTAAAGATGTTGCAGAAAGCTCTCAGAAGCTCCCTGCTTCTGATGTTTCTCAAGCTGCCTTGGACAGGCAGACTCTGGAAGAGCTGAAGCTGAATGATATTCGTCTACAGCAAAGAATGGATGAAAATGATCAGAAGATGAAGGAAAGGATGGATGTGCAAGACAGCAAGATAGATACAGTAGTCAGCATGGTGCACAAGCAGACTGAAACTGCTGATCAGATTAAGGCAATGCTGGAGACTCTGTTCACACGCTTTCCACCCCAACCTTAGTTTTTCATTCATGATATTTTCAATGTTTTTATTTGCATATCTTTTGTACTGTTTTGTCTGGCTCTGAATATTTTCATATAACAAGTTTTTCTGCTCTGATCGTTTTAGCACATCACTTACACTTTTTGATTGCTGACAAAAAGGGGGAGAACAAGAATGATATTTTTCAATAACGGATTACTGAGACAAAAAGTCTCAAACATTCTAACTCTGATATACTTGAATATGTTTTCTTTTTTTGCATAAGTCTACAGGTACAAGAAGGTAATCACCTCTGATACACTGAAGCTCTGAAGCTCTGATATTCTGATCTGAAGCTCTGATAGTCAAAGCTCTGATATTCTGATCTGAAGCTCTAATATTCTGATGTTCAAAAATTCAATAAAGATCTGATCCTGAAGACTCTCTGAATTAAAAGGGAAGTAATAAATTCAGGGGGAGTATCTCCGATCCCAACTCTGATATCTCTTTATCCCTTATCTTTGATAACTCCTTATTTAATTCTGATGCAACTTATCATTTAGTTATCTCTGATACTTTTTCATGCTATTTTCAATTAAAAAATATCTAGTTTTTGCCATCATCAAAAAGGGGGAGATTGTTAGAACAAAGTTTGAAACTACTACCCTAAGTTTAAGTTTTAATGATAACAAAATGAAAAGATATATTAATTATGTGATTCATGTAAGAACTATTTGCTACCTAAAAATTACTTTCTGTTTTACAGAAACTCTGATGGGTATCAGCAAGAGTACATCATAATCAGCATCAGAAAATTGGATATCAACATCAGCATCAGAAGATGCTATATCAGATACCAGAATCAGAAGATCAACTCACGCTTATGCTGAAGCTTAATGAACAGAACTGCGCTCAACACTCTGAACTCTGATAAAGACAACAACAGTTCATCAGCACCTAAGCAGCGTAAGAATGAGCCAAAGCCAGAACACGCTTAAGTAGCAACAGTACTGTGCATTCAAGACGAGTTATTACCAACGACATCATTCCAGACAAGATCTGCTTAATAAGGAAAGATTGTTATTGGCATTGAATCAGAATTATTGCTCCAACGTTCACTAATTCCAATGCTATATAAACAAGTCAATGAAGATTGAATTGGCTAATGCTCTACAACACTCTACACGCCAAAAAGCTATTCATCATCTTCCTCACTCTCAGTTTGCTAAAAGCTCCATAATTCCTTACTCAATTATTTTAGCAATCTAGTTTTCTTAAGCTTAATTTGTGTAGTATCACAGTTGTGATAAACAGTTTTGTAGAAAACATTCACACACCTAGATTTCAATTCTTTATAAGAAAGTAATTCCTTGAGAAATCGGTTTGTGGTTTGCTTCAAGAAGGCTTTAGCAGTTGTTAAAGCAGATTGTAATATTCAGTTGAATATAGTGGATTAAGACCTCGTTGGAGAGAGGCGAAATCACCTTGACGGGTGGACTGGAGTAGTTTGAGATCAAACGAACCAGGATAAAAATATCGTGTTCATTGCATTGATTTTCAGTTTTACAATTCAACCCCCCTTCTTGTGTTTTTCACTTCTTCAGATATCCACAGTGATATTTCGTCGAATTCAGGATCGGCTTGAAATCCAATTCTTTAAAGAAGGTCTCCGAATGTGCGAGTTTTCTCGAAGAAATACAGTGAAAAAGTGTGTTGAAGGTACAATTTGTGGACAATAAAATTTTTATAACTCAAAGTCCGTGGCTCGTTTTTAACCTGTTCCGATGGCTAAAATTTTGTCTCGATGACCTTTACATTTTCATCTCTCATTTCCGGAAGCCAATTTGACTCAGAAAGGCCCCAAAGATGTGGATCTATCAAGTGTTTCTACTTCCACGAGAAAACGGTACCCCAAAGGTTTCCCTTTTTGTTCCGAAATACGTGCAACTCACTGAAAATACTGTGCTGGAAGTTAATTTTTGTCTGAGGTGAAACATCACAAATTCATATACGTGCACATGTAAATGCCTTTTCCACAGGCTGATTTCTCTCTAATATCTGCTTCCAAATGTAAATTCCTTTTTCACAAGCTAATTTCTCAAGTCAATAAAAGATCCTCTTTTATATACGTGCACATAACTTCTTCTATTACGGTTTTGTTTGCAAAAACGTACAATATTTTGATAAACATGTGCAAATAAATTTTGTTGGCCTTACATGAACAAGATAATCTAAGTTATAGTTAGTTGGTTTTAAAATTTGCTTGAAATAGGGATAATAAATACAACTGTCATACTATGCGAGGAGTACGTTTAATTTTCTTCTTGATGGAATACTCAGCTACTTACTTGTGGATATGTTGCTAAATTGTTTCATGGCTTCGTACTGGTGGCAAAGGTTTACCTCTTCCCATTGAATGCTCATTTCTCTATAAAGACAAACGAAAGAAAAAATATTTGCAATTTCTCTTCATAATATAGAGGTCATGGGTCAGGATAGTGCCATGATTGCAGTGTGTCATCAAGATTGACAAGTTTGGAGGGAGTCAATTTTCTTCCATGGTGGTGTTTTTCTCTGCTGCATTTCCATGTGTATCTTGATTGTCTGTTTTAACATTGTCTGCATGTAGGAACTTATTTGTTTATTAGTGTCAACCCTGATACGCTGAATATGTTTGCCTTGAAGTAATTCTTTTGTTTTTATTTAAACCATTCATTATCACTCTTTAAATGATTTTCTGGCATTTTGATACCAACTGTGCCAACTCTTTTTCCTAGTCAAAAGATTGGAGGAAGGATGATGATAGTTAAAGTCAATATCTCTGATTGTATGTTTTCGAGTAGAACCTTGTTGACAATGTTCTTGCCTTGTTTAAATCCCCAAACACCGGAGATATAAGGGAGATAGACCCTCGTTAACCCCTTTGAACCTTCGAAGTAGGAGTTTCTTCTCTGTTCGAAGAAAAAAAACTCTTATTTTTAAACCGAGGTAAGGTATATGTTCAGTTAATATGATCGAACATTCAAAATCTCAGAAGGAGTGTCCCATCTGAGGATCACTGAATTTTATCTCTCGCATTATGAGATCAGAAAATATCAAAACCACAATGGTTATTTCCTTACAAAAAAAATCCTAAGGTCGAGATCGAATCGATATAATAATGGTTATCCCTCGCCGACCCAGGGATGAGGCAGTCACCTTTTGTCAAAAGTTCAAAGACTTAGTGTCACATGACTTGTTCAAAAAGGAGAGTACGGATAAGAAAGAAACACAAAAAAAGAAGCCCCGCTAAGTCGAAACTTGAAATCAAGTCGCTTAGGAAAAAGTTAGGGCATCCCGCTGGACTTCCGAATTGAAATTCAAAAAGAATTGGTCTAGGAAAAAATTAGGGAAAGTGGAAAATAATTTGAAATGCCCGAAAGGTAGAAAAGGATTATCCAATAAAAATCCTCATCAAAAGAAAAGTCGTGTGATCGAACACAAAAAAAAACCAAAAGGTTAAGGGACTGTCATGTCCAAGAAATTGTTGTGGTTCTTCAACCACCATAAACTTTCCTTAGAGATGGGTGCTTGTACCAAGTCAACTGAACTTAGGACCGGAGAACATCACGAAGAGGGTGAACACCAAATAACTTGATCCTTAAAAACCTTTTTCTAAATAAAAAATTCATGAACCAAGCCACATTACATCCTTTAAAAGTCCTAACTAAAACATGGGTTTAACTCGAAAGCATACTACAACAGGATAGTTTATCCTAAACTCCAAAATGTGTTACATATCCATGTTCGTATCTTAATCGCCGGCATTGTGTTTGTTTTAAAAAAAATATAGATTTTTTTGAAATGTTGTACTATAGCTAGTGATTCATTCACAACAGTGATGCAACATCTTTTTCATTCAAGGCTTTCAACTTCAAGGCTTACATAATTGTTGCATCTGAGTTGTCATTCTCATAATAAACATCTTTCTGCATATAAAACAATTGTTTGACATCAAAAAGAGCTTACACAATGAACATCAGTGAAGAGCTTAATGTTGTCAGGAGTGGAAGATTCGACTACTCCGTTGGACAAAGTCCATTCGTGTCATGAAAGAATATTAGTGTCAAAATAATCCTTTGTTATCCTCGGTAGTTGTGATCGGTGGAAATAGAACTGACTGTTTTTTAGCTGGTTTCACGAAATGTCGCGGTAAGCAAGAGTCGCCACCGTCTTTTATGTTCTCCAACATGGAAAGGACAAAAGCACAGCAAAATTCCTTATTCGAGAATGTTTCTCGGTTCGGGAGGTAGATTTATAGAAAGGGAAGGTGTTAGCACCCTTTCTATCCATAGTTATCCATGGGCTCTTAGATACTTGCTCTTATGTTTTCAAAATGTTTGCTTTTCAAATGTGAGTGGGTTTGAAAAAGTTTCTTTGAAAGATTTCTGAATGACTCTTGTATCTGTCCTCAAGAGTGTTTGAAAAATTTGTTTTGAAATCTTTTGAAGGTGTATGGTGTGAAAAGTATTTTGTTTGTTTTTGAAAAGAGCAAGTACCCATGAGTCATCTACCTACCCTAAGGAATTAAGCTGTGTAAGTGTCCTTTAGGTAGTGCCATCCCATCATTGAGAGGTAGGTAGCACCACCGTTGGAGGTGTTCGGGTCAATTCGATTATCGGGACAGTGTGGTCACCGAAGCAATGGTAGGACATCTTAGTGGTAACCCTAATGTCCTAGTTCCTTTGTATCCGAGGCAACCGTTTCGAGGTAACTGGATCTTTTGGACAGAAGGGCGACCTCTAAGACATCCTATACTTGATGACCACGTTCGAGGCAACCAGTGAGGCGTACCCTAGGGGTCACTACGCCAAAAACTGCTTTTTGCAGCGCCTCTACTAAAGCGCTGCCATAGCCTTCACAAAAAACAAAATTAAAAAAAAGGGAAACCTACGAAGGCGCTTTTTTAAAAGCGCTGGCATAGGGTTCCCTACGAAAGCGCTTTTCAGAAAGCGCTTTCATAGGTATTTGAAATATCTAACCTACGAAAGCGCTTTTGAAAAGCGCTCTTATAGGGAACCCTATGCCAGCGCTTTTGAAAATCGCTTTGAAAGGGGGACCTACGAAAGCGCTTTTTACCTCAGAAGCGCTCTTATAGGGAACCCTATGCCAGCGCTTTTTAAAAGCGCTTTCGTAGGTTGTTTTTATAATAAAATTAAAAATCCCTAAATTTGTTCTTTAGTCTTCTTCATTTCTTTCGTACATCTTCTTCATTTCTTCGTTCGTCTTAAGCTTCCTCATTTCTGCCGTCGCCGCCGTTCGTTCCTTCCTCTTCAGTCGTCGTCGCCGCCGTTCGTTCCTTCCTCTTCAGTCGTCGCCGCCGCCGGTCATTCCGTCTTCTCCACCTTGGTAAGATTCTGCTCTACTTATGTAATTCTGCTGCACTTCAATTTTCGGTTCATTTGTTTCTTTGCTTTAATTCTTGGTTTACTTTACATACGCAACTGTATATGTAAATCAATATGTAAATCAATATGCATGTGGTTAACCTCCACGGTATAAGATCAAATTAAGATTCTGTAGTGTATCTTGTCATAATCTCTACTAATTACCCTTTTCCACAACTTCATAATACAGTTCATGAGATGAATTCCTTATAGTTTGCATAGTTTGGAAGACAAGTTCTTTAAGATATGGATTAAAGTATTTCTACCTCACTCGTCATAAATCATCTTAGACATCAATTTCATTAAACAACTAAATGATATGGGAGTAACCTTATACATTTCTCTCCTCGTCCAATCTATATCTCAAGTATAAAATATAAATAAAATATCTAGTCCAACTACTTGGCAACTGTCTATTCTCTTTGATGCTTCACGTACCCCAGACTCCTGAATCCTAGGATAAAAGGTGTAATGTTAGCCCTCCAATTAACAACCTGTGAAAGTAACTCTTACCCTCTCATTGATATCTTGTTTTGTGCCCAAGATTTTTCCCTCTTTATAAGTTCAAAGTTGTATCAATATTAACATTTCATTTGAAGGGAAGTTTTCCTCATAAACATATAACCATTTATCTTCCCATATGGGTTCCTCACTAATCAGCATTTAAAAAGGCTCGCCAAATGCAAAAACAAAACAAAAAAGACATAAAGAAAAGATCATAAGATGATACCAAGAAAACCCGACACACAAACAGAACATGAGTGATATGTACACCTAAATGTATGAACTAAAATATATGACAATAAATTAGCATGCATATAAAGAGATAGATCAAAGTTTAAGAGGTGAAAGGCATTATAAAGATAAGTGCTGAGAACTGAGAAGAATACCTTTTAAAAATGCCACAGCAAAAACTTCAAACAGTAGTGAAGCCAATACAGAGAACACAATAAACACCTGCATAAAGGGTGCATAAGAGATTTCAAAACCCCATACAAGTTACATTCAAAATAGTAATTACAAACATAAAAGGGACATCACAACAGCTCGAACTTAGTTCTGAAAACATATATAGAGATTGCAATCAAATCTTAAATATAAACTAACAAGTTACTTACCGAGTATTTATTGGAACCGATTTGTCTCTCAAACACCCTGAAGTAATACAGAAGATATAGTCCAAACATCAACTCCGGTGTTGATGTGAAGGAAAATAACGACATAATCAACTTCCAGTTCACTGAAATTTGAACATTGAAATTTGAAATTTGTCAGGGTAGTGATAGGATTCAAACAGAGTAGCAACGAACAAAAGGTGTGTGGTGTAGGGAAACTAAAAAACATTCTCGTCAACCTAAAGAAATTGTCAAAAATGTGATTAATGAGTTAAATTATAATATTATAGGAGATAAAGAACCTCAAATGTACAGTAATTTCGCTCCATTAGTTAAACAAGAAAATGTCAATGATTTTTTTTTTTGAGAAACTGACCTGTGTCCGTCTCTTAGTACTGTAGTTAATTATGTGCAGTCATCTTGGGTACCTATGTAACATGATTAATTATAAGCCAAGTAAGACTTTTACTAAGAGACAAGGGAATTAATCTGATGTGAATAAACAAGCATTCTATCTGCTAGTCAGATTGTGCCAGCAGAAAGAACAACAGATTTATCCATACAAGTAGTTAAATGCTTTTAATTTAAATAATAACCAACAGTGTCGCAGTCAAATTGTCCAATTATAGTTGTTCTGAGTACTACACAAGCTAAGCAGTGGTATATGTTGAAATTAGATTTATCCATACTATGTTTTCCTTTCCTTTGCACTCTACTTTTGTATCTTTTCTGTTGTTCTGGTGTATATGTTGAAATATAATTTTTGTATTACTAATAGAAATATCAAGTAAAATATATGTGTAGTTCTGAAGTTTTAATTTTTACATAAGTGAAATTAAAAAGACCCGGGAATTTATTATGTATATAAAAATTGAAAGCTCCATTGTCACTCTCATTTATCCTGCATTTATGATTTGTTTTTCTTCTCTCTCTGAACCTTAGTATGAATTTTGATTGAATCACAGGGAGATAGAATTAGCTGCTGTTAAGATAAATGCAGCAGATGTTGATATAATTGCAAACGAACTAGAGGTAACTTCTTCAACATGTACAGAAATCTATCTAGTAAGCTTACATTCCAATTAATTAACATACTTTTCTTATACAACAGTTGGACAAAAAGGTGGCTGAAAGAACCTTGCGTTGCTGCCATTCGTCATTTGCTTCACTAGTATGGTGGAAACAAATAAGGGAATGTGATCTATATTGTCAATGAAAATGTTTTGTTTTTAGTTACTCCTAAGTTTAACATGTTGTTTACATTCAAATCATGCAGCGGATAGTTCAACGATTTAATATCGATTGTGGTAGGAAAAAGCTGTGAAACTTTCTCCGATTGAAGAAATTCGAACTGTCCTTGATCGTAGTGTACGCGGGACGCTCTCAACATTTTCAAAGGTTTCTATCCTATTCTTGAACTGACTTGAATAACTGATTGTTTTTACTTTTATTTTCCGGCTCAGTGTGAATTTCTAATGATTATAGTTGAGTGGAATTCATGAGCTGCGGTTGTGTTTTTGTTTATATCCGACTTCACTAGTTAGTAATTAGTTATGAGTTGTTTAGCACATGCTTAAGGTGAGGCAAGAATAACTATGAATTTGATTACCTGATATGTTGAATTTCTTTACAGGTAATTAATTATTATTTTGCTATAGTTGCGTGACTAATTAGTTGCTATAGTCAAACCATGGATAAAAAATGGATGACTGCCAATCGATTGTCGAAAGAGTATGAGGATGGGGTATCAGAATTCGTTAAGTTTGCCCTTGCGCACGCCAGAGAACCCAATGGAATGATATGTCCTTGCTTGAGATGCTGTTATGGGAGACGGGTTGACGCGGTTCAGTTGGAATCGCATTTACTGATGCATGGAATTGATAGAAGTTATGCATGTTGGAATTTGCATGGTGAGAAAAGTAGCGGGAATGTTGAATCAAGTTATAATACGACGTATGCTTCAAATGAGGATTTCGCAGACGCATACGATTATGATCGAGTCGAAGAGATTGCAGAAGCGCTTGAAGAAGATCTTGAGGATTGTCCCAAAATGTTCGAGAGGTTGGTAAGCGATGCAGAGAAACCGTTGTATGATGGTTATACAAAATTCACAAGATTGTCTGCGGTGTTAAAGTTGTACAACTTAAAGGCGGACAACGGATGGTCGGATAAAAGTTTCACACAGTTATTAGCCCTCGTGAAAGAAATGCTACCAGAGGATAATGTTCTTCCCAATCGAACGTATGAGGCCAAAAAGATGTTGTCCTCTATTGGCATGAGCTATGAAAAGATACATGCATGTCCAAAAGATTGCGTTTTATTTCGAAACGAGTACGCAATGTTAAATGAGTGTCCTAAATGCGGTGCCCCTCGATATAAGGAAAAGTTGTCTCCGGAAAAGGTGTTATGGTATTTTCCTATAATTCCGAGATTTAGGCGCATGTATCGTAGTGAGACCGATTCAAGACACTTGACTTGGCATGCAGATGAAAGAATTATTGATGGGAAGTTGCGACATCCGGCAGACTCACCACAGTGGACGAAAGTTGATATTGATTATCCTGAATTTGGAAAAGAAGCAAGAAATCTTCGCTTGTCGTTGTCTACTGATGGAATGAACCCGCATGGTATTTAAAGTATCTCGCATAGCACCTGGCCTGTGATTCTTATGATATATAACCTACCTCCGTGGCTATGTATGAAGCGTAAGTACATGATGCTATCTATGTTAATTTCTGGGCCCAAACAACCAGGGAATGACATAGACGTGTACTTGGCACCCTTAGTCGAAGATTTGAAGTTTTTGTGGGAGACCGGTGTGGAGGTTTACGATGGGTATAGGAAAGAAAGTTTCAACTTGAGGGCGATGTTGTTTGGAACAATTAATGATTTTCCGGCGTACGGAAATCTATCAGGGTACAGCATTAAGGGTCAAAAAGCGTGTCCTGTTTGTGAAGATGAAACCGATACGATGCGATTGAACTTTTGTCAGAAGAATGTTTTTCTCGGTCATCGTAGATTCTTAAATTCTAATCATCACTATCGTGGGTGGAGAAAGGCATTCAATGGAGAGGCAGAACACGGTAGAGCTCCACATATGTTGACAGGTGATCAGATTTTTGAAAAGGTGAAAGATGTGAGTACTGAGTTTGGCAAGCCTTTTGCACATAGACTTGTCACGAGTGGGTGGAAGAAGAGGTCGATTTTTTTTGAACTTCCATATTGGAAGTCGTTGTACGTAAGACATTTCCTCGATGTTATGCATATTGAAAAAATGTATTTGATAGTGTTATTGGTACGTTACTCAATATACAAGGAAAGTCTAAGGATGGCATTAACATAAGGAAGGACATGTTAAACATGGGAATTAGAACTGAATTGGCACCCGTGACGAAAGGAAGACGCACATATCTACCACCTGCTGTTTACACTCTATCTAGAAAGGAGAAGAAAATATTGTGTAAGTTCCTCAGTGAAGTTAAAGTTCCAGAAGGCTACTCATCAGATATTAGAAGACTTGTGTCAATGAAAGACCTAAAGTTAAAGAGTTTAAAGACTCATGATTGCCATGTTATAATGGAACATTTTCTACCAATAGGTATACGTTCTATTCTGCCAGAAAAAGTAAGGAGCGCAATAACTAAGTTGTGTTTTTTCTTCAAGTCAATTTGCAGCAAGGTGATCGATCCCGCGATCTTACCAACATTGCAAAAAGAGGTGGTTGTTACTTTATGTGAGCTTGAAATGTATTTTCCTCCCTCGTTTTTTGACATAATGGTTCATCTAGTCGTTCATCTTGTCAAAGAGACACAGTTGTGCGGACCATCTTATATGAGATGGATGTACCCTGCTGAACGTTATATGAAAATTTTAAAAGGGTACGTGAAAAACCGAAGTCGACCGGAGGGTTGTATTGCGGAACGATACATTGTTGAAGAAGCGGTTGAGTTTTGCACTGAATATCTGTCAAATGTTCAATCAATTGGACTCCCCAAATCTCATATTGTCGAGAAAAAAGAAGGAAAAAGACTAATTGGAAATAAAGTTGTGACAGTGTCAATGGTCGAACGGGATCAGGTGCATTTGTATGTTCTGCACAATGAGATTGAGGTTGAGCCGTATGCTGAAATGCACAAGGGTGTTCTTCGAGGTTTAAATCTGAATAGAAATGAGAATTGGATAGTACGAGAGCACAATCGAAGTTTCATATAGTGGTTTAAGGAACAAATTTATTCAAAGTATCGTTCGGATCCTGCTTCAGTAACAGAAAGGTTGAGATGTTTAGCATATGGTCCAAGTATGATTGTGTTTTCTTATAGCGCATACGCAATTAATGGATACACATTTTATACCAAAGAACAGGATGATAAAAGTACTATGCAGAATAGTGGTGTTACCTTGGTAGCTGAAGCGATGCACATATCAAGTGCGAATGACTTAAACCCGAAATTTGCAAATCTGTCATATTTTGGGGTTATCGAGCGCATTTTGTTGTTTGATTACGGGAAGTTTCAGATTCCTGTATTTGATTGCAAGTGGGTTGAAAATAATAATGGCGTACGAATGGATAAGTCAGGATTTTTGCAAGTGGATCTCAATAGGGTGGGGTACAAAGATGAACCTTTTATTCTAGCCTCTCAGGCTAAACAAGTGTTCTATGTCAATGATCCGACAAGTACGAAATGGTCTATAGTGCTTTTGTCTAACAAAGTAATTGATGAAAACATTGGAGATCAAGGTGATATTGGCGTTGGCATTGAATCTTGTACAAGAAACGATCAAAATGAGAATGAACCTTGTACTAGAGATGATCATAATGAGGGTATTTGGATCAATCCAACCATCCGAGTTGTTAACAGAAGTGTAAAATATATTGCTACCAATAAAAGAAAGATACGTTAGTGAAAAAGGTATTATTATAATTATAGCCTAATATTGTAAGTAATATGTGAATAATGTTTTGAATTTTTGGCATATCTTTTGAACCGTTTTGAATTTTTGCGAATGTGCTTGTGCTTAATTAGTAGAACAATGTTTCCGGAGCTGATGGTGAGGTTTATTTCTTGCAAGTTTGGTTTTTTAACATTTTATTCAATTTTGAGTTCCTTTAGTGCTATTCATATCTTTTTCGACTATCCATTTTCATGTAGTGTACTAATGTGCTTGTTTGACTTTTGTTACAGGTCTAATGGCTAGCAATGAAGAAAACCCGCAAGGAAACCAACAAGAAAACCCACCAGGAAACCAACAAGATCATGAAAACTCACAAGAAACAAATCATGCAGCGGATGATACTTCAGCAAATGATGTTGCACGAGGCATCACCATAATGCGCGAAATCATTCGTGCTAGAGATAAGGGAGTGAAATATAATGTAGATTGGAATCATTCAAATCAAGTAGTTGGGGTTAATGCTTCAAAATTCACAAGCTACGTTGGTACACTTGTTCGTATGCATGTGCCAATCTCCATATCTAGATGGAATGCGAAACAATGTGAAGCATTGAAGCAAGGAAAAGAAATGTTTTGGGAAGATGTTAAGGTATGTATGTTATATGGTTTATATGGTTATATGTTTATAAGTTTATAAGTTTATATGGTGTATATGGTTTTTAAACTACTTATATGTTTATATGGTTTATATGGTTTTTAAATTACTTATATGTTTATATGGTTTATACGCAGCGGTGTTTTAACGTTCCAGATGAGCGTAAAGGCTTCGTACTTGGGTTGGCCGGGAAAAGATTTAGAGGGTGGAAAAATCTGTTGACGAACACCTATCTTAAGGATGACAAAGGAAAGTGGCTGGAAGAGTTCCCGGCCGGAAGGCCAGAAAAGTATAATCTTTTCATTAAACAAGAAGATTGGACTGAGTTTATTAGACAAAGAGATGACGAATTCCGGCAAAAGAGTGCCAAAAATAGTGAGAGAGCATCAAAGCCCACGTACCCATACAAAAAAGGGCGTTTGGGATATGCGCGCTTAGAGGAAAAAATTGTAAGTAATAAATAGAAATGATATGTTCTTATTAATTGTCTAAATGTGTTGTATTTGACGATCTAACCGTTTGTTTCTATGCATAGTTAGAGGAGACGAAAAGTGATGAAACCTCACTTCCAGCACATTTGCTGTGGAAGGAAGCCCGTGTGGGCAAGAATCAAGCTGTTGATCCAAGTGTTCTAAGAATTTATGATGAATGCGTAAGTATAACATTGTGTCTTTAATTAAATCAAATTTTTATGACTATTTAATTGATTTTTTTATCTCCATTATTTTCAAGAGACATTGTCACAAACGGAGTCCACCGGTGACGACCAGGATACGAGGAGCGTACTTAGTAAAGCACTGAATGTTCCTGAGTATTCCGGTCGGGTTAGGGGTAAAGGTCACGGTGTGACTCCAACCTCTTTCTACCAGCATCATCGGAAAAGAAATCCTACCAATGCAGAAGTGATGAATGTACTTATGGAATTACAAGCAAAAGTCAATGCATTGGAAAGAGATAAAGAGGTATTAATGAGGGAAAAGGGCAATGCGGAAATGGCGAAAGAAACTAGTGACAACGCTAGTATCAACCGTCAGAATAAATTTCCTGAGGTAATTATAAATATATTGATAAATCTCTATTGTTCAAGTTTCTCATTTTTATTCCACCTCTTTCTATTATTGAATTAAAAGTAATATGTATGCATATTGGTTTAGGGCATTTCATCTTGCCAACTATACGTAATGGCATCAGATTATCACCTTGTTGGCAAGGGAAAAGTGTACAACACTTTGGGAGATTTAATTCATAATACACCGATCCCGGCTGGACACCTGAGAGTATCAGTAGATTATCCTATTGATCCCGATGCGTTGGTACCGGTACCTGACGTGGCCTTGGATATAAGATCGGTGCGAGACGCAGTAGGGTCGTTTGTTGCATGGCCCTTGGACCTCATTTTCATTGATGATGAGGTATGTTTAAAACCGTTAATATGAATCATTTAGATTTCAAATGTCAATTCTGAACCGTTAAGTTAATTATTTTTTAATATTAGCCTCCTACAAAACCCGCTAATAAGGGTAAGGAGATTTTGCAGCAAGGCGGCGAGTCTATGGCATCAATTCCAGAGGTACACTTAAATTGTTTATTATATGATATGAATTTAAAACTGAACGATTTTATAATTTACCTAAGTTATATGATTGTTAGGTATCTGCGAAAGTGTCACAACAAGTGACCCAGCCTGTTCGTAGCAGACCACCCCCGAAAAAGTCAATGCATAAGGGCGGAAGAGGCGGGGGAAGAGGCGTTTTTGTACCTCGATATCGGAATACACTTGGAGTACTTTTGGAAACCTCAGATTTGAAGTCAGGTGGTATTCGTACAATCCTTATGGATGCAGATATCTTTGGTCTTGACTGCCATGAAACGATAGGAATGGACGAAATGACTAGATTATGACGCATGGTGAATTAGGCATCGGCAATGTTCACGCATACATCCGGTATTCCGATAAATATATCATTTAATTAGTTGAACAATTTATTTACACATTTCAATGAAAATAGTCTAATGTTTATATGTTTTTATTTAAGGTTGTTGTACGATAAAAAAATGCGCGAGACTGTATTGGCAAGACGCTTCCATTTCTTGTCTGCCCATATTGTCAGCGGAGCGACAATTGTCAGGGAACCGGGTTCAGTTAGGGAGTACTTAGTGAATCGATACACGGCCTACGTCGGCAACCCAGATAGCTTGTTTATTTTGCCGTATAACATTGTTCCAGTGGGGTGAGTTTTTCATTTATTCTAATATATCTTTGTTTATTTTGCGTAGAAACTTTTCTTCTAAACTGTTGCTTAAATTTTTAGAAAACACTGGTTGTTGTTGGCTATCGATCCGATTAAAGAAGTTGTGTACTTTCTGAATTCGGTAGACGGGGAATGGACTAACTATCCCGCTATGAAGGAAACTGTTGATCAGTAAGTGAGATCGTTCTAACTATTCGTGTATATTTATATATTTAATTATTTCTGTGAGATTGATCTAAATATATGTTTTTATTTTCTTAGATCAATACAAATATTTCGTAGTCAAAGGGACGCACAGGTACCCCGGAGTAAATCATCAAATATTACTTGGATCAAAGTGCAGGTACAAAATTAGTTGCTTATAATAATAATGTTACTTGATAAAATTACACGACAACTATAAAATATATTCTGTTTTTCTATGCAGTGTCCGTTACAGAATAACGATGTAGATTGCGGATACTTTTGCTTGAGGTTTATGAAAGAAATCCTTCATAAAAATCAAGTAGAGATTCCAAGCACGGTATGGATTTATAACTTAGAATAATTTTGTATGATTTCTACATTTAATAACATCATGCATATACTGAAGTAATAATTTCTTATGTAGTACTTTGATGACCTCTATACTATGTCGTACACGAAAGTTCAAGTGGAAGAAGTCAAAGAGGAAATATGTCAATTTTATGTTGAAAACAGATTATTCTGATGGGTATGAATAAAATATTATTGTACGTGTTAGTTTGATTGTGTTGGAGCCTTTAATATTGTTTGTTTAATTTACCGTGTTGTTCATATTCATACTTTGCAGGATGACGTCGACCGTGTCGGTGGAGCATTATTTTCGATGTAATTATATATGATTTAGTTACATATGTATATATATGGTTACAAATTAACACGATACTTTGTATGTGATTTAGTTATGGTTACAAATGTATATATGGTTACAAATTTATATATGATTTAGTTACATATATATAGATAAGGAGTGAATATTATATGGTATACCGCTTTCTGTTAATATAATACCGGTTTCTGTGAATATTATAAGGATTGAATTACAGGTTAAATTATTGGACCAAAAAAAAATTACAGGCCGCACAGGGAACCTCAAATTATAGGTTTCACTTTAAAAAATTTGTATGAGCTACGAAAGCGCTTTTGGCTAAAAAGCGCTTTCGTAGGCAGGATAAATAAAAAAAAACATTAAATAGAAACCCCCTATCAAAGCGCTTTTTATGGAAAAAGCGCTGTGAAAGACCCCCCTATCAAAGCGCTTTTTCCATAAAGCGCTGTAAAAGCTATGATAAATAAAAAAAAAATTAAATAGAAACCCCCTATCAAAGCGCTTTTTATGGAAAAAGCGCTGGGAAAGACCCCCCTATCAAAGCGCTTTTTCCATAAAAAGCGCTGTAAAAGGCCTGATAAATAAAAAAAAAAATTTAAATAGCACACCTATCAAAGCGCTTTTCAAAAAGCGCTGGGAAAGACCCCCCTATCAAAGCGCTTTTTAAGGAAAAAGCGCTGGGATAGGTCCACCTACGACAGCGCTTTTGGCCAGAAAAAAGCGCTTTCGTAGCCTACGGCAGCGCTGGCTACGGCAGCGCTTTTAAGCGCTTTTAAAGGGCAAAAAAAAGCATTGTGAAAGCCCATTTTCGTAGTAGTGGGTGGTATGTGCATGTGTGTTATTTCATGTTAATGTTTATCTTGTACATGTTACTTGTGAGCTACGAATTGATTTTATTTTTTCATACATTCTTTCATGCATTTTTTAGCAGTTAGGAGTGCGGAAAATAAATTGCAGAAATGTAAATCTAGCTATTACAAGGTGCGGGTCTATACATCGCCAAAAACAAAAACCCGTTTTGAAAAATAAAGTGCGAGAATTTAAATAAGGCGATAAAATCCTAATGACTATTACATCCTCTGTACAGATACATGAATATAATCAGAATAAATAAATACGCGCGAGTAAAAATTAATCGGGAACGTCCTAAGGGTTTTGACCCTTTTAAGAAAAGAATTGAATTTTTTGTCCTTTTTTGTAATTAATGAAATTAAAACTAATAACTAATTAATTAATTAATTAAGAAAATGATATTTTTGTGTTTTTATGTTTTTAATGAAATAAAATAAAAAGGAATTAAAATTAAAAGTTAATAAAATCTAATTCTAAATGTATTTTATTTATTAAAAAAAAGATTAAAATTGCCTAATTAAACTAATTAATTAATTATAATTTAATTACAAAACAATGAATTAAAGTGAAATTAATAAATAAGAATAATAAAAATATTAGTTTTTTTGATTTTTTTGTATATAAAAATAATTATCTATGAATTAAATAATAATAATAATAGTTAATAATAATAATTAGTTAAAAGAAAATAAAAAAAGGAAAAGAAAACAAAAGAAAATATGAAAGAACCATGGGGGTGTTGGCCCAAGTATGAAGGTTTGAGGAAGCAATATGGCCCAATAAGCTTAAGCCTTTGTTGACTTTAGGAATTTCCTGCACGTGCTTTGACTTGGAGCATGGTATCCAGCATCTCATAGCCCCTGGATTGATCTTTGAGGCCACTTGGCGCATGATCGTTTGATGCACATGGTGGAAAGCCTTTGTGAAACCTGCACAGGAACATGTTATGGAAAAATAGAAATAAGCATTTGGGGGACCTGGGATGTTGATGGGGTGCTTGGAAGTAGTTGAATCTGGCTAGATCAGGTCTTTCGAGCTTGACAACTTCAAGGAATTTTTTGCAATTTTGGGGTGTTCTCTGGGCTGTGTGTATTTGTCTGTAATGTTTTCTCATGGATTGTATTTATAGAGGAGATGGAGGGGACAAAGAAATAAGGCAAGAATCCAATCCATAAAGCCATGCTTTCAAACCAAAATCCAACAAATTAAAAAGCTTCCAAAATTTGCAAAACTTTCCCTTTCCATGCTTACATGTATCTGGACATCTTGGCACAAATTCAAAATTTTGTGTACAAAAAATAGCTTGCACGAATTTGGCAGCTAGTAAATGGCATATAAAGGTCATTCAAACCACAAAGATCCCCTTTAATTAATTTTTTTGATTTTATTTGAATTTTATGGATTTAAAATGGATTAAATCAATAAAAATTAAATAAAATAGAAAAATTAATGTTTAATCTTGAAATTAATCATGGGACGCGTGGGTGGCATGACAAGGCTGAATCAAGTGGAAAAAAGTGGGCCCTTTTGTCAAAAATTGAAGTTTCTAGGATAGTTGACTTTTGCCATTTCACAAAAATTTCCCAACTTCTCCAATGCATATCTTGCTCAATTTTGATAATATGAACATGTTCTTGGACATTTTGGAAAGGTCTTGAAGTCCTCTAACAAATGCCTTTGATCCCATGTAATTTTGATTTACCAATCTCAAGTTATGGTCTTTGACTTAAAATGCCTTTTTGTTGACTTTTGAAAATGACCTATAATGTTGAAATTGATAACTTTTTGTGGGAGCATTTCTTGGACTTGTAATGTGACGATGAGTTGTAGGAAATGTCCTCCCCTTAAAAATGAGCATTGGATGAGATTTTTCTGATGAACCATGAAAAAGTTATGCCTTGGTCAAGTTACAATTGACTTTTCAGCTGTCCAAAAATGGAAACTTTTGCATCTTGATGATTTTTGAGCCATTCTTGAGGAATTATGATCAAGACTTGATCAAATGATGATTGTGGCTTCAAAATAAGATGTTGACCAAAATTTTTGACTTTTGACTGCCAAATGACCATTTTGCCCCTGCAGTTGATTGTGAGGCAATTAGGGTTTTTGACTGTGCAACTTGACCTTGTGACCCTTGAAACTTGGCATGTAGATGCTTGACAATGTATATGGGCATATGGGACTTGATTGAGCCCTTGAAAACCTCAACTTCCTTCCAGGAACCAAAACCCTAATTTTGACTGGCTTATGAGGCAATTGGACTGTGCAACCCTTGAGAGATTTTGAACCATTTGGAGATTGCCCCTGACAAATCTTGAAGAGTATGGGAGGGAAAATATTGGGGTACAACAGTTGCCCCTGTTCAATCTTCTTAGACCTGAGGATGTAGATTGGCTGATGTGCCTTTCGTAATCCGAAGGTGGAAGAATGTTGAACACTAGAGTGCCCAGAAATTTGCACTCACATAGTAGAGGTATCAGCAATGTGATGTCGGGAATGGGCTTTCAGATGCCATTTGGAAAGATGGTGGATAGGGGGATGGGCTTATAGATGCCATCTGGAGATGTGATAGAACCATGTCGAGAATGGGCTTATAGATGCCATTTGGAGACTGTTGGTATGTGGATGGGCTTATAGATGCCATCTGGATGTCGATCGCATAAGAGATTCCTTAGCGAGAACTTGCGTACCTGAGAAAGAAAATAATTACCTGGCCTGTTACAGGGATTGACCTTCAAACTCTTCAGACGTGCCCTGGCTGGATACAGGAATCGAATCTGGAAATAGTCGTCCACAGATACGCCCTGGCTGGATACAGGAATCAGATCTTCAAACTCTTCAGACGTGACCTGGCAGGATACAGGAATCGAGTCCGGAAATAGTCGTCAACAGATACACCCTGGCAGGATACAGGAATCGGATCTTCAAACTCTTCAGACGTGCCCTGGCAGGATACAGGAATCGAGTCCGGAAATAGTCGTCAACAGATACACCCTGGCAGGATACAGGAATCGGATCTTCAAACTCTTCAGACGTGCCCTGGCAGGATACAGGAATCGAGTCTGGAAAATAGTCGTCAACAGATACCCTGGCAGGATACAGAAATCGGATCTTCAAACTCTTCAGACGTGCCCTGGCATGATACAGGAATCGAGTCCGGAAAAATAGTCGTCAACAGATACACCCTGGCAGGATACAGGAATCAGATCTTTAAACTCTTCAGACGTGCCCTGGCAGGATACAGGAATCGAGTCCGGAAATAGTCGTCAACAGATACACCCTGGCAGGATACAGGAATCAGATCTTCAAACTCTTCAAACGTGCCCTGGCAGGATACAGGAATCGAGTCCGGAAAATAGTCGTCAACAGATACGCCCTGGCAGGATATAGGAATCGGATCTTCAAAATCTTCAGACGTGCCCTGGCAGGATACAGGAATCGAGTTTGGAAATAGTCGTCAACAGATACACCCTGGCAGGATACAGGAATCGGATCTTCAAACTCTTCAGACGTGCCCTGGCAGGATACAGGAATCGAGTCCGGAATATAGTCGTCAACAGATACACCCTGGCAGGATACAGGAATCGGATCTTCAAACTCTTCAGACGTGCCCTGGCAGGATACAAGAATCGAGTCCGAAAAATAGTCGTCAACAGATACACCCTGGCAGGATACAGGAATCAGATCTTCAAACTCTTTAGACGTGCCCTGTCAGGATACAGGAATCGATTCCGGAAATAGTCGTTAACAGATACACCCTGGCAGGATACAGGAATCGGATCTTCAAACTCTTCAGACGTGCCCTGGCAGGATACAGGAATCGAGTCCGGAAAATAGTCGTCAACAGATACGCCCTGGCAGGATACAGGAATCGGATCTTCAAACTCTTCAGACGTGCCCTGGCAGGATACAGGAATCGAGTCCGGAAAATAGTCGTCAACAGATACGGCCTGGCTGGATACAGGAATCGGATCTTCAAACTCTTCAGACGTGCCCTGGCAGGATACAGGAATCGAGTCCAGAAAATAGTCGTCAACAGATACACCCTGGCAGGATACAGGAATCGGATCTTCAAACTCTTCAGACGTGCCCTGGAAGGATACAAGAATCGAGTCCGGAAAATAGTCGTCAACAGATACGCCCTGGCGGGATACAGGTATCGGATCTTCAAACTCTTCAGACGTGCCCTGGCAGGATACAGGAATCGAGTCTGGAAATAGTCGTCAACAGATACACCCTGGCAGGATACATGAATCGGATCTTCAAACTCTTCAGACGTGCCCTGGCAGGATACAGGAATCGAGTCTGGAAATAGTCGTCAACAGATACACCCTGGCAGGATACAGGAATCGGATCTTCAAACTCTTCAGACGTGCCCTGGCAGTATACAGGAATCGAGTTTGGAAATAGTCGTCAACAGATACGCCCTGGCAGGATACAGGAATCGGATCTTCAAACTCTTCTGACGTGCCCTGGCAGGATACAGGAATCGAGTCTAGAAAATAGTCGTCAACAGATACGCCCTGGCTGGATACAGGAATCGGATCTTCAGACTCTTCAGATGTTCCCTGGCAGGATACAGGAATCGAGTCTGGAAATAATCGTCAACAGATACGCCCTGGCAGGATACAGGAATCGGATCTTCAAACTCTTCAGACGTGCCCTGGCAGGATACAGGAATCGAGTCCGGAAAATAGTCGTCAACAGATACGCCCTGGCTGGATACAGGAATCGGATCTTCAAACTCTTCAGACGTGCCCTGGCAGGATACAGGAATCGAGTCTGGAAATAATCGCTCACAGATGTGCCCTGGCTAGCTACAGGTATCGAATCTGGAATTGCGACAGTTGATAGTAATCATCTTTGTACTGACCTTTGTCCTGAAAAGACAAAACGTAAGTTGTATGCGATGTCATGATGTATGAAATGCGTGATGTTCTCACAATAAATGAGAGTGTATGTTCACGATGCGTATGTGCATGCTATAATGTATGAAGATGTGATGTTTCTGGATGTATTTTTGTCTTAGGAAAATAAATCCTTGACTAATGCCGGGAAGTTAACTCCTGGGCTGATGTTGAGGAATAGAGCTTTTTGTTTCCGCTGGGGGTGATGGTTGCAAGAATACCGGTAGGAGAAGATGACTCCGTTGGGGAATAAACTTGGCGGATAGATTACTCTGCGGGGAGTGAACTCTGTGGGGAAAGAGAGGTACTTTGCTGATATGTTGCTGATAACTCCGCTGGGGATACCATTGTTGGGCTCTGTTGGAAGATTTGACGAACTCCGCTGGGGATAGGAAGACTTCGTCGGGGACGATCTTTCGGTGGTTTTCAGCTGAGGATAACCCAGTTATATCCTGGTGGGGAAATAAACCTTTGGATAAAACTGGGGAGATGCATTCGCACTCTGCAGGTGATAAGCTTCCAGAATCTACTGGGGATAAGCTTCTTGAATCTGTTGGGGAGGATGATTCAACTCTCTTGGGGATAAGCTTCCAGAATCTGCTGGGGAGGATGATTCAACTCTCCTGGGGAAACTTTTGGACTGTACTGGGGAATTGGCTCCACCGGGGTGTCTGGTATTCTGCCGGGGAACAATCTTATATTAAGACTGCCGGGGATGCTTGCTTAGGAACACCTGTATACTCCGCTGGGGAATATTGAGATCTTCTGGGGATATCCAATTTCCTTAAGGCTGACAGTAGACTAGCTCTGCTTGGGGAGAGAGTTGACTGACTTGCTGGAGATACAGTGCCTTGTTAGGGCTGACGAGAGACCAACTCTGCTTGGGGAGAGTATTGCTGAGTCTTGCCTTACTCTATGGGGAGTGGAGGTATCTTGGTCATATTCTTCAGCTGAGCTTACCTTGGCACCTTGGTGGATAGAGCAACCAGATCGCTTAGACAAATCCTATTGCCCCAGTTTCTGTGGGAGAAGGTACCTGCGGAGGTGCTTGATGATTGCCGATTGACAAATCTTCTTCTGGTAGGCAAGTGACGAGATGACGGAACATAGTCGTACGCTTTGATCCCTAATTTTTGCCTGGACCTCCCTTTCGGGTTTTCAGTCCACCGGGATACCCATTTTTGCTCAAGCCGCCTTTTCAGGTTTTCGACTTGCTGGGTGTACAGATTTTTCGTTTTCGTCCCTTATTTTGCCCGAACCCTTTTGGTTCGGCGGGAAGCCCTTATTTTTGCCTAGGTGCGTCAACCTAGCGGGTCTTTGATTTTACGTAGTATTTTTCGACTATGTCCGTGCTCTCAGGATGTAGGGAGGTGCCCCTGTCAGTAGTGTTGCGTTGCCTTACTACCAGAAGATCTTCGTTTGATCGTCCAATGCCCCAAGTGATCCAGATGGAGATTTGCCCCAAGCTGGTTGGCCTTTTGAAAGATTCTCCGAATCTTGACTTAACTGCCCCATATGATGGACCATGATCATGCCGTTCCCCTGGATTGGAAGTGCTTTTGTTCACTAGATATTCATCGTGCGGATTTCTATGCTGTTCAAACAAATAGTCATATGCAAGCAATGTTATATTAAAAATGCAAAGCTTATGTCTGTCTTGACATTTTTGAAAATGCATTTTCAGTAAAACAAGCAAAAAAAATTTGTAAACTGTGATGTCATCTCGTTATTTGACCGCAAGCCTTAAGGAGTCAGGATACCTTTCGTAACAGTATGCTTTCGAACTAACCCATGCTTCAGCTAGGACTTTTTGAGGGTTATAACATGGCCTGGTTCACGGTTTAAGAAATAAAGGATAAAGGCTCAAATTTATTTGTACCCACCCGTTCTTCGTGATGTTCTTCAAACCTAAACTCAGCTGATCGTGCGTTAGACCTTGTTTGAGTCTTTGTCCTGATATTCCAACGATGGTTCGGATACTGAAAGCTCTATTTTGACCAGGCAGTCATTTCTTTTGTTGAGGGTTTGTAGGACCTCTTTCTTTTTGATTTTATTATCCCTGTTTTTTTTTGCCTGAACTGTTTCTTTTTGTATTACAGTCAGCGGGATGCCCCAGTTTTTTGTAAGTCTCCTTCATAGGTTTTGACTTATCGGGCTTTTATGTCTGAGAGATAATGACTGCCTGTCTTTATGATTATTCGGAACCGTCATTGTCTTTTGCTTTGTAAGGACTCCTTTGATGCTATTCGCTGTGCACTTGGATCAACTGAGAGAACTACCCTGCCCCAGGTTATGATTAAGGGTTTTAACTTTCGAAAAGAAAAACTCCTACTTCTTTGGCTCAGAGGGGTTGACGAGGGATTATCTTCCTTATAACTCCAGTGTTTAGGAATTGAAACAATGCCTGTACCTCATCAGCGGGGTTTGTTCAAAAGCATACTGTAGATCGTGGTATCGTTTTCGTCATCCTCCCTCAAGAGGCTTAGAATTATTAATTGAGAGTTGACATCAAAAAATGAAAGCAGTTTGAATATAGCGAATGCGAATATATTGATTCAAAACAGACATATGCGATGCATTGATACAGTAAAAGAGTTTGACATGAACAAATGTTTGAACAATCAAAGAAAAATACAACTTGAACATTCGAATGAACAAAAGCTTCTTAGTTTGCACTAGTCATCTCAGATGGAAGATTCTCAGCAGAAGATTTTCATTTTCCCTCCCGGCATGAACTCCGGCACCCTTCCGTCGATCAAGTCTTGGATCTTGTTCCTAAGGCTCCAACAGACGTCAGTGTCATGTCCAGGACTGTCAGAATGGTAGGCACACCTTTCATCAGGATTGTACTTTAGGGAGGTTATGTTGAGCTTCTTGGGAGGATCCTTTAAAGCAATCAGCTTGACCTCCAACAAGCGTTTCAGTATTAGTGAGGATGGCACACCAGTCTCCGAGAAATGTCTTCCAGACGTATTTTGCTTACGCCAATTACCCTGTTGACGCTGGTGAGGTTGATGCTGGGCTTGTGACCCCGAAGCAAACTGAGGAGCTTTTCCCTTGTCTTCTTGCCCCACAGGTGGTTGAATGATGGCTTGCTCTTCAACCTTAGATGTTTGCCCCAGTTGGTTATCCCGAAGCAGTTGGTTGACGAGAACCCTGAGCTCTCCTTGTCTTTGAGATAAGTCTTGGATAAGAGCCATTTGCCCCAGCATCTGGGTTCTCATTACATCCACCTCAGCTTGCAGATGTTTCAGCCGTTCGTCCTTGTCGTCTTCGGGACTCTTCCTGACCAAATTTCCCATGAGGAATGTTCTCAGCTCTTCCTGCCCCTTGGATAGATTTAGGAGGATTTCCTCGAACCGAGTCTCTTGAGCGTGAAGATCCTGGTTGTCTTGTTGGGAAGCCATTACTGAAATAAACAGCGGAGATGGTAAGTGACCTGTAATCAAGGGTACCTGTTATGCAATGATGCGTATGTATGCATGCAATGTTTTCAAGGATCTCGTAGGGTAACCAAGAAAAACTTGTTAGAATTTGAATTTTGTAGCTTGATTGAAGGAACTTCGTGTTGTTGAGAGTCCTTCTTCAAGAGTCAAGGCTCACCATATCTAGTGGGTCATAGCCCCTGACTCAAGTCATTAACCTTGGCTAGAGGAAAATAAATCCCCTTTTGCCCCTTGCTAAACAGTTGGTTCATCATGACCTGCATCATAGACCCTTGAGATCCTTGAAATGGGTTAGTCCTCATGCAGGATGTATGCAATGGTATGATGGTATGATGTTATGCTATGCGTGGAGTGATGTAAGTAAACCCTGTTATGAGTCCAGGTTAAGGACTGTAAACAAACCCTGCAAGAAACTCATGTGTTAGATAACAAGCATGCAAGTAGTCAAGTTTGAAAGCACACAAGTCATACAAGACAGCCCTTAGAGTTTAGGCCAGCATGAAGTTTGGGGTACTACCCTCTTGAAGTTGGTGGGCTCAAAAACCTGTCCTATCAAAAGTAACCGGGTTCTAAGGATCTCAATATCATTGGGTTGTTTTCTGTGTTCATTGTTTTGATTTAGCCACTGAATTGGCGATCAAAATATTCCAAGAAAACAACCCTCAATGAGTGTAGTATCGAGTATCAACCAACTTCGGACTGCACCAAAGTCAGTTATCTCACTACCCCTAAAGAGGCCAGGATGGTTCAATTAAGGTTCCTAAGGTCAGTTGATGCTTCACGACACCACGCGGCGGCCCCGTACTCTCCTTGACTTGACTCAAGGGTTACCGGTACTCACCAAAGTGCCACGTCAACGTAGCAGACTGCTTCAACCGTGTCGGTATACCCCGCACAGTTCCCTCACAGTCTTGTTGCTACGCTCTAAGAGGTATCCCCTAGATCCGGGTTAGGATCTTTAGAACTCCCAAAACAGGCCCAATAATTTTAAAGCATACAAATCAGGCAATTGAAAACATAAGTATGATCTATCCTAAGGTACACCTCACTTTAAATCATCCCCAGCAGAGTCGCCAGTTCTGTGATCGGTGGAAATAGAACTGACTGTTTTTTAGCTGGTTTCACGAAATGTCGCGGTAAGCAAGAGTCGCCACCGTCTTTTATGTTCTCCAACATGGAAAGGACAAAAGCACAGCAAAATTCCTTATTTGAAAATGTTTCTCGGTTCGGGAGGTAGATTTATAGAAAGGGAAGGTGTTAGCACCCTTTCTATCCATGGTTATCCATGGACTCTTAGATACTTGCTCTTATGTTTTCAAAATGTTTGCTTTTCAAATGTGAGTGCGTTTGAAAAAGTTTCTTTGAAAGATTTCTGAATGACTCTTGTATCTTTTCTCAAGAGTGTTTGAAAAATTTGTTTTGAAAGCTTTTGAAGGTGTAAGGTGTGAAAAGTATTTTGTTTGTTTTTGAAAAGAGCAAGTACCCATGAGTCATCTACCTACCCTAAGGAATTAAGCTGTGTAAGTGTCCTTTAGGTAGTGCCATCCCACCATTGAGAGGTACGTAGCACCACCGTTGGAGGTGTTCAGGTCAATTCTATTATCGGGACAGTGTGGTCACCGAAGCAATGGTAGGACATCTTAGTGGTAACCCTAATGTCCTAGATCCTTTGTATCCGAGGCAACCGTTTCGAGGCAACTGGATCTTTTGGACAGAAGGGCGACCTCTAAGACATCCTATACTTGATGACCACGTTCGAGGCAACCAGTGAGGCGTACCCTAGGGGTGGTATGTGCATGTGTGTTGTTTCATGTTAATGTTTATCTTGTACATGTTACTTGTGAGCTACGGATTGATTTTATTTTTTCGTACATTCTTTCATGCATTTTTTAGCAGTTAGGAGTGCGGAAAATAAATTGCAGAAATGTAAATCTAGATATTACAAGGCGCGGGTCTATACATCGCCAAAAACAAAAACCCGTTTTGTAAAATAAAGTGCGAGAATTTAAATAAGGCGATAAAATCCTAATTACTATTACATCCTCTGTACAGATACATGAATATAATCAGAATAAATAAATACGCGCTAATAAAAATTAATCGGGAACGTCCTAAGGGTTTTGACCCTTTTAAGAAAAGAATTGAATTTTTTGTCCTTTTTTGTAATTAATAAAATTAAAACTAATAACTAATTAATTAATTAATTAAGAAAATGATATTTTTGTGTTTTTATGTTTTTAATGAAATAAAATAAAAAGGAATTAAAATTAAAAGTTAATAAAATCTAATTCTAAATTTATTTTAGTTATTAAAAAAAAGATTAAAATTGCCTAATTAAACTAATTAATTAATTATAATTTAATTACAAAACAATGAATTAAAGTGAAATTAATAAATAAGAATAATAAAAATATTAGTTTTTTTGATTTTTTTGTATATAAAAATAATTATCTATGAATTAAATAATAATAATAATAGTTAATAATAATAATTAGTTAAAAGAAAATAAAAAAAGGAAAAGAAAACAAAAGAAAATATGAAAGAACCATGGGGGTGTTGGCCCAGGTATGGAGGTTTGAGGAAGCAATATGGCCCAATAAGCTTAAGCCTTTGTTGACTTTAGGAATTGCCTGCACGTGCTTTGACTTGGAGCATGGTATCCAGCATCTCATAGCCCCTGGATTGATCTTTGAGGCCACTTGGCGCATGATCGTTTGATGCACATGGTGGAAAGCCTTTGTGAAACCTGCACAGGAACATGTTATGGAAAAATAGAAATAAGCATTTGGGGGACCTGGGATGTTGATGGAGTGCTTGGAAGTAGTTGAATCTGGCTAGATCAGGTCTTTCGAGCTTGACAACTTCAAGGAAATTTTTGCAATTTTGGGGCGTTCTCTAGGCTGTGTGTATTTGTCTGTAATGTTTTCTCATGACTTGTATTTATAGAGGAGATGGAGGGGACAAAGAAATAAGGCAAGAATCCAAGCCATAAATCCATGCTTTCAAACCAAAATCCAACAAATTAAAAAGCTTCCAAAATTTGCAAAACTTTCCCTTTCCATGCTTACATGTATCTGGACATCTTGGCACAAATTCAAAATTTTGTGTACAAAAAATAGCTTGCACGAATTTGGCAGCTAGTAAATGGCATATAAAGGTCATTCAAACCACAAAGATCCCCTTTAATTAATTGTTTTGATTTTATTTGAATTTTATGGATTTAAAATGGATTAAATCAATAAAAATTAAATAAAATAGAAAAATTAATGTTTAATCTTGAAATTAATCATGGGACACGTGGGTGGCATGACAAGGCTGAATCAAGTGGAAAAAAGTGGGCCCTTTTGTCAAAAATTGAAGTTTCAAGGATAGTTGACTTTTGCCATTTCACAAAAATTTCCCAACTTCTCCAATGCATATCTTGCTCAATTTTGATCATATGAACATGTTCTTGGACATTTTGGAAAGGTATTGAAGTCCTCTAACCAATGCCTTTGGTCCCATGTCATTTTGATTTACCAATCTCAAGTTATGGTCTTTGACTTAAAATGCCTTTTTGTTGACTTTTGAAAATGACCTATAATGTTGAAATTGATAACTTTTTGTGGGAGCATTTCTTGGACTTGGAATGTGAAGATGAGTTGTAGGAAATGTCCTCCCCTTAAAAATGAGCATTAGATGGGATTTTTATGATGAACCATGAAAAAGTTATGCCTTGGTCAAGTTACAGTTGACTTTTCAGTTGTCCAAAAATGGAAACTTTTGCATCTTGATGATTTTTGAGCCATTCTTGAGGAATTATGATCAAGACTTGATCAAATGATGATTTTGGCTTCAAAATAAGATGTTTACCAAAAATTTTGACTTTTGACTGCCAAATGACCATTTTGCCCCTGCAGTTGATTGTGAGGCAATTAGGGTTTTTGACTGTGAAACTTGACCTTGTGAGCCTTGAAACTTGGCATGTAGACGCTTGACAATGTATATGGGCATATGAGACTTGATTGAGCCCTTGAAAACCTCAACTTCCTTGCAGGAAGCAAAACCCTAATTTTGACTGGCTTAGGAGGCAATTGGACTGTGCAACCCTTGAGAGATTTTGAACCATTTGGAGATTGCCCCTGACAAATCTTGAAGAGTATGGGAGGGCAAATTTTGGGGTACAACAGTAGTGTTGGTGAATGTATAAAATTTCTGCATCCCTAGTGAAGTTGTTGTTGTTTGACTATCTTCGTGGTCTATTTTATGGTTGCATACCAAGGGTTCAGGAATCCCCAGCAAAATGCTCTTCAACAAAGTTTTATTTCCTCAATGAAGTTTCATTCCCTCAACAAAGTTTTGTTTCCCCACCAAAGTTTTCCTTTCCCGCATCTGATTTATTATCTTGGCGTTATCATCAACACGGTTGCACGTTATCCTTTCTGGAGATTATAGTCTTGCCCTATTCGTTTCCAGCAACAACCAATTTCTAGTTGGCATTCTCTTTTAAAAGTTACAGTTTTGATCTGATCTTCTCCAACAGGGGTTGCAATTTATCTTTGTAACTCCTCTCAGTGTTTGTAGCCTGTTTCTATAAGTTTCTCAGTTTTTACTCCCAATAAAGTTTCATCTCTTCAAGGGTTTTCTTTCCGGCAGTTCCTTATATTTTCTCTTCTTCAGCCGATTTTGCAGAGATACCACAAAGTGAACACTACAAATCCCAAAACACGTGACAATGACAAAGTGAACAACTTCTTTATAGATAATGCAACATATTAGCACGATTCAAAGTCCTGCAATCCACTTATACAAAATAAGTCCACTAATAATTAGAAAATCTGAAGTTATTCAAAACAAATATTCTTAAATATGGCGATTAACATTAACGCCATTCAAAACCAGTTGAAACAAAAATTAAAGTTAACTATTTCATTGAAACAAGCTTAACCCAAGATACATATGAGCAAACAAATGAGAAAGTTATATTAACATTGAACATTCAATTTTCCAGCTTCCAAATCAAAATAATAACATTAGTAATTATGATACAAATTCATATAAATGAAAAATTAGAGGTTTTTTATTCTTTCCGGAGTTGAGACAAGTGATAACAAAAAGAGGTAAGAGCTTTGATTTCGAACTCGACAATTTCAATATCAACAGATCGACGAGTTTGATTTCGAAAGGGAGGAAAAATGATTTTAATTTTAAAGAGGAAAATGGAAAGCAATTTTGGAGGTCAAATTCAAAATTGATTTCGGGGATGAATATCAAAATCGATTTGGGTTTCGACGGTGGAAATCGATTTAGATTATAAGGTGAAAATCAAAATATATTTAGACTTGGTTACGAGGGAAAACAATAATGAAATTGGAAATCAAATAAGAAAAAAAAATTGGAAAAATTTAATGGAAGACGGAAAGTTGTATGAGAGCTTGAAGAAGTGGTTTTTGAAAATAATTGAAAGGACACGCTAACCTAGAACATAGTTTTTATTGCTTAGTTTTTATGGACTAATAATGATTTGGTTTCTTTATTATATGTTTTTATTCTACATGCATTCACAATTTTTTTTAAATAACCAAAATTTTCAATTTTAAAATCCAACTAACCAACCTTTCCCTATAATTTTCAATTTTAAAATCCAACTAATCAACATTTTCCTATAATTTTCAATCTAATCATATTTCAAACACAAAAAATAGATTAAAGAGGAGGACTTGAATTGACACCTCCAATTTTATTTTTACTTTTTCTAGTTACTTGCGGATTGATTTAGTGTTACCTGCGAATTTTGTTGCTGATATTCTTGCGGATTTATCTACGGACAAACACGCGTAGGTAAATCCGCAAGTAAATTCGCAGGTAATGTAAAAATTCGCAGGTAAATCTACATGTAATTGGAAAAAAAAAATATAGGAGACGTCAAATTAAGTGGCGCCTCCTCTTTAATTAATTTTTTTTTTGTTTGAAACATGATTATATTAGAAATTATGTGGGAAGATTGATTAGTTGAATATTAAAATTAAAATTTTTGATTATTTAAAAAAAAAGTTTCTGTATTCACCATTGAAACTAAAAAGTATAAATATATAATTGGCCATAAATTTCATTTCATTTATTTTTGTAAATTTAAGTGCAATTTTTCCTAATGCCGTCACGTTGACACTATTAAAAATTAACATTATACTTATATTATTATATTATAATTTATAGGTTTTTTTATTGGTCCTCCATATTAAGTCGAGTGTCAATCACCACTGCACCAACTAACGATTGATATAAATTTATAGGTTTTTGTTATAAACTTAGGTTTCTTATTTTAATTAAAGTTATCGCTATTAATATTATACATGTATTTTTATTCATTTCTAAATGAAAGATTTATAATATTAATGATATCATATTAATTGTAATGCAACACTAAAATATTATTTTTTTATTATTTGAATGAATTATTATTGTTATAATATTTTTAATTGAATAAAAAATCATAATACACTAACAGTTTTTAAAAAATTAAAATTAAAAATTATACTATATATAATAAATATATATGAAATAAACTTGTGTATGTTTGGAGGAATAGTTACCAACAAACTTTTCATTGATGTTAAATTTGTATGCAACGCTTAAAAATTGTAGCATTTGACTAAAAGAAATTCTTAATCGTTCCCATAAATATTTCAAGGGTCATTTATTAAGTATTGTGAAAACATTTGCATGAGAACGCTTCGAAATTTTCCCCATATAGATTTCACGGAACACTTTTAAGTTGTTGCAAATAACTTGTAGGCATCAAGTATAAAATGTTGCGAGAAATACATTTTAGGCAACATTTTTGACATATTGCGTAAAACAATGTTGCCAAAGACAATAAATATTGCTTGAGCCAACTTATTCATCATGTGACAACTCTTTATCCAACCACTCTAAATCCGCCAACTCCGTCATATCCATCAAAACCATTATTTTCACACATTGAACCATAAATTTGATTCTTAGAGCAAGTTCTGAAACTTATGTGATCAAGAACTTATTTCCCCTAACAGGTGGTATATTATAAAATAATATACTAGTTTCTTATAATATTATACAAGTCATTTCTGATAAGTATTGAACAGAATATGCAAAAGATATTTTGTTGTAGATAGCAGAATCAAACATGGCTTTAAATAGCCTTACAAATAACAGAACGTGCAAAGAGAAAAAGATAACTCCTCCTTATAATTAGGAAGGACTGGGTTACAGCAAAAACTAATTCAAACTTAAAACAAACTTCTACTCCTAATATTTAGGAACTTTATTAGCAACTAGAAAGACCAATTCTAAAACACGTAACTCTCAACAAATCCCTCCCATAAACTAAACATGCGTGCGGCATATTAGTTTATGCCCAAACTACTTCTAACACCAAGAGCTTCTCTGAGCTTCTCAAATTGATCCAGCTTCAATGGTTTAGTCATGATATCCGCTACTTGCTCGTTTGTGCCACAATATTCAATATCAATTGATCCATCACTTGTAAGATTTCTTAGAAAATGAAATCTCACATCAATGTGTTTAGTTCTCCCATGAAAAACTGGATTTTTTGCAAGCTTGATGGTGGAAGAATTGTCGCAACGGATTTTAATAGAATCAGTTTGAGTACCTTCAATCTTCTTCAAAATTCGTTGCATCCAAATGCTTTGACAAGCACAAGAAGCAGCATCAACATACTCGGCTTCGGTTGATGATAAAGTTACTATAGGTTGCTTTTTAGACGCCCAAGCCATAGCTCCACCACTTAGCTTAAATACATAGCCTGAGGTGCTCTTTCTATCGTCCAAATCACCGGCATAGTCACTATCCGTGTATGCCATTAATTCGTTTCTGCATTCTCTTTTATAAAAAATACCGAAGTCAACAGTAGCTTGAATGTATCTCAGTATTCGCTTAGCTGCTAGCATGTGCGTCTCCATTGGATTAGACATGAATCTACTTATGAGGCAAACACTGTACATTATATCTGGCCTTGTTACTGTCATGTACATTAAGCTTCCCACAATCTGCTTGAACAAAGTTTCATTTGCTTTTACTCCGTTCTCCTCTTTTGACAGCTTATTTCCAGGAACTATAGGATTTCTTACTCCATTACAGTTGCTCAACCCGAACTTCTCAAGTATTTCACCAGCATATCCTTTTTGGCTGATGTAGATGCCATTGACACCTTGATGTACTTCCACCCCCAAAAAGTATTTCATCTCTCCAAGATCAGTCATCTCAAACTCGGTATGCATTGAGCTTTTAAAATCTTGCATCATGAATAAATCGTTACTTGTAAAAATAAGATCATCAACATAGAGACTTACAATCAGAATTTTGTTGTGTTCACGTTTCTTTACAAATAAAGTGTGATCATCACAATTCTTTTCGAACCCTTCTTTGATGAAATAACCTTCAATCTTACTAAACCATGCTCTTGGGGCTTGTTTCAAGCCGTAAAGAGCTTTGTTTAGTTTGTACACCTTGTTCTCCTCTCCTTTCACCTCAAAACCTTGTGGTTGAGCAAATTAAACCTCTTCGGTGAGTTCCCCGTGCAGGAAGGCACTTTTAACATCAAATTGATACAACTTCCAGCCATTTCTTGCTGCCAATGCGACCACCATTCGAATAGTGTCCCATCTTGCTACAGGTGCAAATGCTTCGTCGTAATCAATCCCTTTTTCTTGAGCATACCCTTTGGCCACCAGTCGCGCCTTACACTTGTCAATCTCTCCATTTTCGTTCAATTTAGTTCGATACACCCATTTTACTCCTATTACTTTTGCTCCCACGGGAACCTTTACGAGCTTCCAGGTACAATTCTTTTCTATTGCCTTAATTTCAAGGTCCATTGCTTCCCTCCATTTTTTTGATTTCACTGCTTGTTCATAAAACAAAGGATCAGCGGATATATGTAAAGCAAAATTTTGTACCTCATCTTCGGAGAGTCCTTCTCCACTTGTGTAATCATCTAGATATGCCGGAGCCTTTCATTCTCGTACAAGTGGGGTTGCTGCATCAATACCATAAGTAGTATTTTCATCTGCTGTGTCTGAACTTGAAGAGGTTGTTGCATCACCAGAGGTGACATTCTCATCTATTGTACCACCTTCATCTAAATTTGCTTCTTCTTCTTCTTCACTTTCTTCATCTTGATTGAAGTTTTCCTCATAAGCTTCACCCCAATCAAGTATATCCCCTGTCTCTTCTTTTGTACTCTCCCAATCCCATCCTTCATTTTCTTCAAAAATCACATCTCTACTGATAGTGATTTTTTTTGTAAAAGGATTGATCATTTTGTAACCTTTGGACTCTTCACTATAGCCAATCAGAACCTGCTTTTGGCTTTTTGCATCTAATTTTAATCTCTTTGCATCTGGTATATGCACATTTCCAACACACCCAAACACTTTGAAATATTCAACATTCGGTTTTAGATCACTCCAACATTCTTCTGGAGTTTTGTTCTTCAAAGAAGCAGTTGGACTCCGATTGAGAACATGACACGTCCACTTCACAGCATCTGGCCAAAGAATTTTGGGCATGTTTTTCTCTTCAAGTAAACATCTCACCATATTGAGGATAGTACGGTTTTTGTGCTCCGTAACTCCGTTTTGCTGAGGCGTATATGCTGTAGTGAGCTGTCTTCTTATGCCTTGTGTTTTGCAAAATTCTGAGAATTCCTTAGAGTTGAATTCTCCTCCTCTATCTGTTCTCAGGCTGCACATTGATAAACCACACTCTTTCTCTACCATTATTTTGAAATTTTTGAAAGTCACAAAAGCTTCACTTTTCTCATTTAGAAAATAAACCCACAATTTCCGACTATAATCATCTATGAATGTTAATATGTACCTCTTTTTACTGTACGAAGCAGGCGAAATAGGGCCGCATATGTCGGAGTGTATGAGTTGCAACTTCTTTGTGGCTCTCCAATTGCTCTTCTTTGGCATAGCTTCTCTTTGTTGTTTTCCTAACATGCATTTTGTACACCTTTTTGTTGGAATTTTGATGTCTGGCAGCCCTCGAACCATCCTTTTATTGTGAAGCAAAGCTAGATTTTTATAGCTCAAGTGCCCATATCTTCTGTGCCAAATTTCACTTGGCTCTTCAATTTGTGTGTTGAAGCAGGAAGGTGATTTTAAAATGTTTGCAATAACAACAAACATTTTATTTGCTGTCATTATGCTTTCCATTATAACACCATGAATAGGATGATACAATTTGCAAACTCCATGTTTGATAGTAATGGTGATGCCTCGCTCTTGTAACTGACCTATACTGAGCAGGTTATTACGCAATTTAGGTACATAGAAAACATCACTTACAGTACGAGTTTGACCTCCAACTTCTAGCTTGATTCTTCCTTTCCCCATCACCATTAGCTTGGAATCATTTCCAAGTTTTACAGAATGCTTAAATGTTTCATCAAGTTGTGTGAACCACTCTTTGTTTCCTGACATGTGGTTTGAACATCCGGAATCAAGAAACCAGATCCCTTCCCTTTTGCCTTCGTTGAGATCAGCCTGCGCCATTAACAACATTTCATCTTCATCATTGATCTCGGCATAGTGAGCCCGCTTCTTTGAACTGCGACATTCATACTGAAAATGTCCCAAATTGTGACATTTATAGCATTCAACAGCAGATTTGTCAAAGAATTGTCTGCCCCTGCCTCTTCCTCGACCCCTAAACGTGCCTCTGCCTCGTCCAACTCGCTCATCATGTGTAACTTTCAATGCTTGATCTTCTTCTACAGATGATTTCATCCTTTGTTCATGAATTAAAAGGCTACTTTGGAGTTCATCCACAGTTAAGATATCAACATTATTTGATTCTTCAATCGAACATACCACGTAGTTGAATTTTGTAACTAAGGATCGAAGAATTTTCGATGTGATATCAGCTTCTTTGAGACTCTCACTGCATGCTTTCATCCTCTTGGCAATTGATAGTGTTCTTCCAAAATAGGCATTGACAGTTTCCCCTTCTTTCATCTTCAGAATTTCGAATTCAGTTCGTAGGGTTTGGAGTTGTGCTCTCTTAACTCTTGATGACCCCTTAAACTTCTGCTTCATTGAATCCCAAATTTTTTTGGAAGTATCATCGTTCATAATTGTTTCCATAATTTCTCGATCTATGGCTTGATAAAGGTAATTTTTTACCTTCTTGTCTTTCAATTGTTGTTCTGCGATAACCTTGTTTTCTGCTTCTGATGGCTCTCTTCCGGCTGGAATCTCAGTTATTCCATCTTCTACTAGGTTCCAGTATTCCTTTGAACGAAGGAAATTCTCCATTAATTTTTCCCAGTGTTCATAGAAGCCATCAAATTTTGGGATGGCTGGTTGCACAAAGCTACCATTGTTGGTACTTTCTGCCATCTCTCTTTACACTCTTCTCACGTGTTTCTCTCATACTCTTCTCACGTGTTTCTCTCTCAATCAAAACTTTTTGATAAAGCTCTGATGCCAATTGATAAGTATTGAACAGAATATGCAAAAGATATTTTGTTGTAGATAGCAGAATCAAACATGGCTTTAAATAACCTTACAAATAACAGAACGTGCAAAGAGAAAAAGATAACTCCTCCTTATAATTAGGAAGGACTGGGTTACAGCAAAAACTAATTCAAACTTAAAACAAACTTCTACTCCTAATATTTAGGAACTTTATTAGCAACTAGAAAGACCAATTCTAAAACACGTAACTCTCAACAATTTCACTAAAAATGCATTTTCTATGGTGATTGCGGAGGGATTTTCCACAACACCTTTTCTTAAATTTAATCTTTTGTGTTGTCCTCATATGTGATGTGGCCATTTTCTTTCTTATCAAATTTGATGAATATCAAAGCGTCTCCTTCCATATGTCTTGATTATCTGCAATCTAGAAACAATAACCTTTTTGCGAAGACAAGACTTTGCAGCAAACAATCAAATAGGAAAATTAGGTACCCAACTAGTGCGTCCTTTTGACTTAGTTAAGGAACACTTAGCTATCCATGTCATTTTACCTCTAGGAACTTTGCCATTTCTAATATTACAAAGACACCTAATGTGTCCTCTGTCACTCCAATAATAACATATGACTTTAGATGAAATACTTTTTCTATTTATTCTAGCAACGTGAGGGTTTTTCTTAAAAACAAGCCTTTTATCAGTTGAAGAAGTAGAACTAGTATAAGATAATGAAATAACATGTATTAATTATCCCTTCAATTTCAAGTTTTAAAGTTTGACAAGTAACACAATCTACGTTTTCTACCTATTCAAATAATGTTTTAGAAACATATAAACGCTCATCAACCAAAGATGCATGTGTTTCCTTTAAGAAATCTAAAATGCTATTAAGACCTTTAATCTCCTTGACCATCGAGGTTTCTTAATCAGACCTTCCCCCTTTGAGTCATGTTTTTGACTCATGAGTGGACCTGGTTTTAGTATTGGGCCTTCGCCCATTCCTCTTCATATCCTCCATGCTGTTTTCTTCTATCATTTTATGCTGACTTTTATTTAATTAGATTAGTTACTAACTTTTGGTAATTAGGTTAATTAATCGAGATTAAGTGAAATCAATATTTTCAAAAAGAATTAAAATGTTTGATCAAACATCCAGTTGTTTTCAAAAATAAATTCAATTGAACGCGATTCAAACGCTTGGTAAACACCAAGTCCTTTTATCGATTTTAAATCAAAATGCGTAAACTCTTTTTTCTTAATAAATGCATTAGACGGACGAGATGGGCGTATGTCCTAACTATTCCTTGAATTTTTAAATACAAATTCTATAGCTTGGTCATTCAAATATCTGCGATCCGTTTAAAATATAATAATTAAGCGAGTTTAGCTCAACTCATTAAACGGTAAATGGACAAGATGGACGTATGTCCAACCTTTTCCTCGAGTATCTTAATACAAGTTTTATAGCTTGGTCATTTGATACTCATCTTTTATTTAGATGTTGTGACTAAAATCGTCTCACTTTTCTCAATAAACGGATAAACGAACGAGATGGACGTATGTCTCACCTTTTCCTCAAGTGTTTGAATACAAGTTGTATAACTTGATCATTTGACACTTTAATCTTCTAGAACAAAGTCAACCAATCAAACTATCTTTCTCTCCCCCTGCGCGACTCTGAAAAACTTTTCACAAAGAACATGTTTACCCATTATACCGCGACACAAACAAATGCTTAAGCCTCCCCCACGAGCACATATGATTATTTACCGCTGGAATGCAACCCTAACATCGTTCATTAAAACCAACCAACACACAAATCTCTTCCACCACGAACTACGAAACTATGATTTTTCTATTGCACCTAGGAATATGTAAGCACATGTCCTTGAAATCTTTGCAAGAACAATAATAAAAAAACCCAAAAAAAAAACTCTTTCTTTCTTTCTCGCATAACAATTAGAATATCGCAAGAAGACACCACGATAATACTCATTCACAAAATTAATTAAATGGATCCCGTTGAGTACAATTGATATGAGAGATGCTAATATTCCCTTCTCTCTTGTATAACCGACTCTCGAATCTGCTCTTGGTTGCGATGACCATTTTCTATTCTTTCGTGGGTTTCAACGATATTTTCCCATTTCTTTTGAAATAAATAAAGTTTAGTGGCGATTCTGTTATATTTCGAATAGACGATATGTTTAGGTATTTTTCACGATGCGACATCCATTAACTTATTTTTTTTTATGATGAGCACATTTTTTAATAAATATATTGGATGGTTTTTTTTATTAATAGATCCAATTTCCATTCCTAATATATATGCTTTACGTTTTCTGCTAGTACTAATTTTTTTATTCTCATTGTCAGTGTTGTTTACACAACTTTGCTCATTGTAGCCTATCTCTTCAGAAGCATTTCATAAAAATGTGCATGTCATGAGTCTTGTGAGAAAGTAATGTCTTATTGTATTTGAAGGATATGTTTATCTCTTCTTTTCTATATTTGATTTTGTGTCTATATATGAGAATATGTGCAAATGTTAGAAGAGACAAAGAACACAAAAAACACATGTATCAAACAATTTGGCAAAAGTACAATAAAAGTCCAGCAAAGAAAAACATGTTTGAGAAATAAACATAATAATAAAGAGAACACTAAAAGACCTAGGCTAGATTTACATGAAAACAAGCCCCCATCAACGCAACAACATCCTCCAAAATAAATATATGCCTAAGATTTTCTTACCAACATTGATGTTCCCCATATAGATTTTTCAATTTCCATTTTAATTGCTACCATAAGACATATTTGGAGTATTTATTGTCTGACTTTTTTTAGAACTGGTGTTTGCTACAGGACGAGGACCACCGGTGTTGTAAGCCAATCCTTCTCTCGTTTGTTTTGAGATTTGATTTTCCTTAACCTTACTAGAATCCTTCTTTTTTGAAAGAGGTTTTGAGTAACTCAAACTATTTGTTTTTGAACTCATTCTATATGCTAATACAAAAAATTAGATTTTCTTTAGATATATTAATATGATTCATGAAATGGCCATTTATATTGATTAACTACATAGAAATCATGGAATGTAACATGAAATTTATGGTAAGTTTAAGCCACATTTATTTGGGCATTTCACAAGTTGAGGTTAGTCTAAATATTTCAGTTAATGTGAAATTTCTTTGTTTTCCCTCGTTCCATCATATGTAGCATTTACTACAAAGTTCTTGGTACATTCTATGACAAATTCATAGGAGTTTATCTGTTTCATTTATGTTTGTTTTATTTTGAAAATCACAGACAAACATATGCTGAAGCGGCACTTGGTGCCTGCAAGAGCTGTGGTAATATACTACAACAATTCAGTTCCATTTCCTATATATTTTCCGATAAGGTTATATTTTTTAGGTTGTATATATGAAACCAGACTAGTCAATGTTTAAACCTTATCAAGCTAGGTAGTTTGGAAGCAAAACCTATGCGTACGTAGAAATGGTGATTAATTTTCAGTAATATTTCAGTTTCATAGTTTGATATAATATTAAGATGGACCTACGAAATATTAAAAGAAACCACAGATGCAAATATAGGTAGTCTTCAGCGAAAGATGTTTTGTGGGTTGAACAAGAATGAGAGAAAGTGTCAAAGATCTCAATCAAACTGTACGCGTTTCTATATTTTCCAGGAACATAGATAGCAAGAAGCTATGTTATGCTACCGTCCGCGTGGCGTTTCTACGCTCCTTAGAGCAAGTTCTGATACTTATGAGATCCACAACTTATTCCCCCCAGTAGGTGGTATATATATATATATATATATATATATATATATATATATATATATATATATATATATATATATATATATATATATATATATATATATATATATATATATATATATATATATATATATATATATATATATATTTCTTTAAATATATTAATATAATAATGTACTAAAAAAAAACTAACCATTGGTAAGAGAAATACTCCTCACAATCTTAAAAATCTTCTTACAACGCCTTATTTTATGTGGAGTACCATTACCTTGTAAAAATGTTTGATACCGTTAAAATATTAGGCTTTATTTAAGTTGTGTAATCTAAGTCAATGTTTAATTAGGATTTGTTAGTTTATTTGGTGTATAAGTTAGGTGTATATAAATAATTATAGTTTGTTTCATTATTTGTAACAATTCAAGTCAATAATATATTCTATATTTTTCTTTATTCTCTCTTTTTCTCCTCACTAAAAGTGTCTCACGCACTAACAAATTGGTATCTAGAGTTCAACATAGATTCTTGATCGTGTTTTTAAGAATCACACATGAGAGATCGTATTTTTGGAATTGTGGATTGTTCACTAGCAATCGATGCGAAGATGAATGGTAACAATAGTATTCTGAATTCTCTTTCAACTCTTGACAACAAGAATTGAATTTGATGGAGAAAAAAGATGCAATCTCTGTTTAACTTTCATGAGACCTCAGAAGTGGTTACTAATGACGCGTATTGCATAGAAAACAACACTACAACGAATAACACTTTTTATGATGAATGTTTCATCTTCACCATGCTAAAAACCGAGAGAATATATCATGAGAGCATACTATTTTATTTTATTAATAAGATAAACAATATGTTATGTCTGCGTTATATAAAATAGCGGGTAACACAGCTATAAGTTAGCGCTTTTTTATCCATAAAAAGTTAATAAACATGTTATTTCAGTTTTCTTCAGAACCGAGGTAATATAACTATAATGAACCTCAGTTCGACTCCCCGATGCCGCATTTAAAACTTTTTTCAAGAATTTATCACTAGACATTTTTTCCAACATGCTAAAAACTTTTATATCAATAAACAAGAATAGGCAATAATAGAAAAAAAGAAATATTTCATTGATAATAATAAAAAAATAACACAACAAAGAAAACTACTCAACAAATTCAAATTTCTCAGTCAACTCAACTTCAACATTACTCCTAACTATCTCTAACTTATAGAAAAGTTCAGAAAGAACTCTTCCATAAGGTATGATAAAAGTCATTTCCTCTCGAAAAGTCTTTATCAGTTCCTTCAACAAGTTTAAAATTGTCAGAGAAAGATTAACTCTGAAGTTGTAGGTGAGGAGATTTGCCACTAGAAAATGAAACCAACATTTTGCAGTTGGGATTAGAGATTCAGGACTGGAGAGCTTAGTTTGGTTTGTATAAATTCAGTGAAGTTGGATTGAGTAGACATTCTTGAATTTATAGTGTTCAACGCAACTACGTGTCTCTTGACAGTTTATTATCATTGCAATCAATGATGCAGTAATGAAGAAATAAGAGTCATTGACATAGGATTGTATGAATTCATCATGACCAGCTAGCACAATAGAGTCATTCATCCAAAAATCATTAAAGAGATTAGTGTATACGGGACCGTTAAGAATGTGAAAGTAACCATTCAATCTTTTTCTGTTAGCAACTTGTCTTAGTTGAAAATGATAGAAATTATTGAAATCAACATACTTTTCATTGATAACAAACAAAAAATTTGCATCTATTTATGATAAGAAAATAATGAATTTGAAATAAAAAAAAAAAACAAGATACAAAGAGTTGGTAATGGGACATTAAAAATAGGAAAATATTTTTAAACAATGTTTGAAGACCCAACGAGCTGCTAATTAGACGTTTAAATAGCCCAAAAGCCTCCTTGATAATCCAAAAGAGACGTTACGCCTTGAATATAGATGATCATTGCTATTCTAGATAAGTGATATTATTCCAATGCCTGCGTGCCACGTTGGTGTTCTAACCTCTATTTTAATTGTATTTTTTATTGATAATATAAATGTTCTAATCCGTCGATTTTCCATAAAAATCGAGGGAATATTTTAGCGTTAAAATTAAACGCTAAAATTGGAACCTCTAATTTAATTATAACTTTTAATTGTAAATTAAATTCTCTAACCCGTCGGTTATCCTAAAAACCGAGGTAACATTTAGTGTAAAAATTGAGATATTTATCAAATCCTTGTCATCCATTTCATGACTATCAACAATCAAGACATTATCATTAGTGATCTGCGTCAAACATAAACTACTTTCATTATAAAAGAATTCTGAAACTACCAAGACATTACCATTAGTGCTTAAATTTAAGATTTGCAAGAGTCTTTATCATGAAGAGTTCTCTATGGTTTAAGGTTTGTGTTCTTAAATATTTATTTGAGCAGAAAATCATTTATTTATCTAACCCTTTTTTGTGTAATTCTTTTTTTTTGTTCATATCAGAAACAAATGCAAGCAAAATTCAATATCACGAAGAGTTTAAGGTTTGCAAGAGTGTTTTCCATGAATAGTTCTTTGTGATGGATTGCAAGAGCAAAAAATTGTTTGGGTTTAAGGTTTGTGTTCTTAAATGTTTATTTTAGCAGAAAATTATTTATTTTAGTAGAAAATCCTTCAATGGACCTTCGATAATAACCTACTAAACCAAGAAAACTTTGAATCTCAGTCACAAACTTCAGAGTCTTCTATTGCAACACCGCATCAACTTTAGAAGGATCCACAATAATTTCACCACTAGAAATCACATGGACAAGGAAACTCACTTTTTGCAACCAAAATTCACATGTCCAGAATTGTATTACACCTCGTTTTTCAAGTAGTTTTTTTAACAAAGAAAAATAAAATATGGAGCGCCATGGAATAAAACCTCGACTTTTTCAAGATGACGTGAAAGTTTCGTCATAAAAAACGTTATTTATTGTAGTGACGAGATGGACGTATGTCGTACCTTTTCCATGAATTTTTCGATGCAAGTAGTATAACTTGGACATTCAAATATCCACGATCCTTTCAAAATACAATAATTAAACGAGTTTAGTTCAACTCATTAAGCGGTAAATGGACGAGATGCACATATGTCCAACCTTTTCCTCGGGTATCTTAATACAAGTTGTATAGCTTAGCCATTTGATACTCATCTTTGATTAAGATGTTGTGACTAAATTCTTCTCACTTTTTCTCAATAAACGGATAAACAAACAAGATGGACGTATGTCCCACCTTTTTCTCAAGTGTTTGAATACAAGTTATATAACTTGGTCATTTGACAATTTTATCTTCTAGAAGCAAAGTCAACCAATCAAACTATCTTCTCCTCCCCCAGCGCGACTCTGTAAACCTTTTCACAAAGAACATGATTACCCATTATATCGCGATACAAACGCTTAAGCAACCGCGAGGGCGTACAGATATTTACCGCTAGAATGCAACCCTAACATCGTTCATTAAAATCAACCAACACACAAATCTCTTCAACCACGAACTACAAAACTATGATTTTTCTATTGCACCTAAGAATATGTAGACACATGACTTTGAAATCTTTGCGAGAACAATAATAAAAAACCCCTAAAAAAACACTTTCTTTCTTTCTCGCATAGCAATTAGAAGATTGCAAAATTAATTAAATGGGTCCCGTTGAATACAATTGATATGAGAGGTGCTAATATATTCACCTTGCATAATAGACTCTCGAATATGCTCTTTCGTGGATTTTACCGATAATTTTCCCTTTTCTTTTGAAATAAATAAAGTTTGATGATAACTCTATTGTATTTCGAACATGCGATATATTTGAATATTTTTTACGCTGCGACATCCATTAACTTAATTTTTATGATACATTTTTTAATATATATACTTGATGAAATTTTTATTAATAGATACAATTGCCATTCCTATTATATATACTTTACGTTTTCTGCCGGTACTAATTTTGTTATTGTCATTGTTAGTGTTGTTTACATGTAACTTTGCTCATTGTAGCCCATCTGATCAGATGCATTTCATGAAAATGTGCATGTCATGAGTCTTGTGAGAAAGTAATGTCTTATTGAATTTGAAGGATATGCTTATGTTTTCTTTTTTATATTTGATTTTGTGTCTATATATGAGAATATGTGCAAATGTTAGAAGAGACAAAGAACACAAAAAACACATGTATCAAACAATTTGGCAAAAGTACAATAAAAGTCCACCAAAGAAAAACATGTTTGAGAAATAAACACAATAATAAAGAGAACACTAAAAGACCTAGGCAAGATTTACATGAAAACAAGCCCCCATCAACGCAACAACATCCTCCAAAATAAATATATGCCTATGATTTTCTTGCCAACATTGATGTTCCTCATATAGATTTTTCAATTTTCATTTTAATTGCTACCATAAGACATATTTGGAGCATTTATTGTCTGACTTTTTTTAGAATTGGTGTTTGCTACAGAATGAGGACCACCAGTGTTGTAAGCCAATCCTTCTCTCATCTGTTTTGAAGTTTGATTTTCCGTAACATTACTGAAATCCTTCTTTTTTGAAAGAGGTTTTGATTAACTCAAACTAGTTGTTCTTGAACTCATTCTATATGCTAATACAAAAAATTATATTTTCTTTAGATATATTAATATGATTCATGAAATGGCCTTTTATATTGATTAACTACATGGAAATCATGGAATGTACCATGAAATTTATGGTAAGCTTAAGCCACATTTATTTGGGCATTTCAAAAGTTGAGGTTAGTCTAAATATTTAAGTTAATGTGAAATTTCTTTGTTTTCCTTCATTCGATCGTATGTAGTATTTACTACAAAGTTCTTTGTACATTCTATGACAAACTCATAGGAATTTATCTGTTTCATTTAAGTGCAAGAACCGTGGTAATATACTACAACAATTCTGTTCCATTTCCTATATATTTTCCGATAAGGTTATATTTTTTAGGTTCCATATATGAACAAGACTAGTCAAGGTTGAGACACTGTCAAGCTAGGTAGTATGGAAGCAAAAGCTATGCGTATGTAGAAATTGTGATTAATTTTCAGTAACATTTCAGTTTCATATTTTAATATAATATTCAAATTTGTGTTTCAAAAAATCAAAAATTAAAATTTGAAAATTAAATATTGGATGGTAGCGTCAAACTCACAGGTAAATCCGCAGATAATTGGAAAAAGTTAAAAAATATTATAGGAAGCGCTAATTCAAGTGGCGCCTCCTCTTTAATCCATTTTTTTGTTTGAAATATTAGATTAGAAATTATGGGCAAATATTGGTTAGTTGGGTATTAAAATTGAAATTTTTTGTCATTTGAAAAAAAGTTACCTATCTGTCATCCATATCTACAACATTTATTGTCTCTTACAACGGTTCAAAATTGTTGCCAATTGTCCGAGGCAACGCTCTTTTTCTCTTTGAGCACAATATTAGTAAGCGTAGCCTAAAATACAAGAATAGGGGACGTTTTTCTTTGAAATCTAAGACAATGTTTTATAAATGTTGCTATATATAGGGTCAATCACAAATTGTGTTTTAATAAATATATTGGATGGTAACGTCAAACTCACAGGTAAATCTGCAGATAATTGGAAAAAGTTAAAAAATATTATAGGAAGCGCTAATTCAAGTGGCGCCTCCTCTTTAATCCATTTTTTTTGTTTGAAATATTAGATTAGAAATTATGGGTAAATATTGGTTAGTTGGGTATTAAAATTTAAAATTTTGATCATTTGAAAAAAAGTTACCTATCTGTCATCCATATTATCCCTACAACATTTATTGTCTCTTACAACGGTTCAAAATTGTTGCCAATTGTCCGAGGCAACGCTCTTTTTCTCTTTGAGCACAATATTAGTAAGCGTAGCCTAAAATACAAGAATAGGGGACGTTTTTCTTTGAAATCTAAGACAATGTTTTATAAATGTTGCTATATATAGGGTCAATCACAAATTGTTCCCTAAAATTATATATTTCTTTTTTTTCATCCTGTTTTTGTATTATGTAAATATAATACAATTATGTATAAGCTAAAATTTAAACAATGTTTTTTCTAACTTCTATATATATAGAACATAATATTTACAGTTTTTGATTTAGTAAATATAATCAATTAAAACCCAATAATAAGACATGGTATAAAAATGGTATTAACAAAGTTGAATTCATACATTAATTCAAATACTACATATTTGTAAAAAAAAATGATTAACATTATTAAATAAAAGATATAACTTTTTGAAAGTTTAATGATTGATACAAGCCTAAAAAACCATCCAACTCATTCATCTTTGTCTTAGAACTCTTTGTCATTCCTCTTGAAATTCATTATTCACATAGCCCACTTAAATAAATAATCCTCTACATCATTTCCTCATTTTCATTGATATATTTCTACATAAAATAAAATAAAAAACAAAATACACAAGTCATAAATGGTGTTGGGTCAAAAGACAAATAGAAAATCAACAAAGTACACAAGTCATAAATGGTGCTGAGTCAAAGGACAATTAGAAAATCCTCGAGAGTTAAATCCTACACAATTAAAAATCAAGACAACAAGAAGAACAAAAACATAATTAAAAGAGAACCGCAAACAAAAAAAATCATAACACTTTAAGCCACTAGAAAAGAAATGCAGGCAAAAATGTTAAAATCTTCTATGAACCAAACACGCAAGACTTCATAAATTTCAAAATTTTCACTTTCATTATACTATGAGAAAATCTGTTAGCATCTTCAATAGAGTTATTCAGAAATAAAACCCCAGTAAGTTACTTGCTAATAAGCTCTTAGTATTTAAAAAAACATTTTGTACTTACCACACGGGCTATCCGACCGGCTGTTGGACTGATTTTCAATTTTATCAAATCAGATTTAAAACAACTATTTTAAAAGGATGATTTTGGAGATTATCAAGTAAGACAAAAAAACTGGTTAGGGGTTGTTTGAAACAAAGTTTGTTGTAAATTAAAAAATATACCTTAACAGAGATACCACAAAGTGAACACTACAAATCCCAAAACACGTGACAAAGTGAACAACTTTTTTAGAGATAATGTAACATATTAGTACGATTCAAAGTCCTGCAATCAACTTATACAAAATAAGTCCACAAATAATTAGAAAATCTTAAGTTATACAAAACAAATATTCTTAAATATGGCGATTAACATTAACGACATTCAAAACCAGTTGAAACAAAAATTAAAGTTAACTATTTCATTGAAACAAGCTTAACCCAAGATACATATGAGCAAACAAATGAGAAAGTTATATTAACATTGAACATTCAATTTTCCAGCTTCCAAATCAAAATAATAACATTAATAATTATGATACAAATTCATATAAATGAAAAATGAGAGGTTTTTGATTCTTTCCGGAGTTGAGACAAGTGATAACAAAAAGAGGTAAGAGCTTTGATTTCGAACTCAACAATTTCAATATCAACAGATCGGGGAGTTTGATTTCGAAAGGGAGGTAAAATGATTTCGATTTTAGAGAGGAAAATGGAAAGCAATTTTGGAGGTCAAATTCGAAATTGATTTTGGGGGTGAATGTCAAAATCGATTTGGGTTTCGACGGTGGAAATCGATTTAGATTATAAGGTGGAAATCAAAATATATTTAGACTTGGTTATGAGGGAAAACAATAATGAAATTGGAAATCAAATCAGAAAAAAAAATTGGAAAAATTTATTGGAAGACGAAAAGTTGTATGAGAGCTTGAAGAAGTGGTTTTTGAAAATAATTGAAAGGACACCCTAACCTAAAACATAGTTTTTATTGCTTAGTTCTTATGGACTAATAATGATTTTGTTTCTTTATTATATTTTTCTTTCTACATGCATTCACAATTTTTTTTAAATAATCAAAAATTTCAATTTTAAAATCCAACTATCCAATCTTTCCCTATAATTTTCAATCTAATCATATTTCAAACACAAAAAATAGATTAAAGAGGAGGACTTGAATTGACACCTTCTATTTTATTTTTACTTTTTCTAGTTACCTGCGAATTTTGTTGCTGATATTCTTACGGATTTACCCACGGACAAACACGCGTAGGTAAATCCGCAGGTAACGTCAAATTCGCAGGTAAATTTGCAGGTAATTAGAAAAGAAAAAATATAGGAAGCGTCAAATTAAGTGGCGCCTCCTCTTTAATCAGTTTTTTTTGTTTGAAACATGATTATATTAGAAATTATGAGAAAAGATTGATTAGTTGAGTATTAAAATTAAAAATTTTGATTATTTGAAAAAAGTTTCTGTATTCACCAATGAAACTAAAAAGTATAAATATATAATTGACCATAAATTTCATTTCATTTATTTCTGTAAATTTAAGTGCAAGTTTTCCTAATGTCATCACGCTTGACACTATTAAAAATTAACATTATACTTATATTATTATATTATAAATTATATTTTTTATTTTTATTGGTCATCTATATTAAGTCGAGTACCAATTACCACTGCACCAACTAACAATTGATATAAATTTACAGGTTTTTGTTATAAACTTAGGTTTCTTATTTTAATTAAATTTATCGCTATTAATATTATACATATATTTTTATATTATTTTTATTCATTTCTAAATGAAAGATTTATAATATTAAGTATATCATATTAATTGTAATGCAACACTTAAATATTATTTTTTAAGTATTGTGAAAACATTTGCATGAGAACGCTTCGAAATTTTTCCCATATAGTTTTCACGGAACAACTTGTAGGCATCAAGTATAAAACGCTACCATAAATACATTTTAGGCAACATTTTTGACATATTGTCTAAAAAAGTGTTGCTAAAGACAATAAATATTGTAGTGTATCTTCATCTCTCTCATCTTATTCATCATGTGACAACTCTTTATCCAACCACTCTAAACCCGCCAACTCCGTCGTATCCATCAAAATCATTATTTTCACACATTGAACCATAAATTTGATTCTTAGAACAAGTTCTGAAACTTATGTAATCAAGAACTTAGTTTCCCCAACAAGTGGTATATTATAATATAATATACTAGTTTCTTATAATATTATACAAGCCATTTCACTAAAAATGCATTTTATATGGTTATTGTGGAGGGATTTTCCACAACATCTTTTCTTAAAGTTAATCTTTTGTGTTGTCCTCATATGTGATGTGGCAATTTTCTTTTTTATTGAATTTGATGAATATCAAAGCGTCTCCTGTCATATGTCTTGATTATCTGCTATCTAGAAATCATAACCTTTTTGCGAAGACAAGACTTTATAGCAGACAATCAAATAGGCAATTTAGGTACCCAACTAGTGGGTCATTTTGACTTAGTTAAGGAACACTTAGGTATCCATGTCATTTTACCTCTAGGAACTTGTGCATTTCTAATATTACAAATAGGCCTAATGTGTCCTCAGTCACCCCAATAATAACATATGACTTTAGATGAAATACTTTTTCTGTTTATTCTAGCAACATGAGGGTTTTTCTTAAAAATAAGCCTTTTATCACTTGAAGAAGTAGAACTAGTAGAAGATAATGAAATAGCATGTATTAATTATCCCTTCAATTTCAAGTTTTAAAGTTTGACAAGTAACACAATCTACGTTTTCTACCTATTCAACTAAAGTTTTAGAAACATTAAAACGCTCATGAACCAAATATGCATGTGTTTCCTTTAAGGAATCTAAAACGCTATTAAGACCTTTAATCTCCTTTTCATGTTTTAAAATCATTTTATTTTAGAGAGAAATTTTCTTAAAAGTGTTCATCAAATCCACATACATATTGTTAAAAGCTTTCGACAATTCTCTATATGAAAGCCTATTAGTTTAGTGTGTCAGGTTTATTTTAGATAGCATACTAGTCTCTCATCATTGCAACAATGAAAATCTTAATTAGGGTGAGAGAGATTATTTGTTATTCTATAACATTCGTAATCTCCTTTTTAGGTCTGGGCTTCTTGTCTACATATAGTGAATCAAATTAGGGTTGCGATTATGGAAGAATATCCATGGCATTGAGTGCAGTAATAATATGAAATCTTTCCAAATTTGGCCAAATATTGCACAAATGATTCCCACGCATTTTCCCTTTGATTTTCCCGTATATTTCATTCCTTATTTGATTGAGAGAAGATTTTTCCGATTGTGAGATTTGTGGCTTATTTTGGAAGAAATCTCGTTGCTTCCTTCGAATTTGCCTTCCTTGCCAGCCTTAAACTCCAATTCGAACCAATCATGACTTTCCTTATTAGAACCTTATTCTCCTTAATGGTTCTGAGTCGAATTGTGTCAGCTTCAATACTAGGGCTCCTTTGATTGAACCACCCTTCGCTTCGATTTCCTATCCTTTTGAAGAAAATTCCTTGGTCGAATTAGCTCTTATGGGATTGTGAACAAACAAGTCAAGAATCTGGCCTTTAATTCAAAAATTGAATCCACGATCAACATTGAATTCTTCCCATATTTGCAAGGAAAATATACCATTTTTTCATGTTCAGTGTACCTGGACATATTTTTCGAGTGCTGTCTTGATGGCCTCTTTCGAATGGCCTGGAATGAGTTCTTCGAATGGCCCTTATCCAAATAACAATCGAAGGGTATTTATTGGAATGTCAATCGAAGAGTCCTTTGCTACGCCAATCGAAAGATCTTATCCATGCCAATCAAAGGACACGGTTAACATGCCTGTCGAAGCTGCATTGACACAATGCTAAATCGAAGGATCCCCTGCCATGCCAATCGAAAGGTCTTTTCCATGCCAATTGAAGGACACGGTTAACATGCTTGTCGAAGCTACTTTGACACAATGCTAAATCGAAGGATCGCTTGCCATGCCAATCGAAAGGCTTTGACAGAATGCCAATCGAAAGGCTTTATCATGAGGCCAATCGAAAGGACTTTTGCAGATGCCAATCGAAGGACCTTTTGCAGACGTCAATCGAAAGACGTTATGTATATCTCAATCGAAAAGCATCTTGGAGATGCCAATCGAAAGGCATTTTGGAGATGCCAATTGAAAGGCATTTTGGAGATGCCAATCGAAGGTAATTTTGTAGGTGCCAATCGAAGGGCATTTTGTAGGTGTCAATCGAAGGATACTTAACCATCATTCGAAAATTTCCTTGTCTTTAGGAAAAGGTTTGTAACCACCTATGCAAGAGAAAATCATGGAAAATATGATAGGGTAAATTTTAGGGTACAACAGTGTGATATACCCCTATGATCGTTATTCTTTGCCCCTATTTATGAGACTCCTCTTAGATGTTTTTGCCCCAGTTAGGAGCTTCCCGGGAAGGATGACTTTTGATCAAACCAAATTTGAGATCTTCTTGATGCTAAGTATTGTTTCGTAGACAAAATTGTACATTTTGAAAAAGTAATTCTGTTTGATGCACACGTTAGTTCTTGAAATCAAAATTGATTATTTGAAAACATATGGAAGGTTAGAAGATGAATATTCGAAGAAGTGAAGAAGTTAGAAATAATTTTAACAAACATAGGAGTCAGTTTAACACAAATCTTGCTGAGTATGATTTCATAGTGAACCTGGCCTCAATTAGGACTTTTAAAGGTTGTAACATGGCCATGGTTCATGGTTTAAGAAACAAAATATATAAGGCTTAAAATTTATTTATCCCGCCCCAATCTCGTTGATGTTCTTCAATCCTAATTTCAATTAATCCAACAGATGCGTTTAATCCTCAAGAGAAAGTTCGTAGTCACGCAGATGATGAGAAGTGTAGATAAAGTTCCAAGCACCGATGAAAAGCATTGACAAGATCCAAGCACTGATAAGATTCAAACACCGATGAAAAAGCTTTGATAAGATCCAAGCATTGATAAGATCTAAGCATTGATAAGATCCAAGCGTTGATGAGAATCCTTGATGATTCTTGAGGTGGCAGTCACAAGATTGTTTTCAAATTTATTGTTTTCTTATTTTTGCTTGGACGAATTTTTTTGAATTTTTTTCGATCCATCTGGATGCCCTAACTTTTACGTCAAATTTTTTATTTCTGTTGACATAGCGGGATTTCACCTTTTTTTTGAAATGTTTTTTTTGCTTTCGATTTTAATGATTCGTGACTACCATGCTGATTGTTATAAACTTCGTCTTCATTGCTTCCTCGATCTTGATTGATGCACTAAGGAGAAAGATGTTGTGAACTTTGTCTTATTTGATTCCTCAATTCTGGAAGATGAATGCGAGGAAGATGATGTGCTCGAGTCTTTGCTTAGATCGTTCTCTCGATGATGCATCGAGGAAAGAGATATGCTTGAACCTTTGCTTAGATCTTTTCGATTCTCCTGGGATTTGAATGCATCGTCGAATTAATTGAAGTTTAACCTGCCCTTGGTTATGATTAAGGTTTTTTAGAGAATAAAAATAACTCTGACTTCTGGCTCGAGGGGGTTAACTATGGATTAACTCCTTATATCTCCGCTGTTTAGGAAGTGAATCAATGTCTTACATCGTCAGCTAAGCCTTACTATTAAAAAGCATACGTCAGCAAAATTCAATTATTTTGTATTTTCATCATTCTCCATTGAAGTTTGTTAATTTAAAAATGGAAAAGAAAGAGTGAAAATGGAAAGTTGTTGATTTTTTTGTGTTGAAGGAATCAATTTAAAAAACATGCATGCTTATTTTATTAAAATTAGTTGGCCAAAAAGTACAAAGTTTTGACAAATAACACTTAGCAAGAAAGAAATTACAATTTGAAATGATAAAAGCCTAATGATCTAGAGATAAGCCTTCTTCTTGATCCACTTACTTTAGGAGATGCTTCGTAGTTTTTGGACTTGTCAGATCATGGGGACGACCCTTGACTTTTCTTAGGCATACTTATTTCTTTGATAGGACAATTTCTCTTGATGTAGAGGGGTCATCAATGGTAGTGCCATTTGAGGCGCTGTGTAGGCCTATAGTTGTCATGGTGAAGGGCTGCCTTCTCTCTCCAATAAGACTTATAGGACCAAACTCCATTGATTCTCTAGTATATAATCTCCTTCCACGGTTTCAGACTTTCTTAAGTTTGTTGGTGTTTCCAGTGATTTCTGGTAAACAACCGCTAGTCTTCCAAACTATCGAATAATCTTTATTAACGCTACTCAATCTCTTTGGTAACTCACAGGATCGACTAGATTGATCCTAGGACTCCTTGGATATCAAGGTTACTCTCACAATCGAACAATTATTCATGGGTGCCATTGTACAAATGTTTGGTTTACTTCGATCCCTCTCTCTAAGAGTTTAAAATATGGTCAAAATGTATGTGAAAACTAAGTTATACGAATGATTGCTAATTGTAATGCTGATTGAAAAGACATATAAAACTGTATGGAAGATGAAGTAACTGGTTTCGACCCATAAAACATTTAACATAAAAGGTTTCTGGAATGTGGGAGTTTAAAATGTGAAGAAAGCGTTTAATGCAAGAAATCTAGGAATGACTTTAAGTGAAAGTACATGCTTGAAGAATAGTAAAGGTATTGAGAGCGTAAAAGTTCTCTGAAATATAGAGTGCTTCGAAATATAAAGAATGCAGTAAAATGTAAAACTTTAAAGAAAAGGCTTTGAAATGAAAAGACAGTAGATAAAGAAACTTGTAAATGTTATTCGACAGAAAGAAAAAGAAGGAAAGTGCTGGAAATAGTAAAAAGGCTTTTATTAAATTAGAAATACATGGTGCTATCATACATACATCTCTCTTGCATTCGTTTCCCTTGCCATGTGGTAGTTTGAATGTTATTGAGTATTTTGTATAACAGATATGACACACTGAAATCCTAACACTAAGACTTCTATTTATACTAATTCGACCCTAACGGTCTTGCTACAAGATCATGCCACGTTTCGAACATGCAAGACAATGCTCCTTTCATCTTTCCACGTGTCCTCAAATGCTCCAACACATAACTTTCAAACTTTGAAAGTCCCGCTTTCATTTAAATTTCAAATGCTTTGGTGTTTCTCTGCTTCGAACGCTCTTCTCAGACTTAGCTTCGCTGCTGTTTCGAGATCCCTTTGGATACGCTCCCAAGATCACCGTTCGAAGCTTCAAGCTTTGACACACTCATTCGAAACACTGCTTCTGCAATTTCGAAGCGTGGTGTTTTAATTCCATTTCGATCAGAACTTCTAGCTCTTTTTGAATTCTAAATAACATTATCAAAATCTTCAGCCAACAAATTGCCCCTTTAAAATATGTATTTCGATCTCTCTGAGAAATACCTATTTTAAACATTTATACAAGATTTTGATAGGATCTTCGAATCATCATAGCATTTAATGCGTTTGACCCTAGTCACATCAATCATAGCACCCTTTGGGTACCTTAACCGCCCAAAGTCACTTCACAGCATGGTGCAGTTATAAGTAATGATTGTTTTTAAAATCACGCCTATTACCTATATCAACTTCTCGCCACCTCTTCATCACACCAATCCATGATCTCCACGTATCATACTTTCACTCGGTGGATGTTTCATCTTCTTATTATAAAACGTCAATTTAACCTTCCTTTTTCCTTCTTTACACTCTAAACCTTTCAAACTCTGGAATTTTACTCTTCTTCTCTCATAAACGCTCTAAGCTCTCAAACAACAAAAATGTCTTCTTCCACATCATCTCAACTCAAGAAAGTCTCCAAGAAGAAGGGAAAAACTACAGGAGCAACTATGGAGAGTAAAATCGTCACCATTCAAGGCCAATCTGCTCTTGCTCCTCAAATGATTTCCAAAGAAAAAGAAATGCTGTACGCATCACAGGTACTCATCCCTACCCATGTTGCTGGTAAGAGGTTAGCCTTAAATGGCCCTCTTATAGTTTTTGAAATACTAAAGGACACCAGGACCATTTTTCCCGTGTGTTATAACTTCAAACCTTTATTCAACAAAATGGATGCCCCTAGGGCAGTAGAATTTCTTAATCCGAATACCACAGAAACCTCAACTGTTCATCCCAAGGACCCATTTATCTTGGATTATGTAAAAAGCAATTTTAAACCATTCCGATCTTGCCCTACTGCTGATGTTGCTTATCAAAACTGGTTTACGAAAGTAGAAGCCAAAAAATCCCAGCAATGGGAAGAACTAGGCATTTATAACCTTATTAAGCTGTCGAAACCTGGATTCACCTATAGTCATCCTCTGCTATTTGCGTCCCTCTATTTCTGGGATAGTACCTACAACACTTTCCATCTTCCAGGTGGAATGATCACCCCAACCTTCTTCGATATAGCAGCCATTACTGGGCTGTCGCCAGTGGGGGAAACTTATGTTCCTGACAATGAAGAGCACTCAAGCATAATTGACTTCGAAGTCAAGTTAGCCAGCTTCTCCAAATTTATCGGCCATTATCATGCTGAAGGGGATAATGTGTCTGACACAGAACACATTGCTTTCTTAACTCTGTGGCTGTCTAGGTACGTTTTCTGCAGTAGATCCCTGCAGGTAGCTAGTAGGTTCATTCCTTTAGCTAGGGATTTACATGAAAATCGCAAAGTGTGCCTAAGCGAATTACTCTTAGTTGACCTCTATGAGAGCCTGAGGTCAGCTGTTTCGAGCCTCAAATCCCACACTTCCAAAAACATTCTTTTAGCTGGCCCATTTTGGTTACTTCAATTATGGCTCAACGCCATGTTCGAACCTTCTTTATCAACTGCCAACACCATAGACGAACAAGATGCAGAAATAAGTGATAGGATAGTCGAAGGCACTAGGCTTCGAAGACTAACCCCTAATGATGACAAGGATGACTTCAAGGTTCAATTTTCGAAGTACATCTTGATACTCTCAAAAAGACACAAGTTCGAAGAGAGCATGGCGCCCTTTGCTTCGAGGGCTCATGGACCTTCTTGGTTCACCATGGCTCTCTCAGAAGCCATCAAGAGTAAGGAAATCCAAGATGCGTGGAGAGCTTTCTTGCTTCCTAGACTTATCTCTTCAAGGATAACCCCAGCTAAGAACCAAATTCTTCTCTTTGCCTACCAACCAAACTTCGTTTCGAGGCAGTTTGGCCTATGCCAACTGATTCCTGAACCTTTGTTCCAGACTGAGAGCGCCATCACATCTGGTCGAACTTTCAAGGCAAGGGAAGCCAAGATCCAACAAGAACAATATCAGGGCTTTGCCCAATTTGAACTGATAGCCTTCGAACCTACTCATCTCGCGGCCAAAGGATTTCTGGAGTGGTGGATTTGGTAGAGGATGAAGAAGACCAAGAGCACGAAGCAAATGAAGGGGATGGTGATACAATCAACGAAAACCCAGAGGTTGAAACAAACGAGGTTCCCCTACGCGTGGAATTCCCCCAATCCTCTCCGTCTCGAATGACTGACGAGGAACTGGCACTTCTGAGGCGAAATGACCCTATTGGGTACATGAAGGCAAAGTTGGCCCAGAGGGACATCCCACTCGCTAGGGCTGGCACAAGTTCAACCAGCTATCCTCTTCCCACAGATGAAAGAGTTGTTCTTCTCAACAAAATTAGGAGAACTATTCTCAATGTGGATATCTTCGAAGTGCTTAAGCAAGATAGTACTGCTTGCTATACTATGAAGGAGCTGCTTACAAAGGTTAATCTCTCCAGCTGCTCTTTGCCAGTTAGTACTCTCTTGTTTGATCTTCAGAATTTGCTGGACAACGTAACTGGCTATCTTCTCCAAGACGAATCTGCTGCCAAGAAGGTTCACGAGAAACGCATTGCTATGGATGCCGCCTATGAACAAGCTTCGAAGCTTTCTCAAGAAGCTGAAGATCAGGCTATGCATCTGAAGCAGGCAAAAACTGAATATGAGGCTCGAGCTGAGTCCATTCTTATTTGGGAAAGGCAGATTCTGGAACTTCAGCAGAAAGTTAAGGAGGCTAAGGAACAACAACTAGCCTTCGAAACTAATCCTGCAGGTAACCAATTCGAAGAGCTTCTCAACCGGGGGCTTGCAGAAATGGAGACTGCAGAACAACTTAAAGGAGAAGTGGCAACCTTGGAAGGTGCCAGGCGGTTTGCTCAGCAGAGACTTGAAACATTTCGAAGTACCTTTACTCGATTGAAAAATAATGTTTATTTCTAGATTTTTTGTCTATCTGACCATAACTTTGGTTCTTTCAATGTAATATTCGAACAACGCCATTTTGGCATTCTTATCTTGCCATCTTGGCTTTTTTATAATACTTTGTTTACGTTGTTACTATTCGAATTTCCCGCAGGCTTGGTTTATATTTCTTTAAATATTTCCCATTAACCTTTAGGACACGTTTATCATCTAAGAGTTCTTCGACTTCGTAGGCATTGTTAGAGAAAACTTTTAGTACTCGAAAAGGTCCTTCCCAATGAGGTGACCATTTACCTAATGCTTTGTTCTTCTTATCCATAGGCAATATGACTCTCCAAACCAAGTCATTAATAACGAATACTTTTTTCTTCACCCTCTTATTGTATGTTCTGGCCACTCTTTCTTTTTGCCTCATCAAAATCTCCAACGCACGTAATCTAATTTCGTCCAATTCAACTAATTCATTCATCATCATTTCCCAATATAACGCGGCTGGAATTTCGTTTTGTTTCTGTATTCGAACTGATTGCAGATGAATTTCTACTGGTAACACTGCATCATGGCCGAATGTAAGTTGGAAAGGAGTAGTGTTAGTGGCTTCCTTTGGAGATGTTCTACAAGCCCATAACACTTGGTCCAGAGTTTTGTGCCAATTTTTTGGCTTCTTGCCAATATGCTTCTTGATTAATCCTATTATTACTTTGTTTGCCGCTTCGACTTGTCCGTTTGCTTGAGCATAATATGGGGTTGATGTTAGCAATCTAAACCCCATTTCTTGGGCAAATCCTTGCATCTTTCTACCAGTAAATACGGAACCTTGGTCTGTAGTTATACTTTCTGGTAATCCAAACCTATAGATAATGTGCTTTTGTATAAATTCGATAATTGCCTCTTGATCAGCAACTACCAAAGGTATAGCTTCAATCCATTTGGTAAAATAATCTACTCCTACCAAGATATATTTCTGACCTTTGGACGAAGCAGGATTTATTTCGCCTATCAGGTCCAATGCCCATCCTCTGAATGGCCATGGTTTGATGATCGAATGCAGCTCACTTGCAGGGGCGTGTTGAATTCCTGCGTGTTTCTGACATTCCTCACATCCTTTCGCGAAGTCTATGCAATCTTTAAGCATGCTAGGCCAATACAAACCATATCGAAATAGCAACCATTTCATTTTATGGCCTGCTTGGTGTGCCCCACATGCCCCATTATGGACTTCGGACAATGCTAAATATGCCTCACTCTCTCCTAGGCATTTCAATAAAACACCTTCTTGGGTCTTTTTGAACAATTCGTTCCCCATGAGGAGATATGACAATGCTCTATATTTTGTTTTTCTATCTACTTTTAGAGTTGGGTCTGCTAAATAACTCTTTAATGGACTTCGCCAATCTGTATCTGACAAAGTATTTATGGCTAGAATTTCGAATCCCTGTTTCTCGGCATATCCCAATCTCATACTTTCCAGATCCGATGGTGTGAATCTAGTAGCCATAACTCTTCCCCTTATTTCGACCAAATCCTTAAGATTCTTGGTAGATACTCTATAACCTGAAGCCAACTGCGCTAAGTCATTTGCTTCTTGGTTTTCTAATCTTGGTATGTGTTGAATATCCATGTATTCAAACTTTCTCAATAGCCTATTGACTATGACGAAGTATATCATTAGATTTTCCTTTATGCACTTATATTCTTTTGTGATTTGTTTGACCACCAACTCAGAATCTCCTTTAATTTCGACTCTGGTTGCCCCCAATTCCAACAAAGCTTCAAGTCCAACAATGAGCGCTTCATACTCAGCTTCGTTGTTCGAACAACGAGGACCGTCCAATTTATACTTGAATTTTGTTGGAATTCCTTCAGGAGAAATTAGAAGGACTCCAACACCACTTCCATTCTTGTGGGTTGAACCATCGAAGTACAATTTCCAAGGTTGTATTTCGACGTAACTCATGCTTGTCTGCTCAACCAACGAATGATCCACAATGAAATCAGAAATCACTTGACCTTTCATAGCTTTTAAGGGCATGAACGTCAATGAATATTCTGTTAAGGCCAGAGCCCACTTTCCAACTCTACTATGCATTATTGGCTTTGAAAGCATATGTTTAATGACATCGAAGTGAGACGAAACATAAACATCAACAGGTTTTATATAATACTTGAGTTTCATACAAGAGAAATACAAACAGAGACATAGCTTTTCTAAGTTGCTATATCTGGTCTCTGCATCATTCAGCACTCTACTTAGATAGTATATGGCTCTTTCGACGCCATTGTTATCTTCTTGTGCTAACATACTACCTATGCTAACTTCAGAGGCAGATATGTACAATCTCATGGGCTTCCCCCATGATGGTGGAGACAACATAGGAGGCTGGGAGAGATATTCTTTTATTTTGTCAAACGCCTCCTGGTGAGCTTCGTTCCATTCGAAGGCTTGACCTTGCTTCAGGCGAAGTAACGGAGAGAAAGCTTGAGTCCTTCCACTCAGGTTCGAAATGAATCTTCTGAGGAAGTTAACTTTCCCTAGCAGAGATTGCAACTCCCTTTTTGACGCAGGTGCTTTCGTCTCCATTATGGCTTTGGTTTTGTTCTGGTTGATTTCAATTCCTTTCTTGTGGACCACAAAACCAAGAAAATCTCCAGCCTGCACAAAAAATGCACATTTAAGGGGATTCATTTTTAAGCCATGTTTTCTCATTCGCTCGAATGATTGGCTTAAATGATGCAAATGTGCTTCTGCAGATATAGATTTGATGACTATATCATCAATATACACCTGCATGAAGGTTTCGATAAAGTCATGAAAGATTGAATTCATCGCCCTTTGATAAGTTGCCCCAGCATTTTTTAAACCAAAAGGCATCACCACCCATTCGTAGGTGCCTAAGGCTCCTGGGCAACGAAATGCTGTTTTTGCAACATCTTCTTCAGCAATGAAAATCTGGTTATATCCAGAGTATCCATCTAACATGCTCAAGTATTCGAATCCTGCAGCAGAATCTACTAGCATTTCTGCCACGGGCATGGAATATTCATCCTTAGGGGTTGCAGTATTTAAATCCCTAAAATCTATGCAAATCCTTAAAGAACCATTTTTCTTGATAACAGGTACTATGTTTGCTAACCATTCGACGTACCTTGTTGTTCTGATGAATTTGCAACGCAGCAACCTTTCGATCTCAGCTTTAATTTTTGTGAGAACCGCTGGCGCGAATCTTCTGGGAGTTTGTTTGATGGGCCTCTTGCCATCTTTGATTGGCAGCCTATGTTCGACCAACTCCCTCTTTAAACCAGGCATCTCATCATAATCCCATGCGAAACAATCTTTGTTCTCCTTAAGGATTTCGATCACTTTTTCCTTGAGGCCTGGGCTAAGTTTGGCACTTACGTAAGTTACTCTTTTTGTTTTGTCATCCCCTAGGTTGACTTCTTCAAGCGGGTCCTGTGCCAACATTTTGACACCTGAGTTTACGGGATCCCTTTCGAAGCCTAAGGGTTCTTTGTCATAGATGGCATCCAACCTTTGATCCATCTCCAACTCTTCGCTGGGTGAGCATTTCGAACCCCCCCCCCCCCACTAACTTCATTCGTTTTTTCAAATGATTCATTTATTTCAGCCTCTAAGGCCGCTTTTGATTCATTCTCAGCCATATAGGCCGAAATCCTTTCGAAAAAGGTAGACTCAGTCATGGTTAAGATTGTCGAAGTCCCAGCCTGCTGGCCGTTTTGGTATAGCACCTTCAACTTCCTCTTCTTCACTAATTATTGTTCTATCCCAGTAGAGTCCATCATGACGAAGTGTCATGTAGTAGTGGGCATTTCTAGTTTCATTCATCTCATCATTTGGAACACATGGAGCAATCTTTGCCAGATTTTTATCATAATCCCTTTTGTCAACTAGATTGACAGTTGACATAAAGTAACTCTGGTCTGCTTCGATGTTTTCCACGATTCCGTCATCTCTCCACAGGACTAGTCGTTGATGCATTGACGAAGGAACTGCTCCCACGCCATGGATCCACTCTCTTCCTAGCAGTAGGTTATAGTTGGCCTTGGCTTCGATAACCATAAACATGGTGGGCCTGCAACTTGAGCCTATTGTTAATTCCAACTGGACCACCCCCAGTGTTTTACCCACTTTTCCTTCATAATTGGATAGAACCATATTATGGGGCTTGATATCCCCTTCGCGGATTTCCAACCTTTTTAGCATGAAATGGGGAATCAGATTGACTGCAGCACCCCCATCCACTAGAACTTTGTTCACACCATGGACACCCACTTTCGCCCGAATGAAAAGAGGTTTGAGATGATTCTTCATTGTAGGCTCTGGACGTTCGAAGAACGCATTTTGTTCTTCAACAGCCCCATTGTCCATCACGTAGTAGCATACGGGCCTATGTTTCATTAAATCTGTGGTGTCTTCTTCCTCATATTCATTGATTTCGGTTTCTTGCCCGAATTCGCAGGGAAGCACAGACACTACGTTACAGTTCAGGTTAAATGAAGACTCCCCCTCCGATTCGAAGTTATCTGTTATCATATCTTCGTCCTCTTCCGGGCCTGGAGTGTATTCCTTTGGTCCGTCTTGTTGATCTTCAGAAAAAAGCCTTCTGTTGACTGGAGGTTTCTCTTCCGTCTGACTTTTTGGTTTGTTGGTGCTCGATTCACCTTGTATCTTTGTTGAAGTATCCCCTTTGTTTGCCACAGCTTCTCTTTCAGCCTTTCGAATCCTTTGCTGTCTGCGCCACTGGGATCTTGACATGGGGTTCTTTCCTTTGTAATTTTCTAATCTGACTTCCTCCCTCTTTTGTGTGTTGAATTGCCTCCTGTATGTCACAGCATGGCGTGCATTTCGTTCAGCATTCCTCCATTTGTCTTTGCCTTTGTCATTTCTGGCTTGCAGCCATCTATCGGTTGGCACTTCAGCAGGGAGTTTGAAAGTCACTCTTCGAGCAACTTTGGGGTGAGGGCTATCAGGTCTTCGCTGTTTGTATATGCTGTCGAAACGCGGACCCATCTGGGCAGTTTCTTGATGGCTCCAGCAAGGGGCGAAGGGGATCGTTTCGAAGGCCCTAGCCATGCTTTGGTCATATACAGCGGAACATCTTGGGCACACCAAGCACTTAGTTGCCCCCTTGTAGCAGCGAAAAATAAACTCCAATAAACTCTCTCCAGCCTTGGGGTAGCATCTAAAGAGTTGGTTATCCTGGCGCCAATTGTTGCCAGTTCGAGCCCTCTGTACCCTTTCGAAATTTGCAGCAATTCTTTGGTTGCAGAGGATGCTGCACCTAGGGCACAGTATCATGCCTGGATCTCCTTTGTGGCATGACATGAGATAGTCTTTGAGAGTATCATCTCCAGCGTGATTGTCCCCCATCCTATGCTTTTCTTTTTCTAAGTATTTTTCCACTTCCTTCATCGCAGAACGGGGTCTTTCCATGTCCACCATATTTATTTCCAAATCCCCCTCTTTTGTTTCGTCATCGCCCCATCCTGTGGGCTTTATATCTTCGATCTGGACCCTCGAACTTTCTGGGGCAGAATATTTGACCAGATAGTCATATTTTCCACTGGGTTCCCCTAGAGTGTCCCATATTTCCTTCTGAGAGGGGACTGGCTGCGTAATTTGTACTTTCTCTAATTCCAAACTCAAGCCCTCAGTGACTTGTGTAAATCCTTCGTTGTGATCCCCTTGGCCTTCAGTAGCCTGGGTTTCTCCTGCAACAGCCACAGGTCCAGCAATCGAAGTGTCTGGTGTATTCTGGATGCCTTCAGTGACTTTCTCGCTGACTTCGACCATCACCCAGTTTTCGACTTCAATGTCCTTCTCTCCAGTTAGGGTGTCGCTTCGATCAATTTCCACCATGTTGACTTCTCCAATGCATGCAGGCTCGGAGTAGTTGGTGTCTGCGACGTCCAAAGGATCTTCGTCCACTTTCATCTTCATCTTATCAGCAAACTTTAATCTGCCATCTTTGATTGCGTTTTGAATCAAATCCCTGAAAAGAAAACATTGTGAGGTCTTGTGGCCTAGGAAACTATGATATTTGCAAAATCCCCTTTTCTTCCTCTGGTCCAAAGGGGGTATTTTGACATTTGATGGCACAATTAGTTGGCCATCTTTGACAAGCAAGTCAAAGATTTCGTCACATTTAGTGACATCGAAGGTGTAAACCTTCTTTGGAAACTTATCACTTTTCTCATTTTCAACAATATCTTTCCCTTTCGTAGGAACTAACATTTTGCAGGAGTAAGGCGGGGCCTGTTTTAATTCAGCGAGGTCGATTTCGACCTCTTCGAATTCGAATTCAGGATATTCTTCTGCTTCCTCAGTTCCAACATAGGAAATCCTTTCTTTCTTACTATTCTTAAAGACTCGGGCTTTTTCGGCTTTTAGTCTTTCGACCTGTCGAACCCTATCGGCTAACTGAGCCATATCCCTCAAATGCTGAGTATCTAATTTCTTTCGAATAGAGTAATCCAATCCCCCAGCGGCCATTTCGACTAACTCATGCTCAGGCACTACTGTGTAACATCTGGATTTTAACAGCCTAAATCTATTCAAATAGTCATCAATGGGTTCAGTGAACTTTCTCTTAACACTGGCCAATTCCTTCAGACTTATTTTCGATTGTCCCATGTAAAATTGTTCATGGAATAATCTTTCTAAAAGGGTCCAAGTGTCAACAGACCCAGGAGGCAACGTGGTAAACCAAGTGAAGGCATTTTTTGTCAAGGAACTTGGGAAATATTTGATTCTAAGATCTTCATTATTGGCTATATCCCCCGCTTCGGTTAAATATCTCGCTATGTGTTCGACTGTTGACTCGTTGGTATCCCCAGCGAACTTTGTAAATTTAGGGACTTTGTATCCCCTTGGTAAATCAGTATGCATTATACAATCTAATATAGGAGACGCGTAATTTGGCCTCCTCATTCCCATATTGAGGCCGTTTTGGGTCATGATCCTCTCTATCATGGTGGTCAGATTATTTTCTGCCAAGACGTTATCGTTTCGAATCCTATGAACGACAGCATCGGCATCTTGGTTTCGACCAACCAAAACAACTCCCCTAGGTTGTTCTCCTCGGAATTCTGGGGCTTCTGGTCTTTCGATCCTTGCCCCTGGTTCCATAACTTCCCTTTGTGGGCCCGGCATTATTGGGGCTTCTAACCTCGGTGCTCTGGCCCCTAAGTTAACCTCTTCTCTGGGTGGTCTATGAATTGGGTCGTTGGCAATTTGTTCTATAACAGGCACGTTTGTTCGAAATCCCGCCTGGTTCTGCCTACGCCTTTCTGTGGGAGCAAAGAAATCTGCTATTCGACTCATATTGTCAGCGTTTTCCCTGTTCGTCACAGTCACATTCTGAACTATTGGGGCGAATATTTCCTGCATGGTTTGCGCTAACACCCCTATCATATTGTGGTTGCTTTCATCCATCAATTGCCTAAAAGCCAACTGGTTATCTGTGGTTAGGATAGGCAACGTGCTATAACCCACTGACCCTTGGTTATTTGACATAAATTGGTTTGCCCCAGACCCAGATCCTAGTTGTGGGGATGAATTTGATGTGGAATTGTGTAAACCTGCCATAAAAGATGTTGGCATTCCGTAAGAAGAACTTCTAATTCTATTCCCATCGAAGCCGGGTGGTCTAGTTGATGGAGATGCGAAATGGGATTGTGTCCCAGGTGGCGGAACGAATCCCCCAGGGTAGCCCATAGTTCCAGTATTTCCTAAGATCGAACTGTTGGTTGATACGCCACTTACTCCGTTGGTGGCCATGTTACTGGTTGAAGATGCAACAGCCTGTGCATTCGAAGGGATTACATTAGATGCTCCGCTCGAAATGGACGCGTTAGTACCTGTTGCCTGTGGGCCACCTTGGTCTCCCTGTTGATTGTCTGAATTAGACATTTTGTCCAAACGTTTTCTTCTGGATAAAGGTTGGTTGCTGTTGGTTATCTTACCACTTCTCAGGTTCATAAAACAGCAAACTTCTTAGGTTCCTACGTTTCTGGGATGGCTATGTCTCGACAATCCTTAATTCTGATATCCAACTATTGGTCCCACCAGGTGTGCCAATTTGTTTCCAGTGATTTCTGGTAAACAACCGCTAGTCTTCCAAACTATCGAATAATCTTTATTAACGCTACTCAATCTCTTTGGTAACTCACAGGATCGACTAGATTGATCCTAGGACTCCTTGGATATCAAGGTTACTCTCACAATCGAACAATTATTCATGGGTGCCATTGTACAAATGTTTGGTTTACTTCGATCCCTCTCTCTAAGAGTTTAAAATATGGTCAAAATGTATGTGAAAACTAAGTTATACGAATGATTGCTAATTGTAATGCTGATTGAAAAGACATATAAAACTGTATGGAAGATGAAGTAACTGGTTTCGACCCATAAAACATTTAACATAAAAGGTTTCTGGAATGTGGGAGTTTAAAATGTGAAGAAAGCGTTTAATGCAAGAAATCTAGGAATGACTTTAAGTGAAAGTACATGCTTGAAGAATAATACTTGAAAGTAAAGGTATTGAGAGCGTAAAAGTTCTCTGAAATATAGAGTGCTTCGAAATATAAAGAATGCAGTAAAATGTAAAACTTTAAAGAAAAGGCTTTGAAATGAAAAGACAGTAGATAAAGAAACTTGTAAATGTTATTCGACAGAAAGAAAAAGAAGGAAAGTGCTGGAAATAGTAAAAAGGCTTTTATTAAATTAGAAATACATGGTGCTATCATACATACATCTCTCTTGCATTCGTTTCCCTTGCCATGTGGTAGTTTGAATGTTATTGAGTATTTTGTATAACAGATATGACACACTGAAATCCTAACACTAAGACTTCTATTTATACTAATTCGACCCTAACGGTCTTGCTACAAGATCATGCCACGTTTCGAACATGCAAGACAATGCTCCTTTCATCTTTCCACGTGTCCTCAAATGCTCCAACACATAACTTTCAAACTTTGAAAGTCCCGCTTTCATTTAAATTTCAAATGCTTTGGTGTTTCTCTGCTTCGAACGCTCTTCTCAGACTTAGCTTCACTGCTGTTTCGAGATCCCTTTGGATACGCTCCCAAGATCACCGTTCGAAGCTTCAAGCTTTGACACACTCATTCGAAACACTGCTTCTGCAATTTCGAAGCGTGGTGTTTTAATTCCATTTCGATCAGAACTTCTAGCTCTTTTTGAATTCTAAATAACATTATCAAAATCTTCAGCCAACAGTTGGCGAGTATCAAGAAATCGATTAGCAAATGGATGGTAGTTGGATAAGGGTGAAGGTGGAAATGCATGAAATGAAAATGTGTGAATGTACGAAAATACATGGGAATGCAAAAACATTTTTCGCGTTTAGGTATGAAAACAAGTTTCATGGATATGCAATGCGACATAGACGTAGTATGATGATAGATGTAGGGGTACCATATATAGGTTTAAAGATAGGCATAATGATACCCTACACTGACTCAGATAATTGAGACAGGCAGAAACTCCTTAAAATATAGATATCGATTTGATGATATTCTACATTGTCTCATAGACTAAGAAAAGTAGGAGTTCTTTAAGGTTTATGGCAAATGAAAGATAACGAATAGTCCCTACAGGATAGGGACGATGATATAGACGAAGGCTTCTAAACCTAGAGTCGAGTTCCCAGTAGAGTCGTCAACTGTTGCAACTGTTTTTTTAAATAGAGTCGTCATTGTTTCCAGTGATTTCTGGTAAACAACCGCTAGTCTTCCAAGCTATCGAATAATCTTTCTGACTGTTATTCAATTCCTCTGGTAACTCACAGGATCGACTAGATTGATCCTAGGACTCCTTGGATATTAAGGTTACTCTCACGATCGAACAGATATTCATGGTTGATATTGTATATGTGTTTGGCTTATTTCGATTTCTCTCTCTCTAAAAGTCTAAAGATGTAATCAAAATGTGTGTGTGAAGACTAAGTTACATGAATAAATGCTAATTGTAAAGACATGTAAAATTGCATAAAAGTGAAGTAAATGGTTTCGACTTACAAAACAGTTAATATAAAGGATTTCTGGAACGTAAAAGGTTTGAAATATGAAGAAAGCGTTTAATGCAAGAAATCTTTAAATGACTTTAAGTAAAAATATGCGTTCGAAGGATAAGACTTGAAGGTAAAGGTATGGAAAATATGACAGTTTTCTGAGATATAAAGTGCTTGAAATATGAAGAAAACATTAAAATGTAAAACTTTGAAGAAGAGATCTCGAAGTGAAAAGACTGTAAATGAGAAAACTTGTAAATGTTATTTGACAAAAGGATAAAGGAAAGTGCTGGAAATGGTAAAAGGTTTTCATTAAATCAGAAATACATGGTGCTATCATACATACATTTCTCTTGCATTCGTTTCCCTTACCATGTGGTAGTTTGAATGTTACTGAGTATTTTGTATAATAGATATGACACACAAAATCCTAATACTAAGACTTCTATTTATACTAATTCGACCATAACGGTCTTGCTATAGGATTATGCCACGTTTAGAACATGCAGGACAATGCCTCTTTCGTCTTTCCACGTGTCCCCAAATGCTCCAGCACATAACTTTCAAACTTCGAAAGTCCCGCTTCCATTTGAATTTCAAATGCTTTGGTACTTCTCCGTTTCGAACGCTCTTCCCAGACACAGCCTTGTTGTTATTTCGAGACTTCTTTAGATATGTTCCCATAATTGCCACTCGAAGCTCCAAGCTTTGACATACTTATTCGAAACACTGCTTCTGCTACTTCGAAACATGACGCTTTACCTCATTTCGATCAAAACGTTTAATTCATTTGGCTTCTAATAACATTATCAAAATCTTCAGCCAACAGTCACCCTTAATTTTTATCCTAAAGGAAGGGAGTATAAAGAAATAACCCTAAAAATCAGAGATTCTAGATTTGGACTTGGTTCTAGACGAAGAGAAGGTGTTAGGCACCTCTTATTTACCTTTCTCACAAGGATACTAGGTTTAGAAGCACGATCTTAGGAAATAGGGTTTTTAATTATTATTGGGAAAAAGGGTTTGAATTTTATTTAGCGGGACTCGCCACGATTTTGATCGTATGCCTACGTATCTTCCTAGGAGAAATCATAGTTCCATTTTCGTTGTTCACGGTGTTTGATTTGTGTTTTTATGGATTGCGAAATATATTTTGAATTTCTCACATATGTCGTCTAAGAGTATGAATAAGCGGAGTTTGTTAGACCAAGTACGCAGTTAATTAAACACATTCGCATTCCTTTTTCGAAAATTAATGTTGAATTAATTTATTACGAAAAATAGGCTGATGTTTGTTTGAGTATTTTTTTATACGTAGAGCAAACTAGTCTGATATAGCCTCCTCATCACGTGGCCAGATATTGGCCAAGTGTCGCTTCGAATGTAGAAATTTGGTGAATCGCACGAGTTTTAATATTTTGATGTTTGAATAATAAACTGGTAGGCGATGTGTCGACCGATTTAATTACTTGAAGGTTGACATCCTATTATTATGAAATGCTTTAAATTTTGAATTTTGAATTATGTATAAGTTTTTGAATTTTCTCTTAATAAAAAAATTGATTTAACTAAAACTAAGTAGTTTAAGAAATCTAAATAAGAACCAAAAAACTAAATGAATTAATAAAACTAAATGGGTTAGACTAAAATCATAATATAAAACCTAAATTAAACAACTAAGTATATAAATTGGAAAAAACAAGTGGAGTAGAGGTTGCAAAGGGGATTAGGGGGTGTTGTTATTAGATGCAATCGGGCCTATCCGAAATTGAACCCCAATTAGTTATCATAATAATAAACTAAAAATTAAAATTAAAAAAAGAAGAACGGAAAAGACCTAATATGCTCCAGGATTCGTGTGGGGGATGCGTTCAATTATTCATGGTAAAAAAATTGTGCATTGACCTATCAAAAGCCCAAAATAAATAGTAACAAATTAATAGAGACATGTGGCAATTAATTTCTTAAAAAAAATAGGAAAAGAATGTAAGCAAGAATCTCTCAGATTAATGCTCTCTCTCGTTACCTTGCTTTCTCTCTTTACAGTTACAACAACATGGTCAATATTGATCCCAGACACCATAAACAAATACTTTCTCGGTGGCGGATCTAGGAAGAGGCGTGGCCGGAGCTGCTATATGGTGGCGGTTTGCAGCTGGAACAGGGGAATTGAAGGCGTTCGAGCAGTCGGCGTGGAGGACGGCCTCGTAGTGAGTTCGACGGAGAGGGTTGTCTCGCAACAGGGTGTGGGACGAGTGCGGCGGATCAAGCCACGATTCGCGGTGCTGGAGATTGATGACAGATGTGCGGTTGCGTCGAGCGGAATTACGGTAGGCCTTGCGTGGGTGTAGTTTGACAGTGGTGAGATGTAAAGGGTCCGACGATTATGCACAGGGAGGCTGGTGGCGGAGGTCGGATGGAGCGAGAGTGACTGCGAAGCTATTTTTTTGTACTTTATTTCTTATTTTTTCTGTACTGTATCTCTTCCACTACTGTATTTTTTCTCCTCACCTCTCTTTTTCCAATCGTCTTGATTTTATAACCCTTTACTAGGCTTTTGTAAATTAGGAAAAAATTAACTTGTCTGTAACTTTGATTTTAGGATTAACTTCAGGTTTGAATGCTCTTAGCAAACAATTTGAATATTGTCTGTAAATTGAACGCTATTGAATTTGATTTTGATATAATGAATTGTGTTTCCAATTTTGTGAGATCTACTTCTGCATTTTAATGCTACCGTCTTCGCGTTTGAAGAACAAGTTCTTTTTAACCACGCACGTTTTTGATTACTACAGCAGATGATACTGGTTTTGTTTTGGGCCACTTTTTTGGAACAACAATAAATGGGCCTGTGCTTTTTTTTCCAATGAAATTCTCTTTTTGGATGTTTTTCGGCCCTCTGTCTGATTTGTATTGGGCTTGTAGTGCTGGAATTAGACTTCCACTTTTTTATAAAAAATATCTTTCTAATCAACAAACAAAATAGAGTTTTATAAAGTGATATTCGTATAAAAAAATAATAAATATTAATAAAAATAATATTAGTTATAATTTAAATAATAGTTAAATAAATGATGCTGATAATAATGTTTATAATTTAAAATCGAGAACAAATATTTTCTTAAAAACAAAAGAAACTGAATGGATCGTAACATTCCTTTTTAAGACAGAAATTAATATTAATAATACCTTAAATAAAACAAACATTAGTATAATTATTATTAATTAGTATAAATAAATAATAATAATAATAATAATAAAATTATAACAAAAAAAATATTTTTAAACAAACTCAAAAAATTTGAAATGGGATGCTGTTTCTTAAATATTTAAAACAAAAATAAAATACATTATACCTCAATTCACTGCAAGAAATATCATCTTCAGCCACGTGTTTTTGCCACGTGATTATCATGTGGCTAAAAAAAGCCAGTTGCGACGTGATAATCACGTGACAACATGTTTTATTAATAAAATAAAGAAGTCTGGTGGTTGTCTGACTTTAAAAAAAAAAATGTCGCGACGTGGGATTCACGTCACCACTAAAAATATAATAAAAAATATTTTAATTGGTCTAACTTTCAGATGGATGCGTTTTTGAAATTTTGAAAAAGTAAGTTGCGACGTGTTATTCATGTCGCAACATTTAAGAGGGAAAAATCAAATCAATACAGATTGGCGTGATCAGCTTTTGCAGGCATGTGAAGAAAGAGAATATAACTGTTTGGATGGTTGCGACGTGAAAGTCACGTGACAACATTGCAGCGTGATTTTCACGTTGCTAAATGCTTTATACATTTAATTGCATCACGTTCCACAAAACAGACAGTATTGTTATCATCAACATTCAAAACTCTTCTTCTTCATTAACCCTCTTCTCATTCCATCCCTCCATTAAACCCTCTTCTTCTTCATAAAATCTCTTCTTCTCCAATATGAAATCCAACTTCAATCTCCATTAATCCTTGTTTTTTCAGGTAAATGAAATTTAATTTTGTCTCTATTTTATTTACAAGTTTTTATTTATTGTATTATGGGATTGTAATTTATTTTAATTTTTCTTTGAATAGAAGAAGACTGATATAGTAGAAGTAGATTGCAAAAAGGTTGGACAAGAAGATTGAAGGAGTTAGAAGATAAGAGATATTTCTTGAATTTTTTTTTTCATTTAGTATATTTTCTGAATTTAGTTAGATTTTAGGTTGAATTTGGTTAAATTATAATATTGTAATTTTCATTAAATATGTATCTTGATTTATTTAATTTATAAAAACAGAATAATATATAAATTTTATAAAAAACAGTTTTAATATTAATATATATTTTATTTAAAACAAATATAATATAATATTTTATGTATTGATTAAAAACATATATAAAAAAATAGTTTTTTGTATTGAATAAAAACATATTTAAAAAACTGTTTTAATATGAATATATTTAATAAAAACTGTTTAATGTTATTATTATAAAAAAAAATTATAATTAAAAATATATATATTTAATAAAAAAATATATATATATATATATAGAATGTTAATAAAAACTGTTATAATAAGAATTGTTTATGTTATATTATAGAATGTTAATAAAAAAATCTGTTATATTATATAGAATATATATTAAAACTGTTATATATAGAGAATATTATATTAAAAACTGATATATAGAATGTTATATATCATCTATATAGAATGTTAATATAAAATGTTAAAAAATATTATATTAAAAAAAATTATATAAAAATTGTATTATATGTTAATAAAAAATATTTATATATCATATATATAGAATGTTAATAAAAACTGTTTTATAATTAAAAAAATTATATAAAAACTGTATTATATGTTAATAAAAAACGGTTTTATAATTAAAAAATATTATATAAAAACTATATTATATGTCAATAAAACATTAATGTAGTATGTTAAAAAACATTATATAATGTCAATAAAACATTATATAATATCAATAAAATATTATATAATGTCAATAAAATATTATATATAGTATGTTAGAAAATATTATATATAAAAAATTGGATTATGTATTTAATTATTATATATTATATGTATGTTAATAAAAATGGTTTTATAATTAAAAATTGTTTTATAAAAACTATATTATATGTCAATGAAAAATATTATATTAATTATTATATATTTAATAAACTATATTAATAGTATATTTAATAGTATATAATAAAAAACATTATATATTAAAAATAGTTAAAGTAAAAGCATATGTTTATGTTTAATAGTATATGTTTAGGATTATTATTAAGTTGATTAATTAATATTTCTAATTAAAAAGGTTTTGATTATATAAATTTACAGTAAATGGAATATTATAGGTATTATCGTAGTTGGATGTACGATAGACTATATCCAGGAAGATGCACACTTAAACTCAATTTTATAGACGGAGTTAATGGTTTTATGACGTGGACGTTTGCTCAGGAACGTTGTCGAAGTGAAGGAGGAGTTAGGTGTCTTTGTCTTAAATGTGGGTGTAGATATATAATTAGTGACCTAGAGGAAATAACACGTCATTTGCATAGAAAATGTTTCATTGAAAATTATTGGGTTTGGACGTATAATGGTGAAAAACTGCCGAGTAATGTACCAGAGACTAGCAACACAGATGCTTCAAGTAGTCAACCGGCTATGCAACCGCCTATGGAATTTGAGGAAAACTTTAATCTGATATGTGACATGGTTGATGATGCTTTTGGTGTTAACGTGACCTATGATCAACCAGAAGATTTTGACGGGGAAGAGTTGCCGAATAAAGAAGCGCAGAGATTTTATCAGTTGTTGAATGAGATGAATACGCCGTTGTTTGAGGGATCGTCAGACTCAAAGCTATCAATGTGTATGAGATTATTGGCCGCCAAGTCAAATTGGAATGTTCCTGATCAGTGTTTGGAGCACTTCGCAAAAATGATGTTGGACTCAACTGCAACGAAAGACAACTTGCCTGCGAGTTTCTATGATGCAAAGAAGTTGGTGTCGAAGTTGGGTTTAAGAGTAAGAAAGATTAATTGTTGCATTAATGGTTGCATGTTGTTTTATGACAACGAGTTTGGTACTCAAGATGGATCGTCGGAGGAATGTAAGTTTTGTCAGAGTCAAATATATAAAGTTCGCAATAGAGCCATTAACAGTAAGCAAAAACGTGTAGCAGTAAAGTCTATATTTTATCTTCCGATAATACCAAGGTTAAAAAGAATGTTTTCTTCAATGCACAGTGCAAGTTAAATGACATGGCATCATACAAACAAAACAAGCCCAGGCAATATGCGACACCCATCTAACGGCCATGCATGGAAGCACTTTCATGAGGTACATCCTGATTTTTCCGCGGAACCTAGAAATGTCAGGCTTGGATTATGCTTTGATGGTTTTGCTCCATATGTCCAAGCGTCTAGAAGTGCGTATTCTTGTTGGCCAGTTATTGTAACCCCTCACAATCTCTCTCCTGAGATGTGCATGACAAAACCATACATGTTTTTGACGTGCGTTATTCCAAGACCGTCGAGTCCAAAAACCAGAATTGATGTGTACTTACAACCTTTAATTGATGATTTGAAGAGGTTGTGGAATAATGGAGAATGGACTTATGATATATCCCATAAACAAAACTTTTCTATGCGAGCTTCCTTGATGTGGACCATTAATGACTTTCCAGCATATGGCATGTTGTCTGGTTGGGGTACGCATGGCTGAATGGGTTGTCTGCATTGCATGGAATGCACTAAGGCGTTTACATTGGATAAAGAGGGGAAAAGCTCGTGGTTTGACTGTCACCGCAGATTCCTACCATCAAATCATCCCTTTAGAAAAAACAAGACAAATTTCAAAAAGGACAAACGGGTAATAGACCGGCCTCCGCCTTGATTGTCACCAGTTGCTATATGGAACCAAGTTTGTGAACTTCCAAAGTTTACAGATACTCGCAAAGCATGTAGAATTGAAGGATATGGGGTCACACATAATTGGACAAAAAGAAGTATATTTTGGGATCTCCCGTATTGGAAAGATAATTTGTTGCGCCATAATCTTGATCTTATGCATATTGAAAAGAATTTTTTTGATAACGTATTTAACACAATGATGGATGTTAAAGACAAAACAAAAGATAATGTGAAGGCTACACAGGACATGGAAATTTGGTGTAATCGTAAAGAGTTGGAATTGAAGCCTCAACCAAATGGAAAATCATTTAAACCCAAAGCTTGTTTTAGTCTGACCCCCCAAGAAGCTAAAGCGGTTTGTGGATGGATAAAAGGTTTGAGAATGCCCGACGGGTATTCTTCAAATTTAGCAAGGTGTGTTGATGCTAACACTGGGAAGTTGCATGGTTTGAAAAGTCATGATTGCCATGTTTTTATGGAACAATTGCTACCAATTGTGTTTGGTTCTCTACCCAAACATGTGCTTAATCCACTCAACGAAATTAGTAAATTTTTTAGAGATATTTGTGCGTCAGCTTTAAGAGTAGATGACATCATTAAGTTGAACCAAAATATTCCAGTCATTCTCTGTAAGTTGGAACAAGTATTTCCGCCTGGTTTTTTTGACTCCATGAAACATCTACCTGTGCATCTTGCATACGAGGCTTATCTAGGAGGACCTGTTCAATATAGGTGGATGTATCCGTTTGAAAGGTTCATTGGTGATTCAAAGAGATCAGTGAAAAATAAAGCTAGAGTTGAAGGATCAATATATGCACATTACTTGCATCGAGAAACTTCACATTTTTGCAGTCACTATTTCAAGCACTTGATGTTAACTCCAAGAATCATAAGGAATCCTGTAAATGTTATCGAAAGAAGTCAGTACACCTTATCAGTCTTCGGGCTTCTAGGTCGTCCCTCTAGAAAGAAGGGTGAGCATTGATTGACCCAACAAGAAATGAAATTTGCACATGTTCATGTCTTAATCAACTGCATTGAAGTTAAACCATATCTTGAGTAAGTATAATCCAACTTTTTAATTTTCTTTACAGTGTGAATATAAAATTGATTACCTTGAAACTTATAGTGTGTTTCTTTTTATGGAATTTAACAACGCCTATTTTGATAGTACCGGTGTACAATAAACATCTGGTGTCATTCATGCCCAATTTCCAACATGGTTCAAGGAGAAATTGTATAGGGTTGTTGCACCGACTCCAGAAATTCTCCATTTGAGAAACTTGTCTAATGGCCCTCGTCAAAGCGCAAACAAATGGCACACATACTTCGTGAACGAATATAAATTTCACACTCATGAATGGACTGAAGGGAAAAAAAACCATAAACAGTGGCGTATTTGTGAAAGGAGTTACAGATGGTGGTGAAGATGACTTCTATGGTTTTGTTAAACATATCTACGAGTTAGTATACAATTACTTGGACTCGGAAAATAAAGTTGTCTTGTTTTATTGTGAATGGTATGATCCAACTAGAGGCACAAAAATAGATAAGACATATGGTACTGTTGAGATTCAAATGGACCAAAGGTACAAAGAGTACGACCCTTTCATAATGTCAAATATTGTTAGGCAAGTTTATTATGTTCCTTATCCTTCATTTGTGCCACGTAAACGACGGTGTTGTGTTGTAATAAAAACAAAACCATTGGGTCATATTGAAATTGACGATCTAGTGGAAGATGTTGCTTACCAAGTTGATGAAGTTGAAGTTAATGATGTGATTCTAGATGAACACACTACAAGTTTGTCTGATACAATGGTTGAGGGGAATCAAGTTGATGAGGATGGAGATCATGAAGATTCTGGATCCGAGGATAATATCACATCAGATGACGAGGATGATATGGATGATGAGCATGACGATTTAGAATAGTGAACCTATATTAATGAGAATTGTGTCTTGTAATTTTACTTAACGAACCATCTATTTAATGAGTTAATCAATATGTATTCATGAGAATTGTGTCTTGTAATTTTACTTGACTAACCATCTATTGAATGAGTTAATGAATATGTATTGATGAGAATTGTGTCTTATAATTTTACTTAACGAACCTTCTCTTGAATGAGTTAATGAATATGTATTCATGAGAATTGTGCTTTTCAAATATATTATATGTTAACTTGTATTTTCTATAAATAGGTAAAAATGCCACCCAAGGATAATAAGGGTAAAGGTCCTAGTGATAGTGGTAGGAAGCCCATGCGTCCAAGGGTAGTAGTATGCCAGTCACCTCACTCAGCCACGTGTCCTCCCCCGTAGAGTCATGTTCATCATATGTCCATGGATAATACTATGCCTTTTACGCCATTACTATCCTCTCAGAGTCCTCTTCAGTTCCCATCTGGGAGTCCATCTTTTATTAGTCCATCTAGGGCCTGTTGGCTGAAGATTTTGATGATACAGTTCGAAATGAAGCAATATGGATGTTTGATTGGAATAAAGCAACATGTTACAGTTCGGAATGGTAGAAGCAGTTCTTCGAACGGACATGTCAAAGCTCGGAGCTTCGAGTGACAGTTGTGAAGATAGGTTTAAAAGAAGCCTCGAAGTGGTATCGAGACTGTGCTTGTGAAATGAATTCGAAGCGAAGATTGCCAAAGCATTTGAAATTCAAACGCGAGCGGGATGTTGGAATTCAAATATATATGCGCTGGAGCATTCGAAGACGCGTGGAAGCTAGAGAGGAGCAGTGCTCTGCATGTTCTGAATGTGGCAGAATCTTATATGCAAGACCGTTATGGTCGAAGTAGTATAAATAGAAGTCTTAGTATTAGGATTTCGTGTGTCATATCTATTGTACAAAATTCAGTAAACATTCAAAATACCACATGGCTAGGGAAATGAATACTCGAACAATGTACGTATGATAACACCAAACATTTATAATTCAGTAAAACTCTTTATCTTTTCCAGTTTATCTTCCATTTTCATGTCAATGTCATTCAAATACCTTTGCATTCAAAGTCAATTACTTATTTCTTGCATTTAAACGTTTTCTTCTATTCGAATCCTTTACATTTCAGAAACTCTTTTACATTTCATGCTTTTATACTCATGCTATTTACATTAAAGTCTTTATATTCAAAGTCATTTACTTATTTCTGCAGTTAAGCATTTCTTTGCAATCGAATCTTTATTCATTCAATTCCGTTTCGTATTTCTTTACTTGATCATGTCATTAGATTCTTTTAACATGGTAATCGAAGTGAATTGAACGTCTATAAAACATTCTGTGATCGGTGGAAATAGAACTGACTGTTTTTTAGCTGGTTTCGTGAAATGTCGCGGTAAGCAAGAGTCGCCACCGTCTTTTATGTTCTCCAATATGGAAAGGACAAAAGCACATCAAAATTCCTTATTCGAGAATGTTTCTCGGTTCGGGAGGTAGATTTATAGAAAGGGAAGGTGTTAGCACCCTTTCTATCCATGGTTATCCATGGGCTCTTAGGTACTTGCTCTTATGTTTTCAAAATATGTTTGCTTTTCAAGTGTGAGTGGGTTTTGAAAAAGTTTCGTTTGAAAAATTTCTAAGTAACTCTTGTATCTGTCCTCAAGAATGTATGAAAAATTTGTTTGAAAACTTTTAGAAAGTGTAAGTGTGAAAAGATGTTTTTTGTTTGTTTGAAAGAGCAAGTACCCATGATAATCTACCTACTCTAAGGAATTAGGCTGTGTAAGAGTCCTTTAGATAGTGCTATCCCACCATTGAGAGGTAGGTAGCACCGTCGTTGGAGGTGTTCGGGTCAATTCGATTAAGGGACATGTGTAGTCATCGAAGCAATGGTAGGACACCTTAGAAGTAACCCTAATGTCCTAGATCCTTTGTATCCGAGGCAACCGTTTCGAGGCAACTGGATCTTTAGACAAAAGGGCGACCTCTAAAACACCCTATACTTGATGACCACGTTCGAGGCAACCAGTGAGGCGTACCCTAGGAGTGGCATGTGCTTGTGTGTTGTTTTTCAGTTAATGTTTATTTTGTACATGTTATTTGTGAGCTACAGATTGATTTTATTATTCATACATTCTTTCATGCATTTTTTAACAGTTAGGAGTGCGGAAAATAAATTGCGGGAAGATAAATTCTAGCTATTACAAGGCGCGGGTCTATACATCGCCAAAAACAAAAACCCGTTTTGGAAAATAAAGTGCGAGAATTTAAATAAGGCGATAAAATCCTAATTAACTATTACATACTCTGTACAGATACAAAAATATAATGAATTAAAATAAATAAATACGCGCGAAAGATTGAATCGGGAACGTCCTAAGGGTTTTGACCCTTTTTAGAATTAAATTAAACATTAAACCTAATTAACTAATTAATTATTTAATTAAATGAAAAAAATGTTTTTGTGTTTTTGTGTTTTTAATGAAAGTAAAGAGAAAATAAATAGAAATTAAAAGTTAGCAAAAACCTAATTCTAAATTGTTTTTATTTATTGTAAAAAAGTATTAAAGTTAATTAACTAAACTAATTTAATTTAATTTACATTTATTTACAAAATTAGTTAATAAATAATAAAATGTTTTTTTTTGTTTTATTGTGAAAAATGTTAATTGGTTAATTAAATACTTAATAAAACTAATAATTAATAAAAAGGAAAATTATGAAAGAAAATAAAATAAAAAGAGAAAAAGGAAAAGAAAATAAGAACCCAGGGGGGGTGTTTGGGCCAGATTGGAGGTTTAGTGAAGCAATTTTGGCCCAATAAGCTTAGGCCTGCGTTGACTTTGGAATTGTCTGCATGTGCATTGACTCCTGAACACCATAGTCTTCACTCTTTGGCCATTGGATTGAGGGTTGTGGACACTTGGCAAGCTGATGCCTAGAGCGCATGATGGGACACCTTGAGAATGCCTGCATATGATTATATTGGGAAAAATATGAACAAGGAATCTGGGGGACCTGGGAATCGAACCCAGGTCCCAATGATGAACAACCACCTGCTCTTCCACTAGACCACTTATGCGCGTTTGTTAATAAAATAAGAAACAAATATAATATATGAAAAACAAGTCACATGCTGAAACTAAAAAAAAGCGCGCGCCATTTGAATCAGCCAGTAGCAAGCTGACACGCCCTTCGTCTTCATCCTGTAACCTGCAAAACAAAAGCAATTAGCGGGGGTTTTTAACCCTCACAATATGGAATGGCAAAAAATAGCGAATAGGTCTCTATGCAAGATAAATTGAGCGCGAGGATAGTTTTGTGTTTGTCTCGTTCCAGCGATCTTAACCATGGGCGTTGGAGGTTCTGATTTTACCTATATGATAAACCCCCAATTCAAATGCTTGAAAACCCTAAATCTTATCCATGGTGGTTTGTGATTCAGGGCTCCAAAACACAATTGCCTTATACCATTAGCTTCAGAAGAGTGTTAGCAATGTAAAGCACACAAAAAATTTCATCAATGATGCAGGAATAATGAATTATGATTGTGAGACAAATATGCAAACCGTATGACTGTGTAGCGCGTTTTCTTGAGTTCTAGCAAGTGGTTTTGATCCCAAATCACTCCTGAAGCTTCCAACAATAGGTCTGAATCCTTAAATCTCCTTGAAAGGGCTTCTAAGGTGGAATTCAGTTTCAAACTTTCTTTAGTTTTTTTTGGAATTGGTTTGGCCGTTTCAGGGATGTTCAGGTCGTGAATGAGGCTTCCTTTGCTTGCATATGTACATGTGAATGATATTAGGTCACATTATGAGCCAATGATCCATTGCAATTAAGTTTTTGAGATTCTTCATAACCACCATTAAAGGACCTTCCAAGTTTGTTCAAATTTTGAATTTTATGCTCAAAATGGCCCTAGCACGAATTTGGTATGTGGAATATGACACATGAAAGCCATTCAAACCTCAAGATACCATTCCTTTAATTTTTTTGATTTTATTTGAATTATTATGGATTAAAATGAATTAAATCCACAAAAATTAAATAAAAATGAAAAAAATAAATGTTTGGTCTTGAAATTAATCATGGGACACGTGGGTGGCATGACAAGGCTGAATCAAGTGGAAGAAAGTGGGCCCTTTTGTCAAAAATTGAAGTTTCAAGGATAGTTGACTTTTGCCATTTCACAAAAATTTCCCAACTTCTCCAATGCATATCTTGCTCAATTTTGATCATATGAACATGTTCTTGGACATTTTGGAAAGGTCTTGAAGTCCTCTAACCAATTCCTTTGGTCACGTGTCATTTTGATTTACCAATCTCAAGTTATGGGCTTTGACTTAAAGTGCATTTTTGTTGACTTTTGAAAATGACCTATAATGTTGAAATTGATAACTTTTTGTGAGAGCATTTATTGGACTTGGAATGTGAAGATGAGTTGTAGGAAATGTCATCCCCTTCAAAATGAGCATTGGATGAGATTTTTCTGATGAACCATGAAAAAGTTATGCCTTGGTCAAGTTACAGTTGACTTTTCAGCTGTCCAAAAATGGAAACTTTTGCATCTTGATGATTTTTGAGCCATTCTTGTAGAATCATGATCAAGACTTGATCAAATGATGATTGTGGCTTAAAAATAAGATGTTGACCAAAAATTTTGACTTTTGACTGCCAAATGACCATTTTGCCCCTGCAGTTGATTGTGAACCAAATAAGGCTTTTGACTGTGCAACTTGTGTGAGTCTTGAAACTTGACATGGGGATGCTTAACAATGTGTATAGGAATATGTGACTTGACTGAGACCTTGAAAACCTCAACTTCCTTGCAAGAACCAAAACCCTAATTTGACTGGCTTAGGAGGGTGTTTGAACTGTGCAACCCTTGAGTAGACTTGAGCAAATTGAGATGATGCTTGTCAAACTTGAAGAATATGAGAGGGAAAATTTTGGGGTACAACAGTTGCCCCTGTTCAATCTTCTTAGACCTGAGGATGTAGATTGGCTTGTGAGCCTTTCGTGATCCGAAGGTGGAAGATGATTGAACACTAGAGTGCCCAGAAATTTGCACTCGCATAGTGGAGTATCAGTAGTGTGACAGCGGGAATGGGCTTACAGATGCCATTTGGAGAGATGGTGGATAGGAGGATGGGCTTATAGATGCCATCTGGAGATGTGGCAGAACCTTGTCGGGAATGGGCTTATAGATGCCATTTGGAAAGGTGATGGATAGTTGTGGATATGGGCTTATAGATGCCATCGGGAGGTTGTCGATCGCGTAAGAGATTCCTTAGCGAGAACTTGCGTACTTGAGAAAGAAAGATAATTTCCTGGCCTGTTACAGGTGTTGATCTTCAAACTCTTCATGCAGATATGCCCTGGCTAGATACAGGTATCGGATCTACAATCAATCGCTCACAGATATGCCCTGGCTAGATACAGGAATTGAATCCGAAACTTCAAAAAGTTGCATACAGACGTGCCCTGGCTGGATACAGGTGTCGAATCTCTAAACTCTTCATGCAGACATGCCCTGGCTAGATACAGGTATCGAATCCACAATTAATTACTCACAGATATGCCCTGGCTAGATACAGGAATCGAATCTGGAATTGGTCGTCTACAGATGTGCCCTGGCTAGATATAGGAATCGAATCTCTAAACTCTTCATGCAGATATGCCCTGGCTGGATACAGGAATCGAATCTGGAATTAGTCATCTACAGATATGCCCTGGCTGGATACAGGTATCGAATCTTCAAACTCTTCAGATATGCCCTGGCTGGATACAGGAATTGAATCTGGAATTGGTCGTCTACAGATATGCCCTGGCTGGATACATGAGTCGAATCTCTAAACTCTTCATGCAGACATGCCCTGGCTGGATACAGGAATCGAATCTGGAATTAGTTATCTACAGATATGCCCTGGCTGGATACAGGTATCGAATCTTCAAACTCTTCAGATATGCCCTGGCTAGGTACAGGAATCGAATCTGGAATTAGTCATCTACAGATATGCCCTGGCTGGATACATGTATCGAATCTTCAAACTCTTCAGATATGCCCTGGCTAGATACAGGAATCTAATCTGGAATTTCAAAAGGTTGCTTACAGACGTGCCCTGGCTGGATACAGGAATCGAATCTCTAAACTCTTCATGCAGACATGCCCTGGCTGGATACAGGAATCAAATATACAATCAGTTACTCACAGATATGCCCTGGCTGGATACAGGAATCGAATCTGGAATTTGTCGTCAACAGATATGCCCTAGCTAGATACAGGAATCGAATCTGGAATTTGTAATCAACAGATATGCCCTGGCTAGATACAGGAATCGAATCTGGAATTTGACAGTTGATAATAATCATCTTTGGGTTGACCTTTTTCCTGAAAAGGCAAAACATCAGTTATATGCAATGTCATGATGCATGATGTCATGATGTTCTCAAAATTGTGTGTTTATGATGCGCATATGCATGCGTCATGGTGTTTGATAATGTGATGTTTATGAATGTACTTTCGTCTAGGAAAATAAATCCTTTACGAATGCCGGGAAGTTGAATCCTGGGCTGATGTCAAAGAGTAGAGTTCTTCGTTTCCGCTGGGGATGATGGTTGCAAGAATAAACCGGTAAGAGAAGATGACTCCATTGGGGAATAAACTTGGCGAAGAGATTACTCTGTGGGAAGAGATACTTCGCTGAGGTTTTGATGGTAACTCCGCTGGGGATTCTGTTGATAAGTTTCGTTGGGGAACTTGATGAACTCCGCTGGGGGATATGAAGAACTTCGCCGAGGACGATCTTTCCGTGGTAATTAGCTGAGGATAACCCAGTTATAAACTTTGGTGGAGAATAACTTTGAATAAAGCCGGGGAGACGCGTTCGTGCTCTGCAGGGGATAAGCTTCCAGAATCTACTGGGGAGATTGATTCAACTCTCCTGGGGAAACTTTTGAACTGTACTGGGAATGGTTCCACTAGATGTCTGTATTCCGCCGGGGAACAATCTTATATTAAGACTGCCGGGGATGCTTGCTTGGGAACATCTATATACTCCGCTGGGGAATGTTGAGATCTTCTGGGGATACCCACTTCCTTAAGGCTGACAGTAGACTAACTCTGCTTGGGGAGAGTATTACTGACTTGCTGGATATTGTGCCTTTCGGGGCTGATGGGAGGACCAACTCTGCTTGGGAGAGTATTGTTGAGACCTGTTTTACTCTGCGGGGAGTGAAGGTATCCTGGTTACATTCTTCAGCCGAACTTACCTTGGTACCTCGGTGGACAGAGCAACTAGATCGCTTAGACGATTGCCCCTGTTTCTGATGTCACCTGCAATTAGCCCCTTTGTTTCGTATGCAAATATTTATGAGTTAGCAATTAGTGTCGAATGCATATATCAAAAATGAACATTGGACGTTCTTTGCAAAACAAAATAGAAAAAGGAAAAATAATTGGCAATTTGTCTGAAAAAGTGAATTTGTATTGATTTTTGAATTTTCCTGTAAATAGGCGTTTATGTACAAGAGGCTGAAGTCCTAGTAAGAGAACGCCGCCGAACAAGATAGAGTTTATACAATTTTGTGAAAGAAAACAAAACAGCTATGTGAAAAATAATCCCACTGGGTTCCAACTCTGCTATCGCATTTATGTCTTCAAGCGTCTCATCACTTGGCTGCTTAGTTGAAGATGAAGTTGATTGATTGATGCCGTATGAACCTGATAGTTGATACCGAATTCTGGATGCAAGGTGATCCAATGAGAAATAGTATTACGCTTTATCCCTAACTTTTTCCTGGACCGCCCTTTCGGGTTTTCAGTCCACCGGGATACCCATTTTTGCCCAAGCCGCCTTTTCAGGTTTTCGACTTGCCGGGTGTACAAATTTTTTCATTTCATCCCTTATTTTTGCCCGAACCCTTTTGGTTCGCCGGGAAGCCCTTATTTTTGCCTAGGTGTGTCAACCTAGCGGGTCTTTGATCATGCGTAGTATCTTTTTACTATGTGTGATCGGTGGATCTGGAACTGACTGTTTAACGCTGGTTCGCGAAATTTCGCGGAAGCAAGAGTCGCCACCGTCTTTTATTTTCTCCAACATGGAAAGGACAAAAGCACAGAAAAATTCCTTTATTGAGATTAGTTCTCGGTTCGGGAGGTAGATTTATAGAAAGGGAAGGTGCTAGCACCCTTTCTATCCATGGTTATCCATGGGCTCTTAGATACTTGCTCATTGTGTTTTCAAAATGTTTGTTTGCTTTTCAAGGTGAGTGGGTTTGAAAAAGTTCCGTTTAAAATTTCAGTTCGACTCTTGTATCAGTCCTCAAGAGTGTTTGAAAAATTGTTTTTGAAAGCTTTTTGAAAAGTGCCGGTGTGAAAAGAAGTTTTTGATTTGTTTTGAATTAGAGCAAGTATCTACGAGTCATCTACCTACCCTAAGGAATTAGTCTGTGTAAATGTCTTTAAGGTAGTGCCATCCCACCATTGAGGGGTAGGTAGCACCACCGTTGGAGGTGTTCGGGTCAATTCGAGTTTAGGGACGGTGTGGTCACCAGAGCAATAGTAGGACACCTTAGAAGCTACCCCCATGCCATGTTCATGGACATGAGGACTTACTAAAACGTCCTCTACTCGACGACCACGTTTCGAGGGGCAAGGCAACAGTGAGGCGTACCCTAGGAGTGGTGTGTGAATCGTGTGTCATTTTTCAGTTATATTTGTCTTGTCATGCATTTGGTGATCTACGCTTTGATTTTATTTGAGCATACATTCTTTCATGTGATTAACAGTTTAAAAGTGCGGAATTTAAAGTGCGGAAAAATAAAAGTCCTACGCTATTACAAGGCGCGGGTCTACATCGCCAAATTAAACCAAGACCCGATTTGAATAAATAAAATGCGGAAAGTAAATGTCCTAATTATCTATTACAAGGCCTTGGGGCAAATACATTATATCCATAAAAATAAATGCGAAAAGAAATTAGAATCGAGTGCGAGGGCGTTGGACCCTTTAAAGAAATTAAATTAAAATTACAAATTAATTAAATTATTCAATAAGGAAAAGAATTTTTTTTTGTGTTTTTTTTGTATTTAATGAAAATAAAGGAAGAAAATTAGTTATTATTGGAAACCCTAATTCTACACTATTTTTAATTTGTTAAAGAAAAATATTTTAGTTTAAACCTAATTTACTAATTGTCTAATTATAAGAGTATTTACAAAGATAATTAATAATTAATAATGCTAAGAAATAAAAAGATTATTTATTAAGAAAAAAAAGAATAACAATGCTAAAACCTAATTTTTATGTTTTTTTAGTTTATTTAAGAAAAAAAAAGTTAAAATTAAAAAGCCTAAATTAACCTAAATGGGTTATTAAATTTATTTACAAAATAAAATATTAGTGAACTAAATATTAAAACATATTTTTATTTTTGACTTTTCTGATTTTTTTGTATTTTTGTATTATTAAAATTAATTGGGTGAATTAAAAGAAAATAATTAACATAATTAAAATAAATAAAAGAAAGAACAAAAAGAGAGAAAAATGCAAACATGGGGGGTGGTTGACCCAAATTAAGGAGGTTTATAGAAAGCAGTTTGGCCCAAGAATTCCAGGCCCACATTGACTTTCAGCGTTTGTGTGAGGAGCTGTTGACCAATGCATATGGTGATCTGCAAGTTCTGACCATTGGATTGGTCTCTGAAGACATGTGGCAGGCACAAGCGTTGGGGAGTTTGGTGGACCACTGGAAGGGAATTGTACCTGAACGCATTATAAGAAAAAATATAGGGAAATATGGGGGACCTGGGAATCGAACCCAGGTCCCAGTCCCTGCAAGCCAAGCGCACTAACCATCTGAGCCAACATGCATGTTTGTTAGTATAATGGGACATAAACATTATAATAGGAAAATGAAAGCCAATGGTACAAAATAATAAAAACGCGCCAGATTCAAATACCCCAATCCCATGATGACACGGTAGCATCTTCTTCCTCTTTCTGCAAAAGTATCAAACAAGTAGCGGGGGTTTTAAACCCCCACTAAATAGTACAGTGAATAATAGCGATTAGCTCCTGGGCATATATAAAAAAGGCGCGAGGTGATGATTGTGTTCGTATGAAGGTCACGAGTCCAATGGTGCTGGTCTTATGGCCCAATTTTTCCAGAGGAACGAAACCCTCTTTCAAAGTCTCTGAAACCCTAAAAAGCTCTCATGGTAACTTTGCATACAGGCAATGGTAATTCAATTAAATAGCACCAATAGATTCAGAATGTCCATGTTAGTGTAAACCAATGGTTAAAAATCACAAATGATGCATATAAATGGAAACACGATTATGAATTTTTTGTGAAAAAGTACAGCATGGCTATACCAATTCCTTGCGCGTGGAGATTTGATTTCAATTGGAATAGCTTCCTGGTTGTCTCAGCAAGCCTTTGGAATGGTTTTGAGACCTTGAATCACACTCTAGCTATGAAATCAGTTTTGAAGTTTTTTGTAAAAAATGAAAATTTGTTCTATCAGTTTGGGCGCAGCTTGCTTCTTCCTGGCATTAGGGTTGTGTTCTTGCTTATATGTGGAGTGAATTAGGTTAACAAAACAAGCCCAAAATCCATGTTTTAATGCTTTTCAAATTTGTGATTTTCCATGATCTTTTTCAATCTTTTTCATTCCTTCTTGATGCCAATCATTGCCAATCATATTGAATCTTTCCTTGTTGAATAGTGCACGAAATATTGAGTGAATTTTATGCACAAAAAGATTTGAAAAGTATGATTTAGTATTTTTTCATATTTAATTTTAATTAAATGAATTAATAATAATAAAAATTCAAATAATTAATAAAAAATGATGAAATAACTCCCTTGGATGTCAATGGGTCGTGCATAGCTTTTGGGTGATGATTCTTGGAAGAAAATGAGGCCCATTAGCAATTTTGAGGCATTTGAAGCAAAGTTGACTTTTCAAAATTTCCAAAAATTTCCCAACTTCCACAAGGCATATCTTGCTCAATATTTAAGCTTTGATCATGTTCTTGGACATTTTGGAAATGTCTTGAAGTCCTCTAACCAATGCCTTTGGTCCCATGTCATTTTTATTTACCAATATCAAGTTATGGTCTTTGACTTAAAGTGCCTTTTTGTTGACTTTTAAAAATGACCTATAATGTTGAGATTGATATCTTTTTGTGAGAGCATTTCTTGGATTTGAAGTGTGAAGAGGAGTTGTAGGAAATGTCATTCTCTTCAAAATGAGATTTGGATGGAATTTTTCTGATAAACCATGTGGAAGTTATGCCTTGGTCAAGTTACAATTGACTTTTTCAACTGTCCAAAAATATAAACTTTTGCATCTTGAGACTTTTTGAGCCATGCCTTGAGAATCATGATCAAGAATTGATCAAATGATGTTTGTGGCTTCAAAATAAGATGTTGACCAAAAATCTTGAGTTTTGACTGTCAAATGACCATTTTGCCCCTGCAGTTGACTGTTGAGCAATTAGGGTTTTTGACTGTGCAATTTTGTGCTGTAAGTCTTGAAACTTGGCATAAGGATGCTTGACAATGTTTATAGGCATGTGGGACTTGTTTGGACCCTTGAAAAGTTCAATTTCTTTGCCAGAAACAAAACCCTAATTTTTGACTGTTAGGAGGCAATTGGACTGTGCAACCCTTGGGAGATTTTGAAGCATGCTCTTAGCAAATCTTGAAGAATATGGGAGGGCAAATTTTGGGGTGCAACAGTTGCCCCTGTTCAATCTTCTTAGACCTGAGGATGTAGATTGGCTGACGTGCCTTTCGCAATCCGAAGGTGGAAGATGATTGAACACTAGAATGCCCAGAAATTTGCACTCACATAGTAGAGTATCAGCAATATGATGCAGGGAATGGGCCTATAGATGCCATTTGGAGACTGATGGATAGGAAGATGGGCTTATAGATGCCATGTTGAGAGGTGATGGATAGGTGGATGGGCTTATAGATGCCATCTGGGTGTCGATTGCGTAAGAGTTACCTTAGCAAGAACTTGCGTACCTGAAAAAGAAAGATGATTACCTGGCCTATTATAGGAGTTGGTCTTCAAACTCTTTGTGTAGATGTGCCCTGACTGGCTACAGGAATTGAATTCTTAAACCTCTTCAGACGTGCCCTGGCGAGATACAGGAATCGAGTCTGGAGCTTCAAAAGGTTATGAGTGAAACAGGGATGGTTACTGCCTCAACGGGACGGTGAGAGAACCTTGGATGATTACTACCTTAACAGTAACGATGAGAGAACCTGAGGCGATTATTACCTCAACAGTAACGATGAGAGAACCTGGGGCGATTACTACCTCAACAGTAACAATGAGAGAATCTGGGGCGATTACTACCTCAACAGTAACGATGAGAGAATCCGGGGCGATTACTACCTCAACAGTAACGATGAGAGAATCTGGGGCGATTACTACCTCAACAGTAACGATGAGAGAATCTGGGGCGATTACTACCTCAACAGTAACGATGAGCGAACCTGGGGCGATTACTACCTCAACAGTAACGATGAGAGAGTCTGGGGCGATTACTACCTCAACAGTAACGATGAGAGAATCCGGGGCGATTACTACCTCAACAGTAACGATGAGAGAATCTGGGGCGATTACTACCTCAACAGTAACGATGAGAGAATCTGGGGCGATTACTACCTCAACAGTAACGATGAGAGAATCCGGGGCGATTACTACCTCAACAGTAACGATGAGAGAATCTGGGGCGATTACTACCTCAACAGTAACGATGAGAGAATTTGGGGCGATTACTACCTCAACAGTAACAATGAGAGAATATGGGGCGATTACTACCTCAACAGTAACGATGAGAGAATCCGGGGCGATTACTACCTCAACAGTAATGATGAGAGAATCTGGGGCGATTACTACCTCAACAGTAACGATGAGAGAATCTTGGATGTCTTCTACTGAGTCTTCATCAGGAAAATCTTTAGGAATCGATTTAACTGGACCAGAGAAGGCCTTTGACTGGATCGACATCAGAAAAATCTTTAGGAGTCGATTTAACTGAACCGGGCAAGGTCTTGGAATCTTCAACTGGAATAAGAATCAAGGAGATCTTAGGGTCGATCTGACTGAACCAGAGAAGGCCTTTGATTGGATAAGAATCAGAAAAATCTTTAGGAGTCGATTTAACTGAACCAGGCAAGGTCTTGGAATCTTCAACTGGAATAAGAATCAGGGAGATCTTAGGGTCGATCTGACTGAACCAGAGAAGGCCTTTGACTGGATAAGAATCAGAAAAATCTTTAGGAGTCGATTTAACTGAACCAGGCAAGGTCTTGGAATCTTCAACTGGAATAAGAATCAGGGAGATCTTAGGGTCGATCTGACTGAACCAGAGAAGGCCTTTGACTGGATAAGAATTAGAAAAATCTTTAGGAGTCGATTTAACTGAACCAGGCAAGGTCTTGGAATCTTCAACTGGAATAAGAATCAGGGAGATCTTAGGGTCGATCTGACTGAACCAGAGAAGGCCTTTGACTGGATAAGAATCAGAAAAATCTTTAGGAGTCGATTTAACTGAACCAGGCAAGGTCTTGGAATCTTCAACTGGAATAAGAATCAGGGAGATCTTAGGGTCGATCTGACTGAACCAGAGAAGGCCTTTGACTGGATAAGAATCAGAAAAATATTTAGGAGTCGATTTAACTGAACCAGGAAAGGTCTTGGAATCTTCAACTGGAATAAGAATCAGGGAGATCTTAGGGTCGATCTGACTGAACCAGAGAAGGCCTTTGACTGGATAAGAATCAGAAAAATCTTTAGGAGTCGATTTAACTGAACCAGGCAAGGTCTTGGAATCTTCAACTGGAATAAGAATCAGGGAGATCTTAGGGTCGATCTGACTGAACCAGAGAAGGCCTTTGACTGGATAAGAATCAGAAAAATCTTTAGGAGTCGATTTAACTGAACCAGGCAAGGTATTGGAATCTTCAACTGGAATAAGAATCAGGGAGATCTTAGGGTCGATCTGACTGAACCAGAGAAGGCCTTTGACTGGATAAGAATCAGAAAAATCTTTAGGAGTCGATTTAACTGAACCAGGAAAGGTCTTGGAATCTTCAACTGGAATAAGAATCAGGGAGATCTTAGGGTCGATCTGACTTAACCAGAGAAGGCCTTTGACTGGATAAGAATCAGAAAAATCTTTAGGAGTCGATTTAACTGAACCAGATGAAAGTCTCGGAATAGCTGAGAACTTAACTGGATCTTTCTTGAAAGGTAAAGGTCAGTCATATGCAATGCATGATATGGATCAAGCGATGATGTTCTCAACGTAAATGAGATTGTATGTTTATGATGCTTATATGCATGCTATAATGTATGGAAATGCGATGTTTATGAATGTATGTTTTCGTCTTAGGAAAATAAATCCTTGACGGGTGCCGGGAAGTCACATCCTGGGCTGATGTTGGAGAATAGTGCTTTGTTGTCTCCGCTGGGGATGATAGTTGCAAGAATACCGGTAGGAGAAGATAACTCCGTTAGGGAATAAACTTGGCGAATGGATTACTCTGCGGGGAGAAATTACTCTAGCTACCTTGCTGGGGAACAGTACTCTGTGGGAAGAGAGGTACTTTGCTGGGATGTTGATGATAGCTTCGCTGAGGATACCGTCGTTATGTTGGAAGTGTTAATAGACTTCGCTGGGGATAGGAAGACTTCGTCGGGGACGATCTTTTCGTGGCTTTTGGCTGAGGATAACCCAGTTATATCCTGGTAGGGAAATAACCTTTGAATAAAGCCGGGGGACGCGTTCGTGCTCCGCAGGGGGAGGCTTCCAGAATCTACTGGGGATAAGCTTCCTGCTGGGGAGATGATTCAAACTTTCCTGGGGAAATCTTGATTGGACTCTCCTGGGGAAATTTTTGAGATATATTGGGGAAGTGGCTCCGCTGAATGTCTGGTATACCGCCGGGGAACAATCTTAGATCAAGACTGCCGGGGATGCTTGTTAGGAATGTCTGAGTACTCTGCTGAGGAATGTTTAATATTTGCTGGAGGATGTCCAACTTCCTTAAGGTTGACAGGATAACTCTGCTTGGGGAGAGTGCATTGACTTGCTGGCTCACTCTCTAGGGAGTTAAGATATACTGGTTATGTTCTTCAGCTGAACTTACCTTGATACCTTGGCGGACAGAGCAATTAGATCGTTTGGACAACTCATCATTGCCCCTGTTTCTGAGGTGGGAGAGGAAGACCTGTGAGGTGCTGATAATTATTGATGGACAAACCTTCTTCTGGTAGGAAAGTGACGAGATGACAGGACATAGTCGTACGCTTTGATCCCTAACTTTTGCCTGGACCGCCCTTTCGGGTTTTCAGTCCACCGGGACACCCATTTTTTGCCCAAGCCGCCTTTTCAGGTTTTCGACTTGCCGGGTATACAGATTTTTTTCATTTCATCCCTCATTTTTGCCCGAACCCTTTTGGTTCGCCGGGAAGCCCTTATTTTTGCCTAGGTGTGTAAACCTATCGGGTCTTTGATTGTACGTAGTATTTTTTCGACTATGTCCACGCTCTCAGAATGTAGGGAGTTGCCCCTGTTAGAAGTGTTTTGCCATGCTACCAGAAGATGTTTGGTCATGCAAGATTTGTTGCTGGGAATTCATGTCCAATGCCCCAAGAGGCTCAGGCGGAGGTTTGCCCCTGGCTGTTTGGCATCTTGAGAGATTCCTTGAATCTTGACTGGACTTCCCCAGATGATGGACAATGATCAGGCCATGCCCCTTGATTGGAAGTGCTTTTGTTCCTTAGACATTCGTCGTGCGAACTTTTATGCTGTTCAAACAAAAAGTCATATGCAAACAGAGTTATGTCAGAAATGCAAAGCTTATGTCTATCTTGAAGTTTTTGAAAATGCATTTTTCATAAAAACAAGTGAATTTTGTAGATTGTGATGTCAACTCCGTATTTACCGTAGGCCTTAAGGAGTCAGGATACCTTTGGTAACAGTATGCTTTCGAACTAACCCATGCTTCAGCTAGGACTTTTTAAGGGTTGTAACGTGGCCTGGTTCACGGTTTAAGAAACAAAGGATAAAGGCTCAAATTATTTGTACCCACCCGCTCTTCGTGATGTTCTTCAATCCTAAACTCAGTTGATCGTGCGTTAGACCTTATTTGAGTTTTTTGTCCTGATATTCCCGTGATGGTTCAGATATTGATAGTTTATTCTGAATAGGCAGTCGTTTTCTGTTTTTGTTGAGGGTTTGTATGACCTCTTTCTTTTTGATTTCGCTATCCCTAAATTTTGCCTGAACTGTTTCTTTTGTGATTACAGTCAGCGGGATGCCCCAGTTTCGTAAGTCTCCTTTATAGGTTTTGACTTATTGGGTTTTTATTTTGAGAAGTAATGACTGCTTGTCTTTATGATTATTCGGAACCATCACTGTCTTTTGTTTCAGAAGGACTTCTTTTGACGCCATTCGTTGTGCACCTGGATCAGCTGAGAGAACTACCCTGCCCCAGGTTATGATTGGGGGTTTTAATTTTCGAAAAGAAAAACTCCAACTTCTTTGGCTCAAAGGGGTTGACGAGGGATTATCTTCCTTATAACTCCGGTGTTTAGGAATTGAAACAATGCCTGTACCTCATCAGCGGGGTCTGTTCAAAAGCATACTGTAAGTCGTGGAATCGTTTTCGTCATCCTCCCTCAAGAGGCTTAGAATTTTTAACCGAGAATTGATCATCACAGAAAAATGAAAATAGTTTGCAATATAGTGAATACGAAATAATTACTTCAAAACAGACATGTGCAATGCATTAATGAAATAACAACGTTTGATATGAATAAAATGTTTGAACAATCAAAAGAAAATTACAACTTGGAAAATTCTAGTGAACAAAAGTCCTTTCATCTCAGGGCTTGTTATTTCAACTGGTGGATCCTGTAGGGATGATAGAAGTGCTCAGCCTGGCCATCTTGGGTGAATTCCACAGCTCCTTCATCAATCAGGTCCTGGATCTTGTTCTTCAAGGTCCAACAATCATCTGTAGCATGCCCCGGGCTGTCAGAATGATAAGCGCAGCGGGCGTTGGGGTTATACCTTGAAGGTGTCCTGTTGGGATTTTTAGGAGGGTCCCTTAGAGTTACCAAGTTCAAACTCAGCAGTTGTTGTAAAGCTTGAGGCAGCGACACGTTGAGCTTGGTGAATTGCCTTTTGGGCTTGTCTACCTGAAGCTGGTGAGGTTGATGCTGGACTAGTGACACTGGAGCCATTTGAGGAACTCTCCCTTTATCTCCTTGTCTCAAAGGTGGTTGAATGATGACTGGCCCTTCACCCTTAGATGTTTGCCCCAGTTGGTTACTCCGAAGAAGTTGGTTGACTAGAACCCCGAGCTCTTCTTGTCTTTGAGCCAAGCCTTGAATGATGGTCCCCTGCCCCAGCATCTGGGCTCTCATTGCATCCACCTCAACTTGCAGACGTTTCAGCCGTTCATCCCCAGCACTGTTCCTGACCAAAGTCCCCATGAGAAGTGTTCTCAGCTCTTCCTGCCCCTTGGATAGATTCAGGAGGATTTCCCCGAACCGAGTCTCTTGAGTATGGAAGTCCTGGTTGTATTGTTGAGAAGCCATTGCTGAAATAAACAGCACAGATGGTAAGTGACCTGTAAAGAAAGGTACATGTAATGCAACGATGTATATATATGCATGCAATGTTTTCAAGGATCTTGCGGGGTAAACAAGAAAAATTGTCAGAATTTGAATCCGGTAGCTTGATTGAAGGAGCTTCATGTTGTTGAGAGTCCTTCTTCAAGGGTCAAAGGCTCACCATATCCAGTGGGTCATAGCCCCTGACAGCCTTGGCTAGAGGAAAATAAATCCCCTTTGCCCCTTGCTAGACATGTTGGTTCATCATGACCTACATAACAAGCCCTTGAGATCCTTGAAATGGGTTAGTCTTATGTAGGATGTATGCAATGATATGATGTTATGCTATGCATGGATTAATGTAGATAAACCCTGTTATGAGTCCAGATTAAGGACTGTAAACAAAACCTGCAAGAAACTCAAGTGTCAGATAACAAGTATGCAAATAGTCAAGTTGGAAGGCACACAAGTCACACAAGAGAAGCCCTTAGAGTTTAGGCCAACATGGGGTCTAGGTATTACCCTCTTTCAGTTTGTTGGTTAGGACTTGTCCTATCAAAAGTAACCGGGTTCTAGAGGATCCCAATATCATTGACCACCCTCAATCGGTCATAACTCCAACGTCGCAATCTTTTCTTGCGGCCAGAACCATCGCGAGAGTTTAGCCTCAATGGGTGTAGCATACTGCTACTGTTCTATGGCCAAGTTGGGTCACATTAGGGTTCTAAGGTCGGTTGGTGCTTAATGACTCCTGAGAAGACCCATATTCTCCTCGTTGCAACACAAGGGATATCGGTACAGACCAAGGTGCCACACCAACGTAGCCACTGCTTCACCCATGTCGGTCTACGCCGGACAGGTCCCTCACAGCTTATGCTACCTAAACAGGGTATCCCCAGATCCGGGTTAGGATCTATGTAACTCCGATGCAACCCACAATTTAAAGCAAACAAGTCAAAACAATTGAAAACATAGTTATGAATTATCCTAAGGTACACCTCACTCTAAGAGTTCCCCAGCAGAGTCGCCAGTTCTGTGATCGGTGGATCTGGAACTGACTGTTTAACGCTGGTTCGCGAAAAATGTCGCGGAAGCAAGAGTCGCCACCGTCTTTTATTTTCTCCAACATGGAAAGGACAAAAGCACAGAAAAATTCCTTTATTGAGATTAGTTCTCGGTTCGGGAGGTAGATTTATAGAAAGGGAAGGTGCTAGCACCCTTTCTATCCATGGTTATCCATGGGCTCTTAGATACTTGCTCATTGTGTTTTCAAAATGTTTGTTTTCTTTTCAAGTTGAGTGGGTTTGAAAAAGTTTCGTTTAAAATTTCGGTTCGACTCTTGTATCAGTCCTCAAGAGTGTTTGAAAAATTGTTTTTGAAAGCTTTTTGAAAAGTGTCGGTGTGAAAAGAAGTTTTTGATTTGTTTTGAATTAGAGCAAGTATCTACGAGTCATCTACCTACCCTAAGGAATTAGTCTGTGTAAATGTCTTTAAGGTAGTGCCATCCCACCATTGAGGGGTAGGTAGCACCACCGTTGGAGGTGTTCGGGTCAATTCGAGTTTAGGGACGGTGTGGTCACCAGAGCAATAGTAGGACACCTTAGAAGCTACCCCCATGCCATGTTCATGGACATGAGGACTTACTAAAACGTCCTCTACTCGACGACCACGTTTCGAGGGGCAAGGCAACAGTGAGGCGTACCCTAGAAGTGGTGTGTGAATCGTGTGTCATTTTTCAGTTATATTTGTCTTGTCATGCATTTGGTGATCTACGCTTTGATTTTATTTGAGCATACATTCTTTCATGTGATTAACAGTTTAAAAGTGCGGAATTTAAAGTGCGGAAAAATAAAAGTGCTACGCTATTACAAGGCGCGGGTCTACATCGCCAAATTAAACCAAGACCCGATTTGAATAAATAAAATGCGGAAAGTAAATGTCCTAATTATCTATTACAAGGCCTTGGGGCAAATACATTATATCCATAAAAATAAATGCGAAAAGAAATTAGAATCGAGTGCGAGGGCGTTGGACCCTTTAAAGAAATTAAATTAAAATTACAAATTAATTAAATTATTCAATAAGGAAAAGAAGTTATTTTTGTGTTTTTTTTGTATTTAATGAAAATAAAGGAAGAAAATTAGTTATTATTGGAAACCCTAATTCTACACTATTTTTAATTTGTTAAAGAAAAATATTTTAGTTTAAACCTAATTTACTAATTGTCTAATTATAAGAGTATTTACAAAGATAATTAATAATTAATAATGCTAAGAAATAAAAAGATTATTTATTAAGAAAAAAAAGAATAACAATGCTAAAACCTAATTTTTATGTTTTTTTAGTTTATTTAAGAAAAAAAATGTTAAAATTAAAAAGCCTAAATTAACCTAAATGGGTTATTAAATTTATTTACAAAATAAAATATTAGTGAACTAAATATTAAAACATATTTTTATTTTTGACTTTTCTAATTTTTTTGTATTTTTGTATTATTAAAATTAATTGGGTGAATTAAAAGAAAATAATTAACATAATTAAAATAAATAAAAGAAAGAACAAAAAGAGAGAAAAATGCAAACATGGGGGGTGGTTGACCCAAATTAAGGAGGTTTATATAAAGCAATTTGGCCCAAGAATTCTAGGCCCACGTTGACTTTCAGCGTTTGTGTGAGGAGCTGTTGACCAATGCATATGGTGATCTGCAAGTTCTGACCATTGGATTGGTCTCTGAAGACATGTGGCAGGCACAAGCGTTGGGGAGTTTGGTGGACCACTGGAAGGGAATTGTACCTGAACGCATTATAAGAAAAAATATAGGGAAATATGGGGGACCTGGGAATCGAACCCAGGTCCCAGTCCCTGCAAGCCAAGCGCACTAACCATCTGAGCCAACATGCATGTTTGTTAGTATAATGGGACATAAACATTATAATAGGAAAATGAAAGCCAATGGTACAAAACAATAAAAACGCGCCAGATTCAAATACCCCAATCCCATGATGACACGGTAGCACCGTCTTCCTCTTTCTGCAAAAGTATCAAACAAGTAGCGGGGGTTTTAAACCCCCACTAAATAGTACAGTGAATAATAGAGATTAGCTCCTGGGCATATATAAAAAAGGCGCGAGGTGATGATTGTGTTCGTATGAAGGTCACGAGTCCAATGATGCTGGTCTTATGGCCCAATTTTTCCAGAGGAACGAAACCCTCTTTCAAAGTCTCTGAAACCCTAAAAAGCTCTCATGGTAACTTTGCATACAGGAAATGGTAATTCAATTAAATAGCACCAATAGATTCAGAATGTCCATGTTAGTGTAAACCAATGGTTAAAAATCACAAATGATGCATATAAATGGAAACACGATTATGAATTTTTTGTGAAAAAGTACAGCATGGCTATACCAATTCCTTGCGCGTGGAGATTTGATTTCAATTGGAATAGCTTCCTGGTTGTCTCAGCAAGCCTTTGGAATGGTTTTGAGACCTTGAATCACACTCTAGCTATGAAATCAGTTTTGAAGTTTTTTGTAAAAAATGCAAATTTGTTCTATCAGTTTGGGCGCAGCTTGCTTCTTCCTGGCATTAGGGTTGTGTTCTTGCTTATATGTGGAGTGAATTAGGTTAACAAAACAAGCCCAAAATCCATGTTTTAATGCTTTTCAAATTTGTGATTTTCCATGATCTTTTTCAATCTTTTTCATTCCTTCTTGATGCCAATCATTGCCAATCATATTGAATCTTTCCTTGTTGAATAGTGCACGAAATATTGAGTGAATTTTATGCACAAAAAGATTTGAAAAGTATGATTTAGTATTTTTTCATATTTAATTTTAATTAAATGAATTAATAATAATAAAAATTCAAATAATTAATAAAAAATGATGAAATAACTCCCTTGGATGTCAATGGGTCGTGCATAGCTTTTGGGTGATGATTCTTGGAAGAAAATGAGGCCCATTAGCAATTTTGAGGCATTTGAAGCTAAGTTGACTTTTCATAATTCCCAAAAATTTCCCAACTTCTACAAGGCATATCTTGCTCAATATTTAAGCTTTGATCATGTTCTTGGACATTTTGGAAATGTCTTGAAGTCCTCTAACCAATGTCTTTGGTCCCATGTCATTTTGATTTACCAATATCAAGTTATGGTCTTTGACTTAAAGTGCCTTTTTGTTGACTTTTGAAAATGACCTATAATGTTGAGATTGATATCTTTTTGTGAGAGCATTTCTTGGATTTGAAGTGTGAAGAGGAGTTGTAGGAAATGTCATTCTCTTCAAAATGAGCTTTGGATGGAATTTTTCTGATAAAACATGTGGAAGTTATGCCTTGGTCAAGTTACAGTTGACTTTTTCAACTGTCCAAAAATAGAAACTTTTGCATCTTGAGACTTTTTGAGCCATGCCTTGAGAATCATGATCAAGAATTGATCAAATTATGTTTGTGGCTTCAAAATAAGATGTTGACCAAAAATCTTGACTTTTGACTGTCAAATGACCATTTTGCCCCTGCAGTTGACTGTTGAGCAATTAGGGTTTTTGACTGTGCAATTTTGTGCTGTAAGTCTTGAAACTTGGCATAAGGATGCTTGACAATGTTTATAGGCATGTGGGACTTGTTTGGACCCTTGAAAACTTCAATTTCTTTGCCAGAAACAAAACCCTAATTTTTGACTGTTAGGAGGCAATTGGACTGTGCAACCCTTGGGAGATTTTGAAGCATGCTCTTAGCAAATCTTGAAGAATATGGGAGGGAAAATTTTGGGGTGCAACACTATGTCTGCATTGGCAGGGTGAGGAAGGTCGTCACCGTCCATGGTGGTTAGAATCATCGCTCCTCCTGAGAAGATATGTTTAACCACAAATGGCCCTTCGTACGTAGGGGTCCATTTGCCCCTAGGATCACTTTGAGGAAGAATGATGCGCTTGATTACCAGGTCTCCGACTTGATACTCTTGTCGTCTGACTTTCTTGTTAAATTCCCTGATCATCCGTTTTTGGTACGTCTGACCATGACAAATAGCAGTGAGTCTCTTTTCATCGATCAGGTTTAATTGATCAAGCCGAGTCTGAATCCAGTCATCTTCGTTCAAACCTGCATCCTTCATTATCCGCAGAGAGGGTATCTGGACTTCAATGGGTAAGACTGCCTCCATGCCATAGACCAAGGAAAAGGGTGTTTCCCCTGTTGACGTCCGTGCTGAGGTACGCTACCCATGAAGAGCAAACGGTAACATTTCGTGCCAATCTTTGTAGGTCACTGTCATCTTCTGCACAATCTTCTTAATGTTCTTATTCGCCGCTACTACAGCCCCGTTCATCTTTGGCCGGTAAGGAGAAGAGTTGTGGTGCTGTATCTTGAATTGCTCGCAGAGCTCAGTGATCATCTTGTTGTTGAGATTGGTACCATTATCCGTAATGATCCTTTCAGGGACGCCGTATCGACAGATCAGGTTATGCCGAATGAACCGTGCCACAACGTTCTTGGTTACCGTAGCGTAGGAAGTTGCTTCGACCCACTTTATGAAATAATCAATCGCTACCAGGATGAAGCGATGCCCGTTGGATGTTGCAGGTCTGATCTCGCCGATCATATCAATGCCCCACATTGCAAAAGGCCAAGGTGCTGTCAAAATGTTCAGAGGAACTGAAGGAACGTGCACCTTATCAGCATAGATCTGGCATTTGTGACACGTCCGAGAATGTTGGTAACAGTCAGCTTCCATTGTGGACCAGAAATATCCTGCCCGAAGGATTTTCTTTGCCATAGTATGTCCACTGGAATGCGTTCCGAAGGTACCTTCATGTAGCTCTCCCATAATCCTTTCTGCTTCAGTCTTATCCATACAACGCAGTAAGGTTGAATCATGGTTTCGCTTGTAAAGAATGTCGTTGCTGAGGAAGAACTTTGCAGCGAACCTTCTTAGGAACTTCTTGTCATTAACAGATGCACCCTCGGGGTATTCTTGAGCTTCCAAGTACCTCTTCACTTCATGATACCAAGGTTTTTCAGTTACCTCTTCAGCCTCAAGATCACATCAATGTGCAAGTTCATCCAATTTCCAGATAATGATCCGGGGAGCCTCGTTGTCCCATTTGACTTTGAACATATAGGACATCGTTGCCAACGCGTCCGCCAACTAATTCTCCTCTCTCGGGAAATGTTCAAAAGTTATCTTCGTGAAATGGGGGATCAACGTCAACACACACTCTTTGTAAGGAATAAGATTTAGGTGTTTCGTATCCCACTCGCCTTTGATCTGATTGATCACGAGAGCAGAATCTCCGAAGACACTCAGAAACTTGATCCTTAAGTCAATTGCAGCTTGAAGACCCATGATGCATGCCTCATACTCCGCCATGTTGTTGGTGCAGTTAAAACATAGTCGGGCAGTGAGTGGAGTATGAGTGCCTTTTGGGGATATGATTACAGCGTCAATACCGTTACCCAAAGCGTTTGAGGCTCCGTCAAAGTGCATAGACCATCGGGATCCTTTCTCAGGTCCTTCATCCGGTCCAGGTACTTCACAATCAGTCACTACCATGATATCCTCGTCTGGAAATTCAAAGTTCATAGATTGGTAGTCGTCCACTGCCTGGTGTGCCAAATGGTCTGCCAATACACTTCCCTTGATTGCTTTCTGAGTCGTGTACTGGATGTCATATTCGGTCAAGATCATTTGCCATCTTGCTATTCTTCCGGACAAGGCAGGCTTTTCGAAGATGTACTTGATGGGATCCATTTTTGAAATCAACAGAGTAGTGTGAGTCAACATATACTGCCTCAGCCGGCGAGCAGCCCATACCAAAGTGCAGCAAGTTTTCTCGAGTAGTGAGTATCGGGTCTCACAGTCGGTAAACTTTTTGCTAAGGTAATAAATAGCGTGCTCTTTTCGGCCAGACTCGTCATGCTGCCCCAGCACACACCCCATTGAGCTGTCAAGTATTGTCAAGTATATTATTAAAGGTCTCCCTTCAACCGGTGGCATAAGAACGGGTGGCTCTTGGAGATACTCTTTAATTCTGTCGAAAGCGGCCTGACATTCATCATTCCAACGTACTACTTGATCTTTCTTCAGTAGCTTGAAGATTGGTTCACAGGTAGCAGTTAGATGCGAGATGAATCGGGCAATGTAGTTCAATCGTCCTAGAAATCCTCTGACTTCTTTTTCTGTCTTGGGAGCTGGCATCTCTTGTATGGCTTTCACCTTGGGAGGGTTCACTTGAATACCTTTGTCGCTCACGATGAAGCCTAGCAATTTTCCAGATCTTACCCCAAAGGTGCACTTGTTTGGGTTCAACCTCATCTTGTACAACTTCAGACGGTCAAACAGCTTCTTCAGATGGTCAAGGTGTTCCTCCTCAGTTTGGGACCTTGCAATCATATCGTCGACATATACTTCGATTTCATGATGGATCATGTCATGAAACAGAGCAACCATGGCACGTTGGTAGGTTGCCCCAGCATTTTTCAACCCAAAAGGCATGACCTTGTAGCAAAAGGTGCCCCACTGAGTAACAAAAGTGGTCTTCTCCATGTCTTCAGGGGCCATCTTGATTTGATTATAACCGGAGAACCCGCCCATGAAGGAGAATACCTTATGCTGAGCAGTGTTGTCAACCAGAACATCGATATGAGGCAGAGGGAAATCATCTTTAGGGCTGCCCCTGTTCAAATCCCTGTAGTCAACACACATTCGGACCTTACCATCCTTCTTCGGTACTGGGACCACGTTGGCAACCCACTGAGGGTAAGAAGTCACTGCTAGAAAACCGGCGTCAAATTGTTTCATAACCTCAGCTTTGATTTTCTCGGACATCTCTGGACGCATACGACGAACCTTCTGTTTTACTAGAGGGCAGTCTTCCTTGGTAGGCAGGTGATGAACCACAATGTCAGTATCCAACCCAGGCATGTCTTCGTAAGACCAGGCAAAGATTTCCATGTAGTCATGCAACATCTGGATCAACCGTTGTTTCACACTGAGCTCTAGATTGGCACCAATCTTGACTTCCTTTCTGTCTGTCTCAGTACCCAGATTTACCGTTTCCACTGGCTCTTCATGTGGCTGAATGGCCCTCTCTTCCTGGAGTAGCAGTCTTGCAAGCTCACCAGGCACTTCGCAATCATCTTCACCTTCGTCTTCGGCTAAGTTGATGGGATTTTCGAAGTCATAACTGGCAGTAGCAGAGTCGTTACCAGTGGGATCCAGAGTGGATTGGAACCTGTATAAGTGAGTGTGTGTAAATATAGCTATTTTGCAATATATAAAGAAAGAAAAGGAGCACAATATTTGAAGTGCGAAAAACGTCCAATGCTTTTATTCATGGTATATGAAAGTGACAAATAATAAGCCCTCACAAATGAAACCACGGTGCTCCGGGTAAGACACCGGGTCATAAAGTTTAGTAATATTGTTTGTTACAACTTTAAAACAAAGGAGTTCATTACTGAGTGACAAAAGTAATAGGTATGAAGTCTTTGGCAGTCCAGTTGCTTGGTCCACCGTTGGTCGTCGGGTAGATCCAGCTGTTGAATTCAGATTCCTCCACTTCGTCTTCATCCCCAATAGCATTTACTCCATGGTTAGGCATGGGAGCAGTCACCACATTAGGCTTCTCAGGTGCCTCGAACTGTACCTCTTTAGCATCAATAAGGTCTTGAACCTTATTCCTCAGAGCCCAACAATCATCAGTAGAATGCCCCCGGCTATCAGAATGATAAGCGCAGCGGGCGTTGGGGTTGTACTTTGGAGAGGTTGTGTTCAGTACCTTTGGAGCTTCCTTGACAGTTACCAGATTGGTTGACAGCAGTTGCGGTAAAATCTGAGACAGGGTCATGCTGAGCCGAGTATACTGTCTTTTGGGCCTCTCAACTCTTGGATGGTTGTATTGCTGAGGAGCAGCAGTAGGCTTTGAAATTACCACCGCGTTAACAGCTTGGCGGTGTTCTGGTTTGTTCTGTCTCCTTGGACCATAAACAGCACTAGCTTCCTTCTTGAAGGGCTTCTTTTCAGTACTCGAGGAGGCACCTTTCTGTATCTTCCCCGACTTGATACCAGCTTCTATCTTCTCACCAGTCAGGATCAGGTTTGTAAACCCAACAGAGGAATTACCAATCAGGTGATTAAAGAATGGACCAGACAAGGTCCCCAAGAACATGTCCACGAGTTCACGGTCAGTCAACGGTGGCTGCACCCTGCCAGCCAGGTCTCTCCACTTCTGCGCGTACTCCTTAAAACCTTCACCCGTTCCTAGTGACATACCCTGGAGTTGGGTACGTGTAGGAGCGAGGTCGGAATTGTACTGATACTGCTTATAAAAAGCAGTAGCCAAGTCCTCCCAGTTACGAATATTGGTTCCATCCAGCTGATAGAACCATTCGAGTTGAGTCCTTGAAAGACTCTCCTGGAAGAAATGGATACATAAGTTCTTGTCTGCAGTGTAAGGCTGGATCTTCCTTACGTAAGAACAGAGGTGCAGTTTAGGACAGGATACCCCGTCGTACTTCACAAAGGCAGGTGCCTTGAACTTGTGTGGGATCACCACCCCAGAAGATAACCCTAAGTCTCCAAAATCCAACCCAGGCACACGTTGAATCTCCATAGCATTTAACCGGTCCTCCAGCAGCTTGTACGTGTCCTCAGCAGGAGGGTATTGTTCATCATTGAAATCTGTCTCAGTGTCCGAGACCACGAGACTATGGACCCCTCCCTCCTGGTGACTGCCTTCCCCAACAGATGAAGTAGTCAGCTCAGCTTCATTCTGCAGTGTATTCCCGAGTCTGCGTCCAGTGTTGAGCAACACAATCCTCTTCTTCTTCTTCTTCTTCTTCTTCTTCAGGAGCAAAGCCTTCAACTCCTGTTGTCCTTGGGCTAAGTTCATGACCAGCTCTTGAAACTGGGCGTTCTGGGCCTGAAGGGCCTTGATAGCTTGCTCTGTAGTAGGTTCAGGATTCATGATGATTGAGTGCTGAAATAAACAGCGAAGAAGATTAAGCAACCTGTAGAAAGAGGGTACCTGTTATGCACATGATGCATGATATGCTATTTATGCAATGCATTCAAGGGTTCAAAAGTTCAAATTCGTTGTAGACAAAAAGGAACACACTTTATATTAGGAAATAATCTGTTCAGTACATCAGGGCCTCATGGGCAAACATTACAAAATAATGAATCCCAAAAGACACTGCGCATCCTCTTTGGAGCAATGTAGGTATTGAGGGTCTTTTCCTCGTGCAGTAGGCAGGTGAGCTCCAAGACCTTCTTCTCACTGGCATGTAGACTGGTGTTGCACCCCAAAATTTGCCCTCCCATATTCATCAAGATTTGTCAAGTCAAGGTCACAAAATTCCCCAAGGGTTATGCAGTTCAACTGTCTCCTATACAGTCAAAACTAGGGTTTGTGTTCTGATCAAAGAAAGGAAGTTTTCAAGGACCCAATCAAGTCTCATATGCCTACAAAGATGGTCAAGTATCTTCATATCAAGTTTCAAGGCATTCAGCTCAAAATTGCACAGTCAAAACCCTAGATTGCACTACAGTCAACTGTAGGGGCAAAATGGTCATTTGACAGTCAAAAGTTCAAATTTTTGGTCAACACATCATTTTGAAGCCACAAACATCATTTGATCAATGCTTGATCATGATTCTCAAAATTTGGCTCAGAAATCATCAAAGATGCAAAAGTTGCTATATTTGGACAGCTGAAAAAGTCAACTGAAATTGACCAGGGCATAACTTTCACATGGATTATCAGAAAAATTCCATCCAAAGCTCATTTTGAAGAGAAAGACATTTCCTACAACTCATCTTCATATTCCAAGTCCAAGAAATGCTCTCACAAAAAGTTATCAATTTCAACATTATAGGTCATTTTCAAAAGTCAACAAAAAGGGACTTTAAGTCAAAGGCCATAACTTGAGATTGGTAAATCAAAATGACATGGGACCAAAGGCATTGGTTAAAGGACTCAAAGACCTTTCCAAAATGTCCAAGAACATGTGAAAAGCTTAAAAATTGAGCAAGTTATGCCTTGTGGAAGTTGGGAAAGTTTTGGGAATTTTGAAAAGGCAACATTGATCCAAAAGGCCTAAATTTGCTAATGGGCCCATTTTTCTTCCAAGTTTCTGCATGCCAAGCCTATGCACGACCATTGGGCCCAAAGGGAAGTATTTTCTCATTTTTTAATTATTTTATTTGAATTTATATTAATATTAATTCAATTAAATTATTTAAATATGTGAAAAATATAAGCTTGACCTAAAAAAAATCTTTTTATGCATGATTTGGCTTCTATAATTCGTGCACATGCTAATAGGGAAAGATTTGGTGCTAATTGATCAGAATTAAACCAAAAACCATGAGAAAAGATTCAAAAAAGATATGAAGAAATCCAATATTCAAAAGCCATGATTATGATGGATTTTATTCAATTTTCTTGACCTAATCATCTCACTACATAACCCTGATCATAAACCTAATGCAAGAGGACAAAAGGCTGCGCTCAGAAGCTAAACACAAACTTGAAAAATTGTCCAAAAAATTGAAAACTGATTTCAAGGTTATAGGTGGATTCAAGCTTCCATTCCTTTTCCAATAGCTTCCTTGACCAACTCTGAAGGTGTGCCAATCCCTAACATCAATCAAAACGCAAAGAAGTGGTAGCTACAACTCAAACTGTAAAGAAAAATTGTTGAAATCGTGCATCATAATTTAAGCATCCTTTGCACTTTTTATTTGTTGATTCTTGTTCCTTATGAAGTTCTAAAGCTGATCATGGTATTTAATTGAATAATCATGCATCGTATGCGATTTAGCCATAACCAATTTCTAGGGTTGCAGGTTTTTTAAATTAGGGGTTTTCAGACCAAGAACAATTAGCCCATGAAAGTCACACCACTACATTCCACGCATCTGGACGAAGAGAGTGATATACTCGCGATTAATTTATGATTCACATAGCGCTAATCGCTATTTTTCCAAAGACCCTCTAATACAACGCTACGAAAACTGTTGCCATAGTGTTTTGTTTTACAGGATGAGGAAGAAGATGGTTTCGTGTCCATCAGTCATTGGCCATTTTGAAATCGCGCGCGTTTTGGAGCACTAACTCTTGTTTGTTCTTATTATATTTATTTGTTAATTGTATATCAAATTGGCAAGGTGGCTCAGCTGGCACGCTATCAACACATTGATGTCCAAAGACCTGGGTTCGAACCCCAGGTCTGAATAATTTCGCTATTATTTTTCCATACTCATTCCTATGCAGGCACAATGCTATGGTTCACCATGTACCATCACAATCCAAGCAGCCACGCGTCCTGGCAGGTCCATCAAAGGGCTCAGAGGCAGGGTGTACCATGAATCCAAGTCAACGCGCTAGTATGCAAACTGGCAAAGTCAATGGATCAAAGCTTTAATGGGCCAGAACCTTTGGATCAACACCTCCAATTTGGGGCTACCCCCCTGGTTTGCTTTTCCTTTTTTATGTTTTTATTCTCTCAATTATTATGTTACTTATTTTTTTTATTTGTTTCAATTAATTAATTATTTTTTAATAGAATATAAAAACATCACAAAAAAATCAAAAAAACATAAAAACATCAAAATTCAGAAAAGACAAAAAAAATTAATAAATATTTATATTATAAAAAATGCTTGTAATTATTTAGTTTTAATTAGGTTACAAATTTAATTCTTTTTAATAACAAAAATCCAAAAATATAGAATTAGGTTAATTGATAATTTTTATGCCTTTTAAATTTTCCTTTTTTTTATCACAACATTATTTATTTATTTATTTTTGTAATTAATTGCACATAAATATAATTTAGGTCTAAATTAGGTCAAAATTCAATATTTTCATAATAAACTTAAAAAACATTAGAATTAGGGTTTGACGCCTCCTTTTTAATATTAATTAATTATTCTTTCTTTTAAACTTTAATAACCAAAAATACCAAAAAACATTTAATTCTAACTAATTAATTCTCATTAACTTTAATTTCTTATGAAAGGGTCCAATGCCCACTGTTTTAATTATTTAATTTGCGCATTTACTTTATGTCATTTTGTATCTCTCCCAAAGCATTGTAATTTTTAATTTCTCGCACTTTTACTTTATTTTGCTTCATTTATTTTCCGTCAAATCGGGTCCGGTTTAATTTTGGCGATGTGGACCCGCGCCATTTGTAATAGCTTAGATTTATTTTTTTTCGCAAACTTTATAACTGTTAAATATGCATGCAAGAATGAATGGACAAATTAAAATCAAGCGTAGAACACGACAAACATGACAAGACAAATAACTGAAACATGACACACAATTCACACACACCACCCCTAGGGTACGCCTCACTGTTGCCTTTCGAAAGGTGATCGTCGAGTAGAGGACGTCTTAGTAAGTCCTCATGATCCGGGAACCTGGCATGAGGGTAGCTTCTAAGGTGTCTTCCCATTGCTCTGGTGATCACCATGTCCCTAAAACTCGAATTGACCCGAACACCTCCAACGGTGGTGCTACCTACCTCTCAATGGTGGGATGGCACTACTTCAAAGGACATTTACACAGACGAATTCCTTAGGGTAGGTAGACGACTCGTGGATACTTGCTCTAATTCAAAACAAAACAAATCAAACATACTTTTCACACCGACACCTTTTCAAAAAGCTTTCGAAAGCAATTTTTCAAACACTCTTGAGGACCGATACAAGAGTCGAACTGGAATTTTCAAAGAAACTTTTTTTAAAACCCACAGTTGAAAAGCAAACAAACCATTTTTGAAAACACAAGTGAGCAAGTATCTAAGAGCCCATGGATAACCATGGATAGAAAGGGTGCTAACACCTTCCCTTTCTATAATCTACCTCCCGAACCGAGAGCAATCTCTTTAAGGAATTTTTCTGTGCTTTTGTCCTTTCCAATTGGAGAAAATAAAAGACGGTGGCGACTCTTGCTTCCGCGACATTTCACGAACCAGCGTTAAACAGTCAGTTCCAGATCCACCGATCACAGAACTGGCGACTCTGCTGGGGAATATCTTTTAAAGTAAGGTGTACCTTAGGATTAAAATCACTGTGTTTTCAATTGTCTTCTTTGCTTGCTTTATTATTGTGGGTTGCTTGGGAGTTCTATAGATCCTAACCCGGATCTGGGGAATACCTTCTTAGAAAGTAGCAACAAGGCTGTGAGGGAACTGTGCGGGGTATACCGACATGGTTGAAACAGTCTGCTACGTTGATGTGGCACTTTGGTGTGTACCGGTAACCCTTGAGTTCAGTCAAGGAGAGTACGGGGCCTCCGCGTGGTGTCGTGAAGCATCAACAGACCTTAGGAACCTTAATTGAACTATCTTGGCCTCTTTAGGGTAGTGAGATAACTGACTTGGGTGCAGTCCGAGGTTGGTTGATACTCGATACTACACTCAATTGAGGGTTGCTCTCCTGGAATATTTCGGTCGCCAGTTCAGTGGCTAAATCGAAACGATGAACAATGAAAGCAATCCCGTGATATTGGGAACCTTAGAACCCGGTTACTTTGATTAGGACAGGTTGAACCCACCAACTTCAAGAGGGTACTACCCAGACCCCATGCTGGCCTAAACCCTAAGGGTTTCTCTTGTGTGACTTGTGTGCCTTTGTACTTGCCTACCTGCATGCTTGTTAGCTGACACATGAATTTCTTGCAGGTCTTGTTTATAGTCCTTAACTAGGACTCATGACAGGGCTTACCAAATTTCTTGCAGGTCTTGTTTGTAGTCCTTAACTAGGACTCATGACAGGGTTTACCAAATTTCTTGCAGGTCTTGTTTATAGTCCTTAACTAGGACTCATGACAAGGTTTACCAAATTTCTTGCAGGTTTTGTTTATAGTCCTTAACTAGGACTCATGACAAGGTTTACGAAATTTCTTGCAGGTTTTGTTTATAGTCCTTAACTGGGACTCATAACAGGGTTAACTAGATCTCTTGCAGGTTTTGTTTATAGCCCTTAATTGGGACTCATAACAAAGTATACTGAATTTCTTGCAGGGTCTGTTTATAGTCCTTAATTGGGACTCATAGCAGGGTTTACCTACATCACCCCATGCATAGCATGACATCATACCATTGCATACATCCTAACCCATTTCAAGGATCTCAAGGGCTTGTGATGCAGGTCATGATGAACAACTATCCCAGCAAGGGGCAAAGAGGATTTATTTTCCTCTAGCCAAGGTTGTCAGGGGCTATGACCCACTGGATATGGTGAGCCTTTGACCCTTGACGAAGGACTCTCAACAAAATGAAGTTCTTTCAATCAAGCCACCGGTTCCAAATACTAACAAATTTCTCTGTTTACCCTGCGAGGTCCTTGAAAACATTACATGCATGTCATACATCTCATTGCATTGCAGGTATCCCTTGACAGGTTGCTTACCCTTCTTCGCTGTTTATTTCAGCCGATCGCCATGAATCCTGAATCATCAGCCGAGAAGACTATCAAGGACCTCCAGGCTCAGAACGCCCAGTTCCAAGAGCTGATCATGAATTTGACCCAGGGGCAACAAGACCTGAAGGCTCTGCTTTTGAAGAAGGACAAGAAAAAGAAGAGGACTGTCCTGTTCAGCCCTAGGCGCAGATCTGGGAATACACCGCAAATTGAAACTGAGAGGACAACCCCGTCTGTGGGAAAAAGCAGTCACCACGAGAGAGAGGTGCCTAGTCCAGTGGTCTCCGACAACGAGACAGATTTCGACGACGAGCAATACCCTCCGGCTGAGGACAAATACAAACAGTTGGAGGATAGGTTGAAGGCTATGGAGGTTCAACAGGTACCTGGGCGGGATTTCGGAGATCTGGGTTTGTCAACTGGTGTGGTTATCCCTCGGAAGTTCAAAGCACCACCCTTCTCTAAGTATGACGGGGCGTCTTGTCCCAAGCTGCATCTAAGGTCCTATGTTCGGAAGATCCAACCATATACGGTGGACAAGAATTTATGGATCCACTTCTTCCAGGAGAGTCTTTCAGGGACTCATCTCGAATGGTTATATCAGCTAGATGGGACCAAGGTTCGTAACTGGGAGGAGTTGGCTACTGCTTTCTACAAGCAGTATCAGTATAATGCCGACCTTGCTCCTACGCGTACCCAACTCCAGGGTATGTCGTTAGGTGCAAGCGAAGGTTTTAAGGAGTACGCTCAGAAGTGGAGGGATCTTGCTGGAAGGGTACAACCACCTCTGACTGATCGGGAACTTCTGGACATGTTCTTGGGGACCTTGTCTGGTCCATTTTATAACCACCTGATTGGGAATTCGTCTGCTGGATTCACAGATCTTATCTTAACTGGAGAACGAATTGAAGTTGGTATCCGGTCCGGGAAAATTCAAGAGGCTGCACCTTCTGATAAAAAGCCTCATCATGGAAAGAAAGAATCCAATGCTGTGCACGGTAGGAAGAGCCGTCATGAGGCAGGGGCAATCCAGATCTCCAATCCCGGACCTACTCAACAAGGACAGGGGCAGCCGCGAAAAGAGAACCGGCAGTACACCAAACTCAACATGTCGTTGGATCAAGCACTGCAACAAATGTTGAAGGCAGGGTTGATCACCTTAAGGGCTCCTCTCCGGAACCCGAACACTTCTGCTCCCAATTATCATCCCAATGATAGGTGCGCATATCATTCTGATAGCCCGGGGCATACTACAGAAAATTGCTGGCCTCTCAAGAATAAGATTCAAGATATGATCGACGCTGGAGAGATTCAGTTTGAAGTGCCAGAGACTCCGAACATAATCACTGCTCCGTTGCCCAATCATTGAAGCCTTTTGTTTATTTGAATTTTTGAGCTGTACTTTTATTTGCTTATACGAACAATTAATGCCATAGCAAACTCTTTTATGTTATCAATGCATCGCATACGTCTGTTTTGAGAATTAATACAATTGTTTTCGTTATATTCAAATTTCTTCTCATATTTTTTCTGATGATCAACTCTGGGTTAATAACTCTGAGCCTCTTGAGGGAGGATGACGAAAACGATACCGCGATCGTTACAGTATGCTTTTGAACAGACCCCGCTGATGAGGTACATGCATTGTTTCAACCCCTAAACACTGGAGTTATAAGGATGATAATCCCTCGTCAACCCATCAGAGCCAAAGAAGTAGGAGTTTTATTTTCGAAAATCAAAACCCTTAATCATAACCTGGGGCAGGGTAGTCTCTCAGTTGATCCAAGTGCATAACGAATGGCACCGAAGAGATCGTTACAAAACGAACAAAGACAGTAATGGTTCAAAACAATCAAAAGGACAGGCAGTCATCATCAAAATTCATAAATGAAAAGCCCAAAAAGTCTAAACCTACAAAGGGGACTTATGAAACTGGGGCATCCCGCTGACTGTAATTCCAAAAAGGAAACAGTTCAGGCAAAAAAAGAAAGGGATAACAAAACCAAGAAGGAGGTCACTACAAACCCTCAACAAAAAAGGAAGGACTGCCTATTCAAAAAGAAATTATCAACATCTGAACCATTATTGAAACATCAAAGCAAGACTCAAGCAAGGTCTAACGCACGATCAACTGAGTTTAGGTTTGGAGAACACCACGAAGAGCGGGTGGGTACAAATAATTTGAGCCTTTATCCTTTGTTTCTTAAAACCGTGAACCAAGCCACGTTATAACCCTTAAAAGTCCTAGCTGAAGCATGGGTTAGTTCGAAAGCATACTGTACGAAAGGTATCCTGACTCCTGAAGGCCTACGGTAAATACGGAGTTGACATCACGTTTTACAAACAATCACTTGTTTTATGAAAAAGAATGCATCTTCAAAATCTTCAAGACAGACATAGGCTTTGCATTTTTAACATAACTTTGTTTGCATATGACTTTTTGTTTGAACAGCATAGAAGTTCGCACGATGAACACCTAGTGAACAAAAGTACTTCCAATCAAGGGGCAGACAAGATCATTGTCCATCATCTGGGGCAATTCAATCAAGATTCGGAGAATCTCTCAAAAAGCCTGGGGCAAATCTCCACTTGAGTCACTTGGGGCATTTCAACAACGAATCTTGCCCGATCAAATACCTTCTGGTAATATGGCAACAACTGCTAGCAGGGGCAACTCCCAACATTCTGAGAGCGTGGACATAGTCGAAAATACTACGCAAAATCAAAGACCCGCTAGGCTGACATGCCTAGGCAAAAATTAGGGCTTCCCGTCGAACCAAAAGGGTTCGGGCAAAATGAAGGGATGAAATGGAAAAATCTGTACACCCGGCAAGTCGAAAACCTGAAAAGGCGGCTTGGGCAGAAATGGGTATCCCGGTGGACTGAAAACCCGAAAGGGTGGTCCAGGCAAAAGTTAGGGATCAAAGCGTACGACTATGTCCTGTCATCTTGTCACCTGCCTACCAGAAGAAGGTTTGTCCATCAACGACTATCAGCACCTCACAGATCTTCCTCTCCCACCTTAGAAACAGGGGCAATAAAGAGTGGTCTAAGCAATCTGATTGTTCTATCCTCCAAGGTACCAAGGTAGGTTCAGCTAAAGAACATAACCAATACAGTTCAAAACTTCCCCAGAGAATCCAATCCAGTTCCCCAGGAAAGATAGAATTCATATCCCCAAGCAGCAAGCTTATCCCCAGTAAATTCTGGAAGCTTATCCCCTCGCAAGGCACGAACGCGTCGCCCGGCTTTATTCAAAGAGTTATTTCCTTAATAGGATATAACTGGGTTATCCTCAGCCAAAAGCCACGGAAAGATCGTCGTTGATACAGTCTTCCTATCCCCAGCGAAGTCCATTCATACTTCCAATACAGCAAGGTATCCTCAGTGAGTCATCCTCAACAAATCAGCAAAAGCATCTCCCCACAGAATATCACTCCCCAGCATGGTCACTAGAGTATCTTTTCTCCCTGCAGAATCCGTCATTCGCCAAGTTCATCCCCCAATGGAGTCATCTTCTCCTACCGGCATTCTTGCAGTTATCATCCCCAGTGGAAGCAAAATCTATTCCTCAACATCAGCCCAGGATACGACTTCCCGGCACCCGTCAAGGATTTATTTTCCTGAGACGAAAACATATGTTCATAAAACGTCACATACATCATCATAGCATGCATATGCATCATACTACGCTAATCTCATTGATTTTGAAGACATACAGTTCATGCATCATGATTTTGCATACAATTATGTTTTACCTTTTCAGGAAAAAGATCAATACAAAAATGACTACTATCAACTATCGCAATTCATTCTTGATATAGTTTCAGATGTAAACCCAGCGATGGTGACGTTCTGATACTGCTTCCAGAATTCCTTCTAGATATAGTTTCAGATGTAAACCCAGCGATGGTGACGTTCTGATACTGCTTCCAGATTTCCTTCCAGATATAGTTTCAGATGTAAACCCAGCGATGGTGACGTTCTGATACTGCTTCCAGAATTCCTTCTAGATATAGTTTCAGATGTAAACCCAGCGATGATGACGTTCTGATGCTGCTTCCAGAATTCCTTCTAGATATAGTTTCAGATGTAAACCCAGCGATGGTGACGTTCTGATGCTGCTTCCAGAATTCCTTCTAGATATAGTTTCAGATGTAAACCCAGCGATGGTGACTGTGATCGGTGGATCTGGAACTGACTGTTTAACACTGGTTCGCGAAATGTCGCGGAAGCAAGAGTCGCCACCGTCTTTTATTTTCTCCAAATGGAAAGGACAAAAGCACAGAAAAATTCCTTAAAGAGATTGCTCTCGGTTCGGGAGGTAGATTATAGAAAGGGAAGGTGTTAGCACCCTTTCTATCCATGGTTATCCATGGGCTCTTAGATACTTGCTCAATGTGTTTTCAAAATTGTATGCTTGCTTTTCAATGTGGGTTTAAAAAGTTTCTTTGAAAAAATTTCAGATCGACTCATACGTCAGAGTGTTTGAAAAAGTTTGTTTTGAAAGCTTTTGAAAAGTGTTGGTGAAAAGATTTTGATTTTGTTTTGAGATTAGAGCAAGTATCCGTGAGAACCTACCTACCCTAAGGAATTCGTCTGTGTAAATGTCCTTAAAAGTAGTGCCATCCCACCATTGAGAGGTAGGTAGCACCACCGTTGGAGGTGTTCGGGTCAATTCGAGTTTTAGGGGCATGGTGATCACCGGAGCAATGGGAAGACACCTTAGAAGCTACCCTCATGCCAGGTTCCCGGATCATGAGGACTTACTAAGACGTCCTCTACTCGACGACCACCTTTCGAAAGGCAACAGTGAGGCGTACCCTAGGGGTGGTGTGTGATTTGTGTGTCAGATTCATTTATTTTTGTCTTGTCAGGTTATTGGTGATCTAACGTTTTGTTTTTATTTTTGTCATTCATTCTTGTATGCATATTTAACAGTTATAAAGTTTGCGGGAAAATAAATCTAAGGTTATTACAAATGGCGCGGGTCCACATCGCCAAAATTAAACCGGACCCGATTTAGCGAAAAAATAAATAATGCGAAGTAAATAAAAGTGCGAGAAATTTAAATTACAATGCTTTGGGAGAGATACAAAATTATATGACATAAGATAAATGCGCAAATTAAAATAATTTAAACAATGGGCGTCGGACCCTTTCACAAACAATTAAAATTAACAAGGAATTTAAAATTAAAATTAAATGAAAATGGTATTTTTGTGTTTTTTAGATTTAATGACAAAAAGGAGTTAATTGAAATTAGATTAAAAGGCAAACCCTAATTCTAATATTTTTATTTATTATGAGAGAATTAAAATATAACCTAAATTAAACCTAAGTTAATTTATATACAATTTAATTATGAAAATAAATAAATTAAATATTATTATTGTAAAAAGGGAAGAAATAAAAAAGGATAAAAAGAATTCATTAAACCTAATTCTACATATTTTTGGATTTTTTTTATTAAAAAGAATTAGGGTTATAACCCAATTAAATTAAATAATTACAAGCATTTATTTATGAAAAATAACTACAATAAAATAATTATTAAATTTTTTTGTCTTTTCTGAATTTTAATGTTTTTATGTTTTTTTGTAAAAATTAATTAAATCAGAAAATAAAATACACAAGTAAATGATTAAAAATAATAGAACATAAAGAAAATTAGAAAAAAAGATAGAACCAGGGGGGTGTTCTGTCCCATTGTGGAGGTGTTGGCCCAAGAACATTGGCCCATTAAGCCTGAGATTTGTTGACTTCTCCAGCTTGTGTACCAGCGCGTTGACCTGGGCTTATAGTGGACCTTCAACCTCAGCCCTTGATCTGTGTCCATTAGGCATGTGTACACTTGGATGAGGGGACATATGGTGATCCACGAAGGTGTGCCTGCATATGATTAATAAAGGAAAAATAATATTGGAAAGGAAGAAGACCTGGGATCGAACCCAGGTCATTCATGTTGCAAGCCATCACGTGCACCACTGAACCACTTGAATCATGTTTAATATATTATAACAAACAAACAATAAAAGGAAAAAGCAAATGCATTAGTGGAGGGCGCGCAAAAGTTTGAATCAGCGAACCACGTCTTGCCACCTAGTCTTCTTCTTCATTCTCTTTTTTATTTTCTGAAACATAAAAGCAATAAGCAACGGTTTTAACCCGTTGCTATAGAAGGCATGTCAGAAAATAGCGAATAGGATCCTGTTGGACATAAATTCATCGCGAGCAATGTTTCTTGTTCGTTGGAGCACGCTGATTGCAATGGTAGTGATCTTGAGTCCCAATTTTTCCTTGGGTGAGAAACCCCAATTCAAGAACTCTGAAAACCTAAATTTCGATCATGGTGAAATCCCATACACGATGCAAAAATCAAATTGAATATAAAGGTTAGCTTTGAAACTTTGTAAGGAACATGAATATACAATTAAAATGCAATGATCATGCTTAGAATTGAGAACACGATTTCAAAAATTTTGGGATACAGTCTGAGTTCATGATACCGATTCAGGGCGTTTTGGCTGTGGTTTTTGATTGGCACCCGTTCAGGAGATCACAAGGAAACTATTGAACCAAGTTTTAGGGCTTGAATCGTCCTCTAACCTTGAAATCAGATTTGAGCTTTAAGGCAATTTTTTCAAGTTTGTGTATTGGTTTTCTGTGCAGCTTAGCCTCTAATGCAATTAGGTTTTTCATCCTGCATATGTAGTGATCATTTTAGGTTAACAAAATTCCACAAAATCTCATGAATTCATTGTTTTCAATATTTGATTTCCTTAATATCTTTTTGAATCTTTTTTTTCATGGTTTTTGTGTCAATTAGGTTTCAATCAAGCCAAAACCTTCTATATTAGCATGTGCACGAAATATTAAGTCCAAATCATGCATAAAAAGATTTGTTTTCATTAGGTTTGTATTTTTCATGCAATTTATTTAATTAAATGAATTATAAATGATAAAAAATCCAAATAAATAAATAGAAATGGAGAAAAACTTCCTTTTGGGCCTAATGGTCGTGCATAGGCTTGTCATGAAGAAACTTGGAAGAAAAATGGGCCCATTTGCATTTTTAGGTCATTTGAACCATTGTTGACTTTTCAAAATTCCCAAAAATTTCCCAACTTCCACAAGGCATAACTTGCTCAATTTTCAAGATTTTCACATGTTCTTGGACATTTTAGAAAGGTCTTTGAGTCCTTTAACCAATGCCTTTGGTCCCATGTCATTTTGATTTACCAATCTCAAGTTATGGCCTTTGACTTAAAGTCCCTTTTTGTTGACTTTTGAAAATGACCTATAATGTTGAAATTGATAACTTTTTGTGAGAGCATTTCTTGGACTTGAAGTATGAAGATGAGTTGTAGGAAATTTCTTTCTCTTCAAAATGAGCTTTGGATGGAATTTTTCTGATAATCCATGTGAAAGTTATGCCCTGGTCAATTTCAGTTGACTTTTTCAGCTGTCCAAATATAGCAACTTTTGCATCTTGGATGATTTCTGAGCCAAATTTTGAGAATCATGATCAAGCATTGATCAAATGATGTTTGTGGCTTCAAAATGATATATTGACCAAAAATTTGAACTTTTGACTGTCAAATGACCATTTTGCCCCTACAGTTGACTGTAGTGCAATTTAGGGTTTTGACTGTGCAATTTTGAGCTGAATGCCTTGAAACTTGATATGAAGATACTTGACCATCTTTGTAGGCATATGAGACTTGATTAGGCCTTTGAAATCTTCATTTTCTTGATCAGGACTCAAACCCTAGTTTTGACTGTATGGGAAGCTGTTGAGCTGCACAACCCTTGGGGAATTTTGTGACTTGGCTTGGCCATTTCTTGAAGAATATGGGAGGGCAAATTTTGGGGTACAACAGTGACGTTCTGATACTGCTTCCAGAATTCCTTCTAGATATAGTTTCAGATGTAAACCCAGCGATGGTGACGTTCTGATACTGCTTCCAGAATTCCTTCTAGATATAGTTTCAGATGTAAACCCAGCGATGGTGACGTTCTGATACTGCTTCCAGATTTCCTTCCAGATATAGTTTCAGATGTAAACCCAGCGATGGTGACGTTCTGATACTGCTTCCAGAATTCCTTCTAGATATAGTTTCAGATGTAAACCCAGCGATGGTGACGTTCTGATGCTGCTTCCAGAATTCCTTCTAGATATAGTTTCAGATGTAAACCCAGCGATGGTGACGTTCTGATACTGCTTCCAGATTTTCTTCCAGATATAGTTTCAGATGTAAACCCAGCGATGGTGACGTTCTGATGCTGCTTCCAGAATTCCTTCTAGATATAGTTTCAGATGTAAACCCAGCGATGGTGACGTTCTGATGCTGCTTCCAGAATTCCTTCTAGATATAGTTTCAGATGTAAACCCAGCGATGGTGACGTTCTGATACTGCTTCCAGATTTCCTTCCAGATATAGTTTCAGATGTAAACCCAGCGATGGTGACGTTCTGATACTGCTTCCAGATTTCCTTCCAGATATAGTTTCAGATGTAAACCAGATATGGTGACGTTCTGATACTGCTTCCAGAAGTCCTTTTTCAGATGTTTCCCTCTCCGACGATGAGTGTGAGGTGATAATCCCCTATGGTTCCCTCTCCAACGGTGTGTGAGGTAGTAATCCCTTTTTCCTATGATTCCCTCTCCGACGATGAGTGTGAGGTGATCATTCCTTTCAGATTATAATTGCCTATGGTTCTCTGCCCAATACTGCGAAGATAATAATTCCCATCAAGATTATTTATTTATTTATTTTTGTAATTAATTGCACATAAATATAATTTAGGTCTAAATTAGGTCAAAATTCAATATTTTCATAATAAACTTAAAAAACATTAGAATTAGGGTTTGACGCCTCCTTTTTAATATTAATTAATTATTCTTTCTTTTAAATTTTAATAACCAAAAATACCAAAAAACATTTAATTCTAACTAATTAATTCTCATTAACTTTAATTTCTTATGAAAGGGTCCAATGCCCACTGTTTTAATTATTTAATTTGCGCATTTACTTTATGTCATTTTGTATCTCTCCCAAAGCATTGTAATTTTTAATTTCTCGCACTTTTACTTTATTTTGCTTCATTTATTTTCCGTCAAATCGGGTCCGGTTTAATTTTGGCGATGTGGACCCGCGCCATTTGTAATAGCTTAGATTTATTTTTTTTCGCAAACTTTATAACTGTTAAATATGCATGCAAGAATGAATGGACAAATTAAAATCAAGCGTAGAACACGACAAACATGACAAGACAAATAACTGAAACATGACACACAATTCACACACACCACCCCTAGGGTACGCCTCACTGTTGCCTTTCGAAAGGTGATCGTCGAGTAGAGGACGTCTTAGTAAGTCCTCATGATCCGGGAACCTGGCATGAGGGTAGCTTCTAAGGTGTCTTCCCATTGCTCTGGTGATCACCATGTCCCTAAAACTCGAATTGACCCGAACACCTCCAATGGTGGTGCTACCTACCTCTCAATGGTGGGATGGCACTACTTCAAAGGACATTTACACAGACGAATTCCTTAGGGTAGGTAGACGACTCGTGGATACTTGCTCTAATTCAAAACAAAACAAATCAAACATACTTTTCACACCGACACCTTTTCAAAAAGCTTTCGAAAGCAATTTTTCAAACACTCTTGAGGACCGATACAAGAGTCGAACTGGAATTTTCAAAGAAACTTTTTTTAAAACCCACAGTTGAAAAGCAAACAAACCATTTTTGAAAACACAAGTGAGCAAGTATCTAAGAGCCCATGGATAACCATGGATAGAAAGGGTGCTAACACCTTCCCTTTCTATAATCTACCTCCCGAACCGAGAGCAATCTCTTTAAGGAATTTTTCTGTGCTTTTGTCCTTTCCAATTGGAGAAAATAAAAGACGGTGGCGACTCTTGCTTCCGCGACATTTCGCGAACCAGCGTTAAACAGTCAGTTCCAGATCCACCGATCACAACTGGTTTCAAGAGAATTCCGTTCTTCCTTGAGTTGGATCCAGCTCTTTTGCATTTCTTCCCAAGATGTTGGTATGTCAGGATGTTGAATGGTGTGGAGCACCTCTCCTTCCAAAACTGGCTCTTTGATCACGGGGAGAACATGAGGATATGGCATCACCAGCTTCTGGGAGCGGGCTCGTACCCATTTGAGATAAGGCTCGAGGGGGATGGAGTTCTTGTGCCCCAGTGTCTTGCTATCTACCTTGTTGGGCATCCTCCAAGCTCTGATAAATCTCTGGCGAAGTCCTTGTGCATCGTTGTCGAAGTCAAAAACTATGTCAGGAATCAACATGTCATGAGGGTCATCCCTCCGAGCATAACCAAATTGTCTCAAAGCCAGACACGAGTTGTAAGTAATACCTCCTATGATTCCAAGTAAAGGAACATTAGGAAACTCCCCGCAACGATCAATGATAGTGACATTCTCTCTGGACTGAGAACACCAATGTATATCAGCATGTGTAAGAGTCATCAATCGTTGTGACCATCTCAAACCCCGCTCGTTCTTCAAAACTGATTGTGGAAGGTGCGAAATAAACCACCTTGCCAGGAGAGGAGTGCAGCACATAAGAACACCTCTTTTTCTCATGGTTCGAGTGTAACATGAGTGGAGGATGTCCCCAAGCAACGTAGGTACAGGATTCCTGGACCTGAAGATCTTGACAGCATTGATATCTATAAGCTGATCCGGATTCAGGAACAACACCAACCCATAGACAAGGAGTGCCACAACTTCTTCAAAAGCTTGTAGGTCAAGGGAATTCCAACATTCTTATGCCTTCTCAAACAGGAACTTTGCCAAGAATCCTTTGATACCACTTCTAACTTCCCAATGTCCCTTGATGTCAGATGGTTGTAAGTGTAATGCTTTAGCAACCTCTTCAAGTTTTGGTTCTCTTTCCGTACCATTGTAGGGTAGTTGACTGAGAATGGGAATCTCCAGAAGCTGAGAAAACTCTTCCAAGGTAGGCACCAATTCATAATCCTGGAAAGTAAAACAGTGGTGCAAAGGGTCAAAGAACTGGAAGAGAACTTTTATCATATCCTCTTCAATGTTGGTGTTAACCAAGCTGATGAGTCTACCATGCCTTTCACTGAAGGAAGAGTTCTCGGGAATCCTGGATGTAATCTCCTTAAGCTGAGGAGGAACCCTTACAAGGTTGATCTGAATTGTCTTTCTGCGGATAGTTTCCATGTCCTACAAAACAAGAACAAAGATGAAGATTCGAACCCTTGAAGTGGTTAGTGGATGCATATGATGCTGTATGATGCTATGATGTTATGATAAGGACACACCACAAGTATTCACAAACAGCAAACATGATAAGGCACACAAGTCACACCAGACAGCCCTTAGAGTTTAGGCCAGCATGAAGTTTGGGGTACTACCCTCTTGAAGTTGGTGGGCTCAAAAACCTGTCCTATCAAAAGTAACCGGGTTCTAAGGAGCTCACTATCATTGGGTTGTTTTCTGTGTTCATTGTTTTGATTTAGCCACTGAGCTGGCGATCAAAATATTCCAAGAAAACAACCCTCAATGAGTGTAGTATCGAGTATCTACCAACTTCGGACTGCACCAAAGTCGGTCATCTCACTACCCCTAAAGAGGCCAGGATGGTCAAGTAAGGTTCCTAAGGTCAGTTGATGCTTCACGACACCACGCGACGGCCCCGTACTCTCCTTGACTTGACTCAAGGGTTACCGGTACTCACCAAAGTGCCACATCAACGTAGCAAACTGTTTCAACCGTGTCGGTGTACCCCGCACAGTTCCCTCACAGTTTGTTGCTACTTTCTAAGAGGTATCCCCAGATCCGGGTTAGGATCTATGAAACTCCCAAAACAGACCCACAATTTTAAAGCAAACAGATCAAGCAATTGAAAACATGATGATGAACTATTCCTAAGGTACACCCCACTTATTATTCCCCAGCAGAGTCGCCAGTTCTGTGATCGGTGGAAATAGAACTGACTGTTTTTTAGCTGGTTTCGCGAAATGTCTCGGTAAGCAAGAGTCGCCACCGTCTTTTATGTTCTCCAATATGGAAAGGACAAAAGCACAGCAAAATTCCTTATTCGAGAATGTTTCTCGGTTCGGGAGGTAGATTTATAGAAAGGGAATGTGTTAGCACCCTTTCTATCCTTGGTTATCCATGGGCTCTTAGGTACTTGCTCTTATGTTTTCAAAATATGTTTGCTTTTCAAGTGTGAGTGGGTTTTGAAAAAGTTTCGTTTGAAAAATTTCTAAGTAACTCTTGTATCTGTCCTCAAGAGTGTATGAAAAATTTGTTTGAAAACTTTTAGAAAGTGTAAGTGTGAAAAGATGTTTTTTGTTTGTTTGAAAGAGCAAGTACCCATAAGAATCTACCTACTCTAAGGAATTAGGCTGTGTAAGAGTCCTTTAGATAGTGCTATCCCACCATTGAGAGGTAGGTAGCACCGTCGTTGGAGGTGTTCGGGTCAATTCGATTAAGGGACATGTGTGGTCACCGAAGCAATGATAGGACACCTTAGAAGTAACCCTAATGTCCTAGATCCTTTGTATCCGAGGCAACCGTTTCGAGGCAACTGGATCTTTAGACAAAAGGGCGACCTCTAAGACACCCTATACTTGATGACCGCGTTCGAGGCAACCAGTGAGGCGTACCCTAGGAGTGACATGTGCTTGTGTGTTGTTTTTCAGTTAATGTTTATTTTGTACATGTTATTTGTGAGCTACGGATTGATTTTATTATTCATACATTCTCTCATGCATTTTTTAACAGTTAGGAGTGCGGAAAATAAATTGCGGGAAGATAAATTCTAGCTATTACAAGGCGCGGGTCTATACATCGCCAAAAACATAAACCCGTTTTGGAAAATAAAGTGCGAGAATTTAAATAAGGCAATAAAATCCTAATTAACTATTACATACTCTGTATAGATACAAAAATATAATGAATTAAAATAAATAAATACGCGCGAAAGATTGAATCGGGAACGTCCTAAGGGTTTTGACCCTTTTTAGAATTAAATTAAACATTAAACCTAATTAACTAATTAATTATTTAATTAAATGAAAAAAATGTTTTTGTGTTTTTGTGTTTTTAATGAAAGTAAAGAGAAAATAAATAGAAATTAAAAGTTAGCAAAAACCTAATTCTAAATTGTTTTTATTTATTGTAAAAAAGTATTAAAGTTAATTAACTAAACTAATTTAATTTAATTTACATTTATTTACAAAATAAGTTAATAAATAATAAAATGTTTTTTTTTTGTTTTATTGTGAAAAATGTTAATTGGTTAATTAAATACTTAATAAAACTAATAATTAATAAAAAGGAAAATTATGAAAGAAAATAAAATAAAAAGAGAAAAAGGAAAAGAAAATAAGAACCCAGGGGGGGGTGTTTGGGCCAGATTGGAGGTTTAGTGAAGCAATTTTGGCCCAATAAGCTTAGGCCTGCGTTGACTTTGGAATTGTCTGCATGTGCATTGACTCCTGAACACCATAGTCTTCACTCTTTGGCCATTGGATTGAGGGTTGTGGACACTTGGCAAGCTGATGCCTAGAGCGCATGATGGGACACCTTGAGAATGCCTGCATATAATTATATTGGGAAAAATATGAACAAGGAATCTGGGGGACCTGGGAATCGAACCCAGGTCCCAATGATGAACAACCACCTGCTCTTCCACTAGACCACTTATGCGCGTTTGTTAATAAAATAAGAAACAAATATAATATATGAAAAACAAGTCACATGCTGAAACTAAAAAAAAGCGCGCGCCATTTGAATCAGCCAGTAGCAAGCTGACACGCCCTTCTTCTTCATCCTGTAACCTGCAAAACAAAAGCAATTAGCGGGGGGTTTTTAACCCCCACAATATGGAATGGCAAAAAATAGCGAATATGTCTCTATGCAAGATAAATTGAGCGCGAGGATAGTTTTGTGTTTGTCTCGTTCCAGCGATCTCAACCATAGGAGTTGGAGGTTCTGATTTTACCTATATGATAAACCCCCAATTCAAAAGCTTGAAAACCCTAAATCTTATCCATGGTGGTTTGTGATTCAGGGCTCCAAAACGCAATTGCCTTATACCATTAGCTTCAGAAGAGTGTTAGCAATGTAAAGCACACAAAAAATTTCATCAATGATGCAGGAATAATGAATTATGATTGTGAGACAAATATGCAAACCGTATGACTGTGTAGCGCGTTTTCTTGAGTTCTAGCAAGTGGTTTTGATCCCAAATCACTCCTGAAGTGTGATCGGTGGATCTGGAACTGACTGTTTAACGCTGGTTCGCGAAATGTCGCGGAAGCAAGAGTCGCCACCGTCTTTTATTTTCTCCAAATGGAAAGGACAAAAGCACAGAAAAATTCCTTATAGAGATTGCTCTCGGTTCGGGAGGTAGATTATCGAAAGGGAAGGTGTTAGCACCCTTTCTATCCATGGTTATCCATGGGCTCTTAGATACTTGCTCATTGTGTTTTCAAAAATGGTTTGTTTGCTTTTCAACTGTGGGTTTTAAAAAGTTTCTTTGAAAATTTCAGTTCGACTCTTGTATCGGTCCTCAAGAGTGTTTGAAAAATGCTTTCGAAAGCTTTTTGAAAATGTGTTGGTGTGAAAAGTATTTTTGATTTGTTTTGTTTTGAATTAGAGCAAGTATCCACGAGTCGTCTACCTACCCTAAGGAATTCGTCTGTGTAAATGTTCTTTAAAGTAGTGCCATCCCACCATTGAGAGGTAGGTAGCACCACCGTTGGAGGTGTTCGGGTCAATTCGAGGTTCGGGACATGGTGATCACCAGAGCAATGGGAAGACACCTTAGAAGCTACCCTCATGCCAGGTTCCCGGATCATGAGGACTTACTAAGACATCCTCTACTCGATGATCACCTTTCGAGGCAAGGCAACAGTGAGGCGTACCCTAGGGGTGGTGTGTGATTTGTGTGTCGTTTTCATTTATTTTTGTCTTTTGTCAAAGTGATCTATGCGTTTGTTTTTATTTTATCATTCATTCTTGCATGTCATTATTAATAGTTAAAAATTGCGAGAAATATAAAGTTCCTAAACTATTACAAAGGCGCGGGTCCACATCGCCAAATTAAACCAGGACCCGATTTGACATAAAATAAAGAAATAAAATGCGGGAAATATAAAATGTCCGAGTTACATGGCTTGAGCAATTACATAATATTTGAAAGAAAATAAATGTGCGAAAGAAATAAAAATAGAACGTTCGAGGGCGTTGGACCCTTTAAAGAAATTAAATGAAATTAAAAAGCTAATTAATTATTTAATAAAAGGAAAGAAATGTTTTTTAGTTTTTTTATATTTATGAAATAAAGAAAATTAAAATTAAAAGAAACTCTAATTCTAAGTTTTTTTAATTATTAATGAAAATGTTAAAGTTTAACCTAATTTACTAAATATTTAATGTACATGTTTATTTACAAAAATATTTAATAATTAATAACAATAATAATAAGAAAAAATTATTTATTAAAAAGATGATGAAAAGTTAAAAACCCTAATTTCTACATATTTTAATTTGTTAAGAAAAAGACTTAAGTTTTAAAACCTAATTTAACTAAATTAATTATTTAACATTTATTTACAAAAATATTTAATAAGTAAATTAATTAACATATTCTTAGTTTTTGATTTTCTGGTTTTATATTATAAAAATTAATTCATGAATTTAAAGAAAACAATTAAAACAATTAAAAGAATGAAAAAGGAAAATCAAATAAAAAATAAAAATGATGCAAACCATGGGGGGTGTCTGGCCCTTTTTGGAGGTGAATTGGAGTGGTTTGACCATTTGTGTTCTGGCTGTTGGCCATTTGTGTTCTGGCCTCAACGTTTCTTAATCTTCTAGGATGTCTGTCTCGCCATGTATTGGTGTCATGCATAAGTTTTTCTACTTTGGCCATTTGGCTTTTGGCTTTTGGCTTTTGGCTTTTGGCCTTTTGGCTTTTGGCCATTTGACTTTTGGCCTCAACGTTCCTTAATGAACCTGCATGGGATCCTGTCTAAATCTGCAGTGTTGAATCTCACGAACACATTAAATAAAATCATAAAATGCAAATAAAGCCAATATATGAAGAAATTTAATGTTTAGGCACAATATGGCATGTATGAATGATTATACCCTTTTGATCATGGAGATCAAATCAATCTTACCCTTACTGGAAAATTAGTGACCTGAATGCTTTTATGCCTTACTGGAAAATTAGGATCATGGAGATCAAGCCAGCCTTATCCTTACTGAAGAAGTAGTGAGGTGTTGGTTTGTAACTGTGATGACTTGTTTGTAGTGAGAGAGGGATTTGTAATAAGGATTTCAAGGTTTTAGGATTCTTGAAAGAGTTTGATATTCTAACAGTGTTGTGGCAATGTTTTTTTTCTCTCTCTTCTTTTCTCCTCTTTTCTCTGGTTTGTGTGAAAAGAAGGTGATTATGTAATGGAAATTAGGGTAAAGCAAATGGGCTTTGAATGTGCAATTGGGCCTCCAATATTCACTTGAATTCGTCACTTTCCAGGCTAAATCGCAGGGACTTAAGTGCATGTTTTGAAGTTGAAATGTGAAAACAAAATATAGCTGACATCGATAACTAACTCCTGTCCGAAAATCGGCTCAATCGGATAAAAGGTGAATTAGTTATGAATTTTTGAAGTTTCAGCTCATACAAACTTATTTTGGGCTCTAGTGTCGACTCTGACACGTTCTTCAATAAAAAACTGGTATTGATCGGAGCATAATCCGGTCTCGACTTTTGAAGCAAAGTTGTAGATCTATGAGTCAGTGACCTTGTGTAAAAATATGAGCCCAATCCGATAAAAATTGACCGAGTTATGAATTTTCGAAGTTTCGGCCCAGATGAAATAATATTCAGCATTCAGGATTTTCAGCGTGTCACGCACTCTGAGCAAAAAACGAAGGCCTTTTGAATACCGTTTGAACTCAATACCTTCTGTGAAAATGTAGCCAACTCAATTTGTGAAATTTTGGCGCCAGAACCAGCTCGATACGATGAAAATCGACCAAGTTATGATTTTTTGAACATGACGCAAATAAACTTCTGTCACAAATTTTCTGTATGAAAATACTTGATAAATCCACATTTTTGAAGACCTTCTGATCGAAATTGGCTTCCAGCCGTGAGAGATGAAAACGTAGATAATGTCAAGACGGAATTTTGGCCACCGGAACGGGTTCAAAACGAGTCACGATCTTCAAGTTATGTATTTTTTAGCGCGTAAAAACTGCACTTTCAGCACACTTTTTCACCATATTTCTTCGAGAAAACTCACACAGTCGGATACCTTCTTTAAAGAATTGACTCTTGAGCCGAACCTGAATTTGAGCATAAGTTAGGACATTAAGGAGAACTTGAGGTCATTTGGATGTAAGGACCTTGATGCAACACAAAACCCTAATTTTGACTTGACTGCCTTAGGAGGTGATTTGACTGTGCAACCTTTGAGAAATTTTGAGGAATATGGGAGGGCAAATTTTGGGGTACAACAGTTGCCCCTGTTCAATCTTCTTAGACCTGAGGATGCAGATTGGCTGACGTGCCTTTCGTAATCCGAAGGTAGAAGATGATTGAACACTAGAGTGCCCAGAAATTTGCGCTCACATAATAGTGTGATGTGGGGAATGGGCTTACAGATGCCATTTAGAGATTGATGGATAGGATGATGGGCTTATAGATTCCATGCTGAGAAATGATGGATAGGTGGATGGGCTTATAGATGCCATCTGGATGTTGATCGCGTAAGAGATTCCTTAGCGAGAACTTGCGTGCCTGCAAAAGAAAATGATTACCTGACCTGTTACGGGAGCTGGTCTTCAAATTCTTTGTGTAGATATGTCCTGACTGGTTACAGGAGCTGGATCTGGAGCTTCAAAAGGTGATGAATGAACCAGGGATGGTTACTACCTCAGCAGGAACGGTGAGAGAACCTTGGGTGACCTCAACCTCAACAGTATCGCTGAGAGAATCTGGGGATGATTACTACCTCCGCAGTATCAGGGAGAGAACCACAGGCGACTACAATCTCAACAGCAATCATTGAGAGAATCTTGGGCGACTTCGACTTCAACAGTATCATTGAGCGAATCTGGGGATGATTACTACCTCCGCAGTATCGGGGAGAGAACCACAAGCGACTACAACCTCAACAACAATCATTGAGAGAATCTTGGGCGACTTCGACTTCAATAGTATCATTGAGCGAATCTGGGGATGATTACTACCTCCGCAGTATCGGGGAGAGAACCACAGGCGACTACAACCTCAACAGCAATCATTGAGAGAATCTTGGGCGACTTCGACTTCAACAGTATCATTGAGCGAATCTGGGGATGATTACTACCTCCGCAGTATCGGGGAGAGAACCACAGGCGACTACAACCTCAACAGCAATCATTGAGAGAATCTTGGGCGACTTCGACTTCAACAGTATCATTGAGCTAATCTGGGGATGATTACTACCTCCGCAGTATTGGGGAGAGAACCACAGGCGACTACAACCTCAACAGCAATCATTGAGAGAATCTTGGGCGACTTCGACTTCAACAGCAATCGTTGAGCGAATCTTGGGATGATTACTACCTCCGCAGTATCGGGGAGAGAACCACAGGCGACTACAACCTCAACAACAATCATTGAGAGAATCTTGGGCGACTTCGACTTCAACAGTATCATTGAGCGAATCTTGGGATGATTACTACCTCCGCAGTATCGGGGAGAGAACCATAGGCGACTACAACCTCAACAGCAATCATTGAGAGAATCTTGGATAACTTCAACTTCAACAGCAATCGTTGAGCGAATCTTGGGATGATTACTACCTCCACAGTATCGGGGAGGGAACCATAGGCGACTACAACCTCAACAGCAATCATTGAGAGAATCTTGGATAACTTCTACTGAGTCTTTATCAGGAAAATCTGTTTGGGGTCGATTTAGCTGGACTAGAGAAGGCCTTGGACTGGGTAAGAAACAGAAAATCTTAGGGTCGATTAACTGAACCGGTCTAGGTCTTGAAATGTCTTCAACTCGATAAGCAACAGGGAGATCTTAGGGTCAATCTGACTGAACCAGAGAAGGCCTTTGACTGGATAAGAAACAGAGAAATCTTTGGAGTCGATTTAACTGAACCGGTCTAGGTCTTGAAATATGATTGAGAACTTAACTGAATATTTCCTGAAAGGTAAAGGTCAGTCATATGCAATGCATGATATGGATCAAGCAGTGATGTTCTCAACATAATGAGATTTGTAAGATGTGATGCATATATGCATGCTACAATGATGTATGTGATGTTTAGGAATGTATGTTTTCTTCTAGGAAAGTAAATCCTTGACGGGTGCCGGGAAGTCACTCCTGGGCTGATGTTGAAGAATAGATTTTGCTTCCGCTGGGGATGATAGCTGCAAGAATACCGGTAGGAGAAGATGACTCCGTAGGGGAATAGACTTGGCGAATGGATTACTCTGCAGGGAGAAAAGTACTCTAGCGATCTTGCTGGGAAGCAAAACTCTGTGGGGGGAGAGATACTTTGTTGAGTTGTTGATAATAACTTGCTGGGGATACCCTTGTTGTGTTGGAAGTGTAGATAGACTTCGCTGGGGATAAGAAGACTTTGCCGAGGACGGTCTTTCCGTGGCTTTTGGCTGAGGATAACCCAGTTATATCCTAGTAAGGAAATAACTCTTTGAATAAAGCCGGGGGACGCGTTCGTGCTCTGCGAGGGATAAGCTTCCAGAATCTACTGGGGATAAGCTTACTGCTTGGGGAGATGGGTTCCAACTTTCCTGGGGAACTAGATTGGACTCTCTTGGGGAAGTTTGAACTGTATTGGGGAAGTGATTCCACTGAATGCCTGGTATGCCGCCGGGGAACAATCTTTAGACCAAGACTGCCGGGGATGCTTGTTAAGAATATGTACATGATGTGCTAGGGAATATTGAGATCTGCTGGAGGATACTCAACTTCCTTAAGGTTGATAATATAGCTTGGCTTGAGGAGAGTGTACTGATTGCTGACTCACTCTCTGGGGAATTGAGATATCTGGTTATGTTCTCTAGCTGAACCTACCTTGGTACCTTGGAGGATAAAACAATTAGATTGCTTAGACAACTCTTTATTGCCCCTGTTTCTGAGGTGGGAGAGGAAGACCTGTGAGGTGCTGATAGTTGTTGATGGACAAACCTTCTTCTGGTAGGCAGGTGACAGGATGACAGGACATAGTCGTACGCTTTGATCCCTAACTTTTGCCTGGACCGCCCTTTCGGGTTTTCGGTCCACCGGGATACCCATTTTTGCCCAAGCCGCCTTTTCAGGTTTTCGACTTGCCGGGTGTACAGATTTTTTTCATTTCATCCCTTATTTTTTCCCGAACCCTTTTGGTTCGTCGGGAAGCCCTTGTTTTTGCCTAGGCATGTCAGCCTAGAGGGTCTTTGATTTTGCGTAGTATTCTTTTCGACTATGTCCGTTCTCTTAGAATGTAGGGAGTTGCCCCTGGCTGAAGTATTTTGTCATGCCACCAGAAGATTTTTGACCAAGCAAGATTCATTGTTGAAATGCCCCAAGTGACTCAGGTGGAGATTTGCCCCAGGCTATTTGGCCTTTTGAGAGATTCTCCGAATCTTGACTTGATTGCCCCAGATGATGGACAATAATCATGCCTGCCCCCTGATTAGAAATGCTTCTGTTCACTAGGTATTCATCGTGCGAATGTCCCTGCTGTTCAAACAAAAAGTCATATGCAAACAAAGTTATGTTAAAAATGCAAAGCTTATGTCTGTCTTGAAGATTTTGAAAATGCGTTCTCTTTCATAAAACAAATGAATGTTTGTAAAACGTGATGTCAACTCGTTATTTTATTGCGAGCCTTAAGGAGTCAGGATACCTTTTGTAACAGTATGCTTTCGAACCAACCCATGCTTCAGCTAGGACTTTTGAGGGTTATAACGTGGCCTGGTTCACGGTTTAAGAAACAAAGGATAAAGGCTCAAATTATTTGTACCCACCCGCTCTTCGTGATGTTCTTCAAACCTAAGCTCAGTCGATCGTGCGTTAGACCTTGTTCGAGTCTCTGTCCTGACGTTCCAATGATGGTTCAGATATTGATGATTTATTCTGAATAGGCAGTCATTTTTGTTTTTGTTGAGGGTTTGTATGACCTCTTTCTTTTTGATTTTGCTATCCCTAAATTTTGCCTGAACTGTTTCTTTTTGGAATTACAGTCAGCGGGATGTCCCAGTTTTGTAAGTCTCCTTCATAGGTTTTGACTTAATGGGTTTTTATTTTGAGAAGTAATGACTGCATGTCTTTATGATTATTCGGGACCATCACTGTCTTTTGTTTTGTAAGGACCTCTTTGGTGCCATTCGTTATATACTTGGATCAACTGAGAGACTACCCTGCCCTAGGTTATGATTAAGGGTTTTAAATTTCGAAAACAAAAAAACTCCTACTTCTTTGGCTCAGAGGGGTTGACGAGGGATTATCTTCCTTATTACTCCAGTGTTTAGGAATTGAAACAATGCCTGTACCTCATCAGCGGGGTCTGTTCAAAAGCATACTGTAGATTGCGGTATCATTTTCGTCATCCTCCCTCAAGAGGCTTAGAATTATTAATTGAGAGTTGATCATTAGAAAAAATATGAAAATAATTTGCATTTAGTGAATACGAATATATTGTTTCAGAACAGACATATGCGATGCATTAATGAAATAACAATGTTTAACATGAGTAAATGTTTGAACAAAAGAAAATTGCAACTTGAACATTCGAATGAACAAAAATTTCTCAATCCTAGCCATGTTTTGGCAAGGGAGCAGTGATCACGTTGGGAGTCTCAGGTACTTCAAATTGAATCTCTCCGGCGTCAATCATGTCTTGAATCTTGTTCTTGAGAGGCCAGCAGTTGTCCGTAGTATGCCCCGGGCTATCAGAATGGTATGCGCACCTATCATTAGGATGGTAGTTCGGAGCAGAAGTGTTCGGATTCCGAAGAGGAGCCCTTAAGGTGATCAGCCCTGCCTTCAACATTTGTTGTAGTGCTTGATCCAGCGACATGTTGAGCTTGGTGAACTGCCTTTTAGGCTTGTCTGGTTTGCTCTGATCAGTCCGTTGTTCTGGGCGAGGTCGTTGTTGGACCTGTGAAGTAGTAGCAACTCGGAGAAGTCTATTCATTGGACCGAACCTTTGCCCTCTTGGAAGCTGTCCCCTGACCTGGTCCCTGATTTCGGCTGGTTGCTTCATGCCTTGAGGAAGCTGACTGATCATGACCCCCAACTCTCCTTGCTCCTGAGCTAAACCTTGAATGAGGGCCCTTTGCCCCAGCATCTGGGTTTTCAATGTGTCTACCTCAGCTTGTAGACGTTTCAGCTGTTCGTCCTTGTCATCTTCAGGACTCTTTCTGACCAGATTCCCCATGAGTGGTGTCCTCAACTCTTCCTGCCCCTTGGATAGGCTTAGGAAGATCTCCTTGAACTGAGTCTCTTGAGTGTGAAGGTCCTGGTTATCTTGTTGGGGAGCCATTGCTGAAATAAATAGCGGAGATGGTAAGTGACCTGTCCAAAGGGTATCTGTTATGCAATGATATGTATGATATGCATGCAATGTTTTCAAGGACCTCGCAGGGTAAACAAGAAAATTGTTAGCATTGGAATTTATAGCTTGATTGAAGGACACCCATGTTGTTGAGAATTCTTCTTCAAGGGTCAAAGGCTCACCATATCCAGTGGGTCATGGCCTCTGACTTTAGTCATCATGTCTGGTTTTGGTTTCCAAACAACTTTGGTTTAGGGGAACCTTCTTCAAGAGTCAGAGCTCACCATATCAAGTGGGTCATAGCCTCTAACAACCTTGGCTAGGGGAGCCTTCTTCAAGTGTCGAAGCTCACCATATCAAGTGGGTCATAGCCCCTGACAACTCTTGTCTAGAGGAAAATAAATCCTCTTTGCCCCTTGCTGGGATAGTTGATTCACCATGACCTGCATCACAAGCCCTTGAGATCCCTGAAATGGGTTAGTTGTTTATGCAGGATGTATGCGATGGTATGATGTCATGCTATGCATGGGGTAATGTAGGTAATTCCTGTTACGAGTCCCAATTAAGGACTGCAAACCAAAATCTGCAAGAAACTCAAGTAAAACCTGTCATGAGTCCCAATTAAGGACAAAATAAAACCTGCAAAACACTCAGTAAACCCTGTTATGAGTCCCAGTTAAGGACTATAAACAAAACCTGCAAGAAACTCGAGTGTCAGATAACAAGTATGCAAGTAGTCAAGTTGGAAGGCACACAAGTCACACAAGAGAAACCCTTAGAGTTTAGGCCAGCACGGGGTCTGGGTATTACCCTCTTGAAGTTGGTGGGCTCAACCTGTCCTATTAGAAGTAACCGGGTTCTAAGGGTCCCAATATCACGGAATTGCTTTCATTGTTCATCGTTTCGATTTAGCCACTGAACTGGCGACCGAAATATTCCAGGAAAGCAACCCTCAATTGAGTGTAGTATCGAGTATCAACCAACCTCGGACTGCACCAAAGTCAGTTATCTCACTACCCTAAAGAGGCCAAGATAGTTCAATTAAGGTTCCTAAGGTCTGTTGATGCTTCACGACACCACGCGGAGGCCCCGTACTCTCCTTGACTGAACTCAAGGGTTACCGGTACACACCAAAGTGCCACATCAACGTAGCAGACTGTTTCAACCATGTCGGTATACCCCGCACAGTTCTCTCACAGCCTTGTTGCTACTTTCTAAGAAGGTATCCCCAGATCCGGGTTAGGATCTATAGAACTTCCAAGACAGTCCCACAATTTAAAGCAAACAAGGAAAGCAATTGAAAACACAGTTATGAACTAACCCTAAGGTACACCTCACTTTAAGTTAAGTCCCCAGCAGAGTCGCCAGTTCTGTGATCGGTGGATCTGGAACTGACTGTTTAACGCTGGTTCGCGAAATGTCGCGGAAGCAAGAGTCGCCACCGTCTTTTATTTTCTCCAAATGGAAAGGACAAAAGCACATAAAAATTCCTTATAGAGATTGCTCTCGGTTCGGGAGGTAGATTATAGAAAGGGAAGGTGTTAGCACCCTTTCTATCCATGGTTATCCATGGGCTCTTAGATACTTGCTCATTGTGTTTTCAAAAATGGTTTGTTTGCTTTTCAACTGTGGGTTTTAAAAAGTTTCTTTGAAAATTTCAGTTCGACTCTTGTATCGGTCCTCAAGAGTGTTTGAAAAATGCTTTCGAAAGCTTTTTGAAAATGTGTTGGTGTGAAAAGTATTTTTGATTTGTTTTGTTTTGAATTAGAGCAAGTATCCACGAGTCGTCTACCTACCCTAAGGAATCCGTCTGTGTAAATGTCCTTTAAAGTAGTGCCATCCCACCATTGAGAGGTAGGTAGCACCACCGTTGGAGGTGTTCGGGTCAATTCGAGGTTCGGGACATGGTGATCACCAGAGCAATGGGAAGACACCTTAGAAGCTACCCTCATGCCAGGTTCCCGGATCATGAGGACTTACTAAGACATCCTCTACTCGACGATCACCTTTCGAGGCAAGGCAACAGTGAGGCGTACCCTAGGGGTGGTGTGTGATTTGTGTGTCGTTTTCATTTATTTTTGTCTTTTGTCAAAGTGATCTATGCGTTTGTTTTTATTTTATCATTCATTCTTGCATGTCATTATTAATAGTTAAAAATTGCGAGAAATATAAAGTTCCTAAACTATTACAAAGGCGCGGGTCCACATCGCCAAATTAAACCAGGACCCGATTTGACATAAAATAAAGAAATAAAATGCGGGAAATATAAAATGTCCGAGTTACATGGCTTGAGCAATTACATAATATTTGAAAGAAAATAAATGTGCGAAAGAAATAAAAATAGAACGTTCGAGGGCGTTGGACCCTTTAAAGAAATTAAATGAAATTAAAAAGCTAATTAATTATTTAATAAAAGGAAAGAAATGTTTTTTAGTTTTTTTGTATTTATGAAATAAAGAAAATTAAAATTAAAAGAAACTCTAATTCTAAGTTTTTTTAATTATTAATGAAAATGTTAAAGTTTAACCTAATTTACTAAATATTTAATGTACATGTTTATTTACAAAAATATTTAATAATTAATAACAATAATAATAAGAAAAAATTATTTATTAAAAAGATGATGAAAAGTTAAAAACCCTAATTTCTACATATTTTAATTTGTTAAGAAAAAGACTTAAGTTTTAAAACCTAATTTAACTAAATTAATTATTTAACATTTATTTACAAAAATATTTAATAAGTAAATTAATTAACATATTCTTAGTTTTTGATTTTCTGGTTTTATATTATAAAAATTAATTCATGAATTTAAAGAAAACAATTAAAACAATTAAAAGAATGAAAAAGGAAAATCAAATAAAAAATAAAAATGATGCAAACCATGGGGTGTCTGGCCCTTTTTGGAGATGAATTGGAGTGGTTTGACCATTTGTGTTCTGGCTGTTGGCCATTTGTGTTCTGGCCTCAACGTTTCTTAATCTTCTAAGATGTCTGTCTCGCCATGTATTGGTGTCATGCATAAGTTTATCTACTTTGGCCATTTGGCTTTTGGCTTTTGGCTTTTGGCTTTTGGCTTTTGGCCTTTTGGCTTTTGGCCATTTGGCTTTTGGCCTCAACGTTCCTTAATGAACCTGCATGGGATCCTGTCTAAATCTGCAGTGTTGAATCTCACGAACACATTAAATAAAATCATAAAATACAAATAAAGCCAATATATGAAGAAATTTAATGTTTAGGCACAATATGACATGTATGAATGATTATACCCTTTTGATCATGGAGATCAAATCAATCTTACCCTTACTGGAAAATTAGTGACCTGAATGCTTTTATGCCTTACTGGAAAATTAGGATCATGGAGATCAAGCCAGCCTTATCCTTACTGAAGAAGTAGTGAGGTGTTGGTTTGTAACTGTGATGGCTTGTTTGTAGTGAGAGAGGGATTTGTAATAAGGATTTCAAGGTTTTAGGGTTCTTGAAAGAGTTTGATATTCTAACAGTGTTGTGGCAAGGTTTTTTTTCTCTCTCTTCTTTTCTCCTCTTTTCTCTGGTTTGTGTGAAAAGAAGGTGATTATATAATGAAAATTAGGGTAAAGCAAATGGGCTTTGAATGTGCAATTGGGCCTCCAATATTCACTTGAATTCGTCACTTTCCAGGCTAAATCGCAGGGACTTAAGTGCATTTTTTGAAGTTGAAATGTGAAAACAAAATGTAGCTGACATCGATAACTAACTCCTGTCCGAAAATCGGCTCAATCGGATAAACGGTGAATTAGTTATGAATTTTTGAAGTTTCAGCTCAGACAAACTTATTTTGGGCTCCAGTTTCGACTCTGACACGTTCTTCAATAAAAAACTGGTATTGATCGGAGCATAATTCGATCTCGACTTTTGAAGCAAAGTTGTAAATCTATGAGTCAGTGACCTTGTGTAAAAATATGAGCCCAATCCGATAAAAATTGACCGAGTTATGAATTTTCGAAGTTTCGGCCCAGATGAAATAATATTCAGCATTCAGGATTTTCAGTGTGTCACGCACTCTGAGCAAAAAACGAAGGCCTTTTGAATACCGTTTGAACTCAATACCTTCTGTGAAAATGTAGCCAACTCAATTTGTGAAATTTTGGCGCCAGAACCAGCTCGATACGATGAAAATCGACCAAGTTATGATTTTTTGAACATGACGCAAATAAACTTCTGTCACAAATTTTCTGTATGAAAATACTTGATAAATCCACATTTTTGAAGACCTTCTGATCGAAATTGGCTTCCAGCCGTGAGAGATGAAAACGTAGATAATGTCAAGAAGGAATTTTGGCCACCGGAACGGGTTCAAAACGAGTCACGATCTTCAAGTTATGAATTTTTTAGCGCGTAAAAACTGCACTTTCAGCACACTTTTTCACCATATTTCTTCGAGAAAACTCACACAGTCGGATACCTTCTTTAAAGAATTGACTCTTGAGCCGAACCTGAATTTGAGCATAAGTTAGGACATTAAGGAGAACTTGAGGTCATTTGGATGTAAGGACCTTGATGCAACACAAAACCCTAATTTTGACTTAACTGCCTTAGGAGGTGATTTGACTATGCAACCTTTGAGAAATCTTAAGGAATATGGGAGGGCAAATTTTGGGGTACAACATGAAGCTTCCAGCAATAGGTCTGAATCCTTAAATCTCCTTGAAAGGGCTTCTAAGGTGGAATTCAGTTTCAAACTTTCTTTAGTTTTTTTTGGAATTGGTTTGGCCGTTTCAGGGATGTTCAGGTCGTGAATGAGGCTTCCTTTGCTTGCATATGTACATGTGAATGATATTAGGTCACATTATGAGCCAGTGATCCATTGCAATTAAGTTTTTGAGATTCTTCATAACCACCATTAAAGGATCTTCCAAGTTTGTTCAAATTTTGAATTTTATGCTCAAAATGGCCCTAGCACGAATTTGGTATGTAGAATATGACACATGAAAGCCATTCAAACCTCAAGATACCATTCCTTTAATTTTTTTGATTTTATTTGAATTATTATGGATTAAAATGAATTAAATCCACAAAAATTAAATAAAAATGAAAAAATAAATGTTTGGTCTTGAAATTAATCATGGGACACGTGGGTGGCATGACAAGGCTGAATCAAGTGGAAGAAAGTGGGCCCTTTTGTCAAAAATTGAAGTTTCCAGGATAGTTGACTTTTGCCATTTCACAAAAATTTCCCAACTTCTCCAATGCATATCTTGCTCAATTTTGATCATATGAACATGTTCTTGGACATTTTGGAAAGGTCTTGAAGTCCTCTAACCAATGCATTTGGTCCCATGTCATTTTGATTTACCAATCTCAAGTTATGGTCTTTGACTTAAAGTGCATTTTTGTTGACTTTTGAAAATGACCTATAATGTTGAAATTGATAACTTTTTGTGAGAGCATTTCATGGACTTGGAATGTGAAGATGAGTTGTAGGAAATGTAATCCCCTTCAAAATGAGCATTGGATGGGATTTTTATGATGAACCATGAAAAAGTTATGCCTTGGTCAAGTTACAGTTGACTTTTCAGCTATCCAAAAATGGAAACTTTTGTATCTTGATGATTTTTGAGCCATTCTTGTAGAATCATGATCAATACTTGATCAAATGATGATTGTGGCTTAAAAATAAGATGTTGACCAAAATTTTTGACTTTTGACTTCCAAATGACCATTTTGCCCCTGCAGTTGATTGTGAACCAAATAGGGCTTTTGACTGTGCAACTTGGGACTGTGAGTCTTGAAACTTGACATGGGGATGCTTGACAATGTGTATAGGCATATGTGACTTGATTGAGCCCTTGAAAACCTCAACTTCCTTGCAAGAACCAAAACCCTTTGACTGGCTTAGGAGGGTGTTTGAACTGTGCAACCCTTGAGTAGACTTGAGCAAATTGAGATGATGCTTGTCAAACTTGAAGAATATGGGAGGGAAAATTTTGGGGTACAACACATTCTAAGTACAAATCCTAACTATGAATATCAGTTTTACAAGTAGATTTATCCAAACGACCAACACCCCATAGGATCAATCTAGTCGATCCTGCAAGTTACCAGAGAGATTAAATAACAGTCATTAAGATTATTTGATAGTTTGGAGGACTAGCGGTTGTTTACCAGAAATCACTGTAAACAAATTGGCACGCCCAGTGGGACCGTCATTGGTCGTTACGAAAGTTAAAACAAAGTAAAGATTGTTAGGATATAATCATTGTAAAAGTTCTTTCTGAGTGATAAATTCGTTGTTATATGAACCTTAGAAGTGGTAGAATAACCAATAGCAACCAACCCTTACCCAGAAGAAAACGTAATAACAAGATGTCTAATCCAAACAATCAACAAGGGGAACAAAATGCCCCACATGGAACAGGCACTAATATGTCTGCTTCGACGGGAACGTCTAATGCGATCCCTTCGAGCGCACAGTCTGTTGCATCCTCTACCAGTAGTGTAGCCACGAATGGAACAAGTGGCATGTCGACTAACAGTTCGATCCTAGGAAATACAGGAACCATTGGTTATCCTGGGGGATTCGTCCCACCATCAGGGACACAAACCCATTTCGCCACCCCACTAACTAGACCACCCGGTTTCGAGGGTAAAAGACACAGAAATTCCTCTTATGGGATGCCAACATCTTTTATGGCGGGTCTGCACACTTCGACATCGAATACGTCGCCATAATTAGGGTCTGGATCTGGGGCCAATCAATTTATGATAAATAACCAAGGGTCAGTAGGTTATAGTGCGTTGCCTATCTTAACCACAGAAAATCAGATGGCTTTTAGGCAATTAATGGATGATAGTAACCATAATATGATAGGAGTGTTAGCACAAACTATGCAAGAGATCTTTGCCCCAATAGTACAAAATGTAACTGTAACCAACAGAGAAAACGCGGATAACATGAGTCGAATAGCAGATTTTTTCGCTCCGCCAGAAAGGCGTAGGCAGAATCAGGTGGGGGTTCGAGCAAACATACCTATCATAGAACAAATTGCTGATGACCCACCCTATAGACCAGCCAGAGAGGGGGTTAACTTAGGGGCAAGGGCACAAAGGTTAGAAGCCCCAATGATTCAAGGCCCACAAAGGGAAATTATAGAACCAGGGGCAAGGGTCGAAAGGTTAGAAGTCCTAGAGTTTCGAGAAGAACAACCTAGAGGAGTTGTCATGGTGGGTCAAAATCAAGATACTGATGCAGTCGTTCACAGAATTCGAAACGATAACATCTTGGCAGAAAATAATTTAACCACCATGATAGAGAGGATTATGGCCCAAAATGGCCTCAATACAGGAATTAGAAGGCCAAATTATGCCTCTCCTATATTAGATTACATAATGCATACTGATTTACCAAGGGGATATAAGGTCCCTAAGTTTACAAAGTTTGCTGGAGATACCAATGAATCAACAGTCGAACACAAAGCCAGGTATCTAACCAAAGCAGGAGATATAGCAAATAATGAAGACCTTAGGATCAAATATTTCCCAAGTTCCCTAACTAAGAACGCTTTCACATAGTTCACCACTTTGCCTCCTGGGTCCATAGATACTTGGGCTCTGTTAGAGAGATTATTCCATGAAAATTTCTACATGGGACAATCTAAAATAAGTTTGAAGGAACTAGCCAGTGTTAAGAGGAAATTTACTGAACCCATAGATGATTATCTGAATAGGTTCAGACTCTTGAAATCTAGATGCTTCACAGTAGTTCCTGAACATGAGTTAGTCGAAATGGCTGCTGGCGGCCTGGATTACTCTATTCAAAATAAATTAGACACACAATACTTGAGGGACATGGCTCAATTAGCCGATAGGGTTCGACAGGTCGAAAGACTAAAAGCCGAGAAGGCCAGAGTTTTTAAAAATAACAAAAAAGAAAGGGTCTCCTATGTTGGAGCTGAGGAAGCAGAAGATTACCCTGAATTCGAAGAGGTCGAAATTGATCTCGCTGAATTAAAACAGGCTCCACCTTATTCTTGTAAATTATTAGTTCCCATAAAGGGGAAAGAAATTGTTGAAAATGAGAAAAGTGACAAATTCCCAAAGAAGGTGTATACTTTCGATGTGACAAAGTGTGACGAGCTTTTTGATTTGCTTGTCAAAGATGGCCAACTAATTGTACCATCGAATGTCAAAATACCTCCTTTAGATCAAAGAAAGAAAAGGGGATTTTGTAAGTATCACAGTTTCCTAGGCCACAAAACCTCACAGTGTTTTCTTTTCAGGGATCTGATTCAAAATGCAATTAAGGATGGCAGATTGAAATTCGCCGACAAACCAAAAATGAAAGTAGATGAAGACCCTTTGGATGTTGCAGACACCAATTACTCTGAGCCTGCATGCATTGGAGAAATCAATATGGTGGAAGCAGATCAAGATGACACTCCATTAGGAGAAAAAAACACTGAGAATGAAAACTGGGTGTTAGTCGAAGTCAACAAGGGGGTCACTGAGGACGTCCACAAGCAACTAGAGGCTTCGATCAAAGCAGTACCTTTGGATATTTCGAAAGAGATCCAGGCTACTGAAGGCCAGGAGAACCAAAAGCAAGAGTTGACAAAGGTTACTGAAGGCCTGAGGCTAAAATTGGAGAAAGTCCAGATCACAAAGCCAGCCTCCCCTCAGAAAGAAATATGGGATACTCTAGGAGAGCCCAGTGGAAAGTTTGACTACTTGGTGAAGTATTCTGCCCCAGAAAGTTCAAAAATCCAAATCGAAGATGTCAAACCTACAGGATGGGGAGATGATGACATAAAGGGGGGATGTAGATGTCAACATGGTGGATATGGAGAGACCTCGTTCTGAAATGGAGGAGATGGAGAGATACTTAGAAAAAGAAAAATACAAAATGGAGGATAATTATGCTGGGGATGCCAGTCTTAAAGACTACCTCATGTTGTGCCACAAAGGAGATGCCGAAATGATACTATGCCCTAGATGCAGCATCATCTGCAACCAGAGAATTACTGCAAACTTCGAGAGGAAACAAAGGGCACGAACTGGCATCAACTGGCGCCAGGATGACCAGTTATTCAGATGTTACCCTAAAGCTGGAGAAAGTTTGTTGGAGTTTTTGGTTCGCTGTTACAAAGGGGCAACCAAATGCCTAGTATGCCCAAGGTGTTCTGCAGTGTACGACCAAAACATGGCTGGAGCCTTCAAAACAATCCCTTTCTCCCCATGCTGGAACCACAAAGAGACTGGTTAGATGAGCCAACGTTTCGAGAGCAAATACACTCAACAAAGGCCTGACAGTCCTTATCCCAAAGGCGCTCGAAGGGTAACGTTCAAAATTCCTGTTGAAATACCAACAGACAAATGGCTGCAAGTCAGAACTGACAAGGGCAAAGACAAATTGAGAAACAATGAACGAAACGCACGCCACGCCATGACATATAGAAGGCAGTTCAACATGGCGAAGAGGGAAGAAGTGAGGTTAGAAAACTACAAAGGAAGAAACCCTATGTCAAGATCACAATGGCGAAGGCAACAAAGAATTCGAAAGGCTGAAAGGGAGGCTATGGCAGATAAAGGAGCGACTTCGATAAAAAACCAAGGAGAATCAAGCACCAACAAACCCACACCAAATAATCAACCTAAGGACAAACCCCCAGTTAGTAGGAGACTCTTCTCTGAAACACAACCAAATGAATCGAAGGAGTACACACCAGGTCCAGAAGAAGACGAGGATATGCTAACGGACAACTTCGAATCAGAGGGGGAGTCTTCACTCAATATCAATTGCAACGTGGTATCTGTACTACCTTGTGAGTTTGGACAGGAAACTGAAATCGAAGAGTATGAGGAGGATGATACAATAGATCTGATGAAGCATAGGCCAGTGTGTTACTACGTAATGGATAACAGAGCTGTCGAGGAGCAGAATGCGTTCTTCGAGCGCCCAGAGCCAGCTATAAAAAATCATCTGAAGCCATTATTCATTCGAGCGAAGGTTGGTACCCATGGCGTAAATAAGGTCTTAGTGGATGGAGGCGCTGCAGTTAACTTAATACCCCATTTCATGCTGAAAAAGTTAGGAATACACGAGGGTGACATCAAACCACACAACATGGTCCTATCCAACTATGAAGGGAAAGTAGGTCTGTAAGTGCCTTCGTTTAGGATTGGCTCATTTCTTGTAAAACAAATAGTAACAACAATAATGTAATGTAATGTACAATAGGAACAGCCTGAAAATCCTATTGTAAATGCCTAAACATGTTCTGGAACAACATGTCTCAAGAGATGTCATAACATCATACCAGATATCAAGCTACTGAACTGTCAAGTCTGATGCAGTTCTGTTCCTGAAGTTATGCAGAATATTCTGCCAAATAGAATGCATAACAAGTAGCGAAAATTGAAGGCATATGTGGAGCCCTAGAAGATTCAATCAGAAGCTAAGGATAAGGAGAAAAGCTCGATTGAAGACCTAACTTACAGCAGAAGTTTTCTGCTTACTTTATGCAGGTCGTTAAAGCTGCATTGCTGTCATATGAAGGCCCAAATCCAGTTGGGTAAAAAGGGTTATAAATAGAAGTATTGTAACCTAATTTAAGTGAGCCGGGTATTGACAAGATGCTATGATTAGGGCTAGTTTTGTTGTGAACCACCCGGGCTGTGGGATGGTCACTATACTCCTTGAAACCTGTAGGTTAGAGGATGTATGCATTGTACTTGATTGAAGCTTTTAAGCATGATCAAGTTATGTAATGGAAGTGTATCTTCTGAACAGTTTATGTATTGTAGAAAGTAAGCACTATGGTGATTGAGGGGGAGTGAGAGGGTTCTCATATCTAGGATTGGATCTTAGGTAAAAGTGTCATTGGGTAGTGATTAAGTGAGAAGGCTGTCAACGGGTGTGTTGGCTGTAGGGTCTTTGAATTGATACTACTAATAGTGAACTTTATCCCTGGCTTGGAAGCCTCCAGATGTAGGTTGGTTGAACCGAACTGGGTGAACAATTCTGTGTGTTATTTACTTTCTGCACTGGTTATTTGTTTGATGTCACAGCATTCCTCATGACATCAGTGTATATGATTAACCTTGACTGTTCTAAACTTCAGGAAATCAGAACCTGCGTTTGTCAAAGGTGTTGCAGGTTCTGGTATGATAATTCAGTGTCTGTTGTAGAACAGATATCAAAAGTACCGCCTATTCTACCTGTACAGCGCTTAATGTCAGATCAGATGTCTTAACATTCCATTAGACATCCTGAGTCTGTGACATACCAGGAATTTCAATTGGTATCTGAGCAGGCATCCTGTCTGTCTCTGGATGAGATCCATGGGGGATACTTTCCGGTTGTGTACAAGGTAGAATATTGTTTGAACCAGTAGTGTTTATATTGTTTGGTCCCTAGGAGTGGAGGATGGACCAATTTGGGAGAAACTAGATGAAAGTGTTTGAACAAATTCAAAGACCTCATGCGGGAGTGAAGATTTTGGAGTGCATTGTTCAACCTGTATTCAGCACAAAGAAGAATATTATCAAAACCTTCATGCGGGAGTGAAGATATTGATAAGGTATCATCTGTGTGTATAAAACTTCCTTTTAACAGGGCTGTAGAGTTGGGTCTAGAAAGTTGCTTGGTGAAGAAGCAAACAACTTGTAGGATTGATTTATTTTCAATCCTCATGTGTCATGCTCGCTATATGGAGTAAGCATTGTGTAGGTTCTGTTGAAGTACTGCTATTCCGCTGCATAGCTTCTGATACAACCCCTAAAGTGAAAGAAGAACTCTAGGGTTATTATTTTCAACAGAATTTGAAAGCAGATTTTGCAATCTATCAATAATGTCAAAGATACTTGAGATTTCCTCAAGTCCACTCATAAAGGCATTTATTATTAGTGTTGATGAGTATCAATTGATCAATGATTCTCATATACATCTACAAGTTGCTTGAAGATTATCAAAGATGATGTGTTCCAAGGAGATGGAACTGATATGCTTAAGGATGTTAAAACATCATGCAACTGCCAGTTGAAGAACAGATGTTCTGGGGGATAAACACATGTAGTGTGAGTACATATGTTTGGAACCTACTCCTGATCTGGAAGAGGAGACATCTGTTTTGAAATAATTGATCAGGACACGATCAACAGGTCATCTACTCCAGCTGTGAGTTTAAGGGAGTATATGTACTGAGCTAAATGCACTTAAAAGGACTTTAAAGCTGTAATTTCCAGGTTTCCCCTCATGTGATGGATGATGGAACATCATTTCTGTGTCTTCAGCCAAGTAAATATGCTTAGCAAGTATGAAGAAGTAATCAGTCAGGATCATCTAGTATGATTAGATAATTCTAACTGAATAAATGATGGAAGCAGAATATTTATGTGGAAATCAGAATCAAAAGTTCTAAAGCTTGTGATGAAAAAGGATGTACAACATCACAACTGTTGAAGACATCAGTTGTTGAGGAAAGACAGATAAGTTCCAGACTTATTGAACATCCTCATGAGTGATAATGAAGTTTCTTCTAGTACAAGTTACAGAATGTGGCAATCTGAAACTTGTACAGCAAGCAAACTAAGGACTCTTAATTTGAAACCTGTGGCAAATTCCAAATAAAGAGTACTTACTATGTGTCTAAAGTAAAGAGCTCAACAATGTATCCATAAAGAGGGAAGTTGGATAACATTTTGTTCAGAGGCAGTAGTATGATCAAGCTGATGTGAAAGGGAGTTCATCTTACCTTGTTCCATAAAGAGGGAAGTTGTAAGATGCTTGAGTTTATTTCTTATGATCTTAGTGATTTCCAAGGAGGATAGGAATAAGAATAGGTTATGTGGTTGTTATGGGTCTGATCATAAAGGATGATTAGCTTCTGGTGTACACTTGTATCCCCTACAAGAAAAGTGTGCTTTGATTGCAATGGATGTTCATCCAAAACCATAGTATAAGCCAGGCTCATATGGTTGGGATCAATGTTGCAACAACATCTCAAACGAAGGGCCTCTTCAGCAAAGAAAGCTTGTAAGGACCAGTTGGTTCTTCATGCATGGAGCAGAAGATTGTTAGAATAATTATCCTACCTTGAGAAGGTGGCTTAATCTAACTAATAATGAATACTTTGACGGGAGACTAAGTATTCATTAGGATCTTGCATAAAGATATATATATGCACTTTGATGGGAGACTAAGTGTTTGTATAACATGCATGCAAGGCTGTATTCTGAACCTATTTCTCAGAACTTGGTAGAGAGTTTATTTCTCTCTAGGGTATTCTGGTGAGTAATTATTGCTGAAGATGAAGATCATACCTTTCATATGGGGAATATAAAAGGGCATCAATTCCCCGAGTGTTAACTTCAGAACCCAAGCAGATAGGTTCTGATGTCCCAGATGATGCTGTAACATCATTATTGTTAGAAGTCTGTGGCAGAGACTTGGGACTGTGAATCTTAATATTCTATCGCCTCATTCAGAAGTGGCAGTTCTATTGTTGGTTTGGAATAAGGAGATTCTACTTGTGTTTAAGAGTAGTATGCTTAACAATGCATAACTACTGTTGTGGTCTGAAGAATTTGCTAGTATCAGCAACTACTAGTAAATATATTATACAGAAGGATGACATGATCAACTTTTTGATTAAAGGATAATCCTTCTAGAAAATCTGAATCTTAGTAAAGCTTGTAAGCACACTAAGAAGGTTGGAGGTTGGTTTCAGACTATGGCTACATGATTTCTCAGCCATCCAGAAAGTCATGATAAGTGTGGAAGTGCAAGGGCATGAATCAGAGATGTCCTTACTATTCTAAGACTAGTTCAGGGTGCTTGAAGTTACCACCTCAGAGCTAGTGCTACTGGTTTTCACGCTATTGTTTTGATTGGCCTTAACAAGGGGAGTCACTGAGTGTTGCACTTTCCCCAATTACAATATACATTGAAGGGAGACTTTGTATATGTATTGTTGGACTTAATCTGAAGATCAGAAGTCAGAAGAGGACGGTGGTTTAGGAAGAAAATCTCAGAGATTCTTAAAAGTATCATAAGTGGCAGTTTTGATACTTTTGGAGCAATTTGGAAGATTCAGATCTTATCAATAGCAACTTGGTCTGGCATATCAGAAATGCTATTATGGTAAAGACTTCACTAGCTCTAGCAACTACTAGTGAATGGAAGATCAGAAGAAGTAAATCAGATTAAGAAATCTGATATATTCAGCATATGTTCAAGGGGTTCTTTTACTACAAGAAATAGAAGTGGCATCTAAATTTTGTGTATTAGAACTAATCTGTGATGTCTTGTGAAGCATTTTGGAGTCTTCTGGTTTATTCCCTCCTTCCTTATTTTGCTGTCTGGAAGAAGGTAGAAAGTAATTGTGTTGGATCTCAGCAACACTTAAGAAAGCATGATTGATGGACATGCTTAAGGCTACTAGTCTCTAGCTACTAGCTGTTTAAAGTGTCCTTCTCTGTGCCTAACTGAGAGAAGTAAAAAGAAGGCTGCTGTTGAAGAATGTAAGGTAATGTCTAAGTAAGTGTCATGACATTACCAACGACATTGCAACCTTGGGGAAATCAAGAAGAATACGTGGAAAATAACTTCACCACGTAATTGTAGCTATTCAGGAGCTATATTTGGTATTCTGTTTCCTAAAAAGTCGGTCAAAGGCTGATTTTATTCAGACTTATGCATGTATTAGGACTGGTTCTTTTGGCAGAAACAAACAAATGCGTCTAAATTTCATGCACAGTCAGTCTGAAATATGCAACAACTTTAACAGGTATCCTTGACCAAGATTTTATATTGCCATCTTCTTGAACCTATTATCTCCTTATATAACCTCCTGTCACACATTCTTTTCTCTCACAACCATCATGGGGTTTGTACGGATCTGGGAAAACTGTTCTTGGATCTGGTTTTGTGAGGGCTTTCTTTGTCAATTTTTGGCCAAAAAGGGGGAGAAAGGAGTACTGTTTGACATTGTCCTCGTTGCAGCAGCTACTCAAAATTTCGATCACAAAGACTTGTCACAAATTCAGCAGAAATTCAAATGGCGTGAATTTCTTTGTGACTTGTGATCTGAGTTATGAACACAGTTGTGACCTGTGTTCTGAGTTACAAGGGAGATATTCTGGTCACTCCTTAAGGGTTCTCGGATGCCTCTGAAAGGATAGTTTATCTCCCACAGACATCTTTCTCCACCACCAGTGACAAGAAATGGTTCGTGGTCTAAAAGGGAATGAGGTGCATCCTCTTCCTCCTGTGCTTCAAGAGGTCCTGGATGGTTAGTGTGGTTACAACCAAAGATGTCAAGACACCCTTCTGTGTGTATCCTGAACACTTTTATTTTCTATTGTTGTATTTGTTTTAGCCAAAATTTGCCAAAGGGGGAGATTGTAAGTGCCTTCGTTTAGGATTGGCTCATTTCTTGTAAAACAAATAGTAACAACAATAATGTAATGTAATGTACAATAGGAACAGCCTGAAAATCCTATTGTAAATGCCTAAACATGTTCTGGAACAACATGTCTCAAGAGATGTCATAACATCATACCAGATATCAAGCTACTGAACTGTCAAGTCTGATGCAGTTCTGTTCCTGAAGTTATGCAGAATATTCTGCCAAATAGAATGCATAACAAGTAGCGAAAATTGAAGGCATATGTGCAGCCCTAGAAGATTCAATCAGAAGCTAAGGATAAGGAGAAAAGCTCGATTGAAGACCTAACTTACAGCAGAGGTTTTCTGCTTACTTTATGCAGGTCGCTAAAGCTGCATTGCTGTCATATGAAGGCCCAAATCCAGTTGGGTAAAAAGGGTTATAAATAGAAGTATTGTAACCTAATTTAAGTGAGCCGGGTATTGACAAGATGCTATCATTAGGGCTAGTTTTGTTGTGAACCACCCGGGCTGTGGGATGGTCACTATACTCCTTGAAACCTGTAGGTTAGAGGATGTATGCATTGTACTTGATTGAAGCTTTTAAGCATGATCAAGTTATGTAATGGAAGTGTATCTTCTGAACAGTTTATGTACTGTAGAAAGTAAGCACTGCGGTGATTGAGGGGGAGTGAGAGGGTTCTCATATCTAGGATTGGATCTTAGGTAAAAGTGTCATTGGGTAGTGATTAAGTGAGAAGGCTGTCAACGGGTGTGTTGGCTGTAGGGTCTTTGAATTGATACTACTAATAGTGAACTTTATCCCTGGCTTGGAAGCCTCCAGATGTAGGTTGGTTGAACCGAACTGGGTGAACAATTCTGTGTGTTATTTACTTTCTGCACTGGTTATTTGTTTGATGTCACAGCATTCCTCATGACATCAGTGTATATGATTAACCTTAACTGTTCTAAACTTCAGGAAATCAGAACCTGTGTTTGTCAAAGGTGTTGCAGGTTCTGGTATGATAATTCAGTGTCTGTTGTAGAACAGATATCAAAAGTACCGCCTATTCTACCTGTACAGCGCTTAATGTCAGATCAGATGTCTTAACATTCCATTAGACATCCTGAGTCTGTGACATACCAGGAATTTCAAGGTCAAACATTGGGGGTAGTTCAACTGGACTTGACGGTAGGATCGAGCTGCAGGCCCACCATGTTCATGGTGATCGAAGCCAAAGCCAACTACAACTTGTTGTTGGGAAGAGAGTGGATCCATGGCGTAGGAGCAGTTCCTTCGTCAATGCATCAGAGGTTGGTTTTATGGAGAGAAGATGGGATTGTGGAGAACATCGAAGCGGACCAGAGTTACTTCATGACAGCAATCAACTTAGTTGACAAGAGAAATTATGACAAACATTTGGCCAAGATTGCTCCTTGTGCCCCTAACGACGAAATCAACAAAACCAGGAACGCACACTATTATATGACCCTTCGCCATGATGGCATGTATTGGGATAGAAGAATAGTCAGTGAAGATGAAGGAGTCGAATGTACTACACAAAGACGGCCAGCAGGCTGGGAGTTCGACAACCTTGCTCATGATTGAGTCCTCCTTTTTCTAAAGGATTTCGGCCTATATGGCTGAGAACGAATGGAAAGCGGCCTTAGAGGCTGAAATAGATAAATTGGCTGTAGAAGTGAACGAAATAAATAGGGATGGTTCGAAAGGCTCACTCTTTGAAGAATATGAAATAGATCAAAGGCTAGATGCCATCTATGATAAAGAACCCTTAGGCTTCGAGAAGGACCCCTCAGACTCAGGTTCCAAAATGTTGGCGCAGGATCCGCTCGAAGAAGTGAATTTGGGGGATGAGAACACGAAAAGAATAACCTACATAAGCGCAAAACTTAATCCAGGCCTCAAGAAGGAAGTGATCGAAGTCCTCAAGAGAAACAAATATTGCTTCGCGTGGGACTATGATGAAATGTCTGGTTTAAAGAGGGAGTTAGTGGAACACAGACTTCCAATCAAGGATGGCAAGAAGCCCATCAAGCAAACTCCTAGAAGGTTCGCACCAGCGGTTCTCACAAAGATCAAAGCTGAGATCGAAAGGTTGCTGCGCTGCAGATTCATCAGAACCACAAGGTATGTCGAATGGTTAGCAAATATAGTGCCTGTTATTAAGAAAAATGGCTCTCTGAGAATTTGCATAGATTTTAGGGATTTAAATACTGCAACCCCTAAAGATGAGTACCCCATGCCTGTGGCAGAAATGTTAATAGACTCTGTTGCAGGATTCGAATATTTAAGTATGTTAGATGGATACTCTGGGTACAATCAGATTTTTATTGCTGAAGAAGATGTTGCCAAGACAGCATTTCGTTGCCCAGGAGCCTTAGGCACCTATGAATGGGTAGTGATGCCCTTTGGTTTAAAAAATGCTGGGGCAACCTATCAAAGGGCAATGAATTTGATTTTCCATGATTTCATTGAAACCTTTATGCAGGTGTATATTGATGATATAGTCATCAAATCTATATCTGCAGAAACCCATTTGCATCATTTGAGCCAATCATTCGAACGAATGAGAAAACATGGCTTAAAAATGAACCCCCTTAAATGTGCATTTTTTGTGCAGACTGGAGATTTCCTTTGCTTTGTGGTTCATAAAAAAAGAATCGAGATCAACCAAAATAAGACCAAAGCTATAAAGGAGACGAAAGCACCTACATCAAAAAGGGAGCTGCAATCTTTGCTAGGGAAGATTAACTTTCTCAGAAGGTTCATTTCGAATCTAAGTGGAAGAAACCAAGCTTTCTCTCTGTTTCTTCGTTTGAAGCAAGGCCAAGCCTTCGAGTGAAACAAAGCCTATCAGGAGGCATTTGACAAGATAAATAGATATCTCTCTCAACCTCCCATCTTGTCTCCACCTTCATGGGGAAAGCCCATGAGATTGTACATATCCGCCTCTGAAGTTAGTATAGGTAGTATGTTAGCACAAGAAGATAGCAATGTCATCGAAAGAGCCATATACTATTTAAGTAGAGTATTGAATGATGCAGAGACTAGATATAGCAATATAGAAAAGCTATGTCTCTGTTTGTACTTTTCTTGTATGAAACTTAAGTATTATATAAAGCCTGTTGATGTTTATGTTTCATCTCATTTCGATGTTATTAAACACATGCTTTCGAAACCAATAATGCATAGCAGAGTTGGTAAATGGGCTTTAGCCTTAACAGAATATTCTTTGAATTTCATGCCTTTAAGAGCTGTGAAAGGTCAAGTAATTTCTGATTTCATTGTGGACCATTCACTGGTCGAAAAGACTGTCATGGGTTACGTTGAAATGCAACCTTGGAAATTATATTTTGATGGTTCGACCCATAAGGATGGTAGTGGTGTTGGAGTTCTTATAATTTCTCTTGAAGGAATTCCAACAAAATTCAAGGATAAGTTAGATGGTCCTCGTTGCTCGAACAACGAAGCTGAGTACGAAGCGCTTATTGTTGGACTTGAAGCTTTGTTGGAATTGGGGGCAACTAGAGTCGAAATTAAAGGAGACTCAGAGTTAGTGGTCAAGCAAATAACAAAGGAGTACAAATGCATAAAGAAGAATCTGATGACATACTTCGTCATAGTTAACAGGCTACTTAGAAAATTCGAATACATGGATATTCAACATATACCAAGAATAGAAAACCAAGAAGCAAATGACTTAGCGCAGTTGGCTTCAGGTTATAAGGTTTCTACCAAAAACTTTGAGGATTTGGTCGAATTAAGAGGTAGGGTTATGGCTACTAGACTTATACCATCAGATTTAGAGAGTATAAAATTAGGTTGTGCTGATAAACAGGGATTCAAAGTACTAGCCATAGACACCTTATCAGATGCAGATTGGCGAAGTCTTCTTGTGAGTTATTTAACAAATCCAACATTGAATGTTGATAGGAAGATAAAATATAGAGAATTATCATATGTCCTCATGGGAAATGAATTGTTCAAAAAGACCCAGGAAGGCGTATTACTGAAATGCCTAGGAGAAAGTGAGGCATACTTAGCATTGTCAGAAGTCCACAATGGGGCATGTGGGGCGCATCAAGCAGGTCATAAAATGAAATGGTTGTTATTTCGATATGGCATGTATTGGCCCAGCATGCTCAAAGATTGTATAGACTTTGCTAAAGGGTGTGAAGAATGCCAGAAACATGCAAGTATTCAACATGCTCCTGCAAGTGAGTTACATTCGATCATTAAACCATGGCCCTTTAGAGGATGGGCATTAGATTTAATAGGAGAAATTAATCCTGCTTCGTCTAAAGGACAGAAATATATCTTGGTAGGAATAGATTATTTTACCAAGTGGATAGAAGCAATACCATTAATAGCTGCTGATAAAGAGGCTATTATTGAGTTCATACAGAAACAAATTATCTATAGGTTCGGATTTCCAGAGAGCATAACCACATACCAAGGTTCTGTGTTTACTGGTAGGAAGATGCAAGAATTTGCTCAAGAGATGGGGTTTAGATTACTAACATTGACACCATATTATGCTCAAGAAAATGGTCAGGTTGAAGCAGCCAATAAAGTGATAATAGGGTTAATTAAGAAACATGTTGGTAAAAAGCAAAGGAACTGGCACAAGACTTTGGACCAAATACTATGGGCCTGTAGAACATCTCCTAAAGAAGCTACTAACACCACGCCTTTCCAACTAACATTTGGTCATGATGCAGTTCTACCAGTAGAAATTCATCTACAATCAGTTCGAATTCAAAGACAAAACGAGATCCCATCTGCATTATATTGGGAGATGATGATGAATGAGTTAGTTGAGTTAGATGAAGTTAGATTGCATGCATTGGAAATTCTAATGAGACAAAAGGAAAGGGTAGCTAGGGCATATAACAAAAGGGTGAAAGGAAAAGCATTCACTATTAATGACTTAGTCTGGAAAGTCATATTGCCCATGGACAAGAAAAATAAACATTAGGTAAATGGTCACCTCATTGGGAAGGACCCTTTCGAATAACAAAGATATTTTCAAACAATGCATATGAAATCGAAGAGTTGGCTGATGATAAGCGAATCCTAAAGGTTAATGGGAAATATTTAAAGAAATATAAGCCACGCATGCAGGAGATTCGAATAATAACAACGTAATCGAAACATCATAAAGGAATGCCAAAATGGTAATATAGATTGCCAAAATGGCGTTGTTTGGATATTACAGACCCAAATTCAACCAAGTTTCAAAACCAATTAAATAAACAGAGATTTAAAAATAGGCATTGTTCCTAAATCTATTAAAAGTACTCTGAAAGGACTCAAGCCTTTGTTGAGTGAAACGCCTTGCTCCTTCCAGGGTAGCTACTTCTCCCTTAAGTTGCTCTGCTGCTTCCATTTCTGCAAGTCCTTTGTTGAGGAGCTCTTCGAACTGATTGCCAGCAGTATTGGTTTCATAGGACAATTGTTGTTGTTGAGCCTCCTTAACCTTTTGTTGAAGCTCTTGAATTTGCTTTTCCCAGAGAAGAATAGACTGAGCTCGAGCTTCATAGTCAGTTTTGGCTTGCTTTATGTGCATGGCTTGGACTTTAGCTTCTTTAGAGAGCTTCGAAGCATGCTCATAAGCAGCGTCCATGGCAGTTCGTTTCTCCTGGACCTTTTTAGTAGCAAATTCGTATTGAAGAAGACACCCAGTCACGTTATCTAACAAAGCTTGAAGATCGAATAATATGGTGCTGACTGGAAAAGAGCAGGTGGCGAGGTTAACTTGCGTAAGTAGCTCCTTCATAGTATAGCAAGCTGTACTATCCTTCTTGAGCACTTCGAACAAGTCCACATCAAGGATTGTTCTCCTAATTTTGTTAAGGAGTACAACTCTATCATTTGAGGGTAATGGATTGTTAGTCGAACTAGTACCAGCCCTAGCAAGAGGAATGTCCCTTTGAGCTAGTTTAGCCTTCATATACCCAATGGGGTCATTTCGTCTTAGGAGAGCTAGCTCCTCTTCAGTCATTTGACATTGAGACGATTGAGGAAGTTCCATGCGCAAGGGAGTCACATCCATCTCGACTTCCATAGGCTCATTGGTCTGGTCACCATCACCTTCACTTTTTTCTTGCTCATTGCCTTCTTCATTATCAACCAGATCCACCACTTCGATATCATTGTTCTCACTGCTATTGACGTCTGATTCTGCTCCATCAGTCGAACCATTCTGGGCATCTTCTTCCTCGGATCCTTCCTCTACAAATTCTTCGTTCTCTTGATCAGAATCAACCTTCTCCTCTTCAGCATGAATGTCCTTTGGGCTCTCTTGAAGGGTTTCGAGAGGAGACTTTGGAAGAGAAGTTTTTGGTAAAATCTCTGCAGATTCATGAAGCGTTGCTTCATTCGTTTCTTTCGAAGGAGGAGAAGTGCCTTGGTCATCTTGTTGCTCTAAAGCCCCAGTTGGAACCCCCATGTTGGAGAATCCTTTGTTTTGCACCAGGTTACTGGAGTCCCCATGAGGAGAAGAGTTGATGGGAGCAGCAGTCTTTGATGGAGAAGTCGAAGTAATAGGAGTTGGGTTCGAAATGTCCTACAGAGACAAAGAATATTAAGAGCATGCACCAAGGTAATGAATAACTGTTTTTTTTAAAGATTCGAGTTCAATTTACCTGTGGATTCTCAGAGGAAAGGTTATTATCTATATGTTCCAACATTACGTTGGAGGTCGAAGGTGGATTTTTGGATTTTGTTGAGGGAGCAGCATCTCTGGAATCGAGTCCAGAAATGCCAGTTGGTTCAGCGCCTTTGGAAGCTTCTTTCTTCTGCTTCTTCTTCGAAGCGGTTGGTGAATTCCCTCCAGCATTGGGATTCTTCCCAGTAGTGCTTGTTTTCCTTTTCTTCGGAGTGGTTGGTGGGAGTTTGTTAGTCTGAAAAGATTTAAACATGAGTTAGATCTAAATCATGAATTTCAGTTTATTCGAAACATCAGGGCTAATTGATTACCTGTGGAGTTGGAACAGTTCTTATTGCTGGTGCTGTTGTTGTTACAGTAGTTGTTGTTGGTACGGCTAAGGTCACATCATCAGTGGTTTCGACAGATTGTTGAGAGGTACTTCCTTCTTTAGACTTCGAAGCAACGGACTTTATCTTGATGGCTGAAAATTGAAACAATTAAGGTAAAGTTTAAAAATGAAGAAAGTAAGAAACATTTAGGATTTTCCCAAGAATTTGCACCTGCGCCTTGATTAGATATAATCGACATGGCAGAAAGGTCATAGCGAAGATGTCCTGGGAATTCATGGAGCCAATGACGAACCCATGTCACAGTCTCAGATGTCTTTGGTTTCTTTTGAAGGTATTTGAACATTTCTTTGCAAGTGAACCACCAAGGGTATGGAGGAAACCAAGCCAGAGCCAGTTCTGAGGTAGGAAATCTAGGGAATTTAGGTGGATGCATTTCGAGTGCCAACCTATACCTATCCTCAGGTGACAACCCTGAAGGAAGTTTGAGCTTAGAAATTTTTTCTTTAAATTTTTCCTTCAAGGTCTCAGCCGCTTGATGCACAGTGGTTTCCAAGTGTGTGGGATCATAAGTGGTTTCGAAATAATTTTGAAAAGCCCTAATCTCTTTGGCGTGAGTGAACATACCTTTCTTGGAGTGTACCTGTACATCGAATGCATCAGTTAGTTTCTGTTGAATGGAGAGGGTATCGAACATATAAGATTGGTAGAACTTAGTCCACCATTCCAGAAAACCCTTCGCTGTGAAGTGTTTGGGTTCAAAGGGTAGTAGTTCAAATTGAGCGAAGTCTTGATATTGTTCCTGTTGCAGTTTGGCTTCTCTTGCTTTAAAGGTTCGACCAGAAGTGATGGCACTCTCTGTTTGGAACTGAGGTTCAGGGATTAGTTGGCACAGGCCAAATTGTCTGGAAACAAAGTTAGGTTGATAGGCAAAGAGGAAGCTTTGATTCTCGGAAGGAGTGATTCATGAGGAAATTAATCTAGGGAGCAAAAAGGCTTTCCAAATATCTTGAATTTCTTTACTTTTAACTGCTTCTGAAAGAGACATGGTGAACCATGATGGTCCATGAGTCCTTGAAGCAAAGGGTGCCATGGTCTCTTCAAATTTGTGTCTTTTGGAAAAAATCATGATGTAGTTTGAGAAAAGGACTTTGAAGTCATCTTTGTCATCATTCGGGGTGAGTTTTCGCAGCCTTGTACCTTCAATAATTCTATCCGCTATCTCCGGATCTTGTTCAACAAAGATATCGGTAGTTGATAATGAGGGTTCAAACATGGCATTAAGCCATAATTGGAGTAACCAGAAGGGGCCAGCTAGAAGGATGTTTTTGGGAGTATGGGATTTCAAACTCGAAACGACTGATCTTAAGCTTTCGTAAAGATCAACAAGTAACAGTTCGCTCAAACATACCCTCCTATTCTCATGTAAGTCTCTAGATAGAGGGATGAACCTGCTTGCTACCTGTAAGGACCTGCTGCAGAATACGTACCTTGATAACCATAAAGTGAGAAAAGCAATATGTTCCACATCTGACACACTATCTCCTTTAGTGTGGTAATGGCTAATGAATTTGGAAAAACTGGCTAATTTGACTTTGAAGTCAATAATGCTGGAATGTTCTTCATTATCAGGGATGTAGGTTTCTCCTGTTGGTGACAAACCAGTGATGGCTGCTATATCGAAAAATGTGGGTGTTATCATTCCCCTAGGGAGATGAAAGGTGTTGTAGGTGATGTGATCGGTGGATCTGGAACTGACTGTTTAACGCTGGTTCGCGAAATGTCGCGGAAGCAAGAGTCGCCACCGTCTTTTATTTTCTCCAACATGGAAAGGACAAAAGCACAAAAAAATTCCTTATGAGATAGTCTCTCGGTTCGGGAGGTAGACTTATAGAAAGGGAAGGTGTTAGCACCCTTTCTATCCATGGTTATCCATGGGCTCTTAGATACTTGCTCATTTGTGTTTTCAAAATGTTTGTTTGCTTTTCAATCGTGAGTGAGTTTGAAAAAGTTTCGTTTAAAATTTCAGTTCGACTATTGTATCAGTCCTCAAGAGTGTTTGAAAAATTGTTTTTTGAAAGCTTTTTGAAAGTGTTGGTGTGAAAAGAAGTTTTGATTTGTTTTTAATAGAGCAAGTATCTATGAGTCATCTACCTACCCTAAGGAATTAGGCTGTGTAAATGTCCTTAAAGTAGCGCCATCCCACCATTGAGAGATAGGTAGCACCACCGTCGGAGGTGTTCGGGTCAATTCGTTTGTAGGGACAGTGTGGTCACCAGAGCAATAATAGGACACCTTAGAAGCTACCCCCATGCCATGTTCATGGACATGAGGACTTACTAAAACGTCCTATACTCGACGACCACGTTTCGAGGGGCAAGGCAACAGTGAGGCGTACCCTAAGAGTGGTGTGTGAATTGTGTGTCATTTTCAATTATATTTATCTTGATCATGCATTGGGTGAGCTACGCCTTGATTTTATTTGGGCCATTCATTCTTTCATGTGATTAACAGTTTAAAGGTACGGAAATTAAAATGCGGAAAATAAAGATCCTACGCTATTACAAGGCGCGGGTCTATACATCGCCAAATTAACAAAGACCCATTTTTTTAATAAAATGCGGAAAATAAATAAGTGTCTAATTATTATTACAAGGCTTTGGGGCAATTACATGATATTTAAAAGGGAAATAAAAATAAACGCGCGAAAGGAAATGGGAATCGAATATGCGAGGGCGTTGGACCCTTTAAAGAAATTAAATGAAAATTAAAAGGAATTAATTATTTAATAAGAAAAGAAGTGTTTTTTTATGTTTTTTGTATTTATGAAAATAAAGAGAATTAATTGAAATTAGAAATTAAATAAAACCCTAATTCTAAGTTTGTTTTTAATTATTAAAAAAATGTTTAAGTTTTGACCTAATTTACACTAATTATTTAATTACAAGTTTATTTATAAAATTAATTAATAATTATTAATAATAATAATAAGAAATTAATTATTAAGAAAAAAAAGGAAAAAATACTAAAAAACCTAATTTCTATACATTTTATTTATTTAGAAAAAAAAATTAAAGTTAAAACCCTAAATTAAACTAAATTGATTATTAAGAATTTATGTACAAAAATATTAATGATTTTAAATATTAAATAAAACATATTTTATTTTTTTGATTTCTGATTTTTATACTGAAAATTATTTTTATGAATGAAATAAAAAAACAATTAAAATAACAAGAAGAAAAGAAAAGGGAATTTAGAAAAAGGAAATACAAACAATGGGGGGTTTCTGCCCAATTTAGAGGTGTGGTTGAAGCAGTTTGGCCCACTCAATTTCAGGCCTTATTTGACTTTTTGTAATTACGTGTGGATCCTTTGACTAGCGCGTATGGTGGAATTCCTGTACTGGCCATCAGATTGAGACCCTGGGACACTTGGCGGCAAGCAGGTGAAAGTGTATGGTGATCTTCTGATGTCATGCTGCATAGAAGTACGTTAGAAGAAAAATTATGGAAAGAGTGGGGGACCTGGGAATCGAACCTAGGTCCCAATACCTATAGGACAACGCACAAGCCAACTGAGCCATTGAGTCTCTTTGTTCATTTAGTGGACCCTGATTATTATGAGAGAGAAAACAATATTATGCTGGAAGAATAACAAAAACGCGCCAAGGTTTAAACTATCCAACTACAAGCCAACAACTCAGCATCTTCTCCCTTACTTCTTCGTTTTGGCCTGAAAATAAGAATAGATAGCGGGGGTTTTAAACCCCCACTAAAACAGCCATGGAATAATAGCGATTAGCTCATAAACAATTATAAAAATGGCGCGAGGGGTGAGATCAATTCGTTTGGATCTTCTGATTTCAATGGTACTGGTTTCGTTGCCTAATTTTACCATATACGTAAAACCCCAAATATGGAGCTCTGAAACCCTAAAAAGCTTTCATGGTGGATTCTTGCATAGGCGCCTATAATTCAATTGGATGGTACCAATAGCTTCAGAGAGATCATGTTAGTATAAATCAATCATTAAAAGACATTAATAATGCATGGAAATGCAAACACGAATATGCAAAGTTTTATGAACAGGGTGACTTCATTCTACCAATTCCTTGAGTATGGAGGCGTGGTTTTGATTGGAACAGCTTCCTGGTAGTGTCAGGAGTGGATTGGAATGCTTTTCAGACCTTGAAACACCTTGCAATTCAGTTTTCAGTTTCCAAATTTTTTGTCAAAAATTGCAATGTTGTTCTTTGTTCTCAGCGCAGCTTGTCCGTTCTCGTGTATTAGGTTTGCTTTGCCTATGTATGAGGATGGAATTAGGTTAGAAAAACCAAGCCCAAAGCCTTTGCATTGATGACTTTGAATATTTGATTTTCCATGATCTTTTTCAATCTTTTTCAATCTTTTCTTATGCCAACCATTGCCAATCATGTGAAAACTTTCCTTTTTGGATGATGCACGAAATATTGAGTGAATTCTATGCACAAAAAGATTTGAAAAGTATGATTTAGTATTTTTCTCATAATTAATTTTAATTAAATGAATTAATAGGATTAAAAATTCAATTAATTAATTAAAAATAAGAAAATAACTCCCTTTTAGCTTAATGGGTCGTGCATGGCCTTTGGGTAATGATTCATGGAAGAAATTGAGGCCCATTAGCAATTTTGAGGCATTTGAAGCAAAGTTGACTTTTCAAAATTCCCAAAACTTTCCCAACTTCCACAAGGCATAGCTTGCTCAATCTTTAAGCTTTGATCATGTTCTTGGACATTTTGGAAAGGTCTTGAAGTCCTCTAACCAATGCATTTGGTACCATGTCATTTTGATTTACCAATATCAAGTTATGGTCTTTGACTTAAAGTCCCTTTTTGTTGACTTTTGAAAATGACCTATAATGTTGAGATTGATAACTTTTTGTGAGAGCATTTCTTGGACTTGAAGTGTGAAGATGAGTTGTAGGAAATGTCATTCTCTTCAAAATGAGCTTTGTATGGAATTTTTCTGATAAACCATGTGGAAGTTATGCCCTGGTCAATTTGCAGTTGACTTTTCCAACTGTCCAAAAATAGAAACTTTTGCATCTTGAGACTTTTTGAGCCATACCTTGAGAATCATGATCAAGAATTGATCAAATGATGTTTGTGGCTTCAAAATAAGATTTTGACCAAAAATTTTGACTTTTGACTGTCAAATGACCATTTTGCCCCTACAGTTGATTGTGAAGCAATTAGGGTTTTTGACTGTGCAATTTTTGTGCCGTGAGTCTTGAAACTTGGCATATGAATGATTGACAATGTATGTAGGCATGTGGGACTTGTTTGGACCCTTGGAAACTCCAATTTCTTTGCCAGAACCAAAACCCTAATTTTTGACTGTTAGGAGGCAATTGGACTGTGCAACCTTTAGGGAATTTTTTTTATTAATAACCATGTATTAAATTAATATTTCGCAAATAACCGGGTTTCGGAAAAAATTACGCAAATAACCATGTTTCAGATGGCTCCACAAAGGAGGAGCCATCTCACTTGGCGCCTCCACCTAGGGTTTTGCCCTAGGCGCCATCTCACTTGGCGCCTCCCTTGGCTTTTAGCCAAGTGAGATGGCGCATGCTCCTTAAAAATGAGAGGAGGCGCCATCTCACTTGGCGCCTAGGGCAAAACTAGGGTTTTTTGCTGTTTTATAAATAATTCGTCCGTTTCTTTGAAATTTCTCACACTTTCTCGCACTGTATTTTTATTTTGTACTCCCTTATTTACGTAATGACGTCGCCTATGATTTTTAGCAGAGATGGTTACGTTATATTCTCCGCCACGAAACCTGCGATGAAAATGAAATTCTGGCACATTCACTCCATGGAGCGTCTGAAGCGGGAGTTGATGCGGTGGCTAGATGGAGACATCGCCGAGGGGGAAAAAATTCGAAGGATCCAGCGAAAACGAACAATAACCTCGCATGCGACAGGAAGACCTAATGTGTGGTTGGAGAAAGTCAAAACAGACAGTGATGTAATGCTGATGATGCATGGGTCAGATGAAATTGTGTTAACAGTTGTAATTTCCTAGATTGAATATCGTTAATCATTGTTGTACGCGAAAACCCTAATGTAATTTCCTATATTGAATTTCTTAAATTGTGTTAACAGTTTTATTAACGGAAAACCCATAATGTTTACAACACAAATATTGAAAAGATTTATTGTATTACAAAATTTATGTAGTCGAGCCAGACGCCCGATTCGGACAGTTTTTGCGATTGTGTCCGACCTGACGGCATAAACCACACTTTCTTTCCAACCTGTCAAGATCGTCCATTTCTGTTGTGATGCGCCTGCTTTTGGGACGACCCTTTTTGTTCCTTCGCATTTGGTCATTGTGCCAAACTATATCACTGTTGTATTCAGGCCAATAGTCCGGTTTTGCCACCAAAGGAAAGTTGTTGTTGTAAACAGTGAGCAACATTTCAGATTTATAAACGTTTGAGAGCAGTTGAAGCGTGTCTTGATGGGTATGAGCACAAGCGGCAATGACATGAGAGCAAGGCATACGAAAAGCTTGAAACCTGCCACAATCGCACCATTGAGAAGGTAAAATGACCCTGTATTCTTGTCTTGCCAGGCCTTCATTGTGGTCAATTGTCTCTTTCACAATGAAGTTGTGGCTATGGCGGTCAAACCGTGTAACCATGTGAGTGTTGGCTTTAGCACTTTCAGCCTTAATGTATTTCATACAGCTTTCACTCCATAGTTGTCCTGATTGCAAGACCGCATACCACATTTCACCTCTTTTGGCAAATAACGCAGCCATCCTAAAATACGTGGATTTCACCAAGGCAGTGATGGGGAGGTTTCGTATGCCCTTGAATACCCCATTCATTGATTCAATAAGATTTGTTGTCATATGCCCCCATCTTTGGCCATTGTCGTATGACCTAGTCCACTTTTCGACCGGTATATTGTCGATCCACGTACCGGCTTCTGGGTTAGACAAACGGATCTCGTTGCGGTAATATTTGAATGTGGGCTGTGTCAGTGCGTATCCCGCATTCATCACCGCTTTCCTCAATGTTTTGTCCTTGACCTCCCTCAAGAAATTCTGGACGATATGCCTGACGCAATAGACATGCGTAGAAGAAGGGTCATGCCAACCATTTGCCGGATTATTATAGGCACTTTCAATGGAGGCATGTCTGTCCGAGATCAAACAGAGATCTGGTTGAGGAGCCACGTGTGTACGAAGATTTTTCAGGAAAAAGCTCCAAGCACCACCGGTCTCCCCCTCGACAAGGGCAAACGCAACGGGGAAAATGTTATTGTTGCCATCTTGTGCAACTGCCATCAAAAGTGTGCCTTTGTACTTCCCATACAACCAAGTCCCGTCAATTTGTAGAATTGGTTTGCATGATGCAAACCCTGTGATGCATGGTTGAAATGCCCAAAAGACGCGACTGAATATTCCGTTGCCATGTAGTAGACTACCATCTTGGGCGTACGCTGGCAATGTTTCCAGAACATAAACACTACCTGGAGAATATGTCTTGAGTGCATTTAGGTAGCGGGGAAGTTCTCGGTATGACTCCTCCCAGTTTCCGTACACCCTTTCAATCGCCTTAGTCTTTGCTAACCACGCCTTACGGTAAGACGGAGTGTAGTTAAAAATCGTGGTGATGTGGGAGATGATTGTTTTCACCTTCAAAGAAGGGTCGTTGCTGACCAGGGGTAGGATTTCTTGACAGATTAGATCATGGTTGAGTTTTCGGTGGTCTTGTAATTGAGTGGAACTTACACAAGTATGGGTAGTCATGGAACCTATGACCCAGCAGTCACCCCTTAGTCTGTATGATGCGGTCAGCTTGAACATACAGTCAGGGTGGACACACTTGATCTTGTACCTTTCCGGGTTTACACGATCCACCTTATAATCAACCGAGTTGAGCATGTGAAATTTTTTGATGGCCCTTATGCATTCCTCTCTATTACGAAACTTGTCCTTCTCTTTTAAATTTTCATCCGACTGCATATACGGTTGGAAAAAGAAGTCCGTAGAAGGTTCATCTCCGCCCATGTTGAAGTTTGTCATGTGCGTAGGTGGTGTGTAGATTTTGTCAGTAGGAATACTTGGGATGCCATCATCGTCAGAATCGTCGTTCACCATTTCATCAAACTCTAACTCGTTTTCTTCTTCTTCATCATCAACTCCATCCACCTCATCTTGCTCATTCTCCAAAGGATTAACCTCCTGTATCACCGGAGGCTCTACCTCCTGTGTCACCGGAGGCTCTTGAAACAAAACGTACAACTCAATAGAGTCGTTTCCAGAATAGACATGGCTGGAAATCATGTTCTGGAAATCCTCGTCATCTTGAATTTCAACCTTATAAAAAATAACTTGGTTGTTTCCAAAAAAGACTGGACTCTGATAAAATATCTGGGATACTGGGCCTCGTTCAAGTTTGGCCTCCAATCTTTTCTTAAAGTACGAGAAATTTTCTTTCCCGTTTAAGAGAAATCGAACATTGTCGATGTTTCTAAACAAAAACCCAACTGTGGGACACATGTATGTCTCACCGTTGAAATGTGCTTTGACAACAAATTGTGGTGAAGAGGCCATTGTGTAGAATTGTTTTAAGGTTTGAAGGTTGGAATGTTTTAGGTTTATTGATTGTATGAAGGTATGAATGCTGGAATGTTTGAAGGTTAGATGACTGATTCGAAGGTTGGAAAATTTTACAGTTTATGTGAATGAATGTTATGTTCAACGTAAGGCAAAAAATTTCAATTAAGTAAGTGATGCAACCCCCCAAGGCTGCCAATAATATTACATGCATGGGCTTATGCAGCCACCTAGCCTGCCACCCATCAACTCCAATGGCCTTGCATGCAACAAAGAAAGGAATCCCAAAGGCTGTCACGTAGCCTGAGCCAATGCTGTAAGAAGTGACACCTCTTATTCGCCAAATGGGGTGGCGACACCATTAATTTTTGTACTCTTTCGCCAAGTGAGACGGCGCCTCCCTTACTGTCCAATCGTGATACATGCATGGGCTTATGCAGCCACCTAGCCTGCCACCTATCCTGGCCCTATTCTGCACACATAAATGTTTTGTGTAAGACTCCACCCATCAACTCCAATGGCCTTGCATGCAACAAAGAAAGGAATCCCAAAGGCTGTCACGTAGCCTGAGCCAATGCTGTAAGAAGTGACACCTCTTATTCGCCAAATGGGGTGGCGACACCATTAATTTTTGTACTCTTTCGCCAAGTGAGATGGCGTCTCCCTTACTGTCCAATCGTGATACATGCATGGGCTTATGCAGCCACCTATCCTGGCCCTATTCTGCACACATAAATGTTTTGTGTAAGACTCCACCCATCAACTCCAATGGCCTTGCATGCAACAAAGAAAGGAATCCCAAAGGCTGTCACGTAGCCTGAGCCAATGCTGTAAGAAGTGACACCTCTTATTCGCCAAATGGGGTGGCGACACCATTCATTTTTGTACTCTTTCGCCAAGTGAGATGGCGCCTCCCTTACTGTCCAATTGTGATACATGCATGGGCTTATGCAGCCACCTAGCCTGCCACCTATCCTGGCCCTATTCTGCACACATAAATGTTTTGTGTAAGACTCCACCCATCAACTCCAATGGCCTTGCATGCAACAAAGAAAGGAATCCCAAAGGCTGTCACGTAGCCTGAGCCAATGCTGTAAGAAGTGACACCTCTTATTCGCCAAATGGGGTGGCGACACCATTCATTTTTGTACTCTTTCGCCAAGTGAGATGGCGCCTCCCTTACTGTCCAATTGTGATACATGCATGGGCTGCCACCTAGCCTGCAAGAGTGACACCTTACATTTTTTGTAAATGCATGCATGCATATGTGTAACACCCTAAGCATGCAAATGTGACACATCGCAGGCATGCAACCACTACATCAAACTTATTTGCCTATAAATACATACCTTATGAAACATCTCTCACACCCACACAACTCTCACTCTCTGCTACGAAATATTTCTTAAGTCTATCATACTCTCTATTTCTTCCTAAGTCTTTCATTCTCTCAAGCATTCTGAACAATGGCTCTTCTAACAATGGGAGATACTCACAGAGGCACAAGGGAAAACATTGTTGCATTTGTAAGTCTCTTCTTTGGTTATACATTTTTCATACTTCAAATAACGTGTTGTTCATCTTAATTAATCTTACACTTGTTTAATTATGATCTCAGGATACACAAAGATTCAGAATCCGTTCGCACAAATACCTGGCTCCCGACCCATTTATCGTCCCTTATCTGGAATATGCAGGTTTTGGACATGTGATAAAGATCTCCAACTGCACCATTGACTCAAAATTCATTCTTGCAATGTTGGAGAGGTGGAGACCGGAGACCCATACATTTCACCTACCAATAGGTGAATGTACCATCACTCTCGAAGATGTGTACATGCTACTGGGCCTCCCTATCGACGGTAAGGCGGTGAACGGGTCGGTTCAACAACCCATCTCACAGTGTGAAGAACTGTTGGGTAGGGACATGGTAGAAGGTGGTGGAGCAAGAGGGCAGGGAATACTACTCACTGACCTGAAACGGCATTATGCAAGTATGGAATTAAATGAAAATTCCTCAGAGAATGACCGAGTAGTAAAAGCCAGAACGTATATTATGATACTTTTTGGTACATTTTTATTTCCCGAAAGTACGGGAAATAGTGTAAATTTCATGTACTTACATTTACTAACAAATTTTGAAAAAACTAGAAAATATAGTTGGGGTTCTGCAGTATTAGCCCACCTGTACAGTTCCTTGTGCAAAAACGCAGTCAAGGAAAAATGTACATTTTATGGGTGCGCATTTTTACTACAAGCCTAGGGTTGGTGGAGGATGGAGTCCTTAAACCCCATCAACAACAACACTTTTGGTTTCCCGTACGCAACAAAGTAAGTCATTAAGTTATAACATTTATAACTATTCTGCTCTTTCCAAAATATATGCTAAAAATAACATGTTTCTCATTTCCTTTAGGTACTGCGTGAGGGGTATGGATTACGGCAAGAATCCCAGATTCAATGTCGCACTCTACCGGAATCTGTTAGATCACTTAGGCCCAGATGACGTACGTCGTAGCTTTTAACTTTTGTTCATTTTAATTATTTATACATTACTTTTGCGCTTACCTGATTTAAATTTTATCGCAGTTCGTCTGGAGACCATATTTGGGTTTGGGCCATTCTCCAAACCCAGAGGATGCAGCAACTTGGACTGCAAAGACTGCACTCATTCGGTTCAACATTGTGGAGATGCACCACATCGACCGTGTGAAGATGCAGTTCGGAATGATCCAAGAGATACCAAGTGATCCAACAGATTTGTCCCCCTGGCATCTAAAAAGGGTCGACGCCCAGTGGGGTCTTACCAACTGGAAAGGCTGTGCTCCAGAATGGTGTAAAATGTGGCAAAGGCGTCACCGCTACATCTTGCAATCCCCGGTTTTCCTTACTCAAGGTAACATGCGACACACTGATCATTATATGTCGTGGTACAGGTCGGTTAGTAACCCAGATATGCACGTGTCTCATCCGAGGTACTTGGTTGACCCACGCACACAATGGGCACAACCCTCGATTCCCCATCAACAAACCCAAAATCCATCAACCTCAAACCAACCCCCAAGAAGAAACAGACCAACAAACACACAACCACATTCCCCACCACAACACAACTACAATCAAATGCCGTACTACCAACCACAATTACCGCCAAACTACCAATACCCGGATATGCCTCAAACCCAACCGCAATACTAACCCCAATACCAGCACACCCACATACCCCAGACACAATTTCAGTCTTCCACATATCCCAATATGGCGCCCTCAACATCCAGCCTTAGCCCTGATATGGGAATGTCAGAAGATTATGACCAAGCCGACCAAACCTACCATCAACCACCATATCACCAAACAACCCAACATCCACAATACCAAACACCCCAAGATCCATTTCCTTTCTACCCCCCATACTCAGACGACCAATGCTACCGACTAACCATGGAACCCCACCCACCGCCAACACGACCAAACTTTGAGGGTATGGGTAACCGACTGTACCAGAGCGGATCTTCGAGATATGGAGATCTTACTGATTTTATGGATTCGGATCGCATTGACTTCGCTGGGCCATCGACCTTGCCGCAGTAGGAAACGAGACGGCACCCAGCAAGAGAAAGGCGAGGACGGGGATGCGGAACTGGGGGTCATTACCGGGTTCCTGGGGATCACTGATGTATCTTTTTTTTCCCAGTATTTTTTGTATCCATTTTTTTACTGTTCTTTTAATGTAAAACAGTTGAATGTAATTATTATTTTTTAAATAAAAAATCCATTTTGTTGATCTCTGTCTAATAGGCAACGTGCAGGAAAGAAAAAAAAAATTTTTTTTGCCCTAATTTTGTACATAGGCGCCATCTCACTTGGCTTAGGGCTTGCCCTAAGCACTTAGGCGCCAAGTGAGATGGCGCCTCCCTTAAAAAAAGAGGTGCATGCGCCAATTGAGATGGCTCCTCCTTTGTGGAGCCATCTCAAACATGGTTATTTGCGTAATTTTTTCCGAAACCCGGTTATTTGCGAAATATTATTTTAATACTTGGTTATTAATAAAAAAAATTCACCTTTGGGAGATTTTGAAGCATGCTCTTAGCAAATCTTGAAGAAAATGGGAGGGAAAATTTTGGGGTACAACAGTTGCCCCTGTTCAATCTTCTTAGACCTGAGGATGTAGATTGGCTGACATGCCTTTCGTAATCCGAAGGTGGAAGATGATTGAACACTAGAGTGCCCAGAAATTTGCGCTCACATGTTAGCAGTATGATGCGGGAAATGGGCTTATAGATGCCATTTGGAGATTGATGGGTAGGAAGATGGGCTTACAGATGCCATATTGAGAGGTGATGGATAGGTGGATGGGCTTATAGATGCCATCTGGGTGTCGATCGCGTAAGAGATTCCTTAGCGAGAACTTGCGTACCTGAAAAAGAAAAAAGATTACCTGGCTTGTTGTAGGAGTTGGTCTTCAAACTCTTTGTGTAGATGCGCCCTGGCTGGATACAGGAATCAGATCTTTAAACTCTTCAGACGTGCCCTGGAGAGATACAGGAATCGGGTCTGGTAATGTTAGTCGTCAACAGATACACCCTGGCAAGATATAGGAATCGGATCTGGAACTTCAAAAGGTTTTTTGTTGGTAATGATGTGATGAAGGAATCTGAGACGATTGCTACCTCAGCAGGATGATGAATGGACCAGGGACGATTACTACCTCAACGGGACGGTGAGAGAACCTTGGACGATTACTACCTCAACAGTAACGATGAGAGAACCTTGGGCGATTACTACCTCAACAGTAACGATGAGAGAACCTTGGTCGATTACTACCTCAACAATAACGATGAGAGAACCTTGGGCGATCACTACCTCAACAGTAACGATGAGAGAACCTTGGGCGATTACTACCTCAACAGTAACGATGAGAGAACCTTGGGCGATTACTACCTCAACAGTAACGATGAGAGAACCTTGGGCGATTACTACCTCAACAGTAACGATGAGAGAACCTTGTGTGATTACTACCTCAACAGTAACGATGAAGGAATCTTGGACGTCTTCTACTGAGTCTTCACCAGGAAAATCTTTAGGAATTGATTTAACTGGACCAGAGAAGGCCTTTGACTGGATCGACATCAGAAAAATCTTTAGGAGTCGATTTAACTGAACCAGGCAAGGTCTTGGAATCTTCAACTGGATCTTCATCAGGAAAATCTTTAGGAATCGATTTAACTGGACCAGAGAAGGCCTTTGACTGGATCGGCATCAGAAAAATCTTTAGGAGTCGATTTAACTGAACCAGGCAAGGTCTTGGAATCTTCAACTGGGTCTTCATCAGGAAAATCTTTAGGAATCGATTTAACTGGACCAGAGAAGGCCTTTGACTGGATCGGCATCAGAAAAATATTTAGGAGTCGATTTAACTGAACCAGGCAAGGTCTTGGAATCTTCAACTGGGTCTTCATCAGGAAAATCTTTAGGAATCGATTTAACTGGACCAGAGAAGGCCTTTGACTGGATCGGCATCAGAAAAATCTTTAGGAGTCGATTTAACTGAACCAGGCAAGGTCTTGGAATAGCTGAGAACTTAACTGGATCTTTCCTGAAATGTAAAAGTCAGTTGTATGTAATGCATGCCATGGATCAAGCAATGATGTTCTCAACATAAATGAGATTGTAAGATATGATGCGTTTATGCATGTATCATGATGTATGTGATGTTTTTGAATGTATTTTCGTCTAGGAAAATATATCCTTGACGAATGCCGGGCGTTAAATCCTGGGCTGATGGTTGAAGAGAGTTCTTCGTTTCCGCTGGGGATGAAGATTGCAAGAATGAACCGGTAGGAGAAGATGACTCCGTTGGGGAATAAACTTGATGAAGAGATTACTCTGCGGGGAATAATTATCTCTAGCGATCTTGCTGGGGAATAATACTCTGTGGGAAGAGAGGTACTTTGTTGAGATGTTTGATGATGACTCCGCTGGGGACGCCGTTGTTAGGAATGTTTGTATATTGCGCTGAGGAATGTTGAGATTTGCTGGAGGATACCCAACTTCCTTAAGGCTGACATGATAAATCTGCTTGGGGAGAATACCGTTGACTTGCTGGCTCACTCTCTGGGGAGTTAAGATATATTGGTTATGTTCTTCAGCTGAACTTACCCTGGTACCTTGGTGGACAAAGCAATTAGATCGCTTAGACGACTCATTATTGCCCCTGTTTCAGTGGGAGAAGGCACCTGTGGGGGTAATTGACAAATCTTCTGGTAGACAGGTGACGAGATGCCAGGACATAGTCGTACGCTTTGATCCCTAATTTTTTCCTGGACCGCCCTTTCGGGTTTTCAGTCCACCGGGATACCCTTTTTTGCCCAAGCCGCCTTTTCAGGTTTTCAACTTGCCGGGTGTACAAATTTTTTCATTTTCATCCCTTATTTTGCCCGAGCCCTTTTGGTTCGCCAGGAAGCCCTTATTTTTGCCTAAGTGTGTCAACCTAGCGGGTCTTTGATTGTGCGTAGTATTTTTTCGACCATGTCCATGCTTTCAGGATGTAGAGCGGTGCCCCTGTCAGAAGTGTTTTTCCATGCCACCAGAAGATGTTTGATTCAGGCAAGATCACTGCCTAGAAAGATAAGGTCATCAACATAGAGAGCAACAAGTAATAAATCACTTCCATTTTTCTTCACATAGAGGGCGGGTTCATAAGGACATTGCTCGAACCCATTCTCTTTGAAATATGTGTCAATACGTGTGTTCCATGCCCTAGGTGCTTGCTTCAGCCCATACAGTGATTTCTTCAGTTTCAACACCTTCTTCTCTTCTCCAGTTCTCATATATCCAAGTGGATGTTCGACATAGATTTCTTCTTCGAGCACACCATTCAAAAATGCTGTCTTGACATCCATTTGAAATATTGGCCATTTGAACTGAGCAGCTTGAGAAATGAGTAATCGAATTGTCTCCATTCTTGCAACAGGCGCAAACACTTCGTCATAGTCAATTCCTGCTTTCTGTTTGTATCCCTTCGCAACCAGCCGTGCTTTGAATCTTTCGATTTCTCCTTGAGCATTCATCTTTTTCTTGAATACCCACTTTACACCAATGGGTTGACTTCCTTTTGGTAATTCGACTAGCTCCCAAGTATTGTTGCGTTCGATTGCTCTAATCTCTTCGTCCATGGCACTTGTCCACTTCTTGTCTCGTAACGCTTCTTCGACGCTGATGTTTTCAGCATCTGCCAGAAGACACACAAGATGCACCTCACTTGTTGAATCATACAAATCTTGCAAACTTCTCATTTTGGGTTGTAAAGGTTCATCTCCATCTTCTATTTCTTCATGTTCTGTTGGAATACTTGTTGGTACAGCTACAGTTGTTTCTTCGACTGTGTCAACAACCTCTGTCGAAATGTTCCAGTCCCACTTGCTTGCTTCGTTCATTCAAACGTCTCTGCTCACGATCACTTTCTTGCTTATGGGATTTAAGAGCTTGTACCCTTTCGTCTTCTCATCATATCCAATGAATATGTACTTCTGACTTTTGTCTTCAAGCTTTGTTCTTCGTTGATCTGGTACATGTGCATAAGCTATACTACCAAATACCTTGAGATGAGAAATTGTTGGCTTCTGTCCACTCCATGCTTCTTGTGGTGTTTTGTCTTCTAACTTCGAATGTGGACATCTATTCTGAATATAAACAACACATTGTACTGCTTCTGCCCAGAATTCTTTCGACATGTTCTTGCTTTTGAGCATTGATTGAACCATGTCAAAAATAGTTCAATTCTTCCTTTCAGCCACACCATTTTGCTGAGGTGAATATGGTGCAGTTAGGAATCTCCTTATGCCCTGTTCTTCACAGTACTTCACAAAGGCCATTGAAGTATACTCACCTCCTCTGTCAGATTGAATTTCTTTGATGTGTCTGTCTATTGCCTTCTCTACCATTACTTTGAACTTTTTGAACACTTCTAATGCTTCAGACTTTTCTTTCAGGAAGTAGACCCAGGTTTTTCTTGAGAAGTCATCAATAAAAGAAATGAAGTACCTTTTTCCACTGAAGGATTCTGGAGTGATTGGCCCACATATGTCAGTATGTATCAATTCGAGAATATGTTTAGCTTGATACTCTGCCTTCCTTTGAAATGAGGTTCTTGTTTGTTTGCTGAGCACACATTCTTCACAAAATTTTCCTTCGAAATCCATGTCTGGTAGTCCATGCACCATGTTCCTTTTCGCCAACCTTCTCAAACCAGCATGATGTAGATGACCAAAGCGCATATGCCATAGTGACGCTTTGTCTTGCACTTCGATTTGCAGACATTTCTCTCGAATGTTCCTCAGGTTCAATTTGTACATTCGATTTCTTTCCATTTCGACAGCGGCAATCAGATATCCTGCTTTGTCCTTCAAATGCAGTGTTCGATCTTTCATCAGTATCGAAGCATCTTTTTCTGTAAGTTGTCCCAGACTTAATATGTTGGTCTTGAGATCTGATACATAGTAAACGTCTTCGATTGATCCAATCAAGCCATCCTTCTGCAAGTAACTGATTGCGCCCTTTCCTTCGACCTTCACTTTCGATGCATCTCCAAAAGACACATTACCATCTTCAATTCTCTTCATATCTTTAATCAGGTGTTTGTAACCACACATGTGATTACTTGCTCCTGAGTCAAGATACCAAACACTGTCATTGGTGTTGATTTCGTTTTGAGCCATCAGGAGAAAGCCTTCATTCGATTCAACTTCCAAGGCTAGGTTGGTTGTTTCTTCAATCTTCTTTTCGATTTGACAGTCTTTTGCAAGATGTCCCACTTTGTCACAGTTATAACATTTGTAGGAGTTACAATCCTTCGCATAATGACCATATTTCCCACACTTGTAGCATTCGAAGTTGGAATAATTCGAATGACCATCTCTTTGACCACGTCCTCTGCCACGCCACTTTTGTTGGCTCGATTGTCCTCTTTCAAAGTTGCTACCTCTACCACTTCGACCACTGTCACGACCTCCACGTCCATGTCCTCTTCCTCGAAAGTTGTGAGAAAAGAGTACCTTTTCGTCTTTGTTCGATTCCTTGGTTTGGTTTGCTTCTTCGTCTGCTTCTTCTTTCTTTTTCATCTTTTGTTGTTCATGTGCTTCGAGAGAACCAGCGATCTCTTCGATTGAGAGCGTCGAAAGGTCCTTCGACTCTTCTAGTGCACATACAATATTTTCAAACTTGTCTATTAAAGATCTCAAGATCTTTTCAACAACTCGTGCATCAGGTACTGTCTCTCCATTTCTGGTGAGTTGATTCACCACCTTTTGCACACGTGTGATGTAGTCAGATACAATTTCTGTATCCTTCATCTGTATCCTCTCCAATTCGCCACGAAGAGTTTGGAGTCGAACTTGCTTCACTCGATCTGCTCCTTTGAACACTTTTTCTAACGTGTCCCACGCTTGTTTCGACGTAGTCGAACCAACAATTTTCTCGAAGCCTGATTCATCTACAACCCTGAACAACATGTATAATGCTGTTTTGTCCTTCGATCGCGTCTCTTTCAACGTCTTCGTTTGAGCTGCCGTATATCCCCCAACTTCTGTTGGTTCTTCAAAACCATCATTGGTCACTTCCCACGCGTCTAGAGATCCAAGAAGAGCTTTCATTTGGATACTCCAGTTTTCATAATTAGACTTCGTTAGTCGTGGCAACGGCATTTGATTCATCATGTTAGCCATGAGCTCTGATGCCAAATTGTTAAAATCGAATCAGACTTCAGATCAAAACTTGTATATTACTCTTATAAAATAAAATACACTCTTAGTCTTTTATAGACCCAAATAGCTTTTACAATTCTAAAACATAAACTAAAACATAACTGCTACTAATAATTTACTAAAACTTTTGTCCTTCCTACTACCATGTTTTAATGTAAAACTTTATTACTAACACATTTAATGTTTATTCAACATTGTAAGCCAATCCTTCTCTCATTTGTTTTGAGGTTTGATTTTCCTTAACCTTACTGGAATCCTTCTTTTTTGAAAGAGATTTTGAGTAACTCAAACTATTTGTTCTTGAACTCATTCTATATGCTAATACAAAAATATTATATTTTCTTTAGATATATTGATATGATTCATGAAATGGCCTTTTATATTGATTAACTACATGGAAATCATGGAATGTAACATGAAATTTATGGTAAGTTTAAGCCACATTTATTTGGGCATTTCACAAGTTGACGTTAGTCTAAATATTTCAGTTAATGTGAAATTTCTTTGTTTTCCTTCATTCCATCATATGTAGTATTTACTACAAAGTTCTTAGTACATTCTATGACAAATTCATAGGAGTTTATCTGTTTCATTTATGTTTGTTTTATTTTGAAAATCACAGACAAACATATGCTAGAAAAATTCAGTTCCATTTCCTATATATTTTCCGATAAGGTTATATTGTTTAGGTTGAATATATGAAACAAGACTAGTCAAGGTTGAAACCCTGTCAAGCTAGGTAGTTTGGAAGCAAAAGCTATGCGTACTAGAAATGGTGATTGATTTTCAGTAACATTTCAGTTTCATATATTGATTTAATATTAATGTAAGTGTTTGGTTATTGGCATGTATTTTTGGTAAAACCAGGTGTGTGAATGTCATGACTGATGTCATAACATTCTGGGTTACTAGGTACTTTATGCAGAAAAAGAATGGCATACAGTAGCTGCTCATTATGAGTGTGTAGCTGATCATTATGCAATGATCACATTTATTACATTCTACTAAAATCAGCAAACAAGATTCTTGTTGTCATAACCAATGTTAAGACATCCTGTACTGATCTAACAGTTATGCAGTTTTGTTAATTCTGAGATTTTTCAGGAATATGGTTCATACATTCCAGAACAGAATCTCACGTGGACTTTAGGTTAACTTGGCTTAACCCTAATCTGGTTGATAAAGTCTTGTGACCAAGTCTTGAGGTTAAACCTAATTAACCCTAGCTATTTTCGTGGAAGCCCTAACTGAAGAACAACTGCCTATATATTCAACAGGAAGGCTGTTGGTGAACTCAACTTTTTGACAGAAGACCAACAAGGGGCTGTATAGTTTTAACTACTGTAATCCAAGCAAGTATCATTGTGATAAGTGACTTGGAGTAGGTTTTGATTGTAAGGGTTGTGTATCACTCAAAGCTTTGAAGCACGAGTGTTTGTGTCACTTGATTAAAGCTTTGAAGCAAGGTCAAGTTAGGTTTATGTATCACTCAAAGCGTTGAAGCACGAGTGTTTGTGTTACTTGATTAAAAGTTATGAAGCATAATCAAGTGTATGTTCTGAAGAGTGTCTTCATAATTTCATTAGTCAATTGTTTAGTATCACTGCTGTGATTGAGGGGGAGTGAGTAGGAACTCAGGTTTAAGTTGAACTTAGATTGAAGTTGCATTGGGTAGGTCTTAAGTGAAGGAGATAAACTGGTTGGTTTATTCCTGAATTAATATCTCTTATAGTGAATTTCCTCCCTGGCTTGGTAGCCCCCAAAGTAGGTGTTGTTTCACACTGAACTGGGTAAACAATTGACTGTGTTCTTTACTGCTTTTTGATTTACTGTCTTATAGAAAGTCAGATACGGTGTCATAACATTCACCGTGACATTGAGTATCTGCTGCCAGAATTTCAATTGGTATCAGAGCGGGCACCCTGCCTGTCTTACTGGGTGAGATCTAGGGATATCACTTTCTGGCGCTATGGACAAAGAAGGAGTTTTTGGAAACAGACCACCCATTCTGGATGGATCAAATTATGACTACTGGAAACCTCGTATGATTGCCTTCTTAAAATCACTGGACAAAAAGGCTTGGAGAGCTGCTGACAAAGGATGGAACCATCCCACCATAACTGAGAAAGATGGGACAATCAGTCTGAAACCTGAGGAAGAATGGAGCAAAGAAGAAGATGAGTTAGCCCTGGGTAATTCCAAAGCATTAAATGCCTTGTTCAATGGAATTGATAGAAACATATTCAGACTAGTACGTCAATGTGAACTGGCCAAGGAATTTTGGGACACTCTCAAAACTACCCATGAGGGCACATCCAAAGTAAAAATGTCAAGGCTTCAGATGCTGACTACCAAATTTGAGAACCTAAGGATGATGGAAGATGAAACCATTCATGAGTTTCACATGAACATCTTGGAGATTGCCAACACCTCAGGAGCATTGGGGGAAAACATGTCAGAAGAAAAACTGGTGAGAAAGATTCTCAGATCCTTGCCTAAAAGATTTGCAATGAAGGTGGATGAACTCATTGGGTCTCTTCAGACCTTTGAGATGGGGATCAGTGACAATGTCGACAAGAAAAACAAGAGCATAGCACTTGTGTCTAATACTGAAGATGAAAACAAGGAGGATGAAGAAGAAAATATTTCAGAAGCTATAGCCATGCTTGGAAGATAATTCAACAAACTCATCAAGAGAATGGATCCAAAGTCAAGGTCAAATGTTAAGAACATTCCTTCTGACATTAACATATATTATGACTCCAGCAGAAGACCAAAGTCTGAAGAGAAGGGAAATCAAAGCAGAGGAATTCAATGCCATGGATGTGAAGGATATGGGCACATTCGAGCTGAATGTCCTACCTTTCTTAACAAACAAAAGAAAGGAATGTCTATTACTTGTTCTGACTGTGATTCAGAAAGTAATTCTGAAGAAGAATCTGCCAAACTAGTTACTGCACTAACTGGTATTTGTAACTCTGATAGTGACTCTAGTGATGAGGAAGTGACATTTGAAGAACTGGGTGATTCCTACAAGAAATTATGTATCAGAAGTGCTGAAGTCTGTTAGCAAAATGAGAGACAAACAAAACTCATAATAAAGTTGGAGGCTGAGAAAAAGGCAGACATTGATACTATAAGTCATCTAGAAGGGGAAGTTCAAATGCTAAACTCAAAACTAGACCAGATGACCAAATCTGTCAAGATGCTGACAAATGGAACTGACAAATTGGAAGAAATCCTTCAGGTTGGACAAAATGTGGGAAACAAGTCTGGTCTAGGATTTGTGGCAGCAAAGAAATCTGGTATAGACAAGAAGATCAGGCCTGATAAACAAATGTCAAAGCAGATGTCACAACATAGCACTCAACATCGAGAACAGAGAAATATGAAGAAAAAGTATCAAAGATGGAGATGTCATCATTGTGGGAGGTTTGGTCACATAAAGCCATTCTGCTTCAGATTATATGGATATCCTAATCAGAACCCAGGTGTCAAACCTAAGTCTAACAAGGTACCATATACTCCACAGTGGAAGAAAAAGGCTACTGCCCTGATAGCTCACACTTTCCTTAGAGTCTCTGCAAAGGAAGACTGGTACTTTGACAGTGGATGTTCTAAGCACATGACTGGAATCAAGAATCTTCTCAATAATGTTAAACCTCACACCACTAGTTATGTGACCTTTGGAGATGGTTCTAGAGGAGAAATCAAAGGAGTTGGAAACTTGGACTGCCCTGGAGTTCCAAATCTAAATAAAGTATTGCTGGTAAAAGACTTGACTGCTAATCTCATAAGTATCAGCCAATTATGCGACCTAGGATTCAAGGTCAACTTCTCCAAATCTGAATGTCTTGTAACTAATGAGAAACAAGAAGTTGTAATGAAAGGAGTCAGATCTAAAGACAACTGCTACTTGTGGGAGCCTTAGAACACTAATTACTCTACTGTGTATTCTATTGCCAAAGAAGAAAAAGAAGTGAAACTGTGGCACCAAAAACTTGGTCATCTACATCTAAGAGGAATGAAAAGGATTATATCCATGGAGGCAGTCAGAGGGATTCCAAGACTGCAAATTGATGAATGGAGAGTCTGTGGTGAATGCCAGGTTGGTAAGCAGACTAGGATGTCACATCCAAAGTCAAGACATCTGAATACCTCTAAGGTTCTAGAACTTCTACATATGGATCTGATGGGACCAATGCAGGTGGAAAGTCTTGGTGGAAAAAGATATGCCTATGTTGTTGTGGATGATTTTTCCAGATTCACCTGGATTAACTTCATTAGGGAAAAATCTGATGTATTTGAAGTTTTTAAAGAACTATGCAAAAGAATTCAAAGAGAAAAAGAAGGGTGCATTGTCAGAATCAGAAGTGATCATGGCAAGGAATTTGAAAACAATAAGTTTAATGAGTTCTGTTCCTCAGAAGGAATTAATCATGAATTCTCTTCACCTATAACTCCTCAACAAAATGGAGTTGTAGAAAGGAAAAACATGACCATACAGGAATCTGCCAGAGCAATGATACATGCCAAAAGACTTCCTATTCATTTTTGGGCTGAAGCTATGAATACAGCCTGTTATGTCCATAACAGGGTCACCTTGAGAAAGGGAACCTCATCCACCATTTATGAACTCTGGAAAGGAAGAAAGCCAACAGTGAAGTACTTCCATGTATTTTGTAGCAAATGCTATATTCTGGCAGATCGTGAACAAAGGAGAAAGCTGGACCCTAAAAGGAGAAATGCAACACTAAAATATTATTTTTTTATTATTTGAATGAATTATTATTGTTATAATATTTTTAATTGAATAAAAAATCATAATACACTAACAGTTTTAAAAAAATTAAAATTAAAAATTATACTATATATAATAAATATATATGAAATAAACTTGTGTATGTTTGGAGGAATAGTTACCAACAAACTTTTCATTGATGTTAAATTTGTATGCAACACTTAAAAATTGTAGCCTTTGACTAAAAGAAATTCTTAATCGTTCCCATAAATATTTCAAGGGTCATTTATTAAGTATTGTGAAAACATTTGCATGAGAACGTTTCGAAATTTTCCCCATATAGATTTCACGGAACACTTTTAAGTTGTTGCAAATAACTTGTAGGCATCAAGTATAAAATGTTGCCAGAAATACATTTTAGGCAACATTTTTGACATATTGCGTAAAAAAATGTTGCCAAAGACAATAAATATTGTAGTGTATTTTTATCTCTCTCATCTTATTCATCATGTGACAACTCTTTATCCAACCACTCTAAATCCGCCAACTCCGTCATATCCATCAAAGCCATTATTTTCACACATTGAACCATAAATTTGATTCTTAGAGCAAGTTCTGAAACTTATTTGATCAAGAACTTATTTCCCCTAACAGGTGGTATATTATAAAATAATATACTAGTTTCTTATAATAGTATACAAGCCATTTCACTAAAAATGTATTTTCTATGGTGATTGTGGAGGGATTTTCCACAACACCTTTTCTTAAATTTAATCTTTTGTGTTGTCCTCATATGTGATGTGGCCATTTTCTTTCTTATCGAATTTGATGAATATCAAAGCGTCTCCTTCCATATGTCTTGATTATCTGCAATCTAGAAACAATAACCTTTTTGCGAAGACAAGACTTTGCAGCAAACAATCAAATAGGAAAGTTAGGTACCCAACTAGTGCGTCCTTTTGACTTAGTTAAGGAACACTTAGGTATCCATGCCATTTTACCTCTAGGAACTTTGCCATTTCTAATATTACAAAGACACCTAATGTGTCCTCTGTCACTCCAATAATAACATATGACTTTAGATGAAATACTTTTTCTATTTATTCTAGCAACGTGAGGGTTTTTCTTAAAAACAAGCCTTTTATCAGTTGAAGAAGTAGAACTAGTATAAGATAATGAAATAGTATGTATTAATTATCCCTTCAATTTCAAGTTTTAAAGTTTGACAAGTAACACAATCTACGTTTTCTACCTATTCAAATAAAGTTTTAGAAACATATAAACGCTCATCAACCAAAGATGCATGTGTTTCCTTTAAGAAATCTAAAATGCTATTAAGACCTTTAATCTCCTTGACCATCGAGGTTTCTTGATCAGACCTTCCCCCTTTGAGTCAAGTTTTTGACTCATGAGTGGACCTGGTTTTAGTATTGGGCCTTCGCCCATTCCTCTTCATATCCGCCATGCTGTTTTCTTCTATCATTTTATGCTGACTTTTATTTAATTAGATTAGTTACTAACTTTTGGTAATTAGGTTAATTAATCGAGATTAAGTGAAATAAATATTTTCAAAAAGAATTAAAATGTTTGATCAAACATCCAGTTGTTTTCAAAAATAAATTCAATTGAACGCGATTCAAACGCTTGGTAAACACCAAGTCCTTTTATCGATTTTAAATCAAAATGCGTAAACTCTTTTTCTTAATAAATGCATTAGACGGACGAGATGGGCGTATGTCCTAACTATTCCTCGAATTTTTAAATACAAATTCTATAGCTTGGTCATTCAAATATCTGTGATCCGTTTAAAATATAATAATTAAGCGAGTTTAGCTCAACTCATTAAACGATAAATGGACAAGATGGACGTATGTCCAACCTTTTCCTCGAGTATCTTAATACAAGTTTTATAGCTTGTTCATTTGATACTCATCTTTTGTTTAGAAGTTGTGACTAAAATCGTCTCACTTTTCTCAATAAACGGATAAACGAACGAGATGGACGTATGTCTCACCTTTTCCTCAAGTGTTTGAATACAAGTTGTATAACTTGGTAATTTGACACTTTAATCTTCTAGAACAAAGTCAACCAATCAAACTATCTTTCTCTCCCCCTACGCGACTCTGAAAAACTTTTCACAAAGAACATGTTTACCCATTATACCGCGATACAAACAAATGCTTAAGCCTCCCCCACGAGCACATATGATTATTTGCCGCTGGAATGCAACCTTAACATCGTTCATTAAAACCAACCAACACACAAATCTCTTCTACCACGAACTACGAAACTATGATTTTTCTATTGCACCTAGGAATATGTAAGCACATGTCCTTGAAATCTTTGCAAGAACAATAATAAAAAAACCCAAAAAAAAACTCTTTCTTTCTTTCTCGCATAACAATTAGAATATCGCAAGAAGACACCACGATAATACTCATTCCCAAAATTAATTAAATGGATTCCGTTGAGTACAATTGATATGAGGGATGCTAATATTCCCTCCTCTCTTGTATAACTGACTCTCGAATCTGCTCTTGGTTGCGACGACCATTTTCTATTCTTTCGTGGGCTTCAACGATATTTTCCCATTTCTTTTGAAATAAATAAAGTTTAGTGGCGATTCTGTTATATTTCGAATAGACGATATGTTTAGGTATTTTTCACGATGCGACATCCATTAACTTATTTTTCTTATGATGAGCACATTTTTTAATAAATATATTGGATGGTTTTTTTTATTAATAGATCCAATTTCCATTCCTAATATATATGCTTTACGTTTTCTGCTAGTACTAATTTTTTTATTCTCATTGTTAGTGTTGTTTACACAACTTTGCTCATTGTAGCCTATCTCTTCAGAAGCATTTCATAAAAATGTGCATGTCATGAGTCTTGTGAGAAAGTAATGTCTTATTGTATTTGAAGGATATGTTTATCTCTTCTTTTCTATATTTGATTTTGTGTCTATATATGAGAATATGTGCAAATGTTAGAAGAGACAAAGAACACAAAAAACACATGTATCAAACAATTTGGCAAAAGTACAATAAAAGTCCACCAAAGAAAAACATGTTTGAGAAATAAACATAATAATAAAGAGAACACTAAAAGACCTAGGCTAGATTTACATGAAAACAAGCCCCCATCAACGCAACAACATCCTCCAAAATAAATATATGCCTAAGATTTTCTTACCAACATTGATGTTCCACATATAGATTTTTCAATTTCCATTTTAATTGCTACCATAAGACATATTTGGAGTATTTATTGTCTGACTTTTTTTAGAACTGGTGTTTGCTACAGGACGAGGACCACCGGTGTTGTAAGCCAATCCTTCTCTCGTTTGTTTTGAGATTTGATTTTCCTTAACCTTACTGGAATCCTTCTTTTTTGAAAGAGGTTTTGAGTAACTCAAACTATTTGTTTTTGAACTCATTGTATATGCTAATACCAAAAATTATATTTTCTTTAGATATATTAATATGATTCATGAAATGGCCTCTTATATTGATTAACTATATGGAAATCATGGAATGTACCATGAAATTTATGGTAAGTTTAAGCCGAAATTTATGTTAAGTTTAAGCCCACATTTATTTGGGCATTTCAGAAGTTGAGGTTAGTCTAAATATTTCAGTTAATGTGAAATTTCTTTGTTTTCCTTCATTCCATCATATGTAGTATTTACTACAAAGTTCTTAGTACATTCTATGACAAATTCATAGGAGTTTATCTGTTTCATTTATGTGTGTTTTATTTTGAAAATCACAGCGAAACATATGCTAGAACAATTCAGTTCAATTTCCTATATATTTTCCGATAAGGTTATATTGTTTAGGTTGAATATATGAAACAAGACTAGTCAAGGTTGAGACCCTGTCAAGCTACGTAGTTTGGAAGCAAAAGCTATGCGTACTAGAAATGGTGATTAATTTTCAGTAACATTTCAGTTTCATAGTTTGATATAATATTAAGATGGACCTACGAAATGTTAAAAGAAACCACAGATGCAAATATAGGTAGTCTTTAGGGAAAGATGTTTTGTGGGTTGAACAAGAATGAGAGAAAGTGTCAAAGATCTCAATCAAACTCTACGCGTTTCTATATTTTCAAGAAGCTATGTTATGCTACCGTCCGCGTGGCGTTTCTACGCTCCTTAGAGGAAGTTCTGAAACTTATGAGATCCACAACTTATTCCCCCCAGTAGGTGGTATATATACTAGTTTCTTTAAATATATTAATATAATAATGTACTAAAAAAAACTAACTATTGGTAAGAGAAATACTCCTCAAAATCTTAAAAATCTTCTTACAACACCTTATTTTATGTGGAGTACCATTACCTTGTAAAAATGTTTGACACCGTTAAAATATTAGGCTTTATTTAAGTTGTGTATTCTAAGTCAATGTTTAATTAGGATTTGTTAGTTTATTTGGTGTATAAGTTAGGTGTATATAAATAATCATAGTTTATTTCATTATTTGTAACAATTCAAGTCAATAATATATTCTTTATTTTTCTTTATTCTCTCTTTTTCTCCTCACTAAAAGTGTCTCACGCACTAACAAATTTGTATCTAGAGCTCCACATAGATTCTTGATCGTGTTTTTAAGAATCACACATGAGAGATCTTATATTTGGAATTGTGGATTGTTCACTAGCAATCGATGCGAAGATGAATGGTAACAATAGTATTATGAACTCTCTTCCAACTCTTGACGACAAGAATTGAATTTGATGTAGAAAAAAGATGCAATCTCTGTTTAACTCTCATGAGACCCGAGAAGTGGTTACTAATGACGCGTATTGCATAGAAAACAACACTACAACGAATAACACTTTTTATGATGAAAGTTTCATCTTCACCATGCTAAAAACTGAGAGAATATATCATGAGAGCATAATATTTCATTTTATTAATAACACTACGCCAAAAATGATTTTTTGTATCACCTAATTTAATAGCACTTTTAAAAAAAAATGCTATTAAAATGGAAAAAACACATTTATAATAGCACTTTTTAATCGGGCGCTATTATATAATACAGACTATGTAATTATGATAGCACTTTGTACCAGAACGCTATTATTAAACTTCTTTAAGATAGCATTTTGTATAAAACGCTATTAAAAAGAAATGGGCCTAGGAGGGAGGTCCGCTCAGTCTAATCCCTTAGTCCAACAACATTTCATTTTTAGTCAGATTTAGCTCACTTCTAATTATCTAAAACTAAAAGAAAATGCAAATAAAATTGAATTGGGGTTAGGGTTAAAGAATTGAGTCTTCATCTTCTCACAAAAATAAAACTCCCTCTTCTCTGATTCCTCAAGCTATACGCTAATCGCTCACCATATCATGGTCTCTGACTTGTCTCTCAACGAATTCTACTCAGACGTGGTGGTCCACTTCTTTCTCTGGTGATCTCTGACTCACCACTCAACGGCGCCTCCATCTTTGTCATCGCGTATCGACCTCTTCTCAACCTTCAGTTGGAGTTTTAATCCACGAACTCCACACCGGTATCGATTTAGCTTCTACGGACTTAAACTAGACGCCAAGCTTGAAGAAACATAGATATGCAAGATTTAGAGGAGATGATACTTACCGATCGGATTCGCTCCGATGGCATTTCGTAGCGACGAAGATATCGAATAGAAATCCAGATATTCTTAAGAAATAGTTCAAGTACGCTTTCTCTTCGCTCTCTTCTTCGTGATTTTGAACCTTATGTTGATGTGCGTTGCATTTTTTGTGAAGCTGAAACTTAATGATGATCGAAGATTGAAGTAGAGAGTAGAGCATTGAGGACTTTGTTGTTGAGGGTTACGGTGTGATGAATGAGGAACTGTGAAGAATTTGCGGAAGATGGTGAAGATGCAGATTGAGAAACAGTTATGGAAAGAGAATGCAGAGAGAAATTTTCTCGAGTAACTGATGAAGAATGATGAAGATGAGAGGAGAAGAGATAGTTTGAGAGGGTTTTTGTGTGATTCTTCAGCGATTATGAAGAATAATGAGAATGGATTGAGGTGGTTCAGAGAAAGATCAAGCTCTGAGTTTTTTTTTTGGTATTTTCTTATTCTCCAATGGTTGTTGAAGAATGAAGGTGAAGTAGAATATGCGAAGAACGAGGGTGTTTTAGCTATTTTTTGGTGATTCTTCTGCAAAATCCAGAATGAATGAATCTCCAGTGAGTTTTTCTGTATTAATTTGTTATGAGTTTGTTAGGAAATAGAAAATCTTAACCTTTTGATTAAAGTTAGTTACAAAAAGTTGAAGGTTGAGATTAAATCTGGTATGAGGTTAGTTTGGGAATTCCCATCTTTTGAGTTTTCGCTCTGATTTTATATTTTTGTGTTTCCAATGTTTTCCTTGATTTCTCTATTTTGAGTGTGAGGCAGTTTTTGTTTGGTAAAGCTTTGATACAGCAGTGATATTATTTAGGCTCGATTTTTTCATTCGGCTTTGTTAAATTGAATGAGCAGGGCTATAACATAGTTTGATCCAATGGTCCATGATGCAAAGTTGAAACTAGCATGGTGTAGCAAAGTTCATGGAGTTTTGAAGCATGAAGTTTGACATGAACTCGTAGAATTAGGACATTCAATATTTGTCCACTCGCCTTCGATCTTCTTACAAACCTTCTTCTGAACTTCAGCTCTCTGATCTTCTCCAGTTTGCACATTGTACTTCTCTTCTATTTCATCTTACGATTTTGTAATATAAGCATGATCTTGTTTGATATGATATGATAGTGTTTCAGCTTTACAAGAGATGCCTATTGCAGTTAGTACTGATAAGCCTAAATCTCAGCATTATGAACTACCAACCTCTTTCTTTAAGTTCGTTCTCGGAAACAATCTCAAATACAGGTACAATTACAGATTCATATACTGATAGCCTTGTTAGTTGATATAGCTAACTTCATAGAAGCTATAAGTTGTTTTCATAAACTATTCTGAAAACTGAAGAGCTTATAGAAATAAGGTGAAAGCAGTTTATAGACGATAAGCTTAAATATGCACATATAAGTTATAACCTTGTGATTTGTGTAAGACTCTTATATGTATGAACTGGTGCAGTTCTTGTTATTTCTCTTCTACGTCAAAGACGCTGGAAGATGCTGAAGAAGAAATGTTGAAACTGTATTGCGAGAGATCAAATCTGAAAGATGGTCATACAGTTCTTGACGTTGGATGCGGTTGGGGTTCTCTTACTTTATATATTGCCAAGAATTACAGTAATTGCAGAGTTACAGGAATCTGCAATTCCACAACTCAAAAAGCTTTTATCGAGGAGAAATGCGTGTATATTACTTGACACTGTTATTATTTGTGAAAAACCTATTGTATGATGACCGAAATCACTTTCTTGCATTGGCCTCTTGTCAGGGAGCTGCAGCTGCAAAATGTGGACATCATTGTTGCGGACATTAGCACATTTGAAATGGAAGCTTCTTACGACAGAATATTTTCCATAGAAATGTTTGAGGTTTGATTTTGTTGGTAAATCATCTGCATTGAAGTGGTATTTCATTAAATTTGATTTAAGTTTTAACCCTGTCACAGCATATGAAGAACTATAAAGATCTTCTAAACAAGATATCCAAATGGATGAAAGAGGATGGTCTTTTATTTGTTGCTCATTTCTGCCACAAAGCATTTGCCTACCACTTTGAGGTAAACTTCATATTTTGTCTGTTATTTTTGCTTGCGATATTAGTTGATGCCTTAATAACAGTACTCGAGTTCTCAAAGATACTAGTCATTTGATTACTGTTACTTGCTACTCATACGTAAAGGACAAAAATGAAGATGATTGGATTACAAGATACTTCTTTACTGGAGGAACTATGCCTGCAGCAAATCTACTTCTTTATTTTCAAGTATGCGTATTACATACTAGCTTACAGTTGTTTTAGCTATGATTTCCTCTGAGATAAATATGAAGAAAAATTCAACAAAAAATATGTTTACTTTTTTCTATTAGAACAGAAAAAACGAATAAAAGAACAGAAGCAACAGTTTTGTTGTGTATTTTATATCTTGTCATGATTTTGCTCACTTGTAATTGAATTTTTTGGTGATTTGTGAAGGATGATGTTACAGTCGTCAACCATTGGCTGGTAAATGGGAAACACTACACACAGACCAGGTTAGAATATGGCAGATTGCTCAATTTATTTGTTTACTGAACAAGTTTGAACCATATTGCTGAAGCAAAAATGAATTTATCTTGCAGTGAAGAGTGGCTCAAGAGAATGGATAAGAACATGACTTCAATCAAGCCAATTATGGAATCAACATATGGCAAAGATTCGGCTACTAAGTGGACTGTCTTCTGGAGGACATTTTTCATAGCTGTAGCAGAACTTTTTGGATATAATAATGGATGGTTGTACACTTCCTTTTCAAAAAGAAATAAAGAAAGTCAAAACCACTCCTCTCTTGTTTTGCAATGGATGGATGTTTCATTCAGACCATGAGTATGGTTTTGAATGAGAAGGAACTCATGTTGAGTTTATGAGAGGCGGAAGTGATATCTAGTGGGAATTGAATGATATAAGTGCTATGCCATCTGAGTTGAGTGCAGAAGAAAGAATGTAGACATGGAAGAAGGAAGAGAAGAGAGGAATGAAGTTTTATGGAGAGCAAAAAAGTTAGTACATTGGTTGAAGATGAGTTGAAAAGTTTGTTCTAGTTTGAGTGATAAGGCTTCTGTTGTTTTGGTGTGATTTAGTCACAATTAATCGATTCTTATTTTTTTGGTGTTTTGTTTAGAGAATTTGATTGTATGTTTTTGGATTTGGAATGAAGTACTCATAGATGGGCATCTACAAATTTGGCTATGCAAACGCCCTCTTAATATTCTATATGTTATGATATTTGGAAACAATAGGATTTGGTAATTTAAAATGTTATTTGGTATTTGATGGATCATAATATATATGCAATGAGTAACTTAAAGCGTTATTTGTGTTGAATTGAATATAGTTATTTTATATTTACACCAAAAAAATGATTGTGTAAGAAAAAATATTGTACTGTACTTATTAAAAATATTGTACCAAATATGTACCATTTATTAGCACTTTATTTGAAAGCGCTATCAAACATATGTTATATATTAGCGCTTTTTGTTTAGAGTGCTATAAAAAAACAAACAAAAAACATGCAAAATACTGACTTTGATAGCACTTTAATTAAAACGCTATTATAAATTGGTACTTTAATAGCGCTTTTAAAGTGCTATTAAATAAGAAATATTTACAATAGTGGCGCGGTTAATAGCACTTTTAAGCGCTATCAAAAACAAAAAAAAAGCGCTATTAAATAGCTTATTTGGCGTAGTGTAAGATAAACAACATGTTATGTCTGCGTTATATAAAATAACGGGTAACACAGCTATAAGTTAACACTTTTTTTATCCGTAAAAAGTTAATAAACATGCTATTTCAGTTTTCTATAGAACCGAGGTAATATAACTATAATGAACCTCAGTTCGACTCTCCGATGCCGCATTTAAAACTTTTTTCAAGAATTTATCACTAGACATTTTTTCCAACATGCTAAAAACTTTTATATCAATAAACAAGAATAGACAATAATAGAAAAAGAGAAATATTTCATTGATAATAATAAAAAAATAATACAACAAAGAAAACTACTCAATAAATTCAAACTTCTAAGTCAACTCAACTTCAACATTACTCCTAACTATCTCTAACTTATAGAACAGTTAAGAAAGAACTCTTCCATAATGTATGAGAAAAATCATTTCCTCTCGAAAAGTCTTTATCAGTTCCTTCAAGAAGTTTAAAATTGTCAGAGAAAGATTAACTCTGATGTTGTAGGTGAGGAGATTTGTTACTAGAAAATGAAACCAAAATTTTGCAGTTGGGATTAGAGATGCAGGACTGGAGAGCTTAGTTTGGTTTGCATAAATTCGGTGAAGTTGGATTGAGTAGAAATTCTTAAATTCATAGTGTTCAATGCAACTACCTGTCTCTTGACAGTTTATTGTCATTGCAATCAATGATGCAGTAATGAAGACTTAAGAGTCATTGACATAGGATTGTATGAATTCATCATGACCAGCTAGCACAATAGAGTCATTCATCCAAAAATCTTTAAATAGATTAGTGTATACGGGACCGTTAAGAATGTGAAAGTAACCATTCAATCTTTGTCTGTTAGCAACTTGTCTTAGTTGAAAATGATAGAAATCATTGAAATCAACATACTTTTCATTGATAACAAACAAAAAATTTGCATCCATTTATGATAAGAAAATAATGACTTTGAAATAAAAAAAAAACAAGACACTGAGAATTGGTAATGGGACATTAATAATAGGAAAATATTTTTAAACAATGTTTGAAGACCCAACGAGCTGCTAATTAGACGTTTAAATAACCCAAAAGCCTCCTTGATAATCCAAAAGAGACGTTACGACTTGATTATAGATGATCATTTCTATTCTAGATAAGTGATATTATTCCAATGCAAGCGTGCCACGTTGGTGTTCTAACCTCTGTTTTAATTGTATTTTTTATTGGTAATATAAAAGTTCTAATCTGTCGGTTTTCCATAAAAATCAAGGGAATATTTTAGCGTTAAAATTAAAAGCTAAAATCGGAACCTCTAATTTAATTCTAGTTTTTAATTGTAAATTAAATTCTCTAACCCGTCGGTTATCCTAAAAATCAAGATAACATTTAGTGTAAAAATTGAGATATTTATCAAATCCTTAATCAAATCCTTGTCATCCATTTCATGACTATCAACAATCAAGACATTATCATTAGTGATCCGCGTGAAACATAAACTACTTTCATTATAAAAGAATTCTGAAACTACCAAGATATTATCATTAGTGCTCAAATTTAAGATTTGCAAGAGTCTTTGTCATGAAGAGTTCTCTATGGTTTAAGGTTTGTGTTCTTAAATATTTATTTGAGCATAAAATCATTTATTTATCTAACCCTTTTTTGCGTCACTACAACATTTGTTGTCTCTGGCAACGCTTTTTTAGGTAACATGTAAAAATTGTTGCCTTAAATTCATATAGGCAACGATTTACGATTGTTGTCAAAAATATGTTTGCAACCCTTGATAATCGTCGCCTAAAATACTTTTGGGGATGTTTATGGAGCGATACTCTTTTATTTTTTTGCCAACGATTGTTAATTGTGCCCTTAACTGCTTTTGGGGACGATTTTAGAGCGTTAAAATATTATTTCTTTAGCAATGTTTGACAATTTTCCCCTAAAATATTTTTGGGGACATTTTTAGATTGTTACATTAGTTCTAATAAAAGGCTACATTTCTGAAATGTTGTATAAATTTTTTTAGCATTATCGAATTTTTGGTGGCAATCTTCCCTCCAAAACTTATACACTAAAAAACAAATATTTTTCTCTAAACATTATTATATATATATATATATATATATATATATATATATATATATATATATATATATATATATATATATATATATATATTAAAAAAAATTTAACACATAATTATAAAATAATATTTGATTATAAGCATGTATTTATCCACATGGACTTAATAAAAAACACAAAATTATAAAATCTTATTACATGTTGTATCCACACTTAACAAAAAAATTAAGTCAAACTATAATTTTCATTACTCCTCTCAATTGGCCACGTCTTAGTAAAAAAAATAGAAAATAGAAAAAAGAAAAAAAAACAGAAAAGGAAAACAAAAGCTTCGATCTCCTTTTTCACACATTCCGCCGCCGAACCTAACAGTACCGCTCTCACACGCTCCAAGTCCAAGTCCTTCATCCGCTCCAACTCAAACAACTTTCGTCCACACCCTCCGTCGTGTTGTTCGTCACTCCGTCCAAATGCCTTCATTCGTCGTCCGCTCGATTCCAAAAACCCACGCTAGATCTACCGTACCACATCCCACCGCTTTAAACTTATATACATCGCCATTTCTGATCCGCAACAATGCTCAACACCTTCAGCAACAACATAACAACACGACGTGCTCAAAATTGCATTATTGGTAACTTCTCTTCATTTTATTTCAATACAGTTTATCGTTGTTGGTTTATGTTGGTGAGAAGGTTCAATGAATGGATGTTAATTTGCTATTGATTATGTTTTTCTGACGTGGGTGTATGTTGGTGTGTCTGTATGTATTTCTACATTTATATTTCGATCGCCGTTTTGTATCGTTGTGTTTGAGTTGAATCTGAGTGTTTTGATGGTTGTTTGAGTTTGTGTGGGCATTTTCATATTTGTTGTTGATATAAGAAGTTGACAACAGTGAGATTTTATGAGTTTTCTCGAGGTACTATCTTCTGAATATAGACAAATATATGCAAGAGCATTATAAAAGACATTCAATCAGAATTCAGCTATCTACTGTATTTTTACTCAGATTATATATAGTTATCTGTATTATTTATGATTGAATCTTAATTAACATTTTTGTCTTTATCATGTACATTCAGAAGGTACTAGCAATGTAAATAAGTTTTATTAAAAAGTAACTGTATAAATTGCATTAACTTTTGCAGCATACTGCCAAGTGCCACTCCCACGTTAATGTTTGTTTTCTGATCTACAAGTAGGTTTCTTATTTTGATCTTGATCTTTCTAACTCATAATTGTGTACATTTCACATGTGGTTGTTCAATTGGATTGGAAGTTGAACTTCATTAGTTATTTAGCACGGATAAGACCACACAATGTTTATAATTTGGGATGAGTCAACTCTATCTTTCAAAGACAGTTTATAAAGATGATTTTTTGTCATTTATATTCATATATTCTAGTTATATTTAGTTGTTCCCTTCATGTTAACTTTTCACACAATTTACTTGCATTCTGTTTTGGTTGATACTTTATTACGTGCATGATGCGGTTCACGCAATGTTAGCTTAGTTTCTTTTGAATTGACACTGTTAAGGTGTTCATGTGTGTTGTTGTACGGTGTTTTACGGTTTGGTGTTGTTTAGTTTGGACAGTATAATTGTGTATGTATTAGCAACAGGAGAACTCTCCTTTAAATTTTGTTCTGAATCAGGTTGATAAAGACGAATTGTTTTAGAATCGATTTTGCTGTTAGCGATGCTCATTGTTTTGTTAGCATGAAGTTTGTTTGTGCTCAAATTCATATGAATTCCTTTAGGAGATCTCGTCTTTTCTTGTCTTCTAGATTAAAACTCAGCTTGATAGGTAGAGGTTTTAAGGGTCTTCGCGATGCATATGTTAGATTTATTTTTTTGTTAGGATTCACGGTGACATTTTCTTACAGTTTAAGAAACTCTCAGTATGTTTTATTCATGGTGGTATTCTATTCCTTTAAATTTTATATGATTAGTTAGATAAATTACTTTCTATTCTTTAAGTTTTGCATGAGTAAATACCTATATTATTCCTTGGTGGCACTTTATTAGATAACTATTACAGTATTGGTTCTTTGTTCAATTTTGTTTAATAAGTTTGTAATTGGAATACCATTAATTCATGTTAAAATCCACATGTACTTTATATGTTTCTTTTCTTTTCTTTAGTTTACTACAAACAAAATTTTTAGTTCCTTTCAAATATAAGTATAATGTTATTTTAATTACTTGAGGGTGAGTTAACCATGTGATTATATCAATGTTGTGTGATGTGAAGGTTCTCCTGCGTCTTTCCCCATTCCCGCATTGTAACTCGCATCTGCTCAGTCTAACCAAGTTCGTTATGCCACTTTTGAATCCATCGACATCACCGTCCTTTCTTCTAAAGGTGACGTATTCCATTTCATCTCTTTTACTATTTATTAAATTTGCGTTTCATTTTTTCATTTTCTAATTATTTGTCTTTAGATCATTCACCGCCGTTGTTTCGATTAAACCTCAATAGATATTTCATCGGTTTCAACATTGTTTGGGAAAGAAACGTCTCCGTTTTATTTACTAGCTTTGTTGTTGTTGTTGCAGTGAAGGAAGTTGTGTTGAAATCGAAGTCGCTTTTAACTAAGGACAAGATTTTAGTTTCTATTACTGCTGTAATCAAGTTGAAAGAATTAAGGTAACAGAACCCAGACATTCCAATGCTTTCTGCACTGTAGATTAGTTTGAAAAGAAACAACATATACATATTATATTAGACTATGAAATGTTTGTTCATGATTAGAATATAAATTAATTGTTCTTGTTTTTAAATCTTAACACACACCCCTCATGCAATAGCCCTGTGTTTTCCTACTCATGTTTATGCTAAAACTTCTCATCATTTTATCATAAGGAATCATACCTTATCAAGTTGTAGTTTGAAAGCAAGTAATATCTCTAATTTCACTTGATAAGATCAATTACTTGTATATATTATTAATTCAAAGTCACAGCTAGTTAGACTTATTGGTAAGGGCAAAACACATGAATCCAAAGAAACACATGTAAAACACATCATCCAATGGATATAGACAAAGACAACCTTAAACTATCTCTTCCATGAAGTAACATATGTAAAATAGTTTAGCTCATTTATTTTATGTTTGTAATGCATGTTTAGATTAAAAGTTCACCAATTTATTCTATGTTTGGTATTGGAATGCATGTTTAGTGTATATTTAGATTATAAATGAAATTTTTATAATAACTATGCATTTGTAAAAGCTATGTTGATATATGAACCATGGTATTTTTCCATCCTTTATATGATAAAGAGTAATGTATAATTTATTTCATTTTAGAAAACCAAACATGATAAAGGACGACTGGGTGGAGTTACCTCCACACACTCAAAGTTATAAGGACTGTGTAAATTACTTTTTGGATATTGCATTCACCAAAGGAATGGTTGAAGAAGAAGAGATTTTGTGTCCTTGTTCTATATAACTAAAACTTCCTTAAAGAGAAAGGCAGAGATTAATGCTTTGAAACAAGCCTACAGTGAAGAGGTCTCTACATTAAGGGACGAGTTTCAAGATAAGATTGATAGATTGCAAAATGCTTTTAAGACTGTAATACAATAATGCAATCCTCAAATTCATATAGAGTCAATTGAAGATTTGTTAGGATTATCTCATGGAGATGCTAATAGTTCCCCAAAGGATATAAGACCGCAAATGCATTCATCTACATCAACTCATGCTCCATGTCATGGAAAGGTAACCATATATACCAATATTATTGATTTATATTTTTCTAATTATGTTATAGTATCAAAATGGTTGTTAATGTGTGCAAAAATTTGCAAGTAGTGACAACACCTAGAATAAAGTAAGTGGTTGAAATTGTTTAAGTAGTGACAACACCTAGAAGTGGCTGAAACTGTTTAAGATTTGTTATATGCAAAAGAGAAAAATCTAAATTTTCAACTTTAGACATATAGACTTAAAGTAAAACATTGAGTATTTTTTATGAATATTCCTGGTATGAGAAGATAAGTAAAGTAATATAAAGGCCACCCATGACATGAGATGTGAAGAATATAAACAATGTGTTTTGCTCATTGGTTTAGTTTTTATTTGTGCGAGGTTTAATTCTTGTTGATGTCTTAATTGTCCTTTGGACCAAAAATATTTATGGTTGATGTATTTTATTTTATTTTCTTATGCAGTAATGTATCAATGAAGATGTTGAAAAGGACGATATAAATGATGAAATTCAAGAGGACGACATAAATGATAAAATTCAAGAGGACAGCCTAAATGATAAAATTCAAGAGGACGACGTAGATGACGAATTTCAAGAGGACGACATAGATCTAGATGATGAATTTCAAGAGGACGATATAGATGATGAATTTCAAGAGGACGACGTAGATGAAGAATTTATGGATGATGACATATCTAACGAATTTCAAGAGGACGATCTGAATGATTTACTCCTAGAAGACAAACTTTAGTGAGATGGATGATGTCTTTTTTTTGGCTTGTAGTTGAAAGCATTAAACTTGAAATATGATTTTTGTTCTTTTGTTGAACTATGTTTTTAGTTATTTTACTAAGGTCATACTACAAAGTATTAAAAGTAATGTTACGTTAGGCATTTTGTGTACTCTATATACTATATCTTGAATTAAAGTTTGAACTCGATTTTATTATATTACAACTTTTATAGATGTATGGTTTAAGTTATATAATCAATATTATTTTTGAAGCCAATTATTATTGACTATATTATTTTGATAATAATTGCAAAATTGTATATTTTATGTGGACACTATAAAACAACAACCTATAAGCTATGGTTACACTTCAAAAACGATCTTCCTGATTCAGGTTTAAGGCAACGATTCTTAATTGTAGCCGAATTTGGCGACGCTTAAAAAACGTCGTCTCAGAGGCCGCAAATAATCGTCCCCTATTCCTTTTCTATAGGCGATGTTTTTCAAAAGCCTGTCCAAAAAACATTAAAAAAATGTCGCCTCAAACAATAGGCAACGCTCGCACAGGAGACTCCTAGAAAACGTCCCCTATTTGTTTAGGCAACGATTTTCAGAGTTCTGGCAACACTTTTCAATTGTTGTTGGAGAGGCTAAATGTTGTAGTGCGTAACCCTTTTTTTGTTCATATCAGAAACAAATGCAAGAAAAATCCAATATCACGAAGAGTTTAAGGTTTGAAAGAGTATTTTCCATGAATAGTTCTATGTGATGGATTGCAAGTGAAAAAAATTATTTGGGTTTAAGGTTTGTGTTCTTAAATGTTTATTTTAGCAGAAAATTATTTATTTTAAGTAGTAGAAAATCCTTCAATTGACCTTCGATAATAACCTGCTAAACCAAGAAAACTTCGAATCTCAGTAACAAACTTCAGAGTCTTCTATTGCAACACCGCATCAACTTTAGAAGGATCCACAATAATTCCACCACTAAAAATCACATGGACAAGGAAACTTACTTTATGCAACCAAAATTCACATGTCCAAAATGGTATTACACGTCGTTTTTCAAGTTGTTTTTTTACCAAAGAAAAATAAAATATGGCGCGCCATGGAATAAAACCTCGATTTTTTTAGGATGACGTGAAAGTTTCTTCATCAAAAATGTTATTTGTTGTAGTGACGAGATGGACGTATGTCGTACCTTTTCCATGAATTTTTAGATGAAAGTAGTATAACTTGGACATTCAAATATCCACGATCCCTTTAAAATAAAATAATTAAACGAGTTTAGTTCAACTCATTAAGCGGTAAATGGACGAGATGGACGTATGTCAAACCTTTTCCTCGGGTATCTTAATACAAGTTGTATAGCTTGGTCATTTGATACTCATCTTTTGTTAAGATGTTGTGACTAAATTCTTCTCATTTTTTTTCTCATTAAACGGATAAACAATCAAGATGGACGTATGTCCCACCTTTTTCTCAAGTGTTTGAATACAAGTTGTATAACTTGGTCATTTGACACTTTTATCTTCTACAAGCAAAGTCAATCAATCAAACTATCTTCTTCTCCCCCCGCGCGACTCCGAAAACCTTTTCACAAAGAACATGTTTATCCATTATACCGCGATACAAACGCTTAAGCAACCCCCACCCCCCAGCGAGGGCATACAAATATTTACCGCTAGAATGCAACCCTAACATTGTTCATTAAATTAAACCAACACACAAATATCTTCCACCAAAAACTATGAAACTATGATTTTTCTATTGCGCCTAAGAATATGTAGACACATGACTTTGAAATCTTTGCGAGAATAATAATAAAAAACCCCAAAAAAACACTTTCTTTCTTTCTCGCATAGCAATTAGAAGATCAGAAAATTAATTAAATGTGTCCCGTTGAGTACAATTGATATGAGGGGTGCTAATATATTTTCCCTGCATAACAGACTCCCGAATTCGCTCTTGGTTGCAACGATAATTTTCTATTCTTTCATGGATTTTAACGATATTTTCCACTTTCTTTTGAAATAAATAAAATTTAGTGATGACTCTATTGTATTTCGAGCATGCGATATGTTTGATTATTTTTCGCGCCGCGACATCCATTAACTTAATTTTTATGATGAACATTTTTTAATAAATATATTGGATGAAATTTTTATTAATAGATCCAATTGCCATTCCTAATATATATACTTTACGTTTTTTGCAAGTACTAATTTTGTTATGCTCATTGTTAGTGTTGTTTACATGTAACTTTGCTCATTGTAGCCCATCTCATCAGAAGCATTTCATGAAAATGTGCATGTCATGAGTCTTGTGAGAAAGTAATGTCTTATTGTATTTGAAGGATATGTTTATCTCTTCTTTTCTATATTTGATTTTGTGTCTATATATGAGAGTATGTGCAAATGTTAGAAGAGACAAAGAATACAAAAAACACATGTATTAAACAATTTGTCAAAAGTACAATAAAAGTCCACCAAAGAAAAACATTTTTGAGAAATAAACACAATAATAAAGAGAACACTAAAAGACCTAGGCAAGATTTACATGAAAACAAGCCCCCCCGTCAACGCAACAACATCCTCCAAAATAAATATATGCCTTTGATTTTCTTACCAACATTGATGTTCTTCATATAGATTTTTCAATTTTCATTTTAATTGCTACCATAAGACATATTTGGAGCATTTATTGTCTGACTTTTTTTAGAATTGGTGTTTGCTACAAGATGAGGACCACCGGTGTTGTAAGCCAATCCTTCTCTCATCTGTTTTGAAGTTTGATTTTCCGTAACATTATTGGAATCCTTCTTTTTTGAAAGAGGTTTTGAATAACTCAAACTAGTTGTTCCTGAACTCATTCTATATGCTAATACAAAAAATTATCTTTTCTTTAGATATATTAATATGATTCATGAAATGGCCTTTTATATTAATTAACTACATGGGAATCATGGAATGTACCATGAAATTTATGGTAAGCTTAAGCCACATTTATTTGGGCATTTCAAAAGTTGAGGTTGGTCTAAATATTTAAGTTAATGTGAAATTTATTTGTTTTCCTTCATTCGATCATATGTAGTATTTACTACAAAGTTCTTAGTACATTCTATGACAAACTCATAGGAATTTATCTGTTTCATTTAAGTGCAAGAACTGTGGTAATATACTACAACAATTATGTTCCATTTCCTATATATTTTCCGATAAGGTTATATTGTTTAGGTTGAATATATGAAACAAGACTAGTCAAGGTTGAGACACTGTCAAGCTAGGTAGTTTGGAAGCAAAAGCTATGCATATGTAGAAATAGTGATTAATTTTCAGTAACATTTCAGTTTCATATTTTAATATAATATTCAAATTTGTGTTTCAAAAAATCAAAAATTAAAATTTGAAAATTAAAAATTCAAATATCAATATAAATATTCAACAATTATGAGACTATCAATCATAATTTTTTTCAAATAACAAAAATTTTCCATTTTAATACCCAACTAACTTATATTTCCCTATAATTTCTAATCTAACTATGTTTCAAACAAAAAAAAAAGGATTAAAGAGGAGTCGCCACTTGAATTGGTGTCTCCTATATTTTGTTTTACTTTTTCAAGTTACCTGCGGATTTACCTGGGAATTTGGAGTTATCTGCAAATTTTCTTGCCTGCAGATTTACCTACGAAGAACACACGCAGGTAAATCCGCAAGTAAATATGCAGGTAATGTCAAACTCGCAGGTAAACCTGCAGATATTTGGAAAAAGTAAAAAAAAAAAATAGGAAGCGCTAATTTAAGTGGCGTCTCCTCTTTAATCCATTTTTGTTGGAAACATTAGATTAGAAATTATGGGAAAAGATTGATTAGTTGGGTATTAAAATTAAAAATTTTGGTCATTTGAAAAAAAATTACCTATGTCATCCATATTATCACTACTATTTATTGTCTCTTATAACAGTTCAAAATTGTTGCCAATTATCCGAGGCAACGCTCTTTTTCTCTTTGGGCACAGTATTAGTATGCGTAGCCTAAAATACAAGAATAGGGGACGTTTTTCTTTGAAATCTAAGACAATGTTTTATAAATGTTGCTATATATAGGGCCAATCACAAATTGTTCCCTAAAATTATATATTTCTTTTTTTTTCTCCTATTTTTGTATTATGTAAATATAATACAATTATGTATAAGCTAAAATTTAAACAATGTTTTTTTTAACTTCTATATATATAGAACATAATATTTACAGTTTTTGATTTAGTAAATATAATCAATTAAAACCCAATAATTAGATATGGTATAAAAATTGTATTAACAAAGTTGAATTCATACATTAATTCAAATATTACATATTTGTAAAAAAAATGATTAACATTATTGAATAAAAGATATAACTTTTTGAAAGTTTAATGATTGATACAAGCCTAAAAAACCATCCAACTCATTCATCTTTGTCTTAGAACTCTTTGTCATCTACGTTGTCCTCGGGAAATCGTCATCAACAGTGTCCTCTTGAAATTCATTATTCACATAGCCCACTTAAATACATAATCCTCTACATCATCATTTCCTCATTTTCATTGATATATTTCTACATAAAATAAAATGAAAAACAAAATACACAAGTCATAAATGGTGTTGGGTCAAAAGACAATTAGAAAATCAACAAAGTACACAAGTCATAAATGGTGCTGAGTCAAAGGACAATTAGAAAATCCTCGAGAGTTAAATCCTACACAATTAAAAATCAAGACAACAAGAAGAAAAAGAACATAATTAAAATAGAACCGCAAACCAAAAAAAATAATAACACTTTTTCTTTCAAATTTGACCAGACAAAAACAAAAAACATCCCACATTACAATTTATTGAAAAAACAATATTAACCACAATCTTCTATATCAAAGTCAGACATCGCCTCTTAAACATAAATTGAATGTACCAAGTATATAGTTAAGAAGATATTAGTTTTAACAAAAAATACATAAGATTCCTTAATGAAAATAATTATCGCCAAAAGAAACTAACAAGCCCTTCAAAGTTAAGGGAATATATCATTAAGAGAGCACAACGAAAAAATTAATCAAATATAACCATAATACCTGCATTGATCACATTTCTCTCCTTTGGTTGGATCATATAGACGATTCCCATCTTCATCATAGTCAATTGACAGTATATTCATTAATCTGTAATTAAATAAAACATAAGAAGAAAAAAAACTGAGTACTAGTTCCACTAACCATATATCTACCAAAGCTCAAACAACACACATACTTATAAACTAGACTCGTATAGTAAACTAATAAGATAAATTCCACATAAACTTATCTCTCATATACTTAAAAAATTATTTTGTACTTACCACATTTAGTATTTTTTTGTTAAATTTTATCGAATCAGATTTAAAACAACTATTTTTAAAGGATGATTTTGGAGATTATCAAGTAAGACAAAAAAACTTGTTAGGGGTGTTGAGCAAGGTAAGAATACAAGTAATTGAAACTTTAAACTTTTCTTGATGTTAAAAAACATAAAGGCGGACTGCATAAATAGTCTTACAAAAAAAAACTAGAATTTCCTATTTTTTAGCACATTATGCTAAAGAATAGGTCTTAACCTAGATACTCCTTTTGAATAGGAGTTTTATTAACTGACTAAAAACAAATATTAATTCAAAAACAAATATTAATAATTCAACAATTCCTCCCCTAAGCTAAACATGCAAACAACATTTTAGTTTAATCTTCTGCTGCTTGTACTCCCAGGTGCTTCCGAAATTTCTCAAATTAGTCCAACTTCAATGGCTTGGTCGTGATATCTGCAAGTTGATCATTTGTTCCACAAAACTTTATATCCACAGCTCCATCCTTAGTTAGATTTCTTAGAAAATGAAATCTCACATCGATGTGTTTACTTCTTCCATGAAAAACGGGATTCTTGGCAAGCTTAATGGTAGAAGAATTATCACAAAACATTGTAACACAGTCAGATTGAGTACCTTTAACTTATTTTAGGATGTGTTGCATCCAAATACATTGGCAAGCACAGAACGCAGCAGCTACGTATTCGACCTCAGTCGTAGAAAGAGTAACTATTGGCTGCTTCTTGGATGCCCATGCAACAGCTCCACCACTTAACATGAATACATAGCCTGAAGTACTCTTCCTGTCATCTATATCACCAGCATAATCGCTGTCTGTGTAAGCTACTAACTCGTATTTGCATCCTTTTCTGTAGAAGATGCCGATATCAATTGTTGACTTGATGTACCTTAAAATTCTTTTGGCTGCAAGCATGTGTACTTCCTTTGGATTGGACATGAATCGGCTAATAAGACATACAAAATACATTAAGTCGGGCCTGGTTGCTGTCATATACATCAAACTTCCCACTATCTGCTTGAAAAGGGTTCCATCAACTTGCTTCTCTTCCTCCCTTTTTGACAACTTAATACTTCCAGGGACTATTGGATTCTTTACTCCATTACAGCTTCCCATGCCGAATCTCTCGAGAACTTCTCATGCATACTTCTTTTGGCTTATGTGTGTTCCTCTCGCATTTTGACGCACTTCAACTCCCAGAAAATACTTCATTTCGCCTAAATCAGTCATCTCAAATTCTCTTTTAATAGAATTTTTGAAACTTTGCATCATGTTCAAATCATTACTAGTAAAAATAAGATCATCAACATAAAGACTTACAATCAATATTTTATCTTCCTCCTTTTTTATGAAAAGGGTGTGTTCATAGCAGCTCCCTTCGAAACCTTGATTTACAAAGTAACTTTCGATCCTACTGAACCATGCTCTTGGAGCCTGCTTCAACCCATAAATTGCTCTTTTCAGCTTGTAAACTTTGCTCTCCTCTCCTTTTACTTCATATCCATGCAGTTATGATACATATACATTCTCGTGCAGCTCTCCGTGCAAAAATGCACTTTTGACATCCAATTGATAGAGTTTCCAGCCATTTCTTGGTGCTAGAGCTATCACCATTCGGATGGTATCCCATCTTGCAACTGGAGAAAAAACCTCGTCGTAGTCTACACCTTTCTCCTGTGCATAACCCTTGGCCACCAAGCGAGCTTTGCACTTGCTAACTTCACCGTTTTCATCAAGTTTTGTTTTGTAAACCCACTTTACACCTATTATTTTTGCTTCTGGAGGCGCTTCAACTAACTCCCAGGTTTGGTTCTTTCTTATTGCTGTTATTTCCTTGTCCATGGAATCTCTCCAATTTTTCTTCTTCACTGCTTCTTCATAATAAATTGGATCATCAGTAGACATAAATATAAGAAAATTTTGCACCTCATCTTCTGATAATTCTCCTCCACTGGTATAGTCCCGAAGATAGGTTGGAACTCTTCTTACTCTCTTCTCTAAAGTTGGTGGAGTTACCGATTCATTTGAAGAAGAATCAGTTGCTTCTAAGTTGTCTTCTTCTGCTTCACTTGTGGTATTTTCATTTTCATGCTCATCTAATTCTTCAAGTGTTTCCTCATAAGCTTCACCACAATCAAGTACTTCACTTTTTGATTCGTTATCTGTCCTCCCCCAATTCCAGCAGCCATCTTCTTCAAAGATTACATCCCGGCTGATTGTTACCTTCATTGTTAAAGGGTTTATCATTTTATACCCTTTTGACTTCTCGCTATATCCAATGAAAACTTGCTTTTGGCTTCTAGCATCAAGTTTGAGTCTTCTAGCATATGGTACGTGAACATTTCCTACGCATCCGAACACTTTAAAGTATTCGACACTAGGCTTGAAACCACTCCAACACTCTTCTGGCGTTTTGTCTTTTACAGCAGATGTGGGACTTCTGTTGAGCACATGACAGGCCCATTTTGCGGCTTCCGGCCAAAACGTTCTGGGCAGCCTCTTCTCTTCTAATATGTAGTGTACCATATTCATAATTGTGCGATTCTTGCACTCTGCAACTCCATTTTGTTGCAGTGTATAAGCTGTTGTCAATTGTCGCTTGATTCCATGAGCTTTACAGAAGTTTGAAAATTCATTTGAGTTGAATTCTCCTCTTCTATCTGTTCTTAAACAACACAGTGCCAAACTAGTCTCCTTCTCTGCCATAGTTTTAAATTCTTTGAAAGTAGTAAAAGCTTCACTTTTCTCATTTAATAAATAAACCCAAAGTTTTCTACTGAAATCATCAATGAATGTCAGTATGTACCTTTTGTTTCCATGTAATTCAGGAGAAATTGGACCACATATATCCGAGTGAATAAGCTGCAGTTGTTGTTTGGCCCTCCAGATGCTTTTCTTAGGGATAGCTTCTCGATGTTGTTTTCCCACCACGCAGCTTGTACAAATTTTTGATGAAGCACTTAATTTTGGAATCCCTCGAACCAAGTTCTTGTTATGCAGCAACGCAAGGTTCTTATAGCTCAAGTGACCAAACCTTTTATGCCATATTTCACCGAGATCATCAACGTTTGCATTGAAACATGTAGGCGCCGATATAAGAATGTTTGTTGTCACAAGAAACATTCTGTTGGTGCTCATCAAACTTTCCATTATGCATCCCCTACTCGTATGATATAGCTTTCAAACTCCATGCTTAATTACAATTGTGATGCCTCGATCTTGGAGTTGTCCAATACTCAGTAAGTTGTTGCATAGTTCAGGAATAAAAAATATGTCACTTACAATATGATTTCTTCCTTCGAACTCCAATTTGATGTTTCCCTTTTCCCATTACTTCTAGCTTTGAGTTATTTCCAAGCTTGACTGAGTCCCTGAAGCTTTCATCCAACTGCATGAACCATTCCTTGTTTCCGGACATATGATTTGAGCATCCGGAATCAAGAAACCATACTCCTTCTTTCTTGTTTTGATAAGAATCTACTTGTGCCATCAGCAACATTTCTTCCTCTTCATTAAACTCGGCATAATTCACTCTTTTCTCCCAGCTTGGGCATTCATACTGATAGTGACCCAAATTATGACACATGTAGCATTCCACCATAGCCCTACTTATGAACTGTCGGCCTCTACCTCTTCCTCGGCCTCTCATCATGCCTCTGCCTCTGCCTCTTTCATATCGCTCCTCGTGTGTCACCTTCAGTGCCTGCTCCTCCTCATTTTATCCCTTCATTCTTTGCTCGTGGATAAGAAGACTGCTTTGGAGTTCATCAACGGTTAGAGTTTCCACATTGTTCGACTCCTCAATGGAGCACACAACATAGTTGAACTTTGGCACAAGAGACCTCAGAATTTTTGTAGTAATGTCGTCTTCTTTCACAATCTCTCCGCAAGCTTTCATCCGTTTTGCTATGGAGAGAGCTCGTCCAAAGTATGCATTGACAGATTCTCCCTCTTTCATTTTCAGTATTTCGAACTCAGTCCTCAAGGTTTGAAGTTGAGCTCTCTTCACTCTAGTTGAACCTTTGAACTTTTGCTTCATTGAGTCCCATATCTGCTTTGAGGTGTCATCATTCAGTATTGTCTCCATGATTTCTCTATCAATGGCTTGATAAAGATAATTCTTCACCTTTCTGTCCTTCAACTACTGCTCTGCAATTGTTTTTTCCTCCTCATCAGTTGGCTCCCGGTTTTATGGACCAACAACCACTCCATCCTCGACCAAGTTCCACATTTCTTTAGATCGGAGGAAATTCTCCATCAGCTTCGCCCAATGCTCATAGAAACCATCAAATTTGGGAATTGCTGGTTGTATAAATCTGCTGCTACTGCTACTTTCTGTCATTCTCACGGATTTTCCTTCTCGTGTTTAGTTTCCTAAACCTCTCTTTATCTTATCAGGCCTCTTTGACGAGGCTCTGATACCAATTGTTGAGCAAGGTAAGAATACAAGTAATTGAAACTGTAAACTTTGCTTGATGTTAAAAAACAGAAAGATGGACTACATAAATAGCCTTACAAAAAAAAACTGAACTTCCTATTTTTCAGCACACTATGCTAAAGAATAGGTCTTAACCTAGATACTCCTTTTGAATAGGAGTTTTATTAACTGACTAAAAACAAATATTAATTCAAAAACAAATATTAATAATCCAAGAAGGGGTTGTTTGAAACAAAGTTTGTTGTAAATTAAAAAATATACCTTAACAGAGATACCACAAATTGAACACTACAAATCCCAAAACACATGACAAAGTAAACAACTTCTTTATAGATAATGCAACATATTAGCACGATTCAAAGTACTGCAATCAACTTATACAAAATAAGTCCACAAATAATTAGAAAATCTTAAGTTATGCAAAACAAATATTCTGAAATATGGCGATTAACATTAACGCCATTCAAAACCAGTTGAAACAAAAATTAAAGTTAACTATTTCATCGAAACAAGCTTAACCCAAGATACATATGAGCAAACAAATGAGAAAGTTATATTAACATTGAACATTCAATTTTCCAGCTTCTAAATCAAAATAATAACATTAGTAATTATGATACAGATTCATATAAATGAAAAATTAGATGTTTTTTATTCTTTCCGGAGTAGAGACAAGTGATAACAAAAAGAGGTAAGAGCGTTGATTTCGAACTCGACAATTTCAATATCAACAGATGATGACACATAAATATGTGATATTTCTGGCTTGATATACACCAAATATTCATCATACTTTAGCTTGAATTAAATTATTTTATAAGTATTATGCAGGTATTTTTCTATTTTTGCAGATATACACTGAGCCGAACACTTTTGACGAAATGAAGAAAAAAGGGTGCAAAAGATAGTAAAAGAGCCTAAGGAGAAGAAAACAGCCCAAAAGCCCATTACACATGTGAGCACGCGGCCCACATGCAAACAAGCCCTGACGACCGTCAAGGGGCTGTGACGAACGTCACGCTCCATGAAGACCAAGTGACGATAGTCACTTGCGTGTGACGAACGTCACAGCTTACAACTCCACTATCTCCTCATCCAACGGACAGAAACACGTTCAAAGCACAATCCAACGAGTTCCTACATTCTCTCACCCACTAAGTCAAAAGAGCAACGAACGTGACAATTAAATGGTCTATTATTTCTGAAGAAAGGAAGTGAACCGTTCCTACATTTTCGAAAGCAAGGAATCAAGCAAGCACTATAAATAGAGCCTGAGACCACAGTAGAAAGGGTTCTTTTTTTTGGCGAGAAAGTTTAGAGATTTTATTAAGCAAATATTATTTTCAGCATTATTTCTTTTCAGCATTATTTTCTTTTCAGCATTATTTTATTTTCCCAGTTTATTCTTTCCAGCATTATTCTTTCAGCATTATTTTCTTCTGTACGGTTAAATATTTTCTCCGATCGAAGCAAAGCCTACAATTTATGCAGGAGTGCTTCTATCTTCAGAGTTATTACCAGGTTTATGTTTACAAATTCTTATTGCTTATTAATTAATATAATTATGTGTTTGTCCTTTAAATTATTCTGCGATTTGGTTTAATATAATGTCAGGCTAGAAATCTTATACTGGTATGTAAAGTCAATCAACCGAGGGAACGAGTAACTTAGTCGGGACTATTTTTACTATGAAACTTTCTTTTCTGGCCTAAGTTACTATTTTTCAAATCATTAAATTGTTTTGTTACGGAAGTAAAAAAACAGATAGAGGTTAGGGTCAACAAAGCGGAAGTTTGAGATCTTTTAACTGGATAGTAGTAATTAGGCATTGGCTTAAAATACAGTGGAAGCACTTTAAAGTTAATTAAGATTTTGTTTAGTTTCCAAAAAGTGTTTTTAACTCCTGCGGGATGGCGGAAGCGTACGTTTGGACTTAACTGCATAGCCTAGATCAACAAAACGACAGTGTGAGCCGAAGGTTTTTAACCTAGATAGGTTTTACTGAAAACTGTTTCGAAAATATAAAGACGCCCGACAGGTCGCTAGTTCCCGAGGTAAGAATAATGCATACTGGTAATTTAGTTCATTGATTATTAAAATACAACTTAATTTAGTGATTAGTTTCCCTACAACCCAAATCAAATATTCATTAGCTTTAGATTTACATAGTAAAAATAGAAAACGGTAGATCGATTCATCAGTCTCTGTGGTTCGATATCTTTTAAAACTACTCGACAAGACTGTGCACTTGCAGTCCGAATCATTGGATACATAAGTACAAATCCCACGATCAAGTTTTTGGCGCCGTTGCCGGGGACTGATTTAAGTCGATATCGCTACTCTTTTGTTACGCAGTAGAGACTAGAGCAAAAACTTCTTTCTTTCTTTTCTATCTCTATTTCTTTTCTTTTCTTTTCTAATTTTGTATGCCAAACACTCATTCGCAAGACAATCCGTTATACATACAAATCAACTATATCGAGCGTTATCTCAGACTTAGACGCCGCATTCAAGAGTACCATCTCTTGCATAACACTCAACCTCGTCAATCACTCGAACCTCCTGTTTCTCCACCAACCAGAGAAATGGCTGCAAATCCTGCTCCGCGCCCACTCAAATCCTATGCCATACCCTCACAAGATGAACCACATAACAGCATTGTTGCCCCTCCGATCGAGGCTAACAACTTTGAACTGAAACCCTCTTTGTTATCCGCTGTGCAACAAAACCAGTTCTCTGGTGGGTCGATGGAAGACCCTAATCTTCATCTATCAATATTTCTACAGTACACAGATACAATCAAGAACAATGGGGCCAGTCAAGAAGCAATAAGACTTCGTCTTTTCCCTTTCTCTCTAAGAGACAGAGCAAGAGCTTGGCTCCAATCTATACCCGCAAACTCAGTGACTACATGGGACGAGCTGAAGAAAGTTTTTCTTGCGAGATATTTTCCACCAAGCAAAACAGCTATGCTAAGATCTCAGATAAGCGATTTTAGACAAAAGGAGAACGAATCCCTTTTCGATGCTTAGGAAAGATACAAAGATCTGATGAGACTATGTCCACATCATGGCCTGGAAGAATGGTTGATTATCCACACCTTCTATAATGGTCTCCTCTACAATACAAGATTAACAATAGACGCTGCCGTAGGTGGAGCACTTATGGACAAATCCTACACCGTTGCATATGCTCTAATTGAAAGTATGGCCCAAAACCACTATCAGTGGGGAAGTGAAAGAGGATACGCAGACAAAGGTACTACAGAGAAAGCACCGAAAAATGAGGAATGTATGAGATAAGCGACCTAGACAGTGTCCACGCTAAGGTAGATGCCCTCACCCTAAAGATTGATAATTTGACCGCAATACCTCCAGCCACCGTGGCTGCTATAACTCCCAATTGCGAAATATGCAGAGTACCTGGACATCTAGTCACAGAATGTAAGATCTTGGTAGGAACTCCAGCTAACCAAGTGAATTATGCTCAAGGAAACCCTTACTCAAACACGTACAACCCTGGATGGAAAAATCACCCAAATTTCTCATATAAAAACCCCAATGCGTTGTATGCTCCAAACCAAGCACCTGCCGTACCACCTGGATATCAGAAAGCCCCTGCAAATGCTCCTAGTGCACCTAAAAAATCAAACTTAGAACTGATGATGGATAACTTCATAGCTACTCAAGCGCAAACAAATAAAGACGTCCAAAATCAAAACATACACACTAATGAGCAGATAAAACAATTAGCAAACAAAATAGATGCTTTGGCCACCCACAATAAAATGTTAGAAACCCAAATATCTCAAGTGGCTCAACAACAAGCACCTACAGCCGCATCGGCCGATACGTTTCCCGGTCAACCACAACCTAACCCAAAGGGGCATGCTCATGCCATCATATTAAGAAGTGGAACCGAGTTAGATGGACCGCCTGACCCAAGACTATCAAATCAAAGTATGTATCAAAAGGCTGAAACGTCAACTGAGAAGGAGAATCAATCAGAGAAACCAGAGGTAGATGAAGAAGATGAAGGAGGAGAGGCCAAAGAAAAAGAAAAACCCTATGTGCCTCCACCGCCTTATAAACCCCAAATCCCTTTTCCTGGTAGATTAGCCAAACCCAAGAACGTAGGGCAATTTAAAAATTTTGTAGAACTTCTGAAACAACTCAATATAACAATTCCTTTCACAGAAGCTATAACTCAAATGCGCTCCTATGCCAAATTCCTCAAGGAAATCTTATCTAACAAGAAAAAGCTAGAAGATAACGAAACGGTAACGCTTACAGCAGAATGTAGCGCGATTATCCAGAACAAGATGCCTCCTAAGCTGAAAGACCCTGGAAGTTTCTCTATACCATGCCATATAGGTAAGTTTGTCATAGACAAAGCCGTGTGTGATCTAGGCGCTAGTATTAGCGTTATGCTTTTATCCATATGCAACAAACTGGAAATGGGTGAACTAAGACCGACAAAGATGTCAGTTCAATTAGTGGATCGCTCCGTCAAATACCCAGTAGGAATCTTAGAAAATGTTCCTGTACGAATAGGACAATTCTACATCCCTACAGATTTCATAATCATGGACATTAGAGAAGACGAAAGCACACCTATCATCTTAGGAAGACCATTCTTAGCCACAACTGGAGCTATCATAGATGTAAAAAAGGGAAAACTAACCTTTGAAGTAGGTGAAGATAAAGTCGAGTTTATTCTAACACAATTCTTACAAGTGCCCGCCATAGATGACACATGTTATTTGGTGGACATCGTTGACGAATGCATAAGAGAAATTGAATGGGAACCAATACCTTGTTCCGAAACCATGAAGATTCCCACACCTCTTATATTCGAAGATAACGAATGGTGTCCTGAATACCGAGACGACAATCTGAGTGAATGCTTAGCTCTGACACCCGATCACATGCCTTGTCCAAGAAAACCGGCATTGGATCTTAAGCCATTACCTAAGACCCTCAGATATGAATTCCTTGACACCGAGTTAAAGCGACCTGTAATTGTCAACGCGGACTTAGGACGACAAGAAACAGACAAATTATTACAAGTCTTAAGAAAATATCCCTCCGCCTTAGGATACAACATTACAGATCTCAAAGGAATAAGCCTTTCCATATGCATGCGTCGTATTATGCTGGAGAACGACTGCAAATCTTCTAGAGAACATCAACGAAGAATTAACCCAATATGGAGCATCGTAGTTAAGGATGAAGTTAAAAAACTTTTGAACGCTGGAATCATATACCCCATCTCCGATAGTCAATGGGTAAGCCCAGCCCACTGTGTACCAAAGAAAGGTGGTATAACGGTAACAACAAACAAAGCAGGCGAAGCTGTAGCGGAACGAACTATAAGTGGAGCTAGAATGTGTATTAACTATAGGAAGATAAACAAGGCCACCCGAAAGGACCATTTCCCTCTACCATTCATCGATCAAATGCTTGAACGACTAGCTAAGCACTCACATTACTGTTATCTAGACGGTTACTCCGGATTCTTTCAAATCCCTATTCACCCCAATGACCAAGAGAAAACAACATTCACATGTCCTTATGGAACTTTCGCCTACCGACAAATGCCGTTTGGGTTATGTAATGCTCCCGCCACGTTTCAGAGATGCATGATGGAAATCTTTGCTGATTTCATAGACAACATTATGGAGGTCTTTATGGACGACTTCTCTGTATGTGGAGAGAGTTTTGAAGATTGTCTGGTGAATTTGGAGAAAGTTTTAGAGAGATGCGTAAAAGTTAACCTCGTTCTGAATTGGGAAAAGTGCCACTTTATGGTCAAACAAGGAATCGTACTAGGACACGTTGTGTCCAAAAAGGGGATTGAAGTCGATAAATCTAAGATCGAAGTCATAGAAAACTTGCAACCCCCTAAAACAATAAGAGAAATACGCAGCTTCTTAGGACACGCCGGTTTCTACCGACGATTCATCAAAGATTTCTCGCAAATATCAAAACCTCTAACCACCCTCCTTATGAAAGACGTTGAATTTGATTTTGATGACAAATGCCTAAAGGCATTTAACCAACTAAAAACAGCTCTTGTATCCGCACCAATCATGCAACCACCCGATTGGAGACTTCCATTTGAAATCATGTGTGATGCAAGTGATTACGCCGTAGGTGAAGTCCTGGGACAACGAAGAGATAAGAAGCTTCATGCGATATATTATGCTAGTAGAACCTTGGACCCTGCACAGATGAATTATGCAACAACGGAAAACGAACTTTTAGCCGTAGTCTTTGCACTAGACAAATTTCTCTCCTACCTCGTAGGCGTAAAAATAATCATCTATACAGACCACGCAGCTATTAGATATCTCTTAACCAAGCAAGACTCAAAGCCGAGACTTTTGAGATGGATTCTGCTTCTACAAGAGTTCGATCTAGAAATTAAAGACAAAAAAGGTACCGGAAAACGTGGTAGCCGACCATTTATCTCGAATGGAACAGTTGACACCAGAAGAAGTACCTATTAACGATGACTTCCCATATGAACGTCTGATGGCTCAGATGGACGTAGGAGAAGCCAGAAAAGAAACCGCCTGAATCAAATCCAAATCAACTGCTCTTAGGACTTGACATGCAAGCTGCTAACAGCGATTCACGAGAAAGCCAAGACCAAATAAATAATGCTATACAAAAAGCCGTGGTCTCTATCCAAACCATACCATGGTATGCGGACATAGCAAATTACTTAGCTTCCAAAATCCTACCCCCTGATATGACTTATCAACAGAAGAAGAAATTCTTTCACGATTTGAAACATTACTTTTGGGATGAACCTTTATTATTTAAGAGGAGTGCAGACGGTATTTTCCGAAGATGCATCCCGGAAAACGAAATAGAAAGCATTATTTCTCATTGTCATGATGCCCCTTACGGAGGTCATGCAAACACATCCAAGACATGCGCCAAAATTTTGCAGTCTGGCTTCTACTGGCCAAATTTGTGGAATGATGTGCACATAGCAATCCTAAACTGCGACCGATGACAATGCACCGGAAATATATCCAGACGCGATGAGATGCCTCAGACTGGCATCCTACAAGTGGAAGTCTTTGATGTATGGGGAATCGACTTCATGGGACCATTTCCATCCTCCTTCAGAAACAAATATATACTCGTGGCTGTAGATTACGTTTCAAAATGGATTGAAGCAATAGCTTCTCCAACAAGTGATACTAGAGTCGTGATTAAACTCTTCAAAACCATCATATTCCCAAGGTTTGGTGTACCCAAACAAGTTATTAGCGACGGTGGCTCCCACTTCATATCACGAATCTTTGATAAACTCCTAACCAAATATGGGGTGAGGCACCGCGTCGCAACACCATACCACTCCCAAACAAGCGGACAGGTGGAAGTCTCGAATCGAGAAATAAAACAAATACTGGAAAAAAACTATTGCCACCTCAAGAAAGGATTGGTCGGCTAAGTTACCTGACGCATTATGGGCCTACAAAACGCATTCAAGACACCGATAGTTACAACACCCTTTAAACTCATATATGGAAAATCATGCCACCTGCCAGTGGAAATTGAACACAAAGCTTACTGGGCGATTAAAACTTTAAACCTAAGATACATTACGGCAGGAGAGAAAAGGATCCTCGACATAAATGAATTAGAAGAACTAAGATTAGATGCATATGAAAATGCAAGGATCTATAAAGAAAGGACGAAAAAATGGCATGACAAACGTATCTCAAGGAAAGAATTCAATGAAGGAGATGTCGTACTCCTATTCAACTCTCGTCTGAAACTGTTCCCTGGAAAACTCCGTTCACGATGGTCTGGACCATTCGAAGTAACCAAAGTTTTCCCCAGTGGTGCCATAGAAATCAAAGGAACATCCATGAATCCATTCTTAGTGAACGGCCAACGCCTAAAGCATTATTACAGCGTCGAAAATAAGGATTACACCGCGAGCTTAACGCTATTAGTGCTACCGCACCAACTTGAAAACTAATTCACGTCTAACAACTTTGTCAAGCTAACGACATTAAACAAGCGCTGTGTGGGAGGCAACCCACAATTTTTTATTTTATTTATTATCTCTCAAATATCTTTATCTTTTATTTTTATTTTTTTTTTCATTTCTGCATTCTGATTTTTACTTTCCGATTTTTTTTTCTTCCTCTTCTTTCCTTCTCCCACAACATATTTTACTTATTTACATTTTTCTTTTCCAAATTTTAGTACCGATTCACAGGAACCTACAAGGTAAAATTCATGGATACTATCATTTTTGCCTCGGAGACTCAGCAGAGACGATATGAGATTCTAGCTCAGCGCCAGATGAGTATGACCACGTATGTGCATGATCCCACCTTGACAGCCTTAGGAATCAGAGAAAGTGTCTATTTCATGTTTAACCAGATAGGATAGGAGGGGTTCCTAGCCCATAAACACCCTACACACCAACGCCTCACCTTGGAGTTCTTGAGCTACCTCATTTATAAACCCACACAAGGCTTAGGGCATAGTAGAGGTCAGATGTCCTTTAGATTGTTCGGTTTCACCCACCAGTTTATAGTTCGCAGTCTAGCTCAGCTGCTAGGATTCCCTAGCTCTTTAGACGCCCACATGGAAACCCAGGCAGATGAGTACCTCAACTTTGAGCTTAATCACTTTTGGAGAGACATAGCAGGCCAATATCCCAAGGACCCCGACCACCTTGATGCCACCGAGATTCATAACCCGGCTATTAGGTATTTCCATCACATTTTAGCTTTCACATTTTTTGGAAAACCTATTAATCAACTCTCGGTTTCTATGGATGAGGTGTTTATCATTTACTGTGCTTTTCATACTAGACCAGTCATTGGCGCATCATTCATGATAGCCAACATGTCAGCTATAGCTCAGTGTAGCCATGGCCCGACCTGTGTCGGCGGGCTAGTCACTATGATAGCCGAGGCCCTATCCATACGGTCATCTCTATCGCGCCTTACACTGTACGCCAGATATTATACCATGGACATCCCTTTTTGCTTTAACATTTCTTTGATTGGTAACCTCAGCCCACCTCACTTTCAGCTGCTTGTCCAACGTAACCATGTCTATTGCTTCAAATTGCCTAGCCCCGAGCATACCAGTGTCTATACCAAGACAAATTGGCTATATCCCCTAGACAGACGAACACGACCCTGAGAGGGAGGAGAGCGACCCATCTACACCCACAGGTTACCACGATTATACACCCTTGGATTACCCTACGCTACCCCTTGTTACTACCGCTGATGACATACCCATACCTGATCATGCACATACGATCAAGACTCTGCAGACAGATGTTACCACACTCCGCGGAGAGCTCGACTCTGTTAAAGAAAATGTCATCACACTTCGGCGTGACTTCTTTCATTTCATGGACGTCGTCACGGAGCAGTTTGACCATATTTATCAGCATCTGCATGCTTCTGCACCACCTCCCGGTGGCCCTCATGCTTGATAGTTTTTCTGTACCGCCCCAGTGAGGACACTGTTTGTTCTTCGTATGGGGGGTTTTTCATTGTTTTTAATTATTATTATTCTCAAACTCATTATGGTTTTAATTATTTTCGAATAATATATTACTTTTCGGTCCTAAATTTTTTATTCATATCCATTTTATTTATTTCTATTTACAAAGTATGCATTCATTTTTTTGCAATTTCTGTTATTATTTTCATTTGTTCTTAATTTCTATAATAATTATCATGTTTTATTTTATTTTTTTGTTACCATCTTTATTTGCTTCTTATTTACCATATCATTTTTCCAACTATACAATATGCTACTAATCCCTTGCAATACACTTCTCAAAAATTGAAATTAATTAATTAATTACTTTAATGGAGCATGCGTTCAAAGCAGTCAAAGAGACATGACATGACCCTGACGAACGTCAGAGTGCATGTGACGAACTTCAGGGAGTATCTTTGACTCTGACGAGCGTCAGAGGGAACGTGACAGGCGGCAGGCATTGTCCCCACGCCTTTCAAAACAGTGACCATTGAACAGCATTGATGAAGGAAAATTTGTTTTAAAATCCCACCACCCCATTTACTCCACTCACCCATAACTTCCATAACCTCTCAAATTTCAAAAATTCTCCCATAAACACCATTAAATTTCTTACTCCACACAACCATCTATATAAACCCCCCCATTCCATTCTTAGTTTCATCACTACCACTTTCTTTCCATCTCTCTACCACATATACATTTTTTTTCTCTTTCTATCAAGTTCAATACTCATGACCAACCAACCCGAACCCGACATGCGACATCTCGTGCTCCGACAAAGAGAAGCCGGTGAGCTTCAAAAAGAGAGGTACATAAAATTCCATCACCGAGGGCTAACACCCACACGGTTCGTCGACAACACTTGCTTACAAGAATTAGGCCTGCTACCTCATATGGAAGGCTTGCTGAATAAAGCTGGCCTAAGCTTTATTAGCACGATGAACACGCCATCTTACGAAGCTCTCACGTTGGAATTCTTGAGTTCCTATGCATATCACACCCGAGAAGATGCAGAAACACACCTAACGGGAGCCGCTCATTTTCGGATGTTCAACCGAGAGTACCAACTCAACCATGAGATTTTGAGCGACATATTTCATTTTCCCCGAGGGAATAATGTGCAATATCGCATACCCCCAGAAATGTATTAGAATGGAAGTGCATACGCACTATGGGAGAGAATAACCGGCGAACCAAATGTCACACCCGAAGCACGGTACGCCTCTCACATCCACAACCCGAACATCCGCTTCTTACACCGTGTTATGGCAAACACAATATTCGGAATGGCAAACAACAACAAGGTAAACACTAAAGAATTATATGCTCTCCACTGTACCTTTTCGCGAAACATCTGTCTTAATCCCGTCACTTTAATGATGGCCCATATTCAAAACCTCGTTGCAAGAGAAGGGACCACACCTTTTTGCATCGGAGGCATCGTCACCGCCATCGCAGTTCACTTGAACTGGGGGGAAAGGATCCAACTCCTACCTCCGCTGCCAGCAGTTTTTATGGACATTGATAACTGTAGAGCTGGCCGCCTGATTAAAGTACGAGAAGCTGGAGGATACTATCTCATGGTTAAGAATGCAAGAGTTCGCAGTGTGATCATGCCAAATCATAATCGTACTTACTTGGGTAATCCGGATAACTGGCTTTACAACCTGAACGCCCCTGAACCCGGAGAAAATGTGCAAGGAAATCAAGGTCAGGCTAACAACGCTGCCGCTGACGAAATCAAAGAAGAATTAGAGCAGCAAGGGCCCCAACCACAACAAGCCAACAATCCCGCCACTATCGACGCGATATATGCCGCGATAATGCAACAAAACCAGCTATCCACTCAACGCCACCAGAGTATCGAGACGCGCCAAATCGAGATGATGACTCTTATGCAACAAATGCAGAGAGACCAAAATGACTACGCTCGCAGGCACGATCAAAGTATGTTGGAATTCACCACAGGAATAACGACAGATATGCGAGCCTTAACACTCCGTGTTGACGACTTGCATAATATCATTTCCCAAAGAGATGGCGGCGAATCTTCCAGACATGGCGGGAAAGCACGTCGAAGAGCAAGGACACGTGGCCGATACCAAAGACAAGAGGAGGAAGAATGATTATGTTGAAATCTTTCCCCTTTCCTGCTTCTATCAATACATTAAGGACAATGTATGATTCAAGTATGGGGGAGGAAGTATTTCCCTTTTCCTAGTAACTTTTATTTTCTTTGTAATTTCCCTTCTGTTATCTTAAATTTAATAAAAAAAAATTTTTTCCAAGTAATCTATTGCAGCAATTTGTGTTGTTCTTTTAGACTCCCCTCTCTTTTTGAGCCCATAAAAAAAATCTTCTCACTCGACAAGTAAATAGACTGCAAAATCTTTAATCATCAGGAATTGGGGCGAGATGGAGCGAAATTTCTACCGTTTAGACACTCTACAACCCCAGAGTATGATAGATCAGTTCAAGTACCCGTTGTTTCCAACACCTTGAGTTTAGTCTTTATAGTAACCTTGAGTAGTTTATATTAGCAGTCAGCACCGTCTTAAACACAAACTACGCAGGAAGTCGATGAATATAAGTGGATGATAGAATATTTCAGCAAAATATTGCAAGGAAAAACACTGATTAAATTGGACGATCCTCACCCGATCGCCTAATCCAAAGGATGTAAACCTTACAAAGTAACATGAAAATTCATTTGATGGATAGTTCAGGAGCATCTAGTACTGAACTCGGTAGGGCAGATTACGGTCTGATCCCCCGCATCCAACATTTGAATTAAAGGTTTCCACGTTAATGTGCCAGAAACCTCTAAAAGTTTAAAAGGATCATAACCACTAACCGACTGTTCTGCTATGTGCGTGTGAAGATAAAGGGCTTAATGTGATTGCGCTAGAATGAAAAAGGCAAAACAAGACAAATACTCGAGGTAGGCTATGATAGGACCTGTAACTAGTTTACGTAAAATGGGATTGTCTAGCGTTGCCGACGTAGTTATGGAGCACAAATCAAACCACCGATTTTCTGACAAAAACACAACGCAACTATGTATTAGTCGATCCGAGTCATAACCATGTTTAGAAAAACATCGTACTTAGCATTTGCTTGAGGACAAGCAAAGTTTAAGTATGGGGGAGTTTGATGACACACAAATATGTGATATTTCTGGCTTGATATACACCAAATATTCATCATACTTTAGCTTGAATTAAATTATTTTATAAGTATTATGCAGGTATTTTTCTATTTTTCCAGATATACACTGAGCCGAACACTTTTGACGAAATGAAGAAAAAAGGGTGCAAAAAGTAGTAAAAGAGCCTAAGGAGAAGAAAACAGCCAAAAAGCCCATTACACATGTGAGCATGTGGCCCACATGCAAACAAGCCCTGACGACCGTCAAGGGGTTGTGACGAACGTCACGCTCCATGAAGACCAAGTGACGATAGTCACTTGCGTGTGACGAACGTCATAGCTTACAACTCCACTATCTCCTCATCCAACGGACAGAAACACGTTCAAAGCATAATCCAACGAGTTCCTACATTCTCTCACCCACTAAGTCAAAAGAGCAACGAACGTGACAATTAAATGGCCTATTATTTCTGAAGAAAGGAAGTGAACCGTTCCTACATTTTTGAAAGCAAGGAATCAAGCAAGCACTATAAGTAGAGCCTGAGACCACAGTAGAAAGGGTTCTTTTTTTTGGCGAGAAAGTTTAGAGATTTTATTAAGCAAATATTATTTTCAGCATTATTTCTTTTTAGCATTATTTTCTTTTCAGCATTATTTTCTTTTCCCAGTTATTTCTTTCCAGCATTATTCTTTCAACATTATTTTCTTCTGTACGGTTAAATATTTTCTCCGATCGAAGCAAAACCTACAATTTGTGCAGGAGGGCTTCTATCTTCAGAGTTATTACCAGGTTTATGTTTACAAATTCTTATTGCTTATTAATTAATATAATTATGTGTTTGTCCTTTAAATTATTCTGCGATTTGGTTTAATATAATGTCAGGCTAGAAATCTTATACCGGTATGTAAAGTCAATCAACCGAGGGAACGAGTAACTTAGTCGGGACTATTTTTACTACGAAACTTTCTTTTCTGGCCTAAGTTACTATTTTTCAAATCATTAAATTTTTTTGTTACGGAAGTAAAAAAACAGATAGAGGTTAGGGTCAACAAAGCGGAAGTTTGAGATCTTTTAACTGGACAGTAGTAATTAGGCATTGGCTTAAAATACAGCGGACACACTTTAAAGTTAATTAAGATTTTGTTTAGTTTCCAAAAAGTGTTTTTAACTCCTGCGGGATGGCGGAAGCGTACGTTAGGACTTAACTGCATAGCCTAGATCAACAAAACGACAGTGTGAGACGAGGGTTTTTAAACTAGATAGGTTTTACTGAAAACTGTTTTGAAAATATAAAGACGCCCGACAGGTCGCTAGTTCCCGAGGTAAGACTAATGCATACTGGTAATTTAGTTCATTGATTATTAAAATACAACTTAATTTAGTGATTAGTTTCCCTACAACCCAAATCAAATATTCATTAGCTTTAGATTTACATAGTAACAATAGAAAACGGTAGATCGATTCATCAGTCTCTGTGGTTCGATATCTTTTAAAACTACTCGACAAGACTGTACACTTGCAGTCCGAATCATTGGATACATAAGTACAAATCCCACGTTCAACAGATCGGGGAGTTTGATTTCGAAAGGGAGGAAAAAATGATTTCGATTTTAGAGAGGAAAATGGAAAGCATTTTTGGAGGTGAAATTCGAAATTGATTTTGGAGGTGAATGTCAAAATTGATTTGGGTTTTGACGGTGGAAATCGATTTAGATTATAAGGTGAAAATCAAAATATATTTAGACTTGGTTATGAGGGAAAACAAAAATGAAATTGGAAATCAAATACGAAAAAAAAATTGGAAATCAAATACGAAAAAAAAAATTGGAAAAATTTATTGGAAGACGGAAAGTTGTATGAGAGCTTGAAGAAGTGGTTTCTTGAAAATAATTGAAAGGACACGCTAACCTAAAATATAGTTTTTATTGCTTAGTTTTTATGGACTAATAATGATTTTGTTTCTTTATTATATTTTTTTTTCTACATGCATTCACAATTTTTTTTTTAAATAACTAAAATTTTCAATTTTAAAATCCAACTATCCAACCTTTTCCTATAACTTTCAATCTAATTATATTTCAAACACAAAAAAGAAATTAATGAGGAGGACTTGAATTGATACCTCCTATTTTAGTTTTACTTTTTCTAAATATCTCCGGATTGATTTGGTGTTACCTGCGAATTTTGTTGCTGATATTCTTGCGGATTTATCTACGGACAAACACGCGTAGGTAAATTCGCAAGTAAATCCGCAGGTACATCAATTCCGCAGGTAAATTCATAAATAATTGGAAAAGAAAAAATATAAGAGACTTCAAATCAAGTGGCGCCTCCTCTTTAATCAGTTTTTTTGTTTGAAACATGGTTATATTAGAAATTATAGGGAAAGATTGATTAGTTGAGTATTAAAATTAAAATTTTTGATTATTTGAAAAAAGTTTCTGTATTCACCACCTAAACTAAAAAGTATAAATATATAATTGACCATAAATTTCATTTCATTTATTTTTGTAAATTTAAGTGCAATTTTTCCTAATGTCGTCACGCTGACACTATTAAAAATTAACATTATACTTATATTATTATATTATAATTTATAGGTTTTTTTTATTGGTCCTCCATATTAATGTCGTCACGTTGAAAGATTTATAATATTAAGTATATCATATTAATTGTAATGCAACACTAAAATATTATTTTTTTATTATTTGAATAAATTATTATTGTTATAATATTTTTAATTGAATAAAAAGTCATAATACATTAACAGTTTTAAAAAAATTAAAATTAAAAATTATACTATATATAATAAATATATATATATGAAATAAACTTGTGTATGTTTGGAGGGATAGTTACCAACAAACTTTTCATTGATGTTAAATTTGTATGCAACGCTTAAAAATTGTAGCCTTTGGCTAAAAGAAATGCTTAACAATTAGAAATCGTTCCCATAAATATTTCAAGGGTCATTTATTAAGTATTGTGAAAACATTTGCATGAGAACGCTTCAAAATTGTCCCCATATAGATTTCACGGAACTCTTTTAAGTTGTTGCAAATAACTTGTAGGTATCAAGTATAAAATGTTGCCAGAGATACATTTTTGACATATTGCCTAAAAAAGTGTTGCCTGAGACAATAAATATTATAGTGTATCTTCATCTTTCTCATCTTATTCATCATCTGACAACTCTTTATCCAACCACTCTAAATCCGCCAACTCTGTCATATCCATCAAAACCATTATTTTCACACATTGAACCATAAATTTGATTCTTAGAGCAAGTTCTGAAACTTATGTGATCAAGAACTTATTTCCCCCGACAGGTGGTATATTATAATATAATATACTAGTTTCTTATAATATTATACAAGCCATTTCACTAAAAATGCATTTTCTGTGGTGATTGTGGAGGGATTTTCCACAACACCTTTTCTTAAATTTAATCTTTTGTGTTGTCCTCATATGTGATGTGACCATTTTCTTTTTTTATCGAATTTGATGAACATCAAAGCGTCTCCTGTCATATGTCTTAATTATCTGCTATCTAGAAACTATAACCTTTTTGCGAAGACAAGACATTGCAGCAGACAATCAAATAGGCAATTTAGGTACCCAACTAGTGGGTCCTTTTGGTTTAGTTAAGGAACACTTAGGTATCCATGTCATTTTACCTCTAGGAACATGGGCATTTCTAATATTACAAAGAGGCCTAATGTATCCTCTGTCACCCCAATAATAACATATGGCTTTAGATGAAATACGTTTTCTATTTATTCTAGCAACGTGAGGGTTTTTCTTAAAAACAAGCCTTTTATCACTTGAAGAAGTAGAACTAGTAGAAGATAATGAAATAGCATGTATTAATTGTCCCTTCAATTTCAAGTTTTAAAGTTTGACAAGTAACACAATCTACGTTTTCTACCTATTCAACTAAAGTTTTAGAAAAATTAAAACGCTCACCAACCAAAGATGCATGTATTTCCTTTAAGGAATCTAAAACATTATTAAGACCTTTAATCTCCTTTTCATCTTTTAAAATCGTTTTATTTTAGAGAGAAATTTTCTTAAAATAGTTCATCAAATCCACATACATATCGTTAAAAGCTTTCGACAATTCTTTATATGAAAGTTCATCTTCAGGATCAGAACTGTATACGTGTGAGTCTTCACCTTTGTGAGATATTGGATCAAACTATAGTGTGATAGAAGGGTAGATTTTGGAATCGCAAATTCGACATAATCTTAGCATGACATCAAAGTCTATTCATATGCTGTATTTGAAGCCCTACAATATTGTATTTGAAGGATGCTCAAGTATGCAGAACTCGAAATGTTAGGATTATTAGCATGTCGAATTGGTCCTGTTTGTTAAACTCAATTGGTTAAGTTTGCTTGTTCCTTAAGTTAGCTTGGGTAATGGTTGTGTGTAAAAGCATATTAGTTTAGTGTGTCAGGTTTATTTTAAATAGCATACTAGTCTCTCATCATTGCAACAATGCAAATCCTAATTAGGGTGAGAGAGGTTATTTGTTATTCTATAACATTTGTAATCTTGTTTTAAATAGAAAGTAAAGAATGACACTTTATAACCAATTCCATTGTCTTTATTTGCATCTTCATGGTTTCTGGGTATTCAAGAATCAGTTTATACTTTGTTCTTGGCATTGTTTTTCACTCCTCCTCCTCCTCCTTCTCTGAGAAGTAAACATCAACAATGTCTAATCATCCTCCCTCAAGACGTTCCAACTTTATTAACAAACAAAATCTTTAATTCATGTCACCGTCTGATTCGAGAAACAAGAAAACTTTAACAATACTCGCATTGTCGCCATCAAAAGCATACTGAACATAACATCTTACAAGTGAAACATAACTGAGAAGCAAAGCTTATCCCCCACTTATCTTCAAACCAACTCCTGCATACAAGCGATTAGAAAAGCAAGCAAGCACCGACAATGTTTCACACACTTGTCGCATACTAAGGAACAAACAACATTAGACAACTTGGTCGGACAGACCGACTTGCTCTGATACCAACTTTGTAACACCCCAATTCTAATCGACAATTATTATAAAATTAAAGTTATAAAAATTCAACAACTAAATCAGGATGCTACAATTTCAACTTAAAACAACGACATTCATTACAGATATATAACACATAAACACAGATGAACAACATTATTTAGTCTTTTAAAACCAACAACTATCATAACTACGCAATGGATTCATAGTATTCAACTTAAAAGGACATAACATCTTTGTCCAACTTAAAAAAACTTTAAAACAACAATTACTCAACGAACCCAACATAAAATTCAGCAACTGAAGTAAAATCAATAACAAAGCATTAAGCCTTCGCCCCCCCGAGTGTTACGTATCAGAGCAATGACACCGTCTCGAACTACTAAAGGTTAACCGCCTTCACTCTTGATTACTTGTATGTTAACAACATCAGGGTAACATTCAAATAGAAGGGGTGAGATATCGAACAATATAATAAAATGTATGATAAAAATTACATTAGAATTAGTCTATGCAAAATCCCCAATTCACAACTTTAAACAACATCCATCACAACAAACATCAACAAAATAAAACAAATAACTCATCAACACAACAACTCGAATATGCAACGTGAAATGCAACTCACTACTATGCACATGTATGTATGCGACACAACATGAATGTAGCGACAACAACAACTAGCAACAACTTAACATAAATCAACATTGGCCATACGCCTAAAACATCAACAACAATTCAACATCAACATAATTCAACTTTGTCCACAAGCCTACAACATAATATCTGCCCATAGTTAGAGGCATCTCAACATAATTCATCAACCTGCAAATTCTTAATTAAGCACGACTACACAGCACACTGTAACGACCAAATCTAAACACACGGGCAATAGGACTAGAGAAACTACGTGCCCCTCGACATACACAACAACTAGGACAGAATAAAAACTGACTCAATACACCTCAACACGCATAGAAACAAAATAATAACAACTACTTATATTCCTCGGCACCACATGAAACTTCGTGCCGCTCGACAACAATAATGTGCTCCTCGGCATGCCTTGTAGCCTGATTCCTCTCGACATTCAACATGTATATTCCTCGACAAATCTTGCAGCCTAAATGTCGCTCGGAACCTAACACCATTAGCATCCTCCTCAACCACTAGTTCTGGCCAACAACATGGAATAATACAACATCTTAATGACCATACCAATACAATCCACAATTTCCGACCAATTGCTCTGAACAACACAACAACGGGCAAATATATCTCCTATCAACAAATTCATTAATTGAACGAGACAATCACGCTAAACCGTTCCTAAAACGACCACAACAACAACTTAATAAATTCTTACTAACCGCTCGGAATACCAGAACTTCATAACGATCATAACAACGAGTGATAAACTACCCTAATCTTTCCATCGATTATACGGGCAATCATACAGACAACTCAAAACGTCTACAACACAGCTAGCGGCCAACTTCAATAACAGGTTCACTAATCATGCGATACAGTCATACGATGACTCCCTAACGACCACAACATAGAGAAACAGGCAACTTGGATAAAAATTCAGAAACATCAACGCACACATTCATACAAACGACCAATTCCCATATAATACACATCATAAATCCCATTATAAGGTCAGAACCCCCACCCTTACCTGGATTAAAGGTCACTCTACCAAAATCCCAGCTGACAACCTTGCTTTGTTCTGCTCGACACTGGGCAACTGCTCCTCTCTTCGTGCGGCTTCACACGGTTAGCGCACATAACTCCTTATTCTCCAAAAACCAAATCCTCATGTCAGCTTAACCTTATATCATAAATTCTATTGGGCCTAACTTTCACACCCCCACATTACTTCTTCCAAACCAATAAAATAGCCCAACACTATTATTTCATTAATTCCAACATTATTATTATTAATCAACTAGTTAATTAATTTATAATAATCTAAAAACGTATACCAACAATTCTAAATATCTCACAGTTTCAACAAATAATCCAAAAATAATTTAAATAATTAATTAATTAAATTAATGGGCGTTACAATAAACACATCACAACGGGATTTTTTTGTCTCATATTTATCACGCCACATAATCATGTCGCCGAGGATGATTTTCTTGTAGTGGATGAAAGAAGAGAGAAGAGAGAGATGCTATTGTAACTAACTTCTCAAAATAGAAACAATTACAAACTGAAAATTAACAATTTCAAACTAAAGATCGAGTTTCATTATTTATAGAACCAGCTTTAATGCAACCAAAATGCAAAACAAATGCAGATTAAACTCAAATGCAAATGCAAGCAAAAATGAAACTGAATCTGAATTACAACTAACAATTATAACAATTATAAGAAACCAGGTTTATTGAGGATTTTATGTAATACCTTTCTTTGGGTCAGTTTTTTTGGGCTTTAAAAAAATGAATTTTTTGCATTAGTATATTTTAAAATGGATTTTATAATACTTTTTTTTTATAAATATTACAAGTTTTTTTATATTAGTTTTTTCTAAATTGAAAAACAAATTTTGACATCCTATAACATAAACATATATTATTGAAAATAAATAAAAATTTGTATTTCTAAATTGATTTTATGAAAAGCTTTTTGAAAAAGATTAAAAATTATTTGATTTTTTGAAATTTTGATATCCAAAATTTTTTCAATAGAATGATGAAATTTCTAAATTAACATTTTAAGAGTAACTATTCAAATCTTATTTTTATTTGAAGCTTTTATGAAAAATTTTGTTGTAGAATTTTTGTATACAGCATTATGTTACACTATAAAAAATCATTTAAAAAAAAGTAAAACTATCTTGTATTTAGTTTTCTGTTCAGAGTTTTCTGTTTTTAGTTTCCTAGTTTCTTCAGTTTCAGATACAAGACCATGTTTCAGGTTCTTGTATTTGATTCGAAGTTGCTGATATATTTCAAGAATTTCAGATAAATTATCTTCTAATTGAGATCTTGAGAATTTTGAGAATACCTCTTCTAATCTGATTCAGATTTCGGATATGTTTGTGTCTTCTAATACGTTGGCCATTAATGCTATATTGGATCGTTCATCTTTTGATTCAGATTCTACTTTAGAAGACTCTGAGTCATCCCATATTGTCATAAGACTTTTATTATTTTATTTGACAAACTTCTTTTTTGGATTTTATTTCTGATGTTTGGGGAAGTCGCTTTGGTAGTGACCTGGCTCTTTGCATTTGTAACAGATGATGTTTTTGATGCTAGACTCTCTGTATCCAGAGGATGATTCAGAGTGATTACCTGATCTTCTGGGTTTTTTGAATTTCCTTTGTTTGTGCTTCCATAACTGATGGAGTCTTCTGGAGAGAAGAGATAATTTGTCTTCTTTTGATGAGGATCCACCAGAGCTTTCTTCTTCTGCCTAAAAATCTTTAGTGTTATATTTTGAATTAGATTTAAGGGAAAGTGACATACCTTTATTCTGGAGCTCATCTTCTTTTAGTTTTATCTCGTGACTTCTTAGAGATCTGATTAGTTCCTCTAGTGATATAGTGTTTAGATCTTTAGCTAACTTTAAAGATGTGACCATAGCTCTCCACTTCTTGGGTAAGCTTCTGACAATTTTCTATACATGATCTGTTGTGGAGTATCCTTTCTCCAGAACTATCAAACCAACAACCATAATTTGAAACCTTGAGAACATTGTCTCAATAGTTTCATCTTCTTCCATTTTTAAGGCTTCGTACTTCTGAATAAGTGCAAGAGCTTTGGTCTCTTTGACTTGTGAGTTACCTGCATGCGTAGTTTTTAGAGATTCAAACATGTTCTGAGTTGTTTCTTTGTTAGTGATTTTCTCATACTCAATATATGAGATGGCATTCAAAATGATTGTTCTATCTTTATGATGGTTTCTGAACTCTTTCTTCTATTGATATGTCATATTCTTTCCATCAATCTTCTGGCCTTTTGAATCGACTATATGAATGTAGCCATCAGTTACCATGTCCTAGAGATCAGCGTCATGGACTAGAAAGAAACTCTTTATTCTGTCTTTCTAGTAATCAATGTTTTCTCCATCAAAGTTTGGTGATCTGCCGCTGATTCCGCCTTTCTCGTCATGGTTGTCATTGTTGTTGTTTTGACTTGGTTCCACCATAGTGTTTTTCTTTCTTAGGATATTTTTCTGACACAGTTAAGTGTTAACACCCAAAACCAGGCGCTCTGATGCCAATTGATTGATACAAAAGACAAGAAAGGGGGTTTGAATTGGGGTTTTCAAAACATTAAGGCTATAAAACACGTTGGTTATCCTGGTTTGTTTTTAACTCAAAACTACTCCAGTCTACCCGCCAAGGAAAATTCGCCTCTATCAATTGAGGTCTTAATCCATTAATCACAAATGATTACAATTCACGAATACAATTGTCAACATCTTCTTAAGATCAAACCACAACTTGGTTTCTCAAGGAAATACAACTGAAAATAATTATACAATGTGTTTGAGTTTGCTTCTAACAAGCTTTATCACAATTGTGATGTTTACACAAACTTTAGCATAAAGACTATTTTTTAAAAATAGAAAAATGTGAGAAATTTTAGGCAATTGTTTGTATGCATGTGTTTTTTCAGCTTTCATAGACCTATTTATATAGTTAAATTCATGAGACAGTTGGAGACATAACATTCTGATTTTGGAAGGTTGTTGATTTGGGATTTGATTTTCTTTCCAAAAATACAGATCTTGTCCTGGCCATGAAGTTTCCAACTGTTACTTTATAAATTCCATTAATGTGATGTCAAATCTACGCCGTCTCAGAGTATCTTGAGCTAATTGCTTGCAATCAGAACTTTGAATATGATAGTTACGTTTGAAGCTTCTTTGTTCTTTCAGAACTTTATATATCATAATATAACCCGCAACTTGGTGCTTTAGAACTTTTACTGTCAGCAGCAGAACTTCTCTTTCTTGTGTGTTATTTTAGCTTCGCTTTAGAGCTTCTTATATGTTCTTTTTTCAAAGCTCCATATGTAATTTTTCACGTCATTAACTTTCTTGCTTTCATCAAGACTTCTCTATAAATTCAATCAAATGATTAGAGTGCATAATTGTTCTTCACAATAATTAAGTATTTATTATCATCAAAACTAATAATTGGATGTAGAACTAAACTATGTTCTAACAATCTCCCCCTTTTTGATGATGACAAAATTCACATATTTTGATGAACAATTAATAATTTTCAGAAGATAAAAATTTCCGAGGCTTTCCCTGAGTTGAATACCTATATAAAATTTGAATAAAAAATAGATACTTCCTTGAAAAGATATCACAACATATGATGGAAGATTTGAGAAGCCTATGTTGAAGGCAAGTAAGGCATACCACCAGTCTAGAGTGATACGTTCCCTATTTTCTTTCAGAAACATTGAAACAAAAGTTATGTTATTTGAAATGTTTGAGACTTAGTCCAGAACTGTTTATATCAAAATATTTCGTTTTCTCCCCCTTTGTGTCATAAATCAAAAAGCAATAAAAGAACATAATCAAAAAGTTATGAATTTAAAAGCAAAAGGAAATACACTGAGAAATAAAACAAATAGAAGTTAAGCAAAAAGAACAGTAACAAAAGAAATAAAAGACTAGATCTAAGGTTGTGCAGGTGGAAGACGTGTGAACAATACTTCTTGAAGACATTTGATCTCATTGTTGGCTTTTTCTTGCTTTCCCAACATTCCCTTCATCTCTTTGTTGGTTTTATCTTGTTTATCCAACCTTTCCCTAACATCTTCATTCTCTTTCTTCAACTTATCCATAGTTTTCAGCATAAGAGAAGTTGGAGCCATTTCCTCATCAGGGACCGTTTCTTCAACATTCATACTAGTAGCAGATTCTTCAACAGATTTTCCTTTGTCTTGAAATATGATCAGAGGATGAGGTTCAGGAGAGAGTTCTTGTTTTTCTGGCAGAGATACCCATGGAGAGTTGTCCAGATGAAGAAGAGGCTCAGCTGATCACAAAAGTTCTGTTGAGCGATCTCGTAGCTAAGCTCCTTCATCTTGAGAGATTCAGAATTAATACATTTTCTAAACTGAGTCCAGAGGTAGTCAGAGTCAGCTAGATTAAAATTATTGAAGCAATTACTTAATCCATTATTGCATTTCTAGTAATGATTTATCAACATCTGATTTGGATGGTTTTGGTTTTGGGATGGCTATTTTCTGAGAGGAGTTGATGAGTTTTTCCAAAGCTTGTTGATCAACTATAGTTCGTCGATAATCTTTTGTTAGATCTATAGGAGTCATAAGGTCTGGAGAGTCAGGAATGATAATAAGGGAGTTTGGTGGTATTGATTAATATGGAGGGGGAATATCTGAAATTAAAATGTTCTGGGATAGATTGGTGAAGGTATGTGGTAGTTGAGGATAATTGAGAGGGTAGGTTATGCTTGGTATTATTTGTGTAGTTTCAGGTAATTGTTCAGAAACAATATTTAGATTTTCTGGTTGGGGGGAATCAAAACATGTATCATATTGCTCAATATCAAAGAGAACTTGTGTGAGTTCTGGCTGAGTTTGAGCAATATTGGTAGAAGGTGAATAGACCATATTTTGATTTGTGGTTGTGGTTGGTGTGATACGGTGGGAGAACTGACTTGGGTTTTGCGTTTGTATTCGCACTTGTTCGGTTTAGCAAGAGTCGCCACCGACTTTTTATTTTATCCTAAAGGAAAGGTTAAAAAGCACAGGAAAAACCTTTTTGAGATGTTTCGTGCATTCGGGGGGTAGATTATGAAAAGGGAAGGTATTAGCACCCTTTTCATCCATGGTTATCCATGGGCTCTTAGTTACTTGGTTTTAGATCACTTGCCTTGATTTTTGATTGCTTGAAATTGTGGTATGTGTGTGTGTTTTGAAAATGTTTTTGAAATAGACGCATTTGTTTCGGAAACCGTTGTAATGACTCGTGTTTAAGTATATACAACGGTGTGTATCTTTTCGAAAAGATGTTTCAAAATGTTTTTGGAAGTTTGTTTGAAAGTGTGTATGAAGTGTGGTTTTTGAAAAGGAGGCAAGTGTTTTTGCAAGTTGGTTTCAAGTAACTAAGAGTTTTGTCTACCCCTATTGTACTCAAAGGTTTTCTCTATGTTTTCAACCCTTTTTAACAATTTTGTTCCACCATTGAATTTGGTGGACAATCTTGCGTTTAGGATGTGATCGGAACAGGCGCGGGTCATCGTATGGACCATGAATGCAATGGTGCCAAGTGTCTTTGGCAATTTGCTTGAAGGGACTATGATCATTCCGTTTAGGCAACTTTCGAAAGCGTCATTGAGGGACTTATGATCATTTTGAATTGTTTTGCCAAAGAAACTCGACGTGCAAGCATGGCCCATTTTGGAAGGCAACATGTGGGATTACCCTAGGGGGTGCAAGTGTGATTGTGTATCGATTTCATGCATTTGTTTTTGTATTAGGTTATCTAGCGTTTGATTTTATGTACATACAAACCCTAGGTCTAACCATGGTATATTTCGAAAGCGATAAATTGCGGGAATTTAAAGTCTACGCTATTACAAAATAAGTATCCGGGAGTGGGGGTACGAATTTACAAATGGGGATGAGACTTAAATAATTACAACCAAATCGAATTGCGATCTCAAATGTAAATGTATCGAATATACAAAAATAAGCAAATGTATAATGTATCAATGTAAAATGTATTGTGTAGGTGTAAGTGTAATTTATTTACAAGTTAAGAAATGTGAATTTAATGAGACAATTAAATATTGTTTATTCGTCAAGTATTATTATCTATGTTTGATTTAAATTTGTATTTTTATATCTTTTTGTAAAGTATGTACAAATCGAAAGTTTTAATTTTAAGGAAAGAAAAATATTAACTTTTAAAGGAAAAATTATGTAATTATGTACAAAGTAATACAATTTAATTAAAGAAAGGAAAATGTTTTTAAATTCTATTCTTTTATGTATTTTTTTAGTATTAATGTACAAAGGAGAAAATTTAATTAAAAAGAAGAAAATGTTTTAAGTTTTTAATTATATTATGCAATATCATTTTATGTACAAATTAACGTTTTTTAAATAATCTTTTTTTATGAAAATTCTAATTAAAAGAAAACATTTTAAATTTGAGAGAATTATTATATTCATGTTTGTTTTAGTTAATATCTTTATACAAAATTATAAGTATATTATATAAAAAAGTATATAAAGAAAAAGTGTAAAGAAACTAAAAGTTAATGTATTGGATTATGAAAGATGTTGGGGTAATAAGATAAAAAAAATGTTTTTAGTCTTAAAATAAACAAAGAATGGGCTTTAGGCGTTTTTAAAAGCGAGCCAGGCCCAAGTTCTGAACAAAACGTTTTGCAAGGGTTTAATTATTTGTTTCATTTGGGAAGATTAGGGTTTCAGAGAAACAGAGGCGCCGTCGTTCATTTCGTTCGTCTTCTCCGGCCAGCTTCTGATAAAACTTCTTCATCCAAGGCCACCAGCGCCACCGTTCCCCCTTCTTCCTTCAGTGGGCCGTTCAGGCGACGCTTATAAGGTTCGATCTCTGTCCATCGCGTTAGGGCTTTCGTTATTTCTTTTGATTTCTCGTTTGGATTTCATATTCTGATATTATGTGTTTTCGTTTGTCATTTTGAAATGCATGCAAAGGGTATGAGAAGACTAACTCTTGGAGACGGAGGAGGAGGGAACTAGGAGGCATTCGGAGGCTTGACGACGAGGTGATGATGCTGATGAGCGTTAGCTTGGAACCGGTACTCTGTACTTCTTTGCCTTTTTGTTGCTTGTGTTGCCTTGGATGATGTTGCCCAGTGATGAACCCTAGGTTCTGAGGGCCTGAATGCTTTTTCCTCTTCTTCTTGCTGGCTTCTGTATGCTTCGAATGCTTCTTTATCCTCTTCCTCTTGCTACCTTTGTTGCCTTGTTTCTGTTAGCTTCGTATGCTTCTTTATCCTCTTCCTCTTGCTACCTTTGTTGCCTAGCTTGGTGCCTTGGATATATTTACTTGATGCCTGGTAAATTTTCCCTATGATGAGGCTTCCTCTGAGGGTTTGTAGCCTTACCCTGTATTGCCTTGAAATGCTTCTTTTTGTTTGATTGTCTTGATGCCTTGTACGCTGGATAATTTTGGTTTGAAATACTTGATATTTGGTATGCTTTGGATGGCCCAATGATGAACTTTTCTGAGGGCTTGTGTGGGTTGCCTTGAATGCTTAGGCTCCAATCTTGTGGCTATGGCTATTGGTGAACTTACAGGCTTGAGCTTATCAGTTTGAAGATACTGGTTTGGCTTATCAGTTGGTGCAGGTTTTGATATTAAATGGTTATTGCAAGTAAGGCTTAAGTGTTGATGCAGGTAAGGCTTGACAGGGTTTTTGGCTTTTTGGTTAGGCTTGATGTTGTTTGAGAACAGGTTATATGGTTTAAGGCTTATGCTGCAGGTATCTTTCCAGCAGGCTTGACAGGTTTGCAAGATGTTGAAAGTTGTTTTAGGCTTACTGGTTGTTTTTTATATCAGTTTAGGCTTTTGCTGTTTGATGGTTCAGGTTTGTGTTGACAGTTTGGTGTTTCTGTTAAGGCTTGTGAGGCTTGACCGTTTGTGGTTATGTGGACTGGTTTAAGGCTTGTGCTGTCTTGGTCCTTTGTGCTTTTGGCGTCTATGGTTTTGAATGCTTCAGGTTTGATATATTTTCTTGGTCAAACTGGTGGGCAGGTTTGCAAGGCTTGAGACTTTCACTCTTTGTGATCACCTCTGCTGCATATGTTCTGTCTCCTTTTGAATAGCTCTGATACATGCCTTTTTTAGCCTTTAACCTGCTGTAATCTCTCTTTCTCTCTCTTGACAAATTTTAAACATTTAATATTGTTTACATTTGTCTTTTCTGAAAAAACAAATGGCTGAAAATGATGAGATGGAACTTGCTTGCATATGTAGTTTTGCCTCTGCATATTTTATGTACTGCTTCCATATTTTCCTGCATCTTTGTGACAGTTTTTTGATGCTTTGGCATCTTGAGGTATCTTTTGGGCAGCTGTGCACCTTTTGGCAGCTTTTTGGCTTAGTTGCTTTGACATTGGAACTCAGTTTGCCTTTGGATTTATACTTGCATATGCTGTTTGGTTTTGAACTATGCAGGTTTTGAATTTGTGCATTTTACAACTTTGTGCATTTCATGTTTAGCAAGCAATATTCATCCCTCTTTGTGAACCGGGAGAAATCCCGTGATTTGTAGAGAGGGTAAAACTGATTCCGGCCATTTGTTTTTAATGATGAACCTTTTTGACTGTTTATCTTTAACTATTTTTCTCTGCTTTGATTTTTCTTCTTTTCTTTGTTTTGCAGGTGAAAAATAAGCATCAAGGGAGCATTGGATAGAAGATGAAGATTTAGAATTTTTAGGACATTGTTTTATTTCAATTTAAATTACTGTAACATTATTATTGTAAATATTTTTATAAACAATAACAATTATACAAATAATTTAAAGATAAATAAAAGTCCTTTTATTGACCAATCAATTCTTTTTATTTCCTTTCAATTATTGTAATTATCATTAGAATACTTTATAAAATACTGTATTCAAATAACAATTGTAACGAATAATTAAAGGTAAATAAAAAAGTCCAACTTGATCAATTAATTCTTCTTTCGATTCAAAGTTCATTTAATTATTTGGATTTCTTAAAATTAAAATAACTGGAAGTATCCAATTATTCTGACTTTAGAAAAATAATTAACAAACACTGTGGCCTTATCATTGAATCGGTAATAAACCTGGCGCTTCAAGTATCCGATGCACAGTTAATTAAACCAATATCCAGATATTTATCCTTTTACTGATCAAATCAATCACTGTAGATTCTCAATTTAATCGCCTCAACTTTTATCTCATCTCAAATCAAATGCTTTAGCCTTTACTGATTAAACAACAATCTGCAATTTTCTTGATTCAAACGCCTCAATCCAAATTTCAGAGTAAACTGTAAAGATAATCTTTTCTGAGAAATACGCGCACAAAACCCTAGTTCTTGATTAAAAGCCAAAGAAACGTCCGCCTGATCAAAACTTGAGCTAAAATCAACCAAACCCTAAGCAAACTGTTTGAACTGTTCCAGAGCCATGAAAACCCTAATTTTGTCTGACTGACGAGAAAAATCTGTTTGACTGATTCTTGAGCCAGTCTGAAAAATCAGGAAAAGCTCGAAGCTGTGATTTCTTGTGGAAAAATACGAGGGCAAATTTTGGGGTACAACAGTTGGATTAATTACAAAGTTAAAATCATCAAGGGTTTGTTCTAAATTACGTTTAGAAGGTAAGAAGGTTCTGATGTTGATAAAAGTACAGATTCAATAATAGAAATGAGAGAAGAGGTACCTTTTTAGCAGCTTTAGGAGCTTTGTGAGAATTTCCTTCACCAACAGCTTTCCTTTTCTTTGACTTTCTGAGAGCAACTTCTTGAGGTTGTTGCCAAAGATCTTGGATATTTACCCGTGGAGTTGTTCTATCTCTTTTGTAGGCCTCCAGATATCTGACAACTATCTCAGGAGATGAATCCATCTGGGTGAAGAGAGGAAAGTCATTCAGATGAATTCTTCTTGTAGAGATAACTTCCTTCACTTTTCCTATTGGGTCCTTCTTAATGGTATCAATGATCTTCATCTTTTTGAGGTTTTTAGTATTGAGGGTTTTTCCAACGCAGGATTCCAGTTCACTAACTTAATGAGCTTCACTCAGATCTTCTTTGAGCTTGTTTTGAGTCAGAATATATGAGATCAGCCTTCCCAAAGGAATCCAATCTCTTTTGGACTTTTCTTCTTCTCGTGTTTCCTTGACTATGGTCTTCAGATGATTAAATAGAAGGTGAGGTAGGTTGATTTTTAACTTGTTTGCAATTGTTATTGTTGAGAAGAGGAAGTTATTGTTCACATATCTTACGGTTTTAGAAGAAAATAGGAGAAAAAACAAGTTCGAATAAAATAAATAGTGTGTGAGAGTTGTGGTGAAAGAGATTGTGAGAGAGGCGTATAAATAGGCAACGAAAAGAAAAGAAACATAAAGTTATTAGAAATTAAAAAATTAAACATAATTATTTAAAAGCAATAAATGATTTTTGACAAAGGGGATAGCGTGAAGATATTTGAAACAATTGTCGATGTGACTCGTGCCTCAATGCATCAACCCAAACGTTTTGGCCCTTCAGAATTTGAACACATGTTCAACTTCAGAGAGTGACGTTACGTTTTAGGGTTGACAGGTGTTTATTTGGTGAACTGCAAGATTTTTTCTTGAAATGAAACATTTTGGTTATACGTTCAGATCTTCTAGATAGTTTCTGAGTCAATTTTCCTTCTCACTTATGAAGAACTATTGCTGAGATGTTCACAAAAAATCAGAACATTTTGAGGGTTAAGTATACAAAAATTATATTTTCATTCGTGACATAATTTCATACTGAGATGTTTCAGAATAAAATTAAATATATCTTCAGCAATGAGTTTTGTAAAAATGTCAGCCCATTGATGGTATGTGTCTATAAATTTTAAGAAAAGAATCCCCTCCTGAGTGTAGTCCCTAATGAAATGGTATTTAATTTCTATATGGTCAGCCCTAGAATGTAAAATAGGATTTTTAGAAAGACAAATAGTAGAAGTCTTATTACAGAGCATATGAATGTTACTCTCGTATTACGATAATCTTCAAGCTAACTTTTCATCTAGAGCATCTGAGTACTGCATTCAGCTGCAACTATTTATTCAGCCTCAGTAGTTGATAGTGCAATGGTGGATTTTCTTTTGCTGGACCAAGATATTAAGTTGTCTTTCATAAGCTGACAGCTTCCAGAAGTGTTTTTTCTTTCTATTCTATCTCCATCAAAGTATGCATCACAATGTCCTACTAATTTATATTCTTTGGATTTTCTATAACAAAGACTAAGATTAGTAGTACCTTTCATATACTTAAAAATTCACTTAACTACTGTTAAGTGAGATTCTCTGGGATGTGATTGGAATCTAGCACATAGACAAACGCTATAGAGAATATTAGGTCTTGTAGTAGTTAAACAAATGAGAGAGACAATCATACCTCTGTAGAGCTTCTATTCTACTATCTTACTTACCTCTTCTTTTTCCAGAATGCATGTACGATACATTGGAGTTTTGGATGGTTTACTTTCTGACATATCAAATTTCTTCAGAAGTTCTTTAACATATTTTCTTTGATGTATAAAGGTTCCTTCTGGAGTTTGATTAATTTGAATTCCCCAAAAGAACTGGAGTTCTCCCATTAGTCTCATTTCAAATTCTACCTGCATAGACTTTGAAAATTCTTTTCCCAACGAGGCTTTAGTAGATCCAAATATAATATCATCTATGTAAATTAAAATATTGTTTTTAAATGTTTTATAGAATAAAGTTGTGTCCATTTTTCCTATGGTAAATTATTTTTCTAAAATAAAGTTACTTAGTCTTTCATACTGTTGTACCCCAAAATTTGCCCTCCCATATTCTTCAAAGTTTGCCAAGTCAAAGCTTCAAAATTCCCCAAGGGTTGCACAGTGTAAGAGCCTCCTGAACAGTCAAAATTAGGGTTTTGGTTCTGATCAAGAAAATGAAGTTTCCAAGGGTCCAATCAAGTCCCACATTCCAATAAATATGGTCAAGCATCCTCATACCAAGTTTCAAGACTTTCAGCACAAAATTGCACAGTCAAAAACCCTAATTGCACTACAGTCAACTGTAGGGGCAAAATGGTCATTTGACAGTCAAAAGTCCAAATTTTTGGTCAACATCTCATTTTGAAGCCACAAACATCATTTGATCAATGCTTGATCATGATTCTCAAAGCTTGGCTCAAAAATCATCAAGATGCAAAAGTTTCCTTATTTGGACAATTGAAAAAGTCAACTGTAAATTGACCAGGGCATAACTTTCACATGGATTATCAGAAAAATTTCATCCAAAGCTCATTTTGAAGAGAAAGAAATTTCCTACAACTCCTCTTCATACTCCAAGTCCAAGAAATGCTCTCACAAAAAGATATCAATTTCAACATTATAGGTCACTTTCAAAAGTCAACAAAAAGGGACTTTAAGTCAAAGGCCATAACTTGAGATTGGTAAATCAAAATGACATGGGACCAAAGGAATTGGTTAGAGGACTCAAAGACCTTTCCAAAATGTCCAAGAACATGAGCAAAGCTTACAAATTGAGCAAGTTATGCCTTGTGGAAGTTGGGAAATTTTTGGATATTTTGAAAAGTCAACATTGATTCAAATGACCTAAAATTGCTAATGGGCCTCTTTTTCTTCCACAATTCATTATCCAAGACATGCACACGACCATTTGGCCCAAAGGGAAGTTTTTTATTATATTTATTTATTTATTTGAATTTTTTATTACAATTAATTCATTTAAACTAAATAAAATATGAAAAAATACTAAACTAATGAAATCAAATCTTTTTGTGCAGAAAATACTCTCATTGGACACTCAAGATTCGTGCATAATAATTTTTGGAAGGTTTTGTCATGATTTGATATCAAATTGCATGAAAAAGATTGAAAAACTAATGCCATAAAAAATCAAATATTGCACAATCAATTCAAGGATTCTTTGATCAAGTTTTCAAACCTAAATCATTCATACATATACAAGCAAGCTAACCCTCGTGCAAAAGGACTCTAAGCTGCGCAGAAAAAGCATATGCAAATTTGGAATTTTTCAAGAAAACTCCAAATCTGAAAACCAATTTCCAGGACGATTCAAGGCCAAAGATCAATTCCATTAGCTTGCTGAGGCTTCAAAGAAGGGATTTGGATCAAAAACTACAAGCTTTCGTGCCCAGAAACGTGAGAACGATCTCACCTGTACAGAAAAAAATTTCATATTCGTGCATCTCAGTTCATGCATCTTTTGTAATTTTTAACGCTTGGTTTATGTTCATTATTCAATTCTGAAGCTAACTGTGTGGTTTAATTTTGTTTTTGTACACTATGGAAGGATTCACCATTAACAATATTTAGGGTTTTGCAAGCTTTGAATTGGGCATTTCCAAACGCGGTAAAATTAGACCACCATAGTACCATGAATGGACTCAGTGCTCTTAGACGAAAACAATGGCGCCCTCGCGCCTAATTTATGAGGCCCCAGGGGCTATTCGTTATTTTTCAGAAAGGTGCCTATGAGAATGGTGTAAAACCGTTTCTAATAGTTTTCATGTTTCAGGAAAAATAAAGCCAAAGAGGAAGACGATGATGTGTAGAGCATTGGTTGGTCCGTTCAAAATCTCGCGCGAAAAAAGAAGCATTGATGTTTGTTTGTTTTATTATATTTATTGATTATATTATTTACAGATAAACAAGGCAGCATGGTTGGCAAGCGTGTATGTTGGTAAACCATAGGACCTGGGTTCGAGTCCCAGGTTCCCACCCCCTTTCATATTATTTTGCACTTAATGTTTCCATGCAGTTTCACCCTTAAAGAGCATCGTGCGTCCACAAAATCTATCCATCCACGTGCCCAATGGAGACGATCAGAAGGCCACGATCTGAGGAACACGGTGAACCATAGTCAACGCTTGGGCACGCTACTGGAAAGTCAATCAGGCCAGGCTTATTTGGGCTCAAATTGATGGACTTCACCCTCCAAATTAGGGGCAGACCCCCTTTAGGTTTGCAAACCTTTTTTATTATTCTTTATTTTTTCATTATTTTTTTTACTTTCTTTTAATTATTGTCTTTTATTAGTTTAATATTTTCATAATATATAAAAACACAAAAAAAAAATCAAAAAAGAGAAAAATTAATAAATATTTTTATTTTAGTATTTTTTTTAATAAATTGCATTAATTCATTTAGTTTTAATTTAGGGTTTAATCTTAACATTTTTTTCAATAAAAACCTAAAATTGGTAGAATTAGGGTTTATAATAATTTTTATCCCTTTTTTCTTTTTTCTTTCATAATAATTAAATATTTCCTATTATTTATTTTTTATAATTAAATGGCATGTAAAATAATTAGGGTTAATTTTAGGTTAAACTTTAATATGTTTTCATAATAAAATAAAAATTGTAGAATTGGGTTTAATTGCATTAAATTCTCCTAAATACCAAAAAATACCAAAAACAATTCCTTTTCTTTTTAATTTTAATTAATTTAATCATTTAAGCTAATTTTGCAAAAAGGGTCCAACGCCCTCGTTTCAACTTTAATTCCAATTCGCATATTTATTTTCTATTCTTTATAATATTTATGTACCTCTCCCAAGGCCATGTAACATTTTAATCTTTCGCATTTTTAATTCTTTATTTTTCTGTCAAATCGGGTTCAAGAAATTTTGGCGATGTGGACCCGCGCCTTTTGTAATAGCTTAGAATCTTTACCTTTTCTCGCACTTTTAACTGTTAATCAAGGCATGCAAGAATGAATGGACAAAAATAAAAACAAACGATAGATCACTTTGACATGACAAGATAAATACAAATGAAAACGACACACAAATCACACACCACTCCTAGGGTACGCCTCACTGTTGCCTTGCCTCGAAAGGTGATCGTCGAGTAGAGGATGTCTTAGTAAGTCCTCATGATCCGGGAACCTGGCATGAGGGTAGCTTCTAAGGTGTCTTCCCATTGCTCTGGTGATCACCATGTCCCGAACCTCGAATTGACCCGAACACCTCCAACGGTGGTGCTACCTACCTCTCAATGGTGGGATGGCACTACTTTAAGGACATCTACACAGACGAATTCCTTAGGGTAGGTAGACGACTCTAGATACTTGCTCTAATTTCAAAACAAATTCAAAAATACTTTTCACACCAACACATTTTCAAAAAGCTTTCGAAAGCAATTTTTCAAACACTCTTGAGGACTGATACAAGAGTCGAACTGGAATTTTCAAAGAAACTTTTTAAAACCCACAGTTGAAAAGCAAACAAACCATTTTTGAAAACACAATGAGCAAGTATCTAAGAGCCCATGGATAACCATGGATAGAAAGGGTGCTAACACCTTCCCTTTCTATAATCTACCTCCCGAACCGAGAGCAATCTCTTTAAGGAATTTTTCTGTGCTTTTGTCCTTTCCATTTGGAGAAAATAAAAGACGGTGGCGACTCTTGCTTCTGCGACATTTCGCGAACCAGCGTTAAACAGTCAGTTCCAGATCCACCAATCACAGAACTGGCGACTCTGCTGGGGACTTAACTTAAAGTGAGGTGTACCTTGGGGTTAGTTCATAACTGTGTTTTCAATTGTATTGACTTGCTTGCTTTAAAATTGTGGGACTGTCTTGGGAGTTCTATAGATCCTAACCCGGATCTGGGAGATACCTTCTTAGAAAGTAGCAACAAGGCTGTGAGGGAACTGTGCGGGGTATACCAACATGGTTGAAACAGTCTGCTACGTTGATGTGGCACTTTGGTGTGTATCGGTAACCCTTGAGTTTAGTCAAGGAGAGTACGGGGCCTCCGTGTGGTGTCATGAAGCATCAACAGACCTTAGGAACCTTAATTGAACTATCTTGGCCTCCCTAGGGTAGTGAGATAACTGACTTTGGTGCAGTCCGAGGTTGGTTGATACTCGATACTACACTCAATTGAGGATTGCTTTCCTGAAATATTTCGGTCGCCAGTTCAGTGGCTAAATCGAAACGATGAACAATGAAAGCAATCCAGTGATATTGGGACCCTTAGAACCCGGTTACTTCCGATAGGACAGGTTGAGCCCACCAACTTCAAGAGGGTAATACCCAGACCCCATGCTGGCCTAAACTCTAAGGGTTTCTCTTGTATGACTTGCGTGCCTTCAAACTTGGATTACTTGCATTCTTGTTATCTGACATCTGAACTTCTTGCAGGTTTTGTTTATAGTCCTTAACTAGGACTCATAACAGGGTTTACTGAATTTCCTGCAGGTTTTGTCCATAGTCCTTAACTAGGACTCATAACAAGGTTTACCGAGTTTCTTGCAGGTTTTGTTTATAGTCCTTAATTGGGACTCATAACAGAGTGTACTAAGTTTCTTGCAGGTTTTGGTTTGCAGTCCTTAATAAGGGATCATAACAGGGCTTATCCATATTACCCCCTGCATCATGACATCATACCATTGCATACATCCTAATCCATTTCAAGGATCTCAAGGGCTTGTGATGCAGGTCATGGTGAATCAACTATCCCAGCAAGGGGCAAAGAGGATTTATTTTCCTCTAGCCAAGGTTGTCAGGGGCTATGACCCACTTGATATGGTGAGCTCTGACTCCTGAAGAAGGTTCCCCTAGCCAAGGTTGTTTGGAAAGTAAAATAAGGTTGATGACTTAAGTCAGGGGCTATGACCCACTTGATATGGTGAGCCTCTGACCCTTGGAAGAAAAGCTCTCAACAAATATGAAATTCTTTCAATCAAGCTACCGGATCCAAATGCTAACAAATTTTCTTGTTTACCCCGCGAGGTCCTTGAAAACATTACATGCATGACATACTCATCATTGCATAACAGGTATCCTTGTTGCAGGTCACTTACCTTTCTCGCTGTTTATTTCAGCAATGGCTTCACAATCAGATAACCAGGACCTTCACACTCAAGAGACTCAGTTTAAGGATATCTTCCTAAGCCTATCCAAGGGGCAGGAAGAGTTGAGGACACTCCTCATGGGGAATCTGATCAGAAAGAGTCCTGAAGAGGACAAGGATGAGCAGCTAAAGCGTCTACAAGCTGAGGTAGACACATTGAAAACCCAGATGCTGGGGCAAAGGGCCCTCATTCAAGGTTTAGCTCAGGAGCAAAGAGAGCTGAGGGCCATGATCAGTCAGCTTCCTCAAGGCATGAAGCAACCAGTCCGAGTCAGGGGCCAGGTCTTTGATCAGCTTCCAAGAGGACAAGAGTCTGGTAAGGGGAAAAATAGACCTCTTCAAATTGCTACCACTTCACTGGTCCAACCACAACCTTTCCCGGAGCAAAGGGTTGATCAGAGTGAGCCAAACAAGCCCAGGAGGCAATTTACCCAGCTCAACATGTCACTGTCTCAAGCCCTACAACACTTGTTGAGAATGAATCTGATTACATTAAGGGACCCCCCTAAGAATCAGAATACAGCGTCACCAAAGTATAATCATAACGCCTGCTGCGCTTATCATTCCGACAGCCCGGGGCATAATACAAACGACTGTTGGTCTCTGAAGAACAAGATTTAGGACCTGATTGACGAAGGAGCAGTGGAATTCACCCAAGATGGTCAGGCCGAGTTCTTCTACTACCCCTGCAGACTCACCATTTGAAGTGACAAATCCTGAGACTAGAAAACTTTTGTTCATTCGAATGTTCAAGTTGCGGTTTTCTTTTGTTCAAACATTTACTCATGTTAAACATTGTTATTCCATTAATGCATCGCATATGTCTGTTCTGAAACAATATATTCGTATTCACTAAATGCAAATTATTTTCATATTTTTTCTGATGTCAACCCCAGTTAATAATTCTAAGCCTCTTGAGGGAGGATGACGAAAACGATATCACAATCTACAGTATGCTTTTGAACAGACCCCGCTGATGAGGTACAGGCATTGTTTCAATCCCTAAACACTGGAGTTATAAGGATGATAATCCCTCGTCAACCCCTCTGAGCCAAAGAAGTAGGAGTTTTTCTTTTCGAAATTTAAAACCCTTAATCATAACCTGGGGCAGGGTAGTCTCTCAGTTGATCCAAGTGCATAACAAAGGGCACCAAAGAGGTCCTTATAAAAAAAAAGACAATGATGGTTTCGAACAATCATACAGACAGGCAGTCATTACTTCTCAAAATAAAAACCCATTAAGTCAAAACCCATGAAGGAGACTTACAAAACTGGGGGCATCCCGCTGACTGTGATTCCAAAAAAGGAAACAGTTCAGGCAAAAAAGAAAGGGATAACAAAAAAATCAGAAAGAGGTCTTACAAACCCTCAACAAAAACAAAAATGACTGCCTATTCAGAATAAATCATCAATATCTGAACCATCATTGGAACATCAGGACAAAAACTCAAATAAGGTCTAACGCACGATCAGCTGAGTTTAGGATTGAAGAACATCACGAAGAGCGGGTGGGTACAAATAATTTGAGCCTTTATCCTTTGTTTCTTAAACCGTGAACCAGGCCACGTTATAACCCTTAAAAGTCCTAGCTGAAGCATGGGTTAGTTCGAAAGCATACTGTTACCAAAGGTATCCTGACTCCTTAAGGTTCACTATAAAGAAGGAGTTGACATCACGTTTTACAAACATTCATTTGTTTTATGAAAAAGAATTCATTTTCAAAATCTTCAAGACAGACATAAGCTTTGCATTTTTAACATAAATTTGTTTGCATATGACCTTTTGTTTGAACAGCAGGAAAATTCGCACGACGAATGCCTAATGAACAGAAGCACTTCCAATCAAGGGGCATGACATGATCATGGTCCATTATCTGGGGCAATCCAATCAAGATTCGGAGAATCTCTCAAAGGCAAAAATAGCCTAGGGCAAATCTCCGCCTGAGTCGCTTGGGGCATCTCAACAACGAATCTTGCCTGATCAAACATCTTCTGGTGGCATGACAGAACACTTCTAACAGGGGCAACTCCCTACATTCTGAGAGCATGGACATAGTCGAAAAATACTACGCATAATCAAAGACCCGCTAGGTTGACATACCTAGGCAAAAATTAGGGCTTCCCGGTGAACCAAAAGGGTTCGGGCAAAATGAAGGGATGAAATGAAAAGATCTGTACACCCGGCAAGTCGAAAACCTGAAAAGGCGGCTTGGGCAAAAATGGGTATCCCGGTGGACTGAAAACTCGAAAGGGCGGTCCAGGCAAAAATTAGGGATTTAAGCGTACGACTATGTCTTGTCATCTTGTCACCTACCTACCAGAAGGAGGTTTATCCTTCAACAACTACCAAGCACCTCCACAGGTATCTTCCTCTCCCACATCAGAAACAGGGGCAATAAAGAGTTGTCTAAGCAATCTGATTGTTCGGTCCTCCAAGGTATCAAGGTAGGTTCCGTTGAAGAACATAACCAATACAGCTCAATACTTCCCCAGGAGAGTCCAATCCAGTTTCCCCAAGAGAGTTGGAATCCACCTCCCCAATCAGTAAGCTTATCCCCAGTAGATTCTGGAAGCTTACCCTCGCAGAGCACGAACGCGTCTCCCGGCTTTATTCAAAGAGTTATTTCCTTACTAGGATATAACTGGGTTATCCTCAGCCAAAAGCCACGGAAAGATCGTCGTCGACAAAATCTTCTTATCCCCAGCGAAGTCTAGTAACACTTCCAATACAACAAGGGTATCCCCAGCCAGTTATTATCAACAATTCAACAAGGTATCTTTCTCCCCACAGAGTATTGCTTCCCAGCAAGATTGCTGGAGTACTTTCCTCCCCGCAGAGTTATTCCATTCGCCAAGTTTATTCCCCAACGGAGTTATCTTCTCCCAACCGGTATCCTTGCAATTATCATCCCCAGCGGAAGCAAAATCCATTCTCCAACATCAGCCCAGGAGTGACTTCCCGGCACCCGTCAAGGATTTACTTTCCTAGACGAAAAAATACATTCATAAACATCTTCATACATTATAGCATGCATATACGCATCATGAACATACAATCTCACGTATTCAGAGAGCATCTCGCATGTCATACCACATGACATCGCATACAACTAACGTTTGTCTTTTCAGGACAAAAGTACAAAATGATTACTATCAATGGTCGCAACTAAAGATCCGATTCCTGAATCTTTCCAGGGTGTATCCGTTGAAGACTAGCATTACCAGATCCGATTCCTGTATCTTGCCAGGGTGTGTCTGAAGAGTTCGAGGATCCGATGCCTGAATCTTGCCAGGGTGTATCCGTTGAAGACTAGCATTACCAGATCCGATTCCTGTATCTTGCCAGGGTGTGTCTGAAGAGTTCGAGGGTCTGATGCCTGAATCTTTCCAGGGTGTATCCGTTGAAGACTAGCATTACCAGATCCGATTCCTGTATCTTGCCAGGGTGTGTCTGAAGAGTTCGAGGATCCGATGCCTGAATCTTGCCAGGGTGTATCCGTTGAAGACTAACATTACCAGATCCGATTCCTGTATCTTGCCAGGGTGTGTCTGAAGAGTTCGAGGATCCGATACCTGAATCTTGCCAGGGTGTATCCGTTGAAGACTAGCATTACCAGATCCGATTCCTGTATCTCGCCAGGATGTGTCTGAAGAGTTCGAGGATCTGATACCTGAATCTTGCCAGGGTGTATCCGTTGAAGACTAGCATTACCAGATCCGATTCCTGTATCTTTCCAGGGTGTGTCTGAAGAGTTCGAGGGTCCGATGCCTGAATCTTGCCAGGGTGTATCCGTTGAAGACTAGCATTACCAGATCCGATTCCTGTATCTTGCCAGGGTGTTTCTGAAGAGTTCGAGGATCCGATGCCTGAATCTTGCCAGGGTGTATCCGTTGAAGACTAACATTACCAGATCCGATTCCTGTATCTTGCCAGGGTGTGTCTGAAGAGTTCGAGGATCCGATACCTGAATCTTGCCAGGGTGTATCCGTTGAAGACTAGCATTACCAGATCCGATTCCTGTATCTCGCCAGGATGTGTCTGAAGAGTTCGAGGATCTGATACCTGAATCTTGCCAGGGTGTATCCGTTGAAGACTAACATTACCAGATCCGATTCCTGTATCTTTCCAGGGTGTGTCTGAAGAGTTCGAGGATCCGATGCCTGAATCTTGCCAGGGTGTATCCGTTGAAGACTAGCATTACCAGATCCGATTCCTGTATCTTGCCAGGGTGTGTCTAAAGAGTTCAAGGATCCGATGCCTGAATCTTGCCAGGGTGTGTCCGTTGAAGACTAACATTACCAGATCTGATTCCTGTATCTTTCCAGGGTGTGTCTGAAGAGTTCGAAGATCCGATGCCTGAATCTTGCCAGGGTGTATCCGTTGAAGACTAACATTACCAGACTCGATTCTTGTATCTCGCCAGGGCACGTCTGAAGAATTCGAAGATCCGATTCCTGTAACCAGTCAGGACATATCTACACAAAGCATCTGAAGACCACCTCCTGCAACATGTCAGGTACTCATTTTTCTTTTGCAGGTACGCAAGTTCTCGCTAAGGAATCTCTTACGCGATCAACATCCAGATGGCATCTATAAGCCCATCATCCTATTCATCAATCTCTAAATGGCATCTATAAGCCCATTTCCACCATCACGGCTACCATGTGAGCGCAAATTTCTGGGCACTCTAGTGTTCAATCATCTTCCACCCTCGGATTACGAAAGGCATGTCAGCCAATCTGCATCCTCAAGTCTAAGAAGATTGAACAGGGGCAACTGTTGTACCCCAAAATTTGCCCTCCCATATTCTTCAAAGTTTGCCAAGTCAAAGCTTCAAAATTCCCCAAGGGTTGCACAGTGTAAGAGCCTCCTGAACAGTCAAAATTAGGGTTTTAGTTCTGATCAAGAAAATGAAGTTTCCAAGGGTCCAATCAAGTCCCACATGCCAATAAATATGGTCAAGCATCCTCATACCAAGTTTCAAGACTTTCAGCACAAAATTGCACAGTCAAAAACCCTAATTACACTACAGTCAACTGTAGGGGCAAAATGGTCATTTGACAGTCAAAAGACCAAATTTTTGGTCAACATCTCATTTTGAAGCCACAAACATCATTTGATCAATTATTGATCATGATTCTCAAAGCTTGGCTCAAAAATCATCAAGATGCAAAAGTTTCCTTATTTGGACAATTAAAAAAGTCAAATGTAAATTGACCAGGGCATAACTTTCACATGGATTATCCGAAAAATTCCATCCAAAGCTCATTTTGAAGAGAAAGACATTTCCTACAACTCCTCTTCATACTCCAAGTCCAAGAAATGCTCTCACAAAAAGTTATCAATTTCAACATTATAGGTCACTTTCAAAAGTCAACAAAAAGGGACTTTAAGTCAAAGGACATAACTTGCGATTGGTAAATCAAAATGACATGGGACCAAAGGAATTGGTTAGAGGACTCAAAGACCTTTCCAAAATGTCCAAGAACATGAGCAAAGCTTAAAAATTGAGCAAGTTATGCCTTGTGGAAGTTGGGAAATTTTTGGATATTTTGAAAAGTCAACATTGATTCAAATGACCTAAAATTGCTAATGGGCCTCTTTTTCTTCCACAATTCATCATCCAAGACATGCACACGACCATTTGGCCCAAAGGGAAGTTTTTTATTATTTTTATTTATTTATTTGAATTTTTTATTACAATTAATTCATTTAAACTAAATAAAATATGAAAAAATTACTAAACTAATGAAATCAAATCTTTTTGTGCAGAAAATACTCTCATTGGACACTCAAGATTCGTGCATAATCATTTTTGGAAGGTTTTGTCATGATTTGATATCAAATTGCATGAAAAAGATTGAAAAACAAATGCCATAAAAAATCAAATATTGCACAATCAATTCAAGGATTCTTTGATCAAGTTTTCAACCCTAAATCATTCATACATATACAAGCAAGCTAACCCTCGTGCAAAAGGACTCTAAGCTGCGCAGAAAAAGCATATGCAAATTTGGAATTTTTCAAGAAAACTCCAAATCTGAAAACCAATTTCCAGGACGATTCAAGGCCAAAGATCAATTCCATTAGCTTGCTGAGGCTTCAAAGAAGGGATTTGGATCAAAAACTACAAGCTTTCGTGCCCAGAAACGTGAGAACGATCTCACCTGTACAGAAAAAAATTTCATATTCGTGCATCTCAATTCATGCATCTTTTGTAATTTTTAACGCTTGGTTTATGTTCATTATTCAATTCTGAAGCTAACTGTGTGGTTTAATTTTGTTTTTGTACACTATGGAAGGATTCACCATTAACAATATTTAGGGTTTTGCAAGCTTTGAATTGGGCATTTCCAAACGCGGTAAAATTAGACCACCATAGTACCATGAATGGACTCAGTGCTCTTAGACGAAAACAATGGCGCCCTCGCGCCTAATTTATGAGGCCCCAGGGGCTATTCGTTATTTTTCAGAAAGGTGCCTATGAGAACGGTGTAAAACCGTGTCTAATAGTTTTCATGTTTCAGGAAAAATAAAGCCAAAGAGGAAGACGATGATGTGTAGAGCATTGGTTGGTCCGTTCAAAATCTCGCGCGGAAAAAGAAGCATTGACGTTTGTTTGTTTTATTATATTTATTGATTATATTATTTACAGATAAACAAGGCAGCATGGTTGGCAAGCGTGTATGTTGGTAAACCATAGGACCTGGGTTCGAGTCCCAGGTCCCCACCCCCTTTCATATTATTTTGCACTTAATGTTTCCATGCAGTTTCACCCTTAAAGAGCATCGTGCGTCCACAAAATATATCCATCCACGTGCCCAATGGAGACGATCAGAAGGCCACGATCTGAGGAACACGGTGAACCATAGTCAACGCTTGGGCACGCTACTGGAAAGTCAATCAGGCCAGACTTATTTTGGCTCAAATTGATGGACTTCACCCTCCAAATTAGGGGCAGACCCCCTTTAGGTTTGCAAACCTTTTTTATTATTCTTTATTTTTTCATTATTTTTTTTACTTTCTTTTAATTATTGTCTTTTATTAGTTTAATATTTTCATAATATATAAAAACACAAAAAAAAAATCAAAAAAGAGAAAAATTAATAAATATTTTTATTTTAGTATTTTTTTTTAATAAATTGCATTAATTCATTTAGTTTTAATTTAGGGTTTAATCTTAACATTTTTTTCAATAAAAACCTAAAATTGGTAGAATTAGGGTTTATAATAATTTTTATCCCTTTTTTCTTTTTTCTTTCATAATAATTAAATATTTCCTATTATTTATTTTTTATAATTAAATGGCATGTAAAATAATTAGGGTTAATTTTAGGTTAAACTTTAATATGTTTTCATAATAATATAAAAATTGTAGAATTAGGTTTAATTGCATTAAATTCTCCTAAATACCAAAAAATACCAAAAACAATTCCTTTTCTTTTTAATTTTAATTAATTTAATCATTTAAGCTAATTTTGCAAAAAGGGTCCAACGCCCTCGTTTCAACTTTAATTCCAATTCGCATATTTATTTTCTATTCTTTATAATATTTATGTACCTCTCCCAAGGCCATGTAACATTTTAATCTTTCGCATTTTTAATTCTTTATTTTTCTGTCAAATCGGGTTCAAGAAATTTTGGCGATGTGGACCCGCGCCTTTTGTAATAGCTTAGAATCTTTACCTTTTCTCGCACTTTTAACTGTTAATCAAGGCATGCAAGAATGAATGGACAAAAATAAAAACAAACGATAGATCACTTTGACATGACAAGATAAATACAAATGAAAACGACACACAAATCACACACCACCCCTAGGGTACGCCTCACTGTTGCCTTGCCTCGAAAGGTGATCGTCGAGTAGAGGATGTCTTAGTAAGTCCTCATGATCCGGGAACCTGGCATGAGGGTAGCTTCTAAGGTGTCTTCCCATTGCTCTGGTGATCACCATGTCCCGAACCTCGAATTGACCCGAACACCTCCAACGGTGGTGCTACCTACCTCTCAATGGTGGGATGGCACTACTTTAAGGACATCTACACAGACGAATTCCTTAGGGTAGGTAGACGACTCTAGATACTTGCTCTAATTTCAAAACAAATTCAAAAATACTTTTCATACCAACACATTTTCAAAAAGCTTTCAAAAGCAATTTTTCAAACACTCTTGAGGACTGATACAAGAGTCGAACTGGAATTTTCAAAGAAACTTTTTAAAACCCACAGTTGAAAAGCAAACAAACCATTTTTGAAAACACAATGAGCAAGTATCTAAGAGCCCATGGATAACCATGGATAGAAAGGGTGCTAACACCTTCCCTTTCTATAATCTACCTCCCGAACCGAGAGCAATCTCTTTAAGGAATTTTTTTGTGCTTTTGTCCTTTCCATTTGGAGAAAATAAAAGACGGTGGCGACTCTTGCTTCCGCGACATTTCGCGAACCAGCGTTAAACAGTCAGTTCCAGATCCACCGATCACACATACCAAGCTCTAGGATTTTGTTTTAGACCATATAACGATTTCTTAATTTTATAAACATACTCTAGATGTTTTGTGTTTCCAAAGCCAGGGGGTTGGTGCACATATACTTCTTCATCAAAGTAAACATTTAAAAAGGCACTTTTGATATCCATCTGATAGAGAGTAATGTCATTATTTATAGCAAATGAAATTAAAAGTATGATAGATTCTAACTTGGCGACTGAAGCAAAGGTCTATGTATAGTCTATCCCTTCTTGTTGACTATAACCTTGTGCAACCAGTCGTGCTTTGTTTCTGACGACTTCTCCTTGTTCACTTAGCTTGTTCGTGAAGACCCATTTAGTTCAAATGATATTGAAGCTTTTTGGTTTCAGAACTAGATCCCATACATCGTTTCTGGTAAATTGATTTAGTTCTTCCTACATTGCAAGTATCCAATCATTGTCTTGAAGTGCTTCATCTATGGAAGTTAGTTCGATCAGAGTTACCAATCCCATGAGAGACTCTTCAGTATTTCTGAACGTAGATCTTGTTCTGATTGGATCATCCTTCTTCAGTAATCTGAGATATTCTTCTCATACTAACATTCCCCAATCTTTCGTGCCAGAACCATTACTCGTTATTAACAAACATAAGTCATTTTACATCCTGACTCTTTAGTTCATAAAGTTTATTCTTATAAATGTTGTTCTTTCTCTTACTACTAAAAAGATTGTTCCATCTTTCTAACTAACTGCTTTGCAAAAATATTGATTAAAGATTATATCATAACTATTGTCACTTAATTGACTTATGAACAACCGATTATGCACTAATCCATCTACTTAGAGAACATTAGTTATAGAGAGAAATGTATTGTTACCAATAGTTCCAGAGCCAATGGATTTTCCTTTATGATTGCCTCCAAAATCTACGTAACCTCCATATTTAAGTTCCATACTTTGGAACATATTATTTATTCCCCTCACGTGTCAAGTGCATCCAAAGTCCATGTACCAAGACTAGTGTTTCAAATTTGATATTAAAGACATCGGTAACGTAGATGATTTTGTTCTTAGGTACCCATATATTTTTGGGTCCTTATTGGTTAGAGTTTCCAAAATTATGATTGAATTTTGGTTTATCATAAGAGTTCACAGAATAAGATTCACTAGTGTATTTTATGTCTTGTATGTGTCCATATGTGAAATGTGTGTCCAGGGGTGTGTGTTTTATGACCATTTCATCAACTTGTTTTGGTTGGTATGGTACTTCCCCTTTTGCTTTCACATATCCTATATATTTCCTGCCGTTTTGGCTAACTCCATAGATCATTGAGGCCATCTTGCTTCTACCTATGTTTCTTGATAGAAATTTTTGAAAGCTGTGATCATGTTCTTTTATGATATTATTAGAACTAGTTGAAACTTCTGGAACAAATTCTATCTGAACTAGTAGAAATTTTAATTAAGGATTTTTCATTTTTAAGTTTAAATTAATTTCTTTTAGCTCATAGTTTTATGTTTTTAGTCTCCTAGTTTCTTCAGTTTTAGATACTAGACCATGTTTCAGACAAAATATCTTCTAATTGAGATCCAGAGAATTTTTGAGAATGCCTCTTATGAATCTGATTCAGATTATGTATGTATTTGTGTATTCTAATTTGCTGGCCATTAATACTATATTGGCTCGTTCATCTTCTGATTCAGGTTCCGCTTCAGAAGACTCCGAGTCATCCCATGTTGCCATAAGACTTCTCTTCTTTTCTTTGATAAACTTATTTTTCGGCTTTTCTTTCAGAAGTTTAGGGAAATTGCTTTTGTAGTGACCTGGCTCTTTTCATTCGTAAAACACGATGTATTTGTTGCTATAATTTCTATATCCAGAGGATGATTCAGAGTGATTACCTAATCTTCTAGGGTTATCTAAATTTCCTTTGTTTGTGTTTCCATAGCGTATTGACTCTTTTGGAGAGAAGAGATAATTTGTCTTCTTCTGATGAGGATCCACCAGAGCTTTCTTCTTCATCCTGAAAAGCTTTAGTTTCATATTTTTTATTAGACTTAAGGGCAAGAGACTTACCTTTCTTCTGGGGCTCATCTTGTTCTATCTCTATCTCGTGACTTCTCAGAGAGCTGATTAGTTCCTCTAGTGATATGGTGTTCAGATTCTTGGCTAATTTTAAAGATATGACCATAGGTCTCAACTTCTTGGGTAAGCTTCTGACAATTTTCTTTACATGATCTACTATGGAGTATTCTTTGTCCAGAACTTTCAACCCAACAACCAGAATTTGAAACCTTGAGAAGATTGTCTCAATAGTTTCATCTTCTTCCATTTTGAAGGTTTCATACTTCTGAATAATTGTAAGAGCTTTTTTCTCTTTGACTTGTGTGTTTCCTTCATGCGTCATTTTTAGAGATTCAAACATGTTCTGAGTCGTTTCTCTGTTAGTGATTTTCTCATACTTAGTATATGAGATGGCACTCAAAAGGATTATTTTGGCTTTGTGATGGTTTCTAAACTCTTTCTTCGGTTCATCTGTCATCTTCTTTCTATCGATCTTCTGGCCTTTTGCATCGACTGGATGAGTGTAGCCATTAGTTACCACGTCACAGAGATCAGCGTCATGTACTAGAAAGAAACTCTCGATTTTGTCTTTCCATTAATCAAAGTTTTCTCCATCAAAGTTTTGCAGTCTGCCGCTGAATCTGTCCTTCTCATTATGGTTGTCGTTGTTGTTGTTTTGACTTGGTTCCACCATAGTGTTTTTCTTTCTTAGGATCTTTTTCTGACACCGTTAAGTGTTAGCACCCAGAACCAGGCGCTCTGATGCTAATTGAAGGATAGAAAAGCACATTAAAGGGGGTTTTTATTGGGGTTTTCAAAAAATTTAGGCTATAAAACACGTTGGTTATCCATGTTCGTTTTGAACTCAAAATTACTCCAGTACACAAGGCAAGGTGATTTCAGCTCTATGAATTTATGTCTTAATCCACTAATCACAAATGATTACAATTCATGAAGACAAATGTCAACATCTTCTTGATATCAAACCACAACTTGGTTTCTCAAGGAAATACAATTTAAAATAATTATACAATGTGTTTGAGTTTGCTTATAATAAGCTTTTTCACAACTGTGATGCTTACACAAATTTTAGTATAAAGACTATTTTTAACAGATAAAAAAGATGTGATAATTTAAGATAAAATGTTCGTATGCGTGTGATTTTTCCAGCTTTCATAGACCTATTTATATAGGTAAATTCATGTGACCGTTGGAGACATAATATTCAGATTTTGGAAGGTTGTTGATTTGGGATTTGATTTTCTTTCCAAAAATATAGATCTTGTTCTAGTCATAAAGTTTCCAACTGTTACTTTATAAATGCCATTAATGTGATGTCGGATCTACACCATCTCAGATTATCTTAAGCTAATTGATTGTTATCAAAACTTTGAATATGATAGTTACGTTTGAAGATTCTTTGTTCTTTGAGAACTTTATATATCAGAGTATAACCTGCAGCTTGGTGCTTCAGAAGTTTGATTGTCAGCATTAGAACTTCTCTTTCTTACGTGTTATTTTCGCTTCTCTTCAGAGCTTCTTATATGTTCTACTTCTTCATAGGTTCATATGTGATTTTTCACGTCATTAACTTTCTTGTTTTCATCACAACTTCTCTGTAAATTCAATCAAATGAATAGAGTGCAAAATTATTCTTCACAATAATTATAAATTTGTCATCATCAAAACTAATAATTGTATGTAGAACCAAACTATGTTTTAATAGTTCTTAGATGCTATAGGAAATGGCCAATATCAAGATACCATAAGGAGACATAGCACAAAAATTCATGAGACAATCACTAAGGAATGATGCTCAAAAACAACAAGTGAAATTAGAAAAATGTAGATCTTATTAGGTCACCATGTTTTTTGACAAATGATTTCCAACTAAATGGATCATAGGAGCATAACGAATTGAGATGAGAATAAATGTCAAGATCAACATTTAAACATTAGAAATAATGGACTCAAGGTTCTCAATAACAATCAACACATATTCATAAACTAAGTCAAAACAAATAGTGAATGTAAGGTAGAAACAAGTGTGTGATTGATTGATCATGGCATGGAGTATTAAATAAAATTGAAGTCAAAAGAAAACACATCATGTTAACACACTCTACGATCTCTAATCATCGCTAAGGAATCATCATTAAGACACACACAAAAGCTAATGCAAAAATTAGGTCATAAAAGTTAGTAGCTCAAGAAAGGATATAGATGGATAGAAGACATGATTAGATTATGTAAGACATACAAGTTAGTAGCACAAGGAATCTAAGATCAATCATTCAATCATTACAAACAATGGAAGAAATTTGCACATAAAGCATACAAGAGGGAAGACCATGAGAGGCAAGTAAACATTTGATCAAGGAAAAGTGAGTTAGTGGCATGAGAAAAATAGGAAAAGTAGATTATAATAAAATCAAGTCAGTAGCATATCATACACAAAATAGTAGCCTAAAACTATGCACATAAACCAACAATTGAAAGTATTTTTTCAAGACAAAACTCACATGGACACCTTCGCATCAAAAATAGGTTACAAAATAGGAAAATGACTTGTAAATTAATTTAAATTTAATTCCATCTTCATAAAGACTTATAAAAGTAAGAAACATGGTTTAAAAATCTTGGGTGAAAGAAAACGTTTTGTTTTGAAGTGCAAGCATTAGGACTAGTTGGAAAAAGACTCAAATTAGAGAGGTTTAACAAAATAATATGTGAAAGTAATGATATTAATGTTTAAAATTCTGTAAAAATTGTTTTCATAATTTCAATTCATCCAAGAACCTCAAACATGTTTTCTTTGAATTTTAGAAGTTGAAAAATTAAAAACTAATAATTGTGTGTAGAACCAAACTATGTTTTAACAGTTCTTAGATGCTATAGGAAATGGCCAATATCAATATACCATAAGGAGACATAGCACAAAAATTCATGAGACAATCACTAAGCAATGATGCTAAAAAACAACAAGTGGAATTAGAAAAATGTAGCTCTTATTAGGTCACCATGTTTGTTGACAAATCGGTGCCAACTAAATGGATCATAGGAGCATAAAGAATTGAGATGAGAATAAATGTCAAGATCAACATTTAAACATTAGAAATAATGGATCCAAGATTCTCAACAACAATCAACACATATTCATAAACTAAGTCAAAACAAAGAGTGAATGTGAGGTAGAAACAAGTGCTTGATTGATTGATCATGGAATGGAGTATTAAATAAAAGTGGAGTTAGAAGAAAACACATCATGTTAACACACTCTACGACCTCTAATCATCCCTAACGAATCATCTTTAAGACACACACAAAAGCTAATGCAAAAATTAGGTCATAAAAGTTAGTAGCTCAAGAAATGATATAGATGGATAGAAGACATGATTAGATTATGTAAGACATAAAATTTAGTAGCACAAGGCATCTAAGATCAATCATTCAATCATTACAAATAATGGAAGAAATTTGCACATAAAGCATACAAGAGGGAAGACCATGAGAGGCAAGCAAACATTTGATCAAGGAAAGGTGAGTTTGTGGCATGAGAAAAATAGGAAAAGTAGATTATAATAAGATCAAGTCAGTAGCATATCATACACAAAATAATAGCCTAAAACTATGAACATAAACCAAAAATTGAAATTATTTTTTCAAGACAAAACTCACATGGACACCTTTGCATCAAAAATAGGTTACAAAATAGGAAAATAACTTGTAAATTAATTTAAATTTAATTCCAACTTCCTAAAGACTTCTAAAAGTAAGAAACATGGTTTAAAAATATTGGATGAAAGAAAACGTTTTGTTTTGAAGTGAAAGCATTAGGACTAGTTGGAAAAAGACTCAAATTAGAGAGGTTTAACAAAATAATATGTGAAAGTAATGATATTAATGTTTAAAATTCTGTAAAAATTGTTTTCATGATTTCAATTTATCCAAGAACCTCAAACATGTTTTCTTTGAATTTTAGAAGTTGAAAAATTAAAAACTAATAATTGTATGTAGAATCAAACTATGTTTTAACAGTTCTTAGATGCTATAGGAAATGGCCAATATCAAGATACCATAAGGAGACATAGCACAAAAATTTATGAGACAATCACTAAGCAATGATGCTCAAAAACAACCAATGGAATTAGAAAAATGTTTCTCTTATTAGGTTAGGTCACCATGTTTGTTGGCAAATGAGTGCCAACTAAATGGATCATAGGAGCATAAAGAATTGAGATGAGAATAAATGTCAAGATCAACATTTAAACATTAGAAATAATGGACCCAAGATTCTCAACAACAATCAACACATATTCATAAACTAAGTCAAAACAAAGAGTGAATGTGAGGTAGAAACAAGTGCGTGATTGATTGATCATGGCATGGAGTATTAAATAAAAGTGAAGTTAGAAGAAAACACATCATGTTAACAAACTCTACGACCTCTAATCATCCCTAAGGAATCATCTTTAAGACACACACAAAAGCTAATGCAAAAATTAGGTCATAAAAGTTAGTAGCTCAAGAAATGATATAGATGGATAGAAGACATGATTAGATTATGTAAGACATAAAATTTAGTAGCACAAGGCATCTAAGATCAATCATTCAGTCATTACAAACAATGGAAGAAATTTGCACATAAAGCATACAAGAGGGAAGACCATGAGAGGCAAGCAAACATTTGATCAAGGAAAGGTGAGTTAGTGGCATGAAAAAATAGGAAAAGTAGATTATAATAAGATCAAGTCAGTAGCATATCATACACAAAATAATAGCCTAAAACTATACACATAAACCAACAATTGAAAGTATTTTTTCAAGACAAAACTCACATGGACACCTTTGTATCAAAAATAGGTTACAAAATAGGAAAATAACTTGTAAATTAATTTAAATTTAATTCCAACTTCATAAAGACTTCTAAAAGTAAGAAACATGGTTTAAAAATCTTGGATGAAAAAAAACATTTTATTTTGAAGTGCAAGCATTAGGACTAGTTGGAAAAAGACTCAAATTAGAGAGGTTTAGCAAAATAATATGTGAAAGTAATGATATTAATGTTTAAAATTCTGTAAAAATTGTTTTCATGATTTCAATTCATCCAAGAACCTCAAACATGTTTTCTTTGAATTTTAGAAGTTGAAAAATTAAAAACTAATAATTGTATGTAGAACCAAACTATGTTTTAACAGTTCTTAGATGCTATAGGAAATGGCCAATATCAAGATACCATAAGGAGACATAGCACAAAAATTCATGAGACAATCACTAAGCAATGATGCTCAAAAACAACAAGTGGAATTAGAAAAATGTAGCTCTTATTAGGTTAGGTCACCATGTTTGTTGACAAATATGTGCCAACTAAATGGATCATATGAGCATAAAGAATTAAGATGAGAATAAATGTCAAGATCAACATTTAAACATTAGAAATAATGGACTCAAGGTTCTCACCAACAATCAACACATATTCATAAACTAAGTCAAAACAAAGAGTGAATGTGAGGTAGAAACAAGTGCGTGATTGATTGATCATGGCATGGAGTATTAAATAAAAGTGAAGTCAGAAGAAAACACATCACGTTAACACACTCTACGACCTCTAATCATCCCTAAGGCATCATCATTAAGACACACACAAAAGTTAATGCAAAAAATAGGTCATAAAAGTTAGTAGCTCAAGAAAGGATATAGATCGGTAGAAGACATGATTAGATTATGTAAGACATACAAGTTAGTAGCACAAGGCATCTAAGATCAATCATTCAATCATTACAAACAATGGAAGAAATTTGCACATAAGGCATATAAGAGGGAAGACCATGAGAGGCAAGTAAACATTTGATCAAGGAAAATTGAGTTAGTGGCATGAGAAAAATAGGAAAAGTAGATTATAATAAGATCAAGTCAGTAGCATATCATACACAAAATAGTAGTCTAAAACTATGCACATAAACCAACAATTGAAAGTATTTTTTCAAGACAAAACTCACATGGACACCTTTGCATCAAAAATAGGTTACAAAATAGGAAAATGACTTGTAAATTAATTTAAATTTAATTACAACTTCATAAAGCTTTCTAAAAGTAAGAAACATGGTTTAAAAATCTTGGGTGAAAGAAAACATTTTGTTTTGAAGTGCAAGCATTAGGACTAGTTGGCAAAAGACTCAAACTAGAGAGGTTTAACAAAATAATATATGAAAGTAATGATATTAATGTTTAAAATTCTGTAAAAATTGTTTTCATGATTTAAATTCATCCAAGAACCTCAAACATGTTTTCTTTGAATTTTAGAAGTTGAAAAATTAAAAAAAGAATTGTTTCTTTATGCTTAAGCAAGAAAAGGGACCAAAGTCACCAATTAACTTCCACAAATTCTAAAAGCAAGCAAACTGAAATGTAAATTAAATTAAAAACCATGGAAAATTATTTTAATATCTAAGAAACACTAAACATATTTTTCTGAAATTTTATCATAAGAGGAAAAATTAAAACAGAAATTATTACAAAATGTAACAAAATTGGAAAAAAGAGTAACACAACTAACCAATTAATTTTATTAGAGTGTCACGAATATTGTAAAATAGGACAAAAATAATTTTCATGAAGTAGACTCAAAAGCAAACTCTGAATATTTTTTTTTTGGATTTTTTTTAGGTTAGTAAAAATTAGAAAATAAAATAAAAAATCTTAAAATATGATTAAAACACTTAATTATTCTATATGATATAATTATGTAATAAAATTCAAAATATGAAAATAGACTAAAAATGAAGTCTACAATATTTTTTTTGGTAATTTTTAAATCAAAGAAACTATTAGAATAAAATTGAAAAAAACAATAAAAAATAAAACAACATTCAAAATAGATCCAGATCTATTACTCCTATTGTATGCAAAAAGCGCTACATAAAAGATTCAAACATATTCAGATCTAAATTACAAGAAATCATGGATATGTTTAAAACAGAATCATCATACGATTTTCAGATCTAAATTTCTCTCTCAATTTCCAACCAAATTGAATGATCTAAACACCAAAATTGTTCACAAAACTACAAGGATTCACGTGATGTTCATGATTTTTTTAAATAATGCAATACCAAAGTAAAAAGTAAGCACAAAATCACTGATTCATGAGATTTTCACACAACTTGCAGATTACGATTCAAGCAATATTTCACACACAAATATACATTAGATCTAGAATCTGGCCAACTAAACCATTATGAACAAAATCTATAACAGAAATGCAAGCTGAAATTGTGGATTAAAGTTCAAAGGAACTTACCTCAAGTGTGAAAAATAAATTTACAATGCCTATGATCTTTCTCAATAGAAACCCGATAATCTTTTTTCCTTCTCTCCAAAGTAATCGTGCAAGCTTGGATTTGAAGAAAGCTTGAGTGAATTGAGAGAGAGAGAACACAAATTTTTTTGAATGAAGCAAGAGATTTGGATCTGTTTTTTGCAAAGGAGGGAGTGTGTGTATCCAGTGAATGAAGAATGAAGCTACTTATAAAGAGTTAGAAAGAGTGGAGAGGAAGTTTTTGTTGAGGGCAAGATGGACAATTGGCTTAATAGTCCTTTGAGGGCTCTTTTGTCCAAATAAAAATTGCACAAGGCAGATGCGTTTTGAGTTCACTTCTTGGTAGATTGCTTGCATTTTGAGGAGTGGATAAAGAATGAACTTTGAGTGAGTGAAGCAGGATGAGTGAGCTGGCATAAACTTGCATATGGGATGAAAACTGAGTGGAGAAAAGTTACCAATTTTGGTAAATATTGAGAAATTTGTGAGCATGCTTCTCTTGTGCATTGTTTGGCCTTATTTTGGAAATAGATATGATGAAATCATGATATGTATCGTGTGCATGAGGTACATGATAAAAATCATGCAGCAAAACTTTCTCACATGCATAAGAAAATCGTGCCTTGCCATTCAACTCCTTGGACCAACCATGAACAGTTCTCTATATCTCAACATTCCCTCGTGCGTTTTTCATACAAATGGGGCCTTTGAAAAGCTTTGATGATAACCTTCAATATTGATGTTGATGATAACTTGAAATGAAGCTTGCAAAGTGTAGAAAAATTGACACGAAAATATCAAGACTTGACTTGGCAGGCTTCCTGTGCACATATACCATGCCTTGTTATCCAAAATATTGACACATTATGCCCTTGGATTCACAACATTATAACTTTCTCTACAAAGATCAAAATGAAACAAACCTTGAACCAAAATTGAAGAGGACACAACAAACTCCAACTTTCATGCTTAACATTTTTTAAAATGAATATTAAATCCATGAGAAAAATGACCATGAACATGTGCCCACCACTTGTTTGGTGAAATGCATGCCTAGCACGCGCGTGACTTTGTAAAATGACATCTCAAGGCTTCAAATCCTAAGTATTGTATCTCTCTCAATATTGAACCAAATGAAATGATTCTTAAACCAAAATTGTAATGGAGACCTCAAACTTTAATTTTGATGTTGACAACTTTTTGAATTAAATTCGTTTGACACAAAAAAATGATCATGAAGAAATTAGGCCTTGTGCACATACTTTGAAAATTTACGAAGTGTCAAGATTCCTCCAAGCAAAATAACTTTCTTTCCCTTAATTTTTTGGACTTGGGCTGACAAGGACAAAGCTAAAGTACTTTTTCTTCTCTTTCCAACCATGTAGAATTTGCATTTTTTAAATAAAAAAAGAAAAAGTTATGAATTTTCAAAGTATAGTACTATGAACACTTAGAAACATTTCAAATATTCAAATGACTTCTTTGACAAGTTATCTTCAAATTCAACAATTCTCTTGATTTTCTTCCCTCAATGACCATGTAACATAAAAATATGGATGTTGAATTGCATGTTGACCAAAATTCCTCATGGTCAACATTTGTTTTTGTTGAGTTTTGCTCAAATGATTGTTTTACCCCCAATTGATCAATTGAACCCTTTCCAATCAAAATTAAAGCTCAATCCTTCAATCATAGTTGCTCATAAACATGCATAGAAGCATGGAATCAAGTCTTGCCCAAAAAGTCAGAGATATCCTGACTAAATCAAAAACCCTAATTTTAGCCCCCTGCTAGGAGATGATGATCCAGTCTCAAAACCCTAATTCCTCTAGACATGTTGAGGGATTCTTTGAACAAATATGTCTCATATAACAATAAGAGGATATTGCTTCACAAATTTGGCTCACACAAGTATCAAACACTTCATCTGGCCAAAACCCTAATCTCAAGAGATGTATAGTAGAACAATGATTTAAGAATCCACACTTGTAATTTCAAACTTTTGATGAACCAAAGAGACAATTGATGTGTTTTGAGGTATGAGAAATCCTTGTAGCTTGAGTGACTCAAAAATTGAGGGCATGAGACCCTTCTTGCACTGATTGGCAATACAACCATCTTTCAAAGCTTGCAGAAGAACTTGGGAACCAAAATACCTTGATCCTATCACAATGTATGAATGCATATGATGAAACATAAGCCTTTAAAGTTATAAAACCAAGAGGGTAAATTTTGGGGTGCAGCAGCTGCCCCTATTCAATCATCTTAAACCTAATAAGTGAGAAAGAGCGACAACTTTCGAACGTTCAAGGTGGAAGAGGATTGAATACTAAAAGAACCCAAAAATTTACACTCTTGAATAAGAGAGTAAAGCAACAAGGGTAACTATATATTTGTGAGGATAATACCAAGCACACTAGGTGAGAGAGGGGAAGACTAGTGAATACTGAATCTTACCAAAGAGTGTCAGATCATACTGAACTAAAGAGATATACCTAGTAGAGATTGGATTTGAATGACGAGCCAAGTAGAGATTGGACTCGAAAAGTAAACCAAGTAGAGCTTAAACTTACATCAAGAGAACTAGTGGATGCTAGACTCTAGAAGGATGTGCCAGGTAAAACTGAATCACAAACCGCAAAAATGAGATAAAACTCAACCCAAGATGAATAGATAAAACCAGACTCCAAAAGAATGTGTCAAGACAAAACTGGAACACTGATTACAATAAAAACGATTACACCTACCATCACGTTTCCGAAAATTCATTTTTAATTGATTTATAATAAATAATAATAATTAGAATTTTAATAACTTTCCATTAAAAAAATCTAATACCCTAATCGACTATATTAATACATACCAATATATTGAGGGGAAAAAATATGAAAGTGAAACAAAATATTAATAAGAATAAATAAATTGTGTATTCACCCATCATAATTGTCTCATGATTTTTTTAATAAAAACAAATTTTTTTAGCATTTTTTTAGTAAAAATATTAATATTTTATCATAAAAAAATGATAACAATTTTTAAGTCAATTTTCTTTTATCTTATATCATGACATAAAAATAAATGCTATTTTTAATTAGGGTACATAAATAAGTTAAGTAATGATTATAGATACGAAATTATTGAGCACTAATTAAACTTGTTTAACAACTTGAGTTAGGATATTAAATTAATATGACTAGTGTATTAGTTTATTATATTAAAAGTAGATCCCAAACGAATCTTTCCGGCTAATACTTCATGCGGCTGAAGTTGGAAATTTTGGGTTCTTATCGGAGCTTATAAGATTGGTTATCCTAACTTGATATTGGATGTGGATAGCGAAAATGGAACTATATTACACATTGATGTTTTGCATCGCCATGCTAGTTTCTTCAACCTTATACATCATATAGTGTATATGAAGAGTTACATAGTGGAATTTCAAGATGGAAAAGGAAACACTATATTGCACTTGGCTGCAGAATTAGCATCGTCGAAACAACTTGAATTGGTTTCTGGAGCAGCTTTTCAAATGAGCAACGAGTTATTATGGTTTAAGGTATATGTTTTTTTATCTTGTGGCTTTTATTTCTCATAATGTATTTGAGGGGTCTGAATTTTAACTATTTTTATATGATTTTATTTGATTTTGAAATACTTGAAATTAAAATAGATATTATTATAAAAAATAATAAAAATAATAATAATTATAAAGTATAAAATTAAATAAGAAAAAGAAAACAGTAAAAAAAAAAGGAAAAAATAAAACACATTTTTCTTGTTTAAAAGACTATAAGAACTATTAAATGTATTGATATAACAAAACCAGACATTCAGCCCAGTGGATAGGCAATGGACTTGCAAGGTGAATATCATGTGTTCAACTAACTCAACTGGATGTGATGAAATTTAAAATGAGAAACTGCACAAGAACTATTCTCAAAGGAGCACGAATTTCAACTGTCAGCATCATTAATATCATTGTAATATGTATTAAATTTGTTTCTAGAAGTTGTTGATGTAAGATTACATATAAATTGTTCCTTTTCTATACCATATTTGTTTGATAATTCATATGATAATAATACCCTTAGTTTAGTAGATAATATCAATCTCTAATTAATTGAGAAATAATGTTAATGACGAAAATGGTCTCATGTAGCTAGTTCAATGGAGAATTGTACCTCTGTCAAGAGTAAAAATAGTACATGTACCAACAATTTTCCCTATATTGACAATAAAATATGGGACACTTGTATATTTTCGAAACCCTCCAAATTTTGATAATAAATATTTTCCCTAATTTGAACCGAAACGTAATAGAAAAAAAGTTAGATATTTCTTGTTCTCTATCCCGACAAATACTAAATAATGTAAGTAATACAAAACAATTAGCCCACGAGACATAATTGAAAATATATTACTTTATCTTTTTTTCTTTGATAACCACAACTCACTAATAGTAAGTAAACATTGTTTGAATGAATAAAACATTACTATTAATATTCAACTATTAGATTGCCTAGATAAAAAAACCTTTAAGGCTAAATAATATCAGCCGCAAGGTTGGTAGATTATTCACAAAACCTAAAAAAGCATCAATTAGAAAATTATTAGGATTTACTAGTTAGCTAGTGGAAAACATATCCACTCATGCCTCATTTGTCTAGCCATCCCTTCTAATAGGTGAAAGTCCATGAAAGTCCACTCATGCCTCATTTTTGTTCTAATAGATGAAAGTCCATGAAAAACAAACAAATAAATAAAGGATCATGCTAACGAGTCTTCTAGGAGTACTCTTTAAAGATTCCAAATAAATAAAATTAGATTAAGACTCGGTGTGATGCGTGACTGTAAAATAGTTTGTTTATTTTTTTTATTAAATTTTAAATATTTTAAGAGTTGGTTTTGACAAAATACGATTACTAAATTTATATTATAATTTTTTTTAAAATTATGATAGAGACGATAATATAAATTAATAACATAGAAAAATATATGTTTTATTTGAAAAGAAAATACATGTGTAAATTGAGAGATATTCGTAATTTACATTTGTAAACTTACATATCTATAAAGTGGTTTTTTTTATTTGTTTTGATTCTCATATTTTTTTTGCACTTATCTTTTATTTAGATATTTTACTTTAATTTGTTAAATATATGTATTTAAGTGTTAAATAAAATTAAAAGTTTATTTATAATAATTATTATTCTGGAGTGGACTGGAACTTGGCCCACCCTTGAGAATGCTAAATCCAGTGCCTTTGAGGCTCAGTAGCATCCAGTCCACGTTGACAACCGTTCGGGATTTTCCCACGTGCCTCAGAGGCAAACGTGGCCAACAACTGTCCATAACCACCACCATTATGTCCACCAAGAATAACTTTCCTATTATCTCGGGATAGTTGACCAGGGAGGAGGCCACATGCTGGACTTCATACACACGTAACTCTAGAAGTCTAGGTTATTAGGCCTAACTGCTTTGCTCAATGCATAGATTTTGGCCCACCAGTGGGGGATATAAATATCCTCTCACATGTGAGGGTCAGATATTCACGTTTTCATTACTTGCACTTAATCTAAACCTTACATTGGCATCAAATTGTCCAACAGCCCCCCCCCCCCCCCACTTCACTTCAACATCTATCCAGCTTCAACTTACGGGTCATCGACGATTCATTCTGGTCAGTTACGATCAGTGGCGTCGTCTATGAGAAACTGCTTCCCCATCTTTTACTCACTGAAGATCAAAGCAAACTTTCAACCTAACGATCATCATGGCCACTCAAGCAAACAACGATGGCAGAATGCCCATTTCGCCGACCTAGGTAACAACAACAATGCGGGCATCCACGAGCACGACCTCAGAGATGGAAGAGCTACTTTTTCCTCCACTCGACCGCATCCATTGGGTAACCCTCACTAGCGGGTCGATAAATCTACGGTTTACCAGGAAACCGTAGTGCCCGCCAATGTCGACCCCTTAACCCAGGCTCTGATTGCAGCGCTTAATCAGACCGACTATATGCTCTTTGCACAGGGTGAACCTCTTACAATGCTAGAAAATTACAGGTCCTCGAAAAGTAATAGAAGGCCTGACTCGTGCACCCTATCTTCTCGACGACAGGAGCCCAGTTCGCGATCTCCTCTGCGGAGACACCAACGGGGAGATTCTCGCAGTCCTTCTCCCTTTCATACCGGGCAACGCCCCTAACGGGAGAAGACTCAACAGGAAATCATCAAGAAGCGTGACCACACCCCTCCGTGCAAAGAACGACATTTCCCAGCTCCTAAAAGGGACAAGAGGAAGGAAGAGAAGAAAACTCGGCCAATGAGTCCTCCCCGACATAGAAGACACCGCTACAACTTTTCCCTGTCTCGATCCCCTGAACAAATAAAAGAATAAGAGGAAGATGAACCCCACAGTCCACTACCCTTAAGGGAATAAAGAAATCCCCACCTCTGAATAGCTACGACGGCTTTACAAATCCTTACGGCCACATCGACGCCTTTAAAGTTGTCCTCCAATTCCACAACATCGGGGCGTAATCAAATGTAGGTTGTTCCCCACAAACTGGAGTAAAACTGTCATGGACTAGTACAAAGGCCTTCCCCTGAGTCCATCACCTCCTGGAAAAACCTGAAGAACCAGTTCGCCAACAGCTTTACAGCTTCTCATCGACACCCCAAGACTGAGGCGTCCCTTGAGTCAATTATCCAATGGAGGGACAAACCTCTCCAAGACTACATTGATTGGTTCAATCGGAAGGCCATTCAGGTCCTCACCACCGACCGTATGAAGAGGTATCTGCTCGAGAAAGGCTTTCTTTCGGACAATGAATTTCATAGAGCAGTTGGCATTGAGCCTCTGAGATCGTTCGATCACCTCCTCCACAAAGCCCAAGCTTACATCATATACGAGGAAAAGGAGGCTGCCAATAATGTCCTCAAATCTAGGAATTGCGGAACACCCAGAGCCCTAAGGTACAATGACACAGGACCACCCCGACTTCCCAGTGAGAAGAGAAGGGATGAAAAGCCCCGCGATCCTCGTGAGCATAGAGGAGAAGCCAGGAATTTCATTGAGTATATTTCTCTAACCGCTCCCCGCGAGCGCATCCTTGTAGATTGCGCTAATGCTAAATTCAAAAAAGGTGGAGTCTGTCGACCTAAACCTACGCCTTCCAAGCCCGGGTTCGATAGGACCAAGTACTGCCAGTAACACCGAAGCCACGACTATGTAACTGAAGACTGTGTCCACTTAAAGGATGCCATCAAGACTCTCATCAAGGAAGGGAGACTCGGGTAGTACAAGAAGAGAGATGCCCCCCGCTGTAACACTTTCAAGGTGAAAGAGATCAAGCATGAAGCTCGACCCTCTGACAAAGCTTTCCCCACCAAGTTACCCTGTTCGTGTCGGGACCCAAGGATTTCTATATCCCTGACGACATCGAGGAAGCAGGTATTTTGTTCACCCATAACAGATGGGAAATATTCCCTGCCGCCATGGTCATTTCTGGTGGGGGATTTGACATTCTCTCTGTGAATTCAGTGAAAAGAAAGTTCGAGGTGCTGATAGATGCAACTCCGGTCCATCACCTTCTACCTCGAGGAACTCTTACGTAGAGCTCCGATAACACCCCATTTCTACCCAACGAATTATATAAAATCAGAGTTACAAAATTTCCAACAAACAAATGGAATGCTACAATTTCAACTTAAAACAATAGTATTTAACACAGATACATAACACTTTAAACTCAGATGAATTGACAGAAACATAAATTAATATTTTAAAACCAATAACTTTTATAACTACCTAGCGGAATCATAAAATTCGACTTAAAAGAATGTAACATCTTTATCCAAATGAAACAACTCCAAATAACAAGTGCTTAATGAAGGTCAACTTAAAATTCAACAACTGAAGTAATAAAAATGATAAAGTAAGAAGCGTTCATCCCCCCGTGTTACGTATCAGAACAATGACACCAACTCGAACTACTGAAGGTAAACCGCCTTAACTCTGGATTACCTACACATTACCAACATGTGGGTAACATTCAAACAAAAGTGGTGAGATATCGAACAATATAATAGAATGTATGATGAGTGATATATTAGAAATAGTTCATGCAAAGTCACCAATTCGCAGCTCTTTAAAAACAATAACATCATCAATCCATCCACACAACAACTCATAATGCAACATGGAATATGACTTGTTTTTATGCACATGCATGTGGTACCAATGGAGAAAAACTCCCAACTTAATAATCCGCCAATTCATAGAGGCACAACAAAGAATAAGCCTTAAACTTTATATTTGTCAATCCAGGCCAACTTACCGAGCATGAGCTCCAACTTGATATGTTATGTATGCGACAACAGTATGAATGTAGTAACCACAACAATAATAATTCAACAACAACTTAACATAACACAACATTGACCATAAGCCTATAGCTTAATACTTGCCAATAATGAGAGGAATCTCAAAAAAATTCATCAGCACGTGCCAATTCTCAATTTATAATAAGCATACAATACAACATATCAACCAAAATATACTACGACGTCCTACATAATTATACGAGCAATTAGACTATATTCGGCTAAGTAGTTTTATACTAAAATACTAATTTGTCCTCATACAATTACTCAAAACTCTACTAAATTACTGGGACTGCTAAACTAAAGTAATTAACCAACTCACCATGCACAGGCGTTAAAGAATAAGGGAGAACTATGCGCCCCTCGACATGCACAGGAACCAAGAAAGAATTAACAAATAACATGTGTCCCTCGGCACCACCTACCGCTTCACGCAGCTCGACACAAATACCTTGGTCCTCGGCACGCCTTGCAGCCTAATGCCACTCGACACCCAACACTTGTATTCCCAGACACACCTTGCAGCCTAATGTCGTTCGGCGCCTAGAACCTGTATTCCCTGACACCGCGTGTCTTCAAAACTTTTGCATAAACGTCATCGGTTATATGACGAACATTAACCCATCCCTTCAGTATCCTCCTCGACCACTAATTTACGGCCAACAACATGGAATAACACAACGACTTAACAAACACATAAACATGATCCCTAGTTTCTGACCAATCGCTCGGAACACCTCAGCGACTTAACGACCACATCAACATGATCCCTAGTTTCTGGCCAACCGCTCGGGACAACACAACGACTTAACGACCACATCAACAAGTGATAATCTACACTAACTTATTCATTAATTATACCGGCAGTGTGCAGACAATTCATAAACGCCCAAAACATGAAAAACAACCAAGTTCAAGAAACAGATCCAGAATCATACGCACGATAGACATATATACAGTCAATACCCACATAAAATTCATCATAAGCCCCATTATATAGTCAGAACCCCAACCTTACCTAGATTGAAGGTCACTCTACAAATCTCCGGCCGTAATCCTTGTCTTGTGTTGCTCGACAACCGTGCAACCTTGCTCCTCTTCTGCGCAACTTTTCACGGTCAGCACACCAAGACTTTCTATTCTCCATCCAACCAAATTTCTTATGTCAGCTTAACCTTATACCATTAATCCTATTGGGCTTAACTTACACACCCCCGCTTTACTACTTCCAATCAATAAAATAGGCCCAACACAGTTATTCTATTATTCTACTAATTCTAACATTATTATCATTAATCAACTAATTAATTAACTAATAATAATCTAGCAACTTATGAAAAAAATTCACATCTCATAACTCGAAAATAATTAATTAATTAACGAGCGTTATAACTCTCCCCCACTTAGAATATTTTCGTCCTCGAAAATTTACCTTGTTCAAACAACTCAGGATAGGAGTCTCACATCTTTCTTTCCAACTCCCACGTCATGCTTTCTCCAACGGCTCCTAACCTGACTACTTTCACCAAAGAAATATTTTTGCCTCTTATAGTCTTCATTTCACGATCTACGATTCGTACATGCATTGTCTCCACATCATCCATATGAATCACATGAGATAGATCTGAAATATACTTCTGAAGTTGTGACACGTGAAACACATCATGAAAATTCGGAAGATTAGGCGGTAAATCCACTCTATAAGAAATGTTCCCAACTTTGTCTGAAATATGATACGGACCAATAAACGAGGAGTGAGCTTCTTAGACTTCAATGCTCGCTCAACACCAGTCACCGGTGTAACTCTCAGAAACACATGGTCACCTACTTGAAATTATAAATCTTTCTTTCTCTTGTCATGATAACTCTTTTGTCTACTTTGGGAAGTTTTCATATTTTCTCAAATAAACTTCACCTTCTCAGTAGTCTCCCAAACAATTTCAGGTCTAAGCACTACAGTTTCTCCATACTCATTCCAACATAAAGGAGTTATAAATCTTTGACCATACAACGCTTTTAAAGGTGCCATTCCAATACTAGAATGGTAATTTTAATTATAAGTGAACTATATTAACGGAAGATAAGTGTCCCACTTTGATACGGTGGGAGAACTGACTTGAAGGTTTTGTGTTTGATTGCAAATGTTTCGGTTAGCAAGAGTCGCCATCGACTTTTCTTTTATCCAAAAAGGAAAGGTGAAAAAGCACATGAAATATCTTTGAGATTGTTTCTTGAGTTCGGGGGTAGATTATGAAAAGGGAAGGTATTAGTACCCTTTTCATCCATGGTTTTCCATGGGCTCTTAGTTACTTGCTAGATCACTTGCTTTTGTTTGAAATTATGCTTAGTGTGGTTTTTGAAAGTATTTTGTAAAGAGACCATTGTTTAGGCAATATTTGTAATGATTCTTGTTCGTAAGAATGTGTACAAAGATGTTTGATCTTTTGAAAATGTTTTCAAGTTTTGTAAGATGTTTTGAAAGTGTAAGTGGTTGTTTTTGAAAATAGAAAGGATGTTTTATTTGAAATAGAGCAAGAAATTAGGTGCAATCTACCTACTCAAATTTCTTTCTTGTTCTTTTTTTTTCCTTTGACATTGTTGTCTTACCATTGATTTGGTAAGCAACCCTATCTTTGGATGTTAACGGGACGGACGTAGGTCATCGTATGACCATGATTAGCAATGTTGCAAGGTATCTTAGCATTCTTTTTGAGGGACTAAGATCATTTGTAAGGCAACCTAGATAGCTTCGTCGAGGGACTATGATCTTGTATTTATTTGTTTTTGCTAAGATACCTTACATGCGTAATATGGCCATTTCGTATAAGGCAACCAAGTGGGATAACCCTAGGTGTGCTTGTGTGCAAGTTTGTTATTTTCATACTTGATTTTGTCTTGAATTAGGGTTTGCTATTTGGTTGGTTTTAATCTTTCCATACAAAACCTAATTACTAGCATTGTATATATGAAAGCGATAAATTGAGAAATTTAAAATTACTACGCTATTACAATACTTGTGGGAGGGGGTATACAATTTGTGAATGGGGATCGCAATACTATAAACCTAATTAATCTATTACAACCAAATTGCATATGTACAAACAATTGAAGAAATTTATAAAGTACAAATACAAATGGAAAGAAATGATTTTTTTCTTTGGATTTTTATATGAAAGAGGTTTTAACTTAAACCTAATTAGAGAAAAATAATTAAATCAAAATTAAATTAAATTAAATTAATTAAGAAAAGAAATTAATTAAGAAAATATTTTTGAATAAAACCCTAATTCTATTTAGTTGATTAAAAAACAAAATAAGTTTAAGAAAAAAAGTATTTTTGTATTTTTGTCTTGAAAATAATATATGGTGTTGTAAAATATTTTTGGTATTTTTTTATATTAAAATAAATATATTTAAATAAGTATAAAAGAAAATAAATAATAACCTAGTTTTAATTTAATTTACAAGATAATTAATAAAGATAAATAAAGTATGATGAATAAAAATAATTTTTGTGTGAGAAAAATATTTAAATTATGTCAAAACATAAATCTACTGTTTTTATATTTTTTATGATTTTTTTTAGTATTTTAGAAAATACATTTAAAAGAAAAAATGAAATAAATAAATAAATAAAAATAAATGGGCCAGGGGGTGCCACAAGTAGGAAGGGAGACTTGTTGATAAGAATTTGAATTTGCATCCTTAAACTAAACATGTGACTTTTTGAGAAAACAAGTTTCAATGCTTGTGTACTTGCTATGATAGAGTGGTTATACTTTAAACACACTTTCTTCTGACTTTGTAGATGAAGTGTGATCAGAGGGAACAAGTTAGAGGCTCAAGAGTGGACTTTATGCAAAAAGCTTGCTTTACAAGAATGACATTGTTAGCTTTCTTCTCAAAATGGCAATGTGAATTGGATAAAGCTTAAATCACTTGGATATAGCTCAAAAGTTTGTGTAATCTATTAATTATGGAGTTACAAACAATTTTAGGCCTACAAAGCAAAGATTATGCAGCCTAACATTGATTTGCATTTGTGTTCATCATGAAAATGACCTATGATTCAAGTGACAAAACACCAACTTCATCTCTTCGATTCTCCCTACTCAAGAATGATCTAAAGGAGTTATTGGACATTTTGGAAATCTTGCAATGTGATATACAACTCATATTTGAATTTCTTTTGAATATTCCCCTTGGAACTATGTGAAAAATTTCCATGAAGTTAGGTCAAAAATCTGACTAACTAGGGCAAAATTTCAGTAAGTCTTTTTTAGTTCATGAGCATGTATTCACAAAATTATAAATTGAGATCCAAATATTTTAGGAGAAGTTTTGTGAAGAAAAGTTATATATTTCATGGATATCTACAACTTTCATGTTGTAAGTTTCTCTTGAATCATCTTGCATCATGGTGAAAATTTGGCTCAAAGTTATGAAAAAACATGAAATTTCCAACACTTAGAAAAATTTCTAAGTTTAGAAATTTTGACTTTTCAAAATGAAATCTTGACTTCTTGATTTATTGATGAATAATTTTCCTATTTTGACATGTTTTGATGAATTGTGATCTTTGGTGCTTAAATTTGACCTAAAAGTAAAAGTTTGACTTTTCAGTATACAATTGACCTTTGATCAATTGACTACAAAATTCATCTGTCAATCCAATGGACTTGTAATGTTTTGAATCATGTCATTAGGTAAAAATTATGAAATTGGACTCTTGAGATCATTACTTAAACCAATTGACCATTTTCTAGGTAAAAAACAAGAAATTGCCCTTTCCTAGTCAAAACCCTAATTTTTACCATTTTGCCCCTTTTGGAGATTTGATCAAATTTCTTGAGGAATTGTGGTCCAAAATTGATCAAATGATACATATGAGTCTAAAATGTTGATGTGGATAAAAAATTAAGAAGTTTGACTGTAAATTGGCCATGGTTGACTTTTTCCCCAATACAGTTGATTTTTAGGTCAACTATTCAATTGATTGATCAAAAGTGTGATCAAAGGCTTGAAACTTGACATGAGTAATCTTGAGGGTCCATAATGGTCCATGAAAGTCATATGAAGCATTGATAGTTCAAAAATCCTTGTGCAAACTCAAACCCTAATTTTTGTCATCAGTGCCTAAGGAGGTGTCTTGAGCTGATCAAACCCTAGTGCAGTCTTAAGCCCAAGGAGATCTTGTGAGCAAATACTTGATAAGTGAGAGGGAAAATTTTGGGGTACAAAAGCTGCCCCTGTTCAATCCTTTTAAGCCTGAAGAGTTAGATTGGTATGTTTTTTCAGTCGTGACTCGAAGGTGGAAGAGGATTGGACACTAGAGTGCCCAGAAATTTGCACTCGGTGATGTGATGGTTGAGGGAATGGGCTTAAAGATGCCATTTGGAGAGGTGATAAAAAGTTGTAGGAGATGGGCTTAAAGATGCCATCCAAAAGTGATTGTTTGTGTTGTAATTTGTAAACTGAAAGAATGAGTATCAGAATGGCGTCCGTGTCTGGAGAGTATCTGAACTGTATCTAGGAGCTGATTTTGAATGATTTTCAAAATGGCATCCATGTCTGGAGCGTATCTGAACTGTATCTGTAAGGTAGTTTTGAATGAGTGTCAGAATGTCATCCGTGTCTGGAGCGTATCTGAACTGTATCTGAAAGCTAGTTTTGAATGAGTGTCAGAATGTCATCCGTATCTAGAGCGTATATGAACTGTATCTGGCGACTAGTTTTGAACAAGTGTCAGAATGGCATCCGTGTCTGGAGCGTATCTGAATTGTATCTGTAAGTTGATTCTGAATGAGTATCAGAATGGCATCTGTCTTTGGAGTGTATCTGAACTGTATCTGAAATTTGAACATTGTTAATGATAGTTGTTAATCTTATCCTGAAAAGGGTAAAATGTTAGCTAAAATGCAAAGTCATGTTGTATGAAATGTATAATGCATTCGTTTTATCAATATTTATGATATGCAGATGCAATGTATGCGTATGTGAGCTAGTCTATTGCGCTGCTTGTTGGATTGAGGAAAATAAATCCCTGAATGTTGCTGAGGATATGGAGCATAAGTCTTCATGTTGATGAATTTCCGTTTTATAGAAATAAACTCTATTGTAAAGGAAATGCCATGTACTGTTTGTAAAATCCTGTTGGGAAATCTTGAAAAATTGAATGACTTCTACGGGGGATTGATAATTGGAAACTCGTTCTGCTGGAAATTAAACTGCAAACTGTGGGGGATTTATGGAAATAGCTTAGAGAGATCTCCCTACCTCTTAAAGCCATTAGTAATTGTCTTTTATTTTGTTTATTTGTAAACAATAATTATGTTCAAATGCATATGTTCAACAATGAATCATTGGATGTTTTTGTAAATAAAACACAAGAGTAAAGAAAAACATATAGTTTTGCACTTTCAAAGGAATATCTTTCTATTGGCTTTGAGTAAGTATTTTTGTACAACGAGACGAATATTCTAGTAGGAGAACACCGTCGTAAAAAATGAAAATTTTGATACAAAGAAAAGATAGCTATGTGCAATAATCTCATGGGGTTCCCATTTTTCTATAGCCTTTGTATCTCTGAGCATCTTGTCTATTTGTTGCCTTGTCTTAAGATGATTGAATTGATCAGAACCTCTGAGTTTGTCAGTTGAAGCCAAAGGTTTTCCGTAAGGTGATCCAACGGGACATAGTCATACGCTTTAATTCCCTAACTTTTGCCTGGACCTCCCTATCGGGTTTTCAGTCCACCGGGAAACCCTTTTTTGCCCAAGTCTCCCTTTCAGGTTTTCAACTTGTCGGGTGTATATATTTTTTTGTTTTATCCCTAATTTTTCCAGAACCTTTTTGGTTCGCCGGGATGCCCTTGTTTTGCCTAGGCATGTTAACCTATCGGGTCTCTTATGCGTAGTATCTTTTAACTATGTCTGCGTTTGTAGGATGCGGCAGGTCGTCACTGTTGTAGCTCAAAATTTTCCCTCCCATATTTCTCAAAACATTTCAAGAAAGATCCTCAAGTTGCTCAAGGTAGTCCAAGGGTTGGCCAGACAAGCTCCCTCCTAAGGCAGTCTACCTCAAATTAGGGTTTCATGTTGCATCAAGATACTTGAGTCCAAGGGACCCCAAATGCTCAACATTTCCCTAATATGTTATCAAGGTCATCCATGCCAAGTTTCAAGCCCTACAGAGGAAATTTGCTCAGTCAATTGCTCAAAGGCCTGAAAATCGACTGTGCAAGGGCAAAAGTCAACTGTGGCCCACATACAGTCAAACTTCAAGATTTTCAGTCAACATTCTCATTTTGAATAATATTTCATCATTTTATCAAGGGTTGATAATGATTCATCAAGGATTGATCATAATTCATCAAGACTCAATAGTTGCTAAATTACGGTTTTGTAGGAAAAGTCAACTCAACTTTGACCAAGCATAACTTTCTCATACTTTATGAGAAATGACCCATCCAAAGCTCATTTTTAATAGGATGCCATGCTCTACAATACATCTTCATCTCCCAAGATCAAAATATGCACCCACAAGAAGTTATGAATTTGGACATTATAGGTCATTTTGAAAAGTCAACAAAAACACCTTTTTTGTCAAAGCTTCATTCATGAGCATGGAATATCAAATTGAGATGAGACCAAAAGGGTTGATTATAGGACATATCAAGCTTTCTAAAAAGTCCAAGTACACCTCCAAGAGTCAAAATTGAGCAAGTCTTAATGTCCAATTAGCATCAGGTCAAATTCGTATCATGGCATGGTGTGTACAAAAAGATTGAATTAGGCTATTTTTGGAAATATTTTTAAGGTGTATCAAATCAAGACCCAATTCAGTGATGGAGGAAGAATGAGATCATTTATCAACCCTAATCTATTCCTCAATACATATAGAGTGCGTGCAGACCCAAAACTAGGTTAGAAGGAGGCGCAACATCAAGAACAGAACTTGAGAAAATCAAGAAAAAGTGCAAACACGATTTCATTGTTCCAGGATAATTCAAGACTCTTTGCCCATTCCAATCGATTCCTGGGATCCTCAGCAAGCTAAAGCAATCAAGAACAAAGCCTTTCCAGTACCCAAAAGCGTTGTAAGTCCATCACGATATCCGTGAATTTTTTAATTCGGTTAGCACGATCTAGGCATTGTTAGCATGATTTAACCATATATTATTGATCCATAGAACCTTTGCAAGCTTTCTGCATCGTTTAATTTCATTTATATGTCCTGTACAAGATTTCACCATTGCTAGGGTTGCTTGCTTCGATTTTGGATTTTCTTTTACAGGCTAAATTAGACCATGAAAGGGCCACCACTGCACTCAGGAGGTCCAGACAAATCGATTGGTGGCCCTAGTTTTTATTTATTTTGCTCATAGTTGATTTTGAGAATACACAGGTCTGTAGCGACGTAAAAACATCCGTAGGTAAAAGTGTTCCACTTTTACCAACGGAACGAGGTCAGGGATGACCTGCGTGTCACCTTTCCATTGGCCCATTCAAACCCTGGCGCGTGTTTTTTTATTATCCTCCATTAATTCTTGTTTTTTGTATATTATTATTATTATTATCTATTTCATGTACAACAAAGCCAAATAGCTCAGCTGGTTGCAAAACGCTGGAACGTGCCTCAGGACCTAGGTTTGAATCCCAGGTCCCCCAACTTCTCCATGTTATTTTTCTTTTCAGGATCCAACGCGTTTACAAGCCAAGGGACTACCATAGACTCTCAAGATCTAGCCCTTAGATCTCCAGATGGCCAAATCTGATGGCCATCATCTAAAGGTGCATCATGAGGCCCAGTCAACGCATGGCAGGAAATCATAGAAGTCAAACGTGGACTTCAAATTATTGGGCCCAAGACTGCTTCTCACACCCCCGCCCAAAATGCTAAATTCAGGCCCAAATCCTTTTCTCTATTCTTTTTTTATTTGTTTTATTTAATTTTAATTTATTTTACTAACCAAATAATTATTTTCTTTTATCAAAAAAATCAAAAAAATATTACTTTTCACAAATTAGGTTTAGATTTTATTTTTTATCAAAAAAAATTAATTAATTAAATTAGATTTTAATCTTAGGTAAACTTTAATTCTTTTTGTAAATAATTAAAATTAATTAGAACAAATAGGTTTTTATTTTTTTTAACTTAATTATATTCTATTTTTTCAAGAAAATAACAAAACACAAAAATAGGCCATGTAAATATTTTTATTAATTAAATCACTAATTAATTTTTGTATTTAATTTAAAAAACATAATTCTTTTATTAAAAGCAACAAAAACATTTTCTCTTTTCATTAGGATAGAAGGGTCAAAACCCTAATTTCTTCCCGATCTTAATTTTTCTCGCGCGCTTTATTTTTATTATTTGTCATATTGATGTAACTGCCTACAGTTTGTAATAGTTTAATTAGGACGTTTATTTACATTTATCGCTTTAATTTCAAAGGGTTTGTTTTTGGCTATGTAAATACCCGAAGCCTTGTAATAGCTTAGCTTATTTTCCGCACTTTTAAATTCCGCAAATATTTAACTGTTAGATGTATGATATTAGGATGCATGACAAGAATGTATGTGAAAAACTTTAAAACAGTTAGATAACCCTAACATGTGCAAAGATAAATAATCTGACATTGAATCACTCGCACATGCGCACTCCTAGGATGCACTCCCACTTGGTTGCCTTCGGTAAATGATCATTGAGTATAGGATGCTTTAGTGGTCGTCCTTTTGTCCAAAGATCAAAGTTTCCTCGAAAAGTTTGCCTCAGATATTGTTGCCTTAGATAATTTATTTAAGACATTAGGGTTACTACTAAGACGTCCTAACATTGATTTAGTAACCGTACGTCCCTTTTCGAATTGACCCTCAAACTCCAACGACGGTGCTACCTGCTCACTAATAGTGGGATAGAACTGTCTAAAGGAAACGAACATAGAAGGATTCTTTTTTCGAGTAGGTAGATTGGTTCTTAAGTACTTGCTCAATCAAAACAAACTTTTTTCACACTTACACCCCTTTTCAAACAAAGTTTTCAAAAACACTTCATTACACTCTTGAAGACAGGAGCAAGAGTTAAATCGAAGTCAAAACAAAAGCTTTTCAAATCACACAAACACAAAGAAAACAATTTTTAAAATGATGAGCAAGTACCTAAGAGCCCATAGAAAACTACGGATAAAAAGGATGCTAATACCTTCCCTATCTATAATCTACCCCTCGTACTCAAATATCTCGAAAAAGGAATTTTTCGGTGCTTTTTTCCTTTCCTTGTTGGACAAAATAAAAGTCGGTGGCGACTCTTTCTTACCGCAACATTTTGCAAACACAAACGAAAAACGTAAACCAACAAATTCCTTAAAAACGGGAGACACGTCCCAGTTGTGGCCACTGTATCATAAAACTGGCGACTCTGCTGGGGAGTTAATAAGTGGGGTGTACCTTAGGATTAGTTCATCATAATGTTTTCAATTGTTTGATCTGTTTGCTTTATCTTTGTGAGCTTTGAATCGGAGTTACTATAGATCCTAACCTGGATCTGGGGATACCCTTTAGGTAAGTAGCAATAGACTGTGAGGGAACTGTACGGCGTAGACCGATACGGTTGAAGCAGTAGCTACGTTGGTGTGACACATTAGTTGGTACCGATATCCCTTGTGGAGGAACAAGGAGAGTATGGGGCTGCTAATGGGTCATTAAGCATCAACTGACCTTAGAACCTATAATTGACCAACTTGGCCATAGAAAAGTAGCAGAATACTACACTCATTGAGACCATACTCTCGCGATGGTTTCGGCCGTAAGAAAAGATTGCTAAGCTGAAACTATGAACGATCGAGGATGGTTAGTGATATTGAGAACCTCTAGAACCCAGTTACTATTACTAGGACAGGTTGAACCAACTAAACTGCAAGAGGGTAGTACCTAAACTCCATGCCAGCCTGAAATTTAAGGGCTATTGTGTGACTTGTTTTCCCTTACCATGTTTGCTATCTGTGATACCTGTGGTGTGTTTTTATCATGACATCATGCATCATGACATCGCATGCATATTTCATTAGACTAACCATTTCAAAGTCCGAGGGGATTCATCTTTGTTCTGTTTTGCAGATCATGGCTTTTATGCGTAGAAATACCATTCTAGTCAACTTCTTGTAGATTCCTGCTCAGCTTAAAGAGTTGGTTTCAAGAGTTCCTGATACTTCTTCCTTTGTTAGAAGACATGGTCATCTCCTTAGCCTGGTCACTTCCAATTTGGATGAGCAAATGATGAGTGTCTTGTTCCAGTTCTTTGATCTATTGCATCACTATTTTACCTTCCCGGACTATCAGTTAGTCCCTACTTTGGAGGAGTTTTCTGATTTACTTGGCATATCTATTCTAGAGCAGACACCCTTTACAGGTTTGGAGATAACTCCTAGGCTAGAGGATATTGCTTCGGCCCTACATATAACAATGGCTGATGTGGTATCTAACTGGGAGATTCGAAGTGGGGTTAAAGGTTTCTTGGCTAAGTTTTTGATCGATCAAGCTCAACAGTGCTGGGATAGTTTGGACTTTCAAGCATTTGAAGACATCCTGGCTCTCCTCATCTATGGCTTGGTTCTGTTCCCAAATCAAGATTCTTTCGACGATGTGAACGCAGTCAAGATTTTCATGTCTCGTAACCTAGTGCCTACTCTCTTAGGTGATATTCTGCATGCTCTTTATACCCGTACTATTCGAAGAAGGGGAACTCTCATGTGCTGTACACCGCTGTTGGCGAGGTGGTTTATTTCTCACCTCCCCAAATCTGTATTGAAGAATGAGGAAGGTATGGTTTGGGCTTATAGAATCATGTCCCTTACTCATACGGACATCCTTTGGAGTACTAAAGATATGGAAAAAGTAGCTATCATTGATCGGTGTGGGGAATACCCCAATGTTCCATTGCTGGGAATTAGAGGAGGAATAACCTATAATCCTTGTTTGGCTTTACGACAGTTTGGACGAGCTCGAAGGGACGGTCCTCATGAGCTGCTGCTTCCAGACATTGTCTTCGACTTCAAGGGGGATGTTGAGGGACATCATCGCAAATTTATACGAGCTTGGGACAGGGTGAACAGGACTGATCCACATGAGCTAGGAATGAAGACTTCTCTCCCGATGCAACCGTATCTCCAGTGGGTTCGAGCCCGTGCTCAAAAGCTGGGGATGCCATATGAAGCTGTTTTTCCGGTGATTGTGGAGCATACTGATGAAGAAGGTGTTCCTTATACGATCCTCCATCCCTATATGCCTACTGATCTGGGGGCATTGAAGAGGTCTTGGATCCATTTAAGGGAAGAAATGGATTTCTATAGAGAGAAGTATCAGGAGCAGGAACGGAAGATCATGAAGCTTACAAGGCAGCTAGAGACTGAGAGGACAATCAATGATTATGTCAGCACGAAAGGAAAACGACCATGGGAATTCTGATGTATTTTTTTGTTTCTAGTTTAGATTTGCTTTTCAATATTTCTTTTGTAACGCCTTAAAGGCATTTGTTCAACATTGTTTCATGTTTTAATCTAATAAAGTGTGTTTTATTTTGGTTTGCAAATTAGAATCTCCCTAAATTCCTTGAAATCATTTCATACGCATTCCATTACCATGCACCTCATTACAGGTTTCTCAACTTCTTCGCTGTTTATTTCAGTAATCTTGTCTTCTGAAACACTTATTGATCAAGCTATTAAGGCTCTTCAAGCTCAGAACTCTCAGTTCCAGGAGATGTTATTGAACTTAGCCAAAGGTCAACAAGATTTGAAGACTCTCATCTTGAAGGACAAGAAGAAGAAGAAGAAGAAGGTGGTCCTCCTGAATATGGGTCACAGATTTGGGAATAGGTTGAGACAGGAAGTTGATTTATCTCATTCATCTGGAGGAGGAGAGAATCAAGAGGAAAGGAAGGGTCCTAGCCCTGTGGTTTCTGACAATGACACGTATTTTGATGAAGACTAGTATCCTCCTGCTGAGGATAGATATAAGCAACTTGAAGACCGGTTAAGCGCAATGGAGATCCAGAAAGTCCCTGGTCTGGACTTCATAGATTTGGGTTTGGCATCTGGGGTGGTGATCCCGCACAAGTTTAAAGCACCTGTCTTTGCTAAGTATGATGGGGTCTCCTGCCCGAAGTTACACCTCCGCTCGTATGTCAGAAAGATTCAACCATATACTGCTGATAGGAACCTCTGGGTTCATTTCTTTCAAGATAGTTTGTTAGGGACTCAACTTGAATGGTTCTATCAGCTGGAAGGAGCTAAAGTCCATAACTGGGAGGACCTTGCTGCTGCTTTTTACAAGCAATACCAGTATAATGCCGACCTTGCTCCCACACGTACTCAACTTCAAGGTATGTCTATGGGTGCGAGCGAAGGTTTTAAGGACTACGCTCAGAAATGGAGAGATTTTGCTGGAAGAGTCCAACCCCCTCTGGCTGACAGGGAGTTGGTGGATATGTTTCTTTGGACTTTGTCTGGTCTGTATTTCAATCATTTGATCAGTAGTTCATCGTCTGGGTTCACTGAATTGATTATGACTGAGGAGAGGGTTGGAGTTGGTATTAAAAGTGGCAAGATACAGAAAGGTGCTTCGTCAAGTACAGAGAAGAAGCCTTTCAAGAAGGAGTCTAGTGAAGTTTACAGCTCGAGGAACCAAAACTGTCCTGAACACCGCCAAGCAGTTAATACGGTGGTAATATCAAGACCAACTGTTACTCCACAACGCAACACTCAGCAAAGAGTGGAGAGACTGCAAAGGCAGTATACTCGGCTCAGTATGACTCTATCTCAAATTCTTCCGCAACTGTTGAAAACCAACTTGGTGATTCTGAAGGAGGCTCCAAAGAATCCCAGTACTACATCACCACTGTATAATCCGAACGCCAGCTTTGCTTATCACTCTGATAGCCCAGGGCATGATACCAATAACTGCTGGACTCTGAAGAATAAAGTGCAGGATCTGATTGATGCTAAGGAGATTGAGTTTGAAGTGCCAAAAAAGCCTAATGTCATGACTGCTCCTATGCCCAAGCATGGAGTAAATGCTGTGGATGATGATTCATTTGTAACTTCTGTGAAAGACGTTTCTACTCCGTTGATGACAGTGAAGAAAAACTTATTGTTAGCCGGTTTATTTCTGGGTTGTGGCGAAGGTTGCCACCCATTTTCCATCCTACCTATTGTTTGCCATCTATTGAAGTCAGGTGTGCAACGCCTGATGGATAACAAAGAAATCTTGTTCGAGAAAACTTTGGTTTCGTTGATTCCTGTTGAAGATGTTTCCATAATCACCATTTCCTCCAATTCTTCCAAGGCTTCCTCGAGAAAGCCTGTTAGGACTACATCTGTTCCAAGAGTTGCTCCATTGATCATTACTATTCCCGGACTTATCCCTTACACGTCGGATAAGGCTGTCCCGTGGCACTATGAGGCCGATGTGTATTATCATGGGATTAAGCAAGACTTGAAGGTTAAAGAGGCTGATACTGATGTCAGCAATATTGTTGGGTCTAGCAAGGTCACCCGAAGCGGAAGACTTTTCTCTCCTGAAATCTCCCCACCAATTATTCAAAAACCCGTTGTCATTCTGTCCGCCAGTACATCTGTTATTGTCCCTGTTCATGTTCCAATCATTACCCATGTCACCGAGTCATCTGACGCTCGGGGAAAAGAGATCACCGGTGAGCCTTCCCGGACGGAGGCACCGAAGAAGATTATTGCTGAAACCTTTAGGCAGGAGATAGAGGAAATTTTTAAGATCATCAAAAAGAGCGACTACAACGTAGTCGAACAGCTGGGGCAAACCCCGTCGAAGATCTCTATGTTGTCTTTATTGTTGTGCTCAAAAGCCCATGCTAAGGCTCTGATTGCTTTCCTGAAAACTGTGCATGTGCCGCAGGAGACATCTGCTGACCAGTTCAAAGACTGTGTGGCTAGTTTGACAGCTGAAAACAGGTTGGGTTTCTCCGACGCAAATTTGACTGCCAAAGGAAAGAATCACAATGACGCTCTACATGTTTCAATCGAGTGCAGGGGCATTACTCTGGCTCACGTGTTGGTGGATACGGGTTCCTCGTTAAATGTTTTACCCAAGAAAGTGTTAGACCGGTTGTACTGTGAAGGGTTGGTTCTGAAGCCAAGTAATATTGTGGTTAGGGCCTTTGACGGGTCCAAAAGGATGGTACATGGAGAGGTGGATGTCCCTGTTAAGGTTGGTTCCCAGACTTTTGCGTCTACGTTCTATGTAATGGACATTCGACCATCTTATTCTTGTTTGTTGGGTCGCCCGTGGATTCATAAAGTTGGTGCAGTAACTTCTACGCTCCATCAGATGTTAAAATATCCAGTGAAAGGGAAAATTGTTACAATACGAGGAGAAGAGGAGTACATGGTGAGCCACCTTAACTCTTTTCGGTATGTGGAGATGGATGGGGAGTTCATTGAAACCCCGTGTCAAAACTTTGAAGAAGTCCCCCAGACTCTGGCGTCGGCTGAAACTGTTGCTGAAGATCTTCCAATGAAGATGGTTTCCCTCAAGGATGCCCGGGCTGTTATTGAAAAAGGTGGGTGTGCGAATTGGGGTCAACTCCCTGACTTTGCACACAAGACTGACAAGTTTGGTTTGGGTTTTACTGCAGAAGCTCAAAGGGCTGTTCGGCATGCGCATATTGGAAGACCTCCCCTACGGATCACTAATCCAAAAGTGAATGCAATTGAAGATGATGATGAAGAGTCTGAGTTTGACAGCCGGATTTACCCGACTACCGACGGCAGATTAAGTAATTAGACAGCAAAGGACTTCGTGCCCATTTATTTTATTACACAGTATTAGACTTTTGTTTTGGATTTGTAATAGACAATTTGAAACTTTTACGGCCCGATGCTTTTCCTGAGACACCGTGGCTTTGTTTGAGAGGGCTTATTATGTGTCATTTCTATATATCATCAATAAAAGCATTGGACGTTTTTCTTGTATTACAAATTTTGTGCTCCTTGTTTTTACTTTTCTATTTTGCAAAACAGCTATTTGTCTTACACACACTCACATATCATAATACAGGTCCACATCCACTCTGGATCCCACTGATAACGACTTTGCTACTGTCAGTTGTGACTTCGAAAGTCCGATCAACCAAGCCGAGGACGAAGGTGAGGATGATTGTGAAGTGCTTGGGGAACTTTCTAGAGACTGTTACTTCAGGAAGAGAGGGCCATACAGCCGCATGAAGAGCCAGTGGAAACAGTAAACCTGGGTACCGAAGAAGACAAGGAAGAGGTCAAGCTCGGTGCAAATCTGGAGCCTAGTGTTAAGCAACGGTTGGTTCAGATGCTGCGTGATTATGTTGAGATATTTGCCTGGTCTTATGAAGATATGCCTGGGTTAGATACCGATATTGTGGTTCACCACCTGCCAACTAAGGAAGACTGTCCTCCAGTGAAACAGAAAGTTCACCAAATGCGCCCAGAGATGTCTGAGAAAATCAAGGCTGAGGTTATGAAATAGTTTGGTTCCGGTTTTCTAGCAGTTACTTCTTACCCGCAAGTCGAAAACCTGAAAAGGCGGCTTGGGCAAAAAAGGGTATCCCGGTGGACTGAAAACCTGAAAGGGCGGTCCAGGCAAAAATTAGGGATTAAAGCGTAACACTATGTCTCATTGGATCACGTTGCAACCAGACTTCGATATCGACTATCAGGCTCGAACGACACTAATCAATCTGATCTACCTTTAACCAAGTAGCAAAGTGATGAGACGCTCGAGGATATAGAGGCAATAGCAGAATTGGAACTCAGTGGGATTATTCACATAGCTGTTTTTCTTTGTTTTACACAATTGTATAAATTCTATTCGTTCGGCGGCGTTCTCTTACTAGGACGTCAGCCTCTTATACAAAAACGCCTATTTACGGGCCCAACTTCATAGTTAATACAATTAATTTTCACAAATAAATTTCAAACTATTTTCCTTTTTCTATTTTGTTTTGAAAAGAACGTCCAATGTTCATTTTTGATATATGCATTTAACATTGATTGCTGCTCATAAATATTTACATGCGAAACGAAAGACAATTACTCGGAATATCAGGAACAGGGGCAAATAAGAATTGTCCAGACCTTACAGTTGCTCTGTCCACTAGGTATAGGGATAGATCTAGCTGAAGAATATGACCAAGGTACATTCACTCCCTGCAGAGTAAGAGAAGGACAGTGGTATTAACTCTCCCCAGTTAAGGCTCACAACCGCGAATGAATCAACGATATTCTCTCCAAGCAGAATTCATCTATCATCAGCACTGGAAACTTATCCCCAGTGGAGTTTGAAGAATTATCCCCAGTAGAGTCTGGAAAACTGTCCCCAGTAGAGTCTAAAAGGTTATCCCCAGTGAAGTCGCAACTGGAAAATCATCCCCAGCGGAGTTCATTCCTTTCACAAACAGAAACTCAATTCCCAACAGAGTTTATCATCACCAACAATGGTAACTCATCCCCAGATGAGTTTATTTCTCCAAATCAACAGGTCCTCTAGCAGAGTATGTCCTCCCCACAGAGTCGTTTTCTCGTCAGTTTATTCCCCTGAAGAGTTATCCTCTCCTGCAAGTTTATTCTCACAATCATCTTCATTCACTATCCCCAGTGGAAATGAAGAATTCAACTCTTTTCTCCAGCAGCAATCCGGGATTAATTTTCCCCAGCTAAAAACATCACATTTCCATACATCATGACACATGCATATACGCATCATACAAATACAATCTCATTTATTTTGAGAACATCATTGCTTGATACATATCATGCATTACATACAGCTAATCTTTACCTTTCAGGAAATATACACTCAAATTCTCACAAAATTCAAGCCGTGAAACCCGGATTACGACCGGATAACAGATCAGCAAGTTATTGTGAAGCCTGGATTATGACCAGACAGCAATACAAGTTCTTGTGAAGCCTGGATTACGACCAGATAGCAACCAAAGACACCGCAAAGCCTGGATTTCGACCAGATAGTGGTATATCTTTAACACAAGTTATGAAGCTCGGATTACGATCGGATAATATCTTGATTTTCTCCGTACACCATGATGCCTGGATTTTAACCGGATAGTGGTATGAGACGTTGCAAAGCCTGAATTACGACCAGATAGCGGTAAAAGACACTATGAAGCCTGGATTACGACCAAATAACAGTAAGGGATACTGTGAAGCTTGGATTACGACCAAATAGCAGTTTACCTGACCAGATACTATGAAGCTCGGATTACGACCGAATATCAGTAGGCCCAAAGCCAAAGGGAAGCTCGGATTATGACCGAATAACCATTTGATCTCTTCTGAAGACTGGATTACGACCAGATAAGAAGTAAAGTATTATGAAGCCTGGATTACGACCGGACAGTAGTACGGAACACCATGAAGCCTGGATTCAACCAGATAATGGTATAAAGAATCGTGAAGCCTGGATTACGACTGGAGAACGATAAAAGGACTGAATCCTGGATTACGACCAGATAGCAGTACAAGACACCACGAAGCCTGGATTACGACCGGACAACAAGTTTAATCTCATCTCCCCAGTAAGTCGTTGTAAAGCCTGGATTACGACCATATAGCAGTCAGTCCTATCACTATGAAGCATGGACCATGACCAGATAGTAGTTCATTCTCAACTTTCCTCTTCAATAGAGATGATCCCTCAGTAGAATACGGATGACCAAAGTTCCTAAAATTCAACAGAGATGATTCCTCAGTAGAATACGGACGACTGAAGTTCCTAAAATTCAACAGAGATGTTTCCTCAGTAGAATACAGACGACCGAAGTTCCTAAAATTTAACAGAGATGTTTCCTCAGTAGAATACGGAAGACCGAAGTTCCTAAAATTCAACAGAGATGTTTCCTCAGTAAAATACGGACGACTGAAGTTCCTAAAATTCAACAGAGATGATTCCTCAGTAGAATACGGATGACTGAAGTTCCTAAAATTCAACAGAGATGTTTCCTCAGTAGAATACGGACGGCCGAAGTTCCTAAAATTCAACAGAGATGCTTCCTCAGTAGAATACGGACGACCGAAGTTCCTAAAATTCAACAGAGGCGTTTCCTCAGTAGAATACGGACGACCGAAGTTCCTACAATTCAAACAGAGACGACTCACTAGCAGAATAACGGACGACTGAAGCTCCTAAAATTCTACTTCTCTCAACAAAGATCAACCTTCCCCAGCGGAATCTTCCTCAACGACAGGTATACAAGCTCTCGCTAAGGAATCCCTTATGCGATCGACACTCCTTCGGATGACATCTTTAAGACCATTTCCCGTCATCAGTCTCCAAATGGCATCATTAATCCCATTCCCGACATAACAAGACAATTACCACTTCATGCGAGTGCAAATTTCAGGGCACTCTAGTGTTAAATCATCTTCCACCTTCAGATCACGAAAGGCAGACAAGCCAATCTAAATCCTCCGGTTTAAGAAGATTGAACAGGGGCAGCTGTTGTACCCTAAAATTTTCCCTCCCATATTTCTCAAAACATTTCAAGAAAGATCCTCAAGTTGCTCAAGGTAGTCCAAGGGTTGGCCAAACAAGCTCCCTCCTAAGGCAGACTACCTCAAATTAGGGTTTCATGTTGCATTAAGATACTTGGGTCCAAGGGACCCCAAATGCTCAACATTTCCCTAATATGTTATCAAGGTCATCCATGTCAAGTTTCAAGCCCTACAGAGGAAATTTTCTCAGTCAATTGCTCAAAGGCCTGAAAATCGATTGTGCTAGGGCAAAAGTCAACTGTGGCCCACATACAGTCAAACTTTAAGATTTTCAGTCAACATTCTCATTTTGAAGGATATTTCATCATTTGATCAAGGGTTGATGATGATTCATCAAGGATTGCTCATAATTCATCAAGACTCAAAAGTTGCTAAATTAGGGTTTTATAGGAAAAGTCAATTCAACTTTGACCAAGCATAACTTTCTCATACTTTATGAGAAATGACCCATCCAAAGCTCAATTTGAAGAGGATACCATGCTATAAAATCCATATTCAGCTCCCAAGATAAAAATATGCACCCACAAGAAGTTATGAATTTGGACATTATAGGTTATTTTGAAAAGTCAACAAAAACACCTTTTTTGTCAAAGCTTCATACATGAGCATGGAATATCAAATTGAGATGAGACCAAAAGGGTTGATTAGAGGACTTCTTAAGATTTCTAAAAAGTTCAATAACACCTCCAAGAGTCAAAATTGAGCAAGTCTTAATGTCCAGCTAGCATCAGTTCAAATTCGAATCAAGGCATGGTGTGTACAAAAAGATTGAATTAGGCCATTTTTGGAAAGATTTTTAAGGTGTATCAAATCAAGATCCAATTCATTGATGGATGAAGATTGAGACCAGTTATCAACCCTAATCTATTCCTCAATACATATAGAGTGCGTGCAGACCCAAAACTAGGTTAGAAGGAGGCGCAACATCAAGAACAGAACTTGAAAAAATCAAGAAAAAGTGAAAACACGATTTCATTTTTCCAGGCCAATTCAAGACTCTTTGCCCATTCCAATCGATTCCTAGGATCCTCAGCAAGCTAAAGCAATCAAGAACAAAGCCTTTCCAGTACCCAAAAGTTGTAAGTCCATCACGATATCCATGAATTTTTGAATTCGGTTAGCACGATCTAGGCATTGTTAGCATGATTTATCCATATATTGTTGATCCATAGAACCTTTGCAAGCTTTCTGCATCGTTTAATTTAATTTATATGTCTTGTACAAGATTTCACCATTGCTAGGGTTGCTTGCTTTAATTTGGGATTTTCTTTTACAGGCTAAATTAGACCATGAAAGGGCCACCAATGCACTCAGGAGGTCCAGGCGAATCGATTGGTGGCCCTAGTTTTTATTTAATTTGCTCATAGTTGATTTTGAGAATACATAGGTCTATAGTGACGGACAAACGTCCGTAGGTAAAAGTGTTTCACTTTTACCAACGGAAAAAGGTCAAGGATGACCTGCGTGTCACCTTTCCATTAGCCCATTCAAACCCTGGCACGCGTTTTTTTATTATCCTCCACTAATTCTTGTTTTTTGTATATTATTATTATTATCTATTTCATGTACAACAAAGCCAAATAGCTTAACTGGTTGCCAAGCGTTGGAACGTGCCTCAGGACCTGGGTTCGAATCCCAGGTCCCCCAACTTCTCCATGTTATTTTTCTTTTCAGGATCCAACGTGTTTACAAGCCAAGGGACTACCATAGACTCTCAAGATCTAGCCCTTAGATCTCCAGATGGCCAAATCTGATGGCCATCATCTGAAGGTGCATCATGAAGCTCAGTCAACGCATGGCAGGAAATCATAGAAGTCAAATGTGGACTTCAAATTATTGGGCCCAAGACTGCTTGTCACCCCCCCCCCCCCAAACTGCTAAATTCAGGCCCAAATCATTTTCTCTATTCTTTTTTTATTTGTTTTATTTAATTTTAATTTATTTTACTAACAAAATGATTATTTACTTTTATCAAAAAAATCACAAAAATATTACTTTTCACAAATTAGGTTTAGATTTTATTTTTTATCAAAAAAAATTAATTAATTAAATTAGATTTTAATCTTAGGTAAACTTTAATTCTTTTTGTAAATAATTAAAATTAATTAGAACAAACAGGTTTTTATTTTTTTTTAAACTTAATTATATTCTATTTTTTCAAGAAAATAAAAAAACACAAAAATAGGCCATGTAATTATTTTTATTAATTAAATCACTAATTAATTTTGGTATTTAATTTAGAAAACTTAATTCTTTTATTAAAAGCAACAAAAACATTTTCTTTCTTCATTAGGATAGAAGGGTCAAAACCCTAATTTCTTCCCGATCTTAATTTTTCTCGCGCGCTTTATTTTTATTATTTATCATGTTGATGTAACAACCTACAGTTTGTAATAGTTTAATTAGGATGTTTATTTACATTTATCGCTTTAATTTCAAAGGGTTTGTTTTTGGCTATGTAAATACCCGAAGCCTTGTAATAGCTTAGCTTATTTTCCGCACTTTTAAATTTCGCAAATATTTAACTATTAGATGTATGATATTAGGATGCATGACAAGAATGTATGTGAAAAACTTTAAAACAGTTAGATAACCCTAACATGTGCAAAGATAAATAATCTGAAATTGAATCACTCGCACATGCGCACTCCTAGGGTACACTCCCACTTGGTTGCCTTCGGTAAACGGTCATTGAGTATATGATGCTTTAGTGGTCGTCCTTTTGTCTAAAGATCAAAGTTGCCTCGGAAAGTTTTCCTCGGATATTGTTGCCTCGAATAATTGATCTAAGACATTAGGGTTACTACTAAGACGTCCTAACATTGCTTTAGTGACCGTACGTCCCTTTTCAAATTGACCGTCAAACTCCAACGACGGTGCTACCTACTCACTAATAGTGGGATAGTACTGTCTAAAGGAAACGAACATAGAACAAATCTTTTTTCGAGTAGGTAGATTAGTTCTTAAGTACTTGCTCAATCAAAACAAACTTTTTTCACACTTACACCCCTTTTCAAACAAAGTTTTCAAAAACACTGCATTACACTCTTGAAGGCAGAAGCAAGAGTTAAATCGAAGTCAAAACAAAATCTTTTCAAATCACACAAACACAAAGAAAACAATTTTTAAAATGATGAGCAAGTACCTAAGAGCCCGTAGAAAACTACTAATAGAAAGGGTGCTAATACCTTCCATTTCTATAATCTACCCCCCATACTCAAATATCTCGAAAAAGGAATTTTTCTGTGCTTTTTTCCTTTCCTTGTTGGATAAAATAAAAGTCGGTGGCGACTCTTTCTTACCGCGACATTTTGTAAACACAAACGCAAAACACAAACCAGCAAATTCCTTAAAAAAGGGAAACACGTCCCGGTTCTAGCCACCGTATCACAGTCACCATCCATGGTGGTTAAGATCATTGCCCCACCAGAGAAAATGTTTTTTATTATAAATTTTCCTTCATAGGTAGGAGTCCATTTTTCCCTAGGATTACCTTGTGGCAGTATGATGCATTTGATCACCAGATCTCCAACTTGATACACTTGGCGTCTGACCTTCTTGTTGAAAGCCTTGATCATACGTTTTTGATACATATGACCATGACAAACAGCAATAAGTCTCTTCTCATCAATCAAGTTAAATTGATCAAGTTGAGTCTGGATTTAATCGTTTTCGTTCAGCCCTGCATCCTTCATAATTCTTACAGAGGGGATCTGAACCTCAATAGGCAAGACGGCTTCCATGCCATTAACCAGAGAATAGGGTGTTGCGCCGGTTGATGTGCGAGTTGTGGTACGATACCCGTGGAGAGCGAATGGTAATATCTCATGCGAGTCTTTATATGTGACTGTCATTTTCTGTATGATCTTTTTAATGTTCTTATTTGCAGCTTCGACATCACCATTCATCTTTGGCCGGTAAGGGGAAGAATTTTGATGCTAGATCTTGAATTGCTCGCACAAGGCGGTGATAATAGTGTTGTTGAGATTTGTACCATTATCAGTGATGATCCTTTATGGGATACCGTACTGGCAAATGAGATTTTGCTTGATCAAACGGGCAACAACATTCTTGGTAACGAAAGCGAAGGAGGTTGCCTCAACCCACTTTGTAAAATAGTCAATGACCACTAGGATGAAGCGGTGTCCATTGGAGGTCATTGGCTTGATTTCCCCAATCATATCAATTCCCCACATAGCAAACGGCCAAGGAGCCGTTAAGACATTCAGAGGAACCAGAGGTACATGCACATTGTCAGCATAAATCTGACACTTATGGCAGGTTCGAGAGTGTTGATAGAAATTTGCTTCCATGGTAGACCAGTAATAGCCTTCCCGTAGGATTTTCTTTTCCATCATATTCCCACTGGAATGGGTGCCAAAAGTGCCTTCATGTAACTCAGCCACGATCCTTTCAGCTTCAACCTTATCTACGCACCGAAATAACACAAAGTTATGATTGCGTTTGTACAGGATTCCATACTAAGGAAGAACTTAACGTAAAATCTCCTTAAGAACTTCTTGTCATTAACTAAAGCTCATTCTCGATATTCTTGAGCCTTGAGATACCTCCTGACTTCGTGAAACCAGGGTTGGTCCACTATTTCTTCAGTATTAATCTCGTGACAGTGCGCTGGTTCTTCCATTTGTTCAATGATGATTTGGGGAGCCTCGTTATCCCAATTAAGTTTAAACATAGATGACATTGTGGCTAGAGTGTCTGCTAGCTGATTTTCTTCTCGCGGGAAATGCTCGAAGGTAATCTTCTCAAAATGTGGTAGCAATGTCAAAACATGTTCTTTGTAAGGGATCAAGTTAGGGTGTTTGGTGTCCCATTCCACTTTTATCTGACTGATGACCAAAGCTGAACCTCCGAACACACTCAAAGATTTGATCCCTAGGTCTATGACAGCTCTGAGGCCAAAGATGCATGCTTCGTATTCCGCCATGTTATTTGTACAATTGAAGTAGAGTCTTACGGTAAAGGGAGTATGACACCCTTCCGGAGATATGAGTACAACACTGATACCATTGCCAAGTGCATTGGATGCCCCATGAAAGAACAGGGTCGATCGGGATCCTTGTTCAGGTCCGTCATATGGCCTGAATTCTTCACAGTTATTACCGTCATGATGTCTTCATCTGGAAATTCGAACTTCATGGATTGGTAGTGTTATACAGCTTGGTGAGCAAGGTGATCAGCTAGTACACTGCCCTTTATAGCTTTATGGGTAGTATACTGTATGTCATATTCCGTCAGGATCATCTGCCATCTCGCTATTCTACCAGAAAGAGCAGGCTTCTCGTAGATGTATTTTATTGGATCTATTTTAGATATCAACAAAGTAGTATGAGTCAGCATATACTGTCTTAGCCGGCGAGTAGCCCATTCCAGAGCGCAGCAAGTTTTCTCGAGCAGTGAATATCTTGTTTCAAAGTCGGTAAAATGTTTGCTCGGGTAATAAATAACGTGCTATTTTTGGCCAAACTCGTCATGCTGCCCCATCACACACCCCATTAGTTTTCTAAAACAATCAGATACATGATCAATGGTCTTCCCTCGACTGGTGGCATCAACAAAAGAGGCTCTTGTAAGTATTCTTTGATTTTGTCAAAAGCAACTTGGCACTCGTCATTCCATTTGACCACTTGATCTTTCTTCAACAATTTGAAGATTGGTTCACAAGTAGATGTCAGGTGAGAGATGAATCTGGAAATTTAGTTCAAATGCCCCAAGAATCCTCTGACTTCCTTCTCAGTACGAGGAGCAGGCATCTCTTGTATTTCTTTAACTTTGACAGGATCGACCTCGATACCTTTGTTGCTGACGACAAAGCCTAGGAGTTTATCAGACCGTACCCCAAATGTGCATTTGTTTGGATTCAACCTCAGCTTGTACTTCTTTAGTCTCTCAAACAGTTTTTGTAAGTGATCGAGATGCTCTTCTTCTGTTTGAGATCTCGCCATCATGTCGTCCACATAGACCTCTATTTTGTGATGTATCATGTCGTGAAATAGAGCTACCATGGCACGTTGATAGATTGCCCTAGCATTCTTTAGTCCGAATGGAATCACCTTATAGCAGAAATTGCCCCACTGCGTGACAAACGTTGTTTTCTCCATGTCCCCAGACGCCATTTTGATTTGGTTGTAACCTGAGAATCCATCGATGAAGGAAAACACTTTGTGTTGTGCCGTATTGTCAACTAGAATATAAATGTGGGGGAGTGGAAAATCATCCTTAGGGCTTGCCCTATTCAAATCTCTGTAGTCCACACACATTCGCACCTTGCCGTCCTTTTTGGGCACAGGAACAACATTGGAAACCCATTGGGGATAAGAGGTGACGGCTAAGAATTCAGCATTGAATTGCTTCATGACTTCTGCTTTAATCTTTTCTGACATATCAGGCCTAATGCGGTGAACCTTTTTCTTTACTGGCGGACAATCCTTTCTTGTAGGCAGATGATGTACCACAATATCTGCATGAAGTCCTGGCATGCCTTCATACGACCAGGCAAAGACTTCGACATAATCGTGCAACAATTGAATCAGGCGCTCCTTGATACTGGGTTCTAGATTGGCACCCATCTTGACCTCTTTTTTGTCTTCTTCGGTACCTAGGTTGATTGTATCCACGGGTTCCTCGTGAGGTTGAATGGTTCTCTCTTCTTGTTGTAGTAGTCTGGCAAGTTCTCCTGGTACTTCACAATCTTCCTCACCTTCTTCTTCGGCTTGGTAGATTAGATTCTCAGAGTCAAAAAATTCCATAGCAGTATTGTTACCCATGGGATCCCGAATGGATGTATACCTTCATTATGAGTGTGAGTGTGTGTAAGGGTATAGCTATCCCTGAAAGAAATATAAATGTAAAAATAAAAACAATGAGAACAAAAGTTTGTATGCGAAAACGTCCATGATTCATTGATGTCATATGAAAATGAGATAATAACCCTTACAAATGGACCATTGTGCCTCGGGTAAGACACAAGGTTTTAAGAGTGCGAATTGGTTTAATATTACATATCCAACAAAATGTAAAGACAGATTACTATTGGATAAAAGTGATTGGGACAAAATCTCTAGCCTCCCAGTTGCTGATCCCTCCATTGACAGTTGGGAATATCTAGTCCTCCAAGTCACAGCTATCTTCATCATCATCTACAACATTGACCTCGCGGTTGCTGATCTTCAGGGGCAGTCCTCCGGCACGAGCGCGACGTACAACCTTCGGAGCACTTGAAGAGAAACCCAAACCAAACTTATCTAACTTGTATGGGATATCTGAGAGTTGTCCCCAGATAGTGCACCCACCTTCTTCTACCACTACTTTCGCATCCTTCAGAGATGACATCCGGAGTGGAAGCCTTGTGATCTTGGGAACATCCTTGGTTACTTCCACATCTTGCGGGACCTCTTCAAAGTGTTGGAATGGAGTTTCAATAAATTCACCATCTATTTACACATATCTGAAGGAATTGAGATGGCTGATCATATACTATTCTTCTTCATGAAAGGTGATAATCTTCCCTTGAATCGGATATTTCAACATTTGGTGCAACATAGAAGTGACAACGCCAGCATTGTGAATCCATGGTCGGCCTAGCAAGCAGGAATATGAGGGACGAATATTCATTACATAAAAATTTGAATCAAAATTTTGTGTTCCAACTTTTATGGGAATGTCTACCTCCCCATGTACCATCCTTTTCGAGTCGTCAAAAGCCCATACTACTATGTTATTGTTGGCTCCTAAATTCGACACCCTTGTTTTATTAATGTCAGCCATTAAAGCTGAAGGATGTTTTCGACTGGCTAAATCCGTCGAAATGCCCATCGAAAGATGGCAAGGTACTTAAAAGATTTCTTCCAAGGGAGAGGTTGGTTGCCTTCGACGTCGAAGGAGTTTCTCGTCGAAGATATTTCTCGACGAAGTTGTTCGATGGTTCAGAGTGGAGCAGTTTGAAATTCAAGCGTTTGGAGGGAAAATGGTTTCCAGCGGTTACCAAGTGCAACGTGCAAAGATCTGGAGCGTCGAACATTGAGAAACGTGCCAAGTGGATTGATCTCGAAGCAGTGTAACTGCCCGACGGTTACTTGGGATGTTTTAGTATAAATAGTAGTAGTCATGTAAGTTCTCGCGTGTGTTCACAATTCTATACAAAGTCACTCATATAGATTCGAGTACCCAGCGTGTGAGAAAGAATTGTTGAGAAATGTATGTGTGAAACACCAACTTTATTAATCAAAGTCATTTACTTTTCCAGAAATTTACTTGCTTTCTCCTTTACATTCCTGTCGAAGCCTTTTACTTTAAGCCTTGTTTATTTTACCAAGTCCTTTCTTCATGCAGTTTCATTTAAAGCCTCTTTATTTTATTTAAAGCCTCTTTATTTAAAGCCTTATCCAATTTAATCGAAACTTCAAAATCAACCTATGTCCTAGGATCAATCTGATCGATCCTGCGAGTAACCAAATAAGTAACCATTTGGAGGATCAGCGGTTGTTTACCAAATCCCAAGGTAAACAAATTGGCACACCCGGTGGGACAGTGTGTTGATTGTTGAAAATAATCTCATCTTTTCGAGGAGTGTTATATGTTATTGAGAAGTGGTAGAATATACACTAACAATAACAATACTGCCAGAGGAAGGGAAGAGATGGCGAATCCGCCAAACAATAACGAAATCCCACAAACGAATGTGGGAGCAACGGTTAGTACGACCGTAAGTGAAGCGACAACTGTTGGTTCGACACCAGCAGTAACGGTCACAACAACGGGGCCTTTACTTTCGTTCACGGGCCCCAGGATGCCTTTGGGAACTCCCCCACCAAGGGGAAATTTAGGCACAAGGCCTCTTGCGCCACCAGGATTTATGCCACTTTATGGTATGCCAACTTCTGATGTGGCTAGCCTGATGAATGCTGCGTCCACTTTTTCAGACCCTTTAGTGAGTGCCTCTTTGCCACTCCAAGGTTCTGGAGTAGGCATGGCGAATATAAATAGGACCCAACTCTTAGGAGGAACGTCCCAAGTAGCCCATGGCCTTACAAATGCCTCGACAGCAGTCTTGAGGCAACAAATGGACGAAAGCAACCATGATATGGTGCAAATGTTGGCACAAACTTTGAGTACAGTGCTAAACCCTCTAATACAAAACACTACTCAATCGAATCAACAAGTGACAGCGCAAATGACGCGTTTGGCTGATTTCGTTGGGGTACCCCAACCTATTCGACAGCCCCAAAGGGCGCAAATAAGGGGAAACCAGGGGATATTTTTAGAGGAAGAAACCACCATTAACCAGGTTCAACATCCTGTCAAAGAAAACCTTAGGGCACGATTGGAGCAACCCGCCGGAGAACCTAGGGTAATAACCCCAGAGGTAAGGTTAGTTAACAGAAACCAAAATGCTGACGAGGTAGTCCAGCATATCCAATACCAAAATACGGGTTTGGAAAATAATCTGGCAACCATGATCGAAAGGATCATGACTCAAAATGGGATGAACATGGGCTTTCGAAGGCCCAATTTTACATCTCCATTGTCAGAATACGTGTTACAGACAGACTTACCTCCTAGATGCAAAGTCCCCAAATTTACTAAGTTCTCTGGGGACACAACAGAATCTACTGTCGAGCATGTGGCGAGATACTTGATCGAAGCAGGTGACATTTCGAATAACGAAAACCTAAGGATCAAGTACTTCCCAAGTTCTTTAACAAAGAACGCTTTTACTTGGTTTACAACTCTCCCCCCCAATTCGATCCATCATTGGACCCAGTTGGAAAGATTGTTCCATGAACAATTCTACATGGGGCAAACCAAGATAAGCCTGAAAGAATTGGCCAGTGTGAAGAGACGTTTCACCGAACCTATAGACGAATATCTAAATAGGTTTAGGTTGCTCAAGGAGAGATGCTTTACACAAGTGCCAGAACATGAGTTAGTCGAAATAGCCGCAGGCGGTTTAGATTATTCCATTAGGAAGAAGCTAGACACCCAATACCTGAGAGACATGGCCCAACTGGCCGATAGAGTTCGACAGGTAGAACGCCTCAAAGCTGAAAAAGCAAAGGCAACAAAAACTCACAAGAGAGAGAGGATAGCGTACGTTGAGATGGATGACGAAGATCCAGAATCCTTCGACGATACTTTAACTGTCGAAGAAGGAGAAGTCGATTTAGCAGAACTGAAACAAGGGCCACCATACTCTTGTAAACTGTTAGTCCCCTCAAGTGGGAAAAATCCCATTGGTCCAGAAAGGACCAACGATAGGTTCCCAAAAAAGACTTATAGTTTTGACATCACAAAGTGTGATGAAATATTCGACTTGCTGGTTAAAGATGGCCAAATGATGGTACCCACAGGGGTAAAAGTGCCTCCTCTTGATCAAAGAAAGAAGAGAGGTTTTTGCAAATATCATAATTTTTTGGGCCATAAAACTTCTCAATGTTTTCTTTTCAGGAACCTTGTGCAAGACGCTATCGAAGAAGGGAGATTGAAGTTTGCTGACAAATCCCCCATGGCTGTCGACTCAAATCCATTGCAGGCTGAAGCCCACTATGTTGAGCCCTCTGAGGTGAACGTGATAGAGGCAACCAGGAGCCAGTCGAAGAAGCCAGGAATCACAATGGTCGAAGTCTCAAAGGACCACATCAACATGCCAATCTTTGGCAGTTTTTCTCGAAATTTATCTAGGAAGACAATTGAAGCTGTTCAGAAAGCGGTCGAAAACCCGAAGTTGGAGACCGCTGAAGCACAAAAAACTGGACCAAAACCCAGTTCCCACTTGGCCACAGTTCAAGGCCAGACGGAGAATTTGGAGATACAAATGAAGCAGTTAACTCTTGCTAACAAAGATACAATGAATATCAACATGGTCGAACTCTCTGACCCAAAAGCATCAGAAGAGGCCATGAGGCAAGAACAAGCTAATAAGACTGCTTTCCCTCGGGAAAATGAAAATTTGGCAGATTTTCTACAAAGATGCCAGAAAAAGAAATCAGAGGTGATGTTGTGTCCAAGATGCAGTTCGATCTTTGACAAGAAAGCTGCTGAGCACATTCAGGGCGTAAGAGCAGCGAATAAAAGAAGGGAAAATGTTGATCTTCGACATGATCCCAGAAGAGCCTCCCAAAGAGGTTCAAACCAAGAAAAGAGGCCATTGACTTTTAGGCCTCCCACAAATGTGCCAGTAGACACTTGGTACAAAACCTCTGGTCGAAAAAGGCCAAGTGAGGAGAGATGGCACTCTTTCGACGTGCCAAGAGGTTCCTCTTTGACTCAAAAGAAAGAGCCTCAGGCTGCTGCACCTAAAGTTGCACAAGTGTCAAGCAACTACAAAGGTAAAAATCCCATGTCTCGATCTCAATGGAGGAGATATCAAAGGAGACGAAAAGCTGAAAGGGAGGCTGCCAACGAACCAAAGGCAGAAACGAGTTCGAATGTTCCTCAAAGGAAGCAAAGGAAACCTCTAGAAAGAGATCCAGTAACCAACAGGCTAGTTTGGCCTAACCAAAGTGAAGTCGAAGACGAAGACGATGCTGAGTCTGATGATACTTTGGAAATAATGGTGAATATAGTTTCAGTGCTGCCCAGAGAATTCAATCGACAGGTAGAGGTCGAAGCAAGTGACTGGGAAGTGGAACAAGAAATGGCCAAACATAGGCCAGTGTGCTATTTTGTCATGGACAATGGCACCACTGAGGAACAAAATGGGTTCTTCGAGCCACCTACAGAGGCGATGAAAAATCACCTCAAGCCTTTATTCATAAGGGCTAAGCTCGAAGAAACTACTGTGAATAAAATATTGGTGGATTGTGGGGCAACCATCAACATTATTCCTCACTCTATGCTAAGGAAGATTGGCAAAAGGGATGAGGACATTAAGCCTCACAACATGGTCTTGTCGAACTATGAGGGCGGCATAGGGACCACTATGGGAGTGATCCAGCTGGATATCAAAGTAGGATCTATCCTTCGACCAACGATGTTTATGGTCATATCGGCCAAACCTAACTACAATCTTTTGTTGGGCCGTGAATGGATTCATGGTGTTGGGGCTGTGCCATCATCAATGCACCAGAGGCTGCTCCTATGGCGTCCAGATGGGATGGTCGAAAACATAGAAGCAGATCAAAGCTACTACCTGGGCGAAGTGAATCATCTGGGTTTGGCATATTTCGACAAGAACTTGGCTCACATAGGGCCATGTCCAACACCTGACTTCGACATGGCGCCAACGCCAAACACTTTTTGTTCCCTATACCTGCATCCTGAGCATGGTTTCCAATGGGACAGAGAAGACTTGTCCCACATAGACTTCAGTGGGTTAACTGATATCCAACCAACTGGTTGGGGAAGTGAATTCAGTGATAATGACTGAGTCACAATCTTTGAAGCGAATTTCGGCTTACGCAGACGAAACTAAGATGATAACGGCTCTCGAAGCCGAAGTAAAGTACATGGCCACACAGGCCAATGATCAACAGTTATCTGCTGCAGGTCCAGGAAAGGATTTCGATCCAAAACCCCCTGATATCATGCCAAAAGAAATGCAGGAACAGAGGCTCGACGCCATCTATGACGATGAGCCTTTGGGCTTCGAAAAGGACCCCTTGGCGAACAACATTAAAATGTTAGCACAAGATCCTTTAGAAGAAATTAACTTAGGCGAAGGGTCAGAGACAAGGCCAACTTACATCAGCGCCAAAATTGATCCAGAACTTAGGTTGGAAGTAATCCAATTGCTGAAAGAGTTCAAAGACTGTTTTGCATGGGATTATGACGAAATGCCTGGTCTCGACAGAGGATTGGTAGAACTTCAGTTGCCAATCAAACCTGGGAAGAAGCCAATCAAACAAAATCCAAGGCGCTTCGCTCCAGAAATACTGTCGAAGATCAAAACAGAAGTCGAAAGACTGCTGAAATGCAAATTCATACGTGTTACAAGGTATGTCGAATGGATTGCAAACATTGTGCCAGTAATTAAGAAAAATGGTACGTTAAGGGTGTGCATAGATTTCAGAGATTTGAATGCTGCTACACCCAAAGATGAATATCCTATGCCTGTGGCGGAAATGCTAGTCGATTCTGCCGCTGGCTATGAATACCTGAGTATGCTCGATGGTTATTCAGGATATAATCAAATATTCATTGCTGAAGAGGATGTGTCGAAAACAGCTTTTCGATGCCCTGGGGCCTTAGGCACTTACGAATGGGTAGTGATGCCTTTTGGCCTAAAGAACGCTGGGGCAACGTACCAGCGAGCAATGAATACTATCTTCCATGATTTTATTAACACTTTTATGCAAGTATATATTTATGACATTGTTATAAAATCTGTTTCCAGGGAGAATCATATTGACCACCTTCGACAATCATTCGAAAGAATGAGAGAACATGGTCTGAAGATGAACCCTTTGAAGTGTGCATTCTGTGTGAAAGCTGGAGATTTCTTGGGCTTCGTTGTCCACAAGAAAGGAATCGAAATCAACCAGAACAAGACGAAGGCAATTTTGGAAGCGAAAGTGCCATCGAATAAGAAGGAACTGCAATCTCTGTTAGGCAAGATAAATTTCTTAAGGAGATTCATATCTAATCTAAGTGGGAAAGCCCAGGCCTTTTCACCCTTACTTCGACTGAATAAAGAGGGGTTCGAATGGGGGCAGGAGCAACAAGAAGCCTTCGACAAAATCAAAGGGTACCTCACTAAGCCACCTATTTTGGTGCCTCCTTGTAGCAATAGGAGTATGAGATTGTACATAGCTGCATCCGACAAAACTCTGGGAAGCATGTTAGCCCAAGAGGATGAGAATGGAGTCGAAAGACCCATTTACTATCTCAGTAGAGTTTTGAACGATGCAGAAACTAGATATAGTGAAGTTGAAAAATTATGTCTATGTCTGTATTTCTCTTGTACAAAACTCAAGCAATATATAAAACCAGTTGATGTGTATGTTTCGTCTCATTTTGATGTTTTCAAGTATATGTTGTCGAAACCTATCTTGCACAGTCGAATTGGCAAGTGGGCATTAGCATTAACTGAATACTCCTTGACCTTTATGCCTCTTAAGGCAGTAAAAGGACAAGTGGTTGCAGACTTCATAGTCGACCACTCAATTCAAGTCGAGGATATTAATTATGTGGAGATAGAGCCTTGGAAATTCTACTTCGATGGTTCCAGCCATAAAGACGGAACAGGGGTAGGAGTCTTGATTATTTCTCCAGATAAAATTCCAACAACATTCAAGTACAAAATATCAGGTTCTTGTTCGAACAATGAGGCTGAGTATGAAGCTCTAATTACTGGCCTTGAGATATTGTTGGAATTGGGGGCAACTCGAGTCGAAATAATGGGAGACTCAGAGTTAGTCATTAAACAAGTCACAAAGGAATATAAATGCATAAGAGAGAATCTCATTATGTACTTTGTGATAGCAAATCGTTTATTGAAAAAATTTGAAACGGTTAATATTCGACACATACCCAGAGTCGAAAATCAAATAGCCAACGACTTGGCACAGATTGCATCTGGGTATAAGATTTCAAAAACGAGACTGCAAAGAGCAATCGAAGTTCGAGAAAAGATAAAAGCAACTTGTCTATCACCAACAGACTTGGAATCGACGAGACTAGGATATGCTGATCAAAGTAACTTCGAAATTTCGTTCATAGATAATTTATCAGAGCAAGATTGGAGGAAACCCATAGTGGATTATCTTCAAAATCCAGGAGCTTCGACAGAACGAAAAACAAAGTACAGGGCGTTGAGTTATGTACTCATGGGTAATGAGTTATTCAAGAAAACGCCTGAAGGGGTTTTGCTAAAATGCTTAAGTGAAACTGAAGCATACATAGCCCTTTCGACTACGCATGCTGGGGCATGTGGGGCTCACCAAGCAGGCCATAAGATGAAATGGTTGTTGTTTCGACAAGGACTATATTGGCCCACTATGCTGAAAGATTGTGTTGAGTTCGCCAAAGGTTGTCAAGAGTGTCAAGTCCATACAGGCATCCAACATGTACCAGCAAGCGAACTTCACTCGATAGTGAAGCCTTGGCCCTTTAGAGGATGGGCGTTGGACCTCATTGGAGAGATTCGACCAGCATCATCAAAGAGTCAGAAATACATACTGGTAGGCATTGATTATTTTACTAAGTGGATCGAAGCTATCCCTTTAGTCAATGTAGACCAAGAAAATGTCATTGAATTTATTCAAAAGAACATTATCTTTAGGTATGGAATCCCTGAGACGATAACAACTGATCAAGGATCAGTTTTCACTGGTCGAAAGATGCAGGAATTTGCTCAGGAAACAGGTTTCAAACTCCTAACATCAACGCCTTATTATGCACAGGCAAATGGTCAAGTCGAAGCAGCCAACAAAGTGGTGATTGGTTTGATAAAGAAGCATGTTGGGAAGAAACCAAAGAATTGGCACAAGACGTTAGACCAGATTTTATGGGCTTGTCGAACGTCCCCAAAAGAAGCCACAGGTACAACACCATATAGGCTAACTTTTGGCCATGATGCAGTGTTGCCAGCAGAAATTTGTCTTCAATCTGCAAGGGTTCAGAGGCATTATGATATTCCCTCTGAAATTTATTGGAACATGATGTTAGACGAACTGGTGGATTTAGACGAAGAGAGATTACGCGCTCTCGACCTACTCAGGCTTCAGAAGAAAAGAGTAGAAGACTCTTATAATAAAAAGGTAAAACCTAAGGTATTTTTGCCTGAAGAACTAGTTTGGAAGGTAATTCTTCCCATGGATCGAAGGGATCGAAGCATGGGGAAATGGTCACCCAAATGGGAAGGGCCATTCAGAGTTATCCAAACTTTTTCTGGTGGAGCCTATGAAGTCGAAGAGTTAGGCGAAGATAAAAGGCTCTTGAGAGTAAATGGTAAATATTTGAAAAAATACAAACCTACACTCCAAGAGATAAAAATAAAATAATAAAAGAACAAGACTAAGTTAACCATAGAAAGCCAAAATGGAAATTTTATAAATTTTAGCCAAGATGGCAATGTTGTCGAATATAGATTACAAAATATGGTTACAAAAGCTGAATCAATCAAAAGGGAATATAGTCTTTAAGTCGAAGGTATTTGGCTTGCTGCAGCTCCAATCTTTTCTTGCACCAGGCGTTCTCCTGCACAATCTTGGTAATCTGAGCGTCGAAGCCTTGGGCCTTCTCAGCAAATTCCAGGCCTTGTTTGATTTCAGTTTGACTCTCGGTGTCTGAGACGGTCGAGAGAAGTTCCTCCTTGCGTATAGTGTTGGCATTTATCTTCGCCTCTATTTCTTCGATTTGTGCCCTGAAGGAAGCATTCTCTCGATCGATGGCATCGACTTCTTCCTGCGTAGATGCTTTTTGCTTCGACAACTCCGCAATTCGAGAAGTCGTATCCGAAACAGCAGTCCACGCAGAGGAGCTTTTGCCATACAACACCTCAAGCTGACTATTGAAACCCCTTTGGCGCCTATAATCTGCTGAGACTTGATCAATCATAGAGTGTAACTCCATGATCAAGCCTGAAACTTCTGGAGCTACAGCTAACAAGTCGACAGCATTCAAAACATCCCTCAAGTATCATGGAGTAGTGGGGTCCCCCTCTAAAGCCTTCATCAAGTCCTTCTTGAAAAACTGGGCCTTAACCTTCGCCAAAGCTTCATCAAGAGGAGAGGTTTCAGTGGACTTCCCCGACAGGGTAGGAACCTCCTGACTAGTGTCAGACGAACTCTTGCTCTCGATGATTGCGTTGAGATAGCTAACAGGGTCAGTTTGTTTCAAGAGTTCCAAGTCCTCTTTCGACCTGTGTTTCGTTGAGGTAGCAACCCTTGCAACAGCATGGTCTTGGCTTTGAGGCTGTTGAGTGTTAGGTGCCTCGACTTGTTCCCCTTCGACTCGGACTGGGGCTGTACCAGCGTCATCTGGGTGCTCTTCGCTAGCGTCACCTTGGTGCCCTTCGCCAGTGTCACCTTGGTTCTCTTCGCCAGCGGCACCTTGATTTTCTTCGCCAGCATTGCCTTGGTCCCCTTCTTCACGATTCTCTTCCGACAGATCCACCACCTGAACCGCTTCTGGTTGTTGTTCTTCTGTTTGAAGTTCCTCTGCTGGTTTTTCTACCGTCTCAGCATTGGCCTCATTTATTTCAGTATGGGCTTCGTCATTTCCCAAGCCTTTTTCTTGTGGCCTGCTGAGTTCAGCAGATTCCAGCGTTTCAGAGGTCCTTGGTGGTGAGCTCTCAGTGGTGTCCTGAGAAAGGAAATAAGAAGAATCTTCAGAAATCGAAAGAGACATAATCGACTGTAGGTATCTACACCTAAGTTACAAAAAGGTCCTAGAGATTACCTGTAAGTTAGCTTCAGCCCCAGGGCTGGAATTGTCGCTTTCGACAGGCTTGTTGAGAAGAACGTTTAGTTCCTCCTCCGTTGGCTCCTCAATGATCACTGGAGGTGGCCTGGGCTTTCTCCCAGCAACCTTTATTCTAAATGTTCGACCCTCAGGAGCAGGAGCAGGAACAGGAGCGTCCTTCGTCAGCTTTCGCCTTTTTAAAGGAGCAGGAGGAGAATCACCTTCTTCATCGCTCCCAGATTCGACCACCAGTGCTGGCCGTTTCTTGGGCGAAGGTGCCTAAAAGACCAATGGGAATTCGACTTAGCAATTGTATCGAAAGTCAAAAATCGAAAGCCAGAAGAAAATAATGAAAGTCTGGTTACCGATACAGAAGGCTTCTTCGAAGGGCCTTCCCCCTGTTGGTTGGTGGTAGTCTTCGCCGGCGCTGTAGTCTTTGCCGGCGGTCGAGGTTTTGTTGAGGGGCCTCCTCCCTGTTGGCCTTCTGTAGCCTTTTTGGCTACAGGCTTTCGAACAACTGAAATCAAATAAATAGTTAACAGGATAGCAGTCGAAAGAGGAAGACAAAGTAATGTGAAAGGATGAACTTAGCATAATAACTTTTCCACCACTCCTCGGAGGATGGTGAGCAAAGGAAGTTGAGCTGGTAGTCAAACAACGAGAGAACTGTTCGACCAGCATATCTTCCGATATGCTTAATGGCAGCTTCTTCGGTGTAATCATTGCAGAAGTACAGCATAGCCTTCTCTCTTGGAAAAATTGGAGAAGGAAGGGTTTGAATAATACCAAACTGGCGAGATACCAGGTTTGGTTGGTATGCAATCAGACTCAAGTGAGTCTTAGAGCTCCTGAATCGAAGAGGCATGATCCTTGGTGTAAGGAACGCCTCCCATATTATTGTATGTTCATCAACATTAGGACCACTCGACGTCCTTGGATGTGGCCTTGTGAACCATGCTGGGCCTACCTTCCGTCGAGCAAACAGAGCCATAGTCGAAGCAAACTCCTTCCTTCGAGCAAACATCAGAACGAAGTTGGTGAAGGTTTGCTGAAACTCCAATCCATCTTCCATAGGCGTCAACAGAGCCAGTCTGGTTCCTTCGACGCGTCTGTTCGCTATCTCTGGAGCCTGCTCATTTATTTGAACCTTCTTAGGCAAGAAAGATTCGAAGGTGGCATTGAGCCACAGTTGGAGCAGCCAAAAAGGCCCATCAAGTAGCAAACTGGCCCTGTTCTCGATAATTTTTAGAAGAGTGGCCCCATTACTAATCGAATCATAGAGGCTAGCCAGAATCAATTCTGTCAAACAGACATTCTGGCCATGATGGAGTTGAGTGGCGAGAGTGACCATCTTCTTGGTCACTTGTAGGGACTTCGAGCAAAATACAAAGCGAGTCAGCCATAAGGCTAGAAACGCTATGTGTTCGACATCCGACACAGCATCTGTCGACCTGTCGTGGTAGTGGTTGATGAAAGTGGTATAGGTTGGTTTGGTGTCAGAGAAGCCAATTTGATCCTCCGACATCTCCTCCGGATCGAAGTAGTCCCCGGTGGGTCGAAGGCCAGTAATAGCGGCCACATCGAAGAGTGTGGGAGTCAGCATCCCACAGGGAAGATGGAAAGTAAAGTGGGAGTAGTCCCAGAAAAGTAGAGAAGCTATCAGCATCTCTAGAGAATAGTTCAAACCTGTCTTCGACAGCATCACCAGGTCGAAAATCCCCATCTTTTTCCAGATCGAAGCTTGGCTTTTCTCCATCTTTTCCAGCCAAGCAACGTAATCAGGAGTAAGGCTAGGGCCAGACCTGAAAGCCCTAACACCTTTGTTGAAAAAACGAAGGTCGATTTTCTCTTTTGCAGGTTCTTCATTGTCTTCAGCATCTTTCTTGGCGCATGCAACAGGTTTGAGTTTCTCAACTACCGGAAAGTAACTCTTAATCTTCATGGCCTCAGCAATACTGGGATACAAGGGGCCAGACATAGCAAAGATCTGGTTGGAATATCCAACCGGGATCATAAGGTGGTGTGAGTAAGCATCACGAACGGCGACGTCCAAGGGTTCAGGGACCCTTCGTTGGCCCGTAGCAGTTACTACTGGAGCGGTGACGAAAACCTTAGGTTTGGAGTTTCCAGTTGGTACGGTAGCGCTAGGAGCATTGGAACCAGAAGCCATTGTTAGTGTTGAGGTTGAAATGAGGTTGAAGACGAAGTGAAGGAGGAAAAGTTTCTGCAAAGATAACAAGTTTTTGTGAAAACAGAGAAGTTTGAAGGCTAGATGGCGTAAAAAGTCCCACAATGGGGTACTTACTGCTATTTATAGTAGTGGGGGAAAATCCCCAAAACCGAGGACATTAAATGCCATTTAATGCTGCAGGAGCTAGTGGGACGCGTGGCAGCCCCCTGTTGTTTTAGCCGTTCTGCAGAAATAGAGAGACGCAGCGTGCGTCCTCGTTTTTGGGAATTGTCATAATGACAAATTCTGAAATGACGTTTGGTACTGCACGCCGTACAGACATGACGTCTTAGGTACGGATAAATGATGATTTTCTTGGGATTGCCAATGGTTGGTAGAAAACAACAAAAAGCGCACAAGTTAATTTGTGACTAAGCGTGAAAGGACAGGTGTCGAATGGTGTTTCAAAGAATGCCTTTTTCTTTCAGAGTCTAAATAAGGCATTCTTGGGGGGCAATTTGTTGGCTCCTAAATTCGACACCCTTGTTTTATTAATGTCAGCCATTAAAGCTGAAGGATGTTTTCGACTGGCTAAATCCGTCGAAATGCCCATCGAAAGATGGCAAGGTACTTAAAAGATTTCTTCCAAGTGAGAGGTTGGTTGCCTTTGACGTCGAAGGAGTTTCTCGTCGAAGATATTTCTCGACGAAGTTGTTCGATGGTTCAGAGTGGAGCAGTTTGAAATTCAAGCGTTTGGAGGGAAAACGGTTTCCAGCGGTTACCAAGTGCAACGTGCAAAGATCTGGAGCGTCGAACGTTGAGAAACGTGCCAAGTGGATTGATCTCGAAGCAGTGTAACTGCCCCACGGTTACTTGGGATGTTTTAGTATAAATAGTAGTAGTCATGTAAGTTCTCGCGTGTGTTCACAATTCTATACAAAGTCACTCATATAAATTCAAGTACCCAGCGTGTGAGAAAGAATTGTTGAGAAATGTATGTGTGAAACACCAACTTTATTAATCAAAGTCATTTACTTTTCCAGAAATTTACTTGCTTTCTCCTTTACATTCCTGTCGAAGCCTTTTACTTTAAGCCTTGTTTATTTTACCAAGTCCTTTCTTCATGCAGTTTCATTTAAAGCCTCTTTATTTTATTTAAAGCCTCTTTATTTAAAGCCTTATCCAATTTAATCGAAACTTCAAAATCAACCTATGTCCTAGGATCAATCTGATCGATCCTGCGAGTAACCAAATAAGTAACCATTTGGAGGATCAGCGGTTGTTTACCAAATCCCAAGGTAAACAGTTACATGGATTCAATGTCAATCCCTCGCAGTCAAGCCTATCAAGAGCCTTTTTGGGCAATACATTCAGAGATGAGCCAGTGTCCACTAAAACATGATCCAAGGTTGTGACCCTACATTTAATGAGACATGCAATGCCTCATTATGCTTCCTTCCCCTTGGCGTTAAATCAGCATCTGAAAAACCTAAACCATTATCTACAGTTAGGCTGGCTACGCAGTCTTGAAACTGATCGGCAGATGTCTCTCGGGGTACATGGGCAGTTTTCAGGAATTTTACCAAGGCTTTTGCATGCACCTCAGAAACATAGTAGTAATGCTAGCATGGAGATTTTAGAGGGAGTTTTGCCCAGTTGTTCAACTACATCGTAGTCGCTTATTTTAATGATCTTTAGAATTTCCTCCATCTCTTTTCGGGAGGTTTCAGGGATAGCCAATGATTGTGTCTTCGTCTTGACAGACTCAACCAGAACACCTTTTCCTCGAGTCTCGGTTAATTTGGCAGTAGGAGTGTTGGTAGGAATGATAACATGGGTTGTAACAGCTTTGTCATTTGGAGTATTGTTGGATATAATTATAGGACTGGGAATGGCCTTCGGAGGAGCAACAACAACAAGAATGACTACGGGTCCAGAAACTGCTTTTAGGGGAGCAATTTCTAGTGAGAATATCCTTCCGCTTCGGGTAATCTTGCTAGTTCCTGCAATATTACTGATGTCGGAATTGACTTTCTCGGAGCTTGAATCCTCGGTGGCAGGCCAGTCCTGCTTGATACCATGGTAGTAGAAATCCCCTCCATAATTCCATGGTATGTTTTTGTCTGAAGAATATGGGACTGGTCCAGGCATTGTAATTATTAAAGGGGTTTCTTTCGGAACTGATGTAATTCTAACGGGTCTTTTGGTGGAGACCCTGGAAGAATTGGTGGAAATGGTAATGATAGAAACATCTTTAAAAGGAACAGGTGGAACATAAGTTTTCTCGAATAAAATTTTGTTTGTTATCTATTAGGCATTAAACGCCTGCTTTCAACAAAGGATAGCTGGTTGGTGAGGACAAACAGAAATGGAAAAATTCATCACAGCCCAGGAACACACTGGCATTCAAAAAGTTCACTTTGATAGTCAGAAGTGGGGTCATAAGTTCATCAACTGAAGTAACAAAAATTTCTTCTTCAATGGCACTAGTATTATGGCCATGTCTGGGCTTAGGGGCGGAAATGATATTTGGCTTTTCAGGCGCATCGAATTCAATCTCTTTTGCTTCAATGAGATCTTGTATTTTGTTCTATAGAGCCCAACAGTTATTAGTGTCATGGTCAGGGTTTTTAGAGTGATATGCGCAACGGGCATTAGGATTATAGTGAGGAGATGTTGTGTTGGGGTTTTTTGGAGCTTCTTTCAAGGTCACCAAATTGGATCTTAGTAGATGCGGTAATACTTGAGACGGGGCATGTTAATTCTGGTGAACTGCATGACTGGCCTTTCCATCTTTGGTTAATTATTTCTTTGCTGATCAGGCGCAGGCTTAGGAATCATAACAGCCCCCACCATTGGTCAGCGTTTGGCCCTATCATGGTTTCTTTGCGGATATACAGCAACTACCTCTTTCTTTCCGATGAAAGGCTTCCTTACAGCTGCATAAGAAGATGTATCTTTCTGAATCTTTCCACTCTTTATACCGGCTTCTACCCTTTCTCCGGTAAATATTAGTTTAGTAAAGCCTACAGATGAACTTCCAATTAAATGATTGAAGAAGGGACCAGACAAGGTGCCCAAGAACATGTCTACCAATTCTCTCAGATAGAGGGGGTTGAACTCTTCTAGCCAAGTCTCTCCATTTTTGTGCATAGTCTTTGAAACCTTCATTGGAAACCATGGCCATACTCTGGAGTTGAGTACGGGTAGGCGCAAGATCACCATTGTATTAGTATTGTTTGTATAAGGCTGCAGCAAGATCTTCCCAATTATGAACTTTAGCTCTTTCTAGTTGGTAAAACTAGTCAAGTTGAGTTCCAGACAGGCTGTCTTGGAAGAAATGTAGCTATAAGTTTTTGTCAGCGGTATGGGGCTGGATTTTCCTCACATAGGATCGAAGATGCATTTTAGGGCATGAGACTCTGTCATACTTGGCGAACACGGGTGCTTTGAATTTCGGAGGAATGACAATCCCTGACACTAACCCCAATTCCTCAAAGTCCAAGCCAGGCACTTTTTGGATTTCCATCGCACTCAACCGCTCTTTGAGATGTTTATACTCGTCATCAACTGGAGGGTATTGTTCTTCAGAAAAGTCTTCTTCTTCCTCTTCCTCTTCTGATTCTGACGGGACAATTGTTTCCTTGCATTTCCCATCTTGGTTGTCTCTTTCACCGAATGTTGTTGCAAAGTCTAAGGTCCTTCTTGTCTGCCCATGAAATCTTCTTCCCACGTTTAGGACTCCAGTTACCTTCTTTGTCTTCTTTTTCTTCTCCTCGGCTAGCAAAGTCTTCAAATCTTCTTGTCCTTTGGCTAGGGTCAAGAGCAACTGTTGAAACTGTGTATTCTGAGCTTGAAGGTCCTTCACTATTTGCTCGAGATCCATCTTACTGAAATAAACAGTAAAGAGATGATGAGACTTGTTGCAAAAGACCTGCTTATGTTATGATGAATGATAGATTCATATGCAAATGTTTTCAAGGATTTTAAGATTCAAATTTGTTTTAGACAAAAAGGAAACACACGTTATATTAATAGATTAAAGCTCGAGTACATCAATGCCTTATTGGGCAAGACAAATACAAGAAACTCTAAAATAGAAAGGTAGTACGCATCCTCTTTGGTGCAATGTAGGAATTAAGAGTCTGCTCCTCATGAAGTAGCCTAGTGAGTTCCAAAACCTTTTTCTCGCTTGCGTAGAATTGGGCTTCGAAAGTATCTCGCTCCCCCTTGAGTTGTATCCAATCTCTTTGTAGGTCTTCAAGAGAGGTGGGCATATAAGGATGTAGGATAGTGTATGGAACATCTCCCTCCATGACAGGCTCAACGATTACCGGGAGAATGGAGGGGTAAGGCATCATAAGTCTCTATGCACGAGTTCGTACACATTTTAGGTAAAACTCAAGAGGGATGGAATTTTTATGCCCCAAAGTCTTGCTATTCACCTTATCAACATCCTCCAAGCTCGTATAAATCTCTGGCAAAGATCTTGATCGTCGTTGTCGTATTCAAATACCAAACCTTGAATCAGCATCTCGTGCGGGCCATCCCTTCAGGCATAACCAAATTGTCTTAAGTCCAAACATAGGTTGTAGGTGATACCTCTCCTAATTCTAAGTAAAGGGGCATTAGGGAATTCTCCATAACGGTCGAAAATGATAAAATTCTCTTTGGATCGGGAGCACCAATGAATTTTCGAATGTTTGAGCGTCACCAACCTTTGTGACCACCTTGAACCTTGCTCATTCTTTAATACAAATTGGCGAAGATGCGAAATAAACAACCTTGCAAAGAGAGGAGTGCAACACATAAGAACACCTCTTTTCCTCATTGTGCGAGTGTGAAAAGAGTGTAGGATATCTCCTAGCAATGTAAGCACCGGGTTGCGGGATATGAAGATTTTGACAGCATTAATATCTATGAGTTGGTCTGGATTTGGAAACAAAACCATCCCATAGATGAGGAAAGCCACAATTTCCTCAAAGGCTTGCAAGTCCAAGGAATTCCAACAGCTTTGGGCTTTATCAAACAAGAACTTTGCTAGTAAACCCTTGACACCACTCCTTGTTTCCCAATGAGTTATGATATCAGATGAGTGCAGGTGTAGAGCTTGACCAATATCTTATGGATTTGGGTCTCTTTCCATACCGTTGAAAGGTAGTTGATTGAGAATGGGAATCCTCAAGACTTGAGAGAATTCTTCCAAAGTAGGCACAAGTTGATAGTCCGGAAATGTGAAGCAATGGCGTAAAGGATCAAAGAACTGAAAGAGAACCTTCATCACGTCCTCGTCTGTGTTGGAGGTGACCAAGTTGAGTAGGCGACCATGTCTCTCGGTAAATGGAGAGTTTTCAGGAATACTTGAAGCTAGATCCTTGAATTGTGGAGGGATCCTTACAAGATTGACTTGAATAGTTTTCCTGCGAAGTGAATCCACATCCTACAAAACAAGATCAAATATGAATCCCCAAAAAATCCTTGAAATGGTTAGTGGATGTATATGATGTTCATGATGTTATGTAAAAGTATGCATATACAACAAAACAAACAAATCCTTAGGTTTAGGCTTGCATGGAGTTTTATAGGTAAGTACCCTCTTGAAGTTTAGTTGGCTCAAACCTGTCCTAGTAATAGTAACTGGGTTCTAAGAAGCTTAATATCACTGGTTTGTTTCCTTGGTCATTGTTTCAGCACAAGCCTCTTTAATGGCGACCGAAATATCCCAAGAAACTAAAATTCGATGAGTGCAGTATCGAGTATCTACCAACTTTGGACTGTACCAAAGCCGGTCATCTCACTACATTCTAAAGGCTAAGTTGGTCAAGTAAAGGTTCTAAAAGTTCATCAGTGCTTCATGACATCACTCAGCGGCCCTGTATTCTCTTTGATTAACTCAAAGGCTACCGGTACCCACAAATATGTCTCACTACCGTAGCTATTGCTTAGACCATGTCGGTATACCCCGCACAGTTTCCACAATGTATTGCTACTTACCTATAATGTATCCCAAATCCGAGTAGAGGATTCAAACCCAAACAAAGAACCATAATGTAAAGCATATAAGTCAAACAATGTAAGCAAATAAATGTGATCTATCCCTAAGGTAACCCCACTTTTAAAATTGTCCCCAGCAGAGTCGCCGGTTCTGTGATACGGTGGGAGAAATTACTTGAAGGTTTTGCGTTTGATCGCAAATGTTGCGGTTAGCAAGAGTCACCACCGGCTTTTGTTTTATCCAAAAATGAAAGGTGAAAAAGCACAGGAAATACCTTTGAGATTGTTTCTTGAGTTCGGGGGGTAGATTATGAAAAGGGAAGGTATTAGCACCCTTTTCATCCATGGTTTTCCATGGGCTCTTAGTTATTTTCTAGATCACTTGCTTTTGTTTGAAATTATGCTTAGTGTGGTTTTTGAAAGTATTTTGTAAAGAGACCATTGTTTAGGCAATATTTGTAATGATTCTTGTTCGTAAGAATATGTACAAAGATGTTTGATCTTTTGAAAATGTTTTCAAGTTTTGTAAGATGTTTTGAAAGTGTAAGTGTTTGTTTTTGAAAATAGCAAGGATGTTTTGTTTGAAATGGAGCAAGTAATTAGGAACAATCTACCTACTCAAATGTATTTCTTGTTCATTTTCTTTTCCTTTGACATTGTTATCTTGCTATTGATTTGGCAAGCAACCCTATCTTTGGCTGGTAACGGGACCGGCGTGGGTCATCGTATGACCATGATTAGCAATGTTGCAAGGTATCTTAGCATTATATTTGAGTGACTAAGATCATTTGTAAGGCAATTTAGATAGCGTCATCGAGGGACTATGATCTTATATTTGTTTGTTTTTGCTAAGATACCTTACATGCGTAATATGGCCATTTCGTATAAGGCAACCAAGTGGGATAACCCTAGGAGTGCTTGTGTGCAAGTGTATTATTTTCATGTTTGATTTTGTCTTGAATTAGGGTTTGCTATTTGGTTGGTTTTAATCTTTCCATACAAAACCTAATTACTAGCATTGTATATATGAAAGCGATAAATTGCGAATTTTAAAATTACTACGTATTACAATACTTGTGGGAGGGTGGTAAACAATTTGTGAATGGAGATTGTAATAATATAAACCTAATTAATCTATTACTACCAAATTGAATATGTACAAATAATTGAAGAAATATATAAAGTACAAATGGAAATGGAAAGAAATGATTTTTTTGTTTGGATTTTTATATGAAAGAGATTTTAACCTAAACCTAATTAGAGAAAAAATAATTAAATCAAAATTAAATTAACTTAAATTAATTAAGAAAAGAAATTAACTAAGAATTTTTTTTTGAATAAAACCCTAATTCTATTTAGTTGATTAAAAAGAAAATAAGTTTAAAGAAAAAAGGTATTTTTGTATTTTTCTCTTGAAAATAATATATGGTGTTGTAAAATATTTTTGGCCTTTTTTATATATTAATATAAATATATTTAAATAAGTATAAAAGAAAATAAATAATAACCTAGTTTTAATTTAATTTACAAGATAATTAGTAAAGATAAATAAAGTATGATAAATAAAAATAATTTTTTGTGTGAGAAAAAAATTTAAATTATGTCAAAACATAAATCTACTATTTTTATATTTTTTAAGATTTTTTTTAGTATTTTAGAAAATATATTTAAAAGAAAAAATGAAATAAATAAATAAAAAAAAATAAATGGGCCAAGGGGTGCCACAAGTAGGCAGGGAGTTAGTCAGCAAAAAAAAAAAATAAAGCCAGGCCCAAAGGGCCCAGCGCCTGCAAACAAATCACAAAATTTCAAAAAAAATGCAAAAATGTAAAAATGGTCATGCTGGGGCTTGAACCCAGGACCATGGGGTGAACAGGCGCGTGCTTTACCACTGGGGTGGCTATACATCCGTTTATATAAACAAAATAATAAATATATAAGGCAAATCAAGTCCTGATTAATTCATCTTCAACCTCCAGCCGGTGTACCTATAACTTCTTCATTTCTTAACAAAAATGGAAGATGACAAAATGAAAGTTGTTGCATTCTTCCTTACGAATCTAACCATGTAAATAACTAAAGCTAAAAGTCAAAGATAAATGAGAATTTCTCTGGCCCTAATTTGAACCCTAAAAATTTCAGAAACTTCAACTCTAAAATTCTCTAAGCTCAGGCCATATAAATGCAAACTATGGATATGTACAGCTTCGTGGAAATGAGGTCTATATTTTATCTTCACAAATGCAAGCCTAATAATTCCTAATTAATGAGATAGAAGTTCAAGAAAAATACCTCAAAACTAGAAATCGTGAAATGCAAATGAGCTTGTTTCAGGCAGTGCTGATGATCAGGTTAGCTTCCTTTGACCTCTAGAAAGCTAATGCAATGGCTGGCTTGAGCTGAGGATGGCTGGAATGGTCTGGAGAAGTCCAACTGTGATGCTCTGTTTTTGGTTATGGAAGATAGGGAAAATGGCATTACAGAAATGAAACAGGTACAAGGATGAGTTACTCTTGATGCAGGGAAGCTTTATAAACTAAAATGCCAAGAAACGCACGAGGGAAATGTGAGTTTGGTATGTAAAGTCAGAACTTGCACAACAATGGTGTTTTGAGACAATTTTTGGCTAGAGGGAGTTTGAGTGAGTTTCAGGGTCTTCAAGCTCGTGTCCTAGCTCACAAATAGTGCTTCTATTTATAAGAAACAAGTTTGGAGACTTGTTGTTGATCAGAATTTGAATTTGCATCCTTAAGCTAAACATGTGATTTTTTGAGAAAACAAGTTCCAATGCTTGTGTACTTGTTATGATAGAGTGGTTATGCTTTAAACACATTTGCTTCTGACTTTGTAGATGAAGTGTGATCAGAGGGAACAAGTTAGAGGCTCAAGAGTGGACTTTATGCAAAAATCTTGCTTTACAAGAATGGCATTGTTAGCTTTCTTCCAAAAATGGCAATGTGAATTGGATAAAGCTTAAACCACTTGGATTATATCTCAAAAGTTTGTGTAAAAGCAAATATTATGCAGCCTAACATTGATTTGCATTTGTGTTCATCATGAAAATGACCTATGATTCAAGTGACAAAACATCAACTTCATCTCTTCGATTCTACCTACTCAAGAATGATCTCAAGGAGTTCTTGGACATTTTGCAAAGCTTGAAATGTATTTTATAACTCATATTTGAATTTCTTTTGAAGATTCCCCTTAGAACTATGTGAAAAATTTCCATGAAGTTAGGTTAAAAATCTGCCTAACTGAGGCAAAATTTCAATGTCTTTTTTAGTTCATGAGCATGTATTCACAAAATTATAACTTGAGATCCAAACATTTTTAGGAGAAGTTGTGTGAATAAAAGTTGTAGATTTCATGGAGATCTACAACTTTCATTTTGGAAGTTTCTCTTGAATCATCTTGCATCATGGTGAAAATTTGGCTCAAATTTATGAAAAAACATGAAATTTCCAACACTTAGAAAAATTTCTAAGTTTAGAAATTTTGACTTTTCAAAATGAAATCTTGACTTCTTGATTTCTTGATGAATAAGTTTCCTATTTTGACATCTTTTTATGAATTGTGATCTTTGGTGCTTAAATTTGACCTAAAAGTCAAAGTTTGACTTTTCAGTATACAATTGACCTTTGATCAGTTGACTGCAAAATTCATCTTTCAATCCAATGGATTTGTAATGTTTTGAATCATGTCATTAGGTAAAAATGATGCAATTGGACTCTTGAGATCATTCCTTAAACCAATTGACCATTTGCTAGGTCGAAAATCAGAAATTGCCCTTTCCCAATCAAAACCCTAATTTTGACCATTTTGCCCCTTTTGGAGATTTGATCAAATTTCTTGAGAAATTGTGGTCCAAAATTGATCAAATGATACATATGAGTCTAAAATATTGATTTGGATAAAAAATTATGAAGTTTGACTGCAAATTGGCCATGTTTGACTTTTCCCTCAATACAGTTGATTTGTAGGTCAACTGTTCAATTGACTGATCAAAAGTGTGACCCAAGGCTTGAAACTTGACATGAGTAATCTTGGGGTTCCATAATGGTCCATGAAAGTCATATGAAGCATTGATAGTTCAAAAATCCTTATGCAAACTCAAACCCTAATTTTGGTCATCAGTGCCTAAGCAGGTGTCTTGAGCTGATCAAACCCTAGTGCAGTCTTGAGCCCAAGGAGATCTTGTGAGCAAATTCTTGATAAGTGACAGGGAAAATTTTGGGGTACAACACCCAAAAATGTCCTTGTTCAAGAACAAACACTCTCAACAAATCTTCTAACGACTGAATAGTCCGTTAAGCCTAACCATTCATCTAAGTGTGATACGCCGAACTCAACCTCAACATAGAACCCAACGCCTCTTGCAAACTCTTCCAAAAATCTGAAGTAAACATCAGATCACTATCGGAAACAATGCACAAAGGAACACCATGTAACTTTACAATTACACTAGTATAAATCTCTGTCAGCTTAGACACTGGAAAACTTATGTTAATAGGAATAAAATGAGCCAACTTTGTAAGCCTATCAACAATCACCGGAATCAAATCATGTCCTCTTGAAGTATTAGGTAACCCCGTCACAAAGTCCATAGAAATTCTATCCCATTTCCATTTTGGAACTTCAAACGGTTGCATCAACTCTGCGGGCTTCTAATGTTAAACTTTTGACTTATGACAAGTTAAACATGCATACACAAACCGAGCCACATCACTCCTTATTCCAGCCACTAAAACAAATTCTTCAAATTTTGATGCATTTTTGTAGATCCCGGATAAATGCTCAACTTGCTTCTATGACTTTCCTCAAGAACCACTTTCTTTATCTCCGCATCATCAGGAATACAAATTTGATTACATAATCTCAACAAACCTTGCGCATCTAACTAAAAATCACTATTTTCGGAATGGTCGATCCCAACCGTCGAGTCTACCAATTTCACATCTAACTTATGAGCTTCAACATCCCCAACATAACACTCTGCGGTGTCACCTCGCAAACTAAGCTCATATCTCTGAATTGTTCAATTAATTCTAACTCTTTAACCATCATTGCATCGACCACCACATTCACCTTTCCTGGATGATAATTCAAACCAAAATTGTAATCCTTTAACAACTCCAGCCATCTTCGCTGTCTCATATTCAATTCTTTCTGATCAAATAAATACTTTAAACTCTTATGGTCGCTAAATACTTCAAATCTAGAACCATAAAGATAATGCTTCCAAATCTTTAACACAAACACAACTGCATCAAGCTCTAAATCATGTGTATGATAGTTCTTTTCATGAGCCCTAAACTGCCTTGACGCATAAGAAACTACCTTTTTATTTTTCATAAGCACACCTCTTAAACCCATCTTAGAAGCATCACAATATACCACAAAAGATTTTCCTGGATTAGGTAATGTCAAAATCGGAGCCGACGCCAATCTCTTCTTCAATTTCGTAAAACTTTCTTCACACTGAACATCCCAAACATAAGCTCTACCTTTACAAGTCAACTTAGTCAACGAAAGTGCCAACTTAGATAAACCTTCTATAATAACCAGCTAATCCTAAAAAGCTTCTAATCTCAGTAGCCAACTTTGGAGTTTCCCACTACAACACCGCATCTACTTTAGATGGATATACAACAATGGCACTACTTGAGATAACATGACCAAAAAACTAATCTCCTTTAACCAAAATTCACACTTAGACAATTTTGCATACAACTTCTTCTCTTTCAAGACTTTAAATACTATTCTTAAATGTTTTGCATGCTCTTCTTCCGATTTAGAGTAAATCAAAATGTCATCAATGAACACTACTACAAATGGATCCAAGTAAGTATGAAAGATACAGTTCATGTACTCCATAAATAATCTCGACGCATTAGTAACACCGAAACACATCACCGAATACTCATAATGTCCAAAACACATTCTGAAAGTTGTCTTCTGGATATCTTCATTCTTCACTTTAATCTGATGATAACCTGACCTCAAATCAATATTACTAAACACTCAAGCACCCACCAATTGATCCATCAAGTCGTCTATTCTTGTAAGCGGATACTTATTCTTAATCGTCACTTTATTCAATTATTTATAATCAATAAAAAGCTTCATACTTCCATCTTTCTTCTTTACTAGCAACACTGGAGCTCCCCACGGTGATAAACTTGGTCTTACAAATTTCTTTTGGAGTAAATCTTCCAATTTCTTCTTTAATTATGACATTCAGATGCAGATATCCTGTATGGAACCATAGAAACAGGTATGGTACCAGGTACAACATTAATAGCGAATTCGACTTCTTTTTCTGGCGGTACATCAGGAATTTCATCAGGGAAAACTTCAAGAAATTCACACACCACTTGAAATTCCTCAATTATAGCTTGATTCTCGACAGATAGCGATGCCATCAACGAGAACATCTGAGGCTCTTCTTCCATCAACTGCCTCAATTGCCTAGCAGACAACAGACCAACTTCCTCCTCTTTGGAATTAGAAAACCTCATAGACTTGTTATTACAGTTAATATGAACATAGTTATGCTCTAACTAGTTCATACCTAAGATCACATCTAACCCACTTAAAGGCAAACAAACTAAATCAACGGCAAAGCCTATGTCGAAGATCGACAACTGACACTTTAAACACACAAAATTAGTAGTCACTATTGTGTCGTATGAAGTGTTCGCTTGGTCGTTAGAAAATATGTCAGGGTTGGATACTGACATTGTAGTTCATCGTCTGCCGACAAAGGAAGAGTGTCCTCCTGTCAAACAAAAAGTTCGTCGCATGAGGCCTGACATGTCTAAAAAGATAAAGCTGAAATGATGAAATAATTTAACGCTGGATTCCTAGTTGTGGTGTCTTATCCCCAATGGGTTGCAAATGTGGTTCCAGTACTGAAGAAAGATAGAAAAGTTCACATGTGCGTAGATTATAGGGATATGAATACGGCAAGCCCCAAGGATGACATCCCTCTACCACATATTAATGTCTTGGTCGATAACACTGCTCATCATAAAGTCTTCTCTTTCATTGATGGTTTCTCTGGATATAATAAAATTAATATGGCTCATGAAGACATGGAGAAGACCACTTTCGTTACGCAATGAGGCATCTTTTGTTAAAAGTTCATGCCATTCAGGTTGAAGAATGCAGGGGCAACATATCAAAGGGCTATGGTAGCTTTGTTTCATGACATGATCCATCATGAGATAGAGGTATATGTGGATGATATGATTGCAAGATCACAAACCAAAGAGGAACATCTAGATCACCTGTACAAGCTATTCGAGAGGTTGAAAAAGTACAAGTTGAGGTTGAACCCTAATAAGTTCACATTCGGAGTACGATCTGGAAAGCTTCTATGTTTTTTGTATGTGGTAAAGGCATCGAAGTCAATCCTGCCAAGGTAAAGGCCATCCAAGAAATTCCAGTCCCCCACTTTGAAATTGAAGTTAGAGGATTCTTGGGTCGTCTTAACTACATCGCTCACTTCATATCTCACTTGACTGCTACTTGTGAGCCAATCTTCAAACTCTTGAAGAATGATCAAGTAGTCAGATGGAATGATGAATGCCAAGCTGCCTTCGTCAAAATCAAAGAATATCTGCAAGAACCTCCTATCCTCATGCCTCCAATTGAAGGAAGATCCTTTATCATGCACTTGACGGTGCTAGAGAATTCTATGGCGTGTGTGTTGGGCCAACATGACGAGTATGGCCTAAAAGAGCATGCTATTTACTACCTGAGCAAAAAGATTACCGACTGTGTAACCAGATATTCACTGCTCGAGAAAACTTGATGCACTCTGGCATGGGCTGCTCTCCGGCTAAGACAGTATATGTTGACTGATACCACTCTACTAATTTCTAAGATGGACCCTATCAAGTACATCTTCGAGAAACCCGCTCTTTCTGGACGAATAGCTAGATGGAAAATGATCTTGACTGAATACGATATTCAATACACAATGAAAAAGGCCATCAAAGGAAGTGCATTAGCAGATCATTTGGCCCATCAAGTTGTTGATGATTATCAGTCTATGAACTTTGATTTCCCAGATGAGAACATCATGCTAGTGACCGACTGCGCGAAACCTGGATCGTATGACGGACTTGAACAAGGATCCCAATAGACTATGGTCTTTGATGGGGCTTCTAACGCTTTGGGTAACGGAATTGGTGCTGTGATAATCTCTCCTGAAGGTTGCCACACTCTTTTCACTGCCAGACTATGCTTCGACTGTACAAACAACATGGCTGATTATGAAGCATGCATTTTGGGTCTGAAGGCTTCCATTGATTTGAGGATCAAGCATTTGAATGTGTTTAGGGATTCCGCTCTAGTGATTAGCCAAGTAAAAGGAGATTAGGATACTAAACATCCTAATCTCATTCCTTACAAGGAGCTTGTGCTATCTCTGATTCCTTACTTCGAAGAGGTCACATTTGAACACTTTCCCAGGGAAGAAAATCAGTTGGTTGATGCCTTGGCTACGATATCTTCTATGTTCAAGGTCAAATGGGACAACAAAGATACTATGATTACAATTGAGAGATTCGACTAACCTATGCACTGCTATGAGCTCGAGACTGACACAAAATCCATGGTACCATGAGGTGAAGAGATACCTTAAAGCACAAGAGTACCCTGAGGGAGCATCCATCAATGACAGAAAGTTCTTACGAATATTTTCAGCCAAATTCTTCCTAAGTAATTGAATCCTATACAAACACAACCATGACTCTACTCTACTCGGATGTGTGGATAAGAAGGAGGCAGAGGAAATTATGGAAGACATGTATGATGGTCTCTTTGGGACTCACTCTAGAGGATATACTATGGCCAATAAGATCCTGAGAGCTAGCTACTATTGGTCAACAATGGAGACTGATTGCCATCACCACTCAAGAACTTGCCACAAGTGCCAAATCTATGCTGACAAGGTCCATGTGCCTCCTATCCCTCTAAAAGTCATGACCGCTCCGTGGCCATTTGCAATGTGGGGCATTGACACGATTGGAGAGATCAAACCCACTGCTTCCAATGGACATCACTTCATTCTTGTCGCTATCGATTATTTCACCAAATGGGTCGAAGCCGCCTCATTTGCCTCAGTCACAAAGAGCGTGGTAGCCAGATTCATCAAACATAACCTCATATGCCGCTATGGTATCCCCGAAAGGATCATCACCGACAATGGGACTAACCTCAACAATGCTATGATTACCGAACTTTGCACTCAGTTCAAAATCAAGCATCACATTTCTTCTCCTTATAGACCTAAAATGAATGGCACGGTGGAAGCGGCCAACAAAAACATTAAGAAGATTGTGCAGAAAATGGTAGTGAACTACAAAGACTGGCATGAAATGTTACCGTTTGATCTTCATGGCTATTGTACTTCAGCTCAGACATCAACTAGGGAAACTCCCTTATCTTTGGTCTATGGCATGGAAGCTGTTTTGCCAGTGGAAGTTTAGATTCCTTCATTAAGGATTATGAATGAAGCAGGCTTAGGAGAACATGAGTGGATTCAGACAAGATTGGATCAGTTGAACTTGATCGACGAAAAACGACTGGCTGCTATTTGTCATGGTCAGATGTACGAAAAACGTATGATCAAGGATTTCAACAAAAAGATCAAGCCTCGAGTATATCAAGCTGGTGACTTGGTAATAAAGCGCATCATTCATGCACAAGGTGATCCCAAGGGCAAATGGGCTCCCACCAACGAAGGGCCATTTGTTGTCAAGAGAGTGTTCTCTGGTGGTGCCATGACGCTGACTAACATGGATGGTGAAGACTTCCCACATCCTGTGAACGCGGACATAGTTAAAAAATACTACGCATAAGAGACCCGCTAGGTTGACACACCTAGGAAAGATAAGGGCATCCCGGGAAACCAAAAGGTTTGGGCAAAAATTAGGGATATATGTAAAAGATTTTACACCCGGCAAGTTGAAAACTCGAAAGGGAGACATGGGCAAAAATGGGTATCCTGGTGGGCTAAAAACCCAAAAGGGCGGTCCAGGAAAAAGTTAAGGATTAAAAGCGTATGAATATGTCCCGTGGAATCACCAAAGTTGACTTTTTACCAAGGTACGAGTTCAAACGGTCCAAGATCAATCCAATCAACGTTTGTCAATGGCAAGGGACATTCGAAGACATTGGGGCAATAATAGAGTTGGAACGCAATGAGATCACTTCCACATGGCTGTTATCTTTGTTTTAATTTTTGTTTTCCTTTCGACGATTTCCTCTTACTACGATCTCCGTCTCTTTGTATAAAAACTCCTATTTATAGGGAAAATAACAATACAAATGTATTTTGAAGTGCAAACTTTCTGTTTTTATTTTGAATGCAAAAATGTCCAATGACTAAAATTGAACGAACATATGCATGTGAACATGATTAAAACTATTTGGAACATGTGTCCTGCTAAGAAACAAGCATCTCTTTAATGTATATGGAATATCCCCACAGAGTTATTTCATTAGCATTATCCCCACAAGACCGGCTATAATAAACCTTTCCCCCAACAGAGTTGCCCATAAAGTCTCTTTGCATAGGTTGATCCCCAACCAGAGTCTCAATCTCTTGACAGCTCTCTCCCCAGCTAAGTCGATCCTAAAATAAGAAGCCTTGTGGATATCTTCCTAAAAGAACTCACCTCGTCAGCAGTTCGTCAAGTATTCCTCAACAGGGTTTATTTCTTCAACAGGGTTTATTTCCCCAGTAGGGTTTATTTCCCCAGCTAAATCAATCTTCCCCGACTGAGTCTATCCTCTCCATCTTGAGTTTTCCTCTCAGAGTATTATAAATCAAAGGGACACAACCCCTAATCCCCAGTGAAGTCGCCAACAAAGTCATTGCTATCTCCAAAAGTTACTGTGAAGCCTGGACCCGACCAGATAATAGTTTTAACTTCACTAAGTTGTTGTGAAGCCTGGATCCGACTAGATAAAAATCAACTTCATTCGTACAAAATACTATGAAGCCTGGACCCGACCAGATAATAGTATAATTTTCAATTACTATAAAGCCTGGACCCGACCAGATAATAATGTAATTTTTCAAATGCTATGAAGCCTGGACCCGACCAGATAATAGTATCACTTTCAGTCACTATGAAGCCTGGACCCGACTAGATAATAGTGTAACTTTTCAAATACTATGAAGCCTGGACCCGACCAGATAATAGTACAACTTTCAGTCACTATGAAGCCTGGACCCGACCAGATAATAGTGTAACTTTTCAAATACTATGAAGCCTGGCCCCGACCAGATAATATTATAATTTTCAAATACTATCAAGCCTGGACCCGACCAGATAATAGTTAACTTCTCAAGATATTATGAAGCCTTGCCCCGACCAGATAATAGTACAATTTTCAGTTACTATGAAGCCTGGACCCAACCATATAATAGTTTAACTCTTCGAGATATTGAAAAACCTAGACTCAACCAGACAAGGGTTTAACTTCTTTTCCCCAATAGAGTTTTCCTCTACCCCAATAAGTTACTGTGAAGTCTGGACCCGACCAGATATCAGTTCAACTTCATCATTTTAGCAAGTTACTGTGAAGCCTGGATCCGACCAGATATCAGTTCAACTTTATCTTTTCAAGTAAGTTATTGTGAAGCCTGGGATCCGACCAGATAGAAATTAACTTTATTCCCTCAGAAATTCATTGTGAAGCCTGGAATCCAACCAGATAACAACTAGTTTCAAGCAAGTTACTGTGAAGCCTGGACCCGACCAGATATTAGTTCAACTTCATCTTTTCAAGAAAGTTATTGTGAAGCCTGGATCCGAACAGATAGCAATTAACTTTATTCCCTTAGAAATTCGTTGTGAAGCCTGGAATCCTACTAGATAGCAACTAGTTTCAAGCAAGTTACTGTGAAGCATGGATCCGACCAGATAATAATTTAATTTCAAGAAATTTTTTACGAAGCCTGGAAATCGACCAAATAACAGTTAATTTATTCTTCCCCATTAAGTTACTGTGAAACCTGGAATACGACCAGATAGTAGTTAACTTCCTCATCCTCAGCGAGTTATTGTGAAGCCTGGATCCAACCAGATAGAAATTAACTTTCAAGAGATAATCCCCGACGGAAGCATTCTTGTAACAAAATTGGAAGATATGTATATTCTTCATCCCCAACAACAATCCGGGATTCAGCTTCCTAGAACTCCTCAGCAGTAGTCAGGGATTTATTTTCCCAGACAAATATGCATCCCACATTCATACATCACTGCATATACATACGAAACACATTTAGCACAATCACATTCATCTTGAGAACGCCATGCATACATCTGCATTTAACTAACCCTTGTTCCCACAGATAAACCATTAAGTTTTAGTATAAATCGACCAAAGATTTATGTTGATACGTCTTCCAGTATTTACCATTATTCCTCCAAATGGCATCTTTAAGCCCATTCCAACACATCTTCGAGTGCAAATTTCTAGGCACTTTAGTGTTCAATCATCTTTCACCTTCAAGTCACGAATGGCGGGTCCGCCAATCTAACTCTTCAGGTTTAAGAAGATTGAACAGGGGCAGCTGTTGTAACCAAAAATTTTCCCACTTATTTCTCAAGAAATCTCTCATAAGATCTCCATTGATTCAAGAGTACACAAGGTTTGATCAGCTTAAGACAACTCCTTAACACTAACAACTCAAAATTAGGGTTTGAGTTTGTACAAAGATATTTGAGCTTCTAAGGCCTCAAATGACTTTCATGGATCATTATGAACCCTCAATATTTCTCATGTCAAGTTTCAAGTCTCGGATCACAAAATTTCTCAGTCATTTGATCAGATGACCTAAAATCAATTGTATTGGAAAAAAAGTCAACTATGGTCAATTTGCAGTCAAACTTCATAATTTTGATCCATATCAACATTATGAAATCATATATGTAAAATGATCAAGTTTGGATCATAATTCCTCAAAGAAATTTGATTATAACACTAAAAGGGAAAAATGGTCAATATTAGGGTTTTGATTAAGAAGGCTTAGTTCTTGACTTTTGACCAAGAAAATGACTTATTGGTTTAAGACATGATCTCAAGGATTCAAATGAACCATATTGACTTAATTGCATAGTTTAAATCACATCTCAAGATTATTGGATTGACAAATGAATTTCAGTCAACTTATGAGAAGTCAATTGTACACTGAAAAGTCAAACTTTGACTTTTTGATCAAAATCATGTTTAAAAAATAATATATCATCAAGACATGTCAAGATATGAAACTTGTTCATCAACAAATTGAATAGTCAAAATCATCTTTGAAAAGTCAAAATTCTAAAACTTAGAAATTTTTCTAAGTGTTAGAAAGTTAACATTTGTTTTCATAACTTTGTGCCAAATTTCCACCATGAAGCAATATGATTCAAGGGAAACTTCCAAAATGAAAGTTGTAGATCTCAATGAGATCTAAAACATTGTTTGGCAGAACTTTTTCTAGAAATTCTTGGATTTCAAGTTATGAATTTATGAAGACATGTCCATGAAACTAAAAGACTTAGTGAAATTTTGCCCTAGTTAGGCAGGATTTTGACCTAACTTCATGGGAACTTTTCACCTAGTTCTAAATTGAATCTTCAAAAATGTCCAACATAAGGGTTTTAGAACATGGTACAAGCTTTCAAAAATTTCAAAGAACTCATTGAGAGCATTCTTGAGCTAGGAGAATCGAAGGCAAGAAGTTAGGGTTTCAAACTTGTTTTCCAAGTCATTTTCATGATGAACATTTGATCCAATTCCAAGCAACGCTGTATAATCCCACTTTTCAGGCCCTATAACTTGTGTATCTATCCTTAATCAGAAGATTTCATAAGCTTTTAAGCTATGAACCACTTGATTTAAGCTTTGTCCAATACACCTTTCCATTTAAGGCAGAAAGTCACCACTTCCATTTTAAAAAAGCAAGCTTTATGCAAAGTCAACTTGCATTGAACCTTGCATTTGTTTTTTATGCACACACAACCCCTACAAACCAAAATCAAGAATGTTTAAAGTTCTAACCACTATATACAGCCATGTACCATGCCTTGGAACAAGATGTTTCAACATATGCTTCAAAAACAAGTAAAGTTACCACAACTTGAGGATTCAAATTTTGAGTTGTTGTAACACTTGAAACCTCTTGCCTATAAATATATACACTATTTGCAAGCTAGGAAATAAATGCATAAGCTCTCAAACACCCCCAAAGTCATAATAGCATAACAAACCTCCATTGTTTCATATTCTGGTCAGAAATCCAAAAATCAAAAACCACTTATGCGTTTCTTGGCCTTTTTCTTCCAAAAGCTTCTAGACATCATACATAAACAATGCCAACACCTGTTATCCAACTGTAACACCATCTTCATCAACTTCCATAACCAAAAAATAGAGCTTGCGTCTTGACTTCTCTAGCACGACTCAAACATTTCCAGCACCAAGTAAGGGTTGCATTAGCTTCCTGGGAACTTGAGGAAGCTAACCTAATCATCACCACCACTTGAAACAAGCTCAAACTCATTCAACAATTTCCAGTTTTGGAGGTAATTTTCTGAACTTTCATCTCTTCATTTAGGCATTGTTAAGCGTTCATTTTTAAAGATAAAATGTAGATATCATTTCCCTGAAACTGCCCATGTCCATAGTTTTCATTTATATTGATTGAGTAGGGAGAATTTTGAAGTTGAAGTTTCTGAAAATATTAGGTTAGATTTGGTACCAACAGAAATTCATGCTCATCTTTGAGAATTAGTTTAATTTATATACATATTTAGAATCAAGGTGAAATTTCTAACAAGTTTGGTGTTTGAAGTTTTGAAAATAATTGAGAATGAACAAGTTCACAAATTCAAAAATGTTGTTGTTCTCACTGTAAACGCGTGCAGGGAAGAAGATGAAGTGCATGCCTAGAATTTGTTTTGTAATATAATAATATGGTTTCAGTTTAATACACGGATATATAGCCACCCCAGTGTTAAGGCAGCACGCGTATTATGTGAAGGGCATGGGTTCAAGCCCCAGCGCTGCCACTTTTTCATTTTTCAAACATTTTCTTCCTTTTTTGCAAGCAACAACCGCGCCTTGGGCCATCCCTCACCTTGCCTTGCATTATTTCTTAATAATACCCCCTGTATACTTATCACCATGCAGGCCCGTTTTTTTATTTCTTTTTTGATTCCAAAAACAGACCATTGGGCCTAACAAAACAAAAATTATTTTACACAAACAAACACCCAAAACTAATTTTTAGCCCCCCTGATTTTATTTATTTATTTTATTTTATTTTCTTATTTTCTTTTCTTTAAATTTTATTGTGATACGGTGGGAGAACTGACTGTTCTTTGAATGTTGGTTTGCGTTTTGCGTTTGTTTTCGCAAAATGTCACGGTAAGCAAGAGTCGCCACCGAATTTTATTTTATCCAACAAGGAAAGGAAAAAAGCACAGAAAAATTCCTTTTTTGAGATATTTCTGAGTACGGGGGGTAGATTTATAGAAAGGGAAGGTATTAGCACCCTTTCTATCCGTAGTTATCTACGGGCTCTTAGGTACTTGCTCATCATTTTCAAAATTGTTTTCTTTTTGTTTGTGGGTTTTAAAAAAAATTTGTTTTAACTTCAATTTAACTCTTGCGTCTGTCTTCAAGAGTGTAATGAAGTGTTTTTGAAAATTTTGTTTGTAAAGGAGTGTAAGTGTGAAAATGTTTTGCTTTGGATGAGCAAGTATCTAAGAACTAATCTACCTACTCGAAAAAGGAATCGTTCTATGTATGTTTCCTTTAGACCATACTATCCCACTATTAGTGAGTGGGTAGCACCGTCGTTGGAGTTTGAGGGTTAATTCAAAAGAGGGACATACGATCACTAAAGCAATGTTAGGACGTCTTAGTGGTAACCCTAATGTCTTAGATCATTTATCTGAGGCAACGATATTCGAGGCAACCTTTCCGAGGCAACTTATGATCTTTTAGACAAGAGGGCGACCTCTAAAACAACCTATACTCAATGACTGTTTACAAAGGCAACCAAGTGGGAGTGTACCCTAGGAGTGCGCATGTGCGGGTGTGTTGATTTCAGTTATTTTTATCTTTGCATAATTAAGGGTGATCTAACTATTTTAAATTTAGTCATTCATTCTTGTCATGCAAACCCTATTATCAAACATCTAACAGTTGAATAATTTGTAGAACTAAAATGCGGAATTTAAACTAAACTATTACAAGGCGTCAGGTATTTACATCGCCAAAAACAAACCCTTTGAAATTTAAAAGCGGTAAAAATAAATAGATGTCCTAATTTAATTATTACAAACCGGGAACAGATACAATAATTGAATAAAAAATAAAGCGCACGAGACAACTAGATCGAACGTTAGAACTAGGGTTTTGACCCTTTTAAAAAGAAAAATGTTTTTTTGTTGTTTTTAATATATATTTTTTAGGAAAAGAAGTTAAATCCTAAAATTAAATACTAAATTAATTAAATTATTAATGAAAAATAATTACAAGACATATTTTTGGATTTTTGGTTATTTTAGGAAAGAAATAAAATAATTAAATTAGTATTAAAAACCTATTGATTCTAATTGATTTTAATTATTTACAAAATCAATTAAAGTTATCTAATTAATCAACCTAATTAAATTAATTAATATTTATTGATGAAAAATAAAATTCTAAAATTTAATTGGACATAAAATATATTTTTTTGGTGATTTTTGGTCAAAAAAGAAATTATTTTGGATTAATAAATAAATAAGTAATTAAATGAAATAAACAAAATATAAAAAGATAGAGGAATGGGCCTGAATATTGGGGTGTGCATAGCAATTTTCCTGGGCCCAAATGGAGGTCCATGCTGACTTTTGCCATCCAGTGTGGCATGTTTGACTTGGTCTATAGTGCACTTTCATTACTGGCCATCAGATCTAGATCCCAAACCACCTGGCGTGATTGATTGTGAGGGTGCACCATGGTTCTGGGTAAAGCAGATGCACTGGATAACCTGAAATATATCAAGAAAAAGCCACAAATGTTTGGGGCAGGGGTCGAACCCCTGACCTCATGCATCCCAATGCCTTAAGCACCTACGTGGCCACCACTACGCCACTTGGTTCTGATTGTTATTATATTACAAAATAGTAATAATATATAAAAACAAATGTTAGTGGATGAATTCAGCAAACGCGCACCAATGTTTGAACGGGCCAGTAGGGGAGTGACACACCTGCTTCTTCTTCCCTGCACCGTGGCTAAAAATTCAAAGATCTATACCCACAGACAGTGTCCATCGCTACAAGTCATGTTCGTTCCAAAATCTTCTACAGGACATATAAATGGAATCTAACACCATGGTTAGGCTCGTCTCGTCCTCCTGATCATAACCATACCCCTTATGAAGGCTAATTATTCCTGAAATAAAAATCCCTAAAACCAAATCTGAAACCCTAACAATGGTGGATTTCGTTACAAACCATATAAACGCAATTGAATGATGCCAAAAGTTTACAAATGCTTTATAGGTTAAGAATATGCCATTAATTCAGATCAACAATGCTTAAATTGCAAGATGAGAATTCAATAACAGAGCAATGTTATGAACGACTTACAGTGCGTGGGAGGGCTTGAAAATGTTTGGTTTTGATTGCTTTAGGTTCCTGAGAATGCCAGGAAACGATTGGGACAAATACCAAGCCTTAAGGATGCATCTAACCACCAATTCGATCTCACACTTTTTGCTTCTTTTTTCAAATTATGTTCTTGCTCTAGCTCCCCTTTCCAACCTTTGTTTTGATCTGCCTCGCCTCCTTATGTATCACTGAAGGGATTAGGGTTGCAAATTGCATCCAAATCTTCTTCTTTCAATGCTTTGGATATTGATTTGATTTGCTTTGAAAATCTTTCCAAACATGGCTTATTTTGAATCTTTTTGTGCACTCTAAGGCTTGGCACGAATTTGAATGATACTAGCAGTAATTAGAACCTAAAACAAGCACCAAATCCCTTGTTATCAATGCTTTGGATTTTTATTTGATTTATTTTGATTTAAATCAAATTAATTCAAATCAAAATCAAAATAATTAATAAAAATATGGTATGGACAAGTGGAAAAGGCTAGGGAAAGTGGGCAATGATGCCAACTCAAAACAAGTGAAAAAGAATGGGCCCATTTGGCAAAATTTGAAGTTTTTGGGATAGTTGACTTTTGGCAATTTTGCAAAAAAGGTCAACTTCAAAAATGCATAACTTCCTCAATTTTGACTCTTCGGAGGTGTTCTTAGACTTTTTAGAAAGCTTGAGATGTCCTATAACCAACCCTTTTGGTCTCATATCATTTTTGTATTCCATGCTCAAGTATGTAGCTTTGACAAAAAAGGTGTTTTTGTTGACTTTTCAAAATGACCTATAATGCCCAAATTCATAACTTCTTGTGAGTGCATATTTTGAACTTGGTAGATGAATATGGATTGTAGGTAATTTCATCCTATTCAAAATGAGCTTTTGATGGTTCATTTCTCATAAAGCATGAGAAAGTTATGCTTGGTCAAAGTTGAGTTGACTTTTCCTTAAAAACCCTAATTTAGCAACTTTTGAGTCTTGATGAATTATGAGCAATCCTTGATGAATCATGATAAACCCTTGATCAAATGATGAAATATACTTCAAAATGAGGATGTTGACCAAAAATATTGGTATTTGACTGTATGTAGGTCACAATTGACTTTTTCCCTAGCACAGTCAATTTTTAGACCTTTTGAGCAATTGACTGAGCAAACTTCCTCTGCAAGGCTTGAAACTTGACATGGATGATCTTGAGAACATATTAGTACATTTTTTGAGAATTTGGGACCACTTGGACTCAAGTATCTTGATGCAACATGAAACCTTAATTTGAGGTAGACTGCCTTAGGAGAGAGCTTGTCTGGCCAACCCTTGGACTACTTTGAGCAACTTGGAGATCTTTCTTGAAATGTTTTGAGAAATATGGGAGGGAAAATTTTGGGGTACAACAATTATTATTATTATTTTTAGTATTATTATAAATATTGTTTTTAAAAAAAAACAAAAATATTTTCTTATTGCAAATTTAATTTCTTTTCCTAAACAAATTAATATTAGACTTAGGTTTTGGTTTCCTTTAATTAAATTAACTTAGAATTTAGTTTTTCTTTTAATTAATTTTTATTTTAGTTTAATTAAATAAAAAACATTTTCCATAAAAATTCCTTAAAATGCTTTCTTGATTAAACTTAATTTCTTTTCTTAATTAATTTAGGTTTAATTTTCTTAATTTAATTATTTATTTTAGTTAATTAGGTCAAAACCAAACTCTTTCCTCAAAAACCAAACAAAAATGCATTTCTTTTTCATTTATATCCTTGTACATTATATTTATTAATTTATTGTACATTATTCAATTCAATATGGTTGTAATAGATAATTAGGTTTAATTTCATGCAATCCCAATTTGTAAATTTGTATACCCCATCCCTAAATGATGTAATAGCATAGTAAATTTACTTTCCGCAATTTATCGCTTTCATATAAATGATAGTAATTAGGATTTGTATGGGAAGATAAAAATCAACAAGTACATAACCCTAATCAAAGATTAAATGCATGCAAATCAGACAGACTTGCACACTTACACCTCTAAGGTTAACTCCACTTGTTGCCTAAAAAATGGTCATGTTACGCATGTGGGATGTCTTAGAAAAAACAATCAAAAATACAAGATCATAGTCCCTCGATGACGCTACCAATGTTACCTTTCAAATGATCTTAGTCCCTCGAGAGAAATTCTAAGATATCTCACAACATTGCTATCACGACTATACAATGACTCACACCCGTCCCTTTACATCCAAAGATGAGGCTTCTTACCAATCAATGGTAAGATAGCAATATTAAAGGAAAGGAGAGAAACGAACAAAAGACTTTTGAGTAGGTATAAACGTTCTTAGTTGCTTGCTCACTTTCAAAAAAAACACCAAACACTTTCAAAACAAACACCAAACACTTTCAAAACACAAAATATTTTCAAAAGTCCAACACTTTGTATACATTCTCTCCGAAACGAGAATCATTACAAAGTTTTCCTAAACGAAGGCACCTTTTCAAATATACTTTCAGAAACCACCACAAAGCATATTTTCAAACAAAGCAAGTGATCTAGCAAGAAACTAAGAGCCCATAGATAACTATGGATGAAAATGCTAATACCTTCCCTTTTCATAATCTAACCCCCGAACTCAAGAAAATAATCTCAAAGGTCTTTCCTGTTCTTTTCCATCTTTCCTTTTGGATAAAAGAAAAGTCGGTGGCGACTCTTGCTAACCGCATTAATTACGATAAAACTCAAAACATCCCAAGTCACTTCTCCCACCGTATTACAAGGAGCCCTTATAAGGTTGACTTGGATAGTATTCCTGTGAGTGGATGCCATGTCCTACAAAACAACACAAAGATAAACCCTAAAAATACTTGAAATTGTTAGTATGATATGCCATGTTATGGTGTTATGAGATTATGATTATGCTAATAAAGCACAATTATAGCAAGCACAAGCAAATCATACAAAGATCTTAGGTTTAAGGCTTGCATGGGTTTTCAGGTAAGTACCCTCTTGAAGTTTAGTTGGCTCAACCTGTCCTATCAATAGTAACCAGGTTCTAAGGGATCTCAATATCACCGATCTTTCCCACAAGTTTCATTCTGATAGACAACTGACTTGCCACCAAACAAAACTCGAGAAACAAATCTCAATGAGCGTAGTATCGAGTATCAACCTACTTCGAGCTACACCAAAGACGGCTATCTCACTACTTCCTAATGGCCAAGTTGTTCAATTAAAGGTTCTAAGGTCAGTTGATGTTTCATGACATCATGCAGAGGCCATGTATTCTCCTTGACTACTCAAGGGCTACCGATACCAACCAAAGTATCACATCAATGTAGCTATCGCTTTGACTGTGTCGGTATACCCTGCATAATTTCCAAGATCTATTGCTACTTACCTAAAAGGTGCCCCATATCCGAGTGTAGGATCTATAGAAACAACCCAAACAATCCAAAAAGGTAAAGCAAACAAAGCATACAAAAGTAGTTAAATAATTAACTAACTCTAAGGTAACCCCACATCTAAGATTTCCTCAGCAGAGTCTCCAGTTCTGTGATACGGTAGCAAAACCGATTATTTAATACTGGTTTTGCATTTATGTTTGCAAATGTTGCGGTAAGCAAGAGTCGCCACCGAATTTTCTTTTATTCAAATATAAGGAAAGGGTGAAAAGAACAGAAAAAGACCTTTTCGAGATTATTCTGAGTAAGGGGGTAGATTATGGAAAGGGAAGGTGTTAGCACCCTTTCCATCCGTAGTTACCTACGGGCTCTTAGAGGTTTGCTCATTTTAAATACCTTTGTGCTTTGTGTGTTTGAAAATGTTTGGAAAATGCGTTAGTGCGGCGACTTGCTTTGTGTTAACTCTTGTATCAGTCCTCAAGAGTGTTGAAAAGGCAAATGTTTTTGAAAATTGTTTTTGAAATGTAGTATTTGTGTAAGTGAAAAAATGTTTGAGCAAACTTCTAACAGCTATCTACTTTTATACTCGAAAAGGGTAGTTCTTTTCCTCCTATCCTTTAGATAGTTCTATCCTACTATTAGAGAGTAGGTAACCCTATCGTTGGACGTATGAGGGACATCGAAGGGACGATACAGTCATGAAAGCAAGTTGTGGAGACGCTTTAGCAAATTTTTTAAGGGACTAGATCATTTATCGAGAGGCAATTGTAGGGTCATCGAGGGACTATGATCTTTTTGATTTACGTGTCTTTGCTAAAACGTCCCTGTTTCGAGGGACATGACTGCTTTATTTCCAAAGGAAACCAAAGTGGGCGTACCTTAGAAGTGCATATATGCAATTGACTCAATTCAGTTATTTTTATCTTTTGTGTTAGGTTTGCTAACGTTTGATTATTAAGCTCTTGTCATACATGCCTAATTACTAGCAGTAAATATGTACAGAATATAAAGTGCAGAAGGTAAAAACTTATTCTATTACATGGCTTGGGGGAGGGGGATTTACAATGTACAAAATTTGGGGAGTGCATAAATTAAAAGCAAAAAACAAAGCCTAATTACTTATTACATCTCAGTATGCAGTGACAATAATGTAAAAATGCGAAAAATAAATAATGCGTGAAAGATTGAAAAATAGTCTAAAGAACCTAATAAGAAAAATCCTTTTTTGTGGTTTTTTTATTCAAGAAAATAATTAAATTGAAACTATCCTAAAGTCTATTTAGAAAATAAAATTAATCAAGAAAAATAGTCTAGATTCCTTTTTTAGTCTTTTTTATTATTTAAAGAAAATAATTGAACATGAATTAAGTCCTAAACCCTAATTTATTTTTAATTGAAGAAAAATAATTAAAATAGTTATTAATTAATCCAAAAAATTAATTTAATTAAAAAAACTTAAAACTATATATATTTTTTAGTGATTTTAATTGACTTGAAGTTACTTTTATAAAAAATCAATAAAGAAATGAGTGAAGCAAAGTTAATGATACGAAGAGCCCTCCTTCGATTCAAGGGGAAACATGGCCTTTCGATTTAGGGAAGAATAATGGTTTTCGACCCATGGGGGACAAACCTTCGATCTTGTGAAGGCAGGCCTTCGACCCAACAGAGAACGTTGCTGAGGCGCCTGATGACTTGGCCTGAAAGCAACAAAAATCTGCAAGAAAAAATGTTAACAATACAAAAGCATGACCTGGGTGTTGTACCCCAAAATTTGCCCTCTCATATTCCTCAAGATTTGTCAAGAATGATCTTTAAATTGCTCAAGATAGCTCAAGAGGTAGACAGTCAAATCACCTCCTAAGACAGCTGAAATTGGGGTTTTGGTTCTTTCAAGGAATTTGGGGTTTTCAATGGTTCAATCAAGTCTCATATGCCTATATACATTCTCAAGCATCTACATGCCAAGTTTCAAGACTCACAGTGCCAATTTGCACAGTCAAGAGCTCTATTTGATCTACAGTCAATTGTAGGGGCAAAATGGTCATTTTGCAGTCAAAAGTCATAATTTTTGGTCAACATCTTATTTTGAGTTCACAATCATCATTTGATCAAGTCTTGATCATGATTCCACAAGAATAGCTCAAAAATCATCAAGGTGCAAAAGTTACTATTTTTGGACAGCAGAAAAGTCAACTGTATCTTGACTAGGGCATGACTTTTTCATGGTTTGTCAGAAAAATTCCATCCAATACCCATTTTGAAGGGGATGCAATTTCCTACAATCCATCTTCACACTCCAAGTTCTAGAAATGCTCTCACAAAAAGTTACCAATTTTTACATTATAGGTCAATTTCAAAAGTCAACAAAAGTACACTTTAAGTCAAAGGCCATAACTTGAGATTGGTAAATCCAAATGAAATGGGACCAAAGGCAATGGTTAGAGGACTTCAAGAGATTTCCAAAATGTCCAAGAACATGGTCATATGATCAAAATTGAGCAAGTTGTGCATTGGAGAAGTTGAGAAATTTTCATGAATTTGCAAAAGTCAACTTTGCTCAAAACACCTTATTTTTGCTAATGGGCCTCAAATCTCTTCTTGAAACTTCATCCATGACCTATGCACGACCCATCAAGCTTAATGGAATTTATTTTCTTATTTCTATTGATTAATTGGATTTTTAATTAATATTAATTCATTTAATCAATTTAAATTATAGGAAAATAGAAGATTTGTTTTTTAAATCTTTTTGTGAAGCAAATATGACCTAAACATGCTGGCAAATTCGCGCACAAGTCAAAGATACAAAAAAAATCCAAAATTGGCAACTTTGTTCAATCATGAAAATCAAGAATATTTGATTTTTCAATCAAGGATTCAAACATCAATGCAATGGATATTGGCCCATCTTTTTGACCTAATTGGTTTCCCTTATACATAAGCAAGCAAACCCTGACCTAATGGACGATGAAAAGCTGCAGAAACAACCATAGCTAATTCAAGAAATTCCAAGAAAATTGAAAACCTGTTCTTGCATTCTAGGGCGATTCAAGGGTTTTGTTGATTCAAATACATTGCAGGAGGTTCCAGGAACGTTTTGCAATCAAACTCAGGCATTAAAGCTCAAAGAATCGTCATATACAGAACCACGGTTTGCCTTTCTTATTCAGAATTATATACCTTGATTCATGCGCATTTAACATGTTTTCATGATTGTTTTGCATTGCTAGGGACCATACAAAGCTAATGGCATGATTGAATTGAACTATAACACCCTGAATCAAAATATGCCATAACTGAATTTCTAGGGTTCTTGAGCTCTAAATTAGGGCTTTTCAATCCAGGAAAAATTAGGACTAGTGAGACATATGGTTGAGATCGTGAGACCAAGACGAACAAGAACCACCCCTCGCAAAATATTTATGCTTGCTAGATTTCTAATCGCTATTTTTCGTGCAGCTAGATAGTGGAGGTTAAAAACCCCCGCTATCTGATTCTAAAACATACATAAAAAGGTTGAAGACGATGACGTATGGGCAGCTGATTCGCGTGTTTGAAAAAGCGCGTGTTTTATTTTTATTTACAGCATCTTGAATTGTTTGTATATATAATAATTGTTCATTATCCAAATAATAAAAGAATGCAGGTGGTTGAGTGGTAAGCGCGCTGGCTTGGAAGCATTGGGACCTGGGTTCAAATCCCAGGTCCCCCCAAAACATTTATTCTATTTTTCTTCCTATGTTCACATGCAGCTTGCAAGGGGATGTCCACCATACGTCTCAAATTTCCAAGCGCCAGATGTCTCCAAGCATAGATCCAATGGACATGAATGGGAGATCACCATACTCCCCAGTCAACAAGCATGTGGATGATCACAAAGGTCAACGTGGCTGCAGCAAATGGGCCACCAATTTCCAAACACACCTCCTCTTTGGGCCATCCCCCCCTTGGGTTTATTCTTTCCTTTTTTCTTCTTTTATATTTTTTTCATTTAATTGTTTTATTATTAATTATTATTATTACTTAATTAACCAAATTAATTTTTTTCATAATAAAATCAGAAAACTAAAAAATATAATTTTTTTTTATTAATTTCACCCTTTCATTATTTTTGTAAATAAATAAATAATTAATTAATTAGTTTTTAATTAGGATAATTCTAACTTTTTTTGCAATAATTTAAAATCAACATAGAATTAGGGTTCTTGACAATTTTAATCATCTTTGTTCTTATTTCCTTAAAACATAAAAAACTCAAAAAAAATATCTTTCTTTTATTTAATTAATTAATTAGTCTAGGTTTAATTTAATTAAATTCAAAATAATAATGATCTCTTTCTTTCTCAAAAAAGGGTCAAAACCCTAAAAAATCTCCGGTCCAATTTTTCTCCCGCATTTACTTTTTCAAGGGTTTGTTTTTGGCGATGTAAATACCCGACGCCTTGTAATAGCTTAGTTTATTTTCCGCAACTATTAACTGCTAGATGTATGCTAACTAGGCTATGCATGTCAAGATCTATCTGAAAATTAAAATCAATCGTAGCTCACCATATCATGTACAAAGATAACATAATTGAAACCTGACACACTCGCACATGCCACTCCTAGGGTACGCCTCACTTGGTTGCCTTGACGTGGTCATTGAGTATAGGATGTTTTAGAGGTCGCCCTCCTGTCTAAAGATCAAAGTTGCCTCGAAATGGTTGCCTCGATAAAAAATGATCTAGGACATTAGGGTTACCGCTAAGGCGTCCTACTATTGCTTTGGTGACCACATGTCCCTAACATCGAATTGACCCGAAAACTCCAACGACGGTGCTACCTACTTCTCAATAGTGGGATAGTACTGTCTAAAGGACATTTACACAGCTTAATTTCTTTTGAGTATGTAGAGGTTCTCAGGTGCTTGCTCTTTCAAAACAAAAATACTTTTCGCACTTACACTTTCAAACAAAAGTTTTCAAACAACACTTCATACACTCTTGAGGACAGACACAAGAGTTAAATCGAAGTTTTCAAACAAACTTTTTTTCAAAACCCACAAACACAAGAAAAGCAAAACATTTTGAAAACATAGTGAGAAAGTACCTAAGAGCCAGTGGATAACCACGGATAAAAAGGGTGCTAACACCTTCCCTTTCTATAATCTACCTCCTGAACCCAAGAAACATCTCGAAAAGGAATTTTGCTGTGCTTTTGTCCTTTCCTTGTTGGAGAAAATAAAAGACGGTGGCGACTCTTGCTTACCGCGACATTTTGCAAAACGCAAACGCGAACCAGCATTCCAAAACAGTCAGTTCTATTTCCACCGATCACAGAACTGGCGACTCTGCTGGGGAGTATTATAAGTGAGGTGTACCTTAGGATTAGATCACTTGTGTTTTCAATTGTATGCCTTGTATGCTTTAATTTTGTGGGCTTGTATCGGAGTTTTATAGATCCTAACCCAGATCTGGGGAATACCCTTTAGGTAAGTAGAAATAAACTGTGAGGGATCTGTCCGACGTAGCCCGGCATGGATGAAGCAGTAGCTATGTTGGTGTGACACCTTGGTATGTACCGATATCCCTTGTGTTGGAACGAGGAGAATATGGGTCTTTTGAGGAGTCATTAAGCACCAACTGACCTTAGAACCTTAAATTGACCAACTTGGCCATAGAACAGTAGCAGTGTGCTACACTCATTGAGGCTAAACTCTCGCGATGGTTCCGGCCGCAAGAAAAGGTTGCCAAACTGGAATTATGACCGATCGAGGGTAGTCAGTGATATTGAGATCCTCTAGAACCCGGTTACTATTTTTAGGACAGGTCTTAACCAACTGAAACTGAAAGAGGGTAGTACCTAAACTTCATGCCAGCCTGAAATCTAAGGGCTCTTGTGTGGCTTGTGTGACTTTACCATGTTTGCCTTTTGTGAATACTTGTGGTGTGCCTTTATCATAACATCATAACATCATAACATTGCATACATCTTGCATAAGGACTAACCCATTTCAAGGATCTCAAGGGTTTGTGATGCAGGTCATGATGAACCAAATGCCTAGCAAGGGGCAAAGGGGATTTATTTTCCTCTAGCCAAGGTTGTCTGGAGATCAAAACATGATGACTTGAGTCAGGGGCTATGACCCACTCGATATGGTGAGCTTGACTCTTGAAGAAGGACTCTCAACAACATGAAGTTCCTTCAATCAAGCCGCAAAATTCAAAATCTAACAAGTTTCTTTGTTTACCCCGCGAGCTCCTTGAAAACATTGCATACCTAAATCATACGCATTTCATGCCATCATATGCATAACAGGTACCCTTTTTATAGGTCACTTATCTTCGTTGCTGTTTATTTCAGCAATCATCATGTCTACTGAACCTTCCACTGAACAAGCTATCAAGGCCCTCCAGGCCCAGAATGCCCAGTTCCAAGAGTTGGTTATGAGCCTAGCCCAGGGTCAACATGATTTGAAGACTTTGATTCTGAAGGAAAGGAAGAAGAAGAAGAAGAGGACAGTCTTGTTCAACACTAGACGCAGATTTGGGAATGGACTGCAGAATGAGGTTGAGCTGACTACCTCATCTATAGGGAAAGACATCCCACAAGAGAGAAGGGTTCCTAGTCCCGTGGTCTCCGACAACGAGACGGATTATGATGAAGAACAGTATCCTCATGCTGAGGATAGGTATAAACAGTTGGAGGACCGCTTAAGTGCTATGGAGATACAGAATATGCCCGTGTTGGACTTTGGAGACTTAAGCTTATCCTCTGGGGTGGTGATTCCCCATAAGTTCAAGGCACCTGCTTTTGCCAAATATGACGGAGCCTCCTGCCTAAAGCTGCACCTCCGGTCGTATGTAAGGAAGATCCAACCTTACACTGTTGACAAGAATTTATGGATCCATTTCTTTCAGGATAGTCTTTCAGGGACTCAACTCGAATGGTTCTATCAGCTGGATGGGGCCAATATCCGCAACTGGGAGGATTTGGCTACTGCGTTCTATAAGCAGTATCAATATAATTCCGACCTCGCTCCTACGCGTACCCAACTCCAGGGTATGTCACTAGGGATAGGTGAAGGATTTAAAAAGTACGCCCAAAAGTGGAGAGACCTTGCTGGAAGGGTGCAACCACCTTTAATTGACCGTGAACTTGTGGATATGTTCTTGGGGACCCTGTCTGGTTCGTTCTTCAACCATTTGATTGGAAACTCTTCAGCCGGGTTCACAGACTTTATCTTGACTGGTGAAAGAATTGAAGCTGGCATAAAAAATGGGAAGATTCAAGAAGCTACACCTTCCGATGCTCAGAAAAAGCCCTACAATAGGAAGAAAGAGTCCAATGCTGTATATGGTCAAAAGAGTCGTCATGACCAACGCGTAGGAGAAATCTTGATCTCTAATTCTACGCCTGCTCAACAAAGACAGGGGCATCAACGTAAGGAGGTCGCACCTAAAAGAAAATTCACTAAGATCAACATGTCACTGACTCAAGCGCTACAGCAAATGTTGAAGGCAGGGCTGATTACATTAAGGGCTCCTCTCCGGAATCCAAACACTTCCGCTCCTACCTATCATCCCAATGAAAGGTGTGCATACCACTCTGACAGTCCGGGACATGACACAAACAATTGTTGGGCCCTGAAGAATAAGGTTCAAGACATGATTGATGCCAAAGAAATCCAGTTTGACCCTCCAGAGACTCCAAACATAATCATTGCTCCTATGCCAAATCATTGAAGGCTTTTGTTTTATTTGAATTTTCAAGTTGTATTTTTCTTTTCTTATTCAAACAATTATTGTCATGGCAAACTTTTTTATTTCATTAATGCATCGCATATGTCTGTTTTGAATCAATCCATCCGTATTCACTATATTCAAATGGCTTTCATTTTTTTGTGATGTTCAACTCTCGATTAAAAATTCTAAGCCTTTTGATGGAGGATGACGAAAATGATATCAAGATCTTTACAGTATGCTTTTGAACAGACCCCGCTGATGAGGTACAGGCATTGTTTCAAATCCTAAACAATGGAGTTATAAGGAAGATAATCCCTCGTCACCCCCTTTGAGCCAAAGAAGTTGGAGCTTTTCTTTTCATGAATTAAAACCCTTAATTATAACCTGGGGCAGGGTAGTTTTCTCAGTTAACTCAGGTGCACAATGAATGGCATCAAAGGAGTCTTTCCAAAACAAGAGACAGTGATGGTTCCGAATAATCGTAAGGACAGACAGTCGTTATCTTTCAAAAACAAAAGCCCATCAAGTCAAAACCTATGAAGGAGACTTACAAAACTGGGGCATCCCACTGACTACAATTACAAAAGAAACAGTTCAGGAAAAAGACAGGGATAATAAAATCAAAAAGAAAGAGACCATGCAAACTCTCGACAAAAATGACTTCCTGTTCAAAATAAACTATCAGTATCCGAACCATTACCGGAATATCAGAGCAAAGATTCAAACAAAATCTAATGCATGATTAGCTGAGTTTAGGTTTGAAGAACATCACGAAGAGTGGGTGGGTACAAATAAAATTTGAGCCTTTATCCTTTGTTTCTTAAACCGTGAACCAGGCCATGTTATAACCCTTAAAAGTCCTAGCTGAAGCATGGCTTAGTTCGAAAGCATACTGTTACAAAAGGTATCCTGACTCCTGTAGGGCTTGCTGTAAAATCTTGAGTTGACATCACATTTTACAAAAATTCACTTGTTTTACTGAAAATGCATTTTCAAAAACTTCAAGACAGACATAAGCTTTGCATTCTTAAAATAACATTGTTTGCATTTGACTATTTGTTCAAACAGCAGAGAAATTCGCGCGACGAATATCTAGTGAACAAAAACCTTCTCAATAAAAAGGATCACATCAAGTGGAAAAACACTTCCAATCCAGGGGAACGACATGAGCATTGTCCATCATCTTGGGCAGTCAAGTCAAGATTCAAGGAATCCCTCAAGATGCCAAATAGCCAGGGGCAAATCTCCGCCTGAGTCACTTGGGGCATTGGACATGAATTCCAGCAACGAATCTTGCATGATCAGACATCTTCTGGTAGTATGGCGACACAACACTACTGACAGTGACAACTCCCTGCGCTCTGAGAACGTAGACATAGTCAAAAAATACTACGCATAATCAAAGACCCGCTAGGTCGATTGGCCTAGGCAAAAATAAGGGCTTCCTGGGGAACCAAAAGGGTTCGGGCAAAAATAAGGGACGAAAATGAAAAAATCTGTACACCCGACAAGTCAAAAACCTGAAAAGGCGGCTTGGGCAAAAAGGGGTATCCCGATGGACTGAAAACCCGAAAGGGCGGTCCAGGCAAAAGTTAGGGATCAAAAGCGTACGACTATGTCCCGTCATCTCGTCACTTGCCTACCAGAAGAAGATTTGTTAATCGGCAGTTATCAAGCACCTCCACAGGTACCTTCTCCCACAGAAGCTGGGGCAATAAGAATTGTCCTAACTTTACAAGCTGCGCTGTCCTCCAGGTACAAGGTGGATTTAGTTGAAGAGTATGACCGAGATACCTTCACTCCTCGCAGAGTAAGACAGTAATGAAAGCTCTCCCCACTGAGACTTGCAACTACAAAGGAATCAGCGATACTCTCCCCCGAGCGGAGTTAGTCTCCCATCAACCCTAAAAAGGTTGGGTGTCCCCAGAAGATCTTAATATTCCCCAAAGGAGTATAAAGATATTCTCCAACAAGCGTAAAGAGAATCCCCGACAGTCTTAATATTCCTCAACGGAATATAAGAATGTTCCTCGGCAGAATGCAAGATACCCCCAATGGAGCCATTTCCCCAGCGTAGTCTAAAAAAGTTTCCCCAATGGAGTTGAATCATCTTCCCCAATAGATTCTAGAAGCTTATCCCCTGCGAAGCACAAATAAGTCTCCCCAGCCAAATTCAGAGGTTATCCTCACAAGGGTCTAACTGGGTTATCCTTAGAAAGTTGCAACTGAAAGATCATCCCCAGAGAAGTTCTTTCTATCCCCAACAAAGCTTATCAACGGAATCCCCAGTGGGGTTATCATTAAAACTCTCAGCAGAACATCTCTCCACCATAGAGTATTTCCCCTCGGAGTAATCTCTTTCATTAAGTTTATTCCCCAACGGATTCCTTTTCTCCTGCAGGTTTATTCTCACAATCATCTTCGTTCACCATCCCCAGCGGAAATGAAGAACTCAACTCTATTCTCCAGCAGCTCCGAGATTTACTTTCCCCAGCTGAAACATCACATCTTCACACATCATGATACATGCATATACGCATCATACGAGTAAAACCTCATTTATGTTGAGAACATCATTGCTTGATCCATCTCATGCATTGCATGTGACTGACCTTTACCTTTCAGGAAAGATGCAGTTAAGTTCTCATCTTAGTCGAAGATCTGACCAGTTCTTAAATCTCAATCAGATTATCCTCGGTGGAAGTTCAGATAAAGTTCTCAATCTCGATAGTTTCTCTACATCATAGGGTGGACAAGTAATATAACCTCAACGGTATACTCCATTGAGCACGAGTCAGTTCCTAGATCTTGATGTTCTCCTCCGTCATAGTACGGACCGGTTCTATAACCTCAGCGGTTTACTCCGTTGAGCAAGAGATAGTTCAGATGTGACCCAGACATGGCGACATTCTGATACTTATTCCAGATTCGTTCAAGAGATAGTTCAGATGTGACCCAGACATGGCGACATTCTGATACTTATTCCAGATTCCTTCTAGAGATGGTTCAGATGTGACCCAGACATGGCGACATTCTGATACTTATTCCAGATTCCTTCTAGAGATGGTTCAGATGTGACCCAAGCATGGCGACATTCTGATACTTATTCCAGATTCCTTCCAGAGACAGTTCAAATGTGACCCAGATATGGCGATATTCTGATACTTATTCCAGATTCATTCAAGAGACAGTCCAGATACGATCCAGATTCGGATGTCATTATGTCACTCATTCAGATACAGTATGGATACACCCCAGACACGGCGGTCATTCTATTACTCATTCAGATTCAACTATCAACTTCAAGTGCAGATACACTCCAGACACGGTAGTCATTATGTCACTTATCCAGATCCCAGTTACAACACAGATACGCTCCAGACACGGAAATCATTCTGCTACTCATACAGATCTCAATGCCAAATACAGTTCAGATACGATCCAGATTCGGATGTCATTTTGTCACTCTCTCAAATAAAGTCCAGCTATGATCCAGATTCGGATGTCATTATGTCACTGATGTTTCTGATGCATCCAGTCAAGGGAGACAAAACCAGTTAAATCGATTCCCAAAGATTTTTCTGATCCAAACCTGTCAATGGAGACAACCCATCAATAGAGACAACCCGTCAATGAAGACAAACCCGTCAATGAAGACAACTTGTCAACGAAGACAAAACTACCAACCAACAATCTCCAGGTGGCATCTATAAGCTCATCCTCCTATCCATCATCTCTCCAAATGGCATCTGTAAGCCCATTCCCGAAATCACAATGCTGATACTACACCATGCGAGTGCAAATTTCTGGGCACTTTAGTGTTCAATCATCTTCCACCTTCGGATTACGAAAGGCACGCAAGCCAATCTACATCCTCAGGTTTAAGAAGATTTAACAGGGGCAACTTTTGTACCCCAAAATTTTCCCTCCCATATTCCTCAAGATTTGTCAAGAATGATCTTCAAATTGCTCAAGATGGCTCAAGAGGTAGACAGTCAAATCACCTCCTAAGACAGCTGAAATTAGGGTTTTGGTTCTTTCAAGGAATTTGGGGTTTTCAATGGTTCAATCAAGTCTCATATGCCTATATACATTCTCAAGCATCTACATGCCAAGTTTCAAGACTCACAATGCTAATTTGCATAGTCAAGAGCTCTATTTGATCTACAGTCAACTACAGGGGCAAAATGGTCATTTTGGAGTCAAAAGTCAGAATTTTTGGTCAACATCTTATTTTGAGTTCACAATAATCATTTGATCAAGTCTTGATCATGATTCCACAAGAATAGCTCAAAAATCATCAAGGTGCAAAAGTTACTATTTTTGGACAGTAGAAAAGTCAATTGTATCTTAACTAGGGCATAACTTTTTCATGGTTTGTTAGAAAAATTCCATCCAATGCCCATTTTTAAGGGGATGCAATTTCCTACAATACATCTTCACACTCCAAGTTCTAGAAATGCGCTCACAAAAATTTACCAATTTTTACATTATAGGTCAATTTCAAAAGTCAACAAAAGTACACTTTGAGTCAAAGGCCATAACTTGAGATTGGTAAAGCCAAATGACATGGGACCAAAGGCATTGGTTAGAGGACTTCAAGAGCTTTCCAAAATGTCCAAGAACATGGTCATATGATCAAAATTGAGCAAGTTGTGAATTGGAGAAGTTGGAAAATTTTCATGAATTTGCAAAAGTCAACTTTGCTCAAAACACCTTATTTTTGCTAATGGGCCTCAAATCTCTTCTTGAAACTTCATCCATGACCTATGCACGACCCATCAAGCTTAATGGAATATATTTTCTTATTTATATTGATTAATTGGATTTTTAATTAATATTAATTCATTTAATCAATTTAAATTATAGGAAAATAGAAGATTTGTTTTTTAAATCTTTTTGTGAAGCAAATATGACCTAAACATGCTGGCAAATTCGTGCACAAGTCAAAGATACAAAAAAAAAATCCAAAATTGGCAACTTTGTTCAATCATGAAAATTAAGAATATTTGATTTTTCAATCAAGGATTCAAACATCAATGCAATGGATATTGGCCCAGCTTTTTGACCTAATTGGTTTCCCTTATACATAAGCAAGCAAAACCTGACCTAATGGACGATGAAAAGCTGCAGAAACAACCATAGCTAATTCAAGAAATTCCAAGAAAATTGAAAACCTGTTCTTGCATTCTAGGGAGATTCAAGGGTTTTTGTTTATTCAAATACATTGCACGAGGTTCCAGGAACGTTTTGCAATCAAACTCAGGCATTAAAGCTCAAAGAATCGTCATATACAGAACCACGGTTTTCCTTTCTTATTCAGAATTATATACCTTGATTCATGCGCATTTAACATGTTTTCATGATTATTTTGCATTGCTAGGGACCATACAAAGCTAATGGCATGATTGAATTGAACTATAACGCCCTGAATCAAAAGATGCCATAACTGAATTTCTAGGGTTCTTGAGCTCTAAATTAGGGCTTTTCAATCCAGGAAAAATTAGGAATAGTGAGACATATGGTTGAGATCGTGAGACCAAGACGAACAAGAACCACCCCTCGCGAAATATTTATGCTTGCTAGATTTCTAATCGCTATTTTTCGTGCAGCTAGATAGTGGAGGTTAAAAACCCCCGCTATCTGATTCTAAAACATACAGAAAAAGGTTGAAGACGATGACGTGTGGGCAGCTGATTGGCGTGTTTGAAAAAGCGCGCGTTTTATTTTTATTTACAGCATCTTGAATTGTTTGTATATATAATAATTGTTCATTATCCAAATAATAAAAGAATGCAGGTGGTTGAGTGGTAAGCGCGCTGGCCTGGAAGCATTGGGACCTGAGTTCGAATCCCAGGTCCCCCCAAAACATTTATTCTATTATTCTTCCTATGTTCACATGCAGCTTGCAAGGGGATGTCCACCATACGTCTCAAATTTCCAAGCGCCAGATGTCTCCAAGCATAGATCCAATGGACATGAATGGGAGATCACCATACTCCCCAGTCAACAAGCATGTGGATGATCACAAAGGTCAACGTGGCTGCAGCAAATGGGCCACCAATTTCCAAACACACCTCCTCTTTGGGCCATCCCCCCTTGGGTTTATTCTTTCCTTTTTTCTTCTTTTATATTTTTTTTCATTTAATTTTTTTATTATTAATTATTATTATTACTTAATTAACCAAATTAATTTTTTTCATAATAAAATCAGAAAACTAAAAAATATAATTTTTTTTTATTAATTTCACCCTTTCATTATTTTTGTAAATAAATAATTAATTAATTAATTAGTTTTTAATTAAGATAATTCTAACTTTTTTTGCAATAATTTAAAATCAACATAGAATTAGGGTTCTTGACAATTTTAATCATCTTTGTTTTTATTTCCTTAAAACATAAAAAACTCAAAAAAATATCTTTATTTTATTTAATTAATTAATTAGTCTAGGTTTAATTTAATTAAATTCAAAATAATAATGATCTCTTTCTTTCTCAAAAAAGGGTCAAAACCCTAAAAACTCTCCGATCCAATTTTTCTCGCGCGTGTGATTTTTGATTGATTAATATTTTTCAACATATAATTGTATTTGCTCCGAGGATGTAATAGCTTTAATTAGGACTTTTATCGCTTTTATTTATTTCCCGCATTTACTTTTTCAAGGGTTTGTTTTTGGCGATGTAAATAGCCGGCGCCTTGTAATAGCTTAGTTTATTTTCCGCAACTATTAACTGCTAGATGTATGCTAACTAGGCTATGCATGTCAAGATCTATCTGAAAATTAAAATCAATCGTAGCTCACCATATCATGTACAAAGATAACATAATTGAAACCTGACACACTCGCACATGCCACTCCTAGGGTACGCCTCACTTGGTTGCCTCGACGTGGTCATTGAGTATAGGATGTTTTAGAGGTCGCCCTCCTGTCTAAAGATCAAAGTTGCCTCGAAACGGTTGCCTCGATAAAAATGATCTAGGAAATTAGGGTTACCGCTAAGGCGTCCTACTATTACTTTGGTGACCACATGTCCCTAACATCGAATTGACCCGAAAACTCCAACAACGGTGCTACCTACTTCTCAATAGTGGGATAGTACTGTCTAAAGGACATTTACACTGCTTAATTTCTTTTGAGTAGGTAGAGGTTCTCGGGTGCTTGCTCTTTCAAAACAAAAATAATTTTCGCACTTACACTTTCAAACAAAAGTTTTCAAACAACACTTCATACACTCTTAAGGACAGACACAAGAGTTAAATCGAAGTTTTCAAACAAACTTTTTTTCAAAACCCACAAACACAAGAAAAGCAAAACATTTTGAAAACATAGTGAGCAAGTACCTAAGAGCTCGTGGATAACCACGGATAGAAAGGGTGCTAAGACCTCCCCTTTCTATAATCTACCTCCCGAACCCGAGAAACATCTCGAAAAGGAATTTTGCTGTGCTTTTGTCCTTTCCTTGTTGGAGGAAATAAAAGACGGTGGAGACTCTTGATTTTGTCCTTTCAAGGGGAAACATGGCCTTTCGATTTAGGGAAGAATAATGGTTTTCGACCCATGGGGGACAAACCTTCGATCTTGTGAAGGCAGGCCTTCGACCTAACAGAGAACGTTGCTGAGGCGCCTGATGACTTGGCCTGAAAGCAACAAAAATCTGCAAGAAAAAATGTTAACAATACAAAAGCATGACCTGGGCGTGAACCCAGGTCTTTTTTCCAGTTCGATCTCCTATTAATTAGACTTCTTCGAATTCGAATTTGGGCTTGTTTTCCTTAGGAAAAAAAATATTGTCTCTTGGGATTCGATGAAAAGCACGTATCGTGCCTTCTATTTGTATGTCCATGAGAATGTTGTGCTATATTATATCCTGGACATGAATCAGACACTAGGAAATATCAATATATCATGAAAACAAAACATAAATTTTAAATTTTACCAAGGATGAGATGCTTTGACTGGGGCGTGAATTGGCTAGTGCTTGAGAATATTTCTTGCACACTTCAAGGAATGAATGGAGCGTGGTTGGAACTTCCTTCAATTGGGACCACGTATGAGGATTTTGATACCTTTGGGGTTGTTTATGGGACAGTGTATGTGTGTAAGCATCATTTTGGCTTGCAAGAACACTGCTTATATAGAGTATAAGGGAGGTGACAAGAAGATAATGGTTTAAAAAACCATAAAAAAATGTTTTCAAAGCCGTGAATGAAGTTTTGTAATGTTTCCAAAGTCATGGAAACTTGTCCATTTTTTAATTTGAGTGAACCTGGACACACTTCCCTCTTTCGAATGCCTTCAATCCCTGCCCTTCGATTGGCCTCAAATTGCCTCTTTCGGTTAGACCTCTTGTGTAGCCTTCGAATAGTCCTTCTGCATGCTTCTTCGAATGTACCTCTTGTGTACCCTTCGACTGGATCTAGTATTAATTCCTTCATATGGGTCTTTAGATGGTCCTTTTATGTACCCTTCAAATGGGCCTTTGGTGTGTTCTTCACATGGGATATCATGCGTGTTGAAGTGTGTATAATTGTTTCAAAGGGGGGCCAGTGCCCATTCGAAACTAGCACAAAGGCAGCCTATGCCTTGTAGATGCTAGTATGAAGAAAGTCAAGGCAGGCGTAAAGGAGGCCATTGCCTAGACGAATCTGGCACAAAGGTAGCCAGTGCCTTGTGGGCCGAAGGCAACTTTTTTGGATGGAGAATCTAAAAGAAGCTTTTTGCCTTATGGATCGAAGGCAACCCTGAAGGAGTCTTGGCCTTGTATGCTGAAGGAAAGCTGAATAGGGGACCTTTTCCTTGTGAGTTGAAGGCATGTTGATGGGTTTTTGCCTTGTGAAACCAAGGCAAGCATGAAGAGGAATATGTGCGCTGGTGACACGTTGAGGGGTCTTTTTCCCAGTGGGAACTTTATGAATCGAAGGCCAGTTTGAAGAAATTCTTGCTTTGTGCATTGAAGGCATGAACAGAGGGATAATTTTCCTAGTCGAAGCAGGAATCAAGCTTACTCCAAAAACATAAAATGCCCAATTGAAGCAAGAATTAAGCCTACTCCAAAGAAACCAAATGCCCAAATGAAGTAGGAATCTAGCTTGCATGCAGGTAGCAATTGCATTGTGAATTAAGCAAGCATGCAAAGCGAATGGTGCAATTGAAGGAGCATTAACAGGAAGCCCTTCCTTTTTTGGATCGAAGGAGGTTGTTTTAAAGGAAACCCATTCCCAGTCAAAACTGGTCTGTAGCAAATAAGCAAAAGACCAAGGCTTCAATCAAAGCATGGAAATTTGAGGCAGGCTTGGAGGAGGTTAGGCACTCAAACGAAGCCTGTCCAAATACCAATCGAAAGGCCCTTTAACATGCCTATCGAAAGACTTTGTTAAGATGCCAATCGAAGACTCCTTGTTTATGTTCAAAAAATTTATTTTTTTCCTTTAATCAAGTTCTTGTGACCACCCATATAAGAAAAAAAAATTGGAAAACATGAGAAGGAAAATTTTGGGGTACAACACCCCAAAAACAAAAACTCTTCTACCTCTAGATAAAGTCTGGTTTCGCCTAATATTGACAAAATTCCGACTTGGTGGTGTTTCTAAGAACTTTCTATTTCACAAAGATCAGATATTTCTCTACTGCTTGCTGAATCTTGTCAAAATCAATCTGCCTCAAACTACATTTAATCATCTAAATGATTCTGTAACCTCTTCAAGAGCTCTTACTAAATCCTGCATTCATTTTGGACTAGTTCTAATTAAACTACTCTTTAAAGAAGAAATAATTTGTATAGTTTGCATTATTAGAATGGGAACAGATATAGCGCTTGTTGATTAAAGATGCGCTATTCTGGAAGATGAAGATAGCTAGGTACCACTCGTGTTGTTTCTCTGTATCTAGTTGTTCTAAGTTGTTCTAGTTGTTCTAACAAGTCTGTACTTCTTCATTTTTCAATCAATAAAATTTGCTTCTTTTGTTGGTTATCCTTGAAGCCCTTTTTGATTTCTGACAAAGGGGGAGAAAGTAAAATGATTTTCATAATGCTTATACTTATAAAATTAAACTCAAACATATAAAATGTTGTTGCTACTAACTGGTTGTTTGATGTTTTCTATTCGGGAACTCTAAACAAATTGACCAAGTATTTATAAGACAAGTTAAAGATGAAGATCCTGATGCAAAGGTTGAAAACCTTATGGAGGAAATCAACTCTGATTTTATACAGAAGATGTTATACATTTTGTGAATATATGAATATTTAAATAGATGTTCCAAACACAACTCAGAATTTATAAACTTAATGAAAGTAAGGTAATTTTGCTTGATATCATAGTGTTTAGAAGTTGTTAACTTTCTAAATTAGGAAATTCATACTCAAAGCTCAGAAGTTGTGCTCTCCTCAAGGGCCTCCTAACATTCAAAAACTAGGGTTTTGGTTCTGACAAAGAAATTGAAGTTTCCAAGGGTCCAAACAAGTCCCACATGCCTACAAACATGGTCAAGCATCCATATGCCAAGTTTCAAGACTTACAGTACAAAATTGCACAGTCAAATGCCCTAATTGCTCAGCAGTCAACTATAGGGGTAAAATGGTCATTTGACAGTCAAAAGTCCAAATTTTTGGCCAACATCTTATTTTGAGGCCACAAACATCATTTGATCAATTCTTGATCATGATTTTCAAGGCATGGCTCAAAAAGTCTCAAGATGCAAAAGTTTCCATATTTGGACAATTGAAAAAGTCAACTGTAACTTGACCAAGGCATAACTTCCACATAGTTTATCAGAAAAATTCCATCCAAATCTCATTTTGAAGAGAAAGAAATTTCCTACAACTCCTCTTCACACTTCAAGTCCAAGAAATGCTCTCACAAAAAGTTATCAATTTCAACATTATAGGTCATTTTCAAAAGTCAACAAAAAGGGACTTTAAGTCAAAGACCATAACTTGAGATTGGTAAATCAAAATGATATGGGACCAAAGGCATTGGTTAGAGGACTTCAAGACCTTTCCAAAATGTCCAAGAACATGATCAAAGCTTAAACATTGAGCAAGATATGCCTTGTAGAAGTTGGGTAATTTTTGGGAATTTTGAAAAGTCAACTTTGCTTCAAATGCCTCAAAATTGCTAATGGGCCACAAATTCTTCCAAGAATTATCATCCAAAAGCTATGCACGACCATTTGACCCAAAGGGAATTTATTTCATCATTTTTTATTATTTATTTGAATTTTTATCACTATTAATTCATTTAATGAAATAAAATATGACAAAAATAGAAAACCATGTTTCTTAATCCCTTTTTGCAGCATATTCTCTCCATAAAACCTCAAGATTTCGTGCACCCTTAATTTGGAAAGATTTGGCCATGATTGGTACCAAAAGCACATGGAAAAGATTTGAAAAGATTTCATTAAAAATCAAATATTTAATCCATCAAAACATTGATTTTTTGGCTTGAATTCTTACCCTAATCCATTGGCATACATAAGCAGATGACAACCCTAATGCTCAGAACCTTGAAGCTGCGCTCAGAAAAGAATACACACTTTGCATTTTTTGTGAATTTTTTCAAAACTGATTTCACACATAGAGCCTGATTCAAAGCTTATAACCAATTCCAAAAGCTTTCTGAGGCTTTCCTGAACGTGATTCAATCTTTTTCCAGTCCTCACGCATCAAGAATTGGTATATAGAAGTCCAATTTTCTCAAACTTTTCTCATATTCGTGCTTTGATTTATATGCCATATTCATACATTTTAATGATCGTTTTGTACTAATATGCACTTCCTGAAACTAATGGTGTATTTTAATTGAGTTTTCAATGCCTGTGCACGAATCCACCATGGGAGCCCTTTAGGGTTGCAGAGATGTAAAATTGGGGTTTCTTGCATAAGAAAAAATTAAACCACAAGACCTGGACCATTAGACTCGTGACCTTCATACGAATTGATTCCATATGTCGCGCTCAATTTATGAGCGACGGTGGCCTAATCGCTATTTTCATGTTCTTCATTTAGTGGGGGTTTAAAACCCCCGCTATCCATCTGTTTTTTTTTTCAGGCCAAACCAAACGAGTGGAGAAGATGATGAGTTGTAAGCGTGTGATTGGCAGGTTTGAAATTCAGCGCGTTTTTTTGTTGGACATCACTAACCCCTATTTTTTATCATATTAATTGTTGTCCATTATTATTACAAAGTGACAAAGCAGCTCAGTTGGTGGAACATAGTGCTGGCAAGCCTTGGGACCTAGGTTCGATTCCCAGGTCCCCTCCCTTTCTCAATATATTTTGTTTTAACCTGATTCCATGCAGTGTACACCCAGAAATCCACCACGCACCCACTATCAAGGCTTGCCAAATGTCTTGGAAGATGAATCTGAAGGTCAGGATGGGAGGTCCAGGGAACACTCCAGTAAACGCATGTGTACACGCGCCAGAAAGTCAACCAGGCCTCCAATAAATGGGCCAAATTGCTGGCAACTTACCTCCAAAATTGGGGTCAACACCCCCCATTGGTTTGCATTCTATTTTTCATTCTTTTTATTTGCTTTATTTAGTTTTAGTTTAATTCTTTAAATTAATTTTTCATAACATGAAAATACCAAAAAATCAGAAACTATAAAAATAAAAAATATGTTTTAATGTTTAATTCACTAACATTTTTTGTAAATAAATTTGACAATTAATTTAGTTTTAATTCTAGATTTAATTTTAATGTTTTTTTTTTAATAAACTAAAAAATGTAGAACTAGGGTTTTAAATACTTTTATCCTTTTTTCTTTTCTTTTACCATTATTAATAATTAATTATTTATTTTGTAAATAAATTTGCCATTAAATAATTAGGTTAAAACTAGGTTAAATTTAAACTTTTTTTTTTATAAATTAAAAATGGTTTAGAATTAGCTTTTTTTTTAATTCCATTAATTCTCATTAAACTCCATAAATACAAAAACTCCAAAAATTCTTTCTTTTTATTTTAACTTAATTAATTTCATTAATTCCAATATAATTTCTTAAAAGGGTCCAACGGCCATCGCATTCCCGACTTTACTTCTTTTCGCATTTTACTTTTGTTTCTTTTTGCGAATATAATGTATTTATCCCAAAGTCGTGTAATAGATTAATTAGACATTTATCTTTCCGCATTTTATTTTATTTCAAATCGGGTCTTGGGTTAACTTGGCGATGTAGACCCGCGCCTTTGTAATAGCGTAGGACTTTTAATTCCGCATCTTTTAACTGTTAATAATTTGCATGAAAGAATGAATGCCAAAATAAAAGCAACGCGTAGATCACCAATGCATGAACAAGATAAACATAAATGAACCTGACACAAAAATCACACACCACCCCTAGGGTACGTCTCACTGTTGCCTTGCCCCTCGAAAGGTGGTCGTCGAGTAGAGGATGTTTTAGTAAGTCCTCATGTCCATGAACATGGCATGAGGGTAGCTTCTAAGGTGTCTTCCTATTGCTCTGGTGACCACAATGTCCCGAACCCTCGAATTGACCCGAATACCTCCAACGGTGGTGCTACCTACCTCTCAATGGTGGGATGGCACTACTTTAAGGACATTTACACAGACGAATTCCTTAGGGTAGGTAGACAACTCGTAGATACTTGCTCTAATTTCAAAACAAATCAAAAAATACTTTTCACACCGACACCTTTCAAAAAGCTTTCAAAAAGCAATTTTTCAAACACTCTTGAGGACTGATACTAGAGTCGAACTGAAATTTTCAAAGAAACTTTTTTAAACGCACAGTTGAAAAGCAAACAAACAATTTTGAAAACACAATGAGCAAGTATCTAAGAGCCCATGGATAACCATGGATAGAAAGGGTGCTAACACCTTCCCTTTCTATAAATCTACCTCCCGAACCGAGAAACTATCTCATAAGGAATTTTGCTGTGCTTTTGTCCTGTCCATGTTGGAGAAAATAAAAGACAGTGGTGACTCTTGCTTCCGCGACATTTCGCGAACCAACGTTAAACAGTCAGTTCCAGATCCACCGATCACAGAACTGGCGACTCTGCTGGGGATCTTTATAAAGTGAGGTGTACCTTAGGATAGTTCATAACTGTGTTTTCAATTGTATTGACTTGCTTGCTTTAAATTGTGGGTTGCATGGGAGTTACATAGATCCTAACCCGGATCTGGGGATACCCTGTTTAGGTAGCATAAGCTATGAGGGACCTGTCCGGCGTAGACCGACATGGGTGAAGCAGTGGCTACGTTGGTGTGGCACCTTGGTCTGTACCGATACCCCTTGTGTTGCAACGAGGAGAATATGGGTCTTCTGAGGAGTCATTAACCACCACAAGACCTTAGAACCTTAAATGACACAACTTGTCCATTAGAACAGTAGCAGTATGCTACGCCCATTGAGGCTAAACTCTCGTGATGGTTCTGGCCGCAAGAAAAGATTGCGATGCTGGAGTTATGACCGATTGAGGGTAGTCAATGATATTGGGATCCTGTAAGAACCCGGTTACTTTGATAGGACAGGTATGAACCAACAAACTGAAAGAGGGTAATACCTAGACCTCATGCTGGCCTAAACTTTAAGGGCTTGCCTTGTGTGACTTGTGTGCCTTTGTAAATATTTGTGGTGTGCTTTATCATAACATCATAACATCATGAGCATTGCATGCATCCTGCATAAGGACTGACCATTTCAAAGACAAGAGGGTTTCACCTTTGCTCTGTTTTGTAGGACATCATGATGCCTATGCGAAGGAATACTATCCGGTTCAACTTTGTTCACCCACCTGAGTTGCTTGAAGAGTTGGTTAGCAGAATTCCAAATACCACTTCCTTCATCCAGAGGCATGGTTCTCTTCTCAGTTTAGTCACTGCAAAGCGGGATCAACAATTGATGAGTGTCCTGACTCAGTTCTATGACCCTCTGTACCAGTGTTTCACCTTTCAAGACTTCCAGCTGGTCCCTACCCTGGAAGAGTTCTCTGATTTGCTTGGCATCCCTATCTTGGATCAGACTCCCTTTACTGGTTGGGAAAAGACCCTCAGGCTTGAGGAGGTTGCTGCAGCTCTTCCTTTGACCCATCAAGAAGTAATGGACAACTGGGTGACTAGAAGCAGAGTTAAGGGTTTCTTGGCCAAGTTTCTGGTTGGTAAAGCTAACAGTTTCTGGAATGACTTGGACTTTAGGGCATATGAAGACATCCTGGCTCTCTTGATCTATGGGCTAGTCTTGTTTCCTAATCCTGACAACTTCATCAATGTCACTGCCATAAGGATCTTCATGTCTCAGAATCCTGTGCCCACTCTCTTGGGTGACATCCTGCAACAACTTTATGCTCGTACTGCCCGAAGACGAGGAACTCTATGGTGTTGTATCCCTTTGTTGGTGAGGTGGTTTATTTTGCACCTCCCTAAGTTCGTGCTGAAGAACCAAGAAGGAAGATGTTGGGCCCATAGGTTAATGTCTCTCACTGATAAGGATATCATTTAGACTTTCAGAGGTTTGGATGAGATAGCTGTTATTGATCGTTGCGGAGAATACCCTAATGTTCCTTTGATTGGTACTCAAGGAGGAATCTCTTACAATCCATGTCTAGCGCTCCGTCAGTTTGGAAGAGCCAGAAGAGCAGGGCCTCATGAGATGTTGGTGCCTTACATCAGTTTTGAGTTTCAAGTGGATAGTGACGAGCTGCGTCGTAGGTTCATCAAGGCTTGGGACAAAGTTCATAAAGCTGACCCACAAGAGTTGGGGCCAAAGACTTCTCTACCTATGGAAGCCTACTACAAATGGGTTCGCATCCGTGCTCAGAAGTTAGGTATGCCATACGAAGCTGTCAGACCCGTCATTCTTGAGTATCCTGACAAAGATGGGGCTCCTCCAACTGTCCTCCCTCCTCAGATACCTACTGATTATGAGACATTAAAGATGTCTTGGTCGCAACTGCGAGAAGAACGGGATTCTTACCGGGAAAAGTTCAATGAGCAGGAATTGAAGATCCAGAAGCTGACAAAGCAGTTGGAGAATGAGAGAGCTCTGAATGACTACATCCGTACTGAGAAGAGGAGACCATGGGATCAATAAGGAGCTCTGGATGTTCTTTTACAGTTTTATTTCCCTTTTCAGTATTTCCCTTTTATGTAACGCCTAAGGGAAACCTGTTGAACAATTTAAGTTTCAAAGTTGAATCTAATGAAGTGTGTTCCTTTTTGTTTACAAAGTTGATTCCCGATTGTCTTTGAAAACATAAATCATGCGCATTCCATTCATCATGTGCATAGCAGGTTTTCTTCTTTTCAGGTTGCTTACTGTTCTTCGCTATTTATTTCAGCATCATGAACCCTGACTCATCATCAACCGAGATGTCTATCAAGGCCCTTCAGGCGCAGAATGCGCAATTTCAAGAGCTGGTCATGGGTTTGGCTCAAGGCCAAGAAGAGCTGAAGGCTTTACTCCTGAAGAAGGAGAAGAAGAAGAAGAAGAGAACTGTTCTTTTCAACTCGGGCCGAAGGTTTGGAAACACTCTGCAGAATGAAGAAGCTGGTTCTTCTGTAGGCAAGGGAAGTCCCCAGGGGGGAAAGGCTTCAAGTCCAGTAGTCTCTGACGACGAGACTGACTTTAATGAGGAGCAGTATCCTCCTGCTGAAGACCGGTATAAGCAGTTGGAAGACAGACTGAATGCAATAGAGATCCAACAAGTGCCTGGGATGGATTTCGGAGACTTGGGCTTATCTACTGGTGTGATTATTCCTCACAAGTTTAAGGCACCATCTTTCACCAAATATGACGGGGCGTCTTGTCCCAAGCTACACCTCAGATCTTATGTGCGGAAGATTCAACCGTACTCAGTGGACAAGAACTTGTGGATCCACTTCTTCCACGAGAGTCTTTCAGGGACTCATCTCGAATGGTTCTATCAGCTGGATGGGACCAAGGTTCGTAACTGGGAGGAGTTGGCTACTGCTTTTTATAAGCAGTATCAATATAATGCCGACCTTGCTCCTACACGTACCCAACTCCAGGGTATGTTGCTAGGGTCAAGCGAAGGTTTTAAAGAGTATGCACAGAAGTGGAGGGATCTGGCTGGCAGGGTGCAGCCTCCGTTAACTGACCGTGAGCTGGTGGATATGTTCTTGGGGACCCTATCTGGGCCATTTTTCAATCATCTTATCGGTAACTCATCTGCAGGGTTTACTGATCTTATTCTGACTGGGGAGAGAATAGAGGCTGGAATGAAGTCTGGTAAAATACAGAAGGGTGCATCTGCAAGTTCTGAGAAGAAACCCTTTAAGAAGGAGGTCAGTGCTGTATATGGGCCTAGAAGGCATGATAAACCTGAGCGCCGCTAATCTGTCAATACGGTGATGATTGCAAAGCCTGCTGCCACTCCTCGGCAAACCAATCCACCCAGGGCTGAAAGACCCAGAAGAGAATTCACCCGGTTGAGTATGACCTTATCGCAAATCTTGCCGCAGTTGATATCCACCAATTTGGTGACTGTTAGAGAGGCCCCGAAGGTTGTAAACACTGCTTCTCCCAAGTACAATCCAAATGCCCGCTGTGCTTATCACTCCGATAGCCCGGGGCATTCCACTGATGACTGTTGGGCATTGAGGAATAAGGTGCAAGACCTTATTGACGCAAAAGAGATACAATTTGAAGCGCCTGAGAGGCCAAATGTGGTGACTGCTCCTATGCCCCAGCATGGAGTGAATGCCGTGGATGAAGATGTGTATGTCGTTTCTGTGAATGATGTAGCTACTCCCTTGATGACTGTTAAGAGGAACCTACTTTTGGCCGGTTTATTTCCGGGTTGTAGCGAAGGTTGCCTTTTCTGTGCTGTTTCCCTTTCTGGTTGTCCTTTGCTGAAGTTGGGCATCCAAAGCCTGATGGACAGCAAAGAGATTCTGTTCAAGAAGACTGTTGTTCAGTTTGTTCCGGTGGAAGAAGTATCTGTTGTTACCATCTTTAATAATCCAATCAAGGCTCTCCCAAGGAAGCCGGTTAAAATCATGACTGTCGCACCCATTGTGATCACTGTTCCGGGGCCTCTCCCCTATGAATCTGATAAGGCTGTCCCATGGCACTATGGGGCAGATGTGTATGTACATGTTATAAAGCAAGAGTTCAACACTGGCACCAGCATCAGCAATATCACTGGTCCAGCCAAAGTTACCCGCAGTGGCAGGCTCTTCTCGCCTGACATTGCGCCACCAGCTATTCGAAGACCCCTCACTATAACACCTGCAAGTGTACCTGTTCCCAGTTCTGATCAAGTTGTTTCCCCTGCTTCCGAGTCATCCAATGCTCGGGGCAAAGGGATTGAAGATGAGCCTGCCCGGATGGAGGCACCAAAATCTGTGAATGCTGAGGCCTCCCAACAAGAGATGGAGGAATATATGAAAATAATCAAGAAGAGTGACTTTAATGTTGTTGAGCAGCTAGGGCATACCCCCTCCAAAATCTCTATGCTCTCCTTACTATTGTGCTCAGAGGCCCATGCTAAGGCCCTGATTTCATTTCTCAAGACGGCCCATGTGCCACAGAAGACATCTGCGGTCCAGTTTACTGATTGCGTAGCCAATCTGACAGCGGACAATGGTTTGGGTTTCTCGGATGCTGACCTTACTGCTAAGGGAAAGGACCACAATGATGCCCTGCATGTCTCTATTGAATGCAGCGCACTACTCTTGCGCACGTGTTGGTGGACACTGGTTCTTCCCTAAATGTGATACCCAAGAAGGCCTTAGACCGTTTGGATTGTGAAGGCCTGGAGCTTAAACCTAGCAATATCATCGTCAGAGCCTTTGACGGTTCTAAGAGGATGGTTCATGGAGAGGTAGACATTCCTATTCGTGTGGGTTCTCAAGTATTCGACTCTACTTTCTATGTGATGGACATCCGTCCATCGTATTCTTGTCTACTGGGTCGACCTTGGATCCACAAAGCTGGGGCAGTGACCTCTACCCTGCACCAGAAACTCAAGTACCCCGTCAGAGGGAAGATTGTCACTGTACAGGGAGAGGAGGAGTATATGGTGAGCCATTTGAATTCCTTCAGGTATATTGAGATGGAAGGGGAGTTTATTGAAACCCCCTTTCAGCATTTTGAAGAGGTACCTCCGACATTGGCAGCGGCAGAAACAGTGGTTGAAGAGGATGTTCCTTTGAAGATGGCTTCCTTGAAGGATGCCCGGGCTGTAATCAAGAAAGGTGAATATGCTAACTGGGGCAGGCTCCCTGATTTTACACCTAAAACTGACAAGTTTGGATTGGGTTTTACTGCAGAGGGTCAGAAGGTTGTGCGCAAGGCAAAGACCAGAAGACCTCCTGTGCTCATTACCAACCCAGGAGTGAATGCTATCGGGGATGAAGATGAGGTGGAAGAATCAGAGTTCGATAGCTGGATCTACCCGACGACTGATGGTGGATTAACCAATTGGATTACTAAAGATCGTACTCCTGTTACTTTTGTTACGCAGTAATAAACTCCTTTGTTTTGTTATTTGTAATAAACAATGAATTAAAACTCTAGGGCCCGGTGTCTTACCCGGGGCACCGTGGCTTCATTTGTGAGGGTATATTAATTGTCATTTCATATATCATGAATAAAGACCTTGGACGTTTTTTCGCATTTCAAATCTTATGCTCCTTTTCTTTCTTTCCTTTCTTTATATATTGCAAAGCAGCTGTATTTACACACACTCACTCATACAGATTTCAATCCACTCTAGATCTCACTGGTAACGACTCTGCTACTACCAGTTATGAATTCGAAAATCCGATCAACTTAGCCGAAGACGAAGGTGAATATGATTGCGAAGTGCCTGGAGAGCTTGCAAGACTGTTACTCCAGGAAGAGAGGGCAATTCAACCACATGAAGAGCCGGTGGAAACGATAAATCTGGGTACCGAGACGGCAGGAAGGAAGTTAAGATTGGTGCCAACCTAGAGCTCAGCGTGAAGCAACGGTTGACTCAGATGCTACATGATTACATGGAGATCTTTGCCTGGTCCTACGAAGACATGCCCGGGTTGGATACCGACATTGTGGTCCATCATTTGCCTACCAAGGAAGACTGCCCTCCGGTCAAGCAAAAGGTCCGCCGTATGCGTCCAGAGATGTCTGAGAAGATCAAAGTCGAGGTTATGAAACAATTTGATGCTGGGTTCCTTGCAGTGACTTCTTACCCTCAGTGGGTTGCTAATGTGGTTCCAGTACCAAAGAAGGATGGTAAGTTCAGAATGTGTGTCGACTACCGGGATCTGAATAGGGCCAGCCCCAAGGATGACTTCCCCCTACCTCACATTGATGTCCTTGTTGACAATACTGCTCAGCATAAGGTGTTTTCTTTCATGGATGGCTTTTCGGGTTATAATCAGATCAAGATGGCACCTGAAGACATGGAAAAGACTACCTTTGTTACTCAGTGGGGCACCTTCTGCTACAAGGTCATGCCTTTTGGACTGAAGAACGCTGGGGCAACCTACCAACGTGCCATGGTTGCTTTATTTCATGACATGATCCATCATGAGATAGAAGTGTATGTTGACGACATGATCGCAAGGTCCCAGACTGAGGAAGAACACCTTGATCATCTGCAGAAATTGTTTGACCGTCTGAAGTTGTACAAGCTGAGGCTGAACCCGAACAAGTGCACCTTCGGGGTAAGGTCTGGAAAGTTGCTAGGCTTCGTTGTAAGTGATAAGGGTATTCAAGTGGACCCTGCCAAGGTTAAAGCCATTCAAGAGATGCCAATTCCTAAGACAGAGAAAGAGGTCAGAGGCTTTTTAGGACGCCTAAATTACATTGCCCGATTCATCTGGCATCTGACTGCTACCTGTGAGCCAATCTTCAAGCTGCTGAAGAAAGATCATGTAGTACGTTGGAATGATGAATGTCAGGCTGCTTTTGACAGAATCAAGGAGTATCTCCAAGAACCACCCATCCTTATGCCACCGGTTGAGGGGAGACCTCTGATACTATACCTGATAGTACTTGACAACTCAATGGGGTGTGTGCTGGGGCAGCATGACGAGTCTGGCCGAAAAAAGCATGCCATTTATTACCTTAGCAAAAAGTTTACTGACTGTGAGACCCGATACTCACTGCTCGAGAAAACTTGCTGTGCTTTGGTATGGGCTGCTCGCCGGCTGAGACAGTATATGCTGACTCACACTACCTTGTTGATCTCAAAGATGGATCCTATAAAGTATATATTTGAAAAGCCTGCTCTGTCTGGGAGAATAGCAAGATGGCAAATGATCTTGACAGAATACGACATCCAGTACACGACCCAGAAAGCTATCAAAGGAAGTGTATTGGCAGATCACTTGGCCCATCAGGCAGTAGACGACTATCAGTCAATGAACTTCGAGTTTCCAGACGAGAGCATTATGATAGTGACTGATTGTGAAGTACCTGGACCGGATGAAGGACCTGAGGAAGGATCCCGATGGTCTATGCACTTTGACGGAGCCTCCAATTCTTTGGGTAACGGTATCGGCGCTGTGATCATATCCCCCCAAGGCACTCATACTCCACTCACTTCCCGACTATGTTTCAACTGCACCAACAACATGGCGGAGTATGAGGCATGCATCATGGGTCTCCAAGCTGCGATCGACTTAAGGATCAAGTTTCTGAGTGTCTTCGGAGATTTCGCTCTCGTGATCAATCAGATCAAAGGGGAGTGGGATACGAAACATCCGAATCTTATTCCTTACAGAGAATGTGTATTGACATTGATCCCCCACTTCACAGAGATAACCTTTGAACACTTACCGAGAGAGGAGAATCAGCTGGCGGACGCGTTAGCTACGATGTCTTCCATGTTCAAAGTCAAATGGGACAATGAGGCTCCCCGGATCATTATCTGGAAACTGGACGAACCGGCATACTGTTGTGATCTCGAGACTGAATTGGTGACTGAGAAGCCTTGGTACCATGAGGTGAAGAGATACTTGGAAGCTCAGGAGTATCCTGAAGGTGCATCTGTCAACGATAAGAAATTCCTGAGAAGGTTCGCAGCAAAGTTCTTCCTTAGCAACGACATCCTGTACAAGCGAAATCATGATTCGACCTTACTGCGTTGTGTGGATAAGACAGAAGCAGAAAGGATCATGGTAGAGCTGCATGAGGGCACCTTCGGAACACATTCCAGTGGACACACTATGGCAAAGAAAATCCTTCGGGCAGGGTATTTCTGGTCCACAATGGAAGCCGACTGTTACCAACACTCCCAGACATGCCATAAATGCCAGATATATGCAGACAAGGTGCATGTTCCTCCAGTTCCTCTGAATGTCTTGACAGCGCCTTGGCCGTTTGCAATGTGGGGCATAGATATGATCGGTGAGATTAAACCTACAGCGTCCAATGGGCATCGCTTCATTCTGGTGGCGATTGATTACTTTACGAAGTGCGTTGAAGCAGATTCCTATGCTACGGTAACCAAGACTGTTGTGGCACGGTTCATTCAGCACAACCTGATTTGTCGATGCGGTGTCCCAGAAAGAATCATTACGGACAACGGTACCAATCTTAATAACAAGATGATCACTGAGCTCTGCGAGCAGTTCAAGATACAGCACCACAACTCTTCTCCCTACCGGCCGAAGATGAATGGGGCTGTAGAAGCCGCAAATAAGAACATTAAGAAAATCGTGCAGAAGATGACAGTGACTTATAAAGATTGGCACGAGATGTTACGGTTTGCTCTACATGGGTACCGTACCTCAGCAAGAACGTCAACCGGGGCAACTCCTTTCTCCTTGGTCTATGGTATGGAGGCAGTCTTACCGATCGAAGTGCAGATACCCTCTCTCCGGATAATGAAGGATGCAGATCTGAATGAAGATGATTGGATCCAGACACGACTTGATCAATTAAACCTTATTGACGAAAAGAGACTTGCTGCTATTTGTCACGGTCAGACGTACCAAAAACGGATGATCAGGGCATTTAACAAAAAGGTCAGACCACAAGAGTATCAAGTTGGGGATCTGGTAATCAAACATATCATCCTACCTCAGAGTGATCCAAGGGGAAAATGGACCCCTACGTACGAAGGACCATTTGTGGTTAAACATGTGTTCTCAGGAGGAGCCATGATTCTAACCAACATGGATGGTGACGACCTTCCTCACCCCGCCAATGCAGACATAGTAAAAAGATACTACGCATAAAAAAGGACCCGCTAGGTTGACATACCTAGGCAAAAATTAGGGCTTCCCGGCGAACCAAAAGGGTTCGAGCAAAATGAAGGGATGAAATGAAAATATCTGTACACCCGGTAAGTCAAAAACCTGAAAAGGCGGCTTGGGCAAAAATGGGTATCCCGATGGACTGAAAACCCGAAAGGGCGGTCCAGGCAAAAGTTATGGATAAAGCGTAATACTATGTCTCATTGGATCACCTCGCATCCAGAATCCAGTATCAGCATCAAGTTCAGATGGCATTGATCAATCAGCTTCATCCTCGACTAGGTCATCAAGTGATGAGACGCTCGAAGATATAAAGGCGATAGCAGAGTTGAAACCCAGTGGGATTATTCTATCCACACAGCTGTTTTATTTTCCTTTGTACAAATTTGTATAAATTCTTTTGTTCGGCGGCGTTCTCTAACTTGGACGTCAGCCTCTTGTACATAAACGCCTATTTTACAGGAAAATTCAAAAATCAATACAAAAATCACTTTTCAGTTAAAATTGCCAATTGTTTGTTTTTCCTTTTTCTGTTTTGTTTTGCGAAGAACGTCCAAGGTTCAATTTGTGATATATGCATTGACAATAATTTGCTAACTCATGAATATTTGCATACGAAACAAAGGATTAATTACAGGTAACAGTAGAAACAGGGGCAATAAAGAGTTGTCTAAGCAATTTAATTATTCTGTCCTCCAAGGTATCAAGGTGGGTTCGGCTGAAGAACATAACCAGTATATCTTAATTCCTCAGAGAGTGAGCCAGCAAGTCAATGCACTCTCCCCAAGCAAAGCTATTATCAGCCTTGAGGAAGTTGAGTATCCCCCGCAGATCTCAACATTCCCCAGCAACATACAGGCATTCTTAACGAGCATACCCGACAGTCTTGACCTAAAGATTGTTCCCCGACGGTACATCAAGCATTCAATGGAGTCACTTCCCCAATATAGTTCAAATTTTCCCCAGCGGAGTCCATTAACACTTCCAACACAACAAGGGTATCCCCAGCGAAGTCATCATCAACATCCCAGCAAGTACCTCTCTCCCCACAGAGTATTGTTCCCCAGCAAGATCGTTAGAGTACTTTTCTCCCCGCAGAATAATCCATTCGCCAAGCTTATTCCCCAACGGAGTCATCTTCTCCTACCAGTTTATTCTTGCAACTATCATCCCCAACGGAAACGAATATTCTATTCTCCAACATCAGCCCAGGATGTGACTTCCCGGCACCCGTCAAGGATTTACTTTCCTAGACGAAAACATACGTTCATAAACATCACATTTTCATACATTACAGCATGCATATACGCATCATATCTTACAAATCTCATTTATGTTAAGAACATCATCGCTTGATTCATATCATGCCTTGCATATGACTGACCTTTACCTTTCAGGAAAGATCCAGTTAAGTTCTCAGCTATATTTCAAAGACTTTAGTCTGGTTCAGTTAAATCGACCCTAAGATTTTCCTGATTCTTATCCAGTCAAAGGCCTTCTCTGGTTCAGTCAGATCGACCCTAAGATCTCCCTGATTCTTATCCAGTTGAAGATTTCAAGACCTTGCTCGGTTCAGTTAAATCGACCCTAAGATTTTCCTGATTCTTATCGAGTCAAAGGCCTTCTCTGGTTCAGTCAGATCGACCCTAAGATCTCCCTGATTCTTATCCAGTTGAAGATTTCAAGACCTTGCCCGGTTCAGTTAAATCGACCCTAAGATTTTCCTGATGCTTATCCAGTCAAAGGCCTTCTCTGGTTCAGTCAGATCGACCCTAAGATCTCCCTGATTCTTATCCAGTTGAAGATTCCAAGACCTTGTCCGGTTCAGTTAAATCGACCCTAAGATTTTCCTGATTCTTATCCAGTCAAAGGCCTTCTCTGGTTCAGTCAGATCGACCCTAAGATCTCCCTGATTCTTATCCAGTTGAAGCTATTCCAAGACCCTGTCCGGTTCAGTTAAATCGACCCTAAGATTTTCCTGATTCTTATCCAGTCAAAGGCCTTCTCCAGTTCAGTCAGATCGACCCTAAGATCTCCCTGATTCTTATCCTGGTAGAAGACATCCAAGGTTCTCTCAGCGTTCCTGTTGAGGTAGTAATCACCCAAGGTTCTCTCAGCGTTCCTGTTGAGGTTGTAACCATCCCTGGTTCATTCATCACCTTTTGAAGCTCCAGATTCAATACCTGTAACCAACCAGGGTGCATCTACAAAGAGTTTGAAGACCAGCTCCTGTAACAGGCCAGGTAATCATCTTTCTTTTTCAGGTACGCAAGTTCTCGCTAAGGAATCTCTTACGCGATCGACATCCAGATGGCATCTATAAGCCCATCCACCTATCCATCACCTCTCAGCATGGCATCTATAAGCCCATCATCCTATCCATCAATCTCCAAATGGCGTCTATAAGCCCATTCCCACCATCACACTGCTAACATGTGAGCGCAAATTTCTGGGCACTCTAGTGTTCAATCATCTTCCACCTTCGAATTACGAAAGGCACGCCAGCCAATCTACATCCTCAAGTCTAAGAAGATTGAACAGGGGCAACTGTTGTACCCCAAAATTTGCCCTCCCATATTCTTCAAAATTTGCAAAGAGCATGCTTCAAAATCTCTCAAGGGTTGCACAGTTCAAGGGCCTCCTAACAGTCAAAAACTAGGGTTTTGGTTCTGACAAAGAAATTGAAGTTTCCAAGGGTCCAAACAAGTCCCATATGCCTACAAACATGGTCAAGCATCCATATGCCAATTTTCAAGACTTACAGTACAAAATTGCACAGTCAAATGCCCTAATTGCTCAGCAGTCAACTGTAGGGGTAAAATGGTCATTTGACAGTCAAAAGTCCAAATTTTTGGCCAACATCTTATTTTGAGGACACAAACATCATTTGATCAATTCTTGATCATTATTTTCAAGGCATGGCTCAAAAAGTCTCAAGATGCAAAAGTTTCCATATTTGGACAGTTGAAAAAGTCAACTGTAACTTGACCAAGGAATAACTTCCACATGGTTTATCAGAAAAATTCCATCCAAAGCTCATTTTGAAGAGAAAGACATTTCCTACAACTCCTCTTCACACTTCAAGTCCAAGAAATGCTCTCACAAAAAGTTATCAATTTCAACATTATAGGTCATTTTCAAAAGTCAACAAAAAGGGACTTTAAGTCAAAGACCATAACTTGAGATTGGTAAATCAAAATGATATGGGACCAAAGGCATTGGTTATAGGACTTCAATACCTTTCCAAAATGTCCAAGAACATGATCAAATTTTAAAAATTGAGTAAGATATGCCTTGTAGAAGTTGGGAAATTTTTGGGAATTTTGAAAAGTCAACTTTGCTTCAAATGCATCAAAATTGCTAATGGGCCACAAATTCTTCCAAGAATCATCATCCAAAAGCTATGCACGACCATTTGACCCAAAGGGAATTTATTTCATCATTTTTTATTATTTATTTGAATTTTTATCACTATTAATTCATTTAATGAAATAAAATATGACAAAAATAGAAAACCATGTTTTTTAATCCCTTTTTGCAGCATATTCTCTCCATAAAACCTCAAGATTTCGTGCACCCTTAATTTGGAAAGATTTGGCCATGATTGGTACCAAAAGCACATGGAAAAGATTTGAAAAGATTTCATTAAAAATCAAATATTTGATCCATCAAAACATTGATTTTTTGGCTTGAATTCTTACCCTAATCCATTGGCATACATAAGCAGATGACAACCCTAATGCTCAGAACCTTGAAGCTGCGCTCAGAAAAGAATACACACTTTGCATTTTTTGTGAATTTTTTCAAAACTGATTTCACACATAGAGCCTGATTCAAAGCTTATAACCAATTCCAAAAGCTTTCTGAGGCTTTCCTGAACGTGATTCAATCTTTTTCCAGTCCTCACGCATCAAGAATTGGTATATAGAAGTCCAAATTTCTCAAACTTTTCTCATATTCGTTCTTTGATTTATATGCCATATTCATACATTTTAATGATCGTTTTGTACTAATATGCACTTCCTGAAACTAATGGTGTATTTTAATTGAGTTTTCAATGCCTGTGCACGAATCCACCATGGGAGCCCTTTAGGGTTGCAGAGATGTAAAATTGGGGTTTCTTGCATAAGAAAAAATTAAACCACAAGACCTGGATCATTAGACTCGTGACCTTCATACGAATTGATTCCATATGTCGCGCTCAATTTATGAGCGACGGTGGCCTAATTGCTGTTTTCATGTTCTTCATTTAGTGGGGGTTTAAAACCCCCGCTATCCATCTTTTTTTTTTCCAGGCCACAGCAAACGAGTGGAGAAGATGATGAGTTGTAAGCGTGTGATTGGCAGGTTTGAAATTCAGCGCGTTTTTTTGTTGGACATCACTAACCCCTATTTTTTATCATATTAATTGTTGTCCATTATTATTACAAAGTGACAAAGCAGATCAGTTAGTGGAACGTAGTGCTGGCAAGCCTTGGGACCTGGGTTCAATTCCCAGGTCCCCTCCCTTTCTCAATATATTTTGTTTTAACCTGATTCCATGCAGTGTACGCCCAGAAATCCACCATGCACCCACTATCAAAGCTTGCCAAATGTCCTGGAAGATGAATCTGAAGGTCAGAATGGGAGGTCCAGGGAACACTCCAGTCAACGCATGTGTACACGCGCCAGAAAGTCAACCAGGCCTCCAATAAATGGGCCAAATTGCTAGCAACTTACCTCCAAAATTGGGGTCAACACCCCCCATTGGTTTGCATTCTATTTTTCATTCTTTTTATTTTTTCTATTTTATTTGCTTTATTTAGTTTTATTTTAATTCTTTAAATTAATTTTTCATAACATGAAAATACCAAAAAATCAGAAACTATAAAAATAAAAAATATGTTTTAATGTTTAATTCACTAACATTTTTTGTAAATAAATTTGACAATTAATTTAGTTTTAATTCTAGATTAAATTTTAATGTTTTTTTTAATAAACTAAAAAATGTAGAACTAGGGTTTTAAATACTTTTATCCTTTTTTCTTTTCTTTTACCATTATTAATAATTAATTATTTATTTTATAAATAAATTTGCCATTAAATAATTAGGTTAAAACTAGGTTAAATTTAAACATTTTTTTTTATAAATTAAAAATGGTTTAGAATTAGGTTTTTTTTTAATTCCATTAATTCTCATTAAACTCCATAAATACAAAAACTCCAAAAATTCTTTCTTTTTATTTTAACTTAATTAATTTCATTAATTCCAATATAATTTCTTAAAAGGGTCCAACGCCCATCGCATTCCCGACTTTACTTCTTTTCGCATTTTACTTTTGTTTCTTTTTGCGAATATAATGTATTTATCCCAAAGCCGTGTAATAGATTAATTAGACATTTATCTTTCCGCATTTTATTTTATTTCAAATCGGGTCTTGGGTTAATTTGGCGATGTAGACCCGCGCCTTTGTAATAGCGTAGGACTTTTAATTCCGCATCTTTTAACTGTTAATAATTTGCATGAAAGAATGAATGCCAAAATAAAAGCAACGCGTAGATCACCAATGCATGAACAAGATAAACATAAATGAACCTGACACAAAAATCACACACCACCCCTAGGGTACGTCTCACTGTTGCCTTGCCCCTCGAAAGGTGGTCGTCGAGTAGAGGATGTTTTAGTAAGTCCTCATGTCCATGAACATGGCATGAGGGTAGCTTCTAAGGTGTCTTCCTATTGCTCTGGTGACCACAATGTCCCAAACCCTCGAATTGACCCGAATACCTCCAACGGTGGTGCTACCTACCTCTCAATGGTGGGATGGCACTACTTTAAGGACATTTACACAGACGAATTCCTTAGAGTAGGTAGACAACTCGTAGATACTTGCTTTAATTTCAAAACAAATCAAAAAATACTTTTCACACTGACACCTTTCAAAAAGCTTTCAAAAAGCAATTTTTCAAACACTCTTGAGGACTGATACAAGAGTCGAACTAAAATTTTCAAAGAAACTTTTTTAAACCCACAGTTGAAAAGCAAACAAACAATTTTGAAAACACAATGAGCAAGTATCTAAGAGCCCATGGATAACCATGGATAGAAAGGGTGCTAACACCTTCCCTTTCTATAAATCTACCTCCCGAACCGAGAAACTATCTCATAAGGAATTTTGCTGTGCTTTTGTCCTGTCCATGTTGGAGAAAATAAAAGACGGTGGCGACTCTTGCTTCCGCGACATTTCGCGAACCAGCGTTAAACAGTCAGTTCCAGATCCACCGATCACAGCAATGTACGCTTTATTCAAAGTTGTGAGCTATCTTAATGTCTGATACATTGGAATATATCAGATCAAACGCTAATGCTTGAGAAGTATAGTGTACCGTGACAATTTTTCCTTTTACCAGGTACTCCATCATCTGATGCAGAGTAGATGTGACAGCTCCTGCCCCATGGATCCAAGGGCAACCCAATAAACAAGAATAGGATGGTATGATATCTATCACGTAGAAAATAGAGTCGAAAGTATGAGAACCAACTTTTATGGGGATGTCCACCTCCCTGTGCACCATTCTCTTCGAACCGTCAAAAGCCCTCACTACAATGTTGCTGGGTTTCAAGGTCAAACCCTCACAGTCTAGTCTATCCAGAGCTTTCTTAGGCAGCACGTTCAATGATAAACCAGTATCTACTAGAACATGGGCCAAAGTAGTGCCCCTTCACTCGACGGAAACATGCAGCGCATCATTGTGTTTCCTCCCCCTGGGTGTTAGATCAACACCAGAAAAATCCAAACTATTATTAGTCGTCAAGCTGGCCACACAATCTTCAAATTGGCCAGCGGGTATTTCTTGTGGCACATGGGCCGTCTTAAGGAACTTCACTGTTGTACCCCAAAATTTTCCCTCCCATTTTTCATTCAAGATACTATCCTAGGGTTTCTGGAATATTCAATTTGGCTCAAAAGTTTATCAGACAGATTCTCTTCCTAGGCAGTAAGTCAACAATTAGGGTTTGTTTTTTCACAAAGAAAACTGAGTCTCCAAGGTTTCAATTGGTCTTCATAGGTCTTCTGGTATCCTCAAGGATGTTTATGTCAGTTTTCAGACGTTGCATTGCAATTTTGCTCAATCTATGGTTCATATAACTGAAAACGACTACATTGACCCAAAAATCGACCTTTTGCGAGAGCGAGTTCAAACGATTGCACCTTCTTCATTATTCGATATTTTTGAGTGGTTATTTTTGCGTATGATTCTCCTTGATGTCATCTCCAATTTCTCTACACAAATCAAGAGCTGATTACGTGTAGAAGATCACCAAAATTCGAATACGTTAGAAGTCGCATCAAGGACTTTGACCTAATCTTAAGTAATTGTCGCCTGATTTCTAAGAATTGTGATTTCCTTAAATTACAAGATCTTGGGACGATTATTTCTGCATATGGTCATAAGTAATGTCGCTCACTGGTTTATCCTCAAAGATCGAAAGAAAAATCGTGTTTGGAAGACTTCGAAAGTTGTCGGATCATCGTAAGTCATTGGCTGATTTCAGATGTTCTTAATCATAATTGTTTTGAAATTTGTTAACTCTACGAGGTTGATGAAAGTTCTTAAGGCATGTTTGTTTGGCAACGAAGTTCCATTTTAATCGAGCATGGCGTGCGAGTTCATTTTGAATGCAAATTTGATTTGGACAAGAGTTGAAGATTAAGACTGTCATTTAGATGACCATGGCTTTTGTTTGAGTTAACCAAGTTGGAATTGAATTCTTAAACATTTATTTTGTTTAGAAATTTGATTGGAGTACAAGACGCGTGGTTTACTTGAAATACAAGTTACAAGAGTCGTTTGCGATTGCTTGAAGTTCAAGTTATCAAATCAAAGTGTATCGTTCAAACCATTCAAATTGGGAGTTTCAAAGTTCAATTAAAATTCAAGATTGGTACAATAAATTTCATCACACCAAATTTATTCAAGGCTTTGTGTTCATTACATTACAAGTAAAGTGAAATTACAAATTTTGTTTTGATTACAAATGAAATAAATTACAAAATTTATTTTGTTTACAAAGAGAGGAGTTTTGTTTTATTTCTTCCAGTCTTCATTTGCTTCATCTTTAAGAAATCCATCCAATCTTTGATAGCCATGATTTTCTCTTCACCTTACCTCGCTTGCCATCCATGAAACGAGAGAAAAAGAAAAAAGTTAGCAAGCATCGTGAAAATTTAAGAAAGAATTGATGGTTAAAGCAAGTTTTAACTCATCATTAGGATTTGCAATTGGAATCAGAAATAAAAGGTTTTGTTCTTAATCATGGTTTATCTCCTACTTTTGCAAATCATAAAATTGTGATTTTTTTGGTTCACAAAAGGGAAAAAGAAATTTGCAAACATTACACAAGCAAGGTCAAACTGCAAACAAATAGAACAGTGAGCAAGCTGCCCAAATGCAACAGAACTACAACACAAAACAAACCAACAAACAACAAAACAGTAGGCTAGCGCAGCAACTAAGCTGCAAGACATAATCAACAAACAGCAGAACAACACACTAGCGCAGTAGCTAGGCTGCCAAACAGCAGCCAACAAAAGCAAAAAAAAAAAAGCAAGCGGCCAAGCAGCTGCCAAACATTGCAAACTTGCATCCAAGCTGCCAAACACACAAAACAACGAGCAAAGTAAAATAATCCAATATAAAAACAGCCAATGCTAGCTCATGGTCAAAACACTATGTCATCATCTTCCTAAATATTACAGATCCTTTAGAATATAGAAAAATAAGCAAAATTACTTTATTTCATTGTAAGATGAAAAAGGAAAGAGGAAAAGATATCACCTAGCCTGCACAATAACCCTATCAATATAGTCCAAAAACCTGAACCAAAATAGTCCAACAATTGCACGAGGTTAGCAAGTAAAAACCTGCATCCTAAAGCCCAAGCTCAGCATACCAAAAATGTTCAAAGCCTCTCATATTTCCCCCCATTTTTCCATCTTGTTTCAATATAAAGAAAGGAGAGATCATAACAGAAGAAGAGCTTCTGAGTCCATCAGCCAAACAAAAAAAAATACTCCATAATCCTTCATTATACAACCATCATCAACAACCTTGCATCACAACATAACTTGTATGAACCAATCTCAACTTAAATCCAAAACCAAGCCACAAAACATACACAGTCAGAAGGAGGAAAAACTCAGCAAGAACAGAAAATTGAAAGGAGAGAAAAACTTACTCTTTGAAGCTCCATCGGAAAGATTCCGATAGGTATTTTTTTCTTATCCTCTATTACTTCTGCACAGTTCCTTCATATGTACATTCATGCCTGTTGAATTCATTGGCACATGCTTGAATCACTGTTTCTTTTCTACAACCTGTTATAACAAAAAAACAGAACCATATGATTTATCCATAACAACTCAATGACAACAACAACTGGTCCACAAGAGTAACTTCTTACAACAAAAATGTTAATGGTCATAAAGAAAAACATAGAAACAAAAAAAAACTTCACCAAGAAACCAATAACTACTGTAAAAAAAATGGATCTCTTCAATTTTCCATGAACCTTCCCATCACCATAGACTACTGCTGAAAACCGCATCATAAAAACAGCCATCCAGTTCATAACCCTAACATTCCATCAAACTCACAACTACTGCAATAACCTCAAAAATCATATCTTTTACCAATTTCACCGTAATTTACATAAAAAGAACACATACCTCATCAAAAGGAAAACAACGAAAACCGCAAGCCATCACCATTGCTCCTGCTCCGACCATCCACTTAGCTTAGGCTCTGACGCCGCACACAATCGCGACTGTTAGGCATGAGTTATCAAAGAGAGATACAAAATTGATTGATAGCACAGTTGAGAGAAAATCGAGAGAGTTCGTTTATTGGTTGAAACCGAGCCAGGGTTGGATGAGAGTGAGATAGAGAGTCTAAACATAGTATGGGTGTTTGTAGCAGATTAGAGATGGAACGATTGAGAGGCGGAGATGCGAGGCAGAGAATCGAGGAGTAGATGGAGGTCATGATTTGCAGAGAGGTCGCCTGGAGTTATGGTGTTGTTGTTAAGCCAAATGAAGTGGAGAGGGTGAGAGGATTCGTAGGCCTAAATCGGGAGAATAGGTGCAGAGAAAGAGAAGTTAGCATGAGTATTGAGAAAGGGGAATCGTTGGATAATAGGGATAAAAGAGAGAAATGGATTATTGAAGCATGCTTCCTCATCAAATTTTTGTTTATTTCCAATTTCCAATAACAAATTTTAATTGAAATAATTAATAGGGGATTTTTGGGAATCTGGGTAGACGATGCAAGTGTGCTAGGGTTTTTTTCTCAACCTCCTTCTTTCCCTTTGTTGATTTCGAGTGGGCCTCAATAATAGTTGGCCCACGTTTGAGTTTTATTTCCCATAGCTTCAGCAAAGAACAAAAGTTGTTCTTGGACCCTTGCTGATGGGCCTAGCGCCCCTTTACTACTTTACCATATGTCCATATTTTTACACCCTCCTTATATTTACTTGTTTTATGTTTCTTAATTTTCTTTTATTAATTCTCTTTCGATTCATCTCCATATGATAAGATGACAAAATATATAAATATTTAATATAATTTCTTTTATTTTAATCAATCATTTTCTTTTCTTTAAATAGAATAGAATTTTATTTTTCTTCCTAAATTTCTCACAAAACAAAAATGCCAAAAATATCATTAATTACTTTGTTAACTGATTTTTACTTCATAGGTTTGTTGTAGTTTTAAGTAATTGATCAATTCGATTTGGTTGTATTGATTGCCTATTTGGACATTTAATTATACTAATTCATCCCCATTTGTAAATTTGTACCCCCATTCCCGAAAGCTCTGTAATAGCGTTGAATTTTAATTCCTGCAATTTACTATTTTCCTTATATTGTATAGTAATTAGGCGTACATGGCAAGATTCAGAATCAATCGCTAGATAACCTAATTTCAAAGATAAAATAACTTGAAATAAACACACTTTTTCACACGCGCACCCCTAGGGTAACCTCGCACGTTGCCTCGGAAACACAGTCACGTCCCTCGAATATGGGACGCATTAGCAAAGACCCTTCGATAAAAAAAGATCGTAGTCCCTCGATGTCCCTCGATGTTGCCTTCGGTAAAACGATCTAGTCTGTTGCGAAAAAATTGCTAAAGCGTCTCACAAGTTGCCTTCTATGACTATACGATTGACCCGCACCTATCCATTTACATCCAACGATGGGGCTTCTTACCAAATTAATGGTAAGATAGCAACATCTAAAGGAGGAGGAAAAGAAACATTTAAGACCTTTTGAGTAGGTAGATTCGCTCCTAGTTGCTCGCTTGCTTACAACCAAACATTTTACACCAACACTTTCATATTAAAACCTTTTTTTCAAAAGACAAAAGCTTTTTGTATATGTTCTTATAGAGACGAGAACCATTACAAAAACATCTTTCCAAGAAGACTTTCAAAAAAACACACTCCACAAACACATCTTTGAACTATTTTCGAAACAAACACTTTGTACGCGTTCTTATAGAAACGAGAACCATTATAAAGACATTTTCAAAATACTTTCCAAACCCACACCACAAGCACATTCAAACAAAATCAAGTGATCTAGCAAGAAAATAAGATCCCGTAGATAACTACGGATGAAAAGGGTGCTAATACCATCGCTTTTCATAATCTACCCCCCGAACTCAGAAAACATATCTAAAGGTCTTTCCTGTTCTTTTCAGCCTTTCCTTTTGGATAAAAGAAAAGTCGGTTGCGACTCTTGCTATCCGCATAATTGTGATCAAACGCAAAACACCCAAGTCAGTTCTCCCACCGTGTTACAGAACTGGCGACTCTGTTGGGGAATATACTTAAAAGTGGGGTTAGATCACATTTACTTGCTTTCTTTGTTTGACTTTCATGCTTTACATTATGGTTCCTTGTTTTGGGTTTGCTTTAATCCTACACTCGGATTTGGGGCACCTTTCTTAGGTAAGTAGCAATAAACTGTGAGGGAACTGTATGGGGTATACCGACACAGTTGAAACAATAGCTATGTTTATGTGATACTTTAGTGTGTACCGGTATCCCTTGAGTAATCAAGGAGAATACGGGGGCCGCTGTGTGGTGTCATAAAGCGTTAACTGACTTTAGCTCCTTAATTGACCAACTTGGCTTTTAGGACATAGTTAGATAGTCGTCTTTGGTATATACCCAAAGTCGATTGATACTCGATACTACACTCATTGAGGTTGACCCTTGAATTTTGTTTGGTGGCAAGTCAATTGTCTATCGGAATGATAATTGGGGGAAAGACCAGTGATATTGAGATCCCTTAGAACCCGGTTACTATATTTAGGACAGGTTGAACCAATCCAACTTCAAGAGGGTATCACTTTAAAATCCATGCAAGCCTTAAACCTAAGGTCTTTGTGTGATTTGCATGTGCTTGCTACATCTGCTATATCTAAGCATAATTATGACATTATAACATTGCATGTCATACTAATCATTTCAAGGATTCTTAGGGTTTATTTTTGTCTTGTTTTGTAGGATATGGCTCTCGCCCGTAGATTTACTATCCAAATCAGTCTGGTAAAAGTACCTCCTCAACTTAAGGATTTGGCATCAAGGGTTCCCGAAAGCTCACCATTCACAGAAAGACACGGTAGGCTTCTCAGCTTGGTCACTTCAAACCCTGATGAAGAAATGTTAAAAGTACTCTTTCAGTTCTTTGATCCTCTCCATCACTACTTCACTTTCCAGGATTACCAGTTAGTGCCTACTATGGAGGAGTTTTCTCTACTCTTGGGGTGCCTATCCTTAATGAGGTCCCTTTCAATGGTATGGAAAGAGACCCTAAACCTGAAGATATTTCCAAAGCTTTGTCCTTACAACGGTCTGACGTAGTAGCAAATTGGGAAACCATGAGAGGTGTCAAAGGTTTTTTGGCTAAGTTATTGTTCGAGAAATCTCATCATTTCTGGGATACCTTGGACTTACAAGATTTTGAAGAGGTGTTAGCCCTTCTCATCTATGGTTTTGTACTGTTTCCTAATCCAGACCGACTCATAGACGTGAATGCGGTTAAGATTTTCCTGTCACGTAATCCAGTACCTACTATGCTTGGAGATATCCTAGATTCGTTCCATACTCGCACTATAAAGAGGAGAGGAACCCTTCTATGTTTCACACCTCTTTTGGCTAGGTGGTTTATTTCGCACCTACCCCAATCCGTCTTGAAGAATGAACAAGGTTTGAGATGGTCTCAAAGGTTAATATCTCTTACACATTCAAGCATTCATTGGTGTCCCCGATCCTTGGAGAATGTTACCATTATTGATTGATGCGGAGAATTCCCTAATTCCCCCTCTTAGGAATTAGGGGAGGAATCAATTACAATCCTTGTTTGGCACTACGACAGTTTGGATACGCAAGAAGGGATGGTCCTCATGATGCACTTATTCAAGGAATTATCTTCGACTACAAGAATGATGCTCATGATTACCGCAAAAGGTTCATAAGAGCTTGGGTCATGGTACATAGAGTTGATAGCAAGACACTAGGGCACAATAATTCCATCCATCTTGATCCTTATCTCAAATGGGTACGAGCTCGTGCTCAAAGTCTTATGATGACTTATCCCTCTATTCTCCCAGTTATTATAGAGCCTGTTGTGGAAGGAGAAGTCCCATACACTATCCTTCATCCTAACATGCCCACCTCTCTTGAAGACTTGCAAAGGGATTGGATACAGCTTAAGGGGGAGTGAGACACTTTTGAGGCCCAATTCTACGCCAGTGAGAAGAAGGTTCTGGAACTCACCAAGCAGCTTCATGAGGAGAGGAGTCTGAACGCCAACATCGCACCAAAGAGGACACGCTCAACTTTTTTGTCTTAGTTGTTTGTATTTTCATTTCTTTCATTGTAAGCCCAAAGAGGCATGTTGTACTCAAACTTTTATTTATTAATATAACATGTGTTTCTTTTTGGTCTAGAGCAAATTTATATATCTAATTTCTTTGAAATTATTACATATGCATCTTCATTCATCATAACATAAGCAGGTTTCTTACCACAGGTCTTCTTATATTTCTACTGTTTATTTCAGTAAGATGGATCTTGAGCAGACAGTGAAAGACCTCCAGGCACAAAACACCCAGTTTCAACAAATGTTCTTGACTCTGGCAAAAGGACAAGAAGAGTTGAAAACCCTGCTGATCAAAGAAAAGAAGAAGAAAGCGAAGAAAGCAATCGGTGTTCTGAATCTAGGAAGAAGGTTCCCAGGGCCATCTAGACGAACTCTAGACTTTGCAACATCGTCTGGTGAAAAAGACAATCCAAAAGGGAAAGGCAAGGAGGTGGCTGCCCAGCAAGAATCTGAAGAGGAATAAGAAGAGGATTACTATGAAGAACATTATCCTCCGACCGATGATAAATACAAACATTTGGAAGAACATCTAAGTGCAATGAAGATTCAAATAGTGTCCGAGCTGGACTTTGAAGAGATGGGTTTGGTGTCTAGGATTGTTATTCCACCAAAATTCAAGGCACCAGTGTTTTCTAAGTACGGCGGGGTTTCGTGTCCCAAGATGCACCTTAGATCTTATGTGAGGAAGATACAGCCTCACACTGCCGACAGAGATTTGTGGGTCCACTTCTTTCAGGATAGTCTTTCCGGGACTCAGCTAGATTGGTTCTATCAACTAGAAAAGGCCAATATCCATAATTTGGAAGACATTGCCGCTTCTTTTTATAAACAGTATCAGTACAACATAGACCTTGCTCCCTCCCGTAATCAACTTCAGAGTATGGATATGGTTTAAGTGAAGGTTTCAAAGACTACACTCAGAAATGGAGGGACTTAGCAGGAAGAGTCCAGCCGTCCCTGTTTGAAAGAGAGCTAGTAGACATGTTTCTAGGTACCATGTCCGGTCCTTTCTTCAATCGTCTAATTGGAAGCTCCTCAGCAGGCTTCACTGAATTAATCTTGACCAGAGAAAGAGTGGAAGTTGGGATTAAGAGTGGGAAGATCCAAAAAGATGCATCCTCCAGTGCCGTGAAAAAACCATTTATTGGGAAAAAAGAGGTTGGTGTTGTGTACCCTCAAAGGAATTAGGACAGAACTTAACGTCGTCCAATGGTAGGGGTCGTCATAATCCCTAAGCCTGTACCTATTCAACAAAGGAACAACCAGCCTAGAATAGAAAGACCGGTAAGACAATTTACCCGGATAAATATGACGCTGTCTCAAGTCTTGCCACATTTGTTGAAATCTAATCTGGTAACCTTGCGGGAAGCTCCGAAGAATCCCAACACTGCCTCCCCCCGTTACAACCCAAAAGCTTGTTGTGCTTACCATTCAGAAAGTCCAGGCCATGATACCGACGACTGCTGGGATTTTAAAAACAAGGTGCAAGAACTCCTCGAAGCTAAAGAAATTGAATTTAATGCTCCCGAAATCCCAAATGTTATCACCGCTCCTATGCCCAAGCACGACCGTGGTGTTAACATTTTTGAAGACGATGTGTTTGTTGCTATCATTGATGAACTTGTTACTCCTCTCCTGAATGTCAAGAGGGACCTGTTGAAGGTCGATTTATTTCAGGGTTGTGGTGAAGGTTTCCACCTCTTTTTATCTCTACCGACTGTTTGTCATTTATTGAAGGCAGGTGTCCAGCGCCTAATGGATGATAAATAGGTTTTGTTTGAAAAGACTCTCGTTCCAACCATTCTTTACAAGGATGTTTCAATAGTAACTATTTCTTCCAATCCTTCTTGGGTCTCCACCAAAAGACCCGTTAGGATTACATCTGTTCCAAAGGTGACTCCACTGATAATTACTATTCCAGGGCCGACCCCGTACTCCTCAGATAAAACTGTCCCATGGAACTATGGAGGTCAAACAGGATTGGCTGCCTAATGAGGACTCGATTCTTGAGAAGGCTAACCCTGACATTAGCAACATAGCAGGAACAAGTAAGATAACCTGGAGTGGAAAAGTATTCTCCCCAGAGATTTCTCCTCCAAAGACTGTGACCAGTCCTGTGAACATCCCTTCTTTTGTTCATGTTGACACTACTACTACAATCCTTATGGTTACCCCTACTGACATTCCTACCGCCGAGTAGACCGAGACTTGGGGCAAAGGCATTCTGTTTGAGCCTATCTGGACGAAGGCGCAGTCAGTATCTATCCCGGAAGCCTCCCAAAAGGAGATGGAAGAAGTTCTGAAAATTATAAAGAAAAGCGACTACAACGTAGTCGAAAAGCTAGGGCAGACTCCGTCAAAGATTTCCATACTGGCTTTATTGTTGTTCTCCGAGGCTCATGCGAAGGCCTTAGTGAAATTTCTTAAAACTTCCCACGTACCACAAGAAACCTCTGTTGATCAGTTCCAAGACTGTGTGGCCAGTTTAACCGCTGACAATGGTTTAGGCTTTTCTGATGCTGACTTGACGCCTAGAGGCAGGAAACACAATGAGGCATTGCATGTCTCTGTCAAATGCAAGGGCACAAATTTAGCCCATGTCCTGGTTGATACCAGTTCATCTTTGAATGTGTTGCCTCAGAAAGTTCTTGTTAGACTAGACTGTGAAGGTCTGACCTTAAAACCCAGCAACATAGTGGTAAGGGCCTTCGACGGTTCGAAGATAATGGTGCATGGGGAGGTGGACATCCCCATAAAAGATGGAACTCAAACCTTTGATTCAACTTTCTACGTGATGGACATTCGCCTTTCCTATTCCTGTTTATTAGTCCGACCTTGGATTCACAATGCTGGTGCCGTCACTTCTACATTACATCAGAAGCTAAAATACCCAACCAAGGGGAAAATCATTATTGTCCATGGAGAAGAGGAATATATGGTCAGTCACTTGAGCTCCTTCAGATACGTGGAATTGGATGGTGAATTCATTGAAACTCCATTTCAGCATTTTGAGGAAGTCCCACAAACCGTGGTAGTAACCAAGACTATTTCCCAAGTCCTGAAGATTACAAGACCTCTGCTAAAGATGTCTTCTCTGAAAGATGCCAAGGCATTGATCGAAGAAGGTGGGTGTACTATTTGGGGCCAACTCCCAGATATCCCTTACAAATATGCCAAATTTGGTTTGGGTTTCACTTCAGGAGCCCAGAAAGTTGTTTGTCACGCTCGTTCCAGGGGACCACCTTTGAGGATCAGCAACCATGGAGTCAGCATAGTGGAGGATAATGATGATGATAGTTGTGACCTAGAATATTGGATTTTCCCAACCATCATTGGAGGACTCAGCAACTGGGAAGCTAAATATTTTGTCCCAATTACTTTTATCCAACAGTAATTGTCTTTAAATTTTTTTCGATCCTGTAATAATTAAACAATTCAGACTTTTAAAACCTTGTGTCTTACCCGAGGCACAACGGTTCATTTGCAAGGGTTTGTTACCTCATTTTTATATGTCATCAATGAATCATGGACGTTTTTGCATACAAACTTTGTGCTCTTTGTCTTCCTTTTTATACATTTTTATTTCTTTCAAAGATAGTTATACTCTTACACACACTCTCATTCAAAATGAAGATCTACATCCATTCGGGATCCCATGGGTAACAATTATGTTATGGCCTTTTGTGACTCTGAAAATATAACCTACCAAGCCGAAGATGAAGGTGAGGAAGGTTGTGAAGTGCCAAGGGAACTAGCCAGGTTACCATAACAAGAAGAAAGGACCATACAGCCCCATGAAGAACCATCAGACACAATTAACCTAGGTACCGAAGAGGACAAGAAATAAGTCAAGGTGGGTGCCAATCTAGAACCCAGTTTCAAGAAGCATCTAACTCAGTTGCTACATGATTATGTTGAGGTCTTTTCCTGGTCGTACAAAGACATGACAGGACTTGATGCTGATATCATGGTCCATCATCTACCGACAAAAGAAGACTGCCCTCCAGTAAAATAAAAAAGTATGTCGCATGCAGCCATACATATCAGAGAAGATTAATGCCAAATTCATGAAACAATTCAACACCGGATTCTTAGCCGTTACCTCCTATCAACAATGGGTCTCCAATGTTGTTTCAGTGCCTAAAAAAGACGGAAAAGTACGAATGTGTGTGGATTACTAAGATTTGAATAGGGCAAGCCCTAAGGATGACTTCCAACTTCCCCATATCGATATTTTGGTTGACAACACCGCACATCATAAAGTGTTATCATTCATGGATGGTTTCTCAGGCTATAACCAAATCAAAATGGCACCTGAGGACATGGAAAAAACGACCTTAGTCACACAGTCGGGCACATTCTGTTACAAGGTTATGCCATCCAGGTTGAAGAACGCTGGGGTAACTTATCAATGTGCCATGGTAGCTCTATTTCATGGCATGATCCATCACAAAATAGAGGTCTATGTGGACGACATGATAGCCAGATCTTAAACTAAAGAGGAACATCTTGACCATTTGCAGAAACTGTTTGAGAGACTAAAGAAATACAAGCTGAGATTGAACCCGAATAAATGTACATTTGGGGTGAGGTCCGGTAAACTCCTAGGCTTCGTCGTCAGCGGTAAAGGTATAGAGGTGGACCTCGCAAAGGTAAAAGCAACACAAGAAATGCATGCTCCTCACACCGAGAAGGAAGTCATAGGATTCTTGGGACGGTTAAACTACATTTCCAGATTCATTTCTCACTTGACCGCTACTTGTGAACCAATCTTCAAATTACTGAAGAAAGATCAAGTAGTCAAATGGAATGATGAGTGCCAAGATGCCTTCGACAAGATCAAAGAGTATCTTCACGAGCCTCCTGTTTTGATGTCGTCGGTCCAGGGAAGGCCTCTGATCATGTATCTAATTGTTTTGGAAAATTCAATGGGGTGTATGCTGGGACAGCATGACGTGTCTGGCCGAAAAGAGCATTTTATTTATTACCTGAGAAAAAAATTTACCGACTGTGAAACAAGATATTCACTGCTCGAGAAAACTTGATGCATTCTGGCATGGGCTTCTCGCTAGCTAAGACAATATATACTGACCCATACTACCTTATTGATATTCAAGATGGATCCAATAAAATACATATTCGAGAAGTCTGCCCTCTCTGGGAGAATAGCAAGATGGAAGATGATCCTGACTGAATACAACATTCAGTACACTACCCAAAAGGAAATAAAGGGCAGTGTGTTATCCGATCACCTTGCTCATCGGGCTGTGGATGACTATCAATCCATGAAATTTGAGTTCCCAGATGAAGATATCATCTTGGTAAACAATTTTGAAGAACTCAGACCATATGACGAACCTGAACAAAGATCCCGATGGACCTTGGTTTTTTACGGAGCTTCCAACGCACTTGGAAATGGGATAGGTGATGTAAGCATATCCCCTGAAGGATGTCATACTCCCTTTATCGCAAGACTTTGCTTCAATTGTACAAATAACATGGCAGAATACGAAGTCTACATTTTTGGTCTCAAAGTTTCCATAGATTTGGGAATCAAGTCTTTAAGTGTATTTGGAGATTCATCCTTGGTCATCAGTCATATCAAAGGAGAGTGGGACACTAAGCACCCTAACCTCATCCCCTACAAAGAACATGTGTTGACATTAATCCCATATTTTGAGGAGATTACCTTCGAGCATTTCCCGCGAGAAGAAAATCAACTAGCGGACGCGCTAGCCACCATGTCATCCATGTTTAAACTCAAGTGAGGTAACGAGGCTCCCCAGATCACCATTGAACAGAGGGACGAACCAGCTTACTATCATGAGATCAATATTGAAGAAGTAGTGGACCAGCCTTGGTTCCATGAAGTTAAGAGGTATCTCGAGGCCCAAGAGTATCCAAAAGGAGTTTCAGTCAATGATAAGAAGTTCTTGAGAAGATTCACTGCTAAGTTCTTCATCAGTAATGGAACTCTCTACAAATGCAACCACGACTCTGTTTTGCTTCGTTGCGTAGACAAGGTTAAGGCAGAAAAGATCATGGTTGATCTACATGAAGGCACTTTTAGCACCCATTCCAATGGACATACCATGGTTAAAAAGATCCTACGGGAAGGATACTATTGGTCCACTATGGAAGCAGACTGTTATCAGCATTCCCGAACTTGTCACAAATGTCAAATCTATGCTGATAAGGTGCATGTACCTCCAATTCCTTTGAACATCTTGACAGCTCCTTAGCCCTTTGCAATGTGGGGAATTGACATGATCGGAGAGATTAGACCTACCGCTTCCAATGGGCATCGCTTCATTTTGGTGGCCATTGACTACTTCACGAAGTGGGTTAAGGCAGCTTCTTTCACTTCTGTTACCAAGAACGTTGTGGCCCATTTCATCAAACATAATCTCATCTATCGGTATTGGATCCTAGAGAGAATCATCACAGACAATGGTACGAATCTCAACAATACTATGATCACCGCACTATATGCACAATTCAAGATCCAGCATCATAACTCTTCCCCTTATCGGCCGAAGATGAATGGCATTGTCGAAGCCGCAAATAAGAACATCAAAAACATCATACAAAAAATGACAGTGACCTAAAAGGACTGGCATGAGATGCTACCATTCACTCTCCACAGTTGCCGTACCACAGCGCATACATCAACAGGGGAAACTCCCTTTTCCTTCGTATACGGCATGGAAGTTTTCCTACCAATCGAAGTCCAAATACCCTCTCTGAGAAGCATAAAGGATGCATGGCTAAATGAAGACGATTGGATCCAAACTCGGCTTGACCAGTTGAATTTAATTGATGTGAATAGGCTTACGGCTATCTGTTACGGCCATATGTACCAAAAACACATGATCAAATCTTTTAACAAAAAAGTCATATGTCAGGTATATCAGGTTGGTGACTTGGTAATCAAGCGTATCATATTACCACAAGGTGATCCTAGGGGAAAACGGACTCGTACGTACGAAGGACCGTTTGTGATAAAAAACATATTCTCTAGTGGAGCAATGATCTTAACCACTATGGATGGCGACGACCTTCGGCACCCTGTGAACGCGGACATAGTCAAAAGATACTATGCATAAGAGACCCGCTAGGTCGATTGGCCTAGGAAAAAATTAGGGCATCTCGGCGAACCAAAAGGGTTCGGTCAAAAATTAGGGATAAAATACAAAAAAATTTGTACACTCGGCAAGTTGAAAACCCGAAAGGGCGACTTGGGCAAAAAAGGGTATCTTGGTGGACTGAAAACCCGAAAGGGCAGTCCAGGAAAAAGTTAGGGAATTAAAGCATATGACTATGTCCCGTTGGATCACCTTACAGACAATCTTTAGCATGGACTGACAAGCTCAAACGGATCTAATCAATCCAATCAACTTCGGACAAGGCAGCAAGTGGACAAGACGCTCAGAGACACGAAGGCTATAGTAGAATGGGAACCCCATGGGATTATTTCACATATCTATCTTTTCTTTGTACCAAATTTTCATTGTTCTATGACGACATTCTCTTACCAGAATGTTCGTCTCATTGTACAAAAATACTTATTCAAGTTAATACAAAGATATCCCTTTGAAAGTGCAAAACTATATGTTTTTCTTTTTCCGTGTTTTGTTTGCAAAAACGTTCAATGATTATTTTTGAACATATGCATTTGATCGTGACTACTATCTACAAATGAACAAAAACTAGAAAGACAATCACTAATGGCTTTAAGAAATAGGATAATATCTTTAGACTATTATGTGAAGTCCCCCGCAGATACTTTTCCAGCAAGAGCGAAAAACGGGACATCCCACTATAGGATCTCTAATGTATCTCCCATATGCAGTTTAATGATATCAAGCTCTCTCACATCCTCGACAAAACAAAACTTCTGGTTACCGCTCCGAAGATTCCCCAGTGAAGGTCGCCCAGTTTCTCAGGATTCCCCAGCAGGTTTTCACGAGGTCGACAAGCAATGCACGGCGTTTCCCTTCCACAACAGAGTTTATTTCTCTAAGCAAATGGAAACTCATTTTCAACTTCGAAGTATGAAGACTTACATTCCTCTTTCCCAGCAGTACTCAGGGATTTATTTTCCATAATTCCAGCAACACTGTGGCATAACAATTAATGTGTCCATACATTACATCCATACGTCATAGCATTGACAACACATATGCATACAGTGTGATCTCATTTATTTTGAGAAACAACATTATAACATGCATTTCATACATCATGATATTGCATGCAATTAACCTTTCATATTTTCAGGAAAGATCAATCAACAGAAAATTACCGTCAAATTTTCAACAAGTCAATTATAGATCAATTCCAAAGAAATGATTGGTCAACCATCTACATAGTAGATGCTTTGCCTGGTTCAGATAAATCTCTCAATGATTTGTTCTGATTATTCTCCAGATCCCTGTCGGTTCAATTTAAATCTCTCAACGGTTTATTCTAATTCTTTCTCGCAAACACTTGCTCTTGCAGATAAATCACTCAAAGATCTATTCTGATTCTTTCCAATTTTTTGTACCCCAAAATTTTCCCTCCCATATTCTTCAAAACATTTCAAGAAAGATCCTCAATTTGTTCACGGTAGTCCAAGGGTTGGCCAAACAAGCTCTCTCCTAAGGCAGTCTACCTCAAATTAGGGTTTCATGTTGCATCAAGATACTTGAGTCCAAGGGACCCAAAATGCTCAACATTATCCCAATATGTTTTCAAGAACATCCATGTCAAGTTTCAAACCTTGCAGAGGAAGTTTGCTCAGTCAATTGCTCGGTCTTATAACTATTAAGCCTGGATCACGACCAGATCACAGTTCATTTTCACCTCCTCGACTAAGAGACAATTCCTTAGTAGAATAAAGGACGACCGAAGTTCCTAGAATTCAACAGAGATGATTCCCCAGTAGAATAACGGACGACCGAAGCTCCTAAAATTCTATTTCTCCCAAGACAGAGGTCAGCATTCCCCGGCAGAATCTTCCTCAACAACAGGTACACAAGCTCTCGCTAAGGAATCTCTTATGCGATCGACACTCCTTCGGATGGCATCTTTAAGCCCATGCCCCGTAAGCAATTTCCAAATGGCATTCGTAATCCCATTCCCGACATTGCAAGACGGACGCCACATCATATGAGTGCAAATTTCTGGGCACTCTAGTGTTTAATCCTCTTCCATCTTCGGATCACGAAAGGCAGAAAGCTAATCTACATCCTCAGGTTTAAGAATTTTTAACAGGGAAAGTTGTTGTACCCCAAAATGTTCCCTCCCATATTCCTCAAAACATTTCAAGAAAGATCCTCAAGTTGTTCAAGGTAGTCCAAGGGTTGGCCAGACAAGCTCTCTCCGAAGGCAGTCTACCTCAAATTAGGGTTTCATGTTGCATCAAGATACTTGAGTACAAGGGACCCCAAATGCTCAACATTGTCCCAATATGTTTTCAAGAACATCCATGTCAAGTTTCAAACCTTGCAGAGGAAGTTTGCTCAGTCAATTGCTCAAAGGCCTAAAAATCGACTGTGTTAGGGCAAAAGTCAACTATGGCCCACATACAGTCAAACTTCAAGATTTTTAGTCAACATTCTCATTTTGAAGTATATTTCATCATTTGATCAAGGTTTGATCATGATTCATCAAGGATTGCTCATAATTCATCAAGAACTAAAAGTTGCTAAATTAGGGTTTTGTAGGAAAAGTCAACTCAAATTTGACCAAGCATAACTTTCTCATACTTTATGAGAAATGACCCATCCAAAGCTCATTTTGAAGAGGAGGAAATTACCTACAATTCATATTAATCTCCCAAGTTCAAAATATGCACTCACAAGAAGTTATGAATTTGGACATTATAGGTCATTTTGAAAAGTCAACAAAAACACCTTTTTTGTCAAAGCTTCATACATGAGCATGGAATATCAAATTGAGATGAGACCAAAAGGGTTAATTAGAGGACATCTCAAGATTTCTAAAAAGTCCAATAACACCTCCAAAGAGTCAAAATTGAGGAAGTTATGCATTGGTGAAGTTGACATTTTTTGCAAAATTGCCAAAAGTCAACTATCCCTAAAACTTCAAATTTTGCCAAATGGGCCTAATCTTTTTCACTTGTGTTGAGTTGGCAACATAGTCCATGATCTCTAGCCCTTGCCACTTGTCATTATCATGTTTTTATTATTTATTTGGATTTTTATTTGATTTAAATCAATTTTAATCAAAATAAATCATATAAGACCCAAAGTATTGAAAACAAAATATTTTTTTACATGATTCAGGTCTTAAATTACAGCTAGCAAGTATTCAAATTCGTATCAAGGCATGGTGTGAACAAAAAGATTGAAATAGACCAATTTTGGAAATTTTTCAAAGTGATTCAAATCAAGAATCCAATTCATTGATGGAGGAAGATTGATATCAGTTATCAACCCTAATCCCTTCCTCGATACATATAGAGGGCGTGCAGACTAAAAACTAGGTTAGAAGCAGGCGCAGCAAGGAGATCAGAATTGAAAAAAATCAAGAAAAATTGCAAGATCGAATTCCTATTTCTAGGCATCCTCAAGGCCTTCTAGCTATCCCAATCGATTCCTGGGAGTGTCAACAAGCTAAAGCCATCAAGAACGAAGCCTTTCCAGTACCCAAAAGCGCTGTAAGTCCATCACGATACCATACATTTCATGAATTTGAATTCCATGATTTAGGCATTGATAGCATGAACTAATGATATATTCTTGATCCTTAAGACATATGAAAACTTTGTGTATGGTTTAATTGCATTTTCATGGCTTGTATGGAGTTTCACCATTATTAGGGTTTACAAGTTTGATTTGGGATTTCTGCGTGCAAGCAAAATTGAGCCATGAAAGGGCCATCTTTGAACTCAGCGGGTCTAGACGAAGCCACTCATGGCTTTAGTTTTGATTTATCTTACCCATGCTTGATTTTGAGAAACAACAGGGCAATAGCTACAGACAAACGTCTGTAGGTAAAAGTGTTCCACTTTTACCAATGGATCCAAGGAAAGAGATGATTTGTTGGTGCCTTCCCATTGGGTCTTTTAAATTTTCGCGCGCTGAATTATTGTGTTTGATCTTTTCAAATTTTGATTAATATTTTGTATTATATGAACAAGTAAAATAGCCAGCGCAGATGGTAATGGAGTACATGCAAAATGCCTCGGGACCTGGGTTTGAATCCCAGGTCCACCAATTTTGTCCATATTATTTTCTTTTTCAGAATCACATGTGTTTACAAGTCCAGGTCCACCATGCGACTTCCTCATCCAGCCTGCCACATGGCTTGAGATCCAAATACAAGGGTCATCATCTAGAGGAACACCATAAGCCACAGTCAACATGCAACATTGGATCCAAAAAGTCAAGCGTGGACCTCTCCTTTTGGGCCCAGATTTGGATATTTACACCTCCCAGAATTGCTTTTGCAGGCCCAATTCCTCACCTTTTTCTCTTTATATTTTATTTTAATTTATTTATTTATTTTACTTATTTACTAACCAATCAAATTATTTTCTTTTTATCAAAAAATCACAAAAAATACTACTTTTCATAAATTAGGTCTAGATTTTATTTTTATTTAAAAAATTAATTAATTAAATTAGGTTTGTTAATTTAGAAAACTCTAATTATTTTTTAAATAAATTAAAAATAATTAGAATAATTAGGTTTTTATTCCAAATTTAATTTTTCTTTCTTTTCTTAAAAATAACAAAAAACCAAAAATAGGCCATGTACTTATTTTCATTAATAATTTAGTCACTAATTAATTTTTGTATTTAATTTAGAAAACTTAATTCTTTTCTTTAAAAAATAAAAATAACAAAAAACATTTTCTCTTTTAATTAGGATAGAAGGGTCAAAACCCTAGTTCGCCTCGTTCTAAGTTTCATCGCGCGCTTTATTTTATTATTTTTACCCTATTATTGTAACTGCTCACAAGTTTGTAATGCTTTAGTGGTCGTCCTTTTGTCCAAAGAACATAGTTGCCTCGGAAAGGTTGCCTCAGATATTGTTGTCTCGGATAATTGATCTAAGACATTAGGGTTACTACTAAGACGTCCTAACGTTGCTTTAGTGACCATATGTCCCATTTCGAATTGACCCTCAAAACTCCAACGACGATGTTACCTACTCACTAATAGTGGGATAGCACTGTCTAAAGGAAACGAACATAAAACGATTCTTTTTTCGAGTAGGTAGATTAGCTCTTAAGTACTTTCTCAATCAAAACAAATTTTTCACACTTACACTCCTTTGCAAAAAAGTTTTCAAAAACACTTCATTACACTCTTGAAGACAGAAGCAAGAGTTAAATAGAAGTCAAAACAAAAACTTTTCAAAACACACAAGCATGCAAAGAAGTAATTTTGAAAATGATGAGCAAGTACCTAAGATCTCGTAGATAACTATGGATAGAAAGGGTGCTAATACCTTCCCTTTGTATAATCTACCCCATGTATTCAGAAATATCTCGAAAAAGGAATTTTTCTGTGCTTTTTTCCTTTCCTTGTTGGATAAAATAAAAGTCGTTGGCGACTCTTGCTTACCGGGACATTTTGCAAACGCAAAACGCAAACCAGCAATTCCTTAAAATAGGGAAACACCTCCCGGTTCTGGCCACTGTATCATAGAACTGGCGACTCTGCTGGGGAAAAATAAGTGGGGTGTACCTTAGGATTAGTTCATTATAATGTTTTCAATTGTTTGATCGGTTTGCTTTATCTTTGTGGACTTTGTATCGGAGTTACTATAGATCCTAACCCGAATCTGGGGATACCTTTTAGGTAAGTAGCAATAGACTGTGAGGGAATTGTACGGTGTAGACCGATACGGTTGAAGCAGTAGCTACGTTGATGTGGCACATTAGTTGGTACCGATATCCCTTATGGAGCAACAAGGAGAGTATGGGGCTGCTAATTGGTCATTAAGCATCAACTGACCTTAGAACCTATAATTAACCAACTTGGCCATATAAAGTAGCAGTATGCTACACTCATTGAGACCGTACTCTCGCGATGGTTCCGACCGCAAGAAAAGATTGCTAAACTGGAACTATGACCGATCGAGGATGGTCAATGATATTAAGAGCCTCTAGAACCCGGTTACTATTACTAAGACAGGTTGAACCAACTGAACTTCAAGAGGGTAATACCTAGACTCCATGCAAGCCTAAACCTAAGGCTGTTTGTGTGACTTGTGTGCTTTCAACTTGAACTACTTGCACATTTTTTATTATCTGACAACATGAGTTCCTTGCAGGTTTTGTTTACAGGCCTTATCCAATAACTTGGATTTCTTGCCGGATTTACTTGTTTACACCACCTCGCATTTTTTCTTAAACGCATATCATACACATCATAACATCATGCCTTAACATTTCCTTAACCATTTCAAGGATCTCAAGGGTTTGTGATGCAGGTCATGGTAAATCAAACGTCTAGCAAGGGGCAAAGAGGATTTATTTTCCTCTAGTCAATGTCATCTAGAGATCAAAACACGATAACTTGAGTCAGTGGCTATGACCCACTCGATATGGTGAGCTTGACTCTTGAAGAAGGACTCTTAACGACACGAAGTTTCTTCAAACAAATTCTAACAGTTTCTTGTTTACCCCGCGAGATCCTTGAAAACATTGCATACATATATCATACATACCATTGCATAACAGGTCTCCCAGTACAGGTCTCTCATGTTTTCGCTGTTTATTTCAGCAATGGATCTCCAATAAGACAACAGAGAGCTTCAAGAAAATCAGTTTAGGGACATTTTCCTAAACCTATCCAAGGGGCATGAAGAGTTGAAAACACTCCTCGTTGGGAACTTGGTCAAGAAAAGTCCTAAAGACAATAAGGACGAACGGCTGAAACAACTACAAGCTGAGGTAGATGCAATAAGAACCCAAATGCTAGGGCAGATGGCTCTTATCCAAGGCTTAGCCCGGGAACAAGAAGAGTTAAAAACCATTATCAACCAACTTCATTAAGACATATACAAAAGTATGAAGCAAACAGTCAAGGCCGGGGACCAAGTCATTGATCAACCTCCAAAAAGACAAGAGTTTAGTTTGGTGAAGAATGGACCTCTCCAAGTTGCTACTACCTCACGGGTCCAACAACAACTGTGCCATAAATAAAGGGTTAATCAGAGGCAGTTTACCAAGCTCAACATGCCTCTATCTCAAGCTTTACAACATCTGTTGAGATTGAATCTGGTGATGTTGGTAGGGCCTCATCCGAATCCCAAGACTTCTTCACCTAACTACAATCCTGATGCAAGGTGTGCATACCATTCTAACAGCCCAGGGCATGATACTGACGATTGTTGGAAGTTAAAGTACAAAATTCAAAACCTGATTGATGAAGGAGCATTGGAATTCACACAAGATGGTCAGGCTGAGTTATTCTACCATCCCTCCAAGACGCGTCCTCTGAAGTGATAAGACTAGAGGAGAAGACTTTTGTTCATTAGAATTTTCAATTTGTAATTTTCTTTTGATTGTTCAAACATTTATTCATGTCAAACTTTGTTACTTTATCAATGCATTGCATATGTCTGTTTTGAATCAATCCATTTGTATTCACTTTATTCAAATTGCTTTCATTTTTGTGATGTTCAACTCTCGATTTAAAAATTCTAAGCCTTTAGAGGGAGGATGACGAAAATGATACCAAAATCTCTACAGTATGCTTTTGAACATACCCCGCTGACGATGTACAGGCATTGTTTCAAATCCTAAACAGTGGAGTTATAAGGAAGATAATCCCTCGTCAACCCCTTTGAGCCAAAGAAGTAGGAGTTTTTCTTTTCACACAAATAAAAACCCTTAATCACAACCTGGGGCTGGGTAGTTTTCTCAGTTAATTCAGGTGCACAATGAATGGCATCAAAGAAGTCCTTCCAAAACAAAAGACGGTGATGGTTCCCTATAATCATCAAGACAGGCAGTCATTATCTCTCCAAAATAAAAGCCCATTAAGTCAAAACCTATGAAGGAGACTTAAGAAAAAACAGGGGCATCCCGCTGACTGTTATCACAAAAAGAAATAGTTCAGGCAAAAGACAGGGATAATAAAATCAAAAAAGAAAGAGGTCCTACAAACCCTCAACAAAAAGAAATGACTGCCTATTCAAAATAAACTGTCAGTATCTGAACCATCACCGGAACATAAGGGACAATATTCCAGAACTCAACTGGGGATCTAGATGCACGATTAGCTGAGTTTAAGGTCGAAGAACATCACGAAGAACGGGTGGGTACAAATAAATTTTGAGCCTTTATCCTTTGTTTCTTGAACCATGAACCAGGCCATGTTATAACCCTTAAAAGTCCTAGCTGAAGCATGAGTTAGTTCGAAAGCATACTTTTACAAAAGGTATCCCGACTCCTTTAGGGCTTGCTGTAAATCCTGAGTTGACATCACATTTTAAAAAAATTTCCTGTTTCACTGAAAAAATGTGTTTTCAAAAATTTTTCAAGACAGACATAAATGTTGCATTCTTAAAATAACATTGTTTGCACATGACTATTCGTTCAACAGTAGAGAAATTCGCATGACGAATATCTAGTGAACAAAAACCTTCTCAATAAAAAGGGTCACCTCAAGTGGAAAAATAATTCCAACCAAGGGGCACGACATGATCATTGTCCATCATCTGGGGCAGTCAAGTCAAGATTCAAGGAATCTCTAAAAGATGTCAAATAGCCAGGGGAAAATCTCCATCTGAACCCCTTGGGGGCATTGGACATGAATTCCAGCAATGAATATGGTATGATCAAACCAACATCTTTTGGTAGTGTGGAAACACAACACTACCGACAGTGACAACTCCATACACCCTGAGAGCGTGGACATAGTCATAAAATACTGCGCATGAACAAAGATCCGCTAGGTTGACTGACCTAGGAAAAAATAAGGGCATCCCGGCGAACCAAAAGGGTTCGGGAAAAAATCAGGCATAAAAAATGAAAAAAATGTGTACACCCAGCAAGTTGAAAACCTGAAAAGGCGGCTTGGGGAAAAAAGGGTATCCCGGTGGACTGAAAATCTAAAAAGACAGTCCATGCAAAAGTTAGGGATTAAAGCGTACGACTATGTCCTGTCATCTCGCCACTTGCCTACCAGAAGAAGACTCATCATTGAAAGTTACTAAGCACCTCATAAGTTGGGATAACACTCGATCCATAAGGCCTTCACAGGCGCCTTCTCCAACATATACAGGGGCAGAAAAGTCTCAATGCAGAGTCACCGTCATATCCTCAGCATGCGTCCCATTAACATTCACTCCCTGCAGAGTAAGGAAAAGACAGTGGTGTTAATTCTCCCCAGCTGAGGCTCGCAACCGCGAATGAATCGGCAATATTCTCCCCAAGCAGAGTTTATCTATCATCAGCACCAGAGAGATTATCCCCAGTGGAGTTTGGAGAATTATCCCCAGTAGAGGCTGGAGGATTGTCCCAGTAGAGCCTAAAAGGTTATCCCCAGTGAAGTCGCAACTGGAAAATCATCCCCAGCGGAGTTCATTCCTTTCACGAATAGAAATTCAATCCCCAATAGGTTTCAATTACTGCCAACAATGGTAATTCATCCCCGGCTGAGGTTATTCTTCCTAATCAACAGGTCCTCTAGCAGAATATGTCCTCCCCACAGAGTCATTTCTTCATCAGTTTACTCTCCAGCAGAGTTATCCTCTTCCACAAGTTTATTCTCACAATCATCTTCATTCACTATCCCCAACGGAAACGGACAATTCGACTCTTTTCTCCAGCAGCTATCCGGGATTTATTTTCCCCAACTAAAAACATTACATTTCCATACATCATGACATGCATACGCATCATACAACACGATCTCATTTATTTTGAGAACATCATTGTCTGATACATATCATGCATTACATACAGCTAACCTTTACATTTCAGGGAAGATATATCAAATTCTCACAAAAGTTCAAGCTATGAAACCTGGGTACGCCCGGATAGTATCTTGATTCCTACAGCATATAGAGAAGCCCGAATTACGACCAGATAACAGTATTAGACTATCGCAAGGCCTAGATTACGACCAGATAGTGGTATCTCTTAAAAGCAAGCCGTGAAACCGGATTACGACGGGATAACAGCTCAGCAAGTTATTGTGAAGCCTGGATTACGACCAGACAGTAATACAAGTTCCTGTGAAACCTGGATTACGACCAGATAGCAGTTAAAGATACGGTGAAGTCTGGATTTCGACCAGATAACAATAAGGGATACTGCGCAGCTTGGATTACGACCAAATAGCAGTTCACCCTGCCAGATAATATGAAGCTCGGATTACGACCGGATGTTAGTTGGCCCAAAGCCAAAGGGAAGCCCGGATTACGACTGGATAGCCATTTGATCTCTTCTGAAGACTGAATTACGACCAGATAAGGAGTAAAGTATTCTGAAGACTGGATTACGACCAGATAAGGAGTAAAGTATTCTGAATACTGGATTACAACCAGATAAGGAGTAAAGTATTCTGAAGACTGGATTACGACCAGATAAGAAGTAAAGTATTATGAAGCCTGGATTACGACCGGATAATGATAAAAGGACTGAATCCTGGATTACGACCAAAAAGTAGTACAATACCCTGCGAAGTTTAGATTTCGACCGAATAGCAGTTTACCTGGACAGTTGCTAAGAAGCCCGGAGTCGACCGGATATTAGTGTGCCCTAAATTCAAGTTAAAGCCCGGATGCAATCAGATAACATTTGAATTCCTTCTGAAACCTGGATTACGACCATATAAGAATTGAGAAGTTGCGAAACCTGGATTACAACCAGATAGCAAGTTTAATCTCATCTCTCCAGTAAGTCGCTGTAAATCCTGGATTACGGCCGAATAACAGTCGGTCTTTTCACTATTAAGCATGGATCACGACCAGATCATAGTTCATTTTCACCTCCTCGACTAAGAGACAATTCCTCAGTAGAATAATGGACGACCGAAGTTCCTAGAATTCAACAGAGATGATTCCCCATTAGAATAACGGACGACCGAAGCTCCTAAAATTCTATTTATCCCAAGACAGAGGTCAGCATTCCCCGGCGGAATCTTCCTCAACAACAGGTACACAAGCTCTCGCTAAGAAATCTCTTATGCGATCGACACTCCTTCGGATGGCATCTTTAAGCCCATCCCCCATCAGCAATTTCCAAATGGCATCCGTAAGCCCATTCCCGACATCGCAAGACGGACGCCACATCATGTGAGTGCAAATTTCTGGGCACTCTAGTGTTCAATCCTCTTCCACCTTTGGATCACGAAAGGCACGAAAGCCAATCTACATCCTCAGGTTTAATAAGATTAAACAGGGGCAGCTGTTGTACCCCAAAATTTGCCCTCCCATATTCCTCAAAACATTTCAAGAAAGATCCTCAAGTTGTTCAAGGTAGTCCAAGGGTTGGCCAGACAAGCTCTCTCCTAAGGCAGTCTACCTCAAATTAGGGTTTCATGTTGCATCAAGATACTTGAGTAAAAGGGACCCCAAATGCTCAACATTGTCCCAATATGTTTTCAAGAACATCCATGTCAAGTTTCAAACCTTGCAGAGGAAGTGTGCTCAGTCAATTGCTCAAAGGCCTAAAAATCGACTATGCTAGGGCAAAAGTCAACTATGGCCCACATACAGTCAAACTTCAATATTTTTAGTCAAAATTCTAATTTTGAAGTATATTTCATCATTTGATCAAGGGTTGATCATGATTCATCAAGGATTGCTCATAATTCATCAAGAACCAAAAGTTGCTAAATTAGGATTTTGTAGGAAAAGTCAACTCAACTTTGACCAAGCATAACTTTCTCATACTTTATGAGAAATGACCCATCCAAATCTCAATTTTAAGAGGATGCAATTACCTACAATCCATCTTCATCTACAAAGTTCAAAATATACACTCACAAGAAGTTATGAATTTGGACATTATAGGTCATTTTGAAAAGTCAACAAAAACACCTTTTTTGTCAAAGCTTCATACGTGAGCATGGAATATCAAATTAAGATGAGACAAAAAGGGTTGATTAAAGGACATCTCAAGCTTTCTAAAAAGTCCAATAACACCTCCAAAGAGTCAAAATTGAGGAAGTTATGCATTGGTGAAGTTGACATTTTTTGCAAAATTGCCAAAAGTCAACTATCCCTAAAACTTTAAATTTTGCCAAATGGGCCCAATCTTTTTCACTTGTTTTGAGTTGGAAACATAGTCCATGAGCTCTAGCCCTTGCCACTTATCATTATCATGTTTTTATTATTTATTTTGATTTTTATTTGAGTTAAATTAATTTTAATCAAAATAAATCATATAAAATCCAAAGTATTGAAAACTAAAGATTTTTTACATGATTCGGGTCTTAAATTACAGCTAGCAAGTATTCAAATTCGTATCAAGGCATGGTGTGAACAAAAAGATTGAAATAGGAAAATTTTGGAAAGTTTTCAAAGTGAATCAAATCAAGAATCCAATTCATTGATGGAGGAAGATTGATATCAATTATCAACCCTAATCCCTTCCTCGATACATATAGAGGGCGTGCAGACTCAAAACTAGGTTAGAAGCAGGCACAGTAAGGAGAACAGAATTGAAAAAAATCAAGAAAAAGTGCAAGATCGAATTCCTATTTCTAGGCATCCTAAAGGCCTTCTAGTTATCCCAATCGATTCCTGGGAGTGTCAGCAAGCTAAAGCCATCAAGAACGAAGTCTTTCCAGTACCCAAAAGCGCTGTAAGTCCATCACGATACCATACATTTCTTGAATTCGAATTCTATGATTTAGGCATTGATAGCATGAACTAATGATATATTCTTGATCCTTAAGACATATGCAAACTTTCTGTATGGTTTAATTGCATTTTCATGGCTTGTATGGAGTTTCACCATTATTAGGGTTTACAAGCTTGATTTGGGATTTCTGCGTGCAAGCAAAATTGGGCCATGAAAGGGCCGTCTTTGAACTCAGCAGGTCCAGACGAAGCCATTCATGGCTTTAGTTTTGATTTATCTTACCCATGCTTGATTTTTAGAAACAACAGGGCAATAGCTACGGACAAACGTTCGTAGGTAAAAGTGTTCCACTTTTACCAACGGATCCAAGGAAAGAGATGATTTGTTGGCACCTTCCCATTGGGTCTTTTAAATTTTTGCGCGCTGAATTATTGTGTTTGATCTTTTCATATTTTGATTAATATTTTGTATTATATGAACAAATAAAATAGCCAGTGCAAATGGTAATGGAGTACATGCAAAATGCCTCAGGACCTGGGTTCAAATCCATTGTCCACCAATTTCTCCATATTATTTTCGTTTTTAGAATCACATGCGTTTACAAGTCCAGGTCCACCATGGGACTTCCTCGTCCAGCCTGCCACATGTCTTGAGATCCAGATCCAAGGGTCATCATCTGGAGGAACACCATAAGCCACAGTCAACATGAAACATTGGATCCAAAAAGTCAAGCGTGGACCTCTCCTTTTGGGCCCAAATTTGGATATTTATACCTCCCAGAATTGGTTTTGCAGGCCCAATTCCCCATCTCTTTTTCTCTTTATATTTTATTTTAATTACTTTATTTAATTTACTTATTTACTAACCAAACAAATTATTTTCTTTTTATCAAAAAATAAATAAAAAAAACTAATTTTCATAAACTAGGTCTAGATTCTATTTTTATTAAAAAAATTAATTAATTAAATTAGGTTTGTTAATTTAGAAAACTCTAATTATTTTGTAAATAAATTAAAAATAATTAGAATAATTAGGTTTTTATTCCAAATTTAATTTTTCTTTCTTTTCTTAAAAATAACAAAAAACCAAAAATAGGCCATGTAATTATTTTCATTAATTAATTTAATCACTAATTAATTTTTGTATTTAATTTAGAAAACTTAATTCTTTTCTTTAAAAAATAAAAATAACTAAAAACATTTTCTCTTTTAATTAGGATAGAAGGGTCAAAGCCCTAGTTCGCATTCGTTCTAAGTTTCATCGCGCGCTTTATTTTATTATTTTTACCCTATTATTGTAACTCCTCACAAGTTTGTAATAGTTTAATTAGGAGGTCTATTTACATTTATCGCTTTATTTTCAAAGGGTTTGTTTTTTGCTATGTAAATACCCGAAGCCTTGTAATAATGTAGTTTAATTTCTGCATTTTAAATTCCGCAAAATATTAACTGTTAGATGTATGATTAGGGATGCATGACAAGAATGTATGCTTAATTTTAAAACAGTTAGATAACCCTAAATGTGCAAAGATAAATAATCTGAAATTGAATCACTCGCACATGCGCACTCCTAGAGTACACTCTCACTTAGTTGCCTTCGGTAAACAGTCATTGAGTATAGGATGCTTTAGTGGTCGTCCTTTTGTCCAAAGATCATAGTTGCCTTGGAAAGGTTGCCTCGGATATTGTTGTCTCGGATAATTGATCTAAGAAATTAGGGTTACTACTAAGACGTCCTAACATTGCTTTAGTGACCGTACGTCCCTTTTCGAATTGACCCTCAAAACTCCAACGATGATGCTACCTACTCACTAATAGTGGGATAGAACTGTCTAAAGGAAACAAACATAGAACGATTCTTTTTTCGAGTAGGGTGATTAGCTCTTAAGTACTTGCTCAATCAAAAAAAAAAATTCACACTTACACTCCTTTGCAAAAAAGTTTTCAAAAACACTTCATTACACTCTTGAAGACAGAAGCAAGAGTTAAATAGAAGTCAAAACAAAAACTTTTCAAAACACACAAGCATGCAAAGAAGCAATTTTGAAAATGATGAGCAAGTACCTAAGATCTCGTAGATAACTATGGATAGAAAGGGTGCTAATACCTTCCCTTTGTATAATCTACCCCACGTATTCAGAAATATCTCGAAAAAGGAATTTTTCTGTGCTTTTTTCCTTTCCTTGTTGGATAAAATAAAAGTCGTTGGCGACTCTTGCTTACCGTGACATTTTGCAAACACAAACGCAAAACGTAAACCAGCAATTCCTTAAAATAGGGAAACACGTCCCGGTTCACGCCACCGTATCACATAGCTAAAGAAAATTCAAAACCTCTACTGGTCCAGTTTAAATCTCAAAACAATTTATTCTGATTCTTTCCCGCAAACACTTTCTCTGGTTTAGATAAATCGCTCAAAGATTTACTCTGATTCTCTCTAGTTAAAGAATATCCAAGACTTTTATCTGGTTCAGTTGAATCGATCCTAAGATTCTTCTGATTTCCATTCCAGTCAAAGTTAACCCAAGACCCTCTCTGGTACAGTTAGATCGACACTAAGGTCTCTCTAATTTCTATTCTAGTTGAAGATATTCCAAGACTTTTCTCTGGTTTAGTTTAAATCCCTCAATGATTTATTCTGATTCTTTTCCAGATCCCTGCCGGTTCAGTTTAAATATCTCAACGGTTTATTCTGATTCTTTCCCGCAGACACTTTCTCTGGTTCAGATGAATCGTTCAAAGATTTACTCTGATTCTCTCCAGTTAAAGAATATTCAATACCTCTATTGGTTCAGTTTAAATCTCTCAACGGTTTATTCTGATTCTTTCTGATTCACATCTTCTATGGTTCAGATAAATCTCTCAACGATTTGTTCTGATTCTTCTCCAGATCCCTGTTGGTTAAGTTTAAATCTCTCAATGGTTTATTCTGATTCTTTCCTACAAATGTCATTTTTGGTTCAGATAAGTCGCTTCAAGATTTATTATGATTCTTCTCAAGACCTCTATTGGTTTAGTTTAAATCTCTCAACGGTTTATCCTGATACTTTCCAAATAGACATTTTCTTTGGTTCAGATAAATCGCTCCAAGATTTATTCTAATCCTTTCCAGTCAAACAACATGCAAGACTTCTGCTAGTTTCAGTTTAAAACGACCAAAGGTTTATTCTGATTCTTTTCCAGTTGAAGTCGAGTTCAGATTTAGTCTAATTTCTGTCAACAATCACCTTTGGATGGGATCTATAAGCCCATCTCCGACAACTCTCCATCATTTCTCCAAATTTCATCTTTAAGCCCATTCCCTACACAATCAACCAACACATCACCGAGTGCAAATTTCTGGGCACTCTAGTGTTCAATCATCTTCCACTTTCAAGCTACGAGCGACAAACATGTCGATCTTACATTTCAAGTTTAAGAAGATTAAACAGGGGCAGCTATTGTACCCCAAAATTTTCCCTCCCATTTTTCATTCAAAATACTATCCTAGGGTTTCTCGAATACTCAATTTGGCTCAAAAGTTGATCAGACAAATTCTCTTCCTAGGCAGTAAGTCAATAATTACGGTTTGTTATTTCTCAAAGAAAACTGAGTCTCCAAGGTTTCAATTGGTCTTCATAGGTCTTCTGGTATCCCCAAGGATGTTTATGTCAGTTTTCAAATGTTGCATTGCAATTTTTCTCAATCGATGGCTCAGATAACTGAAAATGACTACATTGACCCAAAAATCGACCTTTTGCGAGAGCGAGTTCAAACGATTGCAACTTCTTCATTATTCGATATTTTTGAGCGGTTATTTTTGCGTATGATTCTCCTTTATGTCATCTCCAATTCCTCTTCACAAATCAAGAGCTGATTACGTGTAGAAGATCACCAAAATTCAAATACGTTAGAATTCGTATCATGGACTTTGACCTAATCTTAAGTAACTTTAGCCTGATTTCTAAGAATTGTGATTTCCTCAAATTACTAGATCTTGGGACGATTATTTCTTCATATAGTCATAAGTAATGTCTCTCACGGGTTTATCCTCAAAGATCGAAAGAAAAATCGTGTTTGGAAGACTTCGAAAGTTGTCGAATCATCGCAAGTCATTTATCTGATTTCAAATGTTCTTAATCACAATTGCTTCGAAATTTGTTAACTCTACGAGGTTAGTGAATTTTATTAAGGCATATTTGTTTGGAAATGGAGTTCCATTTTAATCGAGCATGGTGTGCGAGTTCATTTTGAATGCAAATTTGATATGGACAAGAGTTGAAGATTAAGATTGTCATTTAGATGACCATGGCTTTGGGTTTGAGTTAACCAAGTTGGAATTGAATTCTTAAACATTTATTTTGTTTAGAAATTTGATTGGAGTACAAGACGTGTGTTTTACTTGAAATACAAGTTACAAGAGTTGTTTGCGATTGCTTGAAGTTCAAGTTATCAAATCAACGTGTATCGCTCAAACCATTCAAATTGGGAATTTCAAAGTTCAATTAAAATTCAAGATTGGTACAATATATTTCATCACACCAAATTTATTCAAGGCTTTGTGTTCATTACATTACAAGTAAAGTGAATTTACAAATTTTGTTTTGATTACAAATGAAATAAATTACAAAATTTATTTTGTTTACAAAGAGAGGAATTTTGTTTTATTTCTTCCAGTCTTCATTTGCTTCATCTTCAAGAAACCCATCCAATCTTTGCTAGCCATGATTTTCTCGTCACCTTGCCTTGCTTGACATCCATGAAACAAGAGAAAAAGAAAAAAGTTAGCAAGCATCGTGAAAATTCAAGCAAGAATTGATGGTTAAAGAAAGATTTAACTCATCATTAGGATTTGCATTTGGAATCAGAAATAAATGGTTTTGTTCTTAATCATGGTCTATCTCCTACTTTTGCAAATTACAAAATTCTGATTTTTTTGGTTCACAGAAGGGAAAAAGAAATTTGCAAACATTACACAAGCAAGGTAAAACTGAAAACAAATAGAACAGCAACCAAGCTGCCCAAATGCAGCAGAACTGCAACACAAAACAAACCAACAAACAGCAAAACAGCAGGCTAGTGCAGTAGCTAAGCTACAAGACAAAATCAACAAATAGCAAAACAGTAGGCTAGTGCAGCAGCTAGGCTTCCAAACAGCAGCCAACAAAAGCAAACAAAGCAAGCAGCCAAGCAGCTGCCAAACATTGCAAACATGCAGACAAGCTGCCAAACACACAAAACAACAAGCAAAGTAAAATCATCCAATATACAAATAGCCAGTGCTAGCTCATGGTCAAAACACCATGTCTTCATCTTCCTAAATATTGCAAATCCTTCAGAATATAGAAAAATAAGCAAAATTGCTTTATTTCATTGAAATATGAAAAAGGAAAGAGGAAAAGATATCACCTGGCCTGCACAATAACCCTATCAATATATTTTTCCATCTGGTTTCAATATATAGAAAGGAGAGATCATAACAGAAGAAGAGCTTCTGAGTCCATCAGCCATACAAAAAAAATACTCCATAATCCTTCATTATACAACCATTATCAACAACCTTGCATTACAACATAACTTGTATGAACCAATCTCAACTTAAATCCAAAACCAAGCCACAAACATACACAGTCAGAAGGAGGAAAAACTCAGCAAGAACAAAAAATTGAAAGGAGAGAAAAACGTATTGTTTGAAGCTCTATCAGAGAGATTCTGATAGGTATTTTTTCTTATCCTCTATTACTTCTGCACAGCTCCTTCATATGTACATTCATGTCCATTAAATTCATTTGCATATGCTTGAATCACTGTTTCTTTTCTACAACCTGTTATAACAAAAAAAAAATAGAACCATATGATTCATCCATAACAACTCAATGACAACAACAACTGATCCACAAGAGTAACCTCTTACAACAAACCTGTTAATGGTCATAAAGAAAAACATAGAAACAAAAAAAAACATCACCAAGAAACCAAGAACTTCTGTCAAAAAAGGGATCTCTTCAATATTCCATGAACCTTCTCATCACCATAGACTACTGCTGAAAACCGCATCATAAAAACAGCCATCCATTTCATAACCCTAACATTCCATCAAACTCACAACTACTGCAATAACCTAAAAAATGATATCCTTTACCAGTTTCACTGTAATTTACATAAAAAGAACACATACCTCATAAAAAGGAAAACAACGAAAAACCGAAAGCCATCACCATTGCTCATGCTCAGACCATCCACTTAGCTTAGGCTCTGACGCCGCATACCATCGCGACTGTTACACGTGAGTTATCAAAGAGAATACAAAATCAATTGAGAGCACGGTTGAGAGAAAACTGAGAGAGTTCGTTTATTGGTTGAAACCGAGCCAGGGTTGGATGAGAATCAGATAGAGAGTATGAACATAGTATGGTTGTTTGTAGCAGATTAGAGATGGAACTATTGAAAGGCGGAGATGCGAGGCAGAGAATCACAGAGTAGATGGAGGTCATGATTTGAAGAGAGGTCACATGGAGTTATGGTGTTTTGTTACATCCAGACAAAGTGGAGAGGCTGAGAGGATTCGTAGGCCTAAATCGGGAGAATAGGTGCAGAGAACCAGAGGTCAGCATGAGTATTGAGAAAGAGGAATCGTTGGATAATAGGGATAAAAGAGAGAAACGGATTACTGAAGCATGCTTCCTCATCAAATTTCTGTTTATTTCCAATTTCCAATAACAAATTTTGATTGAAATAATTAATAGGGGATTTTTAGGAATCTGGGTAGCCGCTGCAAGTGTGCTAGGGTTTTTTTCTCAACCTCCTTATTTCCCTTTGTTGATTTCGAGTGGGCCTCAATAATAGTTGGCCCACGTTTGAGTTTTATTTCCCATAGCTTCAGCAAAGAACAAAAGTTGTTCTTGGACCCTTGTTGATGGGCCTAGTGCCCCTTTACTACTTTACCATCTGTCCATATTTTTACACGCTCCTTATATTTACTTGTTTTATGTTGCTAAATTTTCTTTTATTAATTCTCTTTGGATTCATCTCCATATGATAAGATGACAAAATATATAAATATTTAATTTAATTTCTTTTATTTTAATCAATCATTTTCTTTTCTTTAAATAGAATAGAATTTTATTTTTCTTCCTAAATTTCTCAGAAAACAAAAATGCCAAAAATATTATTAATTACTTTGTTAATTAATTTTTACTTCATAGGTTTGTTGTAGTTTCAATTAATTGCTTAATTCGATTTGGTTGTATTGATTGCCTATTTGGACATTTAATTGTACTAATCCATCCCCATTTGTAAATTTGTACCCCCATTCCCGAAAGCTCTGTAATAGCGTAGAATTTTAATTCCCGCAATTAATTATTTTCCTTATACTGTATAGTAATTAGGCGTGCATGGCAAGATTCAAAGTCAATCACTAGATAACCTAATTTCAAAGACAAAATAACTTGAAACAAACACACTTTTCACACGCGCACCCCTAGGGTAACCTCGCTCGTTGCCTCAGAAACACAATCATATCCATCGAATATGGGACGCTTTAGCAAACACCCTTCGATAAAAAAGATCGTAGTCCCCCGATGTCGCTCAATGTTGCCTTCGGTAAAATGATCTAGTCCCTTGCGAAAAATTGTTAAAGCGTCTCACAAGTTGCCTTCTATGACTGTACGATTGACCCGCGCCTGTCCCTTCACATCCAACGATGGGGCTTCTTACCAAATCAATGGTAAGATAGAAACATCTAATGGAGGAGGAAAATAAACATTTAAGACCTTTTGAGTAGGTAGATTCGCTCCTAGTTGCTCGCTTGCTCACAACCAAACATTTTACACCAACACTTTCATATTAAAACCGTTTTTTTCAAAAGACAAAAGCTTTTTGTATACGTTCTTATAGAGACGAGAACCATTACAAAAACATCTTTCCAAGAAGATTTTCAAAAAAACACACTCCACAAACACATCTTTGAACTATTTTCGAAACAAACACTTTGTACACGTTCCTATAGAAACGAGAACCGTTACAAAGACATTTTCAAAATAATTTCAAAACCCAAACCACAAGCACATTCAAACAAAAGCAAGTGATCTATCAAGAAACTACGAGCCCGTAGATAACTACGGATGAAAAGGGTGCTAATATCTTCCATTTTCATAAAATACCCCCCGAACTCAAAACATCTCTAAAGGTCGTTCCTGTTCTTTTCAGCCTTTCCTTTTGGATAAAAGAAAAGTTGGTGGCGACTCTTGCTATCTACACAATTGCGATCAAACTCAAAACACCCAAGTCAGTTCTCCCACCGTGTTACATTCACCAAAGCCTTTGCCATGGGTTTCGAAGCACAACAATAAGGCTAGCATTGTAGGGGTCTACCCCAGCTGCTCGACCACATTGTAGTCGCTCTTCTTGATAATCTTCAAAATTTCTTCCATTTCCTTCTTGGAAACCTCTGGGATAGATACTGAATATGCCTTCGTCTGGACAGGCTCAATCAATATGTCTTTGCCCCGAGTCTCGACCGACTCGGTGATAGGGGTGTCAGCAGGGGTAATCACAAGAATTGTAGTAGTAGTATCAAAAGGAACAAGAGTAGGAATGATCACAGGACCAGTAACAGCTTTCGGAGGAGAAATCTCAGGGGAGAACACTCTTGCACTTCTTGTTATTTTCCTGGTTCCAACAATGTTGCCAATGTCGGGATCATCCTTTTCAGAAACCTAGTCTTCAACAACCAATAGGTCTTGCTTGACGTCGTGGTAGTAGACGTCACCCCCATATTTCCAGGGAACAGTTTTATCCGACGAGTATGGGATTGGCCCTGGCATTATAATTATTAGTGGAGTCACCTTCAGAACAGATGTAATCCTGACAGGCCTTTTGGTGGAGACCTTGGGAGGATTGGCGGAAATGGTTATTGTTGAAATATCCTGGCAAGAAATGGTTGGAACGGTAGTCTTCTCAAACAAAATCTCTCTATCATCCATCAGGCGTTGAACGCCTGCCTTCAACAAATGACAACCATCCAGTAGAGATAAACATAAATGGCAACCTTCGCCACAGCCCTGAAATAAGCCAGCCTTCAACAGGTTCCACTTAACAGTTAAGAGAGGAATAACAAGTTCCTCAATAGAAGTAACGAACAAATCATCTTCAATAGTGTTAACACCACGGCCGTGCTTGGGCATGGGAGCAGTGATAACATTGGGGATCTCAGGGGCGTCAAATTCAATTTCCTCCACCTCGAGAAGGTCTTGCACCTTGTTTTACAAAGCCCAGTAGTCGTTTGTATCATGACCTGAACTTTCCGAATGGTATGTGTTATACCCCAAAATTTTCCCTCTCATTTCACTTAAAGACATGCCTTTAGAGGTCCTCAATTGCTCAAGGTTTACTAAGGGTTCACTAGACAAATCCTCCTCCTAAGGCAACAAGGCTCAAACTAGGGTTTCAATTTCAAGCAAGATGGTTGAGTTCTAAGGGTACCAAATGGTCTCCATTTCCCTAATATGTCCCCAAGATCATCCATTCCAAGTTTCATGCCTTGCACTACAAGTGTGCTCAATCAACTACTCAGATGCCTAGAAATCAACTATGTTAGGTCAAAAGTCAAATGTGGCCCAAGTACAGTCAAACTTCAATTGTTTTGGTCAACATCACCATTTTGAAGTAACATCCATAATTTGATCAAGGTTTGATCATGATTCCTCCAGAAATGCTCCTAACTCATCAAAAGTAAAAAATGGCAATTTAGGGTTTCTATAGGAAAAGTCAACCAAACTTTGACCAAGCATAACTTTCTCATGCTTTATTAGAAATTTTCCAAACAAGGCTCATTTTGAAGAGAATTGAATTCCTTACAACTTCTCTTCATCCTTCAAGGTCAAGAAATGCCTCAATCAAAAGATACAAGTTCCTACATTATAGGTCATTTCAAAAAGTCAACAATAACACCTTTGGGGTTAAAGCTCCTTACATGAACATGGAAGATCCAATTGAGATGAAAACAAAAGGGTTGTTTATAGAACATCCTAAGCTTTCTAAAAAGTCCAAGAGCACCTTCTTAGGGTTAAAAATGAGAGAGATGTGCATTGCTAAAGTTGACCAATTTTTGGAAATGTGCATGAAGTCAACATTGATCAAAATGACTTTTTTTTCCAAATGGGCCCATGTTTTTTTAATGAAACTTGTTCCTAAGATGGTCCACGACCCCTGAGTTTAAACACCTATTATTTCATTATTTTTATTATTTATTTTGATTTTTTATTCATTTAAATCAAAATAAATCAATTTAAATAGTGGAATAATCAAATAAAATCAAAGATTTGATTTTGAGCACATTATGAGTCCATGAACAACTAGAAAATCAAGAAAATTCGTGCAAGAGATAATTGATTGGAAAAGATCATGATTTGGTTTGTTTTAGAAAAAAATCACACAAGGAAAAAAATATCAAATCTTTTTCAACAATTTGCAAAGATTGAATACAGTTTTGTTAACCTAATTGCGTCTATTATATATAGACAACATTTCCAAAGCATGAAAACAAGGAATGGTCGTGAGAATTGGAAGAACAAAAACTCAAATTTTGGAAAAAAAGTGAGAAACAGATTTTTTTTTACAAGGAGATTCAAGGTGTTTCAAGGCCAACAATTCATTCCTGGAAGTCTTTGGGAGCTCTCTGGACCCTTACCATGCATCAACACCTTCAGAAATCGCACGTACCAGTACCACGGCTTGTTCATCTTCTTGAAATTGGTTTTTGGAATTTACGCATGATAAATCATTTCTAAGTATATGCTCATGCTTGTATAATCATTTAGAACGTGTTTGCATAATTAATTATGTGTTTTGATGCATGTTTGATGGAATGCCATTGTTAGGGTTTAGAGCTTTGTTTTAGGGCTTTCAGATACATGTGTAATTGGGTCTAATGAAGGACACCATCATGCTCAGAGGATCAAACCCAATTGATCCATGGTCTTGAATTTAATTTATGTGGCCTGATCATGATTTTTGAGATACACAGGTTATAGCTATGGCAAACGTTCGTAGGTAAAAGTCTTTACCTAAGACAACAGTCTCAGCGAAGAAGATGAAGGTGTGGCAGCTTCTGAATGGCCCATTATAATTTTTACGCGTTTTTAATAAAACTGACTTTGCATATTATATAATATATGTTATGCGTGTCTATTAACGAATGAAGCAAATGGTTCAGTGGCAAGAGGCAAGGCTTTGCATGGCGCGCGTGTAGGAGGTCATGGGTTCGATCCCTGCCTCCTACATGTTATTTTTATTAATAACTATTTGCATATTCAGTGGTTTCTTCACATATACGTGCACCATAGCCTCTGTATCATCATCATTGGATCATTCACTATCCAGATCCAACGCCTCAAGCATGCAGGCGCATGGTGGACTCTCTTGGCAAGCTTCTCACTGAATCCAATGCTGGTGATGGGCCAACCTGACTGGGCCTGGAACAGAATTCAACAACATCACCTCCAATTTGGGCCTACACCCCCTCACGCTTAATTTCTCATCTTTTCTAGTTTATTTTTATTTTTATTATTTTGTTTAATTATTTTTGTTAATCATTTTTTTTATAAAATCTTAAAATCAAAATCACAAAAAAATAGGTTAAATTAATCATTTTTTCTAAATAAATTAATTTCTTCGACCTTAATTTATTTTTTCATTAATTAAAATCAATTAGAAATTAGGTTAAATTCAAATCTTTTTCACAAAAAATACAAAAATATTTTAATGATCAAATTAGGGTTTTTTTAGGGTTTTAAACTTTTTCCAGTTTTTGATTCTCGCGCGTAATTATTTTTGCGGTACGATTATTTTTTCACAATTGATGTAACTGCGCCCGGTTTGTAATAGATAAATTAGGGTTTAATTTCCGCAAATTTACTTTCAATAAATTCTTTATGTATCTTTCCAAAAGCCTTGTAATAGCGTAGGACTCTTTTTTCTTTCTCGCTTTTATATCCTATGCTTATATATAATTGTTAGCAACCTAGGCTTGTATGCTTAATCAATCAATCGGTAGATCACTTAACTTTAAGGTAAATATCTGAAAACAAACAATGTTGCATACTTGCACCCCTAGGATATTCCTCACTTGGTTTCCATCGGTAAAACAATGGTCATGTCCCTCGAACATGGGGATACCCTTAGCAAAGACCCTCGATTAAAGTCATCATAAAGATCATAGTCCCTCAATGTCCCCGAAGTTGCCTACGAGAAATGATCTTGTCCCTCGATGTTGCCTACGAATATATGATGACAGTCCCTTCGAACTGCTAAGGTATCCCTATATGTTGCTTTCTATGACCATAACAATGACCGGCGCCTGTCCCTCACACATCCAACGATAGAGCTACCTACTCACTAATAGAAGGATATCACTATCTAAAGGGTAGGAGGAAAAGAACATCCTTTTTCGAGTAGGTAGACAGTTCTTAAGTACTTGCTCAAAACAAATTTTTTACAATTACACACTTTCAAAATTCTTTTCAAAAATGCTTTATCACACTCTTGAGGACTGATACAAGAGTTACCATAAAGCAAACAAAAATGTTTCAAAACACAGAAACACGAAAACAATTTTCAAAAATGAGCAAGTACCTAAGTACCTAGGATCTAACACCTTCCCTTTCCATAATCTACCCCCCTTACTTAGAAAATCTCGAAAAAGGTCTTTTTCTGTTCTTTTCACCCTTTCCTTAATTTGGATAAAAGAAAAGTCGGTGGCGACTCTTGCTTACTACGACATTTGCGAACAAAAAATGCAAACCAGTATTAACAGTCAGTTCTGCCACCGTATCACAGAACTGGCGAATCTATTGGGGAACATGATTTATAAATTGGGGTTTACCTTAGGATCTAGGTCATTTTAATTGCTTCTTTGGCTTGTCTTGTTTGATTTACTTTTAAGGGTATTTGTTTGGGTTGTTTGGATTCTAAACCCGGATCATGGAATTCCTTTTAGGTAGTAGCAAAAAACTGCGAGAGAGCTGTGCGGGGTATACCGATACAGTTGAAATAGTAGCTACGTTGATGTGATACTTTGGTGTGTATCGGTAGCCCTTGAGTAATCAAGGAGAATACGTGGCCGCTGCGTGGTATTATAAAGTGTCAACTGACCTTAGCACCTTAATTGACCAACTTGGCTTTTTAGGACGTAGTGAGATAGTTGTCTTTGGTGTAAACCCAAAGTCGGTTGATACTCGATGCTACACTCATTGAGTTTTGACTCTTAAGTTTTGTTTGGTGGCAAGTTAATTGTCTATCTGAACAAAATTTTGGGGGAAAGATCGATAATATTGAGATCCCTTAGAACTCGGTTACAATTATAGGACAGGTTGAACCAATCCAACATCAAGATGGTACTACCTTAAAACCCATGCAAGCCTAAACCTAAGGTTGTTTGTGTGACTTTTTTGCTTTCAACTTGAACTACTTGCAGGGTTTTATTATCTAATAACATGATTTCCTTGTAAGATTTGTTTACAGTCATTATCCAATAACTTGGATTTCTTGCAGGGTTCACTTGTTTTCATCACCTTACACTTTTGCTTAACGCATAGCATACACATCATAACATCATGCCACAGCATTTCCTTAACCATTTCAAGAATCTCAAGGGTTTGTGATGCAGGTTATGATAAATCAGACGTCTAGCAAGGGGAAAGAGGATTTAGTTTCCTCTAGCCAATGCTATCAGAAGATCAAAAATCAACAACTTGAGTCAGGGGCTATGACCCACTCGATATGGTGAGCTTGAATCTCGTAGAAGGACCTTCAACGATAAGAAGTTCTTCAATCAAAGTTGTAAAGTTCAACGCCTAACATTTTTCTTGTTTCCCCCGCGAGATCCTTGAAAACCTTTGCATATCATACATGTCATCGCACAACATATAGGCTCATGTACAGGTCTCTCATGTTCTCACTGTTTATTACAACAATGGCTCTCCAACAAGACAACAGAGATCTTCAAACTTAAGAGGCTCAGTTCATGGAAATGTTCCTAAACCTATCCAAGGGGCTGGAAGAATTGAAAGCACTCCTCGCTGGTAATCTGACCAAGAATTGTCCTGATAACAACAAGGATGACCAGGTTGAACAACTGCAGGTTGAGATGGAAGCAATGAGAATCAAAATGTTGGGACAGGTGGCTCTTATCCAAAGCCTAGCCCGGGGATAAGAAGAGCTGAGGACCATTGTCAATAAGCTTCATCAAGACGGATGCAACCGTATGAAACAAACAGTCGGGGCTGTGGGTTAAGTCATTCATCAACCCTTGATGGGACAAAAAGTTGGCTCGGAGAGTAGACCTTTCCAAATTGATGCTACGTCACAAGCCTAACCACAACCTCGCCAACAACAACAGGGCAATCAGCGTAAGCGGAATACATCTGAAAGATGCTTTACCGAAATCAACATGTCATTGGCTCAATCATTGAAACGCATGTTGGAGGCTAAGTTGGTTATGTTAAGGGACCTTCCTCAGAATCCCAACATATCCTCCCCAAGGTACAATCCAAATGCAAGATGTGCATACCACTCCAATAGTCCCGGACATGACACCAACATCTATTAGATATTGAGAAATAAAATTCAAGACCTGATTGATGAAGGAGCGCTAGAATTCGCACAAGACGGTCAGGCTGAATTCTTATTCCATTCCTCAAAGGCACATCATCTAAAGTGACAAGTTCTGACAAGAAGGCTTTTCGTTCATTAGAATTTTCAAGTTATAATTGTCTTTTGATTTGTTCGAACACTTATTTATGTCAAACATTGTTATTTCATCAATGCATTGCATATCTTTGTCTTGAATTATTTCATTCGTTGTCACTATACTTAAATTGTGTTTTACTTACTTTTTGTGATATTCAACTCTCGATCAAAAGCTCTAAGCCTTTAGAGGGAGGATGACGAAAACTATACCATAATCCATACAGTGTGCTTTTAAATAGACCTTGCTGACGATGTACAGGCGTTATTTCAAATTCCAAACCGTGGAGTTATAAGGAAGATAATCCCTAGTCAACCCCTTTGAGACAAAGAGGTAGGAGTTTTTATTTTCACGCAAATTAAAACCCTTAATCATAACCTGGGGCAGGGTAGTTTCTCAGTCAATTCAGATGCGTATTCAGTCGCAATCATCCGATTCGTACACAATGAATGGAATTGAAGACGTCCTTCCAAATTAAAATACGATGATGGTTCCGCATAATCATCAAAGCAGGCAGTCATTATTTTTCCAAAGAAAAGTCCGTTAAGTCAAAACCTATGAAGGAGACTTAAGAATAACTGGGGTATCCCGTTGAATATAATCGCAAAAGAAATAGTTCAGGAAAAAGAAGGGATAACAAAATCAAAAAAGAAAGAGGTCCTACAAATCCTCAACAGAAAGAAGAGTACAAAAATGACTGCCTCTTCAAAATAAACTTTCAGTATCCGAACCATCACCAGAACATCAAGGACAAGATGTCATACTCAGTTGGGATCTAAATGCACAATTAACTGAGCATAGGACTGAAGAACATCACAAAGAACGGGTGGGTAAAAATAAAATTTGAGCCTTTATCCTTTGTTTTTTTAAACCGTGAACCAGGCCACGCTATAACCCTTAAAAGTCCTAACTGGAGCATAGGTTAGTTCAGAAACATACTGTTAGAAAAGGTATCCTGACTCCTGTAGGACTTGCCATAAATCCTTAGTTAATATCATTCTCTTTCAAAATTTGTTTTTACTAAAAAAATGAATTTTTAAACTTCAAGACAGACATAAGCTTTGCATTCTTAAAATACCATTGTTTGCATATGACAATTTGTTCAATAGCAGAGAAACTCACACAACGGATATTCGATGAACATAAATCTTCTCAATGGACAAAATCACCTCAAGTGGAAAAACACTTCCAACCAAGGGGCATGACATGATCATTGCCCATCACGTGGGGGCAGTCAAGTCAAGATTCGAGGAATCTCTCAAAATGCCAAATAACAAGGGGAAGATCTCCATCTGAATCCCTTGGGGAATTGGACATGAATTCCCGCAACGAATCATGTACAATCAAACAAACATCTTCTGGAAGTGTGGTAACACTTACTATTATGGATAATGACAATTCTCCGTACCCGGTGAACGTGGACATAATCAGAAAGTACTACGCATGAACAAAGACCCGCTAGGCTGACTGGCCTAGGAAAAATAAGGGAATCTCGGAGAACCAAAAAGGGTTCGGGCAAAAATTAGGGATGAAAACAAAAATAAATGGGTACACCCAGCAAGTCGAAAACCTGAAAAGGCGGCTTGGGCAAAAAAGGGTATCCCGGTGGACTGAAAATCTGAAAAGACAGTCCAAAGTTAAGAATTAAAGCGTACGACTATGTTCCGTCATCTTGTCATTTGTCTAAACAATAGAAGTTTTACTACCCTGATCTGCATTCTCCAAGGACTCCAAGAGTTGGGATAATAGTCAAACCATCTACAAAATCCCCGATTGATATTATCTACAACAGGTATCGAGACAGGGGCACTCTACTACAAGGTCACTGCTATGTTCTTAGCATGCAGCCTATTGATGCCATGTATTCTCATACCCTCAGCAAAGCAAAATCTCCAAATTACTGCTCCAACGAAAACCCCCCAATGAAGTCGACAAGCTTCTCGAGATTCCCCAAGCGGATTACAGAGTTTCCCTTTCCCAACGAAAACATTCTGAATAAAGCAGATTATCATCTAGAAACGGTTCAGGTACAATCCAGAAACAGATGTCATCCTGACACCTACTCCATATTCTCTCTAGAAACATTGCAGATATGATCCAGAGACGGATGTCCTTTTGACACTTATTTCAACATATCATCTAGAAATGGTGCAGGTATGATCCAAGGACGGATGTCATCCTGACACTTACTCCAGATTCTCATCTAGAAAAGGTTCAGGTACGATCCAAGGATGGATGTCATCCTGACACCTAGTCCAGATTCACATCTAGAAACGGTTCATGTAGGATCCAAGAACGGATGTCACCCTGACACCTACTCCAGATTCTTATCTAGGAACAGTTCAGGTACGATCCAGATACAGGTGTCATTCTGACACTTACTCTAGATTCTTATCTAGAAACAGTTCAGGTACGATCCAAGACGGATATCATCCTGATACTTATTCAGATCATCTTTTAGCAACAGTTCAGGTACGATCCAAAATGGATGTCATCCTGGTACTTAGTCCAGATTATCTCCTAGCAACAGTTCAGGTATGATCCAGAGACGGATATCATCCCGATACTTAGTCAAGTCATCTTCTTGAAACGGTTCAGGTACGATACAGAGACGGATGTCATCCTGATACTTATCCAGACCATCTTTTAAGTACAATTCAGATATGATCCAGAGACGGATGTCATTCTGACACTCATTTAACACATGTTTCAAGTACAGTTCAGATACAATCCAAATATGGATGTCATTCTGAGACTCATTCAATACATGTTCAAGTACAATCATGACATATATCCATCCACAAAATCTCTACAGGTACTTTCTCTAGCAGGTACAGGGGTAGAAACGTCCTGATGCAAAGTCATCATCGTATCCTCAGCATACGTCCTAGTGACGTCTATGTTCTCCACAGAGTAGAAACAACCAAAGTTTTGGTCTCTTCTTCCCCAAGCAGGAATTACTTTCTCCAGCAAAGTTCCTTCAGAGAGCTGAAATCTGTATTCCCCAGCCGAGCTTTATAATTTCAAACGGTTATAAAACCTCCTCCCAGGTAGAGTTTGTTTCTCAGACTGCGGAAGTTCATTCCCCAGGTGAGTTTATTTCTCCAAATTAGTAAGAGCTTCCAACAAAGCATCTACCTTCTCCACAGAATTATTCCCCTGCAGAGTCATTCTCAAGCACAGTCTCTTCCCGGCAGAATATTCGCAAACAGAAAGGAGTCAATCCCCAGCATAGCCATCCACCATCCCTAGCAGAAATGAAGAATTCAACTTCCCAACACTCTTCAGCAGTAGTCCAGGATTTATTTTCCCCAACTAAGGAATATCACAATAGCATCCCACATTCATACATCATGGCATGCATATACATATTGCAAACAACACAATCTCATTTATTTTGTGAACATCACTACACAATGCATTCCATACATCATCACATTGCATACGACTAACTCTTTACCTTTTTCAGGGAAAAGATAAAATCAACAAAGGTACGTCTAACAAAGGGATATTTTAGGGTTTTCTCATAAAGATGTCCTCACAAGGTCTTCCCTGGTTCATTCAAACCATTACTAAGGTTTCTATTCCAATTGAAGATGTTCTGAGACTTTCGTCTGGGTCAGCCAAATCGACACTAAGATTCCCCTGATTACTATGCCAGTCAAAGTTAATCTGAGACCATTCCCTGGTTCAGTCAAATCGATACTAATATTTCTATCCCAGTTGAAGATAACTCGAGACCTTTCTCAGGTTCAGTCAAATCTATGCTAAGATTTATATTCCAGTTAAAGAAGCAAAGTTCCTTCAGAGAGCTGAAATTTGTATTCCTCAACCGAGCTTTATAATTTCAAACAGTTATAAAACCTCCTCCCAGGTAGAGTTTGTTTCTCGGACTGCGGAAGTTCATTCCCCAGCTGAGTTTATTTCTCCAAATTAGTAAGAGCTTCCAACAAAGCATCTACCTTCTCCATAGAATTATTCCCCTGCATAGTCATTCTCAAGCACAGTCTCTTCCCAGCAGAATATTCGAAAACAGAAAGGAGTCAATCCCCAGCATAGATGTGATCGGTGGGAATGAGAACTGACTATTTTGGAATGCTGGTTCGCGAAATGTCGCGGTAAGCAAGAGTCGCCACTGTCTTTTATTTTCTCCAACAAGGAAAGGGCAAAAGCACAGCAAAATTCCTTTTCGAGATGTTTCTCGGTTCGGGAGGTAGATTATAGAAAGGGAAGGTGTTAGCACCCTTTCTATCTGTGGTTATCCACGGGCTCTTAGGTACTTGCTCACTATGTTTTCAAAAATTGTTTTCTTTTCTTGTGTTCGTGGGTTTTGAAAAAGTTTAGTTTGAAAACTTCTAGGTAACTCTTGTATATGTCCTCAAAAGTGTATGAAGTATTTGTTTGAAAACTTTTTGAAAGTGTAAGTGCGAAAAGTTGTTTTTGTTTTTTGAAAGAGCAAGTACCCAAGAGAAATCTACCTACTCTAAGGAATTAAGCTGTGTAAATGTCCTTTAGACAGTACTATCCCACTATTGAAAAGTAGGTAGCACCGTCGTTGGAGTTTCGGGTCAATTCGATTATAGGGACATGTGGTCACCAAAGCAATAGTAGGACGCCTTAGCGATAACCCTAATGTCTTAGATCCTTTTTATCCGAGGCAACTGTTTCGAGGCAACTGGATCTTTAGACAGGAGGGCGACCTCTAAAACACCCTATACTCAATGACCACGTCGAGGCAACCAAGTGAGGCGTACTCTAGGAGTGGCATGTGCGAGTGTGTCAGGATTCAATTAATATTATCTTTGCACATGTCATGGTGAGCTACATTTTGATTTTATTTTCATACAAGTCTTGTCATGCATAGTTAACAGTTAATAATTTGCGGAAAGTAAATCTACGCTATTACAAGGTGTCGGGTATTTACATCGCCAAAAACATAACCCTTGAAAAATAAATGCGAGAAAATAAAAGAAAGCAATAAAATTCCTAATTATCTATTACATTCTCGGAACAGTTACATAAATATGGTCAAAATAATAATCAAGAATAAACATGCGCGGGAAAAATTGAATCGGGAAAAGTCTTAGGGTTTTGACCCTTTTTGAGAAAAGAATGGAATTTTGGTCCTTTTTGCAATTAATTAATATTAAACCTAGTTTAATAATTAATTAAATAATTAAAAGAAAAAAGTATTTTTTAGTTTTTTAGGTCTTTAATAAAATAAAATAAAAGAAATTAAAAGTTGTCAAGAAAACCCTAATTCTAAATTTATTTTATTTATTATGAAAAAACCAAAATTAAACCTAATTAAACTAAATTAATTTGTTAGAGTTTATTTACAAAAAATAAAGTGAAGTTAATAAATAATAAAAATATTTTAGTTTTTTAGTTTTCTGAATTTATTGTGAAAATATAATTTGTGAGGTAATTAAATAATAATAATAATAATTATAATTAATAAAATAATTAAATAGAAATTAAAATAGAAAAGAAAAAAGAATAAAGAAACCAGGGGGGTGCTGGGCCCTTTTGGAGGTTTGTTTGTAAATTCCAAGCCCATTAAGCCACAAGCCTGCTGTGACTTTCTGGTTTGTCCACGTGTGCCTTGACTAGGGAGCATCATGGTCAGTACCTCATGGCCATTAGATCTGTGCTTAAGGACACATGGCGCATTGATGATTGAAGCACATGGTAAACCACTTTGTGAAGCCTGCATGAAATCACGTTATGAAAAATAGAAACAAATATTGGGTGGACCTGGGAATCGAACCCAGGTCCCAATGATCAACGTCCAGCGCATCTACCACCAGGCCATTTGCTTGCTTTGATATTATAATGAACAATGAAATTAATATATAAAAACAACAATTATGCTGGAAAGTAAATAAAACGCGCGCTATTTTTTGAATTGGCTAATCATGTGATAACACGTATTCGTCTTCTTCCTTATGCCTGCAAAAAAAACAAATTAGATAGCGGGGGTTTTTAACCCCCACAACCTGCAACCATGAATAATAGCGATTAGGCCTGTGTGCTATATAAATATTTCGCGATAGTCCAGTTACATTCGTCTGAATCTCCTGAATTCAACCATGGGTCTTAAAGGCTCCAATTTTTCCTGAATAATAAAGCCCCAAAATCAAAGCTTCGGAACCCTAGAATTTGTCAATGGTATCTTTTGATTTGGGCTCTATAATTCAATTAACCTGTACCATTAGCTTTGTATAGATTCAAGCAATGCAAAACAATAATTAGAGCATGTTAATTATGCATGAAATATGAGTTACGATTCTGAAAAAATCAAGCAAACCGTGGTTCGGTGTAGGGTGATTTCTGGAGCTTTAACGCGTGGTTTTGATTTCAATGTGTCCCTAAGACTTCCAGCAAGGTGTTAGAAACAACCAAAGTCCTTGAATTGGCCTGGAAGATTGAAAACAGTTTTCAAGTTTCTTTGATTTTTTTCAATGTTGCTATGGCCTCTTCTGCAGCAAATTCACGTCTAATGCATTAGGGTTCACTTGTATACTTATAGAGGAAGAGAATTAGGTTAAATCCTTGGGAAAAGATCCATGAAATAATGGTTTGAATATTTGATTTGCAATCATATCTTTTTGAATCTTTTTGATTGGAAAAACTTGCCAAACTTGGAGATTTTTGTCCCTTTGATTTGCACACGAATTTGCCAGCTTGTCTTGAGCTTGTTTGCTTCACAAAAGATTGAAAAAAACATATCTTTGAATTTCCTACATTTTAAATTAATTAAATGAATTAAAATCAATTAAAAATCCAATTAATTAATAACAATAATAAAATAAATTCAAGTAGGCTTGATGGGTCGTGCATAATTCATGGATAAAATTTCAAGAAGAAATTTGAGGCCCATTTGCAAAAACAAAGTGTTTTGAGTAAAGTTGACTTTTGCAAATTCACAAAAATTTTCCAACTTCTCCAATGCATATCTTGCTCAATTTTAATCATATGAACATGCTCCATGACATTTTGGAAAGGTCTTGAAGTCCTATAACCAATACCTTTGGTCCCGTGTCATTTGGATTTACCAATCTCAAGTATGGTCTTTGACTTAAAGTGCCTTTTTGTTGACTTTTGAAATTGACCTATAATGTAGAAATTGATAACTTTTTAAGAGAGCATTTATTGGACTTGGAATGTGTATATGAGTTGTAGTAAATGTTATCCCCTTCAAAATGAGCATTGGATGGGATTTTTCTTATGAACCATGAAAAAGTTATGCCTTGGTCAAGATACAGTTGACTTTTCTACTGCCCAAAAATAGTAACTTTTTGCATCTTGATGATTTTTGAGCCATGCTTGTGGAATCATGATCAAGACTTGATCAAATGATGATTGTGGACTCAAAATAATATGTTGACCAAAAAATTTGACTTTTGACTGCAAAATGACCATTTTACCCCTGCAGTTGATTGAGAAGCAAATGGAGCTTTTGGCTGTGCAATTTGACACTGTGAGTCTTGAGACTTGGCATGTAGGTGCTTGAGAATGTATAGAGGCCTATGAGACTAGATTGGACCATTGAAAACTCCAAATTCCTTGGAAAAAACCAAAACCCTAATTTCAGCTGGCTTAGGAGGTATTTGGATTGTGCAACCCCTTGAGCTATTTTGAACAATTTGAAGATCATTCTTGGCAAACCTTGAAGAATATGGGAGGGCAAATTTTGGGGTACAACAATAGCCATCCACCATCCCCAGCAAAAATGAAGAATTCAACTTCCCAAAACTCTTCAACAGTAGTCCGGGATTTATTTTCCCCGACTAAGGAATATCATAATAGCATCCCATATTCATACATCATGGCATGCACATACATATTGCAAACAACACAATCTCATTTATTTTGAGAACATCATTACACAATGCATTCCATACATCATCATATTGCATACGACTAACTCTTTACCTTTTTCAGGGAAAAGATAAAATCAACAAAGGTACGTCTAACAATGGGCTATTTTTGGGTTTTCTCAGAAAGATGTCCTCACAAGGTCTTCCCTGGTTCAGTCAAACCATTACTAAGGTTTCTATTCCAATTGAAGATGTTCTGAGACTTTCATCTGGGTCAGCCGAATCGACACTAAGATTCCCCTGATTACAATGCCAGTCAAAGTTAATCTGAGACCATTCCCTGGTTCAGCCAAATCGATACTAATATTTCTATCCCAGTTGAAGATAACTCGAGACCTTTCTCTGGTTTAGTCAAATTGATGCTAAGATTTCTATTCCAGTTAAAGAAGCAAAGTTCCTTCAGAGAGCTGAAATCTGTATTCCCCAGCCGAGCTTTATAATTTAAAATAGTTATAAAACCTCCTCCCAGGTAGAGTTTGTTTCTCGGACTGCGGAAGTTCATTCCCCAGCTGAGTTTATTTCTCCAAATTAGTAAGAGCTTCCAACAAAGCATCTACCTTCTCCATAGAATTATTCCCCTGCAGAGTCGTTCTCAAGCACAGCTTATTCCCGGCAGAATATTCGCAAACAGAAAGGAGTCAATCCCCAGCATAGCCATCCATCATCCCCAGCAGAAATGAAGAATTCAACTTCCCAACACTCTTCAGCAGTAGTCCGGGATTTATTTTCCCCGACTAAGGAATATCACAATAGCATCCCACATTCATACATCATGGCATGCATATACATATTGCAAACAACACAATCTCATTTATTTTGTGAACATCACTACACAATGCATTCCATACATCATCACATTGCATACGACTAACTCTTTACCTTTTTCAGGTAAAAGATAAAATCAACAAAGGTACGTCTAACAAAGAGCTATTTCAGGGTTTTCTCAGAAAGATGTCCTCACAAGGTCTTCCCTGGTTCAGTCAAACCATTACTAAGGTTTCTATTCCAATTGAAGATGTTCTGAGACTTTTGTCTGGGTCAGCCGAATCGACACTAAGATTCCCTTGATTACTATGCCAGTCAAAGTTAATCTGAGACCATTCCCTGGTTCAGTCAAATTGATACTAATATTTCTATCCCAGTTGAAGATAACTCGAGACCTTTCTCTGGTTCAGTCAAATCGATGCTAAGATTTCTATTCCAGTTAAAGAAGCAAAGTTCCTTCAGAGAGATGAAATATGTATTCCCCAACCGAGCTTTATAATTTCAAACAGTTATAAAACCTCCTCCCAGGTAGAGTTTGTTTCTCGGACTGCGGAAGTTCATTCCCCAGTTGAGTTTATTTCTCCAAATTAGTAAGAGGTTCCAACAAAGAGTCTACCTTCTCCATAGAATTATTCCCCTGCAGAGTCATTCTAAAGCACAGTCTCTTCCCGGCAGAATATTCGCAAACAGAAAGGAGTTAATCCCCAGCATAGCCATCCACCATCCCCAGCAGAAATGAAGAATTCAACTTCCCAACACTCTTCAGCAGTAGTCTGGGATTTATTTTCCCCGACTAAGGAATATCACAATAGCATCCCATATTCATACATCATGGCATGCACATACATATTGCAAACAACACAATCATATTTATTTTGAGAACATCATTACACAATGCATTCCATACATCATCACATTGCATACGACTAACTCTTTACCTTTTTCAGGGAAAAGATAAAATCAACAAAGGTACATCTAACAAAGGGCTATTTCTGGGTTTTCTCAAAAAGATGTCCTCACAAGGTCTTCCCTGGTTCAGTCAAACCATTACTAAGGTTTCTATTCCAATTGAAGATGTTCTGAGACTTTCGTCTGGGTTAGCCAAATCGACACTAAGATTCCCCTGATTACTATGCCAGTCAAAGTTAATCTGAGACCATTCCCTGGTTCAGTCAAATTGATACTAATATTTCTATCCCAGTTGAAGATAACTCGAGACCTTTCTCTGGTTCAGTCAAATCGATGCTAAGATTTCTATTCCAGTTAAAGAAGCAAAGTTCCTTCAGAGAGCTGAAATCTGTATTCCCCGGCCGAGCTTTATAATTTCAAAGAGTTATAAAACCTCCTCCCAGGTAGAGTTTGTTTCTCGGACTGCGGAAGTTCATTCCCCAACTGAGTTTATTTCTCCAAATTAGTAAGAGCTTCCAACAAAGCATCTACCTTCTCCATAGAATTATTCCCCTGTAGAGTAATTCTCAAGCACAGTCTCTTCCCGGCAGAATATTCGCAAACAGAAAGGAGTCAATCCCCAGCATAGCCATCCACCATCCCCAGCAGAAATGAAGAATTCAACTTCCCAACACTCTTCAGCAGTAGTCCGGGATTTATTTTCCCCGACTAAGGAATATCACAATAGCATCCCATATTCATACATCATGGCATGCACATACATATTGCAAACAACACAATCTCATTTATTTTGAGAACATCATTACACAATGCATTCCATACATCATCTCCTTGATCAACCGCTTTTGATACATTTGACCATGACAAATAGCAGTAAGTCTCTTTTCATCGATTAAGTTCAGCTGATCAAGTCGGGTCTAGATCCAGTCGTCCTCGCTCAAATTTGCGTCCTTCATAATCCGAAGAGAGGGTATCTGAACTTCAATGGGCAAGACTGCCTCCATGCCAAATACCAAGGAATAGGGTGTTGCCCCTGTTGACGTCTGCACTGAGGTAAGGTACCCATGGAGAGAAAATGGTAACATCTCGTGCCAATCTTTGTATGTCACCGTCATCTTCTGTACAATCTTCTTGATGTTCTTATTAGCCGCTTCAACATCCCCATTCATCTTCGACCGGTATATTGAACTGCTTGCAGAGCTCGGGGATCATCGTATTGTTGAGATTTGTACCATTGTCCGTAATGATCCTCTCTGGTACGCCGTATCGACAGATCAAATTATGCTGAATAAACCGTGCCACGACGTTCTTGGTCACTGTAGCAAAGGAAGCTACTTTAACCCACTTTGTAAAGTAATCAATCGCTACCAAGATGAAACGACGCCCGTTGGACGCAGTAGGTTTGATCTCACCAATCATGTCGATGCCCCAAATTGCAAAAGGTTAAGGTGCCGTCAAAACGTTCAGATCTTTGACATCAATAGGGTAGTGTGAGCGAGCATATATTGTCTTAGCCGGTGAGCAGCCCATGCCAAAGTGCAGCAAGTTTTCTCGAGCAGTGACTATCGGGTCTCACAGTTGGTAAACTTTTTGCTAAAGCAGTAAATGGAATACTCTTTTCGGCCAGACTCATCATGCTCCCTCAGCATGCACCCCATCGAATTATCGAGTACTGTCAAATATAAGATCAAAGGTATTCCCTCAACTGGAGGCATCCAAATTGGTGGCTCTTGGAAGTTGTATGGCTCTTTCTTCCTGTAGTAACAGTCTAGCAAGCTCCCCAGGCACTTCACAATCGTCCTCACCTTCGTCCTCGGCTGGGTTGATCGGACTTTCGAAGTCATAACTGACAGTAGCAGAGTCGTTATCAGTGGGATCCAGAGTGGATGTGGATCATGATATGTGAGTGTGTGTAAGACAAATAGTTGTTTTGATAAAGTGCAAGATAGAAAAGAATAACAAGGAGCGCAACATTTGTAATGCAAGAGAACTTCCAATGCTTTTATTGGTGATATATGGAAATTAAAAATATTAAGCCTTCACAAACAAATCCACGGTGTCTCGGGTAAGGCACCGGGCCGTAAAGTTTAAAATTATCTGTTACAAACTCAAAACAAAAGTCTATTACTGTGTAATAAAAGAAATGGGCACGAAGTCCTTTGCCGTCCAATTGCTTAATCCACTGTCGGTAGTCGGGTAAATCCAGCTGTCAAACTAAGACTCTTCATCATTATCTTCAATTGCATTCACTTCCGAATTACTGATACGCAAAGGAGGTCTTCCAATCCACGCGCGCCGAACGGCCCTTTGGGCTTCTGCAGTAAAACCCAAACCAAACTTGTTAGTTTTATGTGCAAAGTCAGGGAGTTGGCCCCAATTCGCACACCCACCTTTTTCGATAACAGCCCGGGCATCCTTGAGGGAAGCCATCTTCATTGGAGGATCTTCAGCAATCGTTTCAGTCGACGCCATAGTCTGGGGGACTTCTTCAAAGTTTTGACACGGGGTTTCAATAAACTCCCCATCCATCTCTACATACCGAAAAGAGTTAAGGTGGCTCACCATGTACTCCTCTTCTCCTCGTACTGTAACAATTTTCCCCTTTACTGGATACTTTAACATCTGATGGAGCGTAGAAGTTACTTCCCCAACTTTATGAATCCACGGGTGACCCAGCAAACAAGAATAAGATGGTCGAATGTCCATCACATAGAATGTAGACGTGAAAGTCTGGGAACCAACCTTAACAGGAACATCCACCTCCCCGTGTACCATCCTTTTGGACCCGTCAAAGGCCCTAACCACAATATTACTTGGCTTCAGAACCAAACCTTCACAGTCCAACCGGTCTAACGCTTTCTTGGGTAAAACATTTAACGAGGACCCAGTATCCAACAACACGTGAGCCAGAGTAGTGCCCCTGCACTCGATTGACAAATGAAGAGCATCATTGTGATTCTTTCCTTTGGCAGTTAGATCTGCATCGGAGAAACCCAACCCGTTGTCAGCGGTCAAGCTAGCCACACAGTCTTTAAATTGATCAGCAGATGTCTCCTACGGCACATGCGCAGTTTTCAGGAAAGCAATTAAAGCCTTAGTATGGGCTTCTGAGCACAACAATAAAGATAACATGGAGATCTTCGACGGGGTTTTTCTCAATTGTTCGACTATGTTGTAGTCGCTTTTCTTGATGATCTTCAAAATTTCCTCTATTTCTTGTCTAGAGGTTTCAACAATAATCTTCCTCAGTGCCTCCATCCGGGCAGGCTCACCGGTGATCCCTTTGCCCCGAGCGTCAGATGAATCAGCGACAGGGGTAATGATTGGAACATGAACAGGGACAGTAGCAGATGTACTGGCAGGTGTAATAGCAACAGGCTTCTGAACAGTTGGTGGGGAGATCTCAGGAGAGAAAAGTCTTCCACTACGGGTGACCTTGCTAGACCCGACGATATTGCTGAGATCAGTATCAGCCTCTTCAACCTTCAAGTCTTATTTAATCCCATGATAATACACATCGGCCCCATAGTGCCACGGGACAGCCTTATCTGAAGTGTAAGGGATAGGACCAGGAATAGTAATGATCAATGAAGCAACTCTTGGAACAGATATAATCCTAACAGGCTTTCTCGGGGAAGCCTTGGAAGGATTGGCGGAAATGGTGATTATGGAAACATCTTCAACAGGAATCAACGGAACCAAAGTTTTCTCGAACAGGATTTCTTTGCTATCCATCAGGCTCTGAACGCTTGACTTCAATAAATGGCAACCAGTAGGTAGGATGGAACATAGGTGGCAACCTTCGCCACAACCCGAAAATAAACTGGCCAACAATAAGTTCTTCTTAACGGTCAACAACAAAGTAGAAATGTCTTCCACAGAGGTTACAAATGAATCATCGTCCACAGCATTTAGTCCATGCTTGGGTATAGGAGCAGTCATGACATTAGGCTTCTCCGGCGCTTCAAACTCAATATCCTTAGCATCAATCAGATCCTGCACTTTATTCTTTAAAGCCCAGCAGTTGTTTGTATCATGCCCTGGGCTATCAGAGTGATAAGCACAACGGGCGTTCTGATTATACAGCGGTGATGTAGTACTGGGATTCTTTGGGGCTTCCCTCAGAGTCACCAAGTTGGTTCTCAACAGTTGCGGCGGAATTTGAGATAGAGTCATACTGAGCCGAGTATACTGCCTTTTCAGTCTCTCTACTCTTTGTTGAGTGTTGCATTATGGGGCAACAGTTGGTCTTGATATTACCACCGCATTAACTGCTTGGCAGCGTTCAGGTTGGTTTTGGCTCCTCGAGCTGTAAACTGCACTAGATTCTTTTCTTAAAGGCTTCTTCTCTGTACTTGACGAAGCACCTTTCTGTATCTTGCCACTCTTAATACCAGCTTCAACTCTCTCCCCAGTCATAATCAATTCAATAAACCCGGACGATGAACTACCGATCAAATGATTAAAGTATGGACCAGACAAAGTCCCAAGAAACATGTCCATCAACTCCCTATCAGCCAGAGGGGGTTGTACTCTTCCAGCAAGATCTCTCCACTTCTGAGCATAGTCCTTAAAACCTTCGCTCGCACCCATAGACATACCCTGAAGTTGAGTACGTGTGGGAGCAAGGTCGGCATTATACTGGTATTGCTTGTAAAAAGCAGCAGCAAGGGCCTCCCAGTTGTGGACATTAGCTCCTTCTAGTTGATAGAACCATTCAAGTTGAGTCCCTGACAGACTATCTTGAAAGAAATGCACCCATAGGTTCCTATCAGCAGTATATGGTTAAATCTTTCTGACATACGAGCGGAGGTGTAACTTTGGGCAGGAGACCCCATCATATTTAGCAAAGACAGGAGCTTTAAACTTGTGTGGGATCACCACCCAGATGCCAAACCCAAATATCCGAAGTCCAACCCAGGTATCTTCTGGATCTCCATTGCGCTCAATCGGTCTTCGAGTTTCTTATACCTATCCTCGGCAGGAGGATACCGGTCTTCATCAAAGTCAGTGTCATTGTCAGAAACAACAGGGCTAGGATCCTTCCTTTCTTCTTGATTCTCTCCCCCTCCAGATGAATGGGACATATCAGCTTCCTGTCGCAAATTGTTCCCAAATCTGTGACCCATATTCAGCAGGACCACCCTCTTCTTCTTCTTCTTCTTGTCCTTCAAGATAAGAGTCTTCAAATCTTGTTGACTCTTGGCCAAGTTCAAGAACATCTCCTGGAACTGAGCATTATGAGCTTGAAGAGCCTTAATTGCTTCATCAGTAGGTGTTTCAGAAGACATGTTGTGCTGAAATAAACAGTGAAGAAGATAAGAAACCTGTAAGGGTACCTGTAATGAGGTGCATGGTAATGGAATGCGTATGAAATGATTTCAAAGACTTAGGAAGATTCAAATTTGTAAACCAAAATAAAACACACTTTATTAGATTAAAACTTGAAACAATGTTTAACAATGCCTTTAAGGCGTTACAAAAGGAATACTGAAAAGCAAATATAAAATAGAAACAATAAAAGACATCAGAAGTCCCATGGTCGTTTTCCCTTTGTGCTGACATAATCGTTGATTGTCCTCTCGTTCTCAAGCTGCCTTATAAGCCTCTGGATCTTTCGTTCCTGCTCATGATACTTCTCTCTGTAGGTATCCCTTTCTTCCCTTAACTGGATCCAAGATCTCTTCAATGCCCCAATATTAGTAGGCATGTATGGATGAAGGATCATATAAGGAACACATTCTTCATCGGTATGTTCTATGATTATCGGAAAAACAGCTTCATATGGCATTCCGAGCTTTTGAGCACGGGCTCGAACCCACTGGAGGTATGGTTGCATCAGGAGAGAAGTATTCATTCCTAGCTCATGTGGATCAGACCTGTTAACCCTGTCCCAAGCTCGTATAAACCTGCGGCGATGTCCCTCAACATCCCCCTTGTAATCAAAGACAATGCATGTAAGCAGCAGCTCATGAGGACCATCTCTCCGAGCTCGTCCAAACTGTCGTAAGGCCAAACAAGGATTATAGGTTATTCCTCCTCTAATTCCCAGCAATGGAACATTGGGGTATTCCCCACACCGATCAATGACAGCTACCCTTTCCATATCCTTAGTACTCCAAAGGATGTCCGTATGAGCAAGGGACATGATTTTGTAAGCCAAACACATACCTTCCTCATTCTTCAATACAGATTTGGGGAGGTGAGAAATAAACCACCTCGCCAACAGCGGTGTACAACACATGAGAGTTCCCCTTCTCCGAACAGTACGGGTATAAAGAGCATGCAAAATATCACCCAAGAGAGTAGGCACTGGGTTACGAGACATGAAAATCTTGACTGCATTCACATCGACGAAAGAATCTGGATTCGGGAACAGAACCAAGCCGTAGATGAGGAGAGCCGGGATGTCTTCAAATGCTTGAAAGTCCAAACTATCCCAGAACTGTTGAGCTTGATCGATCAAAAACTTAGCCAAGAAACCTTTAACCCCACTCCGAGTCTCCTAGTTAGATACCACATCAGCCATTTTTAGATGTAGGGCTGAAGCAATATCCTCTGGCCTAGGAGCTATCTCCAAACCTGTAAAGGGTGTCTGCTCTAGAATAGATATGCCAAGTAAATCAGAAAACTCCTCCAAAGTAGGGACTAGCTGATAGTCCGGGAAGGTGAAACAGTGATGCAATGGATCAAAGAACTGGAACAGGACACTCATCATTTGTTCATCCAACTTTGAAGTGACCAGGCTAAGGAGATGACCATGTCTTCTAACAAAGTAAGAAGTATCAGGAACTTTTGAAACCAACTCTCTAAGCTGAGTAGGGATTTGCGCGAAGTTGACTCGAATGGTATTTTTGCGCATAGAAGTCATGATCTGCAAAACAGAACAAAGATGAACCCCCTCGGTCTTTGAAATGGTTAGTCTAATGAAATATGCATGCGATGTCATGATGCATGATGTCATGATAAAAACACACCACAGGTATCACAGATAGCAAACATGGTAAGGGAAAACAAGTCACACAATAGCCCTTAAATTTCAGGCTGGTATGGAGTTTAGGTACTACCCTCTTGCAGTTTAGTTGGTTCAACCTGCCCTAATAATAGTAATCGGGTTTTAGAGGTTCTCAATATCACTGACCATCCTCCATCGGTCATAATTCTAGACGCGCAATCTTTTCTCGCGGCCGGAACCATCTCGAGAGTATAGTCTCAATGAGTGTACCATACTGCTACTTTCTATGGCCAAGTTGGTCAATTATAGGTTCTAAGGTCAGTTGATGCTTAATGACCCATTAGCGGCCCCATACTCTCCTTGTTCCTCCACAAGGGATATCGGTACCAACTAATGTGTCACACCAACTAAGCTACTGCTTCAACCGTATCGTCTATGCTGTACATTTCCCTCACAGTCTATTGCTACTTACCTAAAAGGTGTTCCCCAGATCCGGGTTAGGATCTATAGTAACTCTGATACAAAACCTACAAAGATAAAGCAAACAAATCAAACAATTGAAAACAATATGATGAACTAATCCTAAGGTACACCTCACTTACTAAGATCCCCAGCAGAGTCGCCAGTTCTGTGATACGGTGGCCAGAACTGGGACGGGTTTCCCTTTTTTAAGGAATTGCTGGTTTGCATTTTGCGTTTGTGTTTGCAAAATGTCACGGTAAGCAAGAGTCGCCACCGACTTTTATTTTATCCAACAAGGAAAGGAAAAAAGCACAGAAAAATTCCTTTTTCGAGATATTTCTGAGTACGGGGGGTAGATTATAGAAAGGGAAGGTATTAGCACCCTTTCTATCCGTAGTTATCTACGGGCTCTTAGGTACTTGATCATCATTTTCAAAATGGTTTTCTTTGTGTTTGCGTGATTTGAAAAGCTTTTGTTTTGACTTCGATTTAACTCTTGCTTCTGTCTTTAAGAGTGTAATGAAGTGTTTTGAAAACTTCGTTTGTAAAGAAGTGTAAGTGTGGAAAAGTTTTGTTTTGTCTGAGCAAGTACTTAAGAACTAATCTACCTACTCGAAAAAAGAATCATTCTATGTTCGTTTCCTTTAGACAGTGCTATCCCACTATTAGTGAGTAGGTAGCACCATCGTTGGAGTTTTGAGGGTCAATTCGAAAGGGACGTACGGTCACTAAAGCAATGTTAGGACGTCTTAGTAATAACCCTAATGTCTTAGATCAATTATCCGAGGCAACAAAATTTGAGGCAACCTTTCCGAGGCAACTTTGATCTTTGGACAAAATGACGACCACTAAAATATCTTATACTCAATGACCGTTTACCGAAGGCAACCAAGTGGGAGTGTACCCTAAGAGTGTGTATGTGCGAGTGATTCAATTTCAGATTATTATCTTTGCATATTTTAGGGTTATCTAACTGTTTTAAAGTTTTCCACATACATTCTTGTCATGCATCCTAATATCATACATCTAACAGTTAAATATTTGCGGAATTTAAAATGCGGAGATTAAACTACGCTATTACAAGGCTTCGGGTATTTACATAGCCAAAAACAAACCCTTTGAAAAGTAAAGCGGTAAATGAAAATAAAGTCCTAATTTAAACTATTACAACCTTGTGAGCAGTTACAATAATAGGGTAAAAATAATAGAATAAAGCGTGCGATGAAAATTAGAACGAGTGTGAACTAGGGTTTTGACCCGTCTATCCTAATTAAAAGAGAAAATGTTTTTTGTTGTTTTTTAATTATTTTTAAGAAAAAGATTAGGTTTTAAAATTAAATATACAAAAATAATTAATGATTAAATTAATTAATGAAAATAATTAAAATGACCTATTTTTGTTTTTTTGGGTTATTTTAAGAAAAAGAAAAATATAATTAAGTTAGAAATAAAATCCTAATTTTCTAATTAATTTTAAGTTATTTACAAAAGAATTAAAGTTTTACCTAAAATTAAATCTAATTAAATTATTTAATTTTTTGTACAAAAAAAAATCTAAACCTAATTTGTGAAAGTTATTATTTTTATGATTTTTGATAAAAGAAATTAATTAATTTGTTAGTAAATGAAATTAAATAAATTAATTAAAATAAAATATAAAAAGAAAAAGGGATAAGAAATTGGGCCTGCAAAAGCAAATTGGAGGGTGCAAAAATCAGAATTCTGGGCCCAAAGATGGAAGTCCACGTTGACTTCCTGGATTATGTGTGTTGTGTTGACTAGGCTTTGTGATGCACCGTCAGATGATGGCCATCAGATTTGGCCATCTAGAGATCCAAGGGCTAGATCTTGAGAGTCTATGGTAGTCCTTTGGCTTGTAAACACGTTGGATCCTGAAAAGAAAAATAACATGGAGAAATTGGGGGACATGGGATTCGAACCCAGGTCCTGAAGCTCTTTCCACACCCTCACTACCACTGCACCACTTGTGTTCGTTTGTACGTAATGTAAACAAAAAATATTATAAAATAAATAAGAGAATCAAAGAGATAATGCGCGCGAATTTTCAAACCGACGAGTGAGGTGATGCCACGCCATCATCCCTGTCCTTGGTTCATTGGTAAAAAGTCCCAGACTTTTACCTACGGACGTTGGTCCGTCGCTATAAGCCTGCACATTCTCAAAATCAATAATAGGCAAGATAAATCAAACCTAAAGCCATGAATGATTTCGTCTGGACCTACTGAGTTCAATGATGGCCCTTTCATGGCCTAATTTTGCCTGTAAACGAAGATCCCAATTTGAAGCAAGGAACCCTAATAATGGTTAAATCCACTACAGGCCATATAAATGCAATTAAACAATAAAGAAAGCTTGCATATGTCTTAAGGATCAAGAATATACCATTAGTTCATGCTATCAATGCCTAAATCATGGAATTCTATTTCAAGAAAAGTTGGGTATCGTGACTGACTTACAACGCGATATAGGGCCTGGAAATGCTTGCTTTTGATTGCTTTTGCTTGCTAGGGATCCCAGGAATCAATTGGAATGGGCAAAGAGTCTTGAATTGGCCTGGAACAATGAAATCGCGTTTGCACTTTTTCTTGATTTTTTCAAGTTCTGTTCTTGATGCTGCGCCTCCTTCTGCTAGCCTCTTTTGGTCTGCACACACTCCTTATGTATTGAGGAGTGAATTAGGGTTGAAAGAATGCACTCAATCTTCCTCCATCAATGAGTTTGATCTTGATTTGATTCACCTTAAAATCTTTCCAAAAATGGCCTAAATCCAATCTTTTTATGCACACCAAGCCTTTACACGATTTTGATTATTTGCTAGCTGTAATTTAAAACCTGAAACAAGCACAAAATCTTTTGTTTTCAATATTTTGGATTTTATATGATTTATTTTGATTAAAATTGATTTAACACAAATAAAAATATAAAAAAATAATTAAAACATGATAATGACAAGTGGCAAGGGCTAGAGCTCGTGGACTATGTTGCCAACTCAAAACAAGTGAAAAAGATTGGGCCCATTTGGCAAAATTTGAAGTTTTAGGCATAGTTGACTTTTGGCAATTTTGCAAAAAAGGTCAACTTCACCAATGAATAACTTTATAAATTTTTAATGTTTGAAGGTATTTTTGGACTTTTTAGAAAGCTTGAGATGTCCTATAAGCAACCCTTTTGGTCTCGTCTCAATTTGATATTCCATGCTCAAGTATGAAGCTTTGACAAAAAAGGTGTTTTTGTTGACTTTTCAAAATGACCTATAATGTCCAAATTCATAACCTCTTGTGAGTGCATATTTTGAACTTGGGAGATGAATATGGATTGTAGGGAATTGCATCCTCTTCAAAATAAGCTTTGGATGGGTCATTTCTCATAAAGTATGAGAAAGTTATGCTTGGTCAAAGTTGAGTTGACTTTTCCTACAAAACCCTAATTTAGCAACTTTTGAGTCTTGATGAATTATGAGCAATCCTTGATGAATCATGATCAAACCTTGATCAAATGATGAAATATACTTCAAAATGATGATGTTGACCAAAAATCTTGAAGTTTGACTGTATGTAGGCCATAGTTGACTTTTGCTCTAGCACAATCGATTTTCAGGCCTTTGAGCAATTGACTGAGCAAATTTCCTCTGTAGGGCTTGAAACTTGACATGGATGTTCTTGAAAACATATTAGGAAATTTGTGAGCATTTGGGATCACTTGTACTCAAGTATATTGATGCAACATGAAACCCTAATTTGAGGTAGACTGCCTTAGGAGAGAGCTTGTCTGGCCAACCCTTGGACTACCTTGAGCAACTTTGGGATCTTTCTTGAAATGTTTTGAGAAAAATGGGAGGGAAAATTTTGGGGTATAACACATCCCATAAATTAGAAGAGCCAAAAATTCTTCAAAAGCTTGCAAATCTAGAGCATCCCAAAACAGTTGAGCCTTCTCAAACAAAAACTTGGCTAGAAAACTCTTAACATCACTTCTTGTTTCCAAATTAGCCACGATATCAGACCATTTCAAATGTAAGGCTAGAGAAATCTCCTTTGGTCTCGATTCCTTCTCAATACCAGTGAAGGGTATTTGATCAAGAATAGGTACTCCCAATAGTTGAGATAACTCTGCCATGGTGGGTACTAATTGATAATCCGGGAATGTGAAATAATGATGTTTAAGATCAAAGAATTGAAAGAGCACGTGTACCATGTCTTCTTTAAAGCTTGAGGTAACCAAGTTGAGAAGTCGACCATATCTCTTGGTGAACGAAGAATTCTCACGGACCCTTGATGCTAACTCTTTGAGTTGAGGAGGCACCTTTACAAGGTTGATTAGGATGGTATTTCAGCGTAGCCTCTGTTTTGGTATTGTTTCAGCATAAGCCTCTATTTTAGCGACCAAAATATCTCGAAAGTTTGATATCAATGAGCGTAGTATCGAGTATCAACCAACTTCGTACTGCACCAAAGCTGGCTATTTCACTACTTCCTAATGGCCAAGTTGTTAAACTAAAGGTTCTGCGGTCAGTTAGTGCTTCATGACACCACACATCGGTCTTGTATTTTCCTCGATTCAACTCAAGGGACACCAATACCAATAAATATGTCACACTAACGTAGCCATCACTTCAACCATATCGGTATTACGCTGCATAGTTCCCACGATCTATTGCTACTTAGCTAATATGCCCCCAGATCTGGGTAGAGGATCTATACAAAACCCAAACATAACCCAAAATGTAAAGCATACAAATCAAGCAAGTAAAGCAATAAAGGTGAACTAATCTCTAAGGTAACCCCACTTTTATTCTTCATCCCCATCAGAGTCGCCAGTTCTATAATACAGTGGGAGAACTGACTTGGGTGTTTTACATTTTATCGCAATTATTACGGATATCAAGAGTCTCCATCGAATTTTATTTTATCCAATAAAAGAAAGGGTGAAAATAACAGGAAAGACCTTTTGAGAATTTTCTTGACTTTCGAGGGTAGGTTATGAAAAGGAAAGGTATTAGCACCCTTTTCATCCGTAGTTATCTACGGGCTCTTAGTTGCTAACTTACTTTGAAAATGCTTTGTGAAATGTGTTTGTGTTTGTTTGAAAGTATTTTTGAAAAGTTCCTTTGTTTAGGAGAACTTTTTAATGATTCTCATCTCTATAAGAATGTATACAAAGTGTTGACTTTTGAAAATATTTTATGAAAAGTGTTGGTGTGTTTGAAAGATGTTTATTTTGAAATGTTTGTGAGCAAACAACTACGAGCGTTCTACCTACTCAAAAGGAAGTCTTTGTTCTTTTCCTCCTCCTTTAGATAGTGTTATTTTACCATTAGTTAGTAAGAAACCTTATCATTGGATGTGAAGAGACGGGCGTGGGTCACCGTACAGTCACAGAAGGCGACATTGTAGGATACCTTAGCAATTTGTTATAAGGGTCTAAGATTGTTTATCGAAGGCAACATCGAAGGGTCATCAAGGAACTACGATCTTGTAATTGAGGGTCTTTGCTAAAGTATCCCACGTTCGAGGGACATGACTGTTTTATTCTAAGGCAATAAGTGTGGGTTAACCCTAGAGGTGCAAGTGTGCAAAGTGTATTGTTTTCATTTATTTGTCTTAAATTAGGGTTTCTACATGTTTTATTCTAGTCTTGCCTTACAAACCCTAATTACTAGCAATAATATTGAAAGCGATAAATGATGTTCTTCTTTAATTTTCACTGCCATATCAGGGTGAGTTCTTCGCAATTTCTGCTTGATTGGTGGGCATTCTGGATTTAGCGGCAAATGATGTTCCATAATATCAGTATCCAAACCAGGAATGTTTTGGTATGACCAAGAAAATATATCCACATACTCTTTCAACAATCCAATCAACCTGCTTTTTACATCATGATGTAGCAATGATCCAATCTTGACTTCCTTTGGATCTTCCTCTAAACCCAAACTGATTGTCTCCAATGGCTCTTTATATGGCTGAATGGCACTTTCCTCGCGCTCAAGAAACCGTGAAACCTCTTCTGGAATTTCATCATATTCTTCTTCTTCGGCCACATACGCAGGATATTCAAAGTTGGGAGAGGGTGCAGGGTCATTGTATTCAACAAGTTTTTTAATTAATCTGCACATATGATTTATGATTGCTTTTAGAAACTGACACATATAACAAGTGATTATGAAAATTTATTTACAGTTATTATTTATTTTGAAAGGTTTTTTTTTCTGATTTCCATTTTCCAAGAAAAATAAGAAAATAAAGACACAACTTGGGAATCATAGATAACTTTTATTATTGATTTTAAGGATCAAAGAAACAAATATGCCCATACAATATCAACTTTCACCTTAGGCAGAGTGAAAGATTTTTAAAAAGGTTAACAAAAAACAAATTACTCTGAGACATGAATGCAAGAGAGAACATCAATTGTGATCCAATTTTGGAATCTAACTCCATGCGTCACGTAGTTCGGCATCTCTTGCTCTGCTTCATCTTCCATAATAGCATTGATCCTAGGAATAGTTGGATGAAGATAACCCCCGTTATGAAAGATATATTGATATTTGCCCAAAGCAGACTTCGGCTTCATGTTCTTACCTTTATCATTCTTCACAGAGAATCCTAAACCAGCTTTATTCTTATTCACAGGTGGGTCCATAATCTAGCCCATACTTTACTAGGGCCATTACGCACTACCTGTTGAGCATCCTTAAACGAAGCTATAGAATTCTCATTTTCCTTATATTATCAATGGATAAAGCTTGGAACTGAGTTCCAACAGCAGCTTCATTCGCTTCCACAACACTGAAAGAGGATAAATGAGATATTAACAAAGCATGTTATCCATTTATGATGACCACCTTTCCTTCACGCACAAACTTCCGCTTCTGGTGAAAAGTTGAAGTGACAGCCTCTACCTCATGTATCCACGGTTGTTCCAGTAAACAGCTGTAAGCGGGCACAATATCAATAACCTGGAAAGTAATCTAAAATAAGTGCAGGCCTATATGAATATGAAAATCTACTTCCCCAATGACAGACTTCCTTGATCCATCGAAAGCTTTCACAATTATGTCACTTGGGCGCATGGGAGTTCCTTGGTACTTCAGCTTCATAAGCGTGCTCCTCGGTATGAAATTTAAAGCGGAACCATTGTCAATAAGCACATTTGACAGCAAATCATTCTAGCAGTTCATGGAGATATGGAGATCCAAGTTATGAGTCTTTCCTTCATCAGGCAATTCATCATCACTAAAACTCAGGTTATTACAGGATGTAATATTCCCTACCACACTACTGAATTGGTTCAAAGGCATATCACTTTCCATGAAAGCTTGATCCAATACTCTCATCAAATATTCCCTGTGGGCAGAAGAGTTTATTAGTAAGGCTAGAATAGATATCTTTGATGGAGTCTGCAACAATTGATCTACGATCCTGTTGTCGCTCATTTTGATAATATTCAATATATCATCCGCATATTTTTCCAGAGTAGGACCACTAGATTCCCTTACTGCTTTCTTGGGTTCAGTATTTTTAACAACCTTTTTATCAGCATTAACACTCCCTCGAATGACAGGTGCGAAAACACGGCCACTACGGGTCACTCGATTGGCTTTAGCAATATACTTGACATCAAACAAAGTTTGGATGGGGACTTCCACACCATCCTCCAATATTGTAGCATTGTAATTGTATGGCACGACTTTGTCTGATTCGTAAGGAACAAGACTTGGTAAGCAAATCACCACTAGAGCAACAACTGGTTCGCTATGGTACTCAATCTCTATAGGGGCGGGAAAACCAAAACAAGGCACAATAACATTCACCCCCTCTTAAGAATACTTAGACATCACATAATCTTTGTTGGAGAACATATCTTCATCTGAGGAAAATAATTCATCTGCAGAAGCATACTCATCATCCGACACAATCTCGGCCGAGCAATCTCCAATCAGATTAATCCCATTGTAATCATCTATATTGCCTGAAACTTTGATAGTACCATTATCTAATAAAAAATGAATACCCCTTCTCACTATGGAACAACCACGTGAGTCTCTGCAGCAAATCGGGCAAGACCCATATTGGTGTTCTTTTTTACCATCGATGTGACAAAAGGTAGCATGAAACTGCACCAAATCATCATTCATATGATTCACGTCAAAAATCCAAAATTCTCCAGGACATTCAAAGACAATATTAACATCTTCTTCGTACTCTTCCCTAGGCCTGATTATATGAATGAGGCCTTCGTCCATAATTTCTTGAAGATCACCTTTTATCTTATCACATCCCTGGATATCGGTACTGCAAATATCATAACCAGCATGGTCTTGCGTATAGTAACTAAACTCACAGAGGTCAGCGTGCATCTTTACCAAATATCCTCTAACCAAGTTGATATCAAAAATTTGGAAGTCGCCTGGTCAACCAGCAACCATGTTTACAGCATTTTCTCCTCCATGCTTTGGCAAAGGATTATCTTTCACGTTAGGGCCAACATATTTAAAGGATAAAAGGCCAGATGTCACCATCTTTTATACTTTAGATTTCAAAGGATGACAGTTCTTAATATTGTGCCCTGGTGCTCCCTGATGAAAAGCACATGTCTGTTTTGCCTTATAATACCAAGGTTAAGGTGATGGTATAGCAGGGGGTGGCTTGGTCTGAACCAACTTCTTCTGAATCAAAGTCGAAAGTAACTCTACATAGCTCATTGGAATGGAGTAAAAAGCTTCTCTTTTCTGACTTTTCCCTTGATTCCCTGGAGGAGATGGTCTCTGATAGGAAACTATGGTTGGAGCTACATTGACGATTGGAGTCACAGAAGCAACCTGTTACTGGTACCGTTGATGCCTTCTAGTTGGTCTAATCTTCCTTTCTCCAATAACAACATTTGTTTCACTTTCTTTGTTTCGATAAAACTCGTATGACGACTTCTTCGTCCCTTCATCTTTTGTCAAGTGCTCTTCTCTAACAGCTTCTTCTAGTCTAACACCCATGCTCACCATCTCGGTGAAGTCACTTGGCACACTAGAGACCATCCTTTCATGATAAAATGATCCAAGGGTTTTCAGGAAGACCTTGATCATTTCTTGTTTTCCCATAGGTGGCACCACCTGGGCATCTATCTCGCGCAATCTATATGCATATTCTTTGAACGACTCCTTATCTCTTTGAGCCATTGCCCTCAATTGGTCATGGTCAGGCGCCATGGACATATTATACTTATACTTCTTGATGAAGGCTTCTCCCAGATCATTGAAGGTACAGATACTACTACTCTCCAGACTCATATACCACTTCAGAGAAACACCAATTAAACTATCTTGGAAGAAATGAATGAGCAAACGTTGATCATCAGTATGGGTAGACATTTTCCTGATATAGATCACAAGGTGGTTACGAGGGCAAGAGTTTCCCTTATACCTCTCAAATTCCGATACTTTAAACTCGTTGGCACCTTTACATTGGGCACTGGGTAGAGTTCACTGACATTCTATCTAAACAATTCTTTTCCTCGAAAGGCCTTCATTGAACTGGTCTTGAAAGTCATCCAACCAGTCATAAAAACCAACACTTTCACTTGGTGGAGGAACGGGACGATAAACTTCATCATTAAAAAATAGCATAGCATTCACCGAAGGAGGTGCATCATAGTGGATTTCATTTCTAGTAGCAGGAGTAATATGCACCACAGGAGGTGCATGAGTAGCAGCAGCTTGCACAACTAGAGCAGCTTGAGTGTCAAGATTAAAAACTTTTGGCATAAAGTTTTCAGGCATTCCCCACAGGTAACCCTGAGGCATACGATTATGAGTAACAGTAACTGGGGTAATAGAGACAGGAACTGATGGACCTTTAGAAGCAAATGTTATTTGTTGAGGCTGAGTAAGTGGTGGCTGATTCTGAGCAGCCACCAATGATTCCATCAAAGCAGTCAGATTGTCCATATCGGCCTTCAAAGCAGTAACTTCTTCGTGCAGCTCGCGATTCTCTTATTCAAGATTCTTCATTTTATTCCTGGAATTAGCCCAAGTATTGTATCAGTGAGACAACTTACTGAACAAAGTAGAGAAATTTAGTAAGACACCTGGGTATAAACAGAACTGCAAGAAATATGTACCAGATTGTGCATGATATGCAATGCACATGATTTATTTTATTATTAATATTTCAAGGGACTCAAAGAATTATAGACAATTTTACAAATATTAAAGTACTAACACATTTTGAAATACTAAAAATCTCATTATAATAACTTCAAAATGGATTACAACTTTTAGTACAAGTTTCAACAATCCCAAGTACAAAAGAAGATATAATCTAAAATCCTAAAAAGAAAAGCTCATGAAGATCACTCCGCACACTGACGCTTTCATGTGAGTCTTGCAATCTGAGCCTTCAACTACTTGTTCTCTTCTGCATACCTGTCGGTAACCACTTTCCAATCACCAAAGTCGGGAAGTGAATGACTAAGTCCAAACTTAGCTCTAGAGGAAAATAAATCCTCTTTCTTCTCCATCATCTCTATAACACAACTCTCAAAAGTCTTAATTAAGTCATCCTTCTCCTTCAAGTCTTCTTGGTAGGATATCTCTAAAGTCTGAAACTTATTCTTCCAATCCTCTTTCTCCAGCTGCATCCATACTAAGGTAAGCTGAAGCACTTCAACATCATCTAAAAGGGGAGGAGTGGTCTTCACAAACATATCAGGCATAGGTGCTTCACGGGAATATGGCATTTTCAACTAGATTGCCCTTTCTTGTACCCACCAGAGACAAGGCTCCAAAGAAACAACTCCTCTAGGTCCCAAGTCCTTTCTACTCTTCCTGTGAATATGGCGCCAAGCCTTTGTAATTTCCTCCTTAGCTTTCTTATGATCCTCTCCCTCTTTAAGAAAGAAACCACTCAGATGAATACTATTTGGCTTATCTCTCACCGGATATCCAAGTTGTCGTCGTGCAAGAATAATATTATAGTTAATTCCTCCCTTTGTACCAAGAAGAGGTACATTGGGGAAACTGCCACAACTATCGACAATCTCCACATAATGGTAAGGCTGATGATACCAAACAATATCTGAATGATCGAGGGCCATAATCTTCGGAGTCCACCGCGGTTACTTCCTGACATCCCAGAAAGCATCGGATCAGGGTAAGTGAGAAATAAACCACTGATACAACAAAGGCGTGCAGCAAATGATCATCCCTCTATGATAAGAATCCCGAAGATGAATAGAGTAATAAGCATCTCCTAATAATGTAGGAACTGGATTCCCTATCAAAATATTTCTTGATGGCATTAATATACACAAATTTGTCGATGTTCGGAAATAAGAACAACCCATAAGCAAGTAGAGCAAAGATGGCCTCAAAAGCAATTGTACTCTTCATCCTAGCAAAGTAGCGAGCTTTCTCTAATAAAAACTAAGCGGGTAATCCTATAATTCCTCCTTTGGTAGTCATGTTAGTATCAATCTCAAACTTCCCCAAATGAACCATAGCAGCAATCTCTTGAGATTTTGGCTCCCCCTCCAAACAGGTGAAAGGAACACGATCGATAACAGGTAAACCCAATAGATAAGAATACTCCTCTAATATGGGCATCAAATGATAATCATGGAAACTGAAACATCGATACATCGGATCATAGGAATGGACCAAAGTCGAGATAATACCCTCCTTCATCAATCTCGGGAACTCTCAATCTATAGAACTCTCAATCTCACAAATTAGACTCATCAAATCATCTATCTTAGGTTTCTTGAAACTGTACTTCCGCGTCATTCTTTTTCCATAATCCATGGTTAAAATTACATGAGATATTCGCAAAAAGTCAACTTTAAGTCCCTTGAACCAAAATGTCTTAAAAGATGCTCATGGGTGCATGAATGAATGATGCAACAATCACACACAGGATCACAAACATGACGGGTTCATAGGTTTGACGTCACGAGCATGAGGTCAAAGTTACTACCCACAAGGTATGGTCTAATAGTTTACCACCTGTTGAACAAGGTTCTAAGAGGTTCCCAGAGTCTACATCCTTCCTTCGGATATTACCAATATCCCGATTGACTCGGTAATTAGTAATATTCTCAAGAAAAACTCATCTGAGTGTAGTATCGTGTGACAACCACTTCCAGATTACTCCGTCATAGTTTCTGCGCTACACCTAAAAGGCTAAGATGGGTTAAAGGTTCTATGGTCCTCAATTTCAGCAGGCTCCCAAGTCGAAAGCAGCACATCTTCCCGATTACTCGGTAATTGACACTATAATCAAAGGGGACTCTACTTAGTGTGGGATATCATGCCTCCTTTTTTCGGATTACTCCCTCAAAGGTAACATGACTATACCGCCCGTCCTATCTTAAGTTTTCCTAAGTTTGGGTAGAGGACTTATGAGAAATCACCAAGCACCCTGAAAACCAGGAAAATTCAGACAAACATATATAAAACACAAAATATACAACAAATAATAGCACATACATAGATAAACAAAGATAAGCTTAACCCACTTAGGGATGGACCAGCATTTGGTCAATCTTTCCCCAATGAAGTCGCTATTTTATCTGTAACGGTACAAATGTTAAGACTAAGCCATTGGATTGACTTGACTCGCACATATAAAATAAAAATCGCCACCGCACTTTATTGTTTCCAAAGGAATAGGAAAAGAGAGAATAACCCAAAAAGGGGGAGAGAATCTAAGTTAGGGGGTTGCTTATGCAAAGGGAAGGTATTAGCACCCTAAACATCTAAGGTACTCTACAGGAACCTTTTTGAAAATTTGTGTATTTTGGCTATAACTATTGTATAAAAATAGATTATGGGGGATGAGAAAAGAAATATTTTTAACAATTTTTGTACCCGCCGTGGTTGCGATCCTTTAGTGCCTACTATGATACGGTGGCAGAATCGACTGCTTGAAATGCTGGTTTGCATTTTGCGTTTTCAGAATGTCACGGTAAGCAAGAGTCTCCACCGACTTTTATTTCATCCAATCGGAAAGGAAAAAAGTACATAAAAATCCTTTTTCGAGATATTTCTGAGTACGGGGGGTAGATTATAGAAAGGGAAGGTGTTAGCACCCTTTCTATCCATGGTTTTACATGGGCTCTTAGGTACTTGCTCATCTTTTAAAATTGCTTGTGTGTGTGCTTGTTTTGAAAAAATTTGACTTCGTGATAACCCTTGTATCAGTCCTCAAAGGTGTGACGAAGTGGTTTTTGAAAATTGTTTTGAAAATGTGTAAGTGTGAAGAGTTTGATTTGAGCAAGTACCTACTAGCATCTACCTACTCGAAAAAAGATCGTTTCTATTCTCGTTCTTTAGACAATGCTATCCTATTATCGAGAAATAGGTAGCACCGTCGTTGGAGTTGTAAGGGTCAATTTGAAAGGGACGTACGATCACTAAAGCAATGTTAGGACACCTTAGTAATAACCCTAAAGTCTTGAGATCATATTCGAGGCAACATTTCTGAGGCAACATTTCTGAGGCAACATTCGAATGGGACATTTGATCTTTGCTAGACAGGAGGGCAACCACTAAGACACCCCATACTTAATGATCATTTACCGAAGGCAACCGAAGTGAGAGTATATCCTAAGAGTGATATGTGCGAGTGATCTGTTTTCAATTATTTAGTCTTTTCACATTAGGGTTTTCTAACTGGATTAATTTGTCATGCATTCTTGTCATACAATCCTATTAGCATTCCTTTAAACAGTCAAATATTTGCGAGAATTAAAATGCGAGAAAGTAAATCTATGCTATTACAAGGCTTCAGGGAGGGGATTAATTACATAGCCAAAAACCCAGAAAAAAGCGATAAATAAAAAAACCCTAGATTAAACTATTATAAACCATGAACAATTACAACAATATTGGCAAAAATAAATAACACGCGTGCGATGAATTAAATACGAGACAACTAGGGTTTTGACCCTTGCTTAAACCTAATTGTGATTAATCAAAAATGTTTTTGTTATGTTAAGAAAATAAAGAAAACATTAAATTAAAAGAAAATCCTAATTCTAGTTGATTTTAAATTTAAAAAAAAATTCATTTAATCTAAAACCTATTTTGTATTTTTATTCATTTGAAAAAAAGAGCAAAATAAAATTAAATCAAAGGTTTTAACCTAATTTCTATTTTGATTTTATTTATGAAAGCAAACTACAATTTCCTAAATAAAACTAAATTAATTAATTTTGACAAATAAAAAAAACTAATCCTAATTTTGTGAATTATTGATTTTATGGTTTTTTGTGAAAAATAAATTAATTTGTAAATTAAAGAAAATAAAAATAAATATTGAAAGATTTAAGTAAATTAAAAAGAAAAAGGAAGGAATAATGGGCCTGTATTAGCAATTATGGGGGGTGTTATATGAATTGTTGGGCCCAAATGGCTAAGGCCTGCTTGACTTCGCCCAATCCAATATGCACGTTGACTGGGGGCGCATGGTAGTCCTCCAAAGGAAAGGCGTTGGATGGCCAAATCCTGATGGTACATTGTGAGCTCCTTGGTTTGTAACGCGTTGGATTATATGTTGAAGAAAAATATGAATAAAAGTTGGGACCTGGGGATCGAACCCAGGTCCTTAGGCACTCTTCCTCTGCACGCTTGCCAACTGAGCTATCTGATTTATTTGTATATACAATAAAAAACAATTATTATATAATGAAAACAAAATGCTGAAAGCCAAAACGCGTGAAATTCAAATCACCCAACCAGGGGGTGCCACGCATCCATCTTCTTCCTCCCAACCGTCGTTTTAGGTAACAACACTTTTACCTACGGTTGCCTTGTTGTAGCTACAAGCATGTTCATCACAAAAACTCTCTACAAGCAATATAAATGGAATTCAAAGGTGCCAATCGACTCGTCTCATCCTCACGAGTGTCATGGCACCAAAATCCAAACCCAATTTTGCCTATACTACAAAGCCCTAAACAAGAACGTAAAACCCTAGCTATGGCAATATCCTGTACATGCGTTAGAAATGCAATTAAATGGTACCAATAGTTTGCAAACTCAATGATGAACACGAATATATAATCAAAACATACATAGGATGAGTAAATCAATGAAATCGAATTTGAGTTTGGAAGCAAATTGTGATACCTGTAACTTACAATTCCAGGCATGAAAAGGCTTGCAATTGATTGGGATATGTTTCTAGGGTATCCAGCAATCTGTTGGAAATGTGAGAATGGCACGAATTGGCCTCTAGTATGGAAATTGGATCACCACTTTTTCTTGAATTTTTTGAGTTTTGTTCTAGCTTTGTACGACTGCTCCAACCTCTCTCATGTCTTGGATTGCTTCTGTATATGTACTACAACATGTTAGGTCAACAAAAACAAAATCAATCTTGCCCATTGTGAATATTTGATTTGATCTTTCATGGCATATGATTTCTTTCCAAACTTGCTTCAATTCAATCTTTTTCCACCCAAACTAGCCTTGCACGAATTGATTCTCAATTGATAGCATATAGGATCTTCCTTCAATGAAAAAATCATCCCTAAAACACAATATATGATTTATTTAGATTTATTTGATTTTATTTGAATTTTAAGTGAATAAATATCAAAACAAATTAAATAAATAAATGAATAAAGCATGGATGGTCCCATAGGTCGTGGACTATGTTAGGAATGAAATGCAAGCATAAAAAGTTGGGGCCATTTAGCAAAAAATACAAATTTGAGCATATTTATCTTTTGGCAATTTTGCAAAAAAGGTCAACTTGGCCAATGCATAACTCTCTCAATTTTGAGCATAGAGAGGTGTTATTGGACTTTTAGAAATATTAGGATGTCCTCTAAGCAACCCTTTTGGTCTCATCTCAATTGAGTCTTCCATGTTCATGTATGAAGCTTTGACCCAAAAGGTGTTTTTGTTGACTTTTCAAAATGACCTATAATGTCAAAATTCATATCTTTTTGTGAATGCATATTTTGAACTTGGGAGATGAATTTTAATTGTAGTTAATTGCATCCTCTTCAAAATGAGCTTGGGATGGGTCATTTCTGATAAAGTATGAGAAAGTTATGCTTGGTCAAAGTTGAGTTGACTTTTCCTGCAAAACCCTAATTTAGCAACTTTTGGGTTTTGATGAATTGTGAGCAATCCTTGATGAATCATGATCAGCCCTTGATAAAATGATGAACAATACTTCAAAATGAGGATGTTGACCAAAAATATTGAAGTTTGACTGTATGTAAGCCACAGTTGACTTTTGACCTAGCACAATCGATTTTCAGGCCTTCGAGCCATTGACTGAGCAAACTTCTTCTGCGAGGCTTGAAACTTGACATGGGTGATCTTGAGAACATATTAGGACAAATGGTGAGCATTTGGGATCCTTTAGACTCAAGCATCTTGATGAAAAATGAAACCTTAATTTGAGGTAGACTGCCTTAGGAGAGAGTTTGTATGGTCAACTCTTGGACTTCCTTGAGCAATTTGAGGACCTCACTTGACATGTATTGAGAAATATGGGAGGCCAAATTTTGGGGTACAACAGCTGCCCCTGTTCAATGTTCTTAAACTTGAAGATGTAGATTGGCCCGTCTGCTTTTCGTGATCTGAAGGTGGAAGATGATTGAACACTAGAGTGCCCAGAAATTTGCACTCGCATGAAGTGATATTTGATTTGTGATATCGGGAATGGGCTTATAGATTCAATTTGGTAGTTGCTAGAGAATTGTCAGGGATGGGCTTAAAGATGCCATTCTAAGAGGTGTCGATCGCATAAGGGATTCCTTTGCGAGAACCCGTATACCTGTTGTTAAGGAGGACTTCGCTGGGGAATGCTGGTCTCTGTCTTGAGAGAAATAGAGTTTTAGGAGCTTCAGTTGTCCGTTACTCTATTGGGGAATAATTCCGGTTTTGGAAGCGGAAGTGAACTGTGTGTTTGGTCGGGGTATATGTTGCACCGCGACTTATTGGGGAAATGCGAAACCAAACGTGTTTGATCGGGTCCCAGTTTTACAGTATTACATCGGTTGGGACTCTCCACCGATGTAATAGACAAACACGTGTTAAAAAAAAGCAAACTATTAAATCGGTGGGAGTTTCCACCGATGTAATAGCCTAACACGTATTAAAAAAAAAAAAAGCAAACTATTAAATCGGTGGGAGTTTCCACCGATGTAATAGCCCAACCCCTTATATCGGTGGGGGTTTCCACCGATGTAAAAAAGTATAAACACTATTTTCTTTTATTCGCGAAAACTGTACATTTTTCATTATCGACCCATTCCGACCCATTTTTCCACGACGCTGCCAACACCGTCGCTGCCTACACCGTCGCCGCCAACACCACTTCCGCGACGCATACCGCCTCCAACACCCAACACCGTCACGGGCTCACCGATTCCGCCCGATTCCTCGCCGTTTCAACGGCTCACCGTCGCCGTCTGTTACATCGCCGTTTCAACTGCTTCCTCGTCGCCGATTCATCGTGGGTTTCAACTGTAAGTGAGTTTTCCGTTATCCTTGTAACTGTTTGATGCATTGGTTTGTTTACTGCAGCTATTACGTGGTTTGTTTTCAACTGTTACTGAGTTTTCCGTTATATAACGTGGTTCGTTTACTGCAGCTATAAAATGAGGCTTCTTTGATAGTATAATATGTTAGTGTTTGTATTGCATTGAATACTTACGCTGTATAAAGTAAGGTGTATTAAGCAATTTACTTACCTTGCTCAAACCAGGAATGGTTGCTGAAAGTGCGATGAATCTTTCCGTCAACTCTTGTCTCTGTTTTCTCTCTGCTATTATATGATCATTGCACTGAGAACTGCTTCTACTTCTCTTGACTACTTTTTCTTCATTTCTTTTCATCATTTCACTCTTTTCACCACTTTCACGCCTCCTTTTATTCTTAGAATCACGTTTAGCATCCAAATTAACACATGATGGTTGAGGTGTAGCAGGTATCACAGTTGAGTTATCAAAAGACAAAATGAATGTCTTTGGTAAATAACATCGACCAGAAACATTTTTCGATTGTTCTTGTTTTTTTTGTTCAGACAGTACTATTGTTGAACCAGAACTGTTATTAACAACCTCTACGCCGTCGTTAATGTCAACGATATCTGATTTATTTTCAGTTTCAGTATAGATTAAACTTTGTGGTGTTTCTAACAGAATATCTCTAAGAAAATCATCACCATCAATGTTAATGGTGTCCAAGTCCAAGTTGTCTATCAAGTAATCATCACCACAATCCAATTCTTGCATGAGTTAAATTATTTTTCATCAAAAAAGCGTGACAAATAAATGAATTCATTATTCTTTCTGTGATATGAATAATAATAACTTTACCATGTGAAGATTGAAATTTTCCCATGAATCTTCCATTGGAAAACAGAACTGATCTAGCTTGAATAAAGTTTTGTGTTTGTGTTGTGACTTGTGATATTTTGATTTCCCAAAGAAGAATTATAATGATGATATATAATGATAGAATAATGATTAAGGAGTATAGTATTATAATAAGTGTAGGGACAAGATATTACTCGTTTTTCATGCAACTTTAATTTCAGCCGTTGGATCATTGAGTTTGGTTTGAAACAATGCTGAAAAGGGACCATCCCATGTGTCTGGGAAATGAGAGGCATGTATATGAATCCCATAGGGGGGAAAGGCTGAGCTAAACAAGCTTTATTCTCACTAAATTATTATATTGCTTTTTCTCTTTTGACAATATATTATATCACTTTGTTAACTTTTGGAACCTACTATCTATTTTTTGGCAAAAATACAAGCAATGGAGAATCAATTTTTATAGATCAAATCAACTTTTTATTTTACTGTGATGTGAAATAAGGAAGATCAAAGTCTAAGAAAAATTATATAGAGATTATTCGAGAAGTTGTAGTTATTTAATTTTTATGAAATTGTGTTTTATATTATTTAATTTTGATTTTGATAACATATATATTTTATGCGACTTTTCTGTTTCCACACACACGTACAGGAGACATTGGCAATTAATAGTCATGTGTCCAAGAGACAATTTAGTTGTCGTATTTTGTTCACTTCATCGGGAAATTGACCAGAACACGAGAAAATTATTACAAAGTAAGTTTATCTTTCATGTGACTTTCATTGACAACTAATAGTTATGTGATTTTTCATTGGCGAGTATATTTAGTTATGTGATGTTTATATCTTTTTGTATTAGTTCTTTTGGGATTCATCAAATGGCAAATGGAAATAGAAAAAAGGCTACATGGCTTCATCCCAATGTAAGTGTGATGTAAATTGTAATTCTATAGTTAAATATATACGATAAATATTCACTAATTATGTCATTCAATTGTAGACAAGGCAACAACATAACTCTAATGATTGTGGATACTATGTGATGAAAAATATGTTGGATATTGTCTCTGCTAATATAACCGAGAATTGGATGCAGGTACTAAAAATAACTTTACTTTGTTCTTTACTTTTTGTTTTTCGACTTAATATGAATTTTTTAAAAATAACTCTATATTGTTATATTTATGTATTATAGGTATTTGATGACCCAACAGAATTAACACCAGATGATTTGTATGATTTGCGACTTCGTTAGGCAAAATGTTTCTTTGACTTACATGGAACTTAAGTTTAGCTTGGTGAGTTTTATAGAATTGTATAAGTTGTGGTTTTTGCACAATACATGTGGTTTTTGCTCATGTGTTGAGTTTCTTGATTTTTTTGCTGATGTTAATTGTTATTATTTATTGTCAGGCAATATGATTTTGGTGTTGTCTACCGAAGATTTTATATTGGTAATTCAAGTTTGGAAACTTAGAAATAGTTGAATATTTTAGTATATGTATATTTTGTGAATATTATGTAATTGTAAGTTTTGAAAAAGACTTATAAATAGTTGAATATTGTTTTATATTTTGTGAAGAATTTGTAATTGTAACTTTGTATGTTGTAATACAATACAAGTTTGCAATACAATTGTTCAATTTGTAAGTTTGTTGTGAAAAATATGAAAACATCGTCCTAAATGTGATATATGTGATGTTGGAAAGCTATGAAATCTATATAGCGACATAAATATAGTTTGTTTGATATTGGAAAAATATGAAAAAATGGGTACAAATTATATTTGTATAGGGAAACCCAGAAAATAAATAATCTATTCCAAAAAAATTTCATACATTTTACATCGGTTATTAGTAAAACTGATGTAAAAACTTTCAAAAAGGGACTTTTTACATCGGTTGGAGATAATATCCGATGTAAAAAGTCGCGTCCTGGGGACTTTTTACATCGGGTATTACTTCCAACCGATGTAAAAAACTGGATCAATTTTTTAAAAAAATGTGCATAATAATTGTTTTTTACATCGATTCATATATTATAACCGATATAAAAAAGGTACTTTTTACATCGGGTATTACTTCCAACCAATGTAAAAAACTGGATCAATTTTTTAAAAAATGTGCATAATAACAGGTTATTACATCGGTTCTGATATTATAACCGATGTAAAAAAGGGACTTTTTACATCGGTCCCAGAACCGATGTAAAAAGTCCCTGATTTACTATATCACCTGACTTTACATCGGACCCAAAACATGTAAAAAGTCAATTTTACCCGATGTAAAAAGTCATTTCTGCACTAGTTGAGTTGACTTTTCCTGTAAAACCCTAATTTAGCAACTTTTGGGTTTTGATGAATTGTGAGCAATCCTTGATGAATCATGATCAGCCCTTGATAAAATGATGAAAAATACTTCAAAATGAGGATGTTGACCAAAAATATTGAAGTTTGACTGTATGTAAGCCACAGTTGACTTTTGACCTAGCACAATCGATTTTCAGGCCTTCGAGCCATTGAGTGAGCAAACTTCTTCTGCGAGGCTTGAAACTTGACATGGGTGATCTTGAGAACATATTAGGACAAATGGTGAGCATTTGGGATCCTTTGGACTCAAGCATCTTGATGAAAAATGAAACCTTAATTTGAGGTAGACTGCCTTAGGAGAGAGTTTGTATGGTCAACTCTTGGACTTCCTTGAGCAATTTGAGGACCTCACTTGACATGTACTGAGAAATATGGGAGGGAAAATTTTGGGGTACAACAGCTGCCCCTGTTCAATGTTCTTAAACTTGAAGATGTAGATTGGCCCGTCTGCCTTTCGTGATCTGAAGGTGGAAGATGATTGAACACTAGAGTGCCCAGAAATTTGCACTCGCATGAAGTGATATTTGATTTGTGATATCGGGAATGGGCTTATAGATTCCATTTGGTAGTTGCTAGAGAATTGTTAGGGATGGGCTTAAAGATGCCATTCGAAGAGGTGTCGATCGCATAAGGGATTCCTTTGCGAGAACCCGTATACCTGTTGTTAAGGAGGACTTCGCTGGGGAATGTTGGTCTCTGTCTTGAGAGAAATAGAGTTTTAGGAGCTTCAGTTGTCCGTTACTCTATTGGGGAATAATTCCGGTTTGGGAAGCGGAAGTGAACTGTGTGTTTGGTCGGGGTATATGCTGCACCGCGACTTATTGGGGAAATGCGAAACAAACGTGTTTGATCGGGTCCCAGTTTTACAGTGTTGTGGACTGTTGTCTGGGGATAAGAGAGGAAGAACCCGAATAGTAAGGTTATGAGAAGGAACCTGGGTAGTAAGGTTATGAGAAGGAACCTGGATAGTAGGGTTACTTCTATATGAAAGTCGGGATAGTAGGGATGTGATAAGGAACCTGGATAGTACAATTACTTTGATATGAAAGCCGGGATAGTAGGGCTGTGAGAAGGAACCTGGATAGTAGGGTTACTTTGATATGAAAGTAGGGATAGTAGGGTTGTGAGAAGGAACCTAGATAGTAGGGTTACTTCGATATGAAAGTCGGGATAGTAGGGCTGTGAGAAGGAACCTGGATAGTAGGGTTACTTCGATATAAAAGTCGGGATAGTAGGGCTGTGAGAAGGAACTTGGATAGTAGGGTTACTTCGATATGAAAGCTGGGATAGTAGGGTTGTGAGAAGGAACCTGGATAGTAGGGTTACTTCGATATAAAAGTCGGGATAGTAGGGCTGCTTCGGAGTGAGTTTGGGTAAAACTGCAGAGGGAACTTGGGTAAGGTTGCTTTTGTCGCACCGATAATTACTCTATTTAGATTCGAGTGTTGATCGTGGAAATAAGATATTCTATATATACATCTAAAAAACATTTTAGAACAAAGCGACCCATAGGATCCAGCTCAAAACAAAAAAAAAACTAAGCTGCAAATCCGCAATTAGAATCAAATGAGAAACATGCTCTTGTAGCTTTTTATTTCTCCAACATCTATAATCTATTCTATCTATTATATTCCTTTCTATACCACTATGATCCTTCATATCATTCTTATTTTCTCTATAACACTTTGGTTCCTAAAGGTCCAACACCCATAAATTATCTCCATAAACGCAGTCTTCAGAATTCTGGTGTACCAATTTTTCCCTCTGCTCTCTTCAATCATCCATTCCATCTCCTTATCCCAATGTTGAGGTTTGTGAGAGTTCTGAATCCACTGCAGCACTTTCACCCAAATATTGCACATAACTTGGCAATCAATATGAATAATCACATCACTTGATTAGGGGTTAAGATCAACATTGAAACATCTAAATCTATAACATAAATTACATAATTTCAAATAACTCAAACACAAACAAGCTAATGCATAAGGGAACAAAATCATAAAATTCATCATTTGAGTAATGATATTTACAATCCATATCTTGTCAAGTTCAATGACTCTAGTTTTGGGTAATTGTCTGCAACAAATTGTACACCTCAGTCTAAAATATTCTGCAATTATCATATCAAACCACTTATTTCAAAAGACACAAGTACCAAATTTTAAAAAACACTATTATTTTCTAACAAAATGATTCAGAAAACTAGTGTCTACAACATACTTCATAGTCAAACACTTATATTCAATAGTAATATAATATAAAATCAAACTCCAAGGTATCATCATGTACCTTACAGTCACTTATATTCAAATCAATAACATTGTTATAAAAACTCGCCTTAATGAGATGAAAATGATAAATAAGATGGTGGAAAGTTGAGTTGGACGGATGGGGGGTGTTGGCCATACGGAGGGAGTTAGATGAAGGGAGTTGAACGGACGGCGACAAACGACGAAGGAGACATGTCCGTTGTGGTGTTGGACAGAGGGAGTTGAGCGGACGGATGAAGACGACGTTGCATGGCGCATCTGTTAGGGTGGTCAGACGAAGGGAGTTCGACGAAAGGAAGAGTTGAACGAAAGAGTTTATTGAAAATGAATGGGTTTGGTACAGAATATTAGGGTTTTGTGAAATAAGAAGACCATTTTACATCGGTTGGTCAATTGGGCCGATGTAATGGCCAGTATGTTACATCGATTGGGCCTATAATCCGATGTAACGTCCAACTTTTCATTTTATAACAAAATTCATCTTATTTACAAAACTGTCACTGTGTTTTTATTTTTTTCACTGGACTTTTCACATCGGGGAAAATCTAGGTCCGATGTGAAATCCTTTATTACAAAATTTCTTTTTATTTACCAAACTGCCGTCGTGTTATATTTTTCACTAATTCAAATATTTTTCATATCATTGGAAATAAAGGTCTGATGTAAAATCTTTTGACAAATATTTTCACATCATACATTTTTATACCTGATGTAAAGACTTTTTCTCAAATGTCATATTTTTAATAGTGAAGGTATTAACTAAGTAATAAAAATTTTGGTCTTTAAAACTACAAATAATAAAAATTAAATCTCCTCAAAAACAATGATGAAAGGTATTAATGTTGATTAACAAATTAATTAAACACTCTTGTGGTGTTAGTTCAGTAAACAAGAGCTTATGTTTATAACCATAAGATACTTAGTTTGAATTTCTTTTACATTTTAATTTAATAAAAAAATTATTTTGCATAATTCTTTTTAATCAATTAAATAAAATTACTTTTACTGTTGATTTACTTTTGAAAGGATATTTCCTTGGCATTCATGTCTTTATGCTTTAGGGATGTTGTACTATTTGTCCACACTATACCTTCCTTCTTCCCCCTTTCACTTATCACTATCTCCTTTTTATGCATGCCTGCTTAGTCTTTAAGTTGTGTGGTGTATATATAATTTCAACAACTATAGCTTATCAACAAAAAAAATCTTCAACAACTATAGCTTATCAACAAAAAAAATCTTCAACAACTATAGCTTATCAACAAAAAAAATCTTCAACAACTATAACACATATTCCTATCTTTCCCCTTCACTCTCCAGTTTCCATTTGAATCTCAGTATACTTCTATATCTTAGGTTTGTTGGGCCACAAAATTACAACAAAAATCAGTCTTTACATTACTTTATTAATTATTAATTTCATTTTTTATAATAATTCTTAGAAGTGAAAACTACATGCTAGCTGCTGACTAAACATAAATTTTTTTTATATTTGTGTAGGCAAGTGAAGGACCATATATTGAAGTCCTTTTACGTGTATTTCCAGGTACGGTGCTTTAACATTTTCCATGCAGTGGTTATTAAACTTTAACATTATTTTTAGCCAAAAGGTAGAAGATAAGAAAGATTTCACACTAATTTGAGCTACTAATCACTACATAATGACACTAAAATTTCTCTCTAATATTTTTCTCTGTTTTCTTTATTTCGCCATAAAGTTTTTCACTATGCTTTCTCTAATTTGAGCTACTAATCACTACTTAATGGCACAAAAAAATTATATGAAATTTTTAGAGTGAGAATATGGGACATCCACTAAAAATGAATCATTGATGGTCCTTGAGTACTTTGTCACCAAGCTCCTTTAATATCCAACACGTTTTTCTTATGTTCTTTCAAATTCAAATTTAAAAAAAAATTATTATTAAAGATTAATTTATATTACTTTTTATCAAACTTAATACCACTGTTTTAAATTTATTTTTAATTAAACTTTTTATATTTTCCTATAGAAAGTTTTGTTTACATAATTAATCGAATTTAATATGTTTCATCAAATTTGTGACTTATTTACATGACTTATTTTAAGCTCTCACTCAAAAAAAATTTATCAATTATTCAAAGGTTTACGTCTAAATTAACAACTATTTACTCACAAACTTATTTTTGGGTTTGAGCTCAATCTTTTTTAAAATATACATTCAAGTCATTATCACTAACTTGATATCTGATAGACTAATCGGAAACATACATAATTGTAGATAATACAATTTTCTAAAAAATGGATTCAACCATGAGCATCGTTAAAAGTCGATCCATTTCGAAGCCACCATATTTTGATGGTAAAAATTGCACTGAATGGAAGAAGAGTATGATGATATTTATGAAATCAAATGACTTCAATGTTTGGCTTGTGACTAAGAATGGGCAAAAAATTCCAAAAAAAGTAATAAATGGTGAAGAAATTGAGAAATCTGAAGATGAATTAGATGATAAAGATATGAAGATGATGGAACAAGAAGCAAAAGCCAAACATATTTTATGTTGTGCTTTAAATCCAGATGATCTTTTAAGAGTTTCAAGTTTCCATACAGCTAAGGAAATGTGGGATGAGCTTGACAAGTTAAGGTTTCATACATTTCATTTTGTTGGTTAATATTGATGACTTATTATTACAATATTCTCTAGAACTAAAAATCACAAAATATATACTTTGTTTGACAGGGAAGTTTCAACACCTAATGTCGATTCTATAACTGTAGTATCACAAGAAGAAACGCCTGCATTAGCAACAGAACTCAACTATCCTAACTTTGAATTTTTGGAAGAACCAAGTATGGTTCTCTCTCTCAAAATATTATGTACTTATAAAAGATACTAAGAAAGTAGTGATCAATATTAAATATTGCATTGACTAAAAATAAACAATTTTCTTTTTATAAAAACTAAAATAGATATTTTAAAATCATGGCACCGCAAGAGCTGCATCATGCCACAAGTGTTTATGTATTGCTTACAAAAATGATTATTTTACCGAACTTTATATTTATATCATAGGGTTGAGACACATTTTAAAACGAATAAGAGATATTTAAATTGATCAAAAGTTGATATTGAGATAGGTGTGAAACTTTAAAAATGAAATAGAAGATATGTGAAGCATATATAAGAGAGATAATAAAATATAATATTTTAAGTTAAATATAAAAAAAATATTATATTGCAACAGTCATAATATTCACAAGTGCATGTATAACTAGAGGCCCACAACTGCAATTTAAAACTATGACCATGATATTATTTTGATCTTTTAATTCCATGTATTATTTTATTTTAGGTAATGATCTAGAGAAAAAGTTTCTCAAACTTTGTATCCCCATTCACAAGTTTGCTTTAGAAGGGAACTGGCCCGCAGCCAAGAGGCTTATAGACAAAGAAAATAAGCTGAAAAATGCTGCCATAACAAATGGGTGGCCTACACTACTGCATACTGCAGCAGGTGCAAACCACATCGAGTTTGTGAAGCAGCTACTGAAAATGCTTGTTGATCCTAAGGACTTGGAATTGCAAGATATCAATGGTAATACTGCTTTCTGTTTTGCTGCTGCAGCTGGAAACATAGAAATTGTTAACTTATTGCTGGAAAGGAACGAGTTGTTACCGATAATAAGAGGTGTAAATGGAAATACTCCTATTCAGTATGCTGCTTTGCAAGGAAGATACAAAATGACATGGCATTTATATGATAAAACCATACGTTGTTTTCAAGAGAAGGATTGGAATTTATTGTTCTTTGCTTGTATCTACACTGGTATCTATGGTAAGTATTAACACCAAAATGGGCAACATTTTGAAATTCATATTCCATGCTAGTAGGAAATGCCGATTTTTCATTTTTTAATTTCAGACTTAGCCTTGAAAATGGTAAGAGATAGGAATGCACTAGCTTTTGCACGCGATGCAAATGAAGAGACAGCTTTACATGTGTTGGCTCAAAGTCAAATACCTTTGGATTCTTGTAGTCATAATCAAAAACATGATGAGAATCCCATCATGATCAATCCTGGTAGATAAATATAGTTCCTTTTTTATTTTATCAATAGTTCTTTTATATTTTTTATTGTATGTTAAGTAACAAAGTTTCTTTTTGCAGACATGAAAAAACACGTGGTTTTCCAATTGGTTAAATTTCTTTGGACCACTATTGTTGCTCGGTACTATCACTCAAAGCTAGAGTTAGGAAAAATCAGAAATGAACCTTCCCAACTAATATTTGATGCTGCAAAAGTTGGAAATTTTGGGTTCTTATCAGAGCTTATTAGTGGTTATCCTAGCTTGATATGGGACGTGGATAGCAAAAACCGAACTATATTACACATAGCTGTTTTGCATCGTCATGCTAGTATCTTCAACCTTGTACATAAAATAGGGCATATAAAGGGTGTCATAGTGACATATGAAGATGAAGAAGGAAACACTTTATTGCACTTGGCTGCAACATTAGCACCACAAAGTCAACTTGAATTGGTTTCTGGAGCTGCTTTTCAAATGTGCCTAGAATTATTATGGTTTGAGGTACGATTTTTTTATCTCGTGCCATTTAGTTTTCATAAGATATTAGATCAAAATCAAAATGCCTTGTAATCACAATTAATGTTTTATGTACCATTTTCCTATTTTTCTATTTAAAATAAACTCAAACATATTACATTTTCATATGATAGAAAGTAAAAGAGATAATGATACCAGCACAAATAAAGTGGAGAAATTCTAAAGATTTAACTGCGCAAGAGCTATTCTCAAAGGAGCATGAAAAACTAAGAAAAAATGGAGAGCAGTGGATGAAAAAAACTGCTGAGTCTTGTATGCTAATTTCAACTGTCATTGCTACCGGAGTTTTCGCTGCTGCAACTAGTTTACCAGGAGGAACAAATGATGACACTGGAAAACCAAACTATTTGTCTAAAACATCATTTGCGGTGTTTGCATTATCAGATGCATTGGCACTCATCTCATCTTCAACTGCGATATTGATCTTCCTGTCTATTCTTGTCTCACGCTATAGAGAGTATGATTTTTATAAATCATTGCCTTTAAAGTTAATATTTGGATTGATCGCATTATTCATTTCCATAACAAGCATGATGGTAGCATTTAGCAGTGCCTTCTTCATTATATACTACCATGGTTCAAAGTGGGTTCCTAGTTCCATTGCATTGCTTTCTTTTCTCCCAATACTTTTGTACATAGGTTTGCAGTTTTCGTTGTTTTCGGATATTATTTACTCAACCTACTATTGGAGGATGCTTTCTAAGCCAGGTAAAAATATGATTTATGTACTCAAGGAGTAGAGGGTTATTATTATAAGGAAATGGTTTTGTTACAAGACAAGATTGAAAACAAAAAAAAATGAAAGCATCATATTTTTGGTTGGAGTCAATTGTAATTTGAAGCATCTAGTTGATTTTAATTTTGTTGTAGTGGTGAGGGTTTTGGATTTGTTTGATTTTATATTTTGGGTTATGCAACCTTGGATTTGTATTCCTCTTTCTCCCTCTATGAATCATTAGTAACAAACATCAATACTCTCGTTGTAATATGTAAGATAACATTTAAATTGTTCCTTATCTATAACATATTTGTTTGATAATATCACTGTCTAATTTACTGAGAAATGATATTAGTGACAAAAATTGACTCATATAACTAGGTCAATGTAAAAGAGTTAAAGAGTATAGGTACTGATCTGACCTGATCAGAAGGTTTGGACCGTCACGGCTGGCTCCAAGCAGAAAGCTTTTTGAACGAGGAGGGGGGTACCTGCAAGGCACTCCGATGCTAAAGTCAGTGGGAGTACGAGCAGATAATAGAGTTGAGGTTAGAATGATGAATACCTGACCCTCTGGAAACAGAGGGTATTTATAGCCCCCAGCGCTGGGCCAAGGTTCCTTTATTGGGCCGGGCGGATTTGGCCCAATGGAGGAACTGCCAAGTTCTACGTGGGTAGTGGGGACCCGCACGTGGTCCCCTTCCTGGATGTGCTGCGTGAAGTGCGGGCGGACGGAGACGCGGTCTTTCCGGAGTATCGTTGGGGAAACGGTGGACTGAGTCTGCCCTAGCCGGGTAGCTCGAGACCATGTCGAGCTGGGCAGCACGGTCCGGGCTCGACGCCAGGACCTCGAGCTGGACAGCGGGTGTCGAGCTGGACGCCAGGACATGGAGCTGGACGGCGGGGTGTCGAGCACGACTTCACCGCGTGGAGTTGGACATCGGGATGTCGAGGTGGACATCAGGATGTCGGGCATGAATGTGACCCCCTTTGCCCAGTGTGGTCCTTAGTGAGTCCCTTTGGACTGGGCCTTAGTAATGCTTTTGGGCCTGTCGGGCCCAGTCCAGAACAGGAGCCCCCCAAGTCGTGGTTCCTTTGCGAGGAGCCATGACTTGAAACCAAGTTGTTCCGTCGTTGAGGTCTCGTGCCCGGGATGGAGGTGTGGGCCCTCGAGGGGCCTCCTCGTGTCGTGCTCGGAGACGTCTTCGGTGGTGGATGCGTGGAGGATCCGTACCGGGTGCGTCGGTCGAGCACACGAGGCATCTTTCGGGAGCTGTGCCGCCACCCTAGGGGGGTAGGGCCATCATTGCGTTGGGAGCAGCGCGTCGAAGGAGATGGAGTCCGTGGTTGCCCGAGGTGACGTTTGGTATTCCACGTCATCACTATAAATAGGAACCTTGGGCCCCATAATACGTTTTCCGTTCTCCGTGCTCTCTCTGTTGCCGCTCTCAACACTTTCTCCAGTTGCGACTTCCCGTCTCATATTCTTCCATTTCTTAGCCAAATCCCACACTTTGATCCAAGAATGTGATCTACTTTCTTCATTTTTCCGTTTAGAATGCATGATTCCTGGAATTTGTAGATGTTTTAGGACCGTGCGCGTGGGATTAGCCCGGTAAACTCGTGTGTTGCCCGACATATTCATGTCTAGGACCGGCAAACGCATGTTTGTGGCCGACATATTCATAGTTTTAGGTGAAAAACTCCAGAGCTGCCCGGGGTCCTCATGATCCGGGGCGCCTGATTCATGACGGTGCCCGGTATGTTCATGGTCGTGGCCGTGGGCTTCATAGTGCGGCTCGCCATGTTTATACCTCGGGTCGACATGCTTGAAGAGTGGCCGCGCAGTTGGTTTGAGGAAGAACACCGGGTTCAGGAGAGTCGGGGAGGCATCCATTTGTGGAAACGGACTTGTGTAGTCGTGTATGGGACGACATGATTTTGTCGAGCATAGGACTTCGTGCTCAACTGATTGGTTTCCCGTGCTCTGCAGGTAACCATGGCGGACGAGCCGAGCTCCTCCGGACGTCGTGATCGCGAAGAACAGAGTGCCGAAGAGTCGGCCACCCTGATAGATACCGTGACCGACCCATTGCTGGAATGGGTGGGTGTCGAGCCGCGGGGGACAGCGTCGGTATATAGTCGGGATGAGCGACATCCATTCACTGTCATTGAAGAGGGTCAGGACGAGCCTGGCTTCCAACAAAACTTCGTAGTCATGATTCCGTCGACCGGCGCAAGGATTTGCTCGGTCTATCCGAATTACAGCCTCGCGATGTATGAGATCGCGTTTAAAGACCTAGGGCTGCGGCTGCCGTTCACAGATTTTCAGGCCGGGGTCTTTATGCACTTGGAGCTGGCCCTATCCCAGCTACACCCAAACTCTCTCGCCTTCATCCGGGCGTTTGAGTTGACGTGTCGCTACTTGAGGATAGGGGCGACCATCCCTCTTTTCTTTCGGGTATTTCACCTGCAGCGTCAGTCCCGAGGAGGGAAGCATAGCTGGGTCTCCCTGAAGCAGTCGAGGAGACTTTTTAAGATGTATATGGACTCCGTGAGGGGGTTTAAGGACAAATGGTACGTGGTACGCCCAATTACCGATGCTGCTTTAGATTCCCTTTTCGAGGAGGAGGGGCCAGTGAGCGACGATGATGGGGAAACGATGGTGGCCGACGACGGGAGCCCCGTGTTGGGTCGCAGGGCTAAGTTCCCGGTGTACTGGATGTCCCGACATTACGAGCATGGGACAGGTTATTACCATACCGCTGTCGGGGACATGTGCTCGGAAGATCAGCGGGCTTACGACGCTCTTTGCCGGTTTGTCGACAGTTTTCATCCCGCCCGATGGGTTACGCGGGAAGGGGATGATATCCTCGACAAAGACGGTTACCCGATGTTCGAGTCTCGCCCGATCGACACCAAGGCGCTGGTGGAGTGTCCGACGTACAGGCAGGCTGCCCGCCTGTTAGGTTGTTTGCTTGAAATTCTTTTATTCGTCGTTTACTCATGCAGTTTGCTCGATATTGACTTTTCCTTTATTTCGTGCAGGTACGATGGCTAGCCGACATGAAAGGCTCCTGAAATTATCAACCGACCAGAGGCGAGGCAGGCGAGTCGTGAAGCCCCCGCAGACGACGAGAATGGGACCACCACAAAGTCCGAACGCTCCTCAGCCGGTGAGGGTGGACTCGACGTCGAGCTCGGGACCCGCGTCAGATCTAGAAGTCGAGGAGATTGATCCCAGTGCTGTTTTGACGCAGAGGAAGAGGACCCGCGTGGAAGGTGGTCCGACTGTCGGGGAGGATGCCGGTGCTGTTAAATCTTTTGCCTTCCCCCCTTGCTTCGAAGAGGCGGGCTTTTTCGAGCGATTCCCTCCGACAGTGGTCGCCCATGAGGCTGCGGCCATAAAGAAGATGAGCAAAGAGGAAAGGAAGGCGTATCTGGCCGCCAGCGTGGATGGGCTGGTAAAAATGGCCGAGATGGCCCTGGTGCTATCTGAGGATGGGGGGATGCTGCCCGTGTTGAAGAACTCAAGCAGGAGAAGGCGGCCCTGACTGCGAGCTCGCGGAAGTTGAAGGTCGCTCTGGAACGCTCCGAGGAGATGTTCCGAGAGCAGACCGCGATACTTGATGCCGAGAGGGAGATGCTGACCCTGGAAAAGGAGAAGTCGGGGAGGTTGACTGAGGAAGGGGAGCTTCTTCGGACCGACAGGGATCGCCTGGCGGCCGAAGTCGAACGCTTGGGTAAACAGGTCGAGGAAATGAATGCTGTCCTACAACCTGCCGAAGATGAGCCCGAGGACATAGTGGCTTTGAAGAGTCGGACGGAGCTGGTCGCCCACATCCGGCTCCTCGAGGTGGACTGCGTCGGCGCTCTGGAGGACGGGTTCAATTCTGCAGTCGACCAGCTCTCATTGCTAAACCCTGGTCTGGTCACTGAGGGTATCGGTCACACACACCGGGTTGTAGGTGGCATGATCGTTCCTCCGCCCGACTCTCCTGGCGTCGACAATGATGATTCTGTGGAAGTTTGAGTAGGATAGCGGGCCTGCATGCTCTTGATATTTGTACTCTTTGGGCCTGCGTGCCCGTTTATTGTATGTTATAAACATCGTCGGCCTTCTTGGTCGGTTTAATATTGTTTTGTTGCCTTCGGGCATTTATATCTTGTTATACATTTTGGATTTTTGCCCTTGTTTGAAATCACATGCTTGTATGAATTTAGCCTAAGTCACGGGCCCGAGGAGTGCCCGTAGGTGGCTTTGATTTGGCGAGCGAATCTGCTCGTCTCCACTTGTATGCGTTCTCGGCCCTATTTTGATTGGCCAGAACCACCTAAGTGTTGCGCTCGAGGGGAGAGATTTTCATTTTGACCCTTGTAGATGTCCCGTTGTTCTTGATGGAATGTCGGGCATTTCGGAGCGAGGTTGCTCAGCCAGGCGTGGAGCCCGTTAGGGACGATTCGCCCTTGGCGTGAACTGCCCATCGCGAGCTGGGTGTTCTGCCTTATAGGTACGACGACAATGGGGCTCGGTATAGCTTGTCCACGTCGGGCACTATCGATCGTCATCGTTTACCGCGCGATGTCGTGCCATTTTGGTCGTGTGTGGGGCATGTACCTTAGCCTTAAACGAATTTGGACGTTTTTCCTCGTTGCCCGAGCGTGGGTGCTACTGGTCGAGGGTCCTAGGTGTTGACAGTTTCTAACTGTAGTACTGCTTCAACTTAGCAGCATTCCAGGGTCTTGGCAATGGCTCTCCGTCTAACTGCTCGAGGTAGTACGCCCCGGTACCCGTGGTGTCGTGGACGCGGTAAGGTCCTTCCCAGTTCGCGGCCAACTTCCCTTCGCGGGAGTCTTTCTGGTTTCTGCGTAGTACCAGGCTGCCTATTTCGAACTCGCGCTTGATGACCTTGTCGTTGTGGCGTAGAGCCACTCGTTGTTTTAGGGTGGCTTCGCGCAGGGCAGCCCCCGATCGGATTTCCTCGACTAGGTCGAGTTCATCCCTTAGTGCTTCGTCGTTCATCTCTTCGTCGAGGGGCTCTTCCGTTCGACGGGATGGTTCCATGATTTCGACCGGGATGACGGCTTCGGTGCCGTAGGTCAGTCGGAACGGTGTTTCCCCCGTTGTTGAATGGGGTGTGGTGCGGTATGCCCACAGGACGCTGTGGAGCTCCTCGACCCATCCTCTTTTGGCTTCGCCGAGTCGACGTTTGAGCCCTCGGAGGATGACTCTGTTCGCGGCTTCGGCTTGCCCGTTGGTCTGAGGGTGTTCGACCGACGTGAAGTGTTGTTTGGTCCCCAGTTTGGTGACGAAGTCTCGGAATCCGTGGTCGGTGAACTGGGTGCCGTTGTCGGTCACCAGCGCCTGCGGAATTCCGAACCTGGCGAGCACGTTTCTTTTGTAGAAACGGAGGATGTTGTGTGAGGTGATTTTTGCGAGTGCCTCGGCCTCGATCCATTTCGTGAAGTAATCCACGGCAACGATTAGAAACTTGTTCTGGTAGGTCCCTTGCACGAAGGGCCCGAGGATGTCCATGCCCCACCAGGCGAACGGCCATGGGGACGACAATGTGTTCAGCTTGTGCGGGGGGGCGAGGTGCATATCCCCGTGCTTCTGGCACTTGTCACATTTTTTTACGTGTTCCTTGGCGTCCTGTTGCATCGTCGGCCAGTAGTATCCTGCTCGAAGGGCTTTCCTTGCCAAGGATTTGCCGCCCATGTGCTGGGCGTTGATCCCTTCGTGTATCTCCCGCAGTACGTCGGGGATGGCGGACTCGTCGATGCATTTCAGGAGGGGAATGGAGAACCCTCTTCGGTACAGTTTCTGCTCGAGAACAACATAGGAACATGCTCGTCGCTTGATTATGGCAGCGTCGGCCTGGTTCGACGGGAGTTCTCCCTTTGTTAGGAAATTATAAACCGGGGTCATCCAGGACGTGGCATCCCCGATGGCGTGGACCTCGACCGTAGTCGAGGGTGGCTCGATGCTCGGACGTGCCAGAGATTCCTGGATGACAGATTTATTCCCGCCCTTCTTTCGTGTACTCGCGAGTTTGGACAATATGTCCGCCCTCGTGTTTTGCTCGCGGGGAACATGAGATATTTCCGCACGTACGAACTTTGCCATGTGTTTTTTAACTAAGTTCAAGTACTCAATGAGGTTGTCATTCTTGGCTTGGTAGCTTCCCTGCACTTGGGAAGCGACGAGCTGGGAGTCGGTGTAAATTTGAACTTCGCGGGCTCCTAGGTCCTCGGCTAGTCTCAGTCCTGCGAGCAGGGCTTCATATTCTGCCTGGTTATTTGATGTCGGGAAGGAGAGAACCAAGGAGTGCTCGATTACCACACCTTCTTCGTTTTCCAGGAGGATCCCTGCGCCGCTTCCGGACGCGCTGGAGGCTCCGTCGACGAAGATGGTCCACTTGTGTTCCTTCCCCGGGGGAATGTCGTTGGCGGTCATCTCCGCGACGAAGTCGGCCAAGGCTTGTGCTTTCAGGGCCTTCCGGCTCTCGTACTGAATGTCGAATTCGGAGAGTTCCAGGGACCACTTCAGCATTCTGCCCGCCATATCTGGCCGACCCAGGAGTTGCCTCACCGGCTGATCGGTTCGCACGATGATGGTGTGCGCTAGAAAGTAGTGTCTGAGCCTCCTCGCAGCGTTGACGAGGGCCAGAGCAACCTTTTCTATCTGTTGATACCTGCTCTCGGGGCCTTGTAAGGCTTTGCTCGTGAAGTAGACAGGTTTCTGCCCGTCAGGGGTCTCGCGGACAAGAGCTGCGCTGATGGCTTCGTTTGATACTGCCAAGTATAGGTATAGTGGCTCGTCGTCATCTGGTCGAGACAACACGGGCGGTTGAGACAGGCTCTGCTTCAGATGGCGAAGTGCGTGTTCGCATTCCTCGGTTCATTCGAAGGCTGCTTCCTTTCGAAGGAGTTTGAAAAAGGGAAGGGCGTGCTGAGCGGACTTCGCGACGAAGCGTGATAGTGACGTCAACATGCCGTTCATGATCTGTATCGACTTCTTCGACATTGGAGTCGGGAGGTCGGCGAACGCTCGACACTTGTCGGGGTTGGCTTCAATCCCTCGTTCTGTTAGATAGAATCCGAGGAATTTTCCTGCCTTAACCCCAAACGTGCATTTCTCGGGGTTGAACCTCATTTTGCACTGTCTTGCTTGGGCGAAGACTGTTTTGAGATGAGCTGCGTGATCGGTATCTGCTCGAGATTTGATGATCATGTCGTCCATATATACCTCGAGCATGTCGCCGATCTGTTTGTTGAACACTTTGTTCATCATGCGTTGGTAAGTCGCGCCGGCGTTCTTCAGTCCGAAGGGCATTACATTGTAGTAATAGTTGCCCGAGCTGGTCATGAACGACGTGCAGCGTTTGTCGCCCAGGGCCATTGGGATTTGATTGTATCCCGAGTAGGCGTCCATGAACGACAAAGTCTTGTAGCCGGCCGAATTGTCGACCAGCATGTCAATGTTAGGTAGAGGAAAAGCATCCTTCGGGCAAGCCCGGTTGAGGTCGGTATAGTCAACACACATTCTCAATTTTCCATTATTCTTTTTAACAAGTACAACATTTGACAGCCAGGTGGAGTACCGGGCTTCAGAAATAAAATTTGCCTCTAAGAGGTCTTTTACAGCTTTTTCAGCAGCCTCTGTTTTTTCTGGAGACTGCCTACACCTACGTTGTACTATGGCCTTGGCGGCTGGATCAATGGCGAGGTGATGACAGGCGACCTCAGGGTCGAGTCCGGGCATCTCTGCAGCGCTCCAGGCGAAGAGATCAGCATTCTCGCGCAGACAGGCCTTGATTTGCTTCCTGGCCAAGTCGGGGAGGTCCTTGCCAATCTTCACTCCCTTGGTCGGGTCTGCTCCGAGGGGAACGAGTTCAAAGTCACCGTCCGGAATAGGTCGGAGGGGGATTTGTTCGCTGCTGGATGGCTCGTCTTGGTCGAAGCGGGCGTCGAGGGCTATGGAGTCGACCTTTGGTGGAGCCTTCTGAACTTCTACCTCGAGGGATGCTCTGTCGGGCTCTTGCTTTGTCTTCTTGATGGGTCTGGTGCTGGTACCCACGTCGACGGTATCTCGTCCCCTTGAAGCGGCGTTGAAGCACCTGCGGGCAGCAGCGAGGTCGCCCTGGATGGTGGCTACCCTTGCCCTTTTGGTATAGAACTTCATTTTTAGATGGACAGTTGAGGGAACCGCTGTCAGCTCCGCCAATGTCGGCCTCCCCAAGATGCAATTGTACAGGGACGGGCAGTCAATGACGAGGAAGCGGACCTTCACCTGTCTTGTAGCTGTTCCTTCCCCGAACGTCACGAGGAGCTCGACATAACCCCAAGGTTTGGAAGTCGAGCCGTTGAAGCCTTGAAGGTCCGAACCTATATACGGAGACAGATGTGAGTCATCCAGTTGCAAGGTCCGGAACAGCTGGGTGTACATCACGTCGACAGAACTCCCTTCGTCGACCAGGATGCGATGCACGTCAAAATTGGCCATCTTCGCCCTTATCAGCAAGGGGATGACTGCGTTCGGGGCTCCGCCGGGGAGCTCTTCTAAGTAGAAGGTGATGGGCTCTGATCTGCCCTTCACTATTTCGAAAGTCACAGTTTGTGGAGGAGCTGCGTCGACCAGTTCGTCCAACTTCCTCTTGGCTGAGTTGATGGTGAGGTCGTTGAACCCGCCCCCGTTGATGACCATGGCGGAGGGGAAGTATTCCCACCTGCTGTGTGTCGTCAGGGGCTCCTGCAGGAGCTCGGGAAGCTCGAAGTCCTCGGGCCTGGTTACCGAGAAGGCGGTCTGGATTGGCACCGACTCGTCAGATGGTCGGGCATCTTCTTCGGGCTCCTTTGCTTCGTGGGCGTCACGACGGGGAGCGTCGTTTCGCTTGTACTGTGCAAGCCTCCCTCCTTTGATGAGGGTTTCAATGGCGTCCTTCAGGTGGACGCAGTCCTCTGTCAAATGACCATGACTCCTATGGTACTGACAGTATTTATTTTTGTCTACTCCTGGCTTGGCAGGAGCTGGCCGGGGACGCTTGACGCCACCGTCTTTAAAATCTGTGCTAGCACACTCCGCCAAAATACGCTCGCGGGAAGCCGTGAGCGGAGTGTACTCAAGGAACCGGCCCGAGGGGCCCCTTTGTTCCCGGACCTCCCGGGGTCGATCTTCCTTCCTCTTCTCTCCGGTCCGTCGGGGAGGAGGGTCTTGTCTCGAGCTGCTGCCATGATTGCGAGCCCTGGAGTCTCGTGCCCTATTGGCAGCTTCTCTCTCCTCGTAGTCCATGTATGCTCGGGCTTTGTCGAGGAGAGCATCAAAAGTTGCAGGTGGCTCAATACCCACAGCTTTTCTGAATTCTGTGCCGGGGAGGAGGCCCCTCTCCAGCAAGTACCTTTTCATATGGTCCGCGCAGGGGACCTGTATTGCTTCCCGGTTGAAGCGGTTGATGAATTCCCTCAAAGTCTCATCCTGTCTCTGGATGATGGCCTCGAGGGCCGCCTCGGTCTTCGGGTGGCGCTGAGAAGCTGTGAAGGAACTGATGAACTGGTTCTTCAGGTTCCGCCACGAGGTAATGGAGCCCGGGGCGAGTCCTTTATACCAGTCCATGGCCGCCTTCCTGAGAGTTGTGGGGAAGAGACGGCACTTAATGGGGCCCCCGACATTATGATAATGGAGCATGGCTTCGAACCCGTCAATGTGGTCGACTGGGTCCGCTACTCCATCATACTCCTTCAGGTGTGGGGGATTCTCCATGCCCGGGGGAATAGGTGCGTCCATGATGGCCTGCGACAGGGGACCGCGGGGGTCGTCCTCGTCGCTCCTCTCCGGAGAAAGAGAAGGGGTCCTGTAGTTATGTCTGGCACGATGATCGTGCTGAGATTCCCTCGAGCGTGATGCTCGGTGGTTGAAGGTCACACGCCCGTCTCTGTTGTGCCTCCTGTCGTGCCTTGATGGGTCGCGACTGGGTTCTTCGGTAGGGATGACGGGCTGTATCTCATATTGGGGCCGCCTCTGCTTTGGTCGGGGAGAGGGGCTCCTAGAGTTCTCCCTGTAGTGTCTCCGCGGGGGAGTAGGGTGTCGAACTTCTTCGACCCGAGGAGGTGGAGATGGTGGCCTCTGATGCTTCCTCGGGGGTCGTCGATCGTTTTCAAGTGCCCTCAGTCTTTCTCCTTGGGCGAATAGGAGATAATTTGTCTGGTTGATGGCCGCGAACAGTGCCTGAGTCGTGGCATCTGCCCCGGCAGGAACTTGGACTTCATAGAACCGGGCAGCTCTGCGATAGGCGAGAGCCTCCGGGTCGTCTTCGAGTGCTGGAGGGGTCGTCGAGGATGACGCAGTGTTCCCGTCCCTGCGGGAGGAAGGTCCAGGGGCGGTTGTCACAGGGGTGGTGTTGTGGCCGGGATCACCGAGATTATCGAGGTGTCCATTCTTGTCCGCGGGACCGTTGTTAGTGTCGGTGACGCGGACGTGCTGTTCTTCACGAGCTGGATCAGCCATGACAGGTAATTGAATTGAGCTTTGGTCTTTGGAATTGTTCGTTAGACGGGGAAGCTGATTCCCACAGACGGCGCCACTGATCTGACCTGATCAGAAGGTTTGGACCGTCACGGCTGGCTCCGAGCAGAAAGCTTTTTGAACGAGGAGGGGGGGTACCTGCAAGGCACTCCGATGCTAAAGTCAGTGGGAGTACGAGCAGATAATAGAGTTGAGGTTAGAATGATGAATACCTGACCCTCTGGAAACAGAGGGTATTTATAGCCCCCAACGCTGGGCCAAGGTTCCTTCATTGGGCCAGGCGGATTTGACCCAATGGAAGAACTGTCAGGTTCTACGTGGGTAGTGGGGACCCGCACGTGGTCCCCTTCCTGGATGTGCTGCGTGAAGTGCGGGCGGACGGAGACGCGGTCTTTCCGGAGTATCGTTGGGGGAACGGTGGACTGAGTCTGCCCTAGCCGGGTAGCTCGAGACCATGTCGAGCTGGGCAGCACGGTCCGGGCTCGACGCCAGGACCTCGAGCTGGACAGCGGGTGTCGAGCTGGACGCCAGGACATGGAGCTGAACGGCGGGGTGTCGAGCACGACTTCACCGCGTGGAGTTGGACATCGGGATGTCGAGGTGGACATCAGGATGTCGGGCATGAATGTGACCCCCTTTGCCCAGTGTGGTCCTTAGTGAGTCCCTTTGGACTGGGCCTTAGTAATGCTTTTGGGCCTGTCGGGCCCAGTCCAGAACAGGTACCAACAATTTCCGCTGTTTTTAAATGACATGCAATCAAGTAAGCATAATGTTTTGCTTTCATAAGAAAAGTGGAGAGAGAAATTAACATTAAAAAATTGAAAACCGTATCAATTTTACGGTTTAGGTGTCTATTTTAGTGTTCAAATAACTTTCGTGTTGACAATATATTACTTTCTCTTCTTTTTTTTTTTGGATAAACATATCTCACTAATACTAAGAATACATTATTTGAATGAATAAAACACTATTATTAATATTCAACTATTAGATTGCCTAGAAAAAACCTTTAAGACTAAACAAAGATCAGCTGCAAGGTCGATAGAGTGTTCATATAATCAAAAGAAGCATCAATTAGAAAATTATTTGGATTTACTAGTTAATTAGTGCATATAAATTGGCTTGGGATAATGAATGCTACTCAATATTTTCTTTGTAATATTTTATTCATTATATATGAACTTAATTTTTAATTTTTTTTATAAACAAGAGATTGTATTAAATCAAGTACAAGAAATACTCAATCCAAATACAAAAAGAGGATTCCAAATTACAATAACAGATTCAACATATTGGCCATCCTGTTAGTGCAAGGTGTTGAAATTGAGGAAGAAGAGAGAAAGGAATAAATGCTAAAAGCTGCCACTAATGATTGAAGGAATTGATTGTTATAAATGTAAATCTAGTACACCTATTTATACACAAAATGAATGCCACATAGGCCCTAATGAAAAATATCTACAAATGACAAATACTAAATTACCCTCTAATACCATCCCGTAATTTAGTAACTTATTAGAAGTTAACAACACCAATTTCATCTCTCAAGCGAAGAAATTGGTCTGTTTTTATCGCCTTTGTCAGAACATCTGCTAGTTGCTTCTGAGTGCTACAGTGCAGAACTTCTAACACTCCGTTCTGCACTTGACTTCTGAGAAAGTGATACTTCGTCTCAATGTGCTTGCTTCTTCCATGTAGCATTGGATTCTTTGCAAGATTAATTGCAGACTTATTATCAATCATCAGCTTCAGAGGTTCCTCAACTTCAACCTTCAGATCATGCAGCAGATTTAGAAGCCAAACTGCTTGACAAGCAGCTACAACACCGGCAATGTATTCAGCTTCACATGTTGACAAAGCCACAACAGGCTGTTTCTTGGAACTCCAAGAAATTGGACCTCCCAGAAACTTGAACAAGTACCCAGAAGTACTTCTTCTGTCAACTCTATCTCCACACCAATCAGAATCAGAATAACTCAGAAGTTCTGATTTGCTCTTTCCTCCAGAAGGAAATAACACTCCATATTTCAGAGTTCCTTTTACATACCTCGGAATCCTGACAGCAGCTTGGTAATGAGACCACTTTGGTTTGCTCATGTATCTACTGACCATTCCAACTGCATAACAAATATCAGGTCTGGTATTACACAAATACCTCAGAGAACCAACCATCTGTTTGAAGGTTGTAGCATCCACATCCTCTCCATTAGAATCAGAATTCAACTTCTGATTCGTATCAGCAGGTGTGATAGCAACTTTACAATTTGCTAGCTCAAATCTCTTCAGAAGCTCCAGTTCATACTTCTTCTGATGTAAGATGATTCCTTTCTCAGAGTATATAAATTCTATCCCAAGAAAGAAACTCATTTTTCCAAGATCTGTCATCTCAAATGCATTCATCAGAACTTTCTTGAACTAAACTGTTTCTTGTTCAGAACTTCCTGTGAGTAATATGTCATCAACATACAAACAGACCAGAATCATATTACCTTCTGAAGTGTGCTGAACATAAACACCATACTCCATCTCACACTTCTGAAACCCTTGTTCCTTGAAAAATGAATCAATCTTCAAATTCCAAGCTCTGGGCGCTTGCTTCAGTCTATACAGAGCTTTATTTAACCTGTATACCATCCCTTCCTGATTCTTTTTCACAAATCCAAGAGGTTGTGACACATAAACTTCTTCCTGTAATGGACCGTTCAGAAATGCATACTTCACATCCAGATGTATCAAAGGCCAATTTTTGTTTACAGCTAAAGCAATCACCAGTCTGATTGTTTCGTGTCTAGCTACAGGCGCAAACACCTCAAAGTAATCTAGTCCAGGTTTCTGAAGAAAACCTCTGGCCACTAGTCTCGCTTTGTGTTTGCCAATTGATCCATCTGGATTTAGCTTCTGCTTGAAAACCCATCTGACGCTGATGGCTTTCTTGCCTTTTGGAAGTTCGGTCATCTTCCAAGTCTTGTTTCTTTCAATAGCCTCAAGTTCTTCTTTCATGGCATTCAACCATACTTTCTTCTTGACAGCTTCTTCAATACCCACTGGTTCAGAATCTACTAGCATGGCACACTGAACGATTTCTCCTTCAGAATCTACTTCAGTATCATGCAACATGCTAAAATCTGCAAACCTACTTGGTATTCGTCTGATTCTATGTGGCCTCTAATCTTGTTCCGAAGCTTCTCCAGAACTCAGAACAATGCTAGCTTCTGGACTTTGTCCAGAATTATTTCCTTTAGAATTACCACCTTCAGAGTTACTTCTGGAAACTTGTTCTCCAGACCCCATGTCTTCAGAGTTTTCCCTTTCAGAAGTATAATCACCACCAGATTCTGGATCATCATCAGAATCTGGATCAAAATCAGATCCACTATCAGAATCTCCCTGATATTCTGACTCATCTTCAGAGTCTTCATCTTCTGACTCTGACTCGTCTTCAGAACTTTTTGGAGGATCTTCAGAAACTAACCCTGGTATTTGCACTACACCGGAATCTGATTGAAGCTTGTTCCAATCCCATGTTTCTGACTCTTTCACAATGACGTCTCTGCTGATTTCAACTTTGTTGGTTTTTGGACAATAAAGCTTATAGGCGCCTGTACTGTGGTACCCCACCAGTAACATTGTTTTGCTTCTATCATCCAGTTTTCGTCTTCTAGCTTCTGGAACGTGTTTGTAGCATACAGAACCAAACACCTTCAGATGGCTAACGCTTTGCTTGTCTCCAGTCCATTTTTCAAAAGGAACAGTTTCCTTCAGCTTCTTTGTTGGACACCTATTCAGAACATATGCTGATGTGGAAACAGCTTCTCCCCATAACATGTGAGGTAACTTCTTCTCTTTCAGCATACTTCTGGTCATTTCAAGCAAAGTTTTGTTTCTTCTTTCAGCAAGACCGTTGTGTTGAGGAGTATATGGAGCAGTAACCTCATGTTCTATTCCATTCTCCTCACAGAACTTCTGGAACTCTGTATAGTTATACTCACCTCCACCATCTGTTCTCAGAATCTTCAGCTTCTGACCACTTTGCTTCTCAGCATTCACCTTGAACTTCTGGAACTCAGTAAACACTTCATGCTTGAACTTGATGAGTGTTACCCATGTCATTCTTGTGAACTCATCCACAAAAGACACAAAATATTTGTTTCCTCCAAGTGAAGGTACTGGAAATGGTCCACACACATCAGAATGTACTACTCCCAGAGCATGCTTTGCTCTGGGGGCTACTTCTGATGCAAATGGCAATCTGGGTTGCTTGCCTTTCATGCATATCTCACATGACTTCTGAGGCTTCACAATCTTCAAAATGCCATGTACGAGCTTCTTAGAACTTAGATGCCCTAAGCTTCTATAGTTCAAGTGCCCCAACCTCTTGTGCCACAGTTTACTGTCAGCTTCAGCGCCTTCTGCACTAAGACACTCCGCTTCAGAAGTTTCTACATTCACCTTGAATATTCTATTGCTTCCCTGCTCAGACTTCATAATCAACTTCTGATTAAAATCATACATCGTCAAGAGGTTGTCCTTCATAACCACTGAAAAACCTTTCTCAATAAGTTGACCCACACTCATCAGATTGCTTTTAATTCCAGGAACATACCAAACATCTTTGATCAGAATGTTTTTTCCATTCTTCACTCTGACTCTAACATTTCCCATACCTTCTGCATTAAGGTACTTATCATCAGCACATCTGATCTTTGTTCTCCTTCTGGAGTCAAAGTCTATCAGCCATTGTTTGTTCCCAGTCAAGTGGTTTGAACATCCAGTGTCCATATACCACCAATCTCCTGAACAGTTCCCATCAGAATCAGAAGCCATCAGTAGCACAGGTTCATCATCAGAATCTCCTTTGGCTATATTTGCTTCTTCTAATTTCCTTCCTCTGTTTCTACAGTCTCTGGCAAAATGGTCAAACTGTTTACAGCAGTAACATTGAACCTTTTTCTTGTCATACCTTTCCTTTCCCTTCTGATATTTCTTTTCATCAGAAGTTGAGGTTTCTGACTTCTGGAATTTATCACCATGTCTATTCTGCTTCTGGTCCTTCTTGACAAAAGAAGCTTTCAGAGCTTGCTCCACTTCCCTCTCAGAAGTTCTTTCAGTCAGACGCAACTCTTGCGCTTCTAGACTGCTTTGCAACTCTTCTATTCTCATGGTTTCCAGATTTTTAGAATGGTCAATAAAAATAACAATGTAATTAAACTGAGGAGTAAGTGACCTCAGAATCTTTTCTATGATTACCTGTTCAGAAAGTGTTTCTCCATAAGCCTTCATCTCATTAGTGATCAGAATCATTCTGGAGATGTACTCAGAAACTTTCTCACTGTTCTTCATGCTGAGATTTTCATATTGTTTTCGCAGGGACTGAAGCTTTACCTTCTTTATTGATACATCACCACCATAACATCTGGTCAGTATATCCCATGCCCCTTTCGACGTCGTCGAATCAACAATCTTCTCAAACACATTTTCATCCACACACTGATGGATAAAGAACAGAGCTTTCTGATCCCTCTTCCTCACAGCTTTTTCTTCTGATTTTTGTTCTTCAGTAGCATCTGCTGCAACTGAAACATAACCTTCAGAAATAAGATCCAGAACATCCTGAGCACCAAACAGCACACGTATTTGTATCTTCCATCTGTTCCAGTTTTTGCCATCAAAAACTGGAAGTTTAGTGTTCAAACTACTGCCTCCATTCATCTTAAACCTTGCACAAAAACTCAGATCTCAGATTTCTCACTCAGTGTTTCCCAAACCCATAGAATCAGTATGATTCTGTTTCAGATTTTTGTTCAAGATTCAAAAATCAAACACACACAGCTCACTATCACTCGCGTTTCCCAGAATTTCAGAACAAACCAAGAGCTCTAGATACCAATTTGTTAGTGCAAGGTGATGAAATTGAGGAAGAAGAGAGAAAGAAATAAATGCTAAAAGCTGCCACTAATGATTGAAGGAATTGATTGTTATAAATGTAAACCTAGTACACCTATTTATACACAAAATGAATGCCACATAGGCCCTAATGAAAAATATCTACAAATGACAAATACTAAATTACCCTCTAATACATCCAAGAGAACCTAGACGAATTAAACTTACTACTTAATTAGTACATACAAATAGGCTTGTAACGGAGAATGGTACTTAATCCTTTATTTGTATTATTTTATTTAGAGTATTTAAATTTATAATTTTGTGATGTACTCTTATTTCGTAAAGTTTCCTAAAGAAATTGATCAATAAAAGAAAAAAATTATATGAAATGGGGATATGAATAATATATAACTAGAATAAAACACACGCGATGTGTATATGTAATTGATTTATAAACATCTTTCAAGATCATGTATGATATTGAAATTTTAAAAGGTTGTTAACTAAGCTTTTAAGAATTCGGAAATAAATGTAAGTTGGAGTGATAAATAGTCAAATTTTTAAGGAAAAAATGCATCCAATCAAAATGAAATACTTTATTGTCAAGATAAAGACAAATAACATTCATATAGGAAAATTCACAACATTAATATCCCCAAATAAAATAATTTGAAATGCAATATCATTTCAATTTATCCGTACCGTTATGATATAGTTGAAAACTTGTATACTTATAAATTTAAAAGTCAATTGAAAAAGAATTAGTTTCAAAAAATACACATTGTAAAAAAAAAAAATGAATCTGAACATACATTTTATAATGTTCGATTTCTTGAATTTGTTATAAATTAAAATTGGTTGTTAAAATTAATATGAGTGTTTACTTATACATCATTGGATGCTAGTCACATAAACGGAGGTGGAGAAGTGAATAGAGGAGAAAATTCAAAGTGAGTAAACGAGAAAAAAATAAAGCTCTTTTTTTAGAGTGGTTATCACTCTAACTTCAGGCATGAGTGAAGCTAAAAATAATAATTTTGCTTTGGGAGAATAGAGAATGAAGATGTTAAAAATTAGATAACTATTGAAAAAATAAGTGATTTATTTTTCTTTTAGGAGCTCAAAAGCTACTACTAATGAATAGACGTAATAAGTGATCATTTTGCTATTAAATAGATTTGAAAGTTGAGTAACCGATAAACAAATATTCAATACAAATTGATTAGTGGAATAATAAAATTTTAATCGCAATTATTGTAAGTGATAGTTGAAACGTATGGAAAAAGAAGAATAACCCTTGAAATCATAAATTTTTAAATCTTTTTAAAAGAAAAAAATTCAATTTATTTAAAATCGTAATAGTTGATTAAAAAAAACAAAAATATATAATAAATTATTTTATTGTAACCTTTTTGTAATATCTTTCAATTTTTGAGAAAGAAAAAATTTAATTTATTTAAAGTAGTAATATAGAAAAAATTGGTTTTATAAAAACAAAAAGATATTAGCAGTTATAAAAAGATTAATGTGATAGATTTTTTAACAAAATAAAAATTGAAGAAATGGAAGGTCATCATTAGTAAAAAAACCAAACTCTTATATATTAATGTGTGAAGTAAAAGTGAAATAATGAGTGAAAAGTGAAGATACATTTTAGAAGAAGCCACTAAGATTATGAGTGATGTGGCAAAAATGATTTTATGTGGAAAAAACTTAGAGTCTGTTTTAATATGTATAATAGATTGGTTATTTTTCGTTATGCACAAAGTGTGCTCCACACTATCGAGGGAGCCTAAGAATTAGATCTTTGAGAAAGAGTAATGATGTGCCATTTTTGAAACTTTGTTGGATCTAAAGGTGGATAATCGGATAGTTTGGTAGATATCAGACTCAAAACTTATATTTGACGTAAATCACAATTTTATTTTAAAGATCCAATTCCAAATAATAAAATTTCTCGATATTCATCTCAGCTAGCTTTTGCAGTGGATAATTAATCTTTATTAGAATAAAATTAGTCGACTAAGTCAATCTATGCATTACAATCCAAACCGAATCATTTCTCTTAGAAGTCTTTGGCAAACTCATCACAAAATTCCTAGAAATATTATCCCACTTCCAATTATTAATACTCCATAGTTGCATCAATTCAGACGGGTTATGATGCTTAATCTTCAACTTTTGACAAGTCAAACACGCATACACAAACTCAACAACATCTTTCTTCATTCCTAAACACCAAAACATATTTTCAAGTCTTGATACATTTTGGTAGCACCGGGATGAATACTTAAACCACTTATGTGACCTTCCTTCAGAATGCTCTTATTAAGCTCTAGAAAATCTGGTACATAAACTCTATCGCGAAATCTTATAATTTAATTCTCATCTAGTCTGAAGTCCACTCATTTACCTTGATTGATTAACACCAACCCGTCAATCAATCCCAAGTTCAACTTTTGACCTTCTCTGATCTCTTTAAGAATATCACTAGTCAGCTTTAACATACCTAATTTCACACTATCAAGAGTCATCTAAGACACTAAGCTAAGACATCTGAACTGATCAATCAAATCCAATTCTCAGGCCATCATTATCGACATATTCAAAAAATTCTCAATCAACGCATCAACTACAATATTGGATTTACCAGGATGGTAACTCAACCCAAAATCATATTCCTTCGAAAACCCAAGCCACATTCCCTGGCTCATATTCAGTTCCTTCTTATCAAACAAATACTCCAAACTCTTGTGATTGCTGAACACGTCAAATCTAGAGACAAACACTACAACTTTAAACTCTAAATCATGCCTTGGATGATTCCTCTCATGAACCTTCAGTTGCCTCGAAGCATAAGCCACAACCTAACTATTCTACATAACTACATCACCTAAACCAATCTTTGAAGCATCAAAATACACTGCAAAGAATTCACTTGGACTCGGCTAAAATTAACACTAGCGCGGATTTGAACATTTTATTCAGCTCTTGAAAACTTTTCTCACATTACACATTTCAAACATAAGCTTGACCCTTTTGAGTCAACTGAGTAAAAGGCAATTCTAACTTCGTAAAGCCTTTAATAAGCTTCATGTAGTAACCATCAAGACCCAAAAAACCTCTAATATGTGTAACGAACTTCATAGTCTCTCACTACAACACCACATCAACCTTCGACGTGTCAACTAAAATACCACCACTAGAGATCACATGGCCAAGAAAATTCACTTCTCATAACCAAAACTCACACTTGGATGGCTTCACATACATCTTTTTCTCTTGTAAAGTCTGCAACACAACTCTCAAATTTTATGTAGGATCTTCATCTAATTTAGAATACACCAAGTCACCATTGATGAATACAATAACAAACGGATCCAAGTAAGGATGGAAAATCCTATTTCTATACTCCATAAACACATCTGGCGCATTAGATTCACCGAATGGGACCATTGAATACTCGTAATGACCATAGCGAGTTTTTAACGCAGCCTTCTAAATATCCTCTGGCTTCACATGAATCTGATGATAACCTGATCTCAAATCGATCTTACTGAACACACAAGCACAAACTAACTGATCCAAAAGACCATCAATTCTCGAAAGAGGATACCTCTTCTTTATTGTAACCTTATTCAACTATGGATAATCAACACATAAACTCATGCTACAATCTTTCTTTTTTCCTAACAACACCTGCATTTCCCACGACAAGACACTCGATCAAACAAACTTCTTCTCAAGAAAATCATCTAACTATTTTTTAGCTCACTCATCTCGGAAGCATACATTTTGTAAGGTACCATCGACATAGGACTAGTACAAAGTACTAAGTCCATGGAGAACTCAACCTTACGCTCTGATGGAAAGTCACTAATATCATTTGGAAACACATATAGAAAATCATACACCACTGGAATATCACTAGCCACGACATCACATTCCACCCTCAAGGAAGCCAAAATCACGAGCACCTGATCATCAGACATGAATCTAGAAATTGTACTCTCTTCAGGTTCGAGAAACAATAAAGCCTCCATAATACATGCAATCTTTTGATCAACGATACACTGAACTAACCCTCCGCACCTTAAAAATCTCATAGAAGCAGAAGCTTCTCCTCCACTTGTTTCAATCCCTCTCCTACTGGAAAACGGTTAGGAAAGAAAAACAATTATCGACCGTGTTCACACACATGTCATATTCTAGGGAAATAAACAAATTCACACAACCTAGGCCGAATGGACCAAACTGCTCTGATGCCACTATATAACACCGTAAAACCCTAGCTTTTAATTTAAAAGAATAAAACTATCATTTAAGGATGCCACACAAACATACATGCATATATTATTATTATTGAAATCAATAACTCGCAGCGGAATTCAAATGAATAAAATAAACATCAACTATCTCATCAAGTTGAAATATTTAATGAAATTAACATAATCCAATGAATAATTTAAAATAAAATAAATGCGTCATTCCTTGATATTACAAATCAGAGAATTAAACTAACTAAATAGTGATACACGACAAATGAAAGAAGGAGAGCTCAAAGATCATCTTCTAACTCACATCAACTCTTACTCCTCCTGGGTATCTGTACAACATTGTATAAAGCAACACAAAAGAAACAAGAAAGGGGTGATAATACACTTTAATATATTCACAGTATTAAAAATGCAAGGGTAAGATTAACAACACAATCAATATCACACATTCGTTTACAGAACCACACCACAATCAAATCAATTAAGTCACAATGTCTTTATGTATGCAATAAGATTCACAATTCAACACTATTCATATGGTACCAACTAGATATCAGAGGCTTGTTACTAATATTTTCCATACAACAATTGTTCCTCATTCAAAATGGGTCCCCAATTCTGAACCCCGGGTAGCCATTTCTAAACTCCACACTTATCACTGGTCCCTACTTCTGAACTTCTGACTCGCCTCTCTCAACACTAACATGTATGATGCATGATATACAAATAACGCAAACAACACTTATGGTTCCAATTTTAACCATATATAACATTTCATAATGCATTAACATAGTCCTCACTTCTGAACTACACACTATGACTCGACCAGTTATAATTACCTTCATAACACATAATTATAATCACAACATTCACAACACACATGTAATCATAATTCACTACTTAATAACCATCTAATCAACTCAATTATCATTTTTTTCATTATAATAATTCACAATATAAACAACATATAATTATAATCATCGTCGCATAATTATACCAACAATCCACAACTCGTTGCATTTAATGAACTACTTATAAATAAATGAATTTTAACTGAAAATCAATGATTAGTCTGTAAAATCTTCTTATGGATACTTCAAAGCATTTATGGCATTAAAAATTACTTGTTTCCCATTAACTCTCATGGTGATTTCTCCTTTTTCCATATGAGTAAATGATTTCCCTATTGCAATAAAAGATATTCCCAATAAAATTGTTGTATCCTCATTAGTATTAAAGTCTATAATGATGAAATCATCAGGGAACACAAACTTATCTATTCTTATCAGCACGTCTTCAATTTCCTTGGAGGATAACATATTCTTTTGTCAGCTAGTTGAAGTGTGATGGTTGTTGGTCTTACAAAATTAGCTTGTTAAATTCGGATAGAGGCATAAGATTAATTATATCTCCCAAATAACATAATGCTCTCTGTAACACCCAAAATTTATATTTAATTTTTTTAATTGAGTTTAAAAATTCTTTATTTTGTTTCATTTGAGCATTAGAGTATTTTATTTAATTTAATTGGTATTTTTAGGAATTATTGGAGTGTTTGTAGAATTATTATAATTTTTAATTAATTTTTAAATAATAGGATTAATAGAAAATGTGAGATAATTGGTTTTGGAGAGGAAAATAGAAATATAATGAATATTGAGGAGAAAGGTGGGATTAGATGGAATTAAGGAGAATAAAGAGAATTAATAAAATAAAATAAAATTAGGTTTTTTATTTAAATAGAGGAGTTAGGAGAAAATTGAGTCAGTACGTGCCTAGGGTGGAAAAGAGGCTGAAGAGATAAAACCTAGAAGGAGCTTTTGGATGTAGTAGAGAGAAAACCCCATAGGTAGAGCTTCATCTTTGTTGCAAATTTGAGGTAGAGGGATTATTCATGTATGGGTGTTTAAGCACTTGGGTAGTAAGGTTTCCTTCCCCTTCTTCCTTTTTCCCTTCTCTTCTCTTATTTTATTTCTTTACCCTGTTGATTGTATTTTTTGAACTAATAATATATATTGTTGACACCTTGCGATAAGACCAATGTTGAATTGATATTTTTGTTAGTCTAATTTGTTCAAGTAGAGGGACATAAAAGTTTTATGGGTTATTGTTATAACGTGTTGAGTGAATTAAATGTTAGATTTTTGTTGTTTGGGATGGGGGTATGAGTAGTCGAAGTTTGGTTGAGGACTTGAAGTGTATTAAAGGAATGGCCGAGACGAAGTTTATTGTTGTGATTATTGGTAGTAATAATAGTTTGTTTGAGGGGTTAGGGTGTATGGAATTTTTTGTTGAACGAGGTGGTATATAATGTGTTTTTTAGGTGGATTGAGTGTGTTGGTATGTTTGTAGAATGTTACTATGTGTTTTCATTTGAGGAATTTGTTGATCATAAGAGTGATGTGTTTGGGTCAGTCGGAGGTATGTGTATGGATATGGATTTCTTAAAGAAAAGATTGGGGTGGAAATTTTAATGGGTAGACCTAGTAGATTTCTTGATGCATAAGTGGGACGCCAACTTATGGTGTTGAAGAAGACCCAAATTGATGAGGGTCATCTAGAAATTGTGTGTTAGCAACATATGTAAATGGAATTGATATAAACCAAGTCAAGTATTTTTACTAGGCTTATGCTCATCGTCTAAAGTTTCCTTTCAAGATCAAATGTCTTCTTCTCCTCGAATCTCTTTGCTCCTCCTTGTTCAAATGGAGAAAAATTAGATTCCATTACTTGATCACAACCATCTCATGGTGTTATTTAAGACATCTTGGGGTTTGACCCTCAGTTTGATGCATTTGAGCAATATAGAAACAGATTAAAGATGTGTTCACACTCCAAATCAGGGTATCATCATAATCACATGGCTGATATTAAACGTCACACCCTTGGTTGGTATATATTTAATATTAGACATACATGAATAAATTAAGAGTACATATATTGATTATGAAAATAGATGGCATTATCCTTCATCTTCACATGTATAGGGCGTTAGACACATTGCACAAAACTTCATACATGAGATTAAAGACGGTGAACTTCGCAAAAAAGTTGTTAACATGGTTAACAATCTATATATACCCTTACTATTAATATTTATACCATTTTTTCATATACTTATCTTTTTTAATTTTTTCCAATACACAATATGCGTTGATTGAGCCGACATTTAATTCCTAACATGATGAAATACAAATAACAAACTTAGTGGCTTTAAAATGGATAGACAATATTCCATGAGAAAAGTGGGTAAGAGCATATTGTGATACGGTAGGAGAACTGACTTGAGGGTTTTGCGTTTTATCGCAAATGTTGCGTTTAGCAAGAGTCGCCACCGACTTTTCTTTTATCCAAAAAGAAAGGTGAAAAAGCACAGGAAAGACCTTTGAGATGTTTTCTTGAGTTCGGGGGTAGATTATGAAAAGGGAAGGTATTAGCACCCTTTTCATCCATGGTTTTCCATGGGCTCTTAGTTACTTGCTAGATCACTTGCTTTTGTTGTTTGAAAATGTGTTTGGTGTGGTTTTGAAAGTATTTTGTAAAAGATGCCATTTGTTTAGGCAATCTTTGTAATGATTCTCGTTAGTAAGAATGTATACAAAGATGTTTGTCTTTTGAAAATGTTTTCAATATTTGTAAGATGTTTTGAAATGTGTGTGTTTGTTTTGAAAATAGAAAGGATAGTTTTTTGAAATGGAGCAAGTAACTAGAAGTAATCTACCTATTCAAATGTCTTTCTTGTGCATTTTTATTCCTTTGACATTGTTGTCTTACCATTGATTTGGTAAGCAACTCTATCTTTGGATGTAAATGGGACGAGCGTGGGTCATCGTATAACCATGATTAGCAATGTTTGCAAAGTATCTTAGCAATTTGAGGGACCAATATCATTTTATAAGGCAACCTTTGAATAGCGTCATTGAGGGACTATGATCTTATGTTTGTTTGTTTTGCCAAGATACTTCGCATGCGTAATATGGCTATTTTATATAAGGCAACCAAGTGGAGAAACCCTAAGAATGCTTGTGTGCAAGTGTGTTATTTTCATGCTTTGATTTTATCTTGCATTTAGGGTTTTCTATTTGCTTTGTTTTGATCTTACCATACAAATCCTAATTACTAATCATGGCATGTAAAGCGGTAAATTGCGTAATGTAAAGATTACTAAGCTATTACAATAATTTTATGGAAGGGGGGAATACAAATTTAAATAGGAATTTGCAAGAATATAAACCTAAATAAATTATTACAACCAAATCGAATTTGCACGAATAATAGAATAAATAATATACAATATTTAAAGATGCAATATTATGTACATGAAAGAAAAAGATTTTGTTTTATTTTTATGTGAAAAGAAATTTTAAACCTAAAAATATAAGGAAAAGAAATTAATTCTTGAAAGAAAGGTTAACCCTAGTTTCTATTTTAAAAGAAAATAAAGTTCTTATGTACTATTTTTTATGTATTTTTTATGTTAAAATAATAAATAATATTGTATAAAAAATATAAAGTTTTTATATATGCAAAAATAAATATTTATAAGTATGGGACGAAAAGGAAATAAATAAATTAAACTAAATATATTTTAATTATAATTTACAAGTTTATTAAGAAAAATATATATATATTGAAGATAAAATATATTTTCATGTGAAAAATAAACTAAAATAAAATAAAAATGCAATATTATCAAATTTATATTTTTAGGATTTTTTATGCATTAAAGAAAATATTTAATAAACTAAAATGAAAATTAAAACAAATAAAATAAAAATACAAAAATAGTTGGGCAAGGGGGGTGTTCTGAATAATCCAGTGGTGAAAGTTAGAAAAAACAGCTAAGCCCAACGTGGAGGCCCAAACCTGCAAAAAGCCAAAACTGAAAATGGAAAAAATGTGAAAAACAAAAGGTAGCGCCAAGGTTCGAACCCAGGACATGGGTCTCACCAGCGCGCTACCTTGCCACTGGGGTGGCTATACATCCGTTGATTTAAGTGAAACAAAAATAACATATCATGAACAAGGTCCTTGCCCTGTACTTCATCTTCTTCCCCAAGCTGGCCATATGTCCTGTAACTTGCTTATCTCTCCATGAAAATGAAAACTCATAACATGAAAGTTGTAGCATTTTGTCTCACGATTCTAACCATATAAATCATGTAAGCTAACAATAAAAGATCAGAATGAATTTTAAAATCCCTAAATTTAAACCTAAATTTTTCAGAATCTTCAAGTTCAAAATTCTCTCAACTCAGGCCAAATAAATGCAAGATAAATGTATGTACAGCTTCGTTGCAATGAGGACTACATTGTTTATTCACAAATCGTGGCCAATAGTTGCCTATACAAGGAGATAGAAGTTGAGATTTTACCTCCTTCAGTTGAAATCATGGATGGAGTTGGAGTGAGTTTGATGGAGGCCTGATGCTTGCTTGAGCTTCCTTGAACCTCCTTGAGTGTATTCCAACCCTTGCCTTGCTTTGAAGGTGTCTGAAACTCTTTGGCCAAGTCAACCTGCAAGCTTTGAAAGCAACAATGGCATATGATAGAGAAGGGTTTACAGTACATGGATGAGGGTCTAGATCAGTTAGATATCAAGTAGGTAAGGTGTTTTGATGATCAAGACTTGAAACGCACGAGCCAAATGAGAGATTGGTATGCTTATGTAAAAACTGCAAGTCTTGACAGTTATCTGGTGTTTTTGAGTTTGAGGCTGTTTCAGGCTTCTAGTAATCATGTCTTGTGTTGTATTATGTTTGTATATTAGTATAGAATCAGTTTCATATCAACTCTCCAACAGATTTGCAAGTTATAGGCTTTTGGCACACTTTCTTGCTTTTGAAGCAAAGTGAAGGGACAAGGCTTAACATGCTTGTACTGGCTTGCTTAGGGTTGGTATATACTTTTACAATTTGCTTTAGGCCTGTAAGACTTGTATGTGCAATGGAGACAGGTTCAATGCTCAAGAATTGGAAAGTGGCAAAAGTTGAGCTTTTTCAAAATGGCAATGGTCACTTTATGCCATTTATGGAATTACAACTTGGGTAATGGATCTAAGGCTTGGATAAAAGCTTTTTCAACTGAGTAAGCATTAAATTAAGGAGTAAGAAACAAGTTTGGTACCTGTAAAGCATGAATTAGGCAGCATAGGTACTGATTGGAACTTTGTTCTTCATGAAATGGCTTGAACCAAAAGTGAGAAATTGCCAACTTCATCTCTTCGATTCTCCCTACTCAAAAATGATCTTGAGGAGTTCTTGGACATTTTGGAAAGCTTGAAATGTTCTCTATAACTCATATTTGAAATTCATTTCAAGATACCTCTTGGAACTAGGGGAAAAATTGCCATGAAGTTGGGTCCAAAACCTGCCTAAATTATGGCAAAATTTCACTAAGTTATTTAGTTAATGAGCATGTATTCATAAATTTATATCTTGAGATCCAAGCATCTTTAGGGAAAATTGAGCGAAGCAAAGTTGTATATTTCATGGAGGTCTACAACTTTCATGTTGGGAACTTTCTTTTAATCATCATGCATCATGGTGAAAAATGGCCTAAAATTGAGAAAAAATAAGAAATTTTCTATACTTAGAAAATTTTCTAAGTTAAGAAAATTTTCAAATTTAAACCCTAATCTTCAAACATGGATTTCTTGATGAACAAGTTTCACACTTTAACATGTTTTGATTAATTGTGACCCTTGGCACTTGATTTTGACCAAAAAGACAATGTTTGACTTTTTCAATGTACAGTTGACTTTTGATCAGTTGACTGCAAATTTCATCTATCTATCAATGAAAATTGAAATGTTTTGAGTCATGTAATTAGGTCAAGATGATGCAAATGAATCCTTGGAATCATGCTTTAACTCAATTGGTCATTTGTTAGGTCAGAAAATCAGAAATTGCTCTTCCTCAGTCAAAACCCTAATTTTGACCATTTTGCCTTTTTGATGATTTGATCAAATTTCTTGAGGAATTGTGATCCAAACTTGATCAAATGATACATATGAGTATAAAATATTGATGTGGATCAAAAATTATAAAGTTTGACTGTAAATTGGCCATGGTTGACTTTTTCCCCAATACAGTTGATTTTTAGGTCAATTGTCCAATTGACTGGTAAAAAATGTGGTTCAAAGCTTGAAACTTGTTCTGAGTGATATTAGGGATCCATAATGATGTTTTAAAGTCACATGAAGCATTGATAGTCCAAAAACCCTTGTGCAATATCAAACCCTAATTTTGGGTCATCAGTTCATGAAGAAAACTTGTCTTGAGCTGACAAAATCCTAATCCAGTCTTGAATCAAAGAAAACTTATGAGAAAAGTCTTGATAAATGAGAGGGCAAATTTTGGGGTACAACACGTATGAAGAAGGACAACTACGGGGACACATGACAACCATACTTGCCGAAGTAATGTACTTAATGCTTAAGGCCACCTGCAACCTTCCAATCACTTCTTTGGTCCAATAAATTTATTACCGGTTGGTTCTCTATTTGGTAAACGAGGATATGATTGGACAAAAATGTTGGCTTCTAGGTAAGTTTTCACAAATAGTTGTAATTAAGGAATGATTGAAGAAGTGCGGAAATCCAACACTCATAATGTAATTCAATTTGATCGTAAGAAATTATATTTCATGGTCCATGAAACAATTAATTAGAATAATGGTTGGCCAATAGGTACTTTCAGTGTTTACCTTAAGAAAAAATAGTGCGATCGTGGGGAATCTCAAGCTTTTCATTCACCTTTCTCACATGTTATCACAACATGTTCTAGTATACGCCAAGAATAATCCATTCACACACCAGATGTGTTCAAAGTTCTTAACGTATTTAATGTCTACATGAAAAGCTTCCTTGGACTTTCCCATGAAGATAATTGACCATAATATGAAGGATTTACTCATTGCCACAATGAGTTTATGCAAAGGAAAAAGAAAGGGCGTCCAAATAGTTCCCACATTAGAGCTGAAATGGACAATGCTGAGAAAAAAGTGTGAGATTTGTCACAAAACTGGTCATATGCGTAGAAATTGACGAGATTCTACAAGCCCTTCTAATCCATTATGTTTGTTTTCTTAGTTCATATTTTGATCAATTTTTTAGTTATCTAATGTAATATCTTTGGTGCAAATAGTACGAATTATATTTAAAATTAAAAACTTCTGATTACAAAACAACAACGTATAGACATAAAATAAAGTTACATCAACTAAAGTCTAACATACATATTTATAAACTAATCAACAATAACACATGATCTTCAACTCTTTTACTAACTTCTCCTCTATGAGTTTCAAACATGGAAAATATTATGTCACGAAGCACAAACAAACGAAACACAAGAATTATAATAACTGCCACCCCAATTGTCACGACGGTTATAGAACTACCTTAAATCTTTATCTACGGCGGTTTCTAACTGTCGTGAATTTGTTAGTTGTTTTATTTTCAATGTTTATTGCAACAGTTTCAAACTGTCGTGAGTTTAATATTCTGTCAGTTCTAACAGTCGCAAATTATTTTACAAATTCTAGCAATATATCTTGTAACGGTTTATAGTGACACTAATCATTTAATTTTTTACTTGGACAACGGTTAAACTATTATTAATTAACATTTTGTATTTGTTTTTAATAATTTTTGTTACTATTAGCTTTTTATATTTATTTTTTAAAATTATTATTTTTATTTTGGTAATATTTATTTATCCTTTTTCTTTAACTTTTTATTTTATTTTCTATAGCTTTCTAACAAAATGAAATTGCAATCACAAATTTAAAATATCAATTAAACATCATAATATGTCAAGAAAAAAGTGGAGTTCCTTAACCATAACACAAGAAAAAGTACGAATTCCTTAATCATAATACAAGAAAAGTGCAAGATCCATAGCATTTTTGATAATAAGCATCATAATATAAGTATCCGAAGTTATCAAATCTTAATCTCTAATTAGGCCTTCTTGATGTTCCATTATCTTTAACTCGGTAGCTAGACTCAGAAAAACGTCTACCATTTTTGAGTGATTCTAAATATGATCCTAAAAAAAGGTATTAAAATAATACTCATTTTCTTCAACTTTTTAAGCATGATTTACAATATTTAAAAATTCACTAAAAGTATATGCATCTAAAAGAACATACATGTATTCCACTAAATTTCTGCATTTTTTTTAAGAGTGTAATATCCTTCTTCCTAGCATTGTCCACTTGCTTTAGTAATGTAACTTTCTCCATCAACTCATCAATTTTTGAACTCTTTTCTTTAACTGCAATAATTTATTCTTGCATTTCCTTTATTTTTATTTTTTTATTTTAGAAGATGATGCCGATCTCGTATATCTATTAGTTCGAGATGGCGTTACCTATACACCAAACATATCCAGGATGTTTTTTTCCAAAAACTTTCTCAAATGCTTCATTTTTAGAAAAAGAGTCTTGGAGTGCAGCTTGTAATTTCTTCTGCACATGCAAAAGAGAAAATTGTGTGACCAAATTTCTAATTCCAAATTAATTACTTAGAAATTAGTATAAATCTCAATGGATATAAAGTCTTTTGTTATTTACATGTCTTTGTAGAAAGTGAAAAAAGGCACAAAACCATTGAAGAGTGTCCTATTTTAAAAGAGATTACAACTCCATTCTTTATGTGGAGTTTCTAATATATAGTTAATGTTTCCTCTTGAGATGACATCTTCAATTAAACTAATTCAGGCTCTTGTGGCATTTGTCTCTAGATTCAGCTATTTAAGATTATGATAATGAATTGATTTTTCAAATGATCAAATCTATTATAGTGATTATAGTTTCAAATTCAATTCCTAGAGTTTTAATGTTAGAATTCACTTTTTTTCTATCCGTATTCAAAACTACTTTAGTGATTAAAATTTTTTTTTGGAATAACTAAGTATTAAAAAAAATCGCAAATAACCATGTTTCAAAAGACTCCTAAAGGGAGGAGCCATCTCACTTGGCGCCTCCACTCAGCATTATTCCCTAGGCGCCATCTCACTTGGAGCCTCCTCTCTCTTTTATCCAAGTGAGATGGCGCATGCACTTTAAAAGTGAGAGGAGGCGCCATCTCACTTGGCTCCTAGGGAAAAATGTTGTTTTTATAAATAATTTGTCTGTTTCTCCATCATTTCTCACACTTTCTCGCACTGTTTTGTTATTTTTTACTCTGTTATTTGCGTCATGACATCGCTCAAGATTTTTACCAGAGATGGTTATGTTATCTTCTCTGCCACAAAACCTCCGATGAAAATGAAATTCTGGCACATTCACTTCATGGAGCGTCTGAAGCGGGAGTTGATGCGATGGCTAGATGGAGACATCGTGGAGGGGGAAAAATAGAAGGATCCAGCAAAGACAAACAACAACCTCACTTGTGACAGGAAGACCTAATGTTTGGTTGGAGGAAGTCAAAACAGACAACGACATAATGTTGATGATGCATGGGTCAGATGAAGTTGTTTTAACGGTTGTAATTTTGTAGACGATTTATCGTGTGTTTTTTTTGTTCGCGCAATGTTTATTGTAACAAATTTTGTTAACGAAAAACCCTAATGTTTACAACATAATAAAGGAAAGATTTTTTGTAATACAATTTTTATGTGGTTGATGCAGTAGCCCGATTCAGACAATTTTTGCGATTGTGTCCGACCTGACGACATAAACCACACTTTATTTCCAGCTTATCAAGGGAGTCTATTTCGGTTGTGATGCGCTTACTTTTGGGATGACCCTTTTTATTCCTTCGCATTTGGTCATTGTGCCATACTATTTTGCTGTCGTATGCAGGCCAATAATCTGGTTTTGCTACCAAAGGGAAGTTATTGTTGTAAACATTGAGCAACATTTCAGATTTGTAAATGTGTGACAGAAGTTGTAGCGCGTCTTGATGAGTATAGGCACACGCGGAAATGACATGAGAGTAAGGTATACGAAAGGCTTGAAACTTGCCACAATCGCAACAACGAGAAGGTAGTACAACCCTATATTCTTGTCTTGGCAGGACCTCGTTGTGGTCGATTGTCTCTTTGACAATGAAGTTGTGGTTGTTCCGATCAAATCATATAACCATATGGGTGTTGGCTTTGGCACTTTCTGCCTTAATGTACTTCATGCAACTTTCACTCCATAGTTGACCAGATTGCAACACCGCATTCCACATTTCACCTCTTTTGGCAAACAACGAAGCCATCCTAAAATATGTTGATTTAACCAACATAGTGACTGGGAGGTTTCTTATGCCTTTGAATACCCCATTCATCGATTCAATTAGATTTGTTGTCATGTGGCCCCATCTTTGGTCATTTTTGTATGACCTAGTCCATTTTTCAACCGGAATATTGTTGATCCACCTACCGGCTTCCGGATTTGACAAACGGATCTCGTTGCGATAATATTTGAACATGGGTTGTGTCAATGCATATCCCGCATTCATAACCGCTTTCCTAAGTGTTTTGTCTTTGATCTCCCTCGTGAAATTTTGGACGATATGTCTAACGCAATAGACATGCGTAGAAGGAGGGTCATGCCAACCGTTTGTATGATTATTGTATGAACTTTCAATGGATGCATGTCTATCTGAGATCAAATATAGATCTGGTTGAGGAGCCACGTGTGTTCACAGATTTTTGAGAAAAAAGCTCCAAGCACCACCAGTCTCCCCCTCGATCAGGGCAAAGGCAATTGGGAAAATGTTGTTGTTGCCATCTTGTGCAACTGCCATCAGTAACGTGCCTTTGTATTTCCCATATAACCAAGTCCCATCAATTTGTATAATTGGTTTGCATGACGCAAACCCTGTGATGCAAGGTTGAAAAGCCCAAAACACTCGACTAAATATTCCATTTCTGTTGAGTTGACTACCATCTGGGGCGTATGCTGGCACTGTTTACAGAATGTAAACAGTACCTGGAGAATAAGTATGGAGTGCATTCAGGTAGCGAGGAAGTTCTTGGTATGACTCCTCCCAGTTTCCGTATACATTTTCAATCGCCTTGGTCTTTCCTAACCACGCCTTTCGGTAAGACGGGGTATAGTTAAATACCATAGTGATGTGGGAGATTATGGTTTTCACCTTCAATGATGGATCGTTGCTGACGAGTGGTAGGATTTCTTGACAAATGAGATCATAATTAAGTTTTCGATGATCCTGTGATTGAGTAGAACTAACACAAGTGTGGGTAGACATGGAACCTATGACCCAACAATCACCTCTTAAACTGTATGATGCAGTGAGCTTGAACATACAATCAGGGTGGACACACTTGATCTTGTACCTTTCTGGATTTACACGGTCCACCTTAAAATCGACCGAGTTGAGCATGTGGAATTTTTTGATGGCTCTGATACATTCTTCTCTGTTACGAAATTTGTCTTTCTCTTTTAAGTTTTCATCCGACTGCATATACGAATTGAAAAATAAATCATAAGACAGTTCATCTCCGCCCATGTTGAAGTTTGTCATGTGCGGAGGTGGTGTGTAGATCTTGTTTGCGGGAATATCAGGTATCCCATCGTCTTCTTCATCAACTGCATCTACTTCTGCTTGTTCGGTTTCCAAAGGATCAACCACTTGTGAAAGTTGAGGCTCTCGCAGCATAATGTACAACTCAATAGAGTCGTACCCAGAATACTCATGACTGGAAAACATATTCTGAAGATCCTCGTCATCTTGAACCTCAACCTTATAAAATATTATTTGGTTGTTACAAAAAAAACCAGATTCTGATAGAATATTTGTGTCACGGGGTCTCGTCCAAGTTTGGCCTCCAATCATTTTTTGAAGTACAAGAAATTGGCTTTCCTGTTTAAACAAAATCGGATGTTCTCTGTGTCTCTAAACAAAAACCCAGAGGTGGGACAAATGTATGTCTCACCGTTGAAATGTGCACTGATCACATATTGGGGTGCAGAGGCTATTGTGTATGACTGTTTGAAGGTTTGAAGGTTGGAAGGTTTGAAGTTTATGAGTTATTTGTTGGAATCTTTGAATGTTCTAGTGTTTGAGAGATTAAGTGTATCAGTGTTTTGATAAATGTAAGACTAAATAGGTCATACTGAATTTGAATTAACCAAGGCTGTCCAATAGTGTTACATGCATTCAGAGATGCCTTCTCCAAGGCTGCCACCTAGTCTGCGCCTAGACTGCACCTATATTGTAACCTCTAAGGCGCCTCCCATCACGTCCAATAGTGTTACATGCATTCAGAGATGCCTTCTCCAAGGCTGTCACCTAGCCTGCGCCTACTCTGCAACCCATGCCACCTCTTATTTGCCAACGGGGATGACGACACCTTTCATTTTTGTACTGTTTCGCCAAGTCCAATGGCGCCTCCCTTCATGTCCAATCGTGTTACATGCATTCAGAGATGCCTTCTCCAAGGCTGTCACCTAGCCTGCGCCTACTCTGCAACCCATGCTACTTCTTATTCGCCAACGGGGATGGAGACACCTTTCATTTTTGTACTGTTTCACCAAGTCCAATGGCACCTCCCTTCATGTCCAATAGTGTTACATGCATTCAGAGATGCCTTCTCCAAGACTGTCACCTAGCCTGCGCCTACGCTGCACCTACACTGTAACCTGTAAGGCCTCTCCCATCATGTCTAATAGTGTTACATGCATTCAGAGATGCCTTCTCCAAGGCTGTCACCTAGCCTGCACCTACACTGCAACCCATGCCACCTCTAATTCACCAACGGGGATGGCGACACCTTTCAATTTTGTACTCTTTCGCCAAGTCCAATGGTGCCTCCCTTCATGTCCAATCGTGTTACATACATGCCAGAGATGCCTTCTCCAAGGCTGCCACGTAGCCTGCACCTACACTGCAAGAGTGACACTTATCATGCATGCATGCACCCACCTACCACCTCACTTACTCTATGAAAAAAAACTTCCTATAAATACAGAGCATTACATACTTCTCTCGCATCCACAATCGTCTCACTCTCTGCTACAAACTCTTTTATAATCTCTTACAATTTCAAACTCTTTCATAATCTCAGGCATTTTCAACAATGACTCTTCTCACAATGGGCGATTCTCACAGAGGCACAAGGGACAATATTGTAGCATTTGTAAGTTTCTTTTATAGTTATACATTTTCATACTTCTAGTGATGCTTTTTTCATCTAACTTACTCTTACACCTTTTACATTATTAACTTAAGATACCAAAAGATTCAGAATCCGGTCACACAACTACCTTGCTCCCGACCCATTGATTGTATCATATCTGGAATACGCAGGTCTCGGAAACGTTATAAAGATCTCCAACTGCACAATTGATTCAAAGTTCATACTTGCAATGTTGGAAAGGTGGAGACCAGAGACCCATACATTTCACCTACCAATAGGTGAATGTACTGTCACACTAGAGGACGTGTACATGTTATTGAGTCTCCCTATCGACGGTAAGGCGGTTAACGGGTCGGTTCAACAACCAAATTCTCTGTGTGAAGAATTCTTGGGTAGAGATATGGTTGAAGGTGGTGGTGCGAGAGGTCAGGGTATACTACTAATTGAGCTAAAAAATCATTATGCGACTCTGGAATTGAACGAAAATTCCTCTGAGCTAGCCAAGGTAATAAAAGCTAGAACTTATTTAATGATACTTTTTGGAACCTTTTTATTTCCCGAAAGTACGGGAAATAGTGTAAATTTTATGTATTTAAATTTACTTAGAGACTTCGAAAAAACTAGAAAGTATAGTTGGGGTTCTACTGTTTTAGCCCACCTATACAGTTCCTTGTGTAAAAATGCAATCAAGGAAAGATATATATTTTATGGCTGCGCTTTTTTACTTCAAGTCTGGGGTTGGTGGATGATGGAGTCCCTAAACCCCGTCAACAACAACACATTCGTTTTCCCATACGCAACAAAGTAAGTCATCAAATTATATCATTTATTACTATTCATCTCTTCATCAAATATATGATTATTTGCGTAAGGAGAAAACTAGAAAGTATAGTTGGTGTAAATTATACGTAACCAGTTATACACTTTACTAATTTCTTGGCTTTATGGCTTTATCCTAAGGAGAAAACTTAAGTGCAATGCCATAAGTACTGTTTTTATTGTTCTCCTCTTAAAATAAAACACATGTACAATTATATTCTATCAACTAAATTACTTTAATATTGTTAGGCTATTAGGTGTCACCGTTGTTTTGAGGGACGCCACACCCTATTTTGAAAGACGACATTAATTCATTTAAAGTAAATTTGACATTTTTATAATGTGTTAATATTTAGTAAGATAATAGTAAGAACAAGACTTATACAATTGCATATAAGTTTTATCATGTTTAGATTAACAAATCTTCAAAGTGAGTCAAAACAAAGTTATCTTTATACATTACATTCATGGATAGTATCACATTATTTAAAAGGTGCCAAAAAAAAGTTATGTTTATACATTACATTCATAGATAGTATCACATTATTTAAAAGGTGCCAAAAAGATAGTCCTCTAGTTTTATTAAATGAACAAATCAATATAATTTCGAATAGATTCTCCTCACTTTAAGAGGTGCCAAAAGATTTGATTTTTTATGACAAACTACATACATTTCTCCTTTTCTATATGTCCATCCATCTCTTAATTTCTACAAATAAACATAAATATTAACTATATTTTAATACGAATTTTCAATTCGAATTTTCTATTTTAAAAGTTTTAACGTATATTTTAAGGTACAAGTTAACACTATCTTAGAATAAAAAATTTAAAAATATATAATAAAGTTAGGTAAATTCTTGTCACCTTCCCGACAGATAGGGCCCACCCAAAACGCGTGCAGCCTTGTTCCTTAAATCCTAGAAAGTTGCCTTCCATATTCACCTGCCACGCTTGAAAACCACTTTACCAATCAGCATTTCTTAACTCACTCAACCAAATACCCCACATGTCAACCATTGAAAGGTCTTCTCTATTTTCTTCTTTTTGTAATTTATTAAAAGGCCTTCTCTATTTTCTGTACGTTATCTTTACATGGCAAACACTTCGGTGCAATAATTATTTTGGCTATTTAAAAGCATACACAATCAATTTATGAACAAATTTTATGTTTAGCTAATCAAATGCATTGCTTTATTATTTATCAAATTAACTCTAATTGTTTTCTTCTTTGTCATAATTGCTGCCTTCTCCCTCCTTTTCTTCTCTTTTATTTATATATGCATTTCTTGTTTTATGAAGAATCTTGCTGAAGAGGTAAATAACCAGATATTTTCTATTTTTCATAATAATTACTTATTTAATTACAAACTTTTTTTTTCACAATCTTCTAACACGTGCATAATAATAATAATAATAATAATAATAATAATAATAATAATAATAATAATAATAATAATAATAATAATAATAATAATAATAATAATAATAATAATAATAATAATTTTCAAATGCACTATAAATAGCCACTCAAATGGTGACCACTAAAAATTCAGTTTGGTGTCCTAAAAAAGAATGAGTAGTGGAGTAAGATATTTGAAATATGAGAATGATATTTTTGAAATTTTTTTTTATATTTAATAACAGTGATTTGTATTACTGAAAATCCGAAAATATTCTTTAAATATGTATATTCGAACACACTTTATAAATTTGAGATATTAGATTATTTCAGATATGCATATTCGAAAGAATCATTATTTTTCATTTTCAGAGAATTTCGAATATACATATCTAAAATAATCTAATATCCTAATTTTTTTTTAATTTTATTTTAAAAAAATATTTATTTATAATATAATTAAATAGAATTATTATTAATAGAGAATAACTTAAATTTATAATTGAAAACTAAATATTAAAATAAATTTATTATATGAAATTAAACAATGAATACAACAATTAAATTTCTAATTATAATAGTGAAATGTAATAATTGATATAATTTATAATAAAATAAAATGTAATTAAATAAGTTCGGTATTTTAGACTTTGTGTTCTTGCGTATTTGACATTTACGCGAAGTAACGTAAAAAACTCAGTTTTCTAGAAAATCGACTTTGAATTAAAATTTTACTGTGTCAATTCATCTGAAATAAATTAGGGAATGAAATCCCCTATTTTAGAACAAAATAGAGGACTCCACCTTAAAAATTCCAAATTCCTTATTTTTCTATTTTATTGTATTTATTTTTCATTTAATTATTTTCGAAAAAATCTGAAAAAAATTTGTAGACACTTAATTTAATTTTGTTTGATTTTTAATTGTATTTTTAAATTTTTATAACAGAGTAAAACTCGGATATGCATATTTGAAATACTTTTTTTCGTAAAAAATGAAGTGAATTCAGATATGCATATCCGATCGCACCTCATTTTTTCGTAAAATTCGGATATGCATATATGAAACTACTTTTTTCGTAAAAAATGAGGTGTATTTCGATATACATATTCGAAATCACTTTTTTCATAAAAAATGAAGTGCATTCAGATATACATATCAAAATACTGAGGGTATTTTAGATTTTTCAACAGAGGTAATTTTTATCCTTAAATTCAATTGCAAATAGTGTGAAGTGTAATTTTTAATTAGAGTAATATATTATTGAAATTTGATAAAATGAAAAAGTAAGAGAGATAGATACAATAATATACAATTGATATTTGATGTTAAATACAATATTAAATATTGAGTGTTTAAAAAAACACTATTTATTATATCGAGCGTTCAAATAAGACTATTTATTTAAAATAGAAAAATACTAGTATACAATCTAGAGGAGACATAACTAATGATGAGGTTGCTAGACTTAGTGAAATTGACAATGTACAAATCAAATGATTATCATTTCATTTCAATAGCTAAGGCCTAACCGATTACTCTCTCCGTCTCAGAAAAATATCTAATTTACACTTTTTCTTCTGTCTTAAAATACTAATTGTTTATTTAGAGTTATAAAGTATTATTTATTATTTTTTTTTTATTACTATATCTTTATTTTTTAATTTTTTCTTTATTCAATTACTCTATTAACTATAATTAATGAGATTATTGTAGTAAATGATATTCTCTCTGGTCTCATATATAAATAATTTTACAAAAAAACTTACTATTTAAGAAAAATGACTAAATGCATCTAAATCTTATACTCTTTTTAATTTTATCTTTATTTTTTGCTTTGAAAATCATTAAAAACATAGAATGTGAAAAAATAGAGATATATTTAAAATAATGACGTTGAATATAATAACTAAATTTGATTTTTACTTATATTTAAGATCATAGTTTTTTTGTTGTTTATATTCAAAATCGGAGAAAGTATTAACTTTTTCATTAAAATTAACCTATCTAATAATTTTTTTTTAAATCGTGTTTGTTTAAATATGATATTTTTTATGAGACGGGAAATAATCTCTTAGTTTTTAATTTAAAATATCTCATTAGAAACTATAAATAGATATTTAAATTTTTGTATTAGAAGTTGATTAACTCTAAATTGTTGGAAATTGAAGAATAGTTAGGGTGAATATTGGAAATATAATTTAGTTAATGTATACAATTCCCAATGCTTATTCTTTAATAGGACATTTTGCCATTTTCAATTTTAGTATAAATATGTTACCTAGGCTATCAATATTGTAACTCATTCATTCCTTTATTTGATATACAATAGTAGTCCTCTTTGTTATCATTCATTGCTCATTCTTTCTTTCCCCTTTCATTACCTTGCACCAACAAATTGGTATCAATAGCACTTGGTTCTGTTTTTCTGGGAAACACGAGTGATTGTGAGCTGTGTGTTTGATTTTGGTTCATTGTTTTTTTTTTGAAATCTTGAACAAAAAATCTGAATAGAATCTGATTCTGTGGGTTGGGAAACAGTGTGTTTGAAGATCTAAAAAAGCCGTGCAAGGTTTAAAATGAGTGGAGACAGTAGTTTGAACACCAAAATTTCAGTTTTTAATGGCAAAAACTGGAACAAATGGATGATACAAATGCGTGTGTTGTTTGATGCGCAAGATATTCTGGATCTGGTTACAGATGGTTATGTACCAGCTGCAGCAGATGCAACTGAAGAACAGAGAAGTGCTGAGAGGATGATGAGGAAGAGGGACCAGAAATCTCTGTTCTATATCCATCAGTGTGTGGATGAAAGTGTGTTCGAGAAGATTGCTGATTCAACAACGTCGAAAGGGGCGTGGGATTTACTGGTGAGATGTTACGGTGGTGACGCATCAGTAAAGAAGGTGAAGTTTTAATCCCTACGAAAGCAATATGAGAACCTGAACATGAAGAGCAGTGAGAAAGTTTCTAAATATATCTCTAGAGTGATTCTGATCACTAACGAGATGAAGGCGTGTGGAGAAACTATGTCTGAACAAGTAATCATAGAGAAGATTCTGAGGTTGCTTACTCCTCAATTTGATTACATTGTTGTTTCTATTGAATATTCTAAAGATCTGAAAACCATGAGAATAGAAGAATTACAAAGCAGCTTAGAAGCACAGTAGTTACGTTTGTCTGAGAGAACTTCTGAGAGGGAAGCTGAGCAAGCTCTGAAGGCTTCTTTTGTCAAGAAAGATCAGAAGCAAAATAAACATGGTGATAGATTCCAGAAGTCAGAAGCCTCAACTTCTGATGATAAGAAATATCATAAAGGAAAGGAGAGGTATGACAAAAGGAAGGTTCAATGTTACTCTTGTAAACAATTTGACCATTTTGCCAGAGATTGTAGGTCAAACAAGGAAAGGAAATCAGAAGAAGCATATATGGCTAAGAGAAACTCCGATGATGAACTTGTACTACTAATGGCTTCTGATTCTGATGGAAAATGCTCAGAAGATTGGTGTTATATGGACACTGGTTGTTCAAAGTATTTAACTGGAAATAAACAATGGCTGACAGACTTTGACTCCAGACGGAGAACAAAGATCAGATGTGCTGACGATAAGTATCTTAATGCAGAAGGTATGGGAGATGTCAGAGTTAGAGTGAAGAATGGAAAAGACATTCTGATCAAAGACGTTTGGTATGTTCCTGGTATTAGAAGAAATATGATGACTGTAGGTCAGCTGATTGAGAAAGGTTTCTCAGTTGTTATGAAAAACAATCTTCTGACATTGTATGATTCCAATCAGAAGTTGATTATAAAGTCTAAATAAGGAGGCAACAGAACATTCAAGGTAAATGTAGAAACAGCTGAAGCAACGTGTCTTAGTGCAGAAGACGCTGGAGGTAACAATAAGTTGTGGCATAAGAGGTTGGGGCATTTGAACTATAGAAGCTTAGGGCATATATGTTATAAGAAGCTTGTACATGGTATTTCGAAGATTTTGAAGCCTGAGAATTCATGTGAGATATGCATGAAAGGCAAGCAACCTAGATTTCCATTTACATCATAAGTAGCCCCCAGAGCGAAGCATGCTCTGGGAGTAGTACATTCTGATGTGTGTGGATCATTTCCAATACCTTCACTTGGAGGAAACAATTATTTTGTGTCTTTTGTGGATGAGTTCACAAGAGTGACATGGGTAACACTCATCAAGTTCAAGCATGAAGTGTTTACTGAGTTCCAGAAATTCAAAGTGAAGGCTGAGAAGTAGAGTGGTCAGAAGTTAAAAATTCTGAGAACGGATGGTGGAGGTGAGTATAACTCTACAGTGTTTCAGAAGTTCTATGAGGAGAGTGGAATAGAACATGAGGTTATTGCTCCATATACTCCTCAGCACAATGGTTATGCTGAAAGAAGAAACATAACTTTGCTTGATATGACCAGAAGCATGCTGAAAGAGAAAAAGCTATCTCACGTGCTATGGGGAGAAGCTGTTGCCACATCAGCATATATTCTGAACAAGTGTCCAACGAAGAAACTGAAGGAAGTTGTTCCTTTAGAGGAATGGACTGGAGATAAGCAGAGTGTCAGTCATCTAAAGGTGTTTGGCTCTGTCTGTTACAAACACGTTCCAGAAGCTAGAAGACAAAAAATGGATGATAGAAGCAAAGTAATGTTGTTGGTGGGGTACCACAGTACAAGTGCGTATAAGCTTTATTGTCCAAAAACTAATAAAGTTGAAGTCAGCAGAGACATTATGGTGAAAGAGTCTGAAGCATGGGATTGGAACAAATCTCAATCAGATTCTGGTGTAGTGCCAACACCAGAGTTATCCTCTGAAGATGTTTTAGAAAGTTCAGAAGATGAATCTGATTCTGAAGATCCTAAAGATTCTAAAGATGAGTCAGAATAATATTCTGGAAATGGATTTGATTCTGATCTAGATGTTGATGATGATCCAGAATCTGGTGGTGATCATAGTTCTGGAAGGGAAAACTCTGAAGGTGGTAACTCTGAAAGTAGTAGTTCTGGTGCAGCTTCAGAACAAACTCAAAGACCACATAGAATCAGACAAAAACCAAGAAGGTTTGCAGATTTTGACATGTTGCAGGATAATGAAGTTAAATCTGAAGGAGAAGTCGTTCAGTGTGTCATGTTAGTAGATTCTGAACTAGTGGGCATTGAAGAAGATCTCAAGAAGAAAGAATGGATTAATGCCATGAAAGAAGAACTTGAGGCAATAGAAAGGAACAAAACTTGGAAATTGACTAAACTTCCAGATAAGAAAAAAGCCATCAGCGTTAAATGGGTTTTTAAGTTAAAACTTAAGCCAGATGGTTCAATTGGCAAGCACAAAGCTAGACTAGTAGCTAGAGGTTTTCTTCAGAAACCTGGGCTAGATTACTTTGAGGTGTTTGCGCCTATGGCTAGGCATGAAACAATCAGATTGGTGATTGCTTTAGCTGCAAATAGAAATTGGCCTTTAATGCATCTGGATGTGAAGTCTTCATTTTTGAACGGTCCATTACAGGAAGAATTATGTGTCACAACCTCCTGGATTTGTGAAAAAGAATCAGGAAGGGATGGTATACTAGTTGAATAAAGCTCTGTATGGACTGAAGCAAGAGCCTAGAGCTTGGAATCTGAAAATCGATTCGTTTTTCAAGAAGCAGAGGTTTCAGAAATGTGAGATGGAATATGGAGTTTATTTACAACACTCTGATAACAATATGATTCTGGTGTGTCTCTATGTTGATGAAATTTTGCTAACAGGTAGCTGCCCAGAAGTTATAAAGAAGTTCAAAGAAGTTCTGATGAATGAGTTCGAGATGACATATCTAGGAAAAATGACATATTTCCTAGGGATGGAGATTATGTACTCAAAGAACGAAATCATTCTGCATCAGTTAAAGTACGAACTAGAACTTCTGAAGAGATTTAAGCTGCAGAATTGCAAAGTTACCGTGACACCATCAGAAACCAATCAAAAATTGGATTCTGACTCTGATGGTGATTCTGTTGACTCTAAAACCTTCAAACAGTTGGTTGGTTCTCTAAGGTATTTATGTAACACTAGACCTGACATTTGTTATGCAGTTGGATTGGTTAGCAGATTCATGAGTAATCCAAAGTGGTCTCATTTCCAAGCCGTTGTCAGAATTCTGAGATATATTAAGGGAACCCTGAGATATGGAGTGTTGTTTCCTTCTGAAAGAAAGACAAAATTAGAATTAGTAAGTTATTCTGATTCTGACCGGTGTGGAGACAAAGTGTAAAGGAGAAGTACTTCTGGATACTTGTTTAAATTTTTGGGAGGTCCAATTTCCTGGAGTTCCAAGAAACAACCTGTCGGGGCTATGTCAACATGTGAAGCTGAGTATATCGCAGGTGCTGTAACTGCTTGTCAAGCTGTTTGGCTTCTGAATCTCCTGCATGATCTGAAGGTTGAATTTAAGGAACCTCTGAAGCTGATGATTGATAATAAGTTTGCAATTGATCTTGCCAAGAATCGAGTGCTACATGGAAGAAGCAAGCACATTGAGACGAAGTATCATTTTCTCAGAAGTCAAGTGCAGAAAGGAGTGTTAGAAGTTCTGCACTGTAGTACTCAGAAACAACTTGCAGATCTTCTGACAAAGGCAGTTAAAACAGATCAATTTCTTTGCTTGAGAAATGAAATTGGTGTTGTTAGCTTCTGATAGAATATCTAAATTAAGGGATGGTATTGGAAATATAATTTAGTTAATGTCTACAAGACCTCATTGTTGGGCATTAAAATGCAAGATCCAAGACCTCATTAACAATAAGACCATTGAATTTGATCCTCCTTCAACTCCGAATGTAATCACCGCACATATGTCAAACTATGGCAAAGGTGTCAACGCTATTGAAGATACTTCTTTTGTTTCCTATGTTAATGACTTAACCATTCCACTAAATTTTGTCAAAAACAATTTGTTGAAAGCTGGGGTTTTCCCTGGTTGCCTTGAAGATTGTTATTACTGTGTTGTGCAAATCAATGGCTTTGAATGGCTGAAAAGAGGTGTCCAACACCTAATAGACAGCCATGAGATCCTATTCGAAAGAACTCCATCCGTAAAATGTTTGACCGAAGTTGTACCTCAAGAAATTGAAGACATATCCATCATCATTATCTCTAACAAGCCTATTAGGATCAATTCAAAGGGTCCTATTAGGATTTCCAATGAACCAAAGATAGCTCCATTGATCATTACCACACCAGGGCCAATCCCTTATTCTTCCGATAAAGAGGTACCTTGGAATTATAGAACTGAAGTATACTACCATGGTATTAGACAAGACTCCTGGATTGATGAAGGTAAAGCTGCTAATATTACCAACATTGCTAGGTCTAGCAAGGTGACAAGGATGGGGAGAATCTTCTCTCCTAACATTTCACCTCCAACCACCACAACTACACCTGTTCGCATCACTGTTGACAAACCTAGTACTGATTCTAGGGGCAAAGAAAAAATGATTGAGCCTGCCAGGATGGAGGCGCCCGCCAAAGACATTACAACTGAGGAACCCTCTACTCAAGAGATGGAGGAGATTTTGAAGATTATAAGGAAAAGTGATTATAAGATAGTAGAGCAGTTAGGGAAAAACCCCTCTAAGATTTATATGCTATCTTTATTAATTTGTTTTTATGCGCATGCTCAAGCCTTGATAAAATTACTGAAGAAAGCTCATGTTCCTCAAGAGACTACAGCCGACCAGTTTGAAAATTATGTAGCGAGTTTGACTGCCGATTATGGATTGAGATTCTCAGATACTGATTTAACTCCAACCGAAAGAAATCACAACAAGGCTTTGTATGTCTCCATTGAATGCAAAGGAACCACTCTAGTCCATGTATTGGTGGATATTGGGTCCTCTTTAAATGTCTTGCCCAAGGGTGCCCAAGACTGGTTGGATTGCAAGGGTTTAGTCTTGAAGCCAAGTGACATAGTGGTAAGGGCTTTCGGTGGATCAAAGAGGATGGTACATGGAGAGGTCGACCTCCCCATCAAACTTATTTCTCAAACTTTTAACTCGAATTCCTATGTGATGAACATCCATCCTGCCTACTCTTGCCTACTTGGACGCCCTTGGATACATGGGGAAGGAGCGGTGACGTCCACTCTTCATCAAAAATTGAAATATCCAGTCAAAGGAAAGATCATTAGTGTCTGTGGTGAAGAAGAGTTTATGGTTAGCTACCTGAATTCATTTAAGTATGTTGAGATGGATGGAGAGTTCATAGAAACTTCTTGTCAAGCCTTCAAAGTGGTCTCTCCCATGGTTGTTGCTGCCAAGGTTACTCCTGATGTTCCAAAAGTTGTTAAAGATGTGCTTAGGATGGCTTCCCTCAAAGATGCTCATGCTGTGATTGAAGACGGAGGTTGTACCATTTGGGGACAAATCCCTGACATCCCTTTCAAATCAGACAAAAGTGGTTTAGGTTTCACTGCCAAAGCCCAAGAGGAGGTCAGACATGCTCGCATAGGAAAACCAGTTATTCGCATCAGTAATCATGAAGTGAACTCTCTTGAAGACTCCGACAACGACTGTGATTTTGATGACTGGATCTACCCGACTGTCGGTAAAGTACTGAACAACTGGCGTGCCAAGGATTTCATTCCCATCTCCTTCAACAAGGAGTAATTATCATTTACTATTTTACCAATTTAAGAACTCTGTCTGTAATTTTATTGAAACAATGACTTTAAGCCATGTGCCATACCCAGGGCACCATGGTCCATTTCTTAAGGGTTTGTTCATTTTCATATGCCATATGATCATTTAATGAAAAAACATTGGACTCTTTTGCATTCAAATTTTGTGCTCATTGTCTTTCTTTCACTTTATTGCATTTTCAAAATAGCCATGTATCTTACATGCACACACACACGCACACACGCATTTGCAGATCCTCATCCACTCTGGGTCTCATTGACAACGAATCTGCTATTTCCACCTATGATTTTGAACATCCAATCTACCAAGTTGAAGATGAAGGCGAGGAAGATTGTGAAATACCTTGGGAATTAGCCAGACTTCTGATGCAAGAAGAAAAAGTCATTCTACCGCATGAAGAGCCACTTGAAGTGATTAACTTAGGTACTGAGGAAGACAAGAAAGAGGTCAAGATCGGCGCCAACTTGAAAGACGACGTCAAAAGCATAATGGTTCAGATGTTTCATGACTACATTGAGGTGTTTTCTTGGTCATATGAAGATATGTCGGGACTTGATACTAACATTGTGGTTCATCGTCTACCAATAAAGGAAGATTGTCCTCCAGTCAAGAAAAAAGTTCATCGTATGCAGCCAGACATGTCTGAAAAGATAAAAGCTGAGGTAATGAAGCAATTCAATGTAGGTTTTCTAGCAGTGACGTCATATCCCTAATGGGTGGAAAAATGTGGTCCCCGTGCCAAAGATGGATGGAAAAGTCCGTATGTGCGTAGGCTATAGAGATTTAAATAGGGAAAGCCCCAAAGATGATTTCCCACTACCGCATATTGACGTCTTGGTCAATAACACTGCTCAACATAAAGTCTTCTCCTTCATGGATGACTTCTCTGGCTATAATCAAATCAAAATGGCTCCCGAAGACATGGAGAAAACCACTTTTGTTACACAGTGGGGCACTTTTTGTTACAAGCTCATGCCTTTCATTTTGAAGAATGCAGGGGCAACCTATCAACGAGCTATGGTAGCCCTATTTCATAATATGATACATCATGAGATGAAAGTGTATGTGGATGATATGATTGCAAGGTCGCATACAGAGGAAGAACACCTTGATCACTTGCACAAGTTGTTTGAGAGGTTGAAGAAATACAAGCTAAGGCTGAATCCCAACAAATGCACCTTCGGGGTAAGATCTGGAAAACTCTTAGGGTTTGTCGTAAGTGGAAAAGGTATCGAGGTCGACCCTGCAAAAGTCAAAGCCATACAAGAAATACCAGCTCCCTGTACTGAGAAAGAGGTCAGGGGTTTCTTAGGTCGACTCAACTACATTGCTTTATTCATATCTCACTTGCCTGCTACTTGTGAGCCAATCTTCATACTCTTGAAGAAAGATCAAGTAGTCAGATGGAACAACGACTTCCAAGCAGCCTTTGATAAGATCAAGGAATATTTACAAGAACCTCTCATCTTGATGCCTCTAGTTGAAGGAAGACCTCTGATTATGTACTTGATTATATTAGAGAACTCAATGGGTGTGTGTGTTGGGCCAACATGACGATTCTGGCCAAAAAGAGCATGCAATATACTACCTGAGCAAAAAGTTTACTGACTGTGAAATAAGATATTCACTGCTCGAGAAAACTTGTTGCGCTCTGGCATGGGCTGCTCGCCGGATAAGGTAGTATATGTTGACTCACACCACTTTGTTGATTTCTAAGATGGACCCTATCAAGTACATCTTCGAGAAACCGGCTCTCCCCGGACGAATATCTAGATGGAAAATGATCTTGACTGAATATGATATCCAATATACTAGAAAAATGGCCATCAAAGGAAGTGTTCTAGCGTATCATTTGGCCTATCAAGCTGTTGATGACTACCAATCCATGAACTTTGATTTCCCGGATGAGAATATCATGCTGATAACTGATTGCGAAAATCCTGGACCGTATGACGGACCTGAACAAGGATCCCGATGGACTATGGTTTTTGATGGGGCTTCCAATGCTTTGGGTAATGGAGTTAGTGTTGTGATTATTTCTCCTGAAGGGTTCCACACGCCTTTCACTGCTATACTATGCTTCGATTGTACGAACAACATGGTTAAGTATGAGGCATGCATCTCGGGTCTTAAGGCTGCCATTGACTTAAGAATCAAATTCTTAAGTGTATATGGAGATTAAACTTTAGTAATCAGTCAAGTTAAAGGAGAGTGGGATGCTAAGCATCCAAATCTGATTCCCTATAAAGAGCTTGTGTTAACCCTGATCCCATACTTTGAGGAGGTTACCTTTAAACACTTTCCAAGAGAAGAGAATCAATTGGCAGATGCCTTAGCAACAATGTCATCCATGTTCAAAGTCAATTGGGACAACGAGGTTCCTAGAATTAAAATCGAAAGATTTGACGAACCGGCACACTGTTGTGAGATTGACACTAACGAAGAGAAGCCTCAGTATAATGAAGTGAGAAGATATCTTGAAGCACAAGAGTATCCTGAAGAAGCTTCCATCAATGATAAGAAATTCTTGCGGAGGTTCTCAGCCAAGTTCTTCCTAAGTAATGGGATCTTGTATAAACGCAACCATGATTCTAATATACTCCGTTGTGTGAACAAGAAGGAGGCTAAGAAAATCATGGAGGACATGCATGATGGTATATTTGGAACTCACTCTAGTTGAAACACTATGGATAAGAAGATCTTGAGGGCTGGCTACTATTGGTCGACTATGGAAACTGATTGTCACTACCACTCAAGGACTTGCCATAAATGTCAGATCTACACCGACAAGGTTCATATGCCTCCAATACCCTTGAATATCATGACTGCTTCGTGGCCATTTTCAATGTGGGGCATTGACATAATTAGAGAGATCAAGCCTACTTCCTCCAATGGACATCGTTTCATCCTTGTTTCCATTGATTATTTCACCAAATGGGTCAAAGTTGCCTCATTTGCCTCAGTCATAAAGAACGTTGTAGCCCGGTTTATCAAGCATAACCTTATCTGTCGTTACGGTATCCCTGAAAGGATCATCACTGACAATGGAACCAATCTCAACAATGCTATGATTACAGAGATCTGCACTCAATTCAAAATCAAGCATCAAAACTCTTCTCCATATAGACCTAAGATGAATGGCACGGTGGAAGCTGCCAATAAAAACATAAAGAAGATTATGCAAAAGATGGTGGTAACCTATAAAGACTGGCACGAGATGCTACCATTTTCTCTTCATGGATACCGTACTTCGGCTCTAACTTTAATTGGGGCAACCCCTTTCTCTTTAGTCTACAACATGGAAGTTGTCCTGCCTGTGGAAGTTCAAATTCCTTCCTTAAGGATTATGAAAGAAGAAGATTTAGACGAAGACAAATGGATCTAGACTAGGTTGGATCAATTAAACTTAATTGAAGAGAAGAGACTGACTGCTGTTTGTCATGGTCAAATGTATCAAAAGCGTATGATCAAGACTTTCAACAAAAAGATCAAACCTCGAGTGTATCAGGTTGGCGACTTGGTAATAAAACGCATCATTCTTCCACAAGGAGATCCCAGGGGAAAATGGGCTCCCACTTACGAAGGGACATTTGTTGTTAAGAAAGTATTCTCTGGTGGTGCCATAATGCTAATTACTATGGAAAACAAAGATTTTCCGCATCCTGTAAACGCAGACATAGTCAAAAAATACTACGCATAAAAATGACCCTCTAGGTTGACATACATAAGAAAAAATAAGGGCATCCCAGTGAATCAAAAGGGTTCGGGCAAAAGTTAGGGATACGTGTAAAAGATTGTACACCCGACAATTCAAAAACCCAAAAGGGAGGCTAGGGGCAAAAAGGGTATCTTGGTGGGCTGAAAACCTGAAAGGGAAGTCCAGGCAAAAGTTAAGGATTAAAGCGTATGACTACGTCCCGTGAAATAACTACAACCAACTTTATTAACAAGGTCCAAGTTCTTTGGTGTAAAATCAATTCAATCGACTTCTTTCAACGACAAGGGATGATGTTCAAAGACATAGGGGAAATAGCAGAGTTGGAACACAATGAGATCACTTCCACATGGCTATTATTTTTGTTTTCACTTTGTATTCTTTCGACGATTTCCTCTTACTAGGATCTCTGTCTCCTTGTATAAAAATGCCTATTTATAGGCAAAACATCAATACAAACATACTTTGAAATGCAAACTTTTTGTTTTCCTGTTTTGAGTGCAAAAACGTCAAATGACTAAAATTGAATGAACATATGCATATAAACATGATTAAATGTATGCTTAAAAATGGTAATAAACATTTTCTTAAAGAATTCGGGATATCCCCACAGAGTTATTTCAACAAAATTATCCCCACAAATTTGAATTCATGCAGTATCCATCCGGAGTTCCAATCTCTTGACACTCATTTCCCCAGCTGAGTTGGTCCTAAACTACAAGAGAAACCTTGCGGAGTTCGTCTCCAAAAAGAAGTCATCCCCCAATAGGGTATTCAAAATATTATTCCCAACAGGGTTTATTTTCCCAACAAACTAGAAATTCCACAACTTGAGTTCTTTTCTCAGACCATAAACGGACAAAACTCATTGTCACCAACAAAGTCGATACTTTCCCCAGTAAGTTGATGTAAATCCTGGAATTTAACCAAATACCAGTTAACTTTCCTTCTCAGTCAAGTTATAATTCCCTAGTAGAATAATGGACAACCAAAGTTCTCGAACTCTATTCCCCAAGCAGAAATCAATTGTACCACTCCGAGGGTTGTCGGTGCTGTAATCATATCCCCAGAGGGTTGTCACACTCCCTTCACCGCCATATTATGTTTCAACTGTACCAACAATATGGAGGAGTATGAAGCATGCATTATGGGTCTCAAAGCTGCTATTGACCTAAGGATCAAGTTCTTGAGCATTTTCGGGGATTCAGCCTTGGTAATAAGTCAAATCAAAGGATAGTGGGATACGAAGCGCCCTAATCTCATCCCTTACAAAGAACATGTGTTAACATTGCTTCCACACTTTGAAGAAGTCACCTTTGAACATTTTCCACGAGAAGAGAATCAGTTAGCGGACGCGCTAGCTACTATGTCATCCATGTTCAAGGTCAGATGGGGCAACGAGGCTCCTCAGATCACTATTGAGAGGTTGGATGAACCAGCATACTGCTATGAGATTGACACTGAAGAAGTAGCAGACAAACCTTGGTTCCATGAAGTGAAAAGGTATCTCGAGGCTCAAGAATATCCAGAGGGGGCGTCTGTCAATGATAAGAAGTTTCTGAGAAGGTTCTCCGCAAAGTTCTTCCTCAGTAATGGAATCCTCTACAAGCGCAACCATGACTCTACTTTACTTCAGTGCGTAGACAAGAGCGAAGCAGAGAGGATTATGGAAGATTTACATGAAGGTACCTTTGGCACCCACTCTAGTGGACACACCATGGCTAAAAAGATCCTACGGGAAGGATACTATTGGTCCACTATGGAAGCAGACTGTTATCAGTATTCCCGAACTTGTCACAAATGCCAGATTTATGCTGATAAAGTTTCATATCTAAGGTATATAGGTTATTTGTTTTGTTAGAGTTGTAATTTAACAAACATTTTTCTGAGTTTTTATATTTATCACTAGGGTTAATGGTTGAGAGATAGTGAGAGGGGTTCTAATATTTAGGGGGATTCCTAAATAGAAAGACACAATTAGTATTGGGAAGAGGGGCATTGAACAAGGATTGTTCATCTAAGACACTTTGTACTAATACTATTGAGAGTGAATTTTCTTTATAGGGTTCAAAATTGTTAGACTACGAAACCGGATCTAGAGAGGGGTGAATAGATCCCCAAATAAAAATTATCTTTCAAAAAGATTATTTAAAACTTATTTGAAAAATAATATTGAGCGAAAGGATTTTAGCCTAAATCGATATAGTAGTCTAAACAAACCTAGTTATTGGAAACTTGGATATGCACGAACCATATGGAATTAACATAATTATAAAATAAATCAACATAATAATATCTCAATTAATAATTTAATATTCAACACAACGGTTTCCTATTTCCAATGAAATTATATTAAAAACATAACATGACAATTTATCGAACATGTGGCGCGCAATCAATTTTTCAGAATTTTCTTTGAGATTTGTTGATATGAAAAAGTAATTACAATCGAAGTGATTATAAGCTAATCAACAAAGAAATTTAAACTTTAATAATCAAAGAGAAATTCTATACGAATCAATCGATCAAACAACACATTCAACATATTGCATATAGAGAGTAAATGAAAGTAAGAGATGGAACAGTGCAATCAAAGTTTCAGAATTTGCCTTTGTATTGTGTTGATATGAAAAATCACTTATAATCAAAAGGGATTATAAGAAACTCAACACACAATTCAAAACGAAAAACAGTTTCGGAAAATTCATACGCATCGATAAATTACTCAATGCTATTTGACAAATCGATGTATGAAGATTAAAGCAAGTAAAGCAATAAAAGAAAAGAGACACAAGGAGTTGTTTAAGAAGTTCACCAATCGTGCTCTCTATGGCTACATCTACCCCCAATTTCAAATTTGGGATTAGGATAATTTCTTACTTTGCAAAAGTATGGTTACAAGAGAAGTGTTCAAGAGCAACTATACAAAACATAACTGTTTGATGTCGTTTCAGCCCATTCTCTTCTTTTGATCTTCAACAAGACCAATACCGATAGACTCAACCTATTCTATACTTAAGTTACTTACTTGAAAATATTTCAAACACTCCAAGGTTCCTTGGAAAGATTTCAAACATTCCAAGGGATTTTTCACTCGAGTAAATCTGATTGCACACTATCAACACAAGATCACCGATTCTATCATCCAATTCTTGCTACTTCCTTAAAAATATTTCAAACACTCTAAGGTTACTTGAAAATATTTCAAACATTCCAAGGGATTTTTCACATGGACAATTCCTTCTTGCACGATCTTGCACGAAAACCCCCAATTCAACAAATGAGTTTGGAGGAGAAACCCTATGGTTTTTCTAGGATGAAAACCCCTACAAATATCAACCCAAACCAATTGGAAATCCACAATTCTTCGTCTAGATGGCACCTCATCAGAACATCATCACAATGTAATGTTGGTGTGTATGCATAGATTGGAAGGTTGAGGAAGAAGAGGAAATGTAGGCTAATTTTATGGTATCATCAAGTTGGAATGATGCATGAATGATATATTTATAGTTGGAATCTTTTTAGGTAAAAGCGGGTAGTTTCAGAATGGAAAAATAATGAAAAAATGACCCACAAAACAGTATGTTGACCAGAAAAAGTTATGTGTCGACACATGCAAAACATGAGCTACATGCTTTAGAAATGTGATACATGTGTCCACCTGAAAATTGTATGTGTCGACACATGTTCCTGTATTTTAAAGCAGAAATTCCAAAAGCTTTAATATTGTAGTAAATGTGTCGACCTGGAAAAGTTATGCGTCGACACATACTGAAGCTTTTAAGAAAATGCAGAAATGCAGAATTTATGTGTCGACACATAGAAATTTCAGGTCGATACATAAGTGTTGATTTTGTGCAAAAGCTGATTTTTCATGATTGGGACCAATTTTAAAGTTGTTTTAAATGATTCTTAAGATCTCTATTGCAAGGAAGTGCTACAAAACATAAGAATATCATCCACCATACTAAAATGCTAGCTTTTCAAGTTTTGGCATCATGCAAAACATCTAATAGTGAATTTGCACTCACAAAAGCCCCTAAGTCGTAGGTGACGTTGCATGAAACTGGTTTAATTCCTTTGTGTTCTTTATTGCTTTATGTTTTATTTTTGTGTATCTATCAAACTTTATAATTTTGTTGTACACATTGTCCCACACATAGAAGAAACCACAAGATTCAATCTTTTCATACAGTCAAAAGATATGAACGAACGTGTCACACTCGTATAGATGATAGAAATCAAAGAGACGTCATTAATAAAACATGTACCTTGAATCAAATTATCGGACCTAGAAGTCTCCACTCCACTCAAAGCAAGGACCTCTCCACCTGATTGAGCTTGGTTCGATTTCTGGCACTGAGTACTGATATAACCTTTTTCTCCACAGTTGAAACATGTCACCACCTCACTCTTGCATTCATTATCATGATGCCCCGGTTTCCCACACTTAAAACACTTCACTACAGTTCATTCTGAAGCACAGTGACCCAACTCTCCATATTTGAAACACTTAAGAGAAGAAGGAGCATCTCTCTCACTTGTTCCTTTCCCACCTGCGGTCTTCTGCCGGAACTTCTATTTTCCCTTATTAGTTGGAGTCACATAAGACTTACCACGATTCTCACTCCCTGTAACACTCTATTTCCCCGTCGGTAATTTATATAATAATCAAAGTAAATTAATCTCTAAACAAACATCAACAAATAGGATGTTACATACTTCACAAATCACACCTACTCTATAATTAGGATACGCAACACAAATCGCATGTTCATAAGTCTTAAACTTCAATGCATTTATTCACAGCGGAAAAACATTAATAAATAGTCATCTCAATTCTCCAATCGAAGTTACAATTATCATCTTTCAAACATCAGCATAATCATAAAGTAATTCAAACAACGGAGCAATACATGTTCACTCCTAACATAACAAAACAAATCATACAAAACCCCACAAGTGTTACGTATCAGAGCAGACACCGACTCAATCTACGCAAACTGAAGGAACTCCTTAGCTAACCTCGATATCTAGCTACTTCAGGTCAACTGCATATTACCCACGAGGAGGTAACATTATAACAGAAAGGGTGAGATATCATAACAATACAAGAGGAAACATATAATGAGCAGGTAGAGATTCAAGTACAAAATCAGAACAGAACATCCATCGTAATATAATACATACTTTCATCAATATTCACCCATCGAATTATCAATCACAATATGATGCAAAAGATCGACACTAACTCAATGCATGTGGTACCAACAGGGTAAAACCCTCATCACAATAATGCCAATTTAGGGCAATCAACTTCGCTTGCCAATACAGGCCTTCGCTTTATGAATGCATGAGACACTATCATGCAACAACATACTTCTCATTTATTGTTATTACTCATTACAATTTCTCCAATACAGGCCATCATCATTATCATACCATGTATCTCGTGTCACACAATCAAAACAATCATCGTAATTAACCACAACATAATTCATGGCATATAAATCAAAACACACTCACAGATAATCAATGTCGGTGAGATAATTAACTACTGCATTAGAATCCATTTTTATAATATAAAAAATTATTTTATCTTTCCAACGGTCCAAACGGCGCGTCAAACAGACACCCAAGGCAAAAGTTATGAGTTTTAGAAGTTTTTCAAAAATGTTGCCAGTAGCAGTGGCAACCGGTTACCCAGTTATGGTAACCGGTTACCGCAAGACAATGACCTTGTTTCTTTTCAAAATTCCTCGCGGTAACTGGTTAACCACTTATGGTAACCGACTACTGCAAGTCAGTAGCCATCCGTGTTCCAACTTTTGATATGGTAACCGATTACCATATCTGAGTAACCGGTTATCCTGCGATAACATGGAAAAATCCTACAATTTCCAGTTACGATCCTCCCATGTTTCAACACCCAAATTCATAATTTTATCATCAAAATTTATCTTTTAATCATGCTAATTACTCTCAAATATTTTTCTATCAATCCTAACCAATTCATATCATCCAACTCCATCAAAATACACCAAAATCACCAAAAATCCACCAACATGGAAAAACCCTAAAACAACCAAATAGGGAGAAATCAGAACAATACAATCATACAACCTAGAACCTACCATACCCCATCATTAGGCAACCCTTTATAAAGTTAGAATCCCCCTTTTACCTTAGATTTTTAGTCGATTCTTGATTTCTATGGTGAAATCCAGTCGTAGCTTTCTAGTGCCTTTCTCCTCTTCTAGCTTCTCTGTTTTTCTTCTATTTCATGTACTACTCTCTTTTCCTTCTTCTCAATATACTATATTATAAATAATATTACTAACCCAAATAAATAATTAATTAATTATTACTACAAAATAATAATAATAATCCTAATAATATAATAATATTAATCTACATTATTCCACACACCCCTATGTTTCTACACATTTAACCAAACACCCCTGTAACCCCAACTTCTATCATTCTAAGGCATCTAGTCCCCAACAAGAAATCACACCACATCATAAAATTCACAAACTCATATAACTTCACTGCATCATATTATTATTTAATTAAAAATAATTCTAATTAAATTGGGGTGTTACACTCCCAATCTTCTTCTCATTAGCACTCTTGTAGTGAGAAGATCTGGCCCTGCTATCTTTATCATAGATTCTACACTTGTTTACAAGCACTAAGAACCCATAGATATCCTGATAACCAATGAACTGCTTGATCTCAGGATGTAATCCATTCTCAAACTTTACGCACTTAGAACCTTCAGTTTCCACACCATTATAGTGAGGAAAAAATATAACCAACTCTTCAAACTTAGTTACATAGTCAACCACAATCATACAATATTGCTTGAGCTGCAAGAACTTAATAACCTTCTTGATGCGAACATCATCTAGAAAGAACTTCTCTAGAAACTCAATCTTGAAATTATCCTAAGTAACAGAAGAACATGCATCTTGCACCCTCTGAAGGGTATTCTCCAACCAATACTCGGCTTCCTTATATAACCTATGTGTCCCGAACAACACCTTATAATCATTAGTGCACGCCAAAACTCTGAAAATCATCTCAATCTCTTAAAGCCAAGTATAAGCATCCTCAGGATCATACCATCCCTTGAACGTAGGCGGATTGTTCCTCTGAAACTTTCCCAACCCACAAAATTCATTAGCTCCACCATTCTGATTATTGTTCTTATTCGCTTGCAAATATTCATTCACTTGTGCAATCACCTGAGTCATTGCTCCCAAAGCATCAACAATCACATGATCATTCCTTCTAGCCATTTCTTTCTGCACAATCAGCCAAGACAAATTAACTAATCTCAAATAGTAAATCAAACAGGAGATAACAAAACAAGTATTGACAGTTTTCACACACATGTCGCATACAAGGGTACAAACTCGTTCACAACCTAGGATGAATGAACTGACCTGCTCTGATACCAACTATGTAACACCCTAAACCCCCAAAGACTCTTATTTAAATAAAACCATATGAATATACATATTTAAACAGCAAGGGTGTCACATATCTCTCTCAAAAATCATGTTTCTAAAAAAAACAACTTTACAACAACGCAACGGAAATTCAAATCATATTACCTCAATTGAAACATCTCATACTTCATCAAAATAAAAGACTTAATCTCAACATAAGTAAATAAGTCAACAATCTCAAAAAGAGTCAAGTAATATAAACTCGTCCCGATGTTACACTACCAAAGTGACATCATGGAAAACCAAACTCAAAATCGTAAGCATAAAGAAGTAGGCATATATGCCCATACTTTGCAACAAGTAGCATTTAGTGATCATCTTCCTAAGTATTTGCATCATCGTCACAACGAGAAACACAATAAAATAAAAAGAGGTGAGAATAAATTCGCATATGTTATCTATGTATAAAACATCAAGGACAGTTTCCAATAACATTAACACCAATCACACATATTAGTTTACACCCATAAACAATTACAATGCAAATATAAAATTCTATGTAATTCTCCTCCAAATGCACGTGGTACCAAGTTTTTGGATGTCAGAATTATGTTACTGAATTATCCATGTCTTTGTTTCCTCTCTGAACCCGAGACCGCCATTGGTTCCTCTCTTAATCTTGACTTCTTTGGATTGAAGTCCTACCTATATACAATATATATGAATGCATGAATCTCAATAATAACATTCACAACTCATATTCGACAACAAATACCATTCACATATCAAACTCAATAAGGTTCCTCTCTGAACCCACAATATTACCAATGTAAGGCCAGCACTGTAGTTCCTCTCTGAACCACTCAACTCAACATATTATACAATTATAACTCACTCACATAATCATATAATATTTAAAAATACTCATCAACGGAGTAAAAATTAAACATATAAGCATAATAATACTCATCAATAGAGTAAACACATTATTACTTATGTAAGTCCACCAAGAGGGTAATAATAATAATTCCACAACCTATACATGATTAATAGAGTCAACTCAAAACATGTCAGAGTTCATAGGTAAAATCAAAAGCAACTCTAAACAATTTTATAGCAACTCTAACATAACAAATATGATCCTTAAACTTATTAAAAAGGTAATGAAGGTGACTGACTCAAAATTTCTTAAAACTCACCGAATAGGACAATGAACTTGAAACGCCGCCCAAACCGCCAATCGTCGGCTCTCCCTAGGCGCCACCTCTAACCAGGGTTGCGCCACCGCATCGTGACCTATTTCTGGCGCTGACCTGCACCCACGCTTATGTGACTTCACATTGTGCACCCTCCTGGGTCGATGCATCCTCGCGACGTGCATGCCTATCACACATCACAACACAAACGCCGCATCACGGCTCCCGCAATTATGGCCGCCGTCATCCCGGTGCAGCGCCGAATGCCACTTCATCACGTAGTGTACTAGCGCGATTGCGTATCCTCCTCTTCCAATTCGGCACAAAACCTTTGCCTTTCTCCACCTCCACCCCTCCACACCCCCCCCCCCCCCCGACTGACTCCGATGTATCGCCAATTGGGATTTTTTGAGTTTTACGATTTATCTAATTTTCTGCCCAATCGATACCAACAGCACCAAAACACACAGATCCACAACCACAAAAAATTATATACCGTAATCCAATTATTATGAATTCACCTTATACTAAACATAAGGCATCAACATAGATTCAAGTAATAACAATAGAATAGTACTCTAGAATTAATTCATAAGAGTTTGAGGCAAACCCTTTGGCTATAAACATACAACACAAACATAGAACAAGAAGAATATATGGGGGTAAGTATCCCTCAATATTTGAATGCCTAAACACCCATATGTGAATAGTTTCCCCTATCTTAAGATTGCAGATCGATGAACTCTTGGCCTTTGGGATCTACCGCTCTCTTCCTTCCTATATAAGATCGCTCTAGATTTTTACCTCCTTTCCCAAATTTTCCAAATTTCACGATCTGCCGAAACTCTACCTCACTTATCATGATAATAGAATAGCATAGGCATGTTGACGATGCAGAGGCATGTTGATAGAGGTTAACGGTGCGGAGGCAGGTTGACGATGAAGGAGACAGATGAGCGAATGCGGCGCAAGGAGAACGATGAAGGAGAAAGATGAACGAATGCGGCACAAGGAAAATGGTTTAGGGTTTTGTTATAAAAGGTCACTTTTTTACATCAGTTGGGCCTATGGCCCGATGTAACGACCATTTTTAATGTTTTTTTACATCGGTTGGAAAATTTACCCGATGTAACGACCTTTTATAACAAAAGTCCTTTTATTTACAAAACAACCACCATGTTTTTATTTTCTTTATCACTGGACTTTTCACATCGGGGAAATCTATGCCCGATGTGAAATCCCTTATAACAAAATTTCTTTTTATTTACCAAACTGCCACCGTGTTATATTTTTCCTTAAATCAAATATTTTTTATATCATTGGAAATAAAGGTCTGATGTAAAATCTTTTGACAAATATTTTCAACATCATATATTTTTATACCTGATGTAAAGATTTTTTCTCAAATGTCATATTTTTAGTAGTGTCATAATTCTCTTATTCTGCTCTCACCCATCAACTTTGCACACATCTTCACTTCATTTCTATTTTCTACTCTATTATTATTATTTCCTTTTATTTCAAATAATACTCTAATTAAATTAAAATAACATAGTTATCTAATTATTTTAATGAACTCAATTCTCTCAAATAAATTAATAATTCTATTATTTCTAATATTAACTGAATACAATTAAATAACAATAATTCGAATAAAACCCATATATCACTCAAATAAATAAAATAGATTAATATAAATTCAATTAAAAATAAATAACTAAAGTTGGGATGTTACACTTCTCATCACAAGATTCTGATTCAATTCAGTGTCCACACTATTTCTCGATTTTAATGGAAATTTATCTTTGTAGAATTTGACATAATTTGATTTTATGATCACTTTAGCATATAGGTCATAAAACTTATATACCTTACCATATATTGCATAATCAATGAATACACATTCATAGGCTCTACTAGTATGCTTACCTCGCTTCGGGTCCGGAATCATGACATATGCCAAATAGCCCATATTCTAAAATAAGAAAAGTTTGGTTGTCTTTTCTTCAATATAACATAAGAAGAAATCTTATTTTTTACTGAGAACATTATTCAAGACATAACAAACCGTCGATATAATTTCACCCACTAGTGAGATGCATCACCAGAATTCAACACAATAGTAACGACTAGTTCACTAAGAATTATATTCTTTATTTCTTCTTTTCCATTCATTTCATGAGAATATGATGTTATAGTTTCATGTACAATTTCATATTTAAAATATTCCTTATATAAAATAGAATCAAACACAGGGCCATTTCATTTCGAAACCTTTTAATCTTCTTACTAAATTAATTTTCAATTTCATTTACAAATGTCTTAAACATTCTCAAAAAATTAAAGAGTTGATATGATCTACTGCCCTCAGGATATTATTGTGACATGAATTATCAAACAAACAGGATTCTAGAAAGGCAACAACTTTTATAAACAAAATCAAATAACATATTGGATTAAGACTAGTACTATTTGTTAATAACAATTTACAAGAGAAAAAGAGCAATACAAACTTATCTTGTAACAAAACCATTTCCTAATAATAATAACCCTCTACTTCTCTAGTACATAAATCATATTTTTACCTGGCTTAGAAAGCATCCTCCAATAGTAGGTTGAGTAAATAATATCCGAAAACAACGAAAACTGCAAACCTATGTACAAAAGTATTGGGAAAAAAGAAAGCAATGCAATGGAACTAGGAACCCACTTTGAACCATGGTAGTATATAATGAAGAAGGCACTGCTAAATGCTACCATCATGCTTGTTATGGAAATGAATAATGCGATCAATCCAAATATTAGCTTTAAAGGCAGTGATTTATAAAAATCATACTCTCGATAACGCGAGACAAGAATAGACAGGAAGATCAATATCGCAGTTGAAGATGAGATGAGTGCCAATGCATCTGATAATGCAAACACCAAGAATGATGTTTTAGATAAATAGTTTGGTTTTCCTGTATCGTCATTTGTTCCGCCTGGTAAACTAAGTGCAGCAGTGAAAACTCCGGTAGCAATGACAGTTGAAATTAGCATACAAGACTCAGCAGTTTTTTTCATCCATGACTCCGCGTTTTCCCTTAGTTTTTCATGCTCATTTGAAAATAGTTCTTGTGCGGTTAAACCTTCGGAGTTTCTCAACTTTATTTGTGCTGGCAGCATTATCCGCTTTACTTTCTATCATACATGAAAACGTAGTAAAATAAATTTGAGTTTCATATATTTATGTTACATGGAAATTAAAAGCAACAACATAAAAGAATTGTACCTCAAACCATAATAACTCGAGGCACATTTGAAAAGCTGCTCCAGAAACCAATTCAAGTTGACTTGGTGGTGCTAATTTCGCAGCCAAGTGCAATAAAGTGTTTCCTTCTTCATCTTCGTATGTCACTATGACACCTTTTATATGCCCTATTTTATGTACAAGGTTGAAGATACTAGCATGGCGATATATTACAGAAATGTGTAATATAGTTCGCTTTTTGCTATCTACATCCCATATCAAGCTAGGATAACCACTAATAAGCTCAGATAAGAATCCAAAATTTCCAACTTTTGCAGCATCAAATATTAGTTGAGAAGGTTCATTTCTGATTTTTCTTAACTCTGGTTCTAAATAGTAGTATTTATCAAGAATCGTGGTCCAAAGAAATTTAACCAGTTGGAAAACCACCTGATTTTTCATGTCTGCGCGATAAGAAACTTTGTTACTTTACTGTTACATATAATTCATCAAACAAATGTAAAAAATTATTGATATAAAATGAAAAGGGAGGGTATACTTATTTACCAGGATTGATCATGATCGGATCATCATCATGTTCTGAACCATGACGACAAGAATCCAAAGGCATTTCATTTTGAGCCAAGAAATGCAAAGCTGTCTCATTATTCGCATCGCGTGCAAAAGCCAGTTCAGTCTTACATCTTACTATTTTTAAGGCCAAGTCTGAAATTAAAAAATGTTATGATCAATATTTTCACTATTGATTAGGTGGAAAACGCTCAATGGAATCGGAATAATTACCATAGATCCCGGTGTATATACAAGCAAAGAACAATAAATTCCAATCCTTCTCTTCGAAACAATGAATGGTTTTATCATATAGATGCCATGTCATTTTGTATCTTCCTTGCAAAGCAGCATACTGAATAGGAGTATAACCATTTCCACCTCTTATTGTTGGTAACTGATCGTTTTTCTCCAGCATTAAGTCAACAATTTCTATGTTTCCAGCTGTAGCAGCAAAAGTGAAAGCAGTGTTGCCGTTGATATCTTGCAATTTCAAGTCATTAGTATCATTCAGCATTTTCAATAGATGCTTCACAAATTCAATGTTGTTTGCACCTGCTGCAATATGCAGTAGTGTAGGCCACCCATATGTTATGGCAGCATTTTTCAACTTATTTTCAATGTTTATGATGCCCTCGGCTCCTGACCAGTTCCCTTCTAAAGCAAACTTGTGAATCGGAACACAAAGGTTGAGAAATTTTTTCTTTGCATCATCACCTAAAACAAAATAATACAGGAAATTAAAAGATCAAAATAATATCAACATAATGCATGTAAGTCTATAATTTATAGCAATGCTATTTATACACCATCATCATGTGAACAATGTCTGAACAATGAGTCATTGATTTTTAGTAGTAAAATAAAATTGGTCATTAATGTAAAAAGTTCATTTATTAAAAATAATTTTTAATAGTCAAACAAAGTTACTTAATGAAATGTAAAAAATTAGTTAACTAAACGCGTTTACATATTAAAAATAATTTTTAATAGTAAAACAAAATTGATTAATAAAATATAAAATATTATTTAATAAAGTTATGAATTTGATTAATCATATAATTTAAATGAATATCTTTTAATACAAAAATATTTTATTAACTATATTGATAAACAGTAAACTACTGTATAATATACAAATTTGATATAAAAATATCATTTTTCTTAATTTAAATTCTCAAGAAAACTAAGATTTAAAGTTTTTTTGTTACATAGAAAAGGCCAAAATATCTATGAAATATTTTTCTACAATTATTAGAGGAAAACAAGTTAATATTAATTAAAGTTGATGAGTATTGTAGTAGTTTCATTAATATCAGCAAGGGGCCCAATCCCTCTCAAGAAGCAACGTAGAACCGTCCATGGACATTCACAGCAACTCATGAGATATTTTTTCTTTCATTTTCTACTCAAAATTAAATTCAACTTATGAGATATTTTTTCTTTCATTTTCTACTCAAAATTAAATTCAACTTATGAGATTTTTTTTTCTTTCATTTTCTACTCAAAATTAAATTCAAAAGTATTGTAATACTTATGAATTTATTGATTTATTATAGTAATATGAACTAATAATAATATTTCTAAATTATTATATAATTAGCAATGATTGGATCCAATAAATAAAATTTAAGAGAGAAAGAATCATATACTTGTTTCTTCCAAGAACTCAAGGTTAGGAGTATTGAATAGTGCTGAGGGTGCAGTTTGTACTCGTGATAATACCGGTGTATTAGAATTGACATCAGGCGCTACCACTTCCCTATCAAAATATATATTTTGAAATTTTTAATTCAAGAGAATATTATAATAATAATGATTAAGTTTAAATATGTTTTGTCCCTATAATTTGATGTATTTTTATTTTTAATCGTGTATTTTTCTTTTTTTGAATAAATTTTTTAAATATTTAATTTTATTTAATTTTAGTCTTTAAAATTAAAATTTACAGAAAAATCTATAGATTTTCTACAAATTTTAACTAAACAAACTAAAATCAAAAAAAATTTTAAGATTTAAAAATTATTTCAAAACAAATAAAAAAAATACATGAACGAAAATAAAATACATTCCAACTGACTAGTACAAAAATGTTAGTCATAATATATATGAATGAAACACTTAACTTGTCAACTTCCTCCCACATTTCCTTTGCTGTATTGCAACTTGAAACTCTTTTACGATCATCTGGATTTAATGCACAACCTAAAATATGTTTAGCTCTTGCTTCTTGTTCCACCATCTTCATGTCATCATCATTGTACTCATCTTCAGACTTATCAAATTCTTCACCGTTTATTGTTTTTTTCGGTACTTTTGGTCCATTCTTGATCACAAGCCAAAGTTTGAAGTCAACAGATTTTATAAATATCATCATACTCTTCTTCCATTCAGTGCTATCATTACCATTGTAGTATGGTGGCTCTGAAATGGATCGTCTTTCAATGATGCTCGTGTCCGTATTCATTTTTAAATAAAAAAAATCTGTATCACCTACAATGATGTATGTTTCGTTTTAGTATAAATGGAATATTCTATACACACAATAGCAAAATCTGAGAGTCAAAAAACATTAAATAATTAGTCAAACAACAACTTCAAATTTTTTATTAACGAGTTTAGACGTAGATCTTTTGACTCGTGTTAGTCACTATTATAATCATTAGAGCATAAGATATATTTTCAAATAGTACGTTTTAAAAAAATATGTAATTTTTAAAAAATAAATAGATATTTTACAAAATTATTCAAACTAAAATATCAAAAAATTTCTAAAAAATTAATTTTATAAAGAACTAACGTAAGTTCATCTATTAAACTTTTTTTAACTGTGAATGAATTTGAATCTACAATTTAACTTGAAAGAGTATAAGAAAAACGTATTGGATATTAGTGACATAATACTCCAACGACCTCCTAGCTGTAAATTAGAGAAGGCAGAGAGAAAAAGTTTTATGGCAAAACAGAGGAAAAGGAAAAAAAAAATATTTTACAAATCAAACATTCATATAGAATTTCAAATTGTAAAAAGTTTTCTATGGTGTATATATTTTTTCAAATGAATCATGAAAATATAATATTATAGTATAACAACCACTACATGGGAAATGTAAAAGCACCATACCTTGAAATACACGTGACTTTAATTTGCTCCTTCACTTACCTACACAAATATATAACAAAAAAACATGTTCATTCAGCAGCCAACAGCATGTAGTTTTCGCATCTAAGAGAAACATTATAAAAAAGAAAATTAATAGATAAATTTAAAGAGAAATTACTCAGATATTTGAAGTAATAGAGGGGTTCTTGTTGTAATTTTGTGGCAAAACAAACGAAAGATAGAGAAGTATATTGAGATTCAAATGAAAACTGGAGAATGAAGGGGAAGTTTGAAGAAGGTGTTGTAGTGGTTGAAGTTATATGTACACCACATAGGAAAAAGGATAAACAAGAAAGATAAAAAGGTGATTGTGATGAATGAAGGAGGGAGGAAGGTATAGTGTGGAAAAATAGTATAGCATCTGGAAGGTATAAAATAATGAAAAGCCAGTCAACTGTAAAAAGAATTTCAATTAGTTAATAATAAAAACATAAGAAAAGAGGTATCTTTGTTAAGGATGAGATTATTCCTATACTACCGACCTAACACTCCAAGCTTGTTAGATTTATTTTTTAATGTACAAATAGTATTTTTATCATTGTCTTGGAGGGGATTTATTTTTATCATTTGTAGTTTCAAAGCTCGAATCTGTATCACTTAATTATAGTAAGAAAATGTCATGTCTTTTTTTGTGTCTGGTTGAGTGGGATGTTTCTCAGTCAGTCGGATTTATGGTTAATATTTATTTCAAGTTTTTGTTGTCTGATGAAAGAAGTATGTGTTGACCTCTGTGTGCTCAAGTCTAATTTTGAAGGTGAGATTTGGTGTGTCTTACGTGATTTCAACTCAATCTCCTCGCTTAATGAGATGAGAGGAAGCGATGCGTCTTTCATCCCCTGTTGTAATTCATAGTGTGTGGTTTTCGATTATTTTTCAGATAGATTTCTTGAATCTTCCCCCTCTAGAAGGTGGGTGATGATTTAATCGAAGGGGTAGATTATATTCGACAAGAGGATTTTAGTTATTTCTTTGAGTTGTTTAAAGAATTGAATTTTGATCGACCTAGATTAAATGCGGTTTCATTTCGGTCACTGTAATGCCCTATTTTAATTAATTATTTAATTAATTTTTTTTTAGAATATTTGTGAAGAAGTGTTATTAAATTGGATTTATCTTATTAAATAGAGAAATAATATATTTGAGGTACTATATTATTATGTGGTGAAATAATGTTAGAAGCTAATATTATTTAATGTGGGTCTATATGGTGTGAGTGGAAGTAATAAGGGGGTGTAGGTTTTGAGTCCAATAAGAAATAATATAATAATGTTAAGTTATTTTATTATTTGTTGTTAGAATAGAAGGAAGAATCAGTAAGAAGAGAAATAAGGATTGTGAAGAACGTGAAGTTGCTGGATTTTGAAGGAAACGGCAAGAACAAAGATTCAACTCGGAAATTGTAGAGCGACCTTCGATCCAAGGTAAGGGTGGGGTTCTGGCTTTATAATTAGGTTCATGATGTTTGATATGTGGGGTTAGAGGATTGCTGTTTTTGTTATTGAATTGAATGATGTATGATGAATATTGATGAATTCTTGATGGATAAATGATGTTATGATGCTGTGTAATCGATGTAGTATTGTAAGTTAATGTTAAGTGATGAATTATCATGGTTATGATAAAGTTTTTAGGGCTGTAGTATGATTCCCGTAGCAAAATACAGTAGAAAACGCAGAAAATTATGCAGAAAATCGCAGGATGCGTCGACCTCAAACCGGATGAGTCGATACATGATGAGTACAAGACTCAGGATGATTCGATGCATGGAGGGTTTGCGTCGATACATGTTCGATGTTAGACTCAGGATGAGTCGATGCATGCAAGGCTTGCGTCGACGCATGTTAGTTGCAAGGCTCAGGATGAGTCGACCGGTGCGATGCATGTGTCCATACATGCTGTATTGAAAACCAGAAGGAGTCGATCCATAAGAATGATGTGTCGACTCATAGTATACAGATGAAGCAGGATGTGTCGATCCATAGTGTTTCGTGTCGATACATAAGGTCTGATTTTTGACAGAATTGACTTTTAATTGCTGTAACTTGAGTTTTAGAATGTTGTTTGAGATGTCATTCGAAGCGTTGATTAGCTAACGCGATGAACTCTATTCTAGATTATTAAATGATGGATAAGAAGTGTAATCCCAGTAACAAATTTAGGATTTAGGATTAATTCCCGTAGATGATCGTTATGCTGGATTTTGGACAGAATGAGGAATTTTGAGATGTTAGAGGCTGCTGTTAGAATTATGACAGTAGGATTTAGTGACTGTAATGATGTATATTAGCATAATAACAGTAAGGCTTATTGTATTATTAATATACCACTGAGTTATTAGTAAGATGTGGTTATTAAAGTGGTTTTTGATAATTTATGATGAACAAATGATGTTTGATAAATAAGTAATGTTTAATAAATTATTCTGAGATGTTTAAGAGATGTTTTTTGAGATGACTGAGATGTTGTCGTTTTGAGATGATTGAGATGTTGTTGTTTTGAGATGTGTATCGAGATGTTGTTAACTGAGTGTGTTATTACATTCATGTTAAGTCGCATACATTGCATTTTTAAGATGGAGCTTATGCTCGTTGAGATGGCCTGGATTGGCAAATTTTGAGATGAAGGCTATGTCTTGTTGATGCCTCTATTAATTGACAGATTAGATTTTTGAGATGGGAGTTCTGCTCCAATGGTATCACATGCATTTGCATAGTTTTGAGTCGCATCATATGAATGAATAATGAGATGTATTTGATGTTGATGAATGAGTATATATGCTGTAATTGTTGTTGATTATGAGATGAGAAGTGGTGATATTATTGATCTAATTTAATATATTAATTATCATGCGCTTTATTATATTGTTAGATATCTCACCCCTTATGATTTAATGTTGCCCCTATGTTGGTAACATGTAGGTAATCGAGAGTGAAGACTGTATACCTTCAATAGATTGGGTCGGTGTCATTGCTCTGATATGTAACACTCGGGGGGATGAACGCTTGCTGATTTTTGATTGCTGATTTTTAGTTGTTGAACTTTAAATTGTTTATTTCCTAATATGAGATGTTTCAAAGTTGTTATTTTATTTAAAGATGTTATTGAAGAATTCCGCTGTGTAGTTGTTGAATTATTTTATTAAAGATGATATATTGATGGTTCATCCTATGTCTTATTAAAAGTGTTATATATCCATGTTGAATGCAATGTATTTGTTAGAAGAATTTGTGACGTCCTGATTCGTTTGTATGAATGAAATTTTATAACTCTGATTTATTTTGCATAATTTGCTTGGGGTAGAATTGGGGTGTTACAAAGTTGGTATCAGAGCAAAAGGTTGGTCCGACCTTGTCGTCGAGTCTTAGTTGTCTAACAATCGAGTATTGTTATTTTGAGATCTAACAGTTGTTTGTGTTGTAGTGATAAGTTGAGATGGCTGGAAGGAATGATGCTGCTCTTGTTGCTGCTCTAGAAGAAATGGCTCATGTGATGGAAAATCAGCCGAGTGCTCACGGGAATGCTGGATCTTGTAGCTTGGCGACTTTCTAGAGAGAGAATCCACCTACGTTCAAGGGAAAATACGATCCTGACGGAGCATTGGAATGGTTGAAATAGATTGAGAGGATCTTTCGCGTAATGGACTGCACTCCAGCGCAGAAGGTTCGTTATGGGACACATATGCTAGTAGTCGAGGCTGATGACTGGTGGCTAGAGACTTTCCAGAAGTTGGAAGCTGCAGGTGAGAATGTCACTTGGGCTGTGTTCCGTAGGGAGTTTTTGAGAAAGTATTTTCCTGAAGATGTCCGTGGTAAGAAGGAAATTGAGTTCCTTGAGCTGAAGCAAGGAAGTATGTCTGTTGTTGAGTATGCTGCCAAGTTTGCTGAGTTGGCCAAGTTTTATCCGCATTACGCTGAGGAAAATGATGAATTTTCGAAGTGTATTAAGTTTGAGAATGGGTTGCACTCGGATATTAAGAAGGAAGTTGGATACCAGAAGATCCGTGTCTTTGCTGATCTGGTTGATAGCTGTAGGATTTTTGAGGAAGACAATAATGCACATTACAAGATTATCAGTGAGAAGAAGGGTAAGCACCCGCAGAATCGTGGTAAACCTTATGACGCCCCAGCTGGTAAGGGTAAGCAGAGGGTTGCTCATGGTCAGAGGACTAGTGGGGGAGATGCTCCTGCTGGTGTGATTTGTTTTAAGTGTGGGAAACCTGGACACAAGAGTAATGTGTGCACTGCTGAAGTGAAGAGATGTCACCGTTGTGGTAAGAACGGACATATTGTATCTGAGTGCAAGCACAAGAATATGGTTTGCTTCAACTGTAAAGAAGAAGGCCACATTGGTAGTCAGTGTCCGAAGCCGAAGAAGGCTCAGTCTAGTGGTAAAGTGTTTGCTTTGGTGGAGGACCAGACAGCTTCCGAGGACAGACTTATTAGAGGTACATGTTTCATTAATAGTACTCCTTTAATTACTATTATTGATACTGGTGTTATGCATTGTTTTATTGCTGCTGATTGTGTTGAAAGATTGGATCTTGTGTTGTCTTCTTTGAGTGGAGAAATGGTCGTCGATACTACAGCCAAGGGATCGGTGACTACTTCTTTTGTGTGTGCTAAGTGTCCCTTATCGATCTTCGACAGAGACTTTGTTGTTGATTTGGTTTGTTTACCGTTAAGAGGGTTGGATGTGATCCTTGGTATGAACTGGTTAGAGCATAACTGTGTACATATTAATTGTTATGACAAGTCGGTGAAGTTTTCTACTCCTGAAGAAGAGGAAGATGGTCTGTTGTCTGCTAGACAGTTGAGAAAGTTGATGCAAGAGGAAGCACAAATGTTTTCGTTGATGGTGTTGCTATTTGTAAAAACTCAAGCTATAATTGAGGAATTGTCGGTGGTATGTGAATTTCCTGAAGTTTTCCCTGATGAGATTCCTGATGTACCGCCAGAGAGAGAAGTTGAATTTGCAATTGATCTTGTACCTGGTACCAGACCTGTGTCTATGGCACCATACAGGATGTCTGCGTCTGAGTTGTCAGAGTTGAAGAAGCAATTGGAAGAGTTACTTGAGAAGAGGTTTGTAAGACCAAGTGTATCGTCGTGGGGAGCTCAAGTGTTGTTAGTAAAGAAGAAAGATGGAAGTATGAGGCTTTGTGTTGATTATAGACAGTTGAACAAGGTGACGATTAAGAATAAGTATCCGCTTCCAAGAATAGATGACTTGATGGACCAATTGGTGGATGCCTGTGTGTTTAGTAAGATTGATTTGAGGTCGGGTTACCATCAGATTAAAGTGAAGGATGAAGATATTCAGAAGACGGCTTTCAGAATGCGTTATGGACATTACGAGTATTCGGTGATGCCTTTCGGTGTTACTAATGCGTCGGGAGTATTCATGGAATATATGAATCGTATCTTTCATACTTATTTGGATCGGTTTGTAGTGGTGTTCATTGATGATATTTTTATTTACTCTAAGTCAGAAGGAGAGCATGCTGAACATTTAAGAGTAGTATTGCAAGTTTTGAAAGAGAAGAAGTTGTATGCAAAGTTGTCCAAGTGTGAATTTTGGTTAAAAGAGTTTAGTTTTCTTGGTCATGTGATTTCAGGTAGTGGCATTGTTGTAGATCCATCAAAGGTTGATGCTGTGTTGCAATGGGAAACTCCAAAGTCAGCTACTGAGATTAGAAGCTTCTTGGGATTAGCTGGTTATTATAGAAGGTTTATCGAAGGGTTTTCGAAGTTGTCACTTATGTTTACTAAGTTGACTTATAAAGGTAGAGCTTTTGTTTGGGATGTTCAGTGCGAAGAAAGTTTTACGGAATTGAAGAAGAGGTTGACGTCGGCTCTGATTTTGACGTTGCCTAATCCAGAAGAGCCTTTTGTGGTGTATTATGATGCTTCCAAGATGGGTTTAGGAGGTGTGCTTATGCAGAGTGGTAAGGTAGTTGCTTATGCGTCGAGGCAGTTAAGGACTCATGAGAAGAACTATCCTACGCATGATTTAGAGCTTGCTGCAGTTGTTTTTGTGTTAAAGATTTGAAGGCATTATCTTTATGGTTCTAGATTTGAAGTGTTTAGTGACCATAAGAGCTTAAAGTATTTGTTTGATCAGAAGGAGTTGAATATGAGGCAACGGAGATGGTTGGAATTGTTAAAGGATTATGATTTCGGTTTGAATTATCATCCAGGAAAGGAGAATGTGGTAGTTGATGCATTGAGTCGAAAGGCTTTACATATGTCAGCAATGATGATTAAAGAGTTGGAATTGATTGAGCAGTTCAGAGATATGAGCTTAGTTTGCGAGGTTACTCCGCAGAGTGTTATGTTGGGTATGTTGAATATTAATAATGAATTTTTAGACAGTATCAGAGAAGCTCGGAAGTTGGATGTGAAACTGGTAGATTTGATGGTTGGGACTGATTAATATGAGAATAGTGATTTTAAGTTAGATGAGCAAGGTGTGTTGAGATTTCATAATTGGATTTGTATTCTTGATGATGTTGAGATGAAGAAAGTGATACTTGAAGAGAGTCATACAAGTAAGTTGAGTATTCATTCAGGAGCTACGAAGATGTATCAAGATTTGAAAGGTTTGTTTTGGTGGCCTGGGATGAAGAGTGATGTGGCTCGGTTTGTGTATGCATGTTTGACTTGTCAGAAGTCGAAAGTTGAACTTCAGAATCCTGCAGGATTGATGCAACCGTTAGAAGTTCCTGAATGGAAATGGGATAGCATTTCAATGGACTTTGTGACGGGGTTTCCTAGTACTTTAAGAGGACATGATTCGATTTTGGGTGATTGTTGATAGGCTTACAAAGTCAGCTCATTTTATTCCTATTAACATCAGTTTTCCAGTGTCGAAGTTGGCTGAGATTTATGTTAGTGTGATTGTGAAACTGCATGGTGTTCCTTTGTGCATTGTGTCAGATAGAGATCCAAGATTTACTTCTGATTTTTAGAAGAGTTTGCAAGAAGCGTTGGGTTCTAAGTTGAGGTTGAGTTCAGTGTATCATCCTCAGACAGATGGTCAGACTCAACGGACGATTCAATCGTTAGAAGACTTGTTGAGGGCATATGTTCTCGAGCAGGGAGGTTCGGGGGATACTTATCTTCCGTTGATAGAGTTCACATATAATAACAGTTACCATTCTAGTATTGGGATGGTACCTTTTGAGGCGTTGTATGGTCGAAGATGTAGAACTCCGTTATGTTGGCATGAATTTGGTGAAAGTGTAGTGCTTGGACCTGAACTTATTCGTGAGACTACCGAGAAGGTGAAGTTGATTCGAGAAAAGATGAAAGCTTCACAAAATAGACAAAAGAGTTATCACGACAAGCGAAGGAAGGACTTAGAATTTCAAGCTGGTGATCATGTGTTTTTGAGAGTTACACCTGTGACTGGTGTTGGGCGAGCGTTGAAGTCTAAGAAGCTCACTTCTCGTTTTATTAGACCGTATCAGATTTCAGAGAGAGTGGGGAATGTTGCTTACAGAGTGGTTTTACCGCCTAATCTTTCGAATTTGCATGATGTGTTTCATGTGTCGCAACTTCGGAAGTATATTTCAGATCCATCTCATGTGATTCATATGGACGATGTGCAAGTACGGGATAATCTTACGGTCGAGACGATGCCTGTACGGATCGCAGATCGTGAAATGAAGACTCTAAGGGGCAAAGAGATTGCATTGGTTAAAGTGGTTTGGCTAGGAGCCGCAGGAGAAAGCATGACTTGGGAATTGGAGAGCAAGATGCGAGACTCATATCCTGAATTGTTTGATTGGGGTAAATTTTCGAGGATGAAAATATTCTAAGTGGGGGAGAGTTGTAACGTCCGTAATTTAATTAATTATTTAATTAAATTATTTTTGGAATATTTGTGAATAAGTGTTATTAAATTGGATTTATCTTATTAAATGGAGAAATAATAATATATTTGAGGTATTATATTATTATGTGGTGAAATAATGTCAGAAGATAATATTATTTAATGTGGGTCTATATGATGTGAGTGGAAGTAATAAGGGGGTGTAGGTTTTGAGCCCAATAAGGAATAATATAATAATGTTAGGTTATTTTATTATTTGTTGTTAGAATAGACGGAAGAACCAGTAAGAAGAGAAATAAGGATTGTGAAGAACGTGAAGCTGCTGGATTTTGAAGGAAACAACAAGAACAAAGATTCAACCCAGAAATTGTAGAGCGACCTTCGATCCAAGGTAAAGGTGGGGTTCTGGTTTTATAATTTGGTTCATGATGTTTGATATGTGGGGTTAGAGGATTGTTGTTTTTGTTATTGAATTGAATGATGTATGATGAATATTGATGAATTCTCGATGGATAAATGATGTTATGATGCTGTGTAATCGATGTAGTATTGTAAGTTAATGTTAAGTGATGAATTATCATGGTTATGATAAGGTTTTTAGGGCTGTAGTATGATTCCCGTAGCAAAATACAGTAGAAAACGCAGAAAATTATGCAGAAAATCGTACGATGCGTCGACCTCAAACCGGATGACTTGATACATGATGAGTACAAGACTCAGGATGAGTCGGTGCATGGAGGGTTTGCGTCGATACATGTTCGATGTTAGACTCAGGATGAGTCAATGCATGCAGGGCTTGCGTCGATGCATGTTAGTTGCAAGGCTCAGGATGAGTTGACCGGTGCGATGCATGTGTCCATACATGATGTATTGAAAACCAGAATGATTCGATCCATAAGAAGGATGTGTCGACTCATAGTATACAAATGAAGCATGATGTGTCAATCCATAATGTTTCGTGTCGATACATAAGGTCTGATTTTTGACAGAATTGACTTTTAATTGTTGTAACTTGAGTTTTAGAATGCTGTTTGAGATGCCATTCGAAAGGTTTATTAGCTAACGCGATGAACTCTATTCTAGATGATTAAATGATGGATAAGAAGTGTAATCCCAGTAAATAATTTAGGATTTAGGATTAATTCTCGTAGATGACTGTTATGCTGGATTTTGGACAGAATGAGGAATTTTGAGATGTTAGAGGCTGCTTTTAGAATTATGACAGTAGGATTTAGTGACTGTAATTATGTACAGTAGCAGAATAACAGTATGGCTTACTGTATTATTAATATACCGCTGAGTTATTAGTAATATGTGGTTATTAAAGTGGTGTTTGATAATTTATGATGAACAAATGATGTTTGATAAATAAGTAATGTTTAATAAATTATTCTGAGATGTTTATGAGATGTTGTTTGAGATGAATAAGATGTTGGCGTTTTGAGATGAATGAGATGTTGTTGTTTTGAGATGTGTTTCGAGATGTTGTTAACTAATTGTGTTATTACATTCATGTTGAGTCGCATAAGTTGCATTTTTGAGATGGAGCTTATGCTCGTTGAGATGGCCTGGATTGGCAAATTTTGAGATGAAGGATATGCCTTGTTTTTGCCTCTATTAATTGGAAGATTAGATTTTTGAGATTGGAATTCTGCTCCAATGGTACCACATGCATTTGCATAGTTTTGAGTCGCATCATATGAATGAATAATGAGATGTATTTGATGTTGATGAATGAGTATATATGCTGTAATTGTTGTTGATTATGAGATGAGAAGTGGTGATATTATTGATCTAATTTAATATATTAATTATCATGCGCTTTGTTATATTATTAGATATCTCACCCCTTATGTTTGAATGTTGCCCCTATGTTGGTAACGTGCAGGTAATCGAGAGTGAAGGCCGTATACCTTCAATAGATCGAGTCGGTGTCATTGCTCTGATATGTAACACTCGGGGGGATGAACGCTTGCTGATTTTTGATTACTGATTTTTAGTTGTTGAACTTTAAATTGTTTATTTACTAAATATGAGATGTTTCGAAGTTGCTATTTTATTTAAAGATGTTATTGAAGAATTATGCTGCATAGTTGTTGGATTATTTTATTAAAGATGCTATATTGATGGTTCATCCGATGTCTTATTAAAAGTGTTATATATCCATGATAATTGCAATGAATTTGTTAGAAGAATTTGTGACGTCCCGATTCGTTTGTATGAATGAAATTTTATAACTCTGATTTATTTTGCATAATTTGCTTGGGGTAGAATTGAGGTGTGTTGTACCCCAAAATTTTCCCTCCCATATTCTTCAAGATTTATCAAGAATCATCTTCAAATGGTTCAAGATTTCTCAAGGGTTGCACAGTCAAACCACCTCCTAAGCCAGTCAAAATTAGGGTTTTGGTTCTTTCAAGGAATTTGGGGTTTTCAATAGCTCAATCAAGTCTCATAGGTCCATAAACATCCTCAGGCACCTACATGCCATGTTTCAAGACTCACAGTGCCAATTTGCACAGTCAAAAGTCCTATTTGATCCACAATCAACTGTAGGGGCAAAATGGTCATTTTACATCAAAAGTCAGAATTTTTGGTCAACATCTTATTTCAAGTCCACAATCATCATTTGATCAAGTCTTGATCATGATTCCACAAGAATGGCTCAAAAATCATCAAAGGTGCAAAAAGTTACTATTTTTGGACAGTAGAAAAGTCAACTATATCTTGACCAAGGCATAACTTTTTCATGGTTCATCATAAAAATCCCATACAATGCTTATTTTGAAGGGGATGACATTTCCTACAACTCATATTCACATTCCAAGTCCAAGAAATGCCCTCACAAAAAGTTATCAATTTCTACATTATAGGTCAAATTCAAAAGTCAACAAAAATGCACTTTAAGTCAAAGACCATAACTGGAGATTGGTAAATCCAAATGACATAGGACCTAAGGCATTGGTTAGAGGACTTCAAGACCTTTCCAAAATGTCCAAGAACATGTTCATATGATCAAAATTGAGCAAGATATGCATTGGAGAAGTTGGGAAAGTTTTGTGAATTTGCAAAAGTCAACTTTGCTCAAAACACCTCATTTTTGCTAATGGGCCTCAAATTTCTTCTTGAAACTTTATCCATGGCCTATGCACGACCAATCAAGCCTAATGAATTTATTTTCTTATTTTTTATTAATTAATTGGATTTTTTATTAATATTAATTCATTTAATTGCTTTAAATTGTAGGAAAATATAAAGATATGGTTTTTCAATCTTTTTGTGAAGCAAAGATGACCTAAAAAGGATGGCAATTTCGTGTACCAATCAAGGATATCAAAATCTCCAAAATTAGCAAGTTTCTTCAATCAAAAAGATGTGATTTCCAATCAAATATTCCATCATCATTCCATGGATTTTTTGTGCAAGATTTGACCTAGTTCCAGTCTCCTATATATACATAAGCAAACCCTAATCATGCATACGTGAAAGCTGCTGCAAGAAAGCCATAACCATATTGAGAAAATTCAAGAAAACTTGAAAACTGATTTCCATATTCTAGCACGATTCAAAGGCTTTTATTGATTCTAATCTATTGCAGGGGTTCCCAGAGACGTATTGCAATCAAAACCAAACGCTAAAGCTCAAGAAATCATCAAGAACAGACCCATGGTTTGCATATTATTTTCAGAATCGTAACTCTAAATTCATGAGCATTTAACGTGATTTTTTGACTGTTTTGCATTGCTTGAATCCATGTGAAGCTATTGGCATAGTTTAATTGAGTTATAATGCACAGAATCATAAAACGCCATTGACGAATTCTAGGGTTCTTGAATTCTAAAATTGGGGATTTACAGTACAGGAAAAATTAGGCCTTATAAGACCCATGATTGAATTCAGGAGACTCAGACGAACGTAACTGGACCATCGCGAAATATTTATGTAGCCTGTAGGGCTAATCGCTATTTTTCGTCATCATGTTTTGTGGGGGTTAAAAACCCCCGCTATCTGATTGCCTTTTGCAGGTACAAACAAGGAAGACGAAGGACATGTAAGCATATAATTGGTTCATTCAAAAAAGGGCGTGCGTGTTTTGTTTTACAACATATGAGTTGATTTGTATATATTATAATTGATTGTTATTATATTATCAAACGCGTGCAAATGGCTTGGTGGTTGATGCGCTGGCTGGTGATCATTGGGACCTGGGTTCGAATCCCGGGTCCCCCAAAACACTTGTTTCTATTTTTTCCAATATGTTCACATGCAGGTTGCTTAATGTTGTCCACCATATACCTCAATCACCCACACGCCATGTGGCTGCCAGCATAGATCCAAAGGCCAGGATGGAGTGATCACCATATTCCCAGTCAAAGCACGCGTGGACAATCTCCAAAGTCAACAAGGGCTTGTGTGCAAATGGGCCAGAAATTCCAGAACTCACCTCCTTAATGGGCCAACACCCCCCCTGGTTTCTTTCTTTATTCTTTTATATTTTTTCCATTTAACTTATTTTACTAATAATAATTATTATTATTATTATTATTTAATATAATTAACTTTTTTTTAACAATAAAATTCAGAAAAACTAAAAAATGTAATATTTTTATTTTCATAATTATTTATTAATTTCACCTTTAATATTATTATTTTTGTAAATAAATGTAATTAATTAATTTAGTTGTTTTAATTAGGTTAACTTTAATTATTTTCATAACAAATAAAATAAATTAGAATTAGGCTTTTCTTGACAATTTTAATTTCTTTTCTTTTATTTTCATTAAAACATAAAAAACTTAAAAATATTTCTTTTATTTTATTTAATTAATTAGAATTAGGCTTAATTAAATGCAAAAAGGACCAAAAACTCATTCTTTCACAAAAAAGGGTCAAAACCCTAAGGACTTCTCTGATTCGATTTCTTTTCGCGCACATTAATTTTTGATCATATTTATGTAATTGCTCCGAGGATGTAATAGCGTAATTAGGACTTTTTATCGCTTTCTTTATTTTTCTCGCATTTATTTTCGAAAGGGTTTGTTTTTGGCGATGTAAATACCCGACGCCTTGTAATAACGTAGATTTACTTTCCGCAATTTACTTTCCGCACAATTATTAACTGCTATGCATGACAAGACTTGTTCTCAAAATAAAATTAAAACGTAGCTCACCATGACATGTGCAAAGATAACATTAATTGAAACCTGACACACTCGCACATGCCACTCCTAGGGTACGCCTCACTTGGTTGCCTCGACGTGGTCATTGAGTATAGGGTGTTTTAGAGGTCGCCCTCTTGTCTAAAGATCCAAGTTGCCTCGAAACGGTTGCCTCGAATAAAAAAGGATCTAGGACATTAGGGTTACCGCTAAGGCGTCCTACTATTGCTTTGGTGACCACATGTCCCTATAATCGAATTGACCCGAATAACTCCAACGACGGTGCTACCTACTTCTCAATAGTGGGATAGTACTGTCTAAAGGACATTTACATAGCTTAATTTCCTTTGAGTAGATAGAGGTTCTAAGGTACTTGCTCTTTCAAAACAAAAACAACTTTTCGCACTTACATTTTCAAACAAAAAGTTTTCAAACAAACACTTCATACACTCTTGAGGACAGATACAAGAGTCAAAACAAAGTTTTTAAACGAACTTTTTTCAAAACCCACAAACACAAGAAAAACAAAACCTTTTAAAAACATAGTGAGCAAGTACCTAAGAGCCCGTGGATAACCACGGATAGAAAGGGTGCTAACACCTTCCCTTTCTATAATCTACCTCCCGAACCGAGAAACATCTCGAAAAGGAATTTTGTTGTGCTTTTGTCCTTTCCTTGTTGGAAAAAATAAAAGACGGTGGCAACTCTTGCTTACCGCGACATTTTGTGAACCAGCATTCCAAAACAGTCAGTTCTATTTCCACCGATCACAAGGTGTTACAGTCACTCTCTGTAGAGGATAATTTGGTCTTGATATATTTTTTCCCATTTAAGGAGCATGATAGGGTTGTGTGTCAATGTGATGGAAATAAGAGTTTGGGTTCTGATGGATTTAGCTTTTCTTTTTTTCAAAACATTCTAGAATCTGTTTAGGGAAGATGTGACAATCTTGTTTTTTGAGTTTTGTCATTTTGCTTCGTTACTCCATATCATGCCTCTTACTTTGAAACTTTTATTCTTAAGGTTAAGAATCCATCTTTGTTGTGAGATTTTAGGCCTATTTTTGTTGGTTCTCTTTATAAGTTGGTAGCCAAAGTTCTAGCTAAGAGACTGGGGTCTATGATGGACAAGCTGGTCTCTCCTAATTAGTCAGTTTTTATAAAGGTAGAATGTTAATTTATGGAGTTGTGGATGTGAATAAGGTGATTGATTTTGATAGACATGCTAGAAAGGCTTGTCTCATCTTTAAAGTTTACTTTGAGAAAGTGTATGATTCAATTAGCTAGAGCTTCTTGGATAATATACTTATCAGATTTGGCTTTAATGATAATTGGAGATCTTGGATTAGAACATGTGTGTTTTCTAGAAATCTAATTGTGATGGTAAATGTTTCCCCAACTCATGAGATCAAGATCCATAAAGTTCTGAAGCAAGGAGATCATCTAGCTCATTTCATTTTCCTTCTTGTGGATGAACATCTAATTGGGCTGATTAGAAGGATACTAAGTTTTTTCTAGTTTTAAAGTTGGTTCTTCTGATCTGGTGGTATCCCACCTTTAGTGTGCTGATGATACCTTGATCCTGGATGATCCTTCGATCGAGAATTTCCGTACTATCAAAGTTATTCTGAGAGGGATTATAGCTTGCTTATAAGTTAGGGACTAATTTTCATAAAAGTGGCCTAATTGAAATTAATGTCAATCCTTCCTTTTATAATTAACTAAGGATTTTTTTCTATTTCAATATTGAGTCTCTTTCATTTAGGTATATATGGTAGCTAGTAGGTGCAAACCCTAAGATGGAAGCAACTTGGAAACCTCTAGTTAACCTAATGTGAAGAGACTACATCTTGGAATCATAGGTATGTCAGCCTAGGGGGAGAGTTACTCTTATTAATTATATCCTAAATGCTCTTCCTTTTCCCCTATCTTTTCAACATATGCATGTGAAAATATGTAAGAAGTTACTCAGGATTAATAGGAAGTTCCTTTGGGAAGGTGTGAAAAGGGGTTTCAAGGTTTCCTGGGTAACATGTTCTGATGTGTGCGAACTTAAAAAGAATGGGGACTTAGTTGTTAGATATCTTCTAATGGTCATTTTAGACCTTTTAGAAAAACGGTGATGAGGAATTTTATCAGGAATAAAATTATGTTCTACTAGAGACAAGATGTCAGATACAATGGTAGAACAATGTGTGTGACAAAAAGTATGTGTATCTGGAAGGATAAATGCAAAAATTGTATAAAATAGGAGTCGTTGACCCAGCTTGAGAAAAGCAACCTATGTTTGGAGGGAATCAATTAAACGTAAGGAAATTCACTCTTAAGAGTCATAAGTACAAATTTCTCTAATTTTAACTCTCCTAGTTCAATGTCTCTTTTCCTAATACTACCTTTGAACTTCGATCCAGGACTCCCCATAAATTTGAGACACCTCTCACCTTCACTCGAGAACTCTCCCAAGTATTTATTCAATTAAAAAGATAAAAGATAAACTCGAATACAACTCAATACTCTATTTGGCTGACTGATATTTGATGCCCAAAAATAGAATATACAAAATACAAATACAAAGACTCAACTAAAACTCTCCTATATAGTAGACATTTTCTCCTAAGGTTTAAGTCTTCAAAAAGGAGATTTCCTCCTTATGTAGCAACACAAATTCAAGTTAGAAAGTACTGGGGGGGTTTGGAATAGAAAGAGATTGAACCTCCAAAAAGCGTAAGAGATCAATCTTCAATAATTTTGATTCTAAATCTTGATTGAGCACATATAGAATAAATCTGAATCTCTTGGTTATAAAAATTTTAATTTTGTTAAATTCAATTCAAATTAAATCTTTCTTTAAACCAAAAACGGGCATAATTAATCAAATCTTCATTATGATGATTGACATCCTAGATTGATACAAATTTTGAACAAATCATAACACCAAATGGAATCTTGCTAAAAACATTATTAGGATAAATCTTTTCCAAATCCAAACACATGCTAACACAATATTATCTCTGATAGGATAGAAAAGGAAACAAAAATAAAAAGTGCAATATAATCTTCAATCAAACTTGCACACCAAGCAAGCAGCCCAAGACGAGATGTCTCATAGAATGTCAGACATTTTGATTAACATATTACTTTCGTATCTTCATAAAGCCATATTTTAATCTTGATTAAAACACATCCAATAATATCTTTACTTGATATAATTAAGAATTTCAAACCCTTACGTAAAAGATTCAGAATAGAATCTCTTCCAGAACATAACATGCTATAAATAATCTTTAACAAAAGAATGGAGATCTTTTTAGTAAATTAAAATCCAAATCTTTTAATTAATGAAAATCCAATAAGATTTATTGTTTAAACTATTTCCAAATAAAATATTTTTCAAATAGATATATGATTTAATCAAATCTTCTTCATCCTGATTAGGATTAACAGACTTTTCCCAAAAATGCAATCTTGACCAAAATATTGATTGAACTAAAAAGGAAACAAATATGGAAATAAACACTAAAGCAACATTCAAACATATAGATAAGCATGCGCAAAAAATAAGATGTCTCACACTAAGTCAAGATATCTTTCTTAATAAGTTGCCCACAAAAACTAGCCAATCAATTATAAAAATAGGATATTATCTCTTGTATCTTGTGTGGGGGTCAGCTTGAGACTGATTGTTGTACCCCCAAAATTTCCCTCCCATTTTCTTCAATACATTCTCCTAGGGTTCTCAAATGCTCAAGGTGGCTCAAGAATTGATCAGACAAATTCTCCTCCTAAGCAATGGACTTACAGCTAGGGTTTTATGTTTCTCAAGGAAGATTGGGCTTTCAAGGTCTCAAGTGGTTTTCATGGTTCTTCATATGTCTTCAAGAATGTTCATATCAAGCTTTAAGCCTTGCATCGTAAGTTTTCTTAGTCAATTGATCAGATGACTGAAAATCAACTGTATTGGGTAAAAAGTCAATTATGGTCAACATACAGTCAAATTCAAGATTTTTGGTCAACATCAACATTTTGAATTGATATTCATCATTTTATCAAGTTTTGATCATGATTCATCAAGAAAAGCCCTCAAATCATCAAAAGTCAAAAGTTGCCAAATTAGGGTTTCCTTAGGAGAAGTCAACTGAACTTTGACCAAGCATAACTTTCACATGCTTCATCAGCTTTTCCCCAAACAAAGCCCATCTTAAAGGAAATTCAATTCTCAACAAATGTGTAACTTTAAGCTCAAGTCCAAAAAGTGCTTCATTTGAGAGATATGAGTCAATACATTACAGGTCATTTCAAAAGTCAACAAAAAGACACTTCTGTCAAGGAAACTTACATCAAGATAAAGTCTCTAAATGCAAAAATGATAAAAAGAGAGATTCTAGAGGAAATCTTGATCTTTCAAAAAATTATAATATCACCTTCAAAAGATAAAAATTTAGTGAGTTATGACCAATGTTAGTTGGGAAATTTTGAGCAAATGCATGAAGTTTAAATTGAGCAAACTTGATATTTTGGGCTATTGGGCTATTATTTCAAAGTCCAAGCATGTTCTATATCTCATGTACACCTCAATACATATTCATACACCTCCCTTTTATTTATTTTATTTATTTTTGATTTTTTATTCATTTAAAAGTCAAAAATAAATGAAATAAGACAAGGCCTTCTTTCACAAAGGACAAACCAATATCTTTCCCTAATTCCAACCAATATATTCCCTCATTCATTCTCATACAAGGACATGAAACCCTTGCCTCAAATTCTTGTCAAAATATCAAAAAGTTTTAAGAAACCTAGAAATCTTGAAACCCTTGTTACAAACCCTTTCACTACAAAACATCCACTCCATTCTCTTCCAGCAAGCCTACTGAGTAAGTGTGGACCAAATTGGATCGTCCAAAATGTATGAGATCTCATTGCATAACATCTCCGATTTCATAATGTTCATAATTTTCATATCTTGATTTTTTGTTTGCTTTAACATGTATTAATGTCACTAATATGTTCATGAGGTTTAGTAGTGCAGGATAGAACAATCGTGGAGGTCCCACGCAATCAGAATCGTGAATCACCATAGATACACTGATTCATGTGTTTTTCTTCATATCTCAAAAACCATGGATTTTTAGACCAAAAAAATCATTCCATCAAACTCGCAGCCCTCGATTTAAGGGGTTAGGATGTTTTTGGGTTATTAATTCTGTGTATTTTGCAGTTTTGATCAAAAGATGCTACCGGAGAAGACGACCAGAGCTAAGGCTCTGGCATCTCTCCAATCAATACATTCATGTTTTTATTATATATTTATTGTTTCATTTAAACTAACAGATGTACAACCGCTCCAGCGATAGAAGTGCACGCGATAAGTTATTTGTGTCAAAGGGCCTGGGTTCGATCCAACCTTTTGCCACTTTGTTTTCTCATATTTTCATATCTTGTAAGAGAGATTAAAAAACATGTTGAAGCCAGGTCCTAACATCAAGGCGCGCTTGGTCTGGTGGTGATTGTGTTGCTGAAAGGTCCTGAGGACATGGGTTCAACACCCACCCCTACCCCCTTTGGTTTTTTTTAATAACTCTCTATTATTCTTACTCTTTCCTTTTCCTTTTCTTCTTTTTATAAAACCTTTTCAAAACCTTTAATTTTTCTATAAAACCTAATTAATTTTTTGGTTTTCACGTAATTAACCTTAATTAATTTTTAGATTTTCGTTTAATTAATTAACTTAGTTTTTTTAGGTTTTCACTAATTAAATATTTTCTCTTAATTAAAACCAACTTAGGTTTTTTTTTAGTTTTTTAATCAATTTCTTTTTTTCTTAATTGAAATTAATTAGGGTTTTTAGATTAAACATCAAACCTTTTTTTGTCAAAAAACCACAAAAACAGTTTATTTTCCCGTTTCTCTTTACTTTACCGCTTCGCGTCACGTATTTCATTATTTTTATCATTATGTAACTGCTTAGAGTTACAATAGTTTAATTAAGGTGTACTCTTTCCCCTAAATTTTACTATTTATACCCCTATTTAGGAGGTTTGTAATAGAGTAGGACCCTTTAATTCCTACCTTTACTTTCTACATTTACTGCTTTCCTTATAACTGTTTAGCTTAATAGGATTGTATGGCAAGATATAAAAACAATCATAGAAAACCCTAACTATAAGATTAAAATAACTGAACATAAAACACTCTTCACACTTGCGCCTCTTGGGTAACCTCACTCGTTGCCTCGGAAAACAGTCATGTCCCTCGAATGTGGGGACGCTTTAGCAAAGACCCTCGATTAAAAAAGATTGTAGTCCCTCGATTACTCTTCAATGCTGCCTCGGTAAACGATCTTAGTCCCGTACGATAAAATTTCTAATGCGCCCCTACATGTTGCCTTTATGACTGTACCATGACCAGCGCATGTCCCTTCACATTCCACGACAGGACTTCCTACTAAATAATGGTAGGGTAGAACTATCTAAAGGAGGAGGAAAACAACACGAAATAATTTTGAGTAGGTAGAAATGTTAATCGCTTGCTCTTAAAAACAAAACATCTTTTTCAAAAACATTTCTTCTGAAATATTTTCAAAAAATAAAAACTTTGTACGCATTCTTAATCATACAAGAATCATTACAAAGTTGTTGAACTTAGGCATTTTTAAAAATATTTTCAAACAAACACAAACACAAACACAAAGAATTTTCAAAAATGAGCTAGCGATTAAGAGCCCGTAGATAACTACGAATGAAAAGGGTGCTAAAACCTTCCCTTTTCATAACCTACCCCCTGAACTCAGAAAATTATCAAAGGTCTTTCATGTTCTTTTCACCCTTTCCTTATTAGATAAAAGAAATTCGATGGTGACTCTTTCTATCCGCAACATTTGCGATAAAACGTAAAACCAAAAGTCAATTCTCCCACTGTATTACAGAACGAGAAACTCTGCTGGGGAGAACTAAAGTGGGGTTACCTTTAGAGTTAGATCACTTTTAATGCTTTACTTGTTTGATTTGATTGCTTTATAATTTAGGGTTTTCTCGGGTTTATTTCTTGCAAAGATCCTATACCCAGATTTGAGGACCTTTTTAGGTAAGTAGCTATAGATCATGGAAATTATACGGTGTAGACCGATATGGTTGAAGCAATGGCTATGTTAGTGTGACACATTGGTTGGTATTAGTGTCCCTCGAGTCAATCGGGGAGCATACTAGGCTGCCGCGTGGTGTCATAAGGACTAACTGACCTTATAACCTTAATTGACCCAACATAGCCATTATAAGGTAGTGAGATGGTCAGCTTTGGTGCAGACTGAAGTTGGTTGATACTCGATGCTACACTAATTGAGATCGCACTCTCAGGATATTTCGGTCGCAAACCAGATGTTGTGCTGAAACAATACCTAGGAGAAAGATCGGTGATATTGAGACTCCTCGAACCCGGTTAATTTTCTTAGGACAGGTTGAGCCAATTGAACTTAAAGAGGGTACTTACCTACAAACTCCATGCAAGCCTGAACCTAAGGCCTTGTGTGATTTGCTTGTGTTTTATTAACTGTTCGAACATGACATCATAACATCATGACATCATACCATATCATTTTCACTGACCATTTCAAGGATCTCAAGGGCCTGTGATGCAGGTCATCATGAACCAGACGTCTAGCAAGGGGCCAGAGGATTTGTTTTCCTCTAACCAAATGTCGTCAAAGTATCATGAACCAGATGTCTGGCAAGGGGCAAGGGGATTTATTTTCGTCTAACCAATGTCCTCAAATATCAAAGTATGTTATATTGATTCAAAGGCTAGGACCCACTCGACATGGTGAGCTTGATTTTCATAGAAGGACGTTCAAAGACATCAATTTCTTCAGTCAAAGCTGCAGACAGACTCAACTTCTAATACTGCTTTTCTGTTTACCCTGCAAGATCCTTGAAAACATTGCATCTACATGTCATGCATCATTACATAATAGGTTTTCCCACACATGTTTTCTCATCTTCTTACTGTTTATTTCAGTAAAATATGGCTCTTGAACAAACTGTCAAGGAAATCCAAGCACAGAATGCCCAATTCCAGGAAACTCTTCTAAACTTAGCCCATGGATAAAAAGAGATGGTGGTGCTCATCACCATAAAGAAGAAGACTCAGAAAAGCCATTTGATATCCTCAACATGGGGAGAATATACAAAGGTTATTCTAAACAGGTTTAAGATACTAATGTCTCCTCTGATGAAGACGACAATCAAGAGGAAGACGGTAGAAGTGTTAAGGCTAAAGGCGAAAGAAACCTTGGTTCTGGTAAGGTACCTGAGGATGAAGACTATTCTGATGAGCAGTATCCTCCTACGGATGACAGATACAAACAGTTAGAAGACCCTATGAAGGCCATGGAAATCCAGAAAGTTTTTGGATTAGATTTCGAAGAGCTGGGTCGTATCTCGGGGGTTGTTATCCCTCATAAGGTCAATGTCCCTATTTTTTCCAAATATGATGGTGTTTCTTGTCCCAGGCTTCATCTGAGATCTTATGTCCAAAAGATCCAACCTTATACAGCTGACATAAAGTTATGGGTTCACTTCTTTCAGGAGAGTTTGTCTGGTACCCCACTTGAATGGTTTTATCAGCTGGAAGGAACCAACATTCGTGCTTGGGAAGACTTGGCTGCTGATTTTTAGAAGCAGTATCAATACAATGCTTACCTTGTACCCACTCGCGTGCAACTATAGAATATGTCTATGGGCTCGAATGAAGGGCTCAAAGAATATGCCTAAAAGTGAAGAGACTTAGATGAAAGGGTGAAACCTCCCTTGTCTGATAGGGATCTGGTTGATATGTTTATGGGTACTCTGACGGGTCCATTCATTAATCATCTAACTGGGAGGTCCTCATCTGGTTTTACTAAACTAATTCTGAATAGGGAACATCTTGAAAGTGGTATCAAGATTGGAAAGATTCAAGTGGTTGCATCTTTGAGTGCTGTGAAGAATACATTCAGTGGTAATAAGGAAACTGATGTTGTTTATGGCCAGAAGGGCCGTGTTAAAAATGACCTCAATCAGTATGTGGGAGCGGTGTTAATTTCTAATCCTGCACCTGTTCAACAACAACAACAGGGAAATCAGCGTAGGTCAGACGCTCCGAGGAGGAAATTTACCAAGATTAGTATGCCATTATCTTAGGTGTTACAACATCTGTTGAAAGCAAAACTAATTACGCTAAGGGATCCTCTTCAGAACCCTAAAATCTCCTCTACCTGCTACAATATGAATGTGAAGTGCGCCTACCATTCCAACAGTCCTGGGCACGACACCAACAACTGCTGGGCCTTGAAAAACAAAATTCATGATATGATTGATAACAAGGAAATTGAGTTTGATCCTCCGGAGACCCCGAATGTAATTACTGCACCTATGTAGAAGCATGACAAAGGCATAAGTGCAATTGATGATGTTATTTATATTGCTAATGTAAGTGAATTGGTTACTCCCCTACCAATTATCAAGAAGAATTTGTTGCATGCCAGTTTATTTTTGGGTTGTATTGAAAGATGTTACTGCTGTGCAGCCCAACCCAATGGTTGCAAGTTACTGAAGAAAGACGTTCAACGCCTAATGGACAATCATATAATTCTGATCGAGAAGATTCTGTCTACTGAGAGTCTGTGTCAAGACTTATCTGTAATATTCGGCACTCCTGTCAGGATTACCTCCAAAGGTCCTATAAGGATTACCGCCAATCCGAAAGTTGTTCCTCTGATCATCACTTCACCTTGAGCTGTCCCATATTCTTCGGATAAATCTATCCAGTGGAACTATGGATCAGACGTCAACTACCATGGTGTTAAGCAGGAATTACCGACTACTGAAGATGAAGGTACTGAAGTTGGTGATCCTGACATTGACAATATTGTCGGGACAAATAAAGTTACTAGAAGCAGAAGGGTTTTCTCGCTGGAAATCTCTACGAATACTATTGCTACACTTGTTAGAGTTATAACCACCGAGTCAACTGCTGAGACTCGGGGTAAAGAGAAAATAACAAAGTCTGCCCAGACGGAGGCACCTAAGGAAGCTACAGCTGAAGACACCTCTAGACAAGAGTTGGAAGAGGTATTTAAGATCATCCGCAAGAGCAATTACAAAATTGTTGAACATTTGGGGCATACCCCATCCAAGATCTCCATGTTGTCCCTACTACTGTGTTCTGAATCCCATTCACATGATTTAGTAAAATTTTTGAAGACTGCTCACGTACCACAAGATATTTCTGCCGATCAATTTGGAAGTTATGTTTCTATCCTAACTATTGATAACGAGTTAGGTTTTTCTGATGTCGATTTGACTCCGGAAGGAAGAAATCAAACCAAGGCCCTGTATGTCTCCATTTAATGCAGGGGCACTACCTTGGCTCATGTATTGGTTGATATTGGTTCCTCACTGAATGTTCTATTGAAGGGTGCTCTTGACGGACTTGATCGCGAAGGGCTTGTAGTGAAACCCAATGATATTATAGTTCGAGCCTTTGATGAGTCAAAGAGGATGGTACACGGATAAGTGGATATTTCGATCAAGGTAGGTTCGCAGATCTTTGAATCTACCTTCTATGTTATAGATATTCGACCAGCTTATTCTTGCTTACTCGGACGCCCCTGGATCTATGGGGCAGGTGTTGTTACCTCAACCCTGCACCAAAAGTTAAAATATCATATGAATGGAAAGGTTGCTACTGTCTGCGGAAAAGAGGAGTATATGGTTAGCCACCTGAATTCATTCTGGTATATAGAGATGGACAGCGAATTCATCGAGACTCCCTGTCAGACTTTTGAAGTGATTCCCTCTACGGCTACTGAAGACGTCTACGCCATTTCCAAAGTTACCAAGGTTCCACCCTGAATGGCTTCTTTTAAGGATGTTAAAGTCGTTGTATAAGAAGTTGGTTGTACTACTTAGGGTCAGCTTCCTGACATTCTGTATAAATTTGAGAATTTTGGTTTGGGTTTTACTGCAAAGGGTTAAAGGGTTGTACATTGCGCTCGTGCTGGAAGACCTTCATTTTGTGTCAGCAACAATGGAGTCAACGTGATAGAAGATGCTGGCAGTATTTATAACCTTGATAGATGTATCTTTCACTACCATTGGCAACAGGCTCAAAAACTGAAAGATCGAATACCATATCTCAATCTCCTTTAGTCAGGAGTAATAGCTAAATTTCTATTTTTATTTCTTTAAAAAGTTTTGGCTCTGTAACTTTTAAACAATGACTTTAAACATTGTGTCTTACCCGGGGCACAATGGTCCATTTGTTAAGAGTTGTCATTTCATAAACATATTTTCATTTAATAAAAGCATTGGACGTTTTGCATTCAAATTTTGTGCTCCCTGTCTTTCATTTACTTTATTGCACTTTCAAAATAGCTATGTGTTCTTACACATACCCATACAATAAATTGCAGATCCACATCCACTTATGACTTTGAAAATTAGATCTACCAATCTGAGGACGAAGGTGAGGAAGATTTTGAAATACTTGGAGAACTTGCCAGACTGTTAGTGCAAGAGGAAAAGGTTATTCAACTGCATGAAGAACTAGTCGAGATTGTAAACTTGGGTTCTGAAATAGACAGGAAAGAAGTCAAGATAGGCGCAAACTTAGAGGGCAGTGTCAAGAACAAATTGATTTATATGTTTCACGACTACGTTGAGATATTTGCTTGGTCATACAAAGACATGCCAGGGCTCGATATTGATATTGTGGTTCATCGTCTGCTGATGAAAGAGGGTTGTTCTATGATAAAGCTGAAGGTTCGTCGAATGCGTCCCTAGATGTCAGAGAAGATCAAGGTTGAGGTTATGAAGCAATTCAATGTAGGTTTCTTAGCAGTGACATCATATCCTTAATGGGTTGCAAATGTTGTTCCAGTACCAAAGAAAGACGTCAAGATGCGTATGTGTGTAAATTACAGGGATTTGAATAGGGCGGGCCCCAAAGATGACTTCCCACTTCCATATATTGATGTTTTGGTCGAAAACACCGCTCAATGCAAGGTATTCTCCTTCACGGATGGATTCTCAGGGTATAATTAGATCAAGATGGCACCTGAAGACATGGAGAAAACTACCTTCATCACACAGTGGGGAACTTTCTGTTAGCGTGCCATGGTAGCCCTATTGCATGACATGATCCATCACGAGATAGAAGTCTATGTTGACGACATGATAGATAGATCCCAGACTAAAGAAGAGCATCTTGATCATCTACATAAACTGTTTGAGAGACTGAAGAAGTACAAGCTGAGATTGAATCTGAACAAATGCACCTTCGGGGTGAGATTCGATAAACTCCTGGGTTTCGTTGTCAGCGGTAAATGCATTAAAGTTGATCCCTCCAAATTCAAATCTATTCAAGAAATGTCGGCTCTCCATACAGAGAAGGAAGTCAGAGGTTTCTTAGGATGACTGAATTACATTCCTCGATTCATTTCTCATTTGAATGCTACTTGTGAGTCGATCTTCAAGTTACTGAAGAAAGATCAGGTAGCAAAATGGAACAATGATTTCCAGATAGCCTTTGACAAGATCAAAGAGTAACTACAAGAACCTTAAATTCTTATGCCACCAGTTGAAGGTAGACCTCTAATCATGTACCTAACAGTGCTAGAGAATTCAATGGAGTGTGTACTGGGCCAACATGACGAGTCTGGTCGAAAAGAGCATGCAATATACTACCTTAGCAAAAAGTTTACTGACTGTGAAAAAAGATACTCACTGCTCGATAAAACGTGTTTCTCTTTGGCATGGGCTGCTCGTCGACTAAGATAGTACATGTTGACCTATAATACTTTATTGATATCTAAAATGGATCCGATCAAATACAAATTCGAGAAACCAGCCCTCTCCAGAATAATAGCCTGAAGGAAAATGGTCTTGACAGAATACAACATTCAGTATACCACTCATAAAGCTATAAAAGGAAGTGTATTGACAAACCACTTGGATCATCAAGTGGTAGACGATTACCAATCTATGAACTTGGAAGTCCCGAAAAAGAACATTATGCTAGTTATAGATTATGAAGAACCTGTACCGTATGAAGGACCTGAGCCAGGATACGAATCTTCTAACGCACTTAGAAACAGAATTAGTGTTGTAATTATCTCTCCCCAGGGTTGTCATATGCCCTTCACCGCCAGATTATGCTTTGACTGTACTAATAACATGGCAGAATATGGAGCATGCATCATGGGCGTCAGAGCTGCTATTGACCTGACGCCCATGAAATCTTGAAACCCTTGATACAAACCCTTTCACTATAAAACATTCACTCCATTCTCTTCTAGCGAGCCTATAGAGTAAGTGCGGACCAAATTGGATGGTAAAAAACGTATGAGATCTCATTGCATAGAATCTCTAGTTTCATAATGTTCATAATGTTTATATCTTGATTTTCTATTTGCTTTAACATGTACTAATGTCACTAATGTGGTCATGAGGTTTGGTTGTGCAGGATAGAACAATCGTGGAGGTTCCATGTAATCGGAACCGTGAATCACCATAGATACACCGATTCATGTGTTTTTCTTCATATCTCAAAAACCATGGATTTTTAGACCAAAACAATCATTCCATCAAACTCGCAACCCTCAATTTAGGGGGGTAGGATCTTGTTGGGTAATTAATTTTGTGTATTTTGCAGGTTTGATCAAAACAGGTTAGCGTGGAAGACGATCAGAGGTAGAGCTCCGGCGTCTCTTCGGTTAATACATTCATTTTTATATTGTATGTTTATTGTTTCATTTAAACTAACGGATGTACAACTGCCCCAATAGTAGAAGTGCGCGCGATAAGTCATTTGTGTCAAAGTGCCTGAGTACGATCCATCCTTTTGCCACTTTGTTTTCTCATATTTTCATATTTTGCAGGATAAATTACAAAACACGCTGAAGCCAGATCCTAACACCAAGGCACGCTTGGCCTGGTGGTGATTGTGTTGCCGAAAGGTCCTGAGGGCGTGGGTTCAACACCCACCCCTACGCCTTTAGTTTTTTTTTAAAATTCTATATTATTCTTACTCTTTCGTTTTCCTTTTCTTCTTTTTACAAAACCTTTTCAAACCCTTTAATTTTTCTAAAAACCTAATTCATTTTTTAGTTTTCACTTAATTAACCTTAATTAATTTTTAGGTTTTCATTTAATTAATTAACTTAGTTTTATTAGATTTTCACTAATTAATTATTCTCTGTTAATTAAGATCAACTTAGGGTTTTTTTAGTTTTTTAATCAATTTCTTTTTTTTCTTAATTGAAATTAATTAGGGTTTTTAGATTAAACATCAAACCTTTCTCTGTCAAAAAAATTACAAAAACAGTTTCTTTTCTCGTTTCTCTTTACTTTACTGCTTCACATATTTTACTGTCGCGTATTTCATTATTTTTATCATTATGTAACTTCTTACGATTGTAATATTTTAATTAGGGTCTACTCTTTCCCCCCAATTTTACTATTTGTACCCCCTTTCTCGAAGCTTTGTAATATCGTAGGACCTTTTAGTTTCTGCCTTTACTTTATGCATTTACCGCTTTCCTTATAATTGCTTAGCTTAATAGGATTGTATGGAAAGATATAAAAACAATCATAGACAACCCTAATTGCAAGATTAAAATAACTGAACATAAGACACTCTTCACACTTGCACCTCTTGGGTAACCTCACTCGTTGCCTCAGAAAACAGTCATGTCCTTTGAACGTGGGGACGCTTTAGCAAAGACCCTCGATTAAAAAAGATCGTAGTCCCTCGATGACCCTTCGATGCTGCCTTGGTAAATGATCTTAGTCCTTTACGATAAAATTTCTAAAGTGCCCCTACGAGTTTCCTTTATAACTCTATGGTGACTCGCGCCTGTCCTTTCAGATCCAACGATAAGCCTTCCTACTAACTAATGGTAGGGTAGCATTATTTAAAGAAGGAGGAAAATAACACGAAAGACTTTTGAGTAGGTAGAACTGTTAATCGCTTGCTCATAAAAACAAAACATCTTTTTCACAAACACTTCTTCTGAAATAAAAAATGAATACTTTGTACGCATTCTTAACCAATACAAGAATCATTACAAAGTTGTCGTACTTAGGCATTTTTCAAAATATTTTCAAACAAACACAAATACAAAGCATTTTCAAAAGTGAGCTAGCGATTAAGAGCCCATAGAAAACTACGGATGAAAAGGATGCTAACACCTTCCCTTTTCATAACCTACCCCTCGAACTCAGAAAATTCTCAAAGCTATTTCCTATTCTTTTCACCATTTCCTTATTGGATAAATGAAAAGTCGGTGGCAAATCTTGCTATTTGTAACATTTGCGATAAAACGCAAAACCAAAAGTCAGTTCTCCCACTGTATTACACTGACACTCTGTTTTTCTTACTTTTATTTTAGCTTCTATTGTCTGTAATAAAATATTTAAATGGTTCAGGGTGTAGTTGACTATTCCTATGGAGCCAAGGTTTCTTTTTGAGTTTTTCTATCTTTAGGGGTTAAGATTAAGTAAACAGTAGGTTTAGCTATTATGTGGCATGATTTGGTTTTGACCATTTGATCTGTGGGTAATGATAAGCTATTTTCACATTCTTCAGCAAACATGAAAGAGGTGGAGGATAAGAGTATTTTTTTGCTTAAAACTAGATTCGTACAAATTGGGTCTTATTTTGTTTGGTGCTTAGGATGTTTTTCTTATAGTTTGATCTTGTTTAGGATTTCCCTAATAGCCGTATTTTGTGTGGTATTTTATATATTTTTAAGTTGCTATTATTTTATTTAGTGGGTTTAGCATGATTGCTTTTTTTTAAAGTTTCTACACACTTCTTGTGCCAATGACTCTTTCTCTATTTGTTATTTGAGTTTATTCCCTCTTCTACACATACACATACACATACACACACACACACATGTGAGTTCACTTGCCCATTAGATATTTTATATGATGTCAAAACTAGGATAACTTTAGAATTTCTGTATATTGGTGGTATCTCTGAGTCTTTATGTTCACCTTTGTATTAGGAATCTTAGAATGCATTTAGAACATGTTTGGAAAAGGAATCGTGCACTAAAAATGAGTTTTTACATGAAAAGTGGGTCTATGTCTTGACACATACGATGTATGAGTCGACACATGTGGATCAATAATAAGGCATATAGCCTATGTAACTATGTGCCAAAACATCAATCATTTCAGGTCGACATATGCTGAAAATTTTCATTTATGTGTTGACACATATGTGTTTCAGGTCGACATATGTACTTCATTTTTAAAGCATGTAAGCTTATGTTTCTTTGTGTCGACACGTGACCTTGAATAGATCGTCGCATGTTATTACATGTGTCAACACATGATTTGTTAGTTCTCTTGTTTTAGGATTGGCTTAATTTTTGTAAAACAAATAATAGCAACAATAATGTAATGTAGAATAGGATGTATAGACTTGCTAAGAAGAACAGATACAACAAGAAGTCTTATTCAATGTCACAACATGTTGTGTTGAACTTTTTCAACAACTGGAAAAACATATCGAAGAAGTTGTCTAGACATCGTGCCTGCTGAGCTGGATTAATGAGATTCAGTTTGTTCTTAACATAAGCATAATATTCAGGAGAATATTATGCATCCTATGTGGCGTATATTTAAAGGTCTAGAAAATTCAATCAGAAATCAAGGAGAATGAAGACTTTCTAAATAAGGAGATTATTTAGGAAAGTAAAGATTGAAGACCTTTCTTGGGGCCGAAGTTTTTGCAGTTTATTACAGCTGATTTACTGTGATTGAAGGCCCAAAACAAGTTAGGTAACAGGTTATAAATAGAAGGGTTTCTAACCTAGGAAAGATGACGACTCAAGATGTAGAAGTCTAGGGTTTGTCAAGGTAAACCTCCCCCGGGTTGTGGAAAGGTTACTGAGTTCACCTCAAAGCCTGTAGGTAAGAGGTGTATTGTTATTGGAGGAAGGTTTGAAGCAACTCCATGATGTGTTCTTAGTTAGGAGCAGAGCTAACAAATAGTGGAGTTTGGATTGGAGACTTATCTAAGTTGTCATGGAAGTGTGTCTTCCAAACTGTCTATGCGTGTGATGAGAATTTTGGTGAAGGGTTGTCAATGTAGTGATTGAGGTGTTGACTGCTAGACATCATTGTGATGATTGGAAGTGGGATAGGGATATTCCATATTGTTACCCCAAAATTTTCCCTCCCTTTTTACTCAACACATGCCCATTTAGGTCCCTAACTTGCCCAAGGATGACCAAGAATTGACCAGACAAATTCTCTTCCTAAGGCAATGAGCCCCCAACTAGGGTTTCAATTTTCATCAAGATGGTTGAGCTCAAATGGTCTCAAATGCTTCCCATGGTCCTAATATTCCTTCAAGATTATCCATGCCAAATTTCATGCCTTGCACAATAAGTTTGCTCAGTCAATTGCTCAAGTATTGGAAAATCAACTGTGCTAGGTCAAAAGTCAACGGTGGCCCATGTACAGTCAAACTTTGAGATTTTTGGTCAACATTAACATTTTGAAGTAATATCCATAATTTGATCAAGGTTTGATCATGATTCCTCAAGAAATTCTCCTAATTCATCAAAAGTCAAGAATTGCTAAATTAAGGTTTCTATAGGAAAACTCAACCAAACTTTGACCAAGCATAACTTTCTCATACTTTATCAGAAATTTCTACACCAAAGATAATTTTAAATATAATCCAATTCCATACAACTTATCTTCATCCCCAAAGATCAAGAAATGCACCATTTTAAAGATACAAGCTCATACATTACAGATCATTTTCAGAAAGTCAACAAAAGGCACTTTTTGTCAAGGCCATTTACATCAAGATAAATTCATCAAATGCAAAATTGGTCAAAAGAGATATTGAAGTAGACATCTTGGTATTTCCAAAAAGTCTAAGATCATCATCATGAGATAAAATTTGAGCAAACTATGGCTTTCCCAGGATGGGAAATTTTTTGGAAATTTAAGAATGGGGCATTGAGCAAATTTGAACTTTTAGGGCAATGGCCGAACTTTTTGGACTTCAAACACTCTCATGACCTTATGAAGGACCTCTAAATACATTTTTGTATGCCTTTGATTTTATTTACATTTATTTTGATTTTTGTTTAATTTAAAAATTAAATAAATACAAAAAAATGCATAAAATAATAGGTTAATATTTTGGACATGTGGGCTAGTGTTTTGGATCAGTCTTGAGGCCCATTTTTCGCGCACAGATGTCCTGATACATGCTAGCATGGAAAGGGTAATTTTTGGCAAATTTGGAAGCTTTTTAATTTGTGTGATTTTTCTTTGAAAACATGAGTTATGGCATTGATTCTTTCCATATAACCTTGTATCTCACTTCTACCCTATAAATACATCATCTTGGCAAGCCAAATACAGGCCTATACGCTGTACAAGAAGCTCTACCAAATTTGCAAAAATTGTCCAAATTGTGAAATTCCAAACAGACATTCCCATCCTGTTTCAGTCTAACATAAGCTCTTCATCCAGGTCCAGAAGTTCCCAGGAGCACGTATCAATCTTTGTTCAAGCAATCTCACGCCCAGAAGCACCAAACTGAAACACTCATCTTTGGTAACTTTTTTGAATTCATATTTTTTATTTTCATGATGAGCTAACCTCTTTCAGTGTTTGATTTATATTCAGGGTAGCCTATAGGACAGGTCTAACGTAAAGTATATGAGGAAGAGGGCCAGAACAAGATCGTTCCATTTCTAGGGCACGATTTGTGTTCTTCGTTATACCTCACAATTCAGGCCATTTTAGGATAAACAAATCCCAGAAATGGAATCAGGAGGGTTGATTTGGGGGGGGGGGGGGGTAGCCTTGATTGTAGACTTTGATCTTTCCATTTTTGCAGATTTTACATTTTGACATCCCGGAGAAGACGACCAGAGTTTGACTCTGGCGTCCATCCGGCCAGTTGACTCAGGTAGGAGCATGCATGGCTGGATCAACATCTCTGATTGGTTCATTCAAACTTCAGGGTCCCACCTGGAGCGCGCGCGTGTACATCTCAGCATAATCCACTTGCTTCACATATATAAATATTATTGTTCTCGTTTATATACACGAATGATAAATTGGTCTGGTGGTGAAGTGTTTGTGTGTATGGCTAGAGATCCTGGGTTCAACCCTAAATTGCTGCATTTTGCTTTATTTCCTTTGACATTTCTCTTTTGCAGGTTTTTTTAGCAAGCTGGGCTTTCCTTTGGGCCTAACAAAAATTCCAACACACCCCATGTTTTACTAATCAGCCTGGCTCATTCATTTGTTTTTTTTATTTCTTTTAGTTTACTAATTTCAAAATAAATTTTTATTTAATTATAAAATCACATAAAAATTTAGGATTTAGTTTTTTTAAAATAATTAATTTCGAATTCAATTAATTAATTAAACCTTAACCTTTTTTTTTAATTAAAATGAAATAGAATTAGGATTAATTTTATTTATATAATTTTCTTTTTATTATAAAAAAAAAACTTAGATGTTAATTTTTTCTTAGTTAATTTAATTTTTTAATTAAATTTTAGGTATCAATTAACTTAGTTATTTTAGTTTGTTTTATAATTTTGTAAATAATTAGACATAAGTTTTCTTTTGACCCCATTTTTTTTAAAAATAAATGTCAAATATATTAGGATAGTTTAGAATTAATTTTTAGTATTTTCCTTTTTTCTTTTAATTAATTAATTATATTTAATTTAGCTTACTATTTTTTTTAAAAGATAAACAAAAACAAACAGAAAGAATTTTTCATTTTTACAGTTCTTAGACTTTTAGACGTCTTTTCAATTTTGCGCTCATTTATTCTATTCTCGCATTTTTTATAATAATGTAACTGATTATAGGATGTAATAGTTTAGATTTAAAATTCCGCATTTTATTTCCTTGCACTGTTTTATGTAATTAACCCAAAGCATTGTAATAGTCTAGGATTTAAATTTTCGCACTTTTGATTTTTGCAAATATTAACTGTTAGTAAATAGGTGTGTACGGAAAGACTATAAATTAAAATGTTAGCTAACCTAATAAAAAGACAAAAAATAACTGAATTAAACAAATATGCACATATACACCTCTAGGGTATCCCCGCTTCGGATGCCTTTCAGAAAACAAAATAGTCATGTTGCTCGAGAATGGAGACGCTTTAGCAAAGACCCGCAAAAATAAAAAAGATCATAGTTCCTCGATGACCCTGCATTGTTGCCTTTCGGTAAAGGATCTCGTCCCTTAAATGAAATTGCTAAAGCGTCTCTGTGGTGCGGTGGGAGAATAGACTTGAGGTTATGCGTTTGTGTTTGCAAATGTTTCGGTTTAGCAAGATTCGCCACCGACTTTTTATTTTATCCAAAGGAAAGGTCAAAAATCACAGGAAAGACCTTTGAGATGTTTTCTTGGGTTCGGGGGGTAGATTATGAAAAGGGAAGGTGCTAGCACCATTTTCATCCATGGTTTTCCATGGGCTCTTAGTTACTTGTTTAGATCACTTGCTTTTGCTTTTCAATTGTTTGAAATGGTGCTTTGTGTGTGGTTTTGAAAGTGTTTTGAAAGTATTTTGAAAAGAGGCCATCATTGTGGCAACCTTTGTAATGATTCTTGTTTGAATGTATACAAAGGTGTTTGTCTTTTGAAAATTTTTTCAATGTTTGAAAGTTTGTTTTGGGAAATGTTTTGAAATTGTGTTGTGATATGTTTTTGAAAATAGCAAGGATGTTTGCAAGTTTGATCAAGTAACTAGAAGCATATATCCTATCTACTCAAAGATCTTTCCTACACATTATTAACCCTTTTTACATTGTTGTTTTACCATTGCGTTTGGTAAACAACCTTGTGTTTGGATGTTAAACGAGACAGGCATGGGTCATCGTATTGACCATGATAGCAATAGTGCTAAGTATCTTTAGCAAATTTTTTGAGGGGCTAGATCATTTTGTATAGGCAACCAAGATAGCGTCATCGAGGGACTATGATCTTTTTGTTTTGATTTTATTTTTCCAAGATACCTAGCATGCATATTGTTGTACCCCAAAATTTTCCCTCTCATATTTCTCAATACATTGCAAGAAAAATCTCCAAGTGGCTCAAGGTTGCTCAAGAGTTGGACAGACAAGCTATCTCCTAAGGCAGTCAACCCCAAATTAGGGTTTTGTGTTGCATAAAGATATTTGAATCCAAATGTCCTCAAGTTCTCCCCAATATCCTAATATGTCCTCAAGGTCATCCATGTCAAATTTCAAGCCTTGAAGAGGAAGTTTGCTCAGTCATTTGCTCATAGGGTCCAAAAATCGACTGTGCTAGGGCAAAAGTCAACTGTGACCTACAAATAGTCAAACTTCAAGATTTTTTGTCAACATTCTCATTTTGAAGGATGTTTCATCATTTGATCAAGGGTTGATCATGATTCATCAAAGATTGCTCAAAATTCATTAAGACTCAAAAGTTGCTAAATTAGGGTTTTGTAGGAAAAGTCAACTCAACTTTGACCAAGCATAACTTTCTCATACTTTATGATAAATGACCCATCCAAAGCTCATTTTTAATAGTATGAAATTCCCTACAATCCATATTCATACCCCAAGATCAATAAATGCACTCACAATAAGTTATAAATTTGGACATTATAGGTCATTTTTGAAAGTCAACAAAAACACATTTTTTCCAAAGCTTATAACTTGAGCATGAAATTTCAAAATGAGATGAGACCAAAAGGGTTGGTTAGAGGACATCTCAAGATTTCTAAAAAGTCCAAGAACACTTCCAAAAGTTCAAAAATGAAGAAGTTATGCATTGTTGAAGTTGGACACTTTTGCAAAATTGCCAAAAGTCAACTATCCCCAAAACTTCAAATTTTGTCAAATGGGCCCATTCTTTTCCACTTGATTTGAGCTTGAATAGTTGCCCACGTGTCCTAGCTTCATACATGAGCCCATATTTTATTTATATTATATAATTTGATTTTTTTGAATTTATTCATTTTAAGTCAAAATTAAATCATATAAAATCTAAAACCTTGATAACATGAGATTTTTTTGCTATTTCTGGATTTGATTCTCATCATTATCATCATCAAACTCGAATCTCACCAATTCATGTGAAAAAGATTGAGATTTGGGCAAATTTGGCAAGTTGTAAAGAGGGGATCAAATCAAATCCCAAGGCATTGATATGGGAAGATTCAAGCCATAATTCTTACCTTAATACACTCCATAGTATATAAGCAAGCAAAACAAATCGAAACGAGGGTGGGAGTCTGCAGAAAGAGGCAAAACAGAAATTGAAAAAAGCACCAAAAATCTTGAAATCGAATCCATAGTTAGAGGCATTTTCAGAAGCTGAGACTGGTCCCAATCTCTTCCTGGTTGTTCATACAAGCGATCTGGATCAAAAGCAAGCATTCTCAGACCTCCACATGCGCTGTAAGTGTCACGATAAACGCCCCTGTTCTTGAAATCATAATTCATCATTCTTGCATCACTTGAACAAATTGCTTGCATATTTGTAATCCTCACAGCATTTCTAAGTTTTTTGTATTATTCAATTTTGTTTATCTAACCTGTAATGTAAAGCGCCATAGTTAGGGTTCTTGGAAGCATTTTTGGGTTTCTCTTTTCAGGTGAAATTAGACTACAAGAGGGACATGGTTGTGACCGGGAGGGAAGGACGAGTACAACCATGTCTTTAGAACTTATTTTTGTGGCCTGGAATGAATTTTGGAGCAAGCCTGCGCATTTAGCTGCAGATTCAAATCCGAAGGTAATATTATTACAGGCCTGAGGACAGGGATGAGTGTGTGTCATCCTCTAGTTGGCCCATTCAAATGTTTTTCGCGCATTTTATTTTTTCTGATCAATAATTGCAGTTTTGTTATATTATTATGTAATATGTCAAAAAACAAAGTAGTTCAGCGTAGTGGCAAGGCAGGTGTCCAATATCCATCAAGACCTGGGTTCGAATCCCAGGTCCTCCACTTCTTTGATATTTTTCTTCTTCAGGTGATCATGTGCATATCCAGGCTTGCAGTGTATCATACACCATCAAGCATCCAATGGCCAGATGGCCAAAGGCCAAATCTGGTGGCCAGGATCTGAAGGTCTACCATGGTCCAAGTCAACACGCTCTCACCAGATCACCAGGAGTCAAACAAGGACAGCGTGTTTTGGGCCTTCAGATTGCTTCTAAAACTCCCATATTTAGGCCCATACCCCCTCTTCTTCTATTTTATTTATTTAGTTTTATTAATTGTTTTTTATTGTTTTATTTAATTTACTAACCAATTAAAAAATTTATTTTCTTTATAAAATAAAAACCACAAAATATTTTATATTTAATCAAATTTTTATTTTTATTTTTATTAATAAACACTAATTAATTAATTTAGGTTTTAATTAGAAATAAATTTAACCTATTTTTTGTAAATAATTGAAATTCAATTAGACTTAATTAGGTTTTTACTAATTCAATTAATTTTTATTTCTTTCTTAAAATACCAAAAACCCAAAAATAATTTATTTTTTCATTTAACTAATTAATTTATTAATTTAGTGATTAATTTAGGTTAATTTCCTTCTTAAAATAAAAAACAAAAAAAGATATTTCTCTTTAACCAAAAAGCGTCAAAACCTTAATTTGCGCTCGATTTACTTTCCCGCACGCGATTTACTTTTTTTATCATATTAATGTACTTGCCTCCCGTTTGTAATAGTTTAATAGGACTTTTATTTTATTTTTAATTGCTTTATTTATTTTTAAAGGATTTGTCTTTGGCGATGTAAATACCCGACGCCTTGTAATTTAAATTCCGCACTTTTAATTCCGCAATTATAATTGTTAGATGTTTGATAATAGGGTTTGAATGACAAGTTAATAAGCCCTCACAAATGAAGCCACGGTGCCCCGGGTAACACACCGGGCCATAAAGTTTCAGTTTATTGTTTATTACAAATAAAAACAAAGGAATTCATTACTGCGTAACAAAAGTAACAGGTATGTGATCTTTTGGAGTCCAATTAGTCAGTCCACCGTCAGTCGTCGGGCAGATCCAGCTGTTGAACTCAGACTCATCCACTTCGTCACCATCCCTGATAGCATTCACCCCATGATCAGGCAGGGGAGCTGTCACTACATTGGGCTTCTCAGGTGCCTCAAACTATACCTCCTTTGCATCAATAAGGTCCTGCACCTTGTTTCTCAGGGCCCAGCAATCATCAGTAGAATGTCCCGGGCTATCAGAGTGATAAGCACAGCGGGCATTTGGATTATACTTAGGAGATGCAGTATTCACAACCTTCGGAGCCTCTCTGACGGTCACCAAGTTGGTTGATAGCAATTGTGGCAAGATTTGTGACAAGGTCATACTCAGCCGAGTGAATTCTCTTCTGGGTCTCTCAGCCCTTGGTTGGTTAGGTTACCGAGGAGCGGCAACAGGCTTAGCAATAACCACCGCGTTGACAGCTTGGCGGCGCTCTGGTTTGTCTTACCTCCTAGGCCCATACACAGCACTTGCCTCCTTTTTAAAGGGTTTCTTCTCAGAACTTGAGGATGCCCCTTTCTGAATTTTCCCTGATTTCATGCCAACCTCTATCCTTTCCCCAGTCAGAATGAGATCTGTGAACCCTGCAGACGAATTGCCAATAAGATGATTAAAGAACGGCCCGGATAGGGTCCCCAAGAACATATCCACTAGCTCACGGTCGGTTAATGGTGGCTGCACCCTGCCAGCCAGATCCCTCCACTTCTACGCATACTCTTTAAAACCTTCTCCCGATCCTAGCGACATACCCTGGAGTTGGGTACATGTAGGAGCGAGGTCGGCATTATATTGATACTTCTTGTAAAAAGAAGTAGCCAACTCCTCCCAGTTACGAACCTTGGTTCCATCCAGCTGATAGAACCATTCGAGATGAGTCCCTGAAAGACTCTCCTAGAAGAAATGGATCCACAAGTTCTTGTCCACAGTATACGGTTGAATCTTCCGCACATAAGATCTGAGATGTAGCTTAGGGCAAGACGCCCCGTCATACTTTACGAAAGATGGTGCTTTGAACTTGTATGGGATGACCACACCAGAAGATAAACCTAAGTCTCCGAAATCCAAACCAGACACTTGTTGAATTTCCATGGCATTCAGACGGTCTTCCAACTGCTTGTATCTATCTTCAGCTGGAGGATACTGCTCCTCATTAAAATCAGTCTCGTTGTCAGAGACCACCGGACTTGGAGCCCTTCCCCCCTGGGGACTGCCTTTGCCTACAGAAGAACCAGCTTGATCAACCTCATTCTGCAGTGTGTTACCAAACCTCCGGCCTGTGTTGAATAGAACAGTTCACTTCTTCTTCTTCTTGACCAGCAGAGCCTTCAGTTCCTCCTGACCTTGGGCCAAACTCATAATCAGCTCTTGAAATTGGGCGTTCTGAGCCTGAAGGGCCTTGATAGACTGCTCGGTAGATGATTCAGGGTTCATGATGCTGAAATAAACAGCGAAGAACATTAAGCAACCTGAAAAGAAGAGTTCTGCTATGCACATGATGCATGATATGTGTTTATGCAATGCATTCAAGGGTTCGAAAGTTTAAATTTGTTGTAGACAAAAAGGAACACACGTTATTATTAAGAAATAATTGTTTAGTACATCAAGGCCTCATGGGCAAACATTACAAAAGCAAATCAATCCCAAAAGACATTGCGCATCCTCTTTGGAGCAATGTAGGTGTTGAGATTCCTTTCCTCGTGCAGTAGGCGGGTGAGCTCTAAGACCTTCTTCTCACTGGCATGTAGACTGGACTCAAGAGAATTCCGTTCTTCCTTAAGCTGGATCCAGCTCTTCTACATTTCTTCCCAGGATGTAGGCATATCAGGATGCTGAACGGTGTAGGACACCTCTCCTTCCAAAACCGGCTCTTTGACCACAGGGAGAACACGAGGATAAGGCATCACTAACTTCTGGGAGCGGGCTCGTACCCACTTGAGATAAGGCTCCAACGGGATGGAATTCCTATGCCCCAGTGTCTTGTTGTCTACCCTACTTGGCATCCTCCAAACTCTGATAAATCTCTGGTGAAGTCCTTGTGCATCATTGTCGAAGTCAAAAACTATGTCAGGAATTAACATGTCATGAGGGCCATCCCTCCGAGCATAACCAAACTGTCTCAAAGCCAGACACGGGTTGTAAGTAATACCTCCTCTGATTCCAAGTAAAGGAACATTAGGGTACTCCCCGCAACGATCAATGATAGTGACATCCTCTCTGGACCGAGAGCACCAATGTATGTCAGCATGTGTAAGAGTCATTAACCGTTGTGACCATCTCAAACCCCGCTCGTTCTTCAAGACTGATTGTGGAAGGTGCGAAATAAACCACCTTCCCAGCAGAGGAGTGCAGCACATAAGAACACCTCTTTTTCTCATGGTTCGAGTGTAACATGAGTGAAGGATGTCCCCAAGCAACGTAGGTATAGGATTCCTGGACATGAAGATCTGGACAACACTGATATCTATAAGCTGATCTGGATTAGGGAACAACACCAAACCATAGACAAGGAGGGCCACAACTTCTTCAAAAGCTTGTAGGTCAAGAGAGTTCCAACATTCTTGGGCCTTCTCAAACAGAAACCTGGCTAAGAACCCTTTGATACAACTTCTAACTTCCTAATGTCCCTTGAGGTCAGATGGTTGTAGGCGTAGTGCTTTAGCAATCTCTTCAAGTTTGGGTTCCTTTTCCGTACCGTTGTAGGGTAGTTGACTAAGGATAGGGATCTTCAGAAGCCGGGAGAACTCTTCCAATGTAGGAACCAGTTGATAATCCAGGAAAGTAAAACAGTGGTGCAGAGGGTCAAAGAACTGGAACAGGTCCTTTATCATATCTTCCTCAATGTTGGTGTTGACCAAACTGATGAGTCTTCCATGCCTCTCACTGAAAGAAGAGCCCTCGGGAATCCTGGATATAAGTTCCTTAAGCTGAGGAGGGACCCTTACAAGGCTGATCTGAATTGTCTTTCTGCGAACAGTTTCCATGTCCTACAAAACAAGAACAAAGATGAAGATTCAAACCCTGAAATGGTTAGTCAATGCATATGATGCTATATGATGTCATGATGCTATGATTAAACACACCATAAATATTCACCAGGGCAAACATGATAAGGCACACAAGTCACACAAGACAAGCCCTTAGAATTTAGGCTAGCATGGGGTCTGGGTATTACCCTCTTGAAGTTGGTGGGCTCAACCTGTCCTATCAGAAGTAACCGGGTTCTAAGGGTCCCAATATCACTGGATTGCTTTCATTGTTCATCGTTTCGATTTAGCCACTGAATTGGCGACCGAAATATTCCAAGAAAACAACCCTCAATTGAGTGTAGTATCGAGTATCAACCAACCTCGGACTGCACCAAAGTCAGTTATCTCACTACCCTAAAGAGGCCAAGATGGTTCAATTAAGGTTCCTAAGGTCAGTTGATGCTTCACGACACCACGCGGAGGCCCCGTACTCTCCTTGACTGAACTCAAGGGTTACCGGTACACACCAAAGTGCCACATCAACGTAGCAGACTGCTTCAACAATGTCGGTATACCCCACACAGTTCCCTCACAGCCTTGTTGCTACTTTCTAAGAAGGTATCCCCTAGATCCAGGTTAGGATCTATAGAACTCCCAAGACAGGCCCACAATTTAAAGCAAACAATTCAGACAATTGAAAACACAAGTGATCTTAGTCCTAAGGTACACCTCACTTTAAAATTTGTCCCCAGTAGAGTCGCCAGTTCTGTGATCGGTGGATCTGGAACTGACTGTTTAACGCTGGTTCGCGAAATGTTGCGGAAGCAAGAGTCGCCACCGTCTTTTATTTTCTCCAACATGGACAGGACAAAAGCACAGCAAAATTCCTTATGAGATAGTTTCTCGGTTCGGGAGGTAGATTTATAGAAAGGGAAGGTGTTAGCACCCTTTCTATCCATGGTTATCCATGGGCTCTTAGATACTTGCTCATTTGTGTTTTCAAAAGTGTTTGCTTTTCAATCATGAGTGGGTTTGAAAAAGTTTCGTTTAAAGATTTCAGATCGACTCTTGTATCAGTCCTCAAGAGTGTTTGAAAAATTGTTTTGAAAGCTTTTGAAAGTGTCGGTGTGAAAAGAGTTTTGATTTGTTTTGAATAGAGCAAGTATCTACGAGTCATCTACCTACCCTAAGGAATTAGGCTGTGTAAATGTCCTTAAGGTAGTGCCATCCCACCATTGAGAGATAGGTAGCACCACCGTTGGAGGTGTACGGGTCAATTCGTTTGTTGGGACAGTGTGGTCACCAAAGCAACAATAGGACACCTTAGAAGCTACCCTTATGCCATTAGCATGGACATAAGGACTTACTAAAACGTCCTATACTCAACGACCACGTTTCGTAGGCAAGGCAACAGTGAGGCGTACCCTAAGAGTGGTGTGTGAATTTGTGTGTCGTTTTCATGTTATGTTTTATCTTGTACGTGTATCATGGTGATCTACGCTTGTTTTTAATTAGTCATTCATTCTTTCATGCAAGTTAGCAGTTTAAAAATGCCGAAATTAAAGTGCGGAAAGTAAAATCCTACGCTATTACAAGGCGCGGGTCTATACATCGCCAAATTAACAAAGACCCGTTTTTTTAATAAAATGCGGAAAATAAATAAATTCCTAATTACTATTACAAGGCTTGAACAGTTACATAATATTTACAAAGGAAAAATAAGAATAAATGCGCGAAGAGAAATTAGAATCGAATGTTTGAGGGCGTTTGACCCTTTTGAAATTAAATTAAAATTAAGACTAATTAGTTATTTAATTAAGAAAAGAAATGTTTTTATGTTTTTTTTGGTATTTAATGAGAATAAAGAAAATTAATTAAAATTAGAAGTTAAATGAAACCCTAGTTCTAAATTGTTTTTAATTATTTATGAAAAAATATTCAAGTTTAACCTAATTTACACTAATTAATTAATTACATGGGTATTTACAAAATAAATTAGTAATTAATAATAATGATAATAAGAAAAAAATTATTTATTTAGAAAAAGGATAAAAATGCTAAAAACCCTAATTTCTACATATATTAATTATTTAAGAAAAGATTAAAATTGAAAACCTAATTTTACTAAATTAATTGTTTGAAGTTTATTTACAAAAATAATAGTGAAATTAATATTAATAAAATAAACACTTTTTTTGATTTTTCTGTATTTTATATTTATTATGAAAATTATTTTATGGAATTAAAAGAAAACAATTAAAAAAACAATTAAAAGAATAAAAAGGAAAAACAAAGAAAAATTAAAAATTGAGCAAACCATGGGGGTGTCTGGACCCAAAGGGAGGTTTTTGGAACAATTTGGCCCACTGTAATCCAGGCCCTTTTTGACTTTCCAGGATCACATGCTTGTGGTTGACTGAGCGTGTATGGTAGTCTCCATATTTTGGCCTTTGGATTGATCCTCTGGGACACTTGGCAAGCATGAGCGTTGGGACATATGGTAGGACGTTTTGAAGGAAACTGCACATGAACATGTTATAACAAAAATTATTGAGAATATGGGGGACCTGGTGTGATCGGTAGATCTGGAACTGACTGTTTAACGCTGGTTCGCGAAATGTCGCGGAAGCAAGAGTCGCCACCGTCTTTTATTTTCTCCAAATGGAAAGGACAAAAGCACAGAAAAATTCCTTAAAGAGATTGCTCTCGGTTCGGGAGGTAGATTTATAGAAAGGGAAGGTGTTAGCACCCTTTCTATCCATGGTTATCCATGGGCTCTTAGATACTTGCTCATTTGTGTTTTCAACATTGTTAGTTTGGTTTTCAACTGTGGGGGTTTAAAAAGTTTCTTTGAAAATTTCAGTTCGACTCTTGTATCAGTCCTCAAGAGTGTTTGAAAAGTTGTTTTTTGAAATCTTTTTGCAAAGTGTCGGTGTGGAAAGAAGTTTTTGTTTTGTTTTGAAATTAGAGCAAGTATCTACGAGTCGTCTACCTACCCTAAGGAATTCGTCTGTGTAAATGTCCTTAAGATAGTGCCATCCCACCATTGAGAGGTAGGTAGCACCACCGTTGGAGGTATTCGGGTCAATTCGAGGGTTCAGGACGTTGTGGTCACCAGAGCAATAGGAAGACACCTTAGAAGCTACCCTCACGCCATGTTCATGGACATGAGGACTTACTAAAACATCCTCTACTCGACGACTACGTTTCGAGGGGCAAGGCAACAGTGAGACGTACCCTAGGGGTGGTGTGTGATTTGTGTGTCGTTTTCAGTTTATATTTGTCCTGTTCATGCATTGGTGTTCTACGCTTTGTTTTTACTTTTGGCCATACATTCTTTCATGCAAGTTATTAACAGTTAAAAAGATGCGGAATTAAAAGTCCTAGGCTATTACAAAGGCGCGGGTCTACATCGCCAAATTAATCCAAGACCCGATTTGAAATAAAAACGCGGGAAGATAAATGTCCTAATTAATCTATTACATGGCTTTGGGCTAAATACATTACATTTACAAAAAGGAAATAAAATAAGCGCGCGAAACGAAATTATAATCGAAAGCGAGGGCGTTGGACCCTTTTAAAGAAATTAAATTAAAATTATGAAATTAATCAAATTTAAATAAAAGAAAGAATTTTTTTGGAGTTTTTTGTATTTATGGAGTTTAATGAGAAAATTAAATTGGAATTAAAAAGTTAATTAAAACCATAGTTCTAAATTGTTTTTTTATTTATTAAAAAAAATATTTTTAGTTTGACCTAATTTACATTAATTATTTACATGGCATATTTATTTATAAAAATAATTAATATTTAATAATGGTAAAAGAAAAGAAAAAGAATAAAAGTATTTAAAACCCTAATTCTACATTTTTTAGTTTAAAAAAAAAACATTAAAATTAAACCTAGAATTAAAACTAAATTAATTAATAAAATTTATTTACAAAAAAAACATTTAAATAAAATATATTTATATTTTTTGTCTTTCTGATTTTTTGTTATTTTTTATGTTGTAAAATTATTTTTTTGTGAATTTATTAAAATAGTTAAAACAAAATAATAAAAAGTAATTAAAATAAAAGAAGAAATTTAGAAAGAAATATACAAACAGGGGGGTTATCTGGCCCTTTTGGAGGTATCATTGTAACAATCAGGCCCACTTCAAACAGGCCCCATTGACTTTCCACGTTCGTATGCATATGGTTGACTGAGGGTATATGGTGTACTGTCCATCCTGGCCACTAGATGGATCTTCATGGCCACTTGGCAATCCCTTGATGAGAGCGCATGGTAGACTTCTGGGCGCGTTGATCACCTGAACATGGAAATATGAAAAACATAGAGAAATAGGGGGGACCTGGGATTCGAACCCAGGTCCCAAGGCTTGCCAACACCACTTTCCACCAACTGAGCTGTTTAGCCACTTTGATATTATAATGGAAAAGAATTAATATATAAGAAAACTGCACTAATGCTGTTAACACAAAAAAAAAGCGCGCTGAAACTTGAATGGTCCAACCATGCCATTCCACGCAAGCGTCTTCTTCGTTGCAAACCTGTAAAAAACAACTAAATAGCGGGGGTTTTAAACCCCCACAAATTGAAACCTGGAAAATAGCGAATAGCTCAGATGCAAATATAAATAGGGCGCGACTAGTGAGTTTGAATCGTCCAGATGCACTGAGTTCAATGGTATAGGTCTTGTGTCTCAATTTTTCCAGAGGAACAAAGCCCTCTTTTAAAGTCTCTGCAACCCTAAAGGGCTCCCATGGCAAGTTTGCATATAGGCGATGAAAATTCAATTAAATAGTATCAATAGATTCAGAAGGTCCATGTTAGTATAAAACAACAATCAAAATGTATGAAAAATGTCCAGAAATTCAAACACGATTATGCATAAAGTTTGAGGAATTTTGACTTTATTCTACCACTTCTTGATGCGTAGGGACTGGAAAAGGATTCAGAAAGCTTCCTTGATGCCTTGGCAAGCTATTGGAATGGTTACTTTGCTCTGAATTGCGCTAGAACTGTGTTTTCAGTTTTGAATTTTTGGACAAAAAATGCAAAGTTGGTATTTGGTTTCAGGCGCAGCTTCCAGGTTCTATGCATTAGGGTTGCCTTCTGTTTATGTATGGGAATGTTTTAGGGTGAAAATTCAAGCCAAGAAATCAATGTTTTGATGAATCAAATATTTGATTTTTAATGAAATCTTTTTCAATCTTTTTATCATGAAACCTAGCCAATTTGCATGGAATCTTTCTTCTTTGGGCATGCACGAAATCCTTAGGCCTTGATGAGAGATTATACTGCACAAAAAGATTTGAAAACCTTATTTTAGTATTTTTCTTGTAATTAATTTTGATTAAATGAATTAAATAGATTAAATATTCAATTAATTAATTAAAAATAAGAAAATAACTCCCCTTTGGGTCAATGGGTCGTGCATAGCTTTTGGATGATGATTCTTGGAAGAATTTGTGGCCCATTAGCAATTTTGAGGCATTTGAAGTAAAGTTGACTTTTCAAAATTCCCAAAAATTTCCCAACTTCCACAAGGCATATCTTGCTCAAATTTTAAGCTTTGATCATGTTCTTGGACATTTTGGAAAGGTATTGAAGTCCTCTAACCAATGCCTTTGGTCCCATGTCATTTTGATTTACCAATCTCAAGTTATGATCTTTGACTTAAAGTGCCTTTTTGTTGACTTTTGAAAATGACCTATAATGTTGAGATTGATAACTTTTTGTGAGAGCATTTCTTGGACTTGAAGTGTGAAGAGGAGTTGTAGGAAATGTCTTTCTCTTAAAAATGAGCTTTGGATGGAATTTTTATGATGAACCATGTGGAAGTTATGCCTTGGTCAAGTTACAGTTGACTTTTTCAACTGTCCAAATATGGAAACTTTTGCATCTTTAGACTTTTTGAGCCATGCCTTGAGAATAATGATCAAGTATTGATCAAATGATGTTTGTGGCTTCAAAATAAGATGTTGACCAAAAATTTGAACTTTTGACTGTCAAATGACCATTTTACCCCTACAGTTGACTACTGAGCAATTAGGGCATTTGACTGTGCAATTTTGTGCTGTAAGTCTTGAAACTTGGCATGAGGATACTTGACAATGTTTATAGGCATGTGGGACTTGTTTGGACCCTTGGAAACTTCAACTTCTTTGCTAGAACCAAAACCCTAGTTTTTGACTGTTAGGAGGCCCTTAAACTGTGCAACCCTTGGGGAGATTTTGAAGCATGCTCAATCTTCTTAGACCTGAGGATGTATATTGGCTGACGTGCCTTTCGTAATCCGAAGGTAGAAGATGATTGAACACTAGAGTGCCCAGAAATTTGCGCTCACATAGTAATGTGGTGGTGGGAATGGGCTTACAGATGCCATTTGGAGATTGATGGATAGGAAGATGGGCTTATAGATGCCATGTTGAGAGGTGATGGATAGGTGGATGGGCTTATAGATGCCATCTGGATGTCGATTGCGTAAGAGATTTCTTAGCGAGAACTTGCGTACCTGAAAAAGAAAATGATTACCTGGCCTGTTGCAGGAGCTGGTCTTCAAACTCTTTGTATAGATGCGCCCTGACTGGTTACAGGAATTGAATCTGGAACTTCAAAAGGTAATGAATGAACCAGGGATGGTTACTACCTCAACGGGACGGTGAGAGAACCTTGGATGATTACTACTTCAACAGGAACGCTGAGAGAACCTTGGACGATTACTACCTCAACAGGGACGCTGAGAGAATCTTGAATGTCTTCTACTGGGATAAGAATCAGGGAGATCTTAGGGTCGATCTGACTGAACCGGACAAGGCCTTTGACTGGATAAGAATCAAGAAAATCTTAGGGTCGATTTAACTGAACCGGACAAGGTCTTGGAATATCTTCAACTGGATAAGAATCAGGGAGATCTTAGGGTCGATCTGACTGAACCAGAGAAGGCCTTTGACTGGATAAGAATCAGGAAAATCTTAGGGTCGATTTAACTGAACTGGGCAAGGTCTTGGAATCTTCAACTGGATAAGAATCAGGGAGATCTTAGGGTCGATCTGACTGAACCAGAGAAGGCCTTTGACTGGATAAGAATCAGGAAAATCTTAGGGTTGATTTAACTGAACCGGGAAAGGTCTTGGAATCTTCAACTGGATAAGAATCAGGGAGATCTTAGGGTCGATCTGACTGAACCAGAGAAGGCCTTTGACTGGATAAGAATCAGAAAAATCTTAGGGTCGATTTAACAGAACCAGACTAAAGTCTTGAAATGTAGCTGAGAACTTAACTGGATCTTTCCTGAAAGGTAAAGGTCAGTCATATGCAATGCATGACATGGATCAAGCAATGAGGTTCTCAACATAAATGAGATTTGTAAGATATGATGCATATATGCATGCTATAATGTATGGAAATGTGATGTTTATGAACGTATGTTTTCCGTCTAGGAAAGTAAATCCTTGACGGGTGCCGAGAAGTTAACTCCTGGGCTGATGTTTGAAGAAAACAATATTTGTTTCCGCTGGGGATGATAGTTGCAAGGATACCAGTAGGAGAAGATAACTCCGTTGGGGAATAAACTTGGCGAATCGAACACTCTGCAGGGAGAAAATTACTCTAGCGATATTGCTGGGGAGCAATACTCTGTGGGAAGAGAGGTATTCTGTTGAGATGTTGATGGTACCTTCGCTGGGGATACCGTTGTTATGTTGGAAGTGTTAATAGACTTCGCTGGGGATAAGAAGACTTCGTCGAGGACGATCTTTCCATGGCTTTTGACTGAGGATAACCCAGTTATATCCTGGTAGGGAAATAACCTTTGAATAAAGCCGGGAGACGCGTTCGTGCTCTGCGGGGGAGAAGCTTCCAGAGTCTACTGGGGATAAGCTTACTGTTTGGGGAAATGGATTCCACCTTTCCTGGGGAAATCTTGATTGGATTCTCCTGGGGAAGTTTTGAACTATATTGGGGAAGTGACTCCATTAAATGTCTGGTATACCGCCGGGGAACAATCTTATATTAAGACTGCCGGGGATGCTTGTTGAGAATACCGGTATGTCATGCTGGGGAATGTTGAGATCTGCTGGAGGATACCCAACTTCCTTAAGGCTGATATTATAACTTTGCTTGGGGAGAGTGTATTGACTTGCTGACGCACTCTCTGGGGAATTAAGATATCTGGTTATGTTCTTCAGCTGAACCTACCTGATACCTTGGCGGACTGAGCAATTAGATCGCTTAGACAACTCTTTATTGCCCCTGTTTCTAATGTTACCTGTAATTAATCCTTTATTTCGTATGCAAATATTCATGAGTTAGCAAATTATTGTCAATGCATATATCACAAATTGAACCTTGGACGTTCTTCGCAAAACAAAACAGAAAAGGAAAAACAATTGGCAATTTTAACTGAAAAGTGATTTTCGTATTGATTTTTGAATTTGCCTGTAAAATAGGCGTTTATGTACAAGAGGCTGACGTCCTAGTAAGAGAACGCCGCCGAACAAAAGAGTTTATACAAATTTGTACAAAGGAAAATAAAACAGCTGTGTGAAATGAATGATCCCACTGGGTTCCAACTCTGCTATCGCCTTTATATCTTCGAGCGTCTCATCACTTGATGACCTAGCTGAAGATGAAGCTGATTGATCGATGCCGTCTGAACTTGATGTAGATACCGGATTCTGGATGCAAAGTGATCCAATGAGACATAGTATTACGCTTTATCCCTAACTTTTGTTTGGACCGCCCTTTCGGGTTTTCAGTCCACCGGGATACCCATTTTTGCCCAAGCCGCCTTTTCAGGTTTTCGACTTGCCGGGTGTACAGATTCTTTTCATTTCATCCCTTCATTTTGCCCGAACCCTTTTGGTTCGCCGGGAAGCCCTAAATTTTGCCTAGGTATGTCAACCTAGCGGGTCTTTTTTCATGCGTAGTATCTTTTTACTATGTCTACATTGGCGGGGTGAGGAAGGTCGTCACCATCCATGTTGGTTAGAATCATGGCTTCTCCTGAGAACACATGTTTAACCACAAATGGCCCTTCGTATGTAGGGGTCCATTTGCCCCTTGGATCACTCTGAGGTAGGATGATGCGTTTGATTACCAGATCCCCAACTTGATATTCTTGTGGTCTGACCTTTTTGTTAAATGCCCTGATCATTCGTTTTTGGTATGTCTGACCATGACAAATAGCAGCAAGTCTCTTTTTGTCAATTAAGTTTAGCTGATCAAGTCGTGTCTGGATCCAATCATCTTCGTTCAGATCTGCATACTTCATTATCCAGAGAGAGGGTATCTGCACTGCGATCGGTAAGACTGCCTCCATACCGTAGACCAAGGAGAAGGGAGTTGCCCCGGTTGACGTCCTGGCTGAGGTACGGTACCCATGTAGAGCGAACGGTATTATCTCGTGCCAATCTTTATAAGTCACTGTCATCTTCTGCACGATTTTCTTGATATTTTTATTTGCTGCTTCTACAGCCCCATTCATCTTCGGTCGATAAGGAGAAGAGTTGTGGTGCTGTATCTTAAATTGCTCGCAGAGCTCGGTGATCATCTTGTTATTGAGATTGGTACCGTTGTCCGTAATAATCCTTTCTGGGACACCGTATCGACAGATCAGGTTGTGCCGAATGAACCGTGCCACAACAGTCTTGGTTACCGTAGCGTAGGAAGCTGCTTCAACCCACTTCGTGAAGTAATCAATCGCTACCAGGATGAAGCGATGCCCATTGGATGCTGTAGGTTTAATCTCGCCGATCATATCTATGCCCCACATTGCAAAGGGCCAAGGTGCAGTCAGAACATTTAGAGGAACTGGAGGAACATGCACCTTGTCTGCATATATCTGGCATTTGTGACATGTCCGAGAGTGTTGGTAACAGTCGGCTTCCATTGTGGACCAGAAATACCCTGCCCGAAGGATCTTCTTTGCCATAGTGTGTCCACTGGAATGTGTTCCGAAGGTCCCTTCATGTAGCTCTTCCATGATCCTTTCTGCTTCTGTCTTGTCCACACAACGCAGTAAGGTCGAATCATGGTTTCGCTTATACAGAATGCTGTTGCTAAGGAAGAACTTCGCTGCGAACTTCTCAGAAACTTCTTATCGTTGACAGATGCACCTTCAGGGTATTCCTGAGCTTCCAAGTATCTCTTCACCTCATGGTACCAAGGCTTCTCAGTCACCAATTAAGTCTCGAGATCAAAACAGTATGCCGGTTCGTCCAGTTTCCAGATGATGATCCGGGGAACCTCATTATCCCATTTGGCCTTGAACATAGAAGACATCGTAGCTAACGCGTCCGCCAGCTGATTCTCCTCTCTCGGAAAGTGTTCAAAGGATATCTCTGTGAAGTGGGGGATCAAGGTCAACACACATTCTCTGTAAGGAATAAGATTCGGATGTTTCGTATCCCACTCTCCTTTGATCTGATTGATCACGAGAGAGGAATCTCCGAAGACACTCAGATACTTGATCCTTAGGTCAATCGCAGCTTGAAGACCTATGATGCATGCCTTATACTCCGCCATGTTGTTGGTGCAGTTGAAACATAGTCGGGCAGTGAGTGGAGTATGAGTGCCTTGGGGGGATATTATCACAGCGCCGATACCGTTACCCAAAGCGTTGGAGGCTTCGTCAAAGTGCATAGACCATCGGGATCCTTCCTCAGGTCCTTCATCCGGTCCAGGTACTTCACAATCAGTCACTATCATGATACTCTCGTCAGGAAATTTAAAGTTCATTGACTGATAGTCGTCTACTGCCTGGTGTGCCAAGTGGTCTGCCAATACACTTCCCTTGATGGCTTTCTGAGTCGTGTACTGGATGTCGTATTCCGTCAAGATCATTTGCCATCTTGCTATTCTCCCAGACAGAGCAGGCTTTTCAAATATGTACTTTATAGGATCCATCTTTGAGATCAACAAGGTAGTGTGAGTCAGCATATACTGTCTCAGCCGGCAAGCAGCCCATACCAAAGCGCAGCAAGTTTTCTCGAGCAGTGAGTATCGGGTCTCACAGTCGGTAAACTTTTTGCTAAGGTAATAAATGGCGTGCTCTTTTCGGCCAGACTCGTCATGCTGCCCCAGCACACACCCCATTGAGTTGTCAAGTACTGTCAGGTATAGTATCAGAGGTCTCCCTTAAACCGGTGGCATAAGGATGGGTGGTTCTTGGAGATACTCTTTGATTCTGTCAAAAGCAGCCTGACATTCGTCATTCCAACGTACTACCTGATCTTTCTTCAGCAGCTTGAAGATTGGTTCACAAGTAGCGGTTAGATGCGAGATGAATCGAGCAATGTAATTCAGGCGTCCTAAAAAGCCTCTGAATTCTTTCTCTGTCTTAGGAACTGGCATCTCTTGAATAGCTTTAACCTTGGCAGGGTCCACTTGAATACCCTTATCACTTACAACGAAGCCTAGCAACTTTCCAGATCTTACCCCGAAGGTGCACTTGTTCGGGTTCAACCTCAGCTTGTACAACTTCAGACGGTCAAACAATTTCTGCAGATGATCAAGGTGTTCTTCCTCAGTTTGGGACCTTGCGATCATGTCGTCAACATACACTTCTATCTCATGATGGATCATGTCATGAAATAAAGCAACCATGGCACGTTGGTAGGTTGCCCCAACGTTCTTTAGTCCAAAAGGCATGACCTTGTAGCAGAAGGTGCCCCACTGAGTAACAAAGGTAGTCTTTTCCATGTCTTCGGAGCCATCTTGATCTGATTATAGCCTGAAAAACCATCCATGAAAGAGAACACCTTGTGTTGAGCCGTATTGTCAACAAGGACATTAATATGAGGTAGGGGGAAGTCATCTTTGGGGCTGGCCCTGTTCAAATCCCTGTAGTCGACACACATTATGACCTTTCCATCTTTCTTAGGTACCGACACCACATTAGCGACCCACTGAGGATAAGAAGTCACTGCAAGAAACCCAGCATCAAATTGCTTCATAACCTCGGCTTTGAACTTCTCAGACATCTCTGGACGCATACGGCGGACCTTTTGCTTGACCGGAGGGCAGTTTTCCATTAGTAGGAAAATGATGGACCACAATGTCGGTATCCAACCCGGGAATGTCTTCGTAGGACCAGGCAAAGATTTCCATATAATCATGTAGCATCTGAGTCAACCGTTGCTTCACGTTGAGCTCTAGGTTGGCACCAATCTTTACTTCCTTTCTATCTGTATCAGTACCCAGATTTATTGTTTCCACCGGCTCTTCGTGTGGTTGAATTGCCCTCTCTTCCTGGAGTAACAGTCTTGCAAGCTCGCCAGGCACTTCGCAATCATCTTCACCTTCGTCTTCGGCTAAGTTGATCGGATTTTCGAAGTCATAACTGGCAGTAGCAGAGTCATTACCAGTGAGATCCAGAGTGGATTGAAACCTGTATGAGTGAGTGTGTGTAAATACAGCTGTTTTTGCAATATATAAAGAAAGGAAAGAAAGAAAAGGAGGATAATATTTGAAATGCGAGAAAATGTCCAAGGTCTTTATTCATGATATATGAAATGACAATTAATATACCATCACAAATGAAGCCACGGTGCCCCGTGTAAGACACCGGGCCATAGAGTTTTAATTGTTTATTACAAATAACAAAAACAAAGGAGTTTATTACTGCGTAACAAAAGTAACAGGAGTATGATCCTTAGCAATCCAATTGGTCAATCCACCATCAGTCGTCGGGTAAATCCAGCTTTCAAACTCTGACTCTTCCACTTCATCTTCGTCCCCAATAGCATTCACTCCTGGGTTGGTAATGAGCACAGGAGGTCTTCTGGTCTTGGCCTTGCGCACAGCCTTCTGAGCCTCTGTAGTAAAACCCAGTCCAAACTTGTCAGTTTTAGGTGTAAAATCAGGGAGCCTGCCCCAGTTAGCACATTCACCTTTCTTGATTACAGCCCGAGCATCCTTCAAGGAAGCCATCTTCAATGGAAAGTCCTCTTCAACCACTGTTTCCGCTGCTGCCAATGTTGGAGGTACCTCTTCAAAATGCTGAAAGGGGGTTTCAATAAACTCCCCGTCCATCTCAATATACCTGAAGGAATTCAAATGGCTCACCATATACTCCTCCTCTCCTTGCACAGTGACAATCTTCCCTCTGACGGGGTACTTGAGCTTCTGGTGTAGGGTAGAGGTCACTGCCCCAGCTTTGTGGATCCAAGGTCGACCCAGTAGACAAGAATACGATGGACGGATGTCCATCACATAGAAAGTATAGTCGAATACTTGAGAACCCACACGAATAGGAATGTCTACCTCTCCATGGACCATCCTCTTAGAACCGTCAAAGGCTCTGACAATGATATTGCTAGGTTTCAGCTCCAGGCCCTCACAATCCAACCGGTCTAAGGCCTTTTTGGGTAGCACATTCAGGGAAGAACCAGTGTCTACCAACACGTGCGCAAGAGTAGTGCCCCTGCATTCAATAGAGACATGCAGGGCGTCATTGTGGTCCTTTCCCTTAGCAGTAAGGTCAGCGTCCGAGAAACCCAAACCATTGTCGGCTGTCAAATTGGCTACGCAATTAGTAAACTGGACTGCAGATGTCTCCTGTGGCACATGGGCTGTCTTGAGAAATGAAATCAGGGCCTTAGCATGGGCCTCTGAGCACAGTAGTAAGGAGAGCATAGAGATTTTGGAAGGGGTATGCCCCAGCTGTTCCACAACATTAAAGTCACTCTTCTTGATTATCTTCAGAATTTCCTCCATCTCTTGTTGGGAGGCCTCAGCATTCACAGATTTTGGTGCCTCCATCCGGGCAGGCTCATCTTCAATCCCTTTGCCCCGAGCATTAGACGACTCGGAGGCAGGGGAAACAACTTGATCAGAAATGGGAACAGGTACACTTGCAGGTGTTATAGTGAGGGGTCTTCGAATAGCTGGTGGCGCAATGTCAGGCGAGAAGAGCCTGCCACTGCGGGTTACTTTGGCTGGACCAGTGATATTGCTGATGCTGGTGCCAGTGTTGAACTCTTGCTTTATTCCATGTACATATACATCTGCCCCATAGTGCCATGGGACAGCCTTATCAGATTCATAGGGGAGAGGCCCCGGAACAGTAATCACAATGGGTGCGACAGTGATGATTTTAACCGGCTTCCTTGGGAGAGCCTTGATCGGATTATTAAAGATTGTAACAACAGAAACTTCTTCCACCGGAACAAACTGAACAGCAGTCTTCTTGAACAAAATCTCTTTGCTGTCCATCAGGCTCTGGATGCCCAACTTCAGCAAAGGACAACCAGAAAGGGAAACAGCACAGAAAAGGCAACCTTCACTACAACCCGGAAATAAACTGGCCAGCAGTAGGTTCCTCTTAACAGTCATCAAGGGAGTAGCTACATCATTCACAGAAACGACATATACATCTTCATCAACGGCATTCACTCTATGCTGGGGCATAGGAGCAGTCACCACATTTGGCCTCTCAGGCGCTTCGAATTGTATCTCCTTTGCGTCAATAAGGTCTTGCACCTTATTCCTTAAGGCCCAACAGTCATCAGTGGAATGCCCCGGGCTATCAAAGTGATAAGCACAGTGGGCATTTGGATTGTACTTGGGAGAGGCAGTGTTCACAACCTTCGGGGCCTCTCTAACAGTCACCAAATTGGTGGATAGCAACTGCGGCAAGATTTGCGACAAGGTCATACTTAGACGGGTAAACTCTCTTCTGGGTCTTTCAGCCCTTTGTGGATTGGTTTGCCGAGGAGCGGCAGCAGGTTTAGCAATCATTACCGCGTTGACAGATTGGCGGCGCTCAGGTTTCTCTTGCCTTCTAGGCCCATATACAGCACTGGCCTCCTTCTTAAAGGGCTTCTTCTTAGAACTTGAAGATGCGCCCTTCTGAATTTTTCCGGACTTCATTCCAGCCTCTATTCTCTCCCCAGTCAGAATAAGATCAGTAAACCCTGCAGACGAATTACCGATAAGATGATTGAAAAATGGCCCAGATAGGGTCCCCAAGAACATATCCACCAGCTCACGGTTAGTTAACGGAGGCTGCACTCTGCCAGCCAGATCCCTCCACTTCTGTGCATACTCTTTAAAACCTTCGCTTGATCCTAGCGACATACCCTGGAGTTGGGTACGTGTAGGAGCAAGGTCGGCATTATATTGATACTTCTTGTAAAAAGCAGTAGCCAACTCCTCCCAGTTACGAACTTTGGTCCCATCCAGCTGATAGAACCATTCGAGATGAGTCCCTGAAAGACTCTCCTGGAAGAAGTGGATCCACAAGTTCTTGTCCACTGTGTACGGTTGAATCTTTCGCACATAAGATCTGAGGTGTAGCTTGGGACAAGACGCCCCGTCATACTTGGTAAAAGATGGTGCCTTAAACTTGTGAGGAATAATCACACCAATAGATAAGCCCAAGTCTCCGAAATCCAGCCCAGGCACTTGTTGGATCTCTATTGCATTCAGTCTGTCTTCCAACTGCTTGTACCGGTCTTCAGCAGGAGGATACTGTTCCTCATTAAAGTCAGTCTCGTCGTCGGAGACTACTGGACTTGAAGCCTTTCCCCCCTGGGGACTGCCCTTGCCTACAGAAGAACCAGCTTCTTCATTCTGCAGAGTGTTGCCAAACCTTCGGCCCGAGTTGAAAAGAACAGTTCTCTTCTTCTTCTTCTTCTTCTCCTTCTTCAGGAGTAAAGCCTTCAGCTCTTCTTGGCTTTGAGCCAAACCCATGATCAGTTCCTGAAATTGCACATTCTGTGCCTGAAGGGCCTTGATAGACATCTCGGTTGATGATGAGTCAGGGTTCATGATGCTGAAATAAACAGCGAAGAACAGTAAGCAACCTGAAAAGAAGAATACCTGCTATGCACATGATGAATGGAATGCGTATGAGTTATGTTTTCAAAGACAATCGGGAATCAACTTTGTAAACAAAAAAAGAACACACTTCATTAGATTCAACTTTGAAACTTAAATTGTTCAACAGATTGCCCTTAGGCGTTACATAAAAGGGAAATACTGAAAAGGAAAATAAAACTGTAAAAGAACATCCAGAGCTCCTTATTGATCCCAGGGTCTCCTCTTCTCAGTACGGATGTAGTCATTCAGAGTTCGCTCATTCTCCAACTGCTTTGTCAGCTTCTGGATCTTCAATTCCTGCTCATTGAACTTTTCCCGATACGAATCCCGCTCTTCTCGCATGTGTGACCAAAAGCTCTTTAATGTCTCATAATCAGTAGGTATCTGAGGAGGGAGGACAGTTGGAGGAGCCCCATCTTTGTCAGGATACTCAAGAATGACGGGTCTGACAGCTTCTTTTGGCATACCTAACTTCTGAGCACGGATGCGAACCCATTTGTAGTAGGCTTCTATAGGTAGAGAAGTCTTTGGCCCCAACTCTTGTGGGTCAGCTTTATGAACTCTGTCCCAAGCCTTGATGAACCTACGACGCAGCTCGTCACTATCCACTTGAAACTCAAAACTGATGTGAGGCACCAACATTTCATGAGGCCCTGCTCTTCTGGCTCTTCCAAACTGACGGAGCGCTAGACATGGATTGTAAGAGATTCCTCCTTGGGTACCAATCAACAGAACATTAGGATATTCCCCGCAACGATCAATAACAGCCATCTCATCCAAACCTCTGAAAGTCCAAATGATGTCCTTATCAGTGAGAGACATTAACCTATGAGCCCAACCTCGTCCTTCTTGGTTCTTCAGTACGAACTTAGGGAGGTGCAAAATAAACCACCTCACCAACAAAGGGATACAACACCACAGAGTTCCTCGTCTTCGGGTAGTGCGAGCATAAAGTTGTTGCAGGATGTCACCCAAGAGAGTGGGCACAGGGTTCTGAGACATAAAGATCCTTATGGCAGTAACATTGATGAAGTTGTCAGGATTAGGAAACAAGACTAGCCCATAGATTAAGAGAGCCAAGATGTCTTCATATGCCCTAAAGTCCAAGTCATTCCAGAAACTGTTAGCTTTACCAACCAGAAACTTGGCCAAGAAACCCTTAACTCCGCTTCTAGTCACCCAGTTGTCCATTACTTCTTGATCTGTCAAGGGAAGAGCTACAGCAACCTCCTCAAGCCTGAGGGTCTTTTCCCAACCAGTGTAAGGAGTCTGATCCAAGATAGGGATACCCAGCAAATCAGAGAACTCTTCCAGGGTAGGGACCAGCTGGAGGTCTTGAAAGGTGAAGCACTGGTACAGAGGGTCATAGAACTGGGTCAGGACACTCATCAACTGTTGATCCCGCTTTGCAGTGACTAAACTGAGAAGAGAACCATGCCTCTGGATGAAGGAAGTGGTATTTGGAATCCTACTAGCCAACTCTTCAAGCAACTCAGGTGGGTGAACAAAGTTGAACCGGATAGTATTCCTTCGCACATGCATCATGATGTCCTACAAAACAGAGCAAAGGTGAAACCCTCTTGTCTTTGAAATGGTCAGTCCTTATGCAGGATGCATGCAATGCTCATGATGTTATGATGTTATGATAAAGCACACCACAAATATTTACAAAGGCACACATGTAAGGCACACAAGTCACACAAGGCAAGCCCTTAAAGTTTAGGCCAGCATGAGGTCTAGGTATTACCCTCTTTCAGTTTGTTGGTTCATACCTGTCCTATCAAAATTAACCGGGTTCTTAGAGGATCCCAATATCATTGACTACCCTCAATCGGTCATAACTCCAGCATCGCAATCTTTTCTTGCGGCCAGAACCATCACGAGAGTTTAGCCTCAATGGGCGTAGCATACTGCTACTGTTCTAATGGCCAAGTTGTGTCATTTAAGGTTCTAAGGTCTGTTGGTGCTTAATCACTCCTCAGAAGACCCATATTCTCCTCGTTGCGACACAAGGGATATCGGTACAGACTAAGGTGCCACACCAACGTAGCCACTGCTTCACCCATGTCGGTCTACGCCGGACAGGTCCCTCAACGCTTATGCTACCTAAACAGGGTATCCCCAGATCCGGGTTAGGATCTATGTAACTCCCATGCAACCCACAATTTAAAGCAAGCAAGTCAATACAATTGAAAACACAGTTATAAACTAATCCTAAGGTACACCTCACTTTAAATTTAATCCCCAGCAGAGTCTCCAGTTCTGTGATCGGTGGATCTGGAACTGACTGTTTAACGCTGGTTCACGAAATGTCGCGGAAGCAAGAGTCGCCACCGTCTTTTATTTTCTCCAAATGGAAAGGACAAAAGCACAGAAAAATTCCTTAAAGAGATTGCTCTCGGTTCGGGAGGTAGATTTATAGAAAGGGAAGGTGTTAGCACCCTTTCTATCCATGGTTATCCATGGGCTCTTAGATACTTGCTCATTTGTGTTTTCAACATTGTTAGTTTGGTTTTCAACTGTGGGGGTTTAAAAAGTTTCTTTGAAAATTTCAGTTCGACTCTTGTATCAGTCCTCAAGAGTGTTTGAAAAGTTGTTTTTTGAAATCTTTTTGCAAAGTGTCGGTGTGGAAAGAAGTTTTTGTTTTGTTTTGAAATTAGAGCAAGTATCTACGAGTCGTCTACCTACCCTAAGGAATTCGTCTGTGTAAATGTCCTTAAGATAGTGCCATCCCACCATTGAGAGATAGGTAGCACCACCGTTGGAGGTATTCGGGTCAATTCGAGGGTTCGAGACGTTGTGGTCACCAGAGCAATAGGAAGACACCTTAGAAGCTACCCACATGCCATGTTCATAGACATGAGGACTTACTAAAACATCCTCTACTCGACGACTACGTTTCGAGGGGCAAGGCAACAGTGAGACGTACCCTAGGGGTGGTGTGTGATTTGTGTGTCGTTTTCAGTTTATATTTGTCTTGTTCATGCATTGGTGTTCTACGCTTTGTTTTTACTTTTGGCCATACATTCTTTCATGCAAGTTATTAACAGTTAAAAAGATGCGGAATTAAAAGTCCTACGCTATTACAAAGGCGCGGGTCTACATCGCCAAATTAATCCAAGACCCGATTTGAAATAAAAACGCGGGAAGATAAATGTCCTAATTAATCTATTACATGGCTTTGGGATAAATACATTATATTTACAAAAAGGAAATAAAATAAGCGCGCGAAACGAAATTATAATCGAAAGCGAGGGCGTTGGACCCTTTTAAAGAAATTAAATTAAAATTATGAAATTAATCAAATTTAAATAAAAGAAAGAATTTTTTTGGAGTTTTTTGTATTTATGGAGTTTAATGAGAAAATTAAATTGGAATTAAAAAGTTAATTAAAACCATAGTTCTAAATTGTTTTTTTATTTATTAAAAAAAATATTTTTAGTTTGACCTAATTTACATTAATTATTTACATGGCATATTTATTTATAAAAATAATTAATATTTAATAATGGTAAAAGAAAAGAAAAAGAATAAAAGTATTTAAAACCCTAATTCTACATTTTTTAGTTTAAAAAAAAACATTAAAATTAAACCTAGAATTAAAACTAAATTAATTAATAAAATTTATTTACAAAAAAAAACATTTAAATAAAATATATTTATATTTTTTGTCTTTCTGATTTTTTGTTATTTTTTATGTTGTAAAATTATTTTTTTGTGAATTTATTAAAATAGTTAAAACAAAATAAAAAAAGGAATTAAAATAAAAGAAGAAATTTAGAAAGAAATATACAAACAGGGGGGTTATCTGGCCCTTTTGGAGGTATCATTGTAACAATCAGGCCCACTTCAAACAGGCCCCATTGACTTTCCACGTTCGTATGCATATGGTTGACTGAGGGTATATGGTGTACTGTCCATCCTGGCCACTAGATGGATCTTCATGGCCACTTGGCAATCCCTTGATGAGAGCGCATGGTAGACTTCTGGGCGCGTTGATCACCTGAACATGGAAATATGAAAAACATAGAGAAATAGGGGGGACCTGGGATTCGAACCCAGGTCCCAAGGCTTGCCAACACCACTTTCCACCAACTGAGCTGTTTAGCCACTTTGATATTATAATGGAAAAAAATTAATATATAAGAAAACTGCACTAATGCTGTTAACACAAAAAAAAAGCGCGCTGAAACTTGAATGGTCCAACCATGCCATTCCACGCAAGCGTCTTCTTCGTTGCAAACCTGTAAAAAACAACTAAATAGCGGGGGTTTTAAACCCCCACAAATTGAAACCTGGAAAATAGCGAATAGCTCAGATGCAAATATAAATAGGGCGCGACTAGTGAGTTTGAATCGTCCAGATGCACTGAGTTCAATGGTATAGGTCTTGTGTCTCAATTTTTCCAGAGGAACAAAGCCCTCTTTTAAAGTCTCTCCAACCCTAAAGGGCTCCCATGGCAAGTTTGCATATAGGCGATGAAAATTCAATTAAATAGTATCAATAGATTCAGAAGGTCCATGTTAGTATAAAACAACAATCAAAATGTATGAAAAATGTCCAGAAATTCAAACACGATTATGCATAAAGTTTGAGGAATTTTGACTTTATTCTACCACTTCTTGATGCGTAGGGACTGGAAAAGGATTCAGAAAGCTTCCTTGATGCCTTGGCAAGCTATTGGAATGGTTACTTTGCTCTGAATTGCGCTAGAACTGTGTTTTCAGTTTTGAATTTTTGGACAAAAAATGCAAAGTTGGTATTTGGTTTCAGGCGCAGCTTCCAGGTTCTATGCATTAGGGTTGCTTTCTGTTTATGTATGGGAATGTTTTAGGGTGAAAATTCAAGCCAAGAAATCAATGTTTTGATGAATCAAATATTTGATTTTTAATGAAATCTTTTTCAATCTTTTTATCATGAAACCTAGCCAATTTGCATGGAATCTTTCTTCTTTGGGCATGCACGAAATCCTTAGGCCTTGATGAGAGATTATACTGCACAAAAAGATTTGAAAACCTTATTTTAGTATTTTTCTTGTAATTAATTTTGATTAAATGAATTAAATAGATTAAATATTCAATTAATTAATTAAAAATAAGAAAATAACTCCCCTTTGGGTCAATGGGTCGTGTATAGCTTTTGGATGATGATTCTTGGAAGAATTTGTGGCCCATTAGCAATTTTGAGGCATTTGAAGTAAAGTTGACTTTTCAAAATTCCCAAAAATTTCCCAACTTCCACAAGGCATATCTTGCTCAATGTTTAAGCTTTGATCATGTTCTTGGACATTTTGGAAAGGTATTGAAGTCCTCTAACCAATGCCTTTGGTCCCATGTCATTTTGATTTACCAATCTCAAGTTATGATCTTTGACTTAAAGTGCCTTTTTGTTGACTTTTGAAAATGACCTATAATGTTGAGATTGATAACTTTTTGTGAGAGCATTTCTTGGACTTGAAGTGTGAAGAGGAGTTGTAGTAAATGTCTTTATCTTCAAAATGAGCTTTGGATGGAATTTTTATGATGAACCATGTGGAAGTTATGCCTTGGTCAAGTTACAGTTGACTTTTTCAACTGTCCAAATATGGAAACTTTTGCATCTTGAGACTTTTTGAGCCATGCCTTGAGAATCATGATCAAGTATTGATCAAATGATGTTTGTGGCTTCAAAATAAGATGTTGACCAAAAATTTGAACTTTTGACTGTCAAATGACCATTTTACCCCTACAGTTGACTGCTGAGCAATTAGGGCATTTGACTGTGCAATTTTGTGCTGTAAGTCTTGAAACTTGGAATGAGGATACTTGAAAATGTTTATAGGCATGTGGGACTTGTTTGGACCCTTGGAAACTTCAACTTCTTTGCTAGAACCAAAACCCTAGTTTTTGACTGTTAGGAGGCCCTTGAACTGTGCAACCCTTGGGGAGATTTTGAAGCATGCTCTTTGCAAATCTTGAAGAAAATGGGAGGGCAAATTTTGGGGTACAACACCTGGGAATCGAACCCAGGTCCCAATGCCTGCAGGACACATCAGCTACCAACTGCACCAGCGTGTTTCTTTGTTAATATTATAGGACATGAATAATATATGTGAAAAAAAGTATTATGCTGAACAATAAAAAAAAACGCGCGAATGTTCAAATCCTCCAACCACGTTCAAACACCTCAACGTCTTCTTCCTTTTGCCTGCAAATAGAAAACAGATAGAGGGGGTTTTAAACCCCCACTAAGTGAAACCTGTAAAAAATAGCGAATACGCCTATGGTTAACATAAATTGAGCGCGAATAGTCCAATCGTTTCGTCTTGAGGTCACGATTCTATCTGCACCAGTTTGAAGGTCTAATTTTACACCCTATGCAAAGCCCCAATTTTGGAACTCTGAAACCCTAAAATACATCAATAGTGAATCACGATACAAGCATTGTTAGTTCAATCGAAGGGTGCCATTAGCTTCAGAACATCCATATTAGTATAAATCAATAGTTAAAAATCACAAATAATGCATGGAAATTGAAACACGATTATGAAAAAATTCAAGAAAAGTGTGATGTCGTTCTACCGATTCTGGGGGTTTGGAGACTTGGTTTTGATTGCAAATGCTTCCTAGGTGGTCCAGCAATGTATTGGAATAGCTTTTAGGCTTTGAATCGTATTCTAGGTATGAAAACAGTTTCAAGGTTTTTGTGAAAAAAATGCAATTTGTTCTTGGCTTTCTGCGCAGCTTTTTGTGTCCAATGCTTTAGGTTTCAATTGTGCATAAGTAAGTGAATAGAATTAGGTCAAGAAACCAGCCCAAAGTCCATCCATTTATGATTTTGATATTTGATTTCCAATCATATAAAATCCAATCTTTTTCAATCTTTTTGCCTTGAAACTCTTGCCAATTGTGGAAGATTTTGTCCCTTGAGAAGGTGCACGAAATATTTAGCTCATAATGGAAGGATTTGCTGCACAAAAAAGATTTAAAACTATTGTTTAGCATTTTTCTCATAATTAAATTTAATTAAATGAATTAATAAGATTAAAAATTCAATTAATTAATTAAAAATAAGAAAATAACTCCCTTTTAGCTTAATGGGTCGTGCATAGCCTTTGGGTAATGATTTATGGAAGAAATTGAGGCCCCTTAGCAATTTTGAGGCATTTGAAGCAAAGTTGACTTTTCAAAATTCCCAAAACTTTCCCAACTTCTACAAGGCATATCTTGCTCAATTTTGAAGATATGATCATGTTCTTGGACATTTTGGAAAGGTCTTTAAGTCCTCTAACCAATGTCTTTGGTCCCATGTAATTTTGATTTACCAATCTCAAGTTATGGTCTTTGACTTAAAGTGCCTTTTTGTTGACTTTTGAAAATGACCTATAATGTTGAAATTGATAACCTTTTGTGAGAGCGTTTCTTGGACTTTAAGTGTGAAGATTAGTTGTAGGAAATGTAATTCTCTTCAAAATGAGCTTTGGATGGAATTTTTCTGATAAACCATGAAGAAGTTATGCCCTGGTCAATTTGCAGTTGACTTTTTTAGCTGTCCAAAAATAGAAACTTTTGCATCTTAAGACTTTTTGAGCCATGCTTTGAGAATCATGATCAAGACTTGATCAAATGATGTTTGTGGCTTCAAAATAAGATGTTGACCAAATTTTTTGACTTTTGACTGTCAAATAACCATTTTGCCCCTACAGTTGACTGTGAAGCAATTAGGGTTTTTGACTGTGCAACTTGATGCTGTGAGTCCTGAAACTTGGCATGTGGATGCTTGACAATGTTTATAGGCATGTGAGACTTGATTGGACCCTTGGAAACTTCAATTTCTTTGCCAGAACCAAAACCCTAATTTTGACTGTGTTAGGAGGCAATTGGACTGTGCAACCCTTGAGAGATTTTAAGCCTTGATCTTGGAAAATCTTGAAGAATATGGGAGGGTAAATTTTGGGGTACAACAGTTGCCCCTGTTCAATCTTCTTAGACCTGAGGATGTAGATTGGCTGGCGTGCCTTTCGTAATCCGAAGGTGGAAGATGATTGAACACTAGAGTGCCCAGAAATTTGCGCTCACATGTTAGAATGTTAGCAGTGAGATGGTGGGAATGGGCTTACAGATGCCATTTAGAGACTGATGGATAGGAGGATGGGCTTATAGATGCCATCTGGAAGTGTGACAGTACCTCGTCGAGAATGGGCTTATGGATTCCATTTGGAGACTGTTGGTATGTGGATGGGCTTATAGATGCCATCTGGGTGTCGATCGCGTAAGAGTTTCCTTAGCGAGAAACTTGCATACCTGAAAAAGAAAGATAGTTACCTGGCCTGTTACAGGAGTTGATGTTTCAAATTCTTTATATAGATGTGCCCTGGCTGGATACAGGAATCGAATCTTTAAAAACTCTTCAGACGTGCCCTGGCATGATACAGGAATCGAGTCCGGAGAATATAGTCGTCAAAAGATACACCATGGCAAGATACAGGAATCGGATCTTCGAACTCTTCAGACGTGCCCTGGCAGGATACAGGAATCGAGTCTGGTAATGTTGGTCGTCAACAGATACACCCTGGCGAGATACAGGAATCAGATCTTCGAACCCTTCAGACGTGCCCTGGCAAGATACAGGAATCGAGTCTGGTAATGTTAGTTGTCAACAGATACACCCTGGCAAGATACAGGAATCGGATCCTCAAACTCTTCAGACGTGCCCTGGCAAGATACAGGAATCGAGTCTGGTAATGTTGGTCGTCAACAGATACACCCTGGCGAGATACAGGAATCAGATCTTCGAACCCTTCAGACGTGCCCTAGCAAGATACAGGAATCGAGTCTGGTAATGTTAGTTGTCAACAGATACACCCTGGCAAGATACAGGAATCAGATCCTCAAACTCTTCAGACGTGCCCTGGCAAGATACAGGAATCGAGTCTGGTAATGTTAGTCGTCAACAGATACACCCTGGCAAGATACAGGAATCGGATCCTTAGTTGCGACAGTTGATAGCAATTATCTTTGTATTGATCTTTTGTCCTGAAAAGACAAAAAGTTAGTTGTATGCGATGTCATGATGTATGACATGCGTGATGAGATTATGTGTTCATGATGCGTATATGCTTGCTATAATGTATGAAGATGTGATGTTTATGAAATGTTTTTGTCAAGGAAAAATAAATCCTTGACGAGTGCCGGGAAGTTAAATCCTGGGCTGATGTTGAAGAATAGTGCTTTGTTTCCGCTGGGGATGATGGTTGCAAGAATACCGGTAGGAGAAGATGACTCTGTTGGGGAATAAACTTGGCGAATAGGTTACTCTGCAGGGAGTGAACTCTGGGGAAAGAGAGGTATCTTGCTGAGGTGTTGAAGATAACTCCGCGGGGGATACCATTGTTGAGTTATGTTGAAGGAATTGATGAACTCCACTGGGGATAGGAAGATTTCGTCGGGGACGATCTTTCCGTGGTTATTGGTTGAGGATAACCCAGTTATATCCTGGTGGGGAAATAACCTTCTGAATAAAGCCGGGGGCGCGTTCGTGCTCTGCGAGGGATAAGCTTCCAGAATCTACTGGGGATAAGCTTTAAGTCCCGCTGGGGAGATTGATTCCACTTTCCTGGGGAAGCTTTCTGGACTGGACTCTCCTGGGGAAATTTTTGAGATGTACGGAGGAAGTGGCTCCACTGAATGTTTGGTAAACCGCCGGGGAACAATCTTAGATCAAGACTGCCGGGGATGCTTGTTGAGAATGTTTGAATACTCTGCTGAGGAATGTTGAGATCTGCTGGGGATACCCAATTTCCCTAAGGCTGACAGTATAACTCTGCTTGGGGAGAGTATGTTGACTTGCTGGCTCACTCTCTGGGGAATTAAGATATCTTGGTTGCATTCTTCAGCTGATCTTACCTTGGTACCTTGGTGGACAGGGCAATTAGATCGCTTAGACAACTCATTATTGCCCCTGTTTCTAGTGTTACCTGTAATTAATCCTTTGTTTCGCACGCAGATATTTATGAGTTAGCAATTAGTGTCAAATGCATATATCAAAAATTGAACCTTGGGCGTTCTTCGCAAAACAAAACAGGAAAAGGAAAAAACAAATGGCAATTTGTCTGAAAAGTGAATTTGTATTGATTTTTGAATTGCCTGTAAATAGGCGTTTTATGTACAAGAGGCTGACGTCCTAGTAAGAGAACACCGCCGAACAACAGAGTTTATACAGTTTGTACAAAGGAAAACAAAACAGCTATGTGAAAAGAATAATCCCACTGGGTTCCAACTCTGCTATCGCCTTTATATCCTCGAGCGTCTCATCACTTGGCTGCTCAGTTGAGGATGAATCTGATTGATCGATGTTGTTTGAACTTGAGGTTGATACCAGATTCTGGATGCAAGGTGATCCAATGAGACATAGTATTACGCTTTAATCCCTAACTTTTTCCTGGATCGCCCTTTCGGGTTTTCAGTCCACCGGGATACCCATTTTTGCCCAAGCCGCCTTTTCAGGTTTTCGACTTGCCGGGTGTACAGATTTTTTTCATTTCATCCCTTATTTTGCCCGAACCCTTTTGGTTCGCCGGGAAGCCCTAATTTTTGCCTAGGTATGTCAACCTAGCGGGTCTTTTGTCATGCGTAGTATCTTTTTACTATGTCTGCATTGGCGGGGTGAGGAAGGTCGTCACCATCCATGGTGGTTAGGATGATGGCTCCTCCTGAGAACACATGTTTAACCACAAATGGCCCTTCGTACGTAGGGGTCCATTTGCCCCTTGGATCCCTTTGAGGAAGGATGATGCGCTTGATTACCAGGTCCCCAACTTGATACTCTTGTGGTCTGACCTTCTTGTTAAATGCCCTGATCATCCGTTTTTGATACGTCTGACCATGACATATAGCAATAAGTCTCTTTTTGTCAATTAGGTTTAGCTGATCAAGTCGTGTCTGGATCCAATCATCTTCGCTCAGATCTGCATCCTTCATTATCTGGAGAGAGGGTATCTGCACTTCGATCGGTAAGACTGCCTCCATGCCGTAGACCAAGGAAAAAGGAGTTGCCCCGGTTGACGTTCTTGCTGAGGTACGGTACCCATGAAGAGCGAACGGTAACATCTCGTGCCAATCTTTGTAAGTCACTGTCATCTTCTGCACAATCTTCTTGATATTCTTATTCGCTGCTTCGACAGCCCCATTCATCTTCGGCCGGTAAGGAGAAGAGTTGTGGCGCTGTATCTTAAATTGCTCGCAGAGCTCGGTGATCATCTTGTTATTGAGATTGGTACCGTTGTCCGTAATAATCCTTTCCGGGACGCCGTATCGACAGATCAGATTGTGTCGAATGAACCGTGCCACAACGTTCTTGGTTGTAGTAGCATAAGAAGCTACTTCAACCCACTTTGTAAAGTAATCAATCGCTACCAGGATGAAGCGATGCCCGTTGGATGCTGTAGGTTTAATCTCGCCGATCATATCTATGCCCCACATCGCGAAAGGCCAAGGTGCTGTCAAGACATTCAGAGGAACCGGAGGAACGTGCACCTTATCAGCATATATCTGGCATTTATGACCATGGTGTGTCCACTTGAATGTATTCCGAAGGTACCTTCATGTAGCTCTGCCATGATCCTTTCTGCTTCAGTCTTATCCACACAACGCAGTAAGGTCGAATCATGGTTTCGCTTGTATAGAATGCCATTGTTGAGGAAGAACTTCGCTGCGAACCTTCTCAGAAACTTTTTGTCGTTGATGGATGCACCTTCAGGGTATTCCTGAGCTTCCAAGTACCTCTTCACCTCATGATACCAAGGTTTCTCAGTTACTGTCTCAGCCTCAAGATCACAACAATATGCCGGTTCGTCCAGTTTCCAGATGATGATCCGGGGAGCCTCATTGTCCCACTTGACTTTGAACATGGAAGACATCGTAGCTAACGCGTCCGCCAACTGATTCTCCTCTCTTGGGAAATGTTCAAAAGTTATCTCTGTGAAATGGGGGATCAATGTCAACACACATTCTTTGTAAGGAATAAGGTTCGGATGTTTCGTATCCCACTCTCCTTTGATCTGATTGATCACGAGAGCGGAATCTCCGAAGACACTCAGAAACTTGATCCTTAAGTCGATCGCAGCTTGAAGACCCATGATGCATGCCTCATACTCCGCCATGTTGTTGGTGCAATTGAAACATAGTCGGGCAGTGAGTGGAGTATGAGTGCCTTGAGGGGATATGATCACAGCGCCGATACCGTTACCCAAAGCGTTGGAGGCTCCGTCAAAGTGCATAGACCATCGGGATCCTTCCTCAGGTCCTTCATATGGTCCAGGTACTTCACAATCAGTCACTATCATGATGCTCTCGTACAGAAACTCGAAGTTCATTGACTGATAGTCATCTACTGCCTGGTGTGCCAAATGATCTGCCAATACACTTCCCTTGATAGCTTTCTGAGTTGTGTACTGGATGTCGTATTCTGTCAAGATCATTTGCCATCTTGCTATTCTCCCAGACAGAGCAGGCTTTTCAAATATGTACTTTATTGGATCCATCTTTGAGATTAACAAGGTAGTGTGAGTCAGCATATACTGTCTCAGCCGGCGAGCAGCCCATACCAAAGCGCAGCAATTTTTCTCGAGCAGTGAGTATCGGGTCTCACAGTCGATAAACTTTTTGCTAAGGTAATAAATGGCATGCTCTTTTCGGCCAGACTCGTCATGCTGCCCCAGCACACACCCCATTGAGCTGTCAAGTACTGTCAGGTATAGTATCAGAGGTCTCCCTTCAACCGGTGGCATAAGGATAGGTGGTTCTTAGAGATACTCTTTGGTTCTGTCAAAAGCGGCCTGACATTCATCGTTCCAACGTACTACCTGATCTTTCTTCAGCAGCTTGAAGATTGGTTCACATGTAGCAGTTAGATGCGAGATGAATCGGGCAATGTAATTCAGACGTCCTAGAAAGCCTCTGACCTCTTTCTCTGTGTTGGGAACTGGCATCTCTTGTATGGCTTTAACCTTAGCAGGGTCCACCTGAATACCTTTGTCACTTACAACGAAGCCTAGCAACTTTCCAGATCTCACCCCAAAGGTGCACTTGTTCGGGTTCAATCTCAGCTTGTATAACTTCAGACGGTCAAACAACTTCTATAGATAGTCAAGGTGTTCCTCCTCAGTTTGGGACCTTACAATCATATCATCGACGTACACTTCTATCTCATGGTGGATCATGTCATGAAATAAAGCAACCATGGCACGTTGGTAGGTTGCCCCAGCATTTTTCAACCCGAATGGCATGACCTTGTAGCAGAAGGTTCCCCACTGAGTAACGAAAGTAGTCTTTTCCATGTCTTCAGGAGCCATCTTGATCTGATTGTAACCTGAAAAGCCATCCATGAAAGAGAATACCTTGTGCTGAGCAGTATTGTCAACTAGAACGTCGATGTGAGGTAGGGGAAAGTCATCCTTGGGGCTGGCCCTGTTCAGATCCCTGTAATCGACACACATTCTGACCTTACCATCTTTCTTTGGTACCGGCACCACATTGGCAACCCACTGAGGGTAAGAAGTCACTGCAAGAAACCCGGCATCGAATTGCTTCATAACCTCAGCTTTGATCTTCTCGGACATCTCTAGACGCATAAGGCAGACCTTTTGTTTAACCGGAGGGCATTCTTCCTTGGTAGGCAAGTGATGGACCACAATGTCAGTATCCAACCCAGGCATGTCTTCGTAGGACCAGGCGAAGATCTCCACATAATCATGTAACATCTGAACCAACCGTTGTTTTACGCTGAGTTCCAGATTGGCACCAATCTTAACTTCCTTTATGTCCATCTCAGTACCCAGATTTACCGTTTCCACTGGCTCTTCATGTGGCTGAATGGCCCTCTCTTCCTGGAGTAACAGTCTTGCAAGCTCGCCAGGCACTTCGCAATTATCTTCACCTTCGTCTTCGGCTAAGTTGATCGGATTTTCGAAGTCATAACCGGCAGTAGCAGAGTCGTTACCAGTGAGATCCAGAGTGGATTGAAACCTGTATAGGTGAGTGTGTGTAAATATAGCTGTTTTGCAATATAAAGAAGGAAAGAAAGAAAGGGAGTACAAGATTTGAAATGCGAAAAAGCATCCAAGGTCTTTATTCATGATATATGGAAATGACAGTTAATAAGCCCTCACAAATGAAGCCACGGTGCCCCGGGTAAGACACCGGGCCATAAAGTTTCAGTTTATTGTTTATTACAAATAAAAACAAAGGAATTCATTACTGCGTAACAAAAGTAACATGTATGTGATCTTTTGCAGTCCAATTAGTCAATCCACCGTCAGTCGTTGGGCAGATCCAGCTGTTGAACTCAGACTCATCCACTTCGTCATCATCCCTGATAGCATTCACCCCATGATCAGGCAGGGCAGCTGTCACTACATTGGGCTTCTCAGGTGCCTCAAACTGTACCTCCTTCGCATCAATAAGGTCCTGCACCTTGTTTCTCAGGGCCCAGCAATCATCAGTAGAATGTCCCGGGCTATCAGAGTGATAAGCACAACGGGCATTTGGATTATACTTAGGAGATGCAGTATTCATAACCTTCGGAGCCTCTCTGACGGTCACCAAGTTGGTTGATAGCAATTGTGGCAAGATTTGTGACAAGGTTATACTCAGCCGAGTGAATTCTCTTCTGGGTCTCTCAGCCCTTGGTTGGTTAGGTTGCCGAGGAGCGGCAACAGGCTTAGCAATAACCACCGCGTTGACAGCTTGGCGGCGCTCTGGTTTGTCTTGCCTCCTAAGCCCATACACAGCACTGGACTCCTTTTTAAAGGGTTTCTTCTCAGAACTTGAGGACGCACCTTTCTGAATTTTCCCTGATTTCATGCCAGCCTCTATCCTTTCCCCAGTCAGAATGAGATCTGTGAAGCCTGCAGACGAATTACCAATAAGATGATTAAAGAACGGCCCGGATAGGGTCCCCAAGAACATATCCACTAGCTCACGGTTGGTTAATGGTGGCTGCACCCTGCCAGCCAGATCCCTCCACTTCTACGCATACTCTTTAAAACCTTCTCCCGATCCTAGCGACATACCCTGGAGTTGGGTACGTGTAGGAGTGAGGTCGGCATTATATTGATACTTCTTGTAAAAAGCAGTAGCCAACTCCTCCCAGTTACGAACCTTGGTTCCATCCAGCTGATAGAACCATTCGAGATGAGTCCCTGAAAGACTCTCCTGGAAGAAATGGATCCACAAGTTCTTGTCCACAGTATACGGTTGAATCTTCCGCACATAAGATCTGAGATGTAGCTTAGGGCAAGACGCCCCGTCATACTTTATGAAAGATGGTGCTTTGAACTTGTGTGGGATGACCACACCAGAAGATAAACCCAAGTCTCCGAAATCCAAACCATGAACTTGTTGAATTTCCATGGCATTTAGACGGTCTTCCAACTGCTTGTATCTGTCTTCAGCTGGAGGATACTGCTCCTCATTAAAATCAGTCTCGTTGTCAGAGACCACTGGACTTGGAGCCCTTCCCCCATGGGGACTGCCTTTGCCTACAGAAGAACCAGCTTGATCAACCTCATTCTGCAGTGTGTTACCAAACCTCTGGCCTGTGTTGAATAGAACAGTTCTCTTCTTCTTCTTCTTGACCAGCAGAGCCTTCAGTTCCTCCTGACCTTGGGCCAAACTCATAATCAGCTCTTGAAATTGGGCGTTCTGAGCCTGAAGGGCCTTGATAGACTGCTCGGTAGATGATTCAGGGTTCATGATGCTGAAATAAACAGCGAAGAACATTAAGCAACCTAAAAAGAAGAGTTCTGCTATGCACATGATACATGATATGTGTTTATGCAATGCATTCAAGGGTTCGAAAGTTTAAATTTGTTGTAGACAAAAAGGAACACACGTTATTATTAAGAAATAATTGTTTAGTACATCAAGGCCTCATGGGCAAACATTACAAAAGCAAATCAATCCCAAAAGACACTGCGCATCCTCTTTGGAGCAATGTAGGTGTTGAGATTCCTTTCCTCGTGCAGTAGGAGGGTGAGCTCCAAGATCTTCTTCTCACTGGCATGTAGACTGGACTCAAGAGAATTTCGTTCTTCCTTAAGCTGGATCCAGCTCTTTTGCATTTCTTCCTAGGATGTAGGCATATCAGGATGCTGAATGGTGTAGGACACCTCTCCTTCCAAAACTGACTCTTTGACCACAGGGAGAACATGAGGATAAGGCATCACTAACTTCTGGGAGCGGGCTCGTACCCACTTGAGATAAGGCTCCAACGGGATGGAATTCCTATGCCCCAGTGTCTTGCTGTCTACCCTACTTGGCATCCTCCAAGCTCTGATAAATCTCTGGCGAAGTCCTTGTGCATCATTGTCGAAGTCAAAAACTATGTCAGGAATTAACATGTCATGAGGGCCATCCCTCCGAGCATAACCAAACTGTCTCAAAGCCAGACACGGGTTGTAAGTAATACCTCCTCTGATTCCAAGTAAAGGAACATTAGGGTACTCCCCGCAACGATCAATGATAGTGACATCCTCTCTGGACCGAGAGCACCAATGTATGTCAGCATGTGTAAGAGTCATTAACCGTTGTGACCATCTCAAACCCCGCTCGTTCTTCAAGACTGATTGTGGAAGGTGCGAAATAAACCACCTTCCCAGGAGAGGAGTGCAGCACATAAGAACACCTCTTTTTCTCATGGTTCGAGTGTAACATGAGTGAAGGATGTCCCCAAGCAACGTAGGTATAGGATTCCTGGACATGAAGATCTGGACAGCACTGATATCTATAAGCTGATCTGGATTAGGGAACAACACCAAACCATAGACAAGGAGGGCCACAACTTCTTCAAAAGCTTGTAGGTCAAGGGAGTTCCAACATTCTTGGGCCTTCTCAAACAGAAACCTGGCTAAGAACCCTTTGATACCACTTCTAACTTCCCAATGTCCCTTGAGGTCAGATGGTTGTAGGCGTAGTGCTTTAGCAATCTCTTCAAGTTTGGGTTCCTTTTCCGTACCGTTGTAGGGCAGTTGACTAAGGATAGGGATCTTCAGAAGCCGGGAGAACTCTTCCAATGTAGGCACCAGTTGATAATCCAGGAAAGTAAAACAGTGGTGTAGAGGGTCAAAGAACTGGAACAGGACCTTTATCATATCTTCCTCAATGTTGGTGTTGACCAAACTAATGAGTCTTCCATGCCTCTCACTGAAAGAAGAGCCCTCGGGAATCCAGGATATAAGTTCCTTAAGCTGAGGAGGGACCCTTACAAGGCTGATCTGAATTGTCTTTCTGCGAACAGTTTCCATGTCCTACAAAACAAGAACAAAGATGAAGATTCGAACCCCTGAAATGGTTAGTCAATGCATATGATGCTATATGATGTCATGATGCTATGATTAAACACACCATAAATATTCACAAGGGCAAACATGATAAGGCACACAAGTCACACAAGATAAGCCCTTAGAGTTTAGGCCAGCATGGGGTCTGGGTATTACCCTCTTGAAGTTGGTGGGCTCAACCTGTCCTATCAGAAGTAACCGGGTTCTAAGGGTCCCAATATCACTGGATTGCTTTCATTGTTCATCATTTCAATTTAGCCACTAAACTGGCGACCGAAATATTCCAAGAAAACAACCCTCAATTGAGTGTAGTATCGAGTATCAACCAACCTCGGACTGCACCAAAGTCAGTTATCTCACTACCCTAAAGAGGCCATGATGGTTCAATTAAGGTTCCTAAGGTCAGTTGATGCTTCACGACACCACGCGGAGGCCCCGTACTCTCCTTGACTGAACTCAAGGGTTACCGGTACACACCAAAGTGCCACATCAACGTAGCAGACTACTTCAACCATGTCGGTATACCCCGCACAGTTTCCTCACAACCTTGTTGCTACTTTCTAAGAAGGTATCCCCCAGATCCGGGTTAGGATCTATAGAACTCCCAAGACAGGCCCACAATTTAAAGCAAACAATTCAGACAATTGAAAACACAAGTGATCTTAGTCCTAAGGTACACCTCACTTTAAAATTTGTCCCCAACAGAGTTGCCAGTTCTGTGATCGGTGGATCTGGAACTGACTGTTTAACGCTGGTTCGTGAAATGTCGCGGAAGCAAGAGTCGCCACCGTCTTTTATTTTCTCCAACATGGACAGGACAAAAGCACAACAAAATTCCTTATGAGATAGTTTCTCGGTTCGGGAGGTAGATTTATAGAAAGGGAAGGTGTTAGCACCCTTTCTATCCATGGTTATCCATGGGCTCTTAGATACTTGCTCATTTGTGTTTTCAAAAGTGTTTGCTTTTCAATCGTGAGTGGGTTTGAAAAAGTTTCGTTTAAAGATTTCAAATCGACTCTTGTATCAGTCCTCAAGAGTGTTTGAAATTGTTTTGAAAGCTTTTGAAAGTGTCGGTGTGAAAAGAGTTTTGATTTGTTTTGAATAGAGCAAGTATCTACGAGTCATCTACCTACCCTAAGGAATTAGGCTGTGTAAATGTCCTTAAGGTAGTGCCATCCCACCATTGAGAGATAGGTAGCACCACCGTTGGAGGTGTTCGGGTCAATTCGTTTGTAGGGACAGTGTGGTCACCAAAGCAACAGTAGGACACCTTAGAAGCTACCCTTATGCCATTAGCATGGACATAAGGACTTACTAAAACGTCCTATACTCGACGACCACGTTTCGTAGGCAAGGCAACAGTGAGGCGTACCCTAAGAGTGGTGTGTGAATTTGTGTGTCGTTTTCATGTTATGTTTTATCTTGTACGTGTATCATGGTGATCTACGCTTGTTTTTAATTAGTCATTCATTCTTTCATGCAAGTTAGCAGTTTAAAAATGCGGAAATTAAAGTGCGGAAAGTAAAATCCTACGCTATTACAAGGCGCGGGTCTATACATCGCCAAATTAACAAAGACCCGTTTTTTTAATAAAATGCGGAAAATAAATAAATTCCTAATTACTATTACAAGGCTTGAACAGTTACATAATATTTACAAAGGAAAAATAAGAATAAATGCGCGAAGAGAAATTAGAATCGAATGTTCGAGGGCGTTGGACCCTTTTGAAATTAAATTAAAATTAAGACTAATTAGTTATTTAATTAAGAAAAGAAATGTTTTTATGTTTTTTTTTGGTATTTAATGAGAATAAAGAAAATTAATTAAAATTAGAAGTTAAATGAAACCCTAGTTCTAAATTTTTTTTAATTATTTATGAAAAAATATTCAAGTTTAACCTAATTTACACTAATTAATTAATTACATGGGTATTTACAAAATAAATTAGTAATTAATAATAATGATAATAAGAAAAAAATTATTTATTAAGAAAAAGGATAAAAATGCTAAAAACCCTAATTTCTACATATATTAATTATTTAAGAAAAGATTAAAATTGAAAACCTAATTTTACTAAATTAATTGTTTGAAGTTTATTTACAAAAATAATAGTGAAATTAATATTAATAAAATAAACACTTTTTTTGATTTTTCTGTATTTTATATTTATTATGAAAATTATTTTATGGAATTAAAAGAAAACAATTAAAAAAAAAAACAATTAAAAGAATAAAAAGGAAAAACAAAGAAAAAATAAAAATTGAGCAAACCATGGGGGTGTCTGGACCCAAAGGGAGGTTTTTGGAGCAATTTGGCCCACTGCAATCCAGGCCCTTTTTTACTTTCCAGGATCACATGCTTGTGGTTGATTGAGCGTGTATGGTAGTCTCCATATTTTGGCCTTTGGATTGATCCTCTGGGACACTTGGCAAGCATGAGCGTTGGGACATATGGTAGGACGTTTTGAAGGAAACTGCACATGAACATGTTATAACAAAAATTATTGAGAATATGGGGGACCTGGGAATCGAACCCAGGTCCCAATGCCTGCAGGACACATGAGCTACCAACTGCATCAGCGCGTTTCTTTGTTAATATTATAGGACATGAATAATATATGTGAAAAAAAGTATTATGCTGAACAATAAAAAAAAACGCGCCAATGTTCAAATCCTCCAACCACGTTCAAACACCTCAGCGTCTTCTTCCTTTTGCCTGCAAATAGAAAACAGATAGCGGGGGTTTTAAACTCCCACTAAGTGAAACCTGTAAAAAATAGCGAATACGCCTATGGTTAACATAAATTGAGCGCGAATAGTCCAATCGTTTCGTCTTGAGGTCACGATTTTATCTGCACCGGTTTGAAGGTCTAATTTTACACCCTATGCAAAGCCCCAATTTTGGAACTCTGAAACCCTAAAATACATCAATGGTGAATCACAATACAGGCATTGTTAGTTCAATCGAAGGGTACCATTAGCTTCAGAACATCCATATTAGTATAAATCAATAGTTAAAAATCACAAATAATGCATGGAAATTGAAACACGATTAAGAAAAAATTCAAGAAAAGTGTGATGTCGTTCTACCGATTCTGGGGGTCTGGAGACTTGGTTTTGATTGCAAATGCTTCCTAGGTGGTCCAGCAATGTATTGGAATAGCTTTTAGGCTTTGAATCGTACTCTAGGTATGAAAACAGTTTCAAGGTTTTTGTGAAAAAAATGCAATTTGTTCTTGGCTTTCTGCGCAGCTTTTTGTGTCCAATGCTTTAGGTTTCAGTTGTGCATAAGTAAGTGAATATAATTAGGTCAAGAAACCAGCCCAAAGTCCAATCCATTTATGATTTTGATATTTGATTTCCAATCATATAAAATCCAATCTTTTTCAATCTTTTTGCCTTGAAACTCTTGCCAATTGTGGAAGATTTTGTCCCTTGAGAAGGTGCACGAAATATTTAGCTCATAATGGAAGGATTTGCTGCACAGAAAAGATTTAAAACTATTGTTTAGCATTTTCCTCATAATTAAATTTAATTAAATGAATTAATAAGATTAAAAATTCAATTAATTAATTAAAAATAAGAAAATAACTCCCTTTTAGCTTAATGGGTCGTGCACAGCCTTTGGGTAATGATTTATGGAAGAAATTGAGGCCCCTTAGCAATTTTGAGGCATTTGAAGCAAAGTTGACTTTTCAAAATTCCCAAAGATTTCCTAACTTCTACAAGGCATATCTTGCTCAATTTTGAGGATATGATCATGTTCTTGGACATTTTGGAAAGGTCTTGAAGTCCTCTAACCAATGTCTTTGGTCCCATGTCATTTTGATTTACCAATCTCAAGTTATGGTCTTTGACTTAAAGTGCCTTTTTGTTGACTTTTGAAAATGACCTATAATGTTGAAATTAATAACTTTTTGTGAGAGCATTTCTTGGACTTGAAGTGTGAGGTTGAGTTGTAGGAAATGTCATTCTATTCAAAATGAGCTTTGGATGGAATTTTTCTGATAAACCATGAAGAATTTATGCCCTGGTCAATTTGCAGTTGACTTTTTTAGCTGTCCAAAAATAGAAACTTTTGCATCTTGAGACTTTTTGAGCCATGCTTTGAGAATCATGATCAAGACTTGATCAAATGATGTTTGTGGCTTCAAAATAAGATGTTGACCAAAAATTTTGACTTTTGACTGTCAAATGACCATTTTTCCTCTACAGTTGACTGTGAAGCAATTAGGGTTTTTGACTGTGCAACTTGATGCTGTGAGTCCTGAAACTTGGCATGTGGATGCTTGACAATGTTTATAGGCATGTGAGACTTGATTGGACCCTTGGAAACTTCAATTTCTTTGCCAGAACCAAAACCCTAATTTTGACTGTGTTAGGAGGCAATTGGACTGTGCAACCCTTGAGAGATTTTGAGCCTTGATCTTGGCAAATCTTGAAGAATATGGGAGGGCAAATTTTGGGATACAACATCGTCCTTTTGTCTAAAGATCATAGTCGCCTCGAAACGGCTACCTCGGATATTGTTGCCTCAAAACAAATGATCTAAGACATTAGGGTTACCGCTAAAGCGTCCTAACATTGCTTTAGTGACCGTAAGTCCCTAAATTCGAATTGACCCTTAAACTCCAACGACGGTGCTCTTTACTCATCAATAGTAGGATAGCATTGTCTAAAGGAAGATAGCATAGAACGATTCCTTTTTTCGAGTAGGTAGATGGTTCTTAGATACTTGCTCTTTCAAAAACACAAACTTTTCACACTTACACTTTTCGAACAAAGTTTTCAAAAACACTTCATACACTCTTGAGGACAGAAGCAAGAGTTAAATCGAAGTTTCAAAATAAAAAAAATTTCGAACCCACAAGCACAAAGAAAGCAAAATTTGAAAACAATATGAGCAAGTATCTATGAGTCCGTGGATAACCACAGATAGAAAGGGTGCTAACACCTTCCCTTTCTATAATCTACCCCCCGAACTCGAGAAATATCTCGAAAAAGGAATTTTTCTGTGCTTTTTTCCTTTCCTTGTTGGATAAAATAAAAGTCGGTGGCGACTCTTGCTTACCGCGACATTTTGCAAACACAAACGCAAAACGCAAACCAGCATTCCAAAAAAACAGTCAGTTCTTCCCACCGTATCACAGAACTGGCGACTCTGCTAGGGATATTTATAAGAGGGGTGTACCTTAGGAATAGTTCATATTGTTTTCAATTGCTTGACTTGTATGCTTTATATTTGTGGGCTTGTATCGGAGTTACTATAGATCCTAACCCGGATCTGGGGGATACCCTTTAGGTAAGTAGCAATAAACTGCGAGGGAACTGTACGGTGTAGACCGATACGGTTGAAGCAGTAGCTTCGTTGGTGTGGCAATCTAGTATGTATCGATATCCCTTATGGCACAACGAGGAGAATATGGGTCTGCTAAGGGGTCATTAAGCACCGACTAACCTTAGAACCTTTAAATTGGCCAACTTGGCCATAGAACAGTAGCAATATGCTACACTCATTGATACCAAACTCTCGCGATGATTATGGCCGCAAGAAAAGGTTGCTAAATTGGAATTATGATCGATCGAGGGTGGTCAGTGATATTGAGATCCTCTAGAACCCGGTTACTTTTTTTAGGACAGGTTTGGACCAACTGAACTGAAAGAGGGTAGTACCTAGACTGCTTGCCAGCCTGAAATCTAAGGGCTCTATGTGTGACTTGTGTGCCTTTACCATGATTGCTATTTGTGGATACTTGTGGTGTGTTTTCTATCATGACATCATAACATTGCATGCATCTTGCATTGGACTAACCTATTTCAAAGACAGGAGGGATTCATCTTTGTTCTGTTTTGTAGGTCATGGCACCCATGCGTAGAAACACCATTCGGATCAACTTTGTCCAGATTCCCACTCAACTCAAGGAATTGGTTGCAAAGGTTTCAGATACTACTTCCTTTATCAGAAGACATGGTCACCTCTTGGGTTTGGTCACTTCCAAATTGGATGAGCAGATGATGAGTGTCTTAGTCCAGTTCTTTGATCCACTGTACCATTACTTTACTTTTCCGGACTACCAGTTGGTCCCTACCTTGGAAGAGTTCTCTGGTCTTCTTGGTATCTCTATTATGGAGCAGACCCTGTTCATAGGTTGGGAGAAGATCCTTAGGCCAGAAGAGATTGATTCAGTCCTCCATCTGACAAAGGCTGAAGTAATGTCTAATTGGGAAATTCGTAATGGAGCAAAGGGCTTTTTGACTAAATTCTTCGTTGGTAAAGCTAATTAGTTCTGGGACAGTCTAGACTTTAAGGCATTTGAAGACACTCTGGCTCTTCTCATATATGATTTGGTGTTGTTCCCTAACTCAGATGCTTTCGTCGACGTGAATGCCGTGAAGATTTTCATATCCGGTAATCCAGTACCCACTCTCTTGGGTGACATTTTGAATTCTCTTTATGCCCGTACTGCTCGGAAGCGGGGAACCCTTATGAGCTGTGCACCGTTGCTGGCGAGGTGGTTTATTTCTCACCTCCCCAAATCAGTTTTGAAGAACAAGGAAGGCATGGGATGGGCCAATAGGATTATGTATCTCTCTCTCATAATAACATCATTTAGACTATTAAGGGTATGGACGAGGTGGCCATTATTGATCGATATGGGGAATACCCCAATGTTCCACTGATAGGAACCAATGGAGGAATCACTTATAATCCGTGCCTGGCCTTACGTCAGTTTGGGCGAGCTAGAAGGGAAGGACCTTATGAGTTGCTAATGCCTAGTATTGTCTTTGATTTCCAAGGGGATAGTGACTAGTAACGCCGCAGATTCATAAGAGCTTGGGATAGAGTACACAGGTCTGATTCACACGAGTTGGGTGCAAAGACTTCTCTTTCGATGGAGCCATATCTCTGATGGGTTTGTATCCGTGCCCAAAAGCTGGGAATGTCGTACGAAGCCGTCTTGCCTATCATTGTTGAAGTTGCTAATGAGGAAGGGGTTCCTCCTACTATTCTCCACCCGTACATGCCTACTGACATTGGGGCATTAAAGAGATCATGGATTCAGCTGAGAGAATAGCGGGATACTTACCGAGAAAAGTATCACGAGCAAGAGCAGAATATTCAAAAGTTGACAAGGCAGCTGGAGAACGAGCTGATCCTCAATGACTATGTCAGCACCAAAGGGAAACGACCATGGGAGCGCTGATTGTCTTTTGATTATTTCTAGTTTTAATTTACTTTTTAGTTTTTCTTTCTTGTAACGCCTTAAAGGCATCTGTTTAACAATTGAATTTCAAGTTTTTCTAATAAAAGTGCGTTTCATTTGTGGTTTACGAATTTGAATCTCTCAATGTCTTTGAAATCATATCATACGCATATCATTCCCATGCACCTCATAACAGGTACCCTTACAGGTTTTCTCATCTTCTTCGCTGTTTATTTCAGCATCATGTCTTCTGAGCCATCAACTGCACAAACAATCAAGGCTCTACAGGCTCAAAACGCCCAGTTCCAGGAATTGTTCATGAATCTAGCTAAGGGTCAGCAAGATCTGAAGGCCATTATCTTGAAAGAGAAGAAGAAGAAGAAGAAGAAGAAGAAGACAGTCCTATTCAATATGGGTCACAGATTCGGAAATGATTTGCGAGAAGAGGTTGATTTGACCCCCTCATCTGGAGGGAAAGATAATCAGGAAGAAAGGAGGGCTCCTAGCCCTGTGGTTTCAGACAACGAGACTGACTTTGATGAAGACCAGTATCCTCCGGCTGAGGATAGATATAAGCAACTGGAAGACCAGTTGAGCGCGATGGAAGTTCAGAAGGTACCTGGTCTGGACTTTGGTGATCTGGGTCTGTCATCTGGGGTGGTAATTCCCTGCAAGTTTAAAGCACCAACCTTTGCTAAGTACGACAGAATATCTTTCCCAAAGCTGCACCTCCAGTCGTATGTTAGGAAGATTCAACCATACACCGCTGACAAGAACATTTGGATCCACTTCTTTCAAGACAGTCTCTCAAGGACTCAGCTTGAATGGTTTTACCAGCTGGAAGGAGCTAGTATCCGTAATTGGGAGGATTTGGCTGCTTCTTTCTACAAGCAGTACCAATAAAATGCCGACCTCGCTCCCACGTGTACCCAACTCCAGGGTATGTCCATGGGTGCGGGCGAAGGTTTCAAAGATTATGCTCAGAAGTGGAGGGACCTTGCTGGAAGAGTGCAACCACCCTTGGCTGATAGGGAGCTAGTGGATATGTTTCTGGGGACCTTGTCTGGTCCGTATTTCAACCACCTGATTGGAAGTTCGTCGTCTGGGTTTATAGAGATGATAATGACCGGGGAAAGGATTGAGGCTGGTATCAAATCCGGTAAAATACAGAAGGGTGCTTCATCAAGCAATGAGAAGAAGCCTTCTAAGAAGGAGTCAAGCGATGCTTACAGTTCAAAAAGTCAGAATAGATCTGAACACCGCCAAACTGTTAATGCGGTTGTTATTTCAAGACCTGCTGGTGCTCCTCAACACAACAATCATCCAAGGGCCGAGAGACCGTGAAGAAAATTCACTCAACTCAACATGACTCTATCCCAAATTCTTCCGCAGTTATTGAAAACCAACTTGGTGATTCTAAAGGAGGCCCCAAAGACTCCCAACACTGCATCACCCATGTATGATCCGAATGCCCGTTGTGCTTTTCATTCTGGTAGCTCGGGGCATGACACGAATAACTGTTGGGTCTTAAAGAACAAAGTACAGGACTTGATTGATGCGAAGGAAATTGAGTTCGAAGCACCTAAAAGACCTAATGTTGTGACCGCTCTTATGCCCAAGCATGGAGTGAATGCTATAGATGAAGACTCGTTTGTGGTTTCTGGGAATGACATTGTTACTCCCTTGATGACCGTGAAGAAGAACCTTTTGTTAGCCGGTTTATTTCTGGGTTGTGACGAAGGTTTCCGTATGTGTTCTGTCCTACCTACCTGTTGCCATCTTTTGAAGTCAGGTGTCCAACGCCTGATGGATAATAAAGAAATTTTGTTTGAAAAGACTTTTGTTCCTTTGGTCTCTACTGAAGAAGTTGCTATAATCACCATTTTCGACAATTCTTCCAAGGCTTCCCCGAGAAAGCATGTTAGAATTACATCGGTTCCAAGAATTGCACCATTGATCATCACTGTTCCTGGGCCTATCCCCTATACATCCAATAAAGTTGTCCTGTGGCATTATGGGGCTGATGTATATTATCACGGAGTTAAGCAATATTTGAATGATGAAGAGGCTGATACTGCCGTCAGCAATATTGTTGGACCTGCCAAAGTCACTCGCAGTGGAAGGCTTTTCTCGCCTGATATCTCTCCACCAACTGTTCGGAAACTTGTTGTTATTACACCTGCTAGTGTACCTGTTGTTGTCCCTGTTCAAGTTCCCATTCTTACCCATGTTGCCGAGTCATCTGACACTCGGGGCAAAGAGATCGCCGGTGAGCCTGCCCAGACGGAGGCACCAAAGACGATTACTGTTGAAGCCTCTAGACAAGAGATGAAGGAAATTATGAAGTTCATCAAAAAGAGCGACTACAATGTAGTCGATCAGCTGGGGAAAACCCCATCCAAGATCTCTATGTTGTCTCTGTTGATTTGCTCAGAAGCCCATGCCAAGGCTCTGATTGCTTTCCTGAAGACTGCACATGTACCTCAAGATAAATCAGCTGATCAGTTTAAAGATTGCGTGGCTAGTCTGATTGCTGATAATGGGTTGGGTTTCTCTGACGCCGACTTGACTATTAAGGGGAAGAATCACAATGACGCCCTGCATGTCTCCATTGAATGTATGAGCACTACTCTTGCTCACGTGTTGGTAGATACTAGATCTTCGTTGAATGTGTTACCCAAGAAAGCTCTAGACCGGTTAGACTGTGAAGGGTTGGATCTGAAACCAAGCAACATTGTCGTCAGGGCCTTTGATGGGTCTAAGAGGATGGTGCATGGAGAAGTGGATATTCCGATTAAGGTTGGTTCTCAGGTTTTCGCCTCTACATTCTATGTGATGGACATTCAGCCATCTTATTCATGTTTGTTGGGTCTTCCATGGATCCACAAAGCTGGGGTAGTAACGTCTACACTCCACCAGAAGCTAAAGTACCCGGTGAAAGGGAAAATTGTGACAATGCAAGGATAAGAGGAGTACATGGTGAGCCACCTCAACTCTTTCCGATATGTAGAGATGGATGGGGAGTTCATTGAGACCCCGTTTCAGCATTTTGAAGAGGTTTCCCAAACGCTGTCATCAACTGAGACTGTTGTTGAAGATCCTCCTATGACGATGGCTTCCTTCAAGGATGCCCGGGCTGTTGTTGAGAAAGGTGGGTGTGCAAATTGGGGCCAACTCCCTGATTTTGTACATAAGACTAACAAGTTTGGTTTGGGTTTCACTGCAGAGTCTCAAAGGGTTGTTCGGAGTGCACGGATCGGAAGACCTCCCCTGTTCATCAGCAATTCAGGAGTGAATGCCATTGAAGACGATGTTGAAGAGTCTGAATTCGACAGTTGGATCTATCCTTCTACTGATCGTGGACTAAGCAATTGGACAGCAAAGGACTTCATCCTGATTTCTTTTGTTACCCAGTAATGAGACTTTTGTTTTGTATTTGTAACAGACGATGTTTTAAACTTTATGGCCCGATGTCTTACCCGGGACACCGTGGCTTCATTTGTGAGGGCTTTATGTGTGTCATCTACATATATCATTAATAAAAGCATTAGACGTTTCTTGCATTTCAAATTTTGCGCTCCTTGTCTTTCTTTTATTACATATTGCAAAACAGCTATTTTACACACACTCACATATACAGGTCTACATCCACTCTGGATCTCACTGGTAACGACTCTGCTACTTCCAGTTATGACTTCGAAAGTTCGATCAACTTAGCCGAAGACAAAGGTGAAGATGATTGTGAAGTGCCTGGTGAACTTGCTAGACTGCTACTTCAAGAAGAGAGGGCCATACAACCACATGAAGAGCATGTGGAATCAGTAAATCTGGGTACAGAGGTACACAAGAAAGAGGTCAAGATCGGTGCAAATCTTGAGTCTAGCGTTAAACAACGGTTGATTCAGATGCTGCGTGACTATGTTGAGATTTTTGCTTGGTTTTATGAAGATATGCCTGGGTTAGATACCGATATTGTGGTTCACCGCTTGCCTACCAAGGAAGACTGTCCTCCAGTAAAATAGAAGGTTCGCCAAATGCGCCCAGAGATGTCTGAGAAAATCAAGGCCGAAGTTATGAAACAGTTTGACGCCGGTTTTCTAGCAGTTAATTCTTACCCACAATGGGTGGCCAACATGGTTCCAGTGCCGAAGAAGGATGGTAAGGTTCGAATGTGTGTTGACTATAGGGATCTGAACAGGGCGAGCCCCAAGGATGATTTCCCTCTGCCTCATATCGACGTTCTGGTTGACAACACCGCTCAGCATAAGGTATTCTCCTTTATGGATGGTTTCTCTGATTACAATCAGATTAAAATGGCTCCCGAGGATATGGAGAAGACAACGTTTGTTACGCAATGGGGTACCTTTTACTACAAAGTCATGCCCTTCGGATTGAAGAATGCTGGGGCAACGTATCAGTGTGCCATGGTCGCTTTGTTCCATGATATGATCCATCATGAGATTGAGGTATACATTGACGACATGATTGCAAGATCCCAGACTGAGGAAGAACATCTGGACCACCTTCAGAAGTTATTTGACAGGTTGAAGTTGTACAAGCTGAGGTTAAACCCGAACAAGTGCACCTTCGGCGTGAGATCTGGTAAACTGTTGGGTTTCGTCGTAAGTGATAAAGGTATTCAAGTGGATCCTGCAAAGGTGAAGGCTATACAGGAGATGCCAGCTCCCCGAACAGAAAAGGAAGTCAGAGGCTTTCTGGGACGTCTGAACTACATTGCCCGATTCATATCGCACCTGACTACTACTTGTGAGCAAATCTTCAAGTTACTGAAGAAAGATCAATTGGTAAGATGGAACGATGAATGCCAGGCTGCTTTCGAAAGGATCAAGGAGTATCTCCAAGAGCCACCCATTCTGATGCCTCCAGTTGAAGGGATACCTTTGATCTTATACTTGACAGTACTCGACAACTCAATGGGGTGTGTGCTGGGTCAGCATGACGAGTCTGGCCGAAAAGAGCATGCTATTTATTACCTTAGCAAAAAGTTTACCGACTGCAAGACCCGATACTCGTTGCTCGAGAAAACTTGATGCGCTTTGGCATGGGCTGCTCGCCGGATGAGACAGTATATGATGACTCACACTACTCTACTGATATCAAAGATGGATCCAATCAAGTATATCTTCGAAAAGCCTGCCTTGTCCGGAAGAATAGCAAGATGGCAGATGATTTTGACTGAGTATGACATCCAATACACAACCCAGAAAGCAATCAAAGGAAGTGTGTTGGTAGATCACTTGGCACATCAGGCAATGGACGATTAATAGTCTATGAACTTCGAGTTTCCGGATAAGAATATCATGATAGTGACTGACGGTGAAACACCTGGACCGGATGAAGGACCTGAGGAAGGATCCCGATGGTATATGTACTTTAATGGAGCTTCAAACTCTTTGGGTAATGGCATTGGCGCCGTGATCATATCTCCTAAAGGCTCACATACTCCGTTCACCGCCCGACTATGTTTCAACTGCACCAACAACATGGCGGAATATGAAGTGTGCATTATGGGTCTTCGAGCAGCAATTAACCTAAGGATTAAGTTCTTGAGTGTCTTCGGAGATTCCTCTCTCGTGATCAGTCAGATCAAAGGCGAGTGGAATATGAAACACCCAAATCTTATTCCTTACAAGGAGTATGTATTGATGTTGCTTCCACATTTCGAAGAGATAACCTTTGAACATTTCCCTAGAGAGGAGAATCAGTTGGCGGACGCGCTGGCTACGATGTCTTATATGTTCAAAGTCAATTGGGACAACGAAGCTCCTCGGATTATCATCTAAAGATTGGATGAACCTGCACATTGCTGTGACATTGAGACTGAAGAGGTAGCAGATAAACCTTGGTTTCATGAGGTGAAGAGGCATCTTGAAACTCAGGAGTACCCGGAGGGTGCATCTGTTAATGACAAGAAGTTTCTGAGAAGGTTCGCGGCAAAGTTCTTCATCAGCAATGGTATCCTTTACAAGCGTAATCACGATTCAACCTTACGGCGATGTGTGGATAAGAACGAGGCAGAAAGGATCATGGAAGAGTTACATGAAGGTACCTTCGGAACTCACTCTAGTGGACACACCATGGCAAAAAAAATCCTTCGGGCAGGATATTTTTGGTCCACAATAGAAGCCGACTGTTATCAGCATTCTCGGACCTGTCACAAGTGCCAAGTTTATGCTGATAAGGTGCACATACCTCCAGTACCTCTGAACGTCTTGACAGCTCCATGGCCTTTTGCAATGTGGGGCATTGACATGATCGGCGAGATCAGACCTACGGAATCCAACGGGCATCGTTTCATCCTGGTAGCTATTGATTACATTATGAAGTGGGTTGAAGCAGCTTCCTTTGCTACTGTAACCAAGAACATCGTGGCACAAGTCATTCGGCACAATCTGATCTGTCGATATAGTGTACCGGAGAGGATCATTACGGACAATGGTACGAATCTCAACAATAAGATGATCACTGAGCTCTGCAAGTAGTTCAGGATACAACATCATAACTCTTCTCCCAACCGGCCGAAGATGAATGGGGCTGTAGAAGCGGCTAATAAGAACATTAAGAAGATTGTGCAGAAGATGACGGTGACATACAAAGACTGGCACGAGACGTTACCATTTTCTCTTCATGGGTACCGCACCTCAGCACAGACGTCAACAGGGGCAACACCCTATTCCTTGGTTTATGGCATGGAGGCCGTATTTCCCATTGAAGTTCAGATACACTCTCTTCGGATTATGAAGGATGCAGGTTTGAGCGAAGATGACTGGATTCATACCCGGCTTGATCAGCTGAACTTAATCGACGAAAAGAGACTTACTGCTATTTGTCATGGTCAGACGTATCAAAAACGGATGATTAAGGCATTTAACAAGAAAGTCAGACGACAAAAGTATCAAGTTGGGGACCTGGTCATCAAGCGCATCATATTACCTCAAGGTGATCCCAGGGGCAAATGGACCCCTACTTACGAAGGGCCATTTGTGGTTAAGAACATTTTCTCAGGAGGAGCTATGATTCTAACCACCATGGATGGTGACGACCTTCCTCACCCCGTCAATGCAGACATAGTGAAAAGATACTACACATAATCAACGACCCCCTAGGTCGACTGGCCTAGGAAAAAATAAGGGCTTCCCGGTGAACCAAAAGGGTTCGGGCAAAAATAAGGGATGAAAATGAAAAAATATGTACACCGGCAAGTCAAAAACCTGAAAAGGCGGCTTGGGCAAAAAAGGGTATCCCGGTGGACTAAAAACCCGAAAGGGCGGTCCATGCAAAAATTAGGGATCAAAGCGTAACACTATGTCTCATTGGATCACCTTGCATCTAGACTTCGGTATCAACTATCAAGCTCGGACGGCACTAATCAATATGATCTACCTTCAACCAAGTAGCAAAGTGATGAGATGCTCGAGGACATAAAGGCAATAGCAGAGTTGGAACCCATTGGGGTTATTCACATAGTTGTTTTGTTTAGTTTTTCACAAATTGTGTAAACTCTATTTGTTCGGAGGCGTTCTCTTACTAGGATGTCAGCCTCTTGTACAAAAACGCCTATTTACAGGCCAAACTTCAAAATCAATACAAGTCATTTTCACAAATAAATTTGTCTTTTTCGGTTTTGTTTTGCAAAGAACGTCCAATGTTCATTTTTGATCTATGCATTTGACATTAATTGCTGCTCATAAATATTTACATGCGAAACGAAAGACGATTACTGGTAATATCAAAAACAGGGGAAAATCAGATTTGTCCAAGCTTTACAGTTGCTCTGTCCACCAGGTACAAAGGTAGATTCAGTTGAAGGAAATGGTTAAGGTATTTTCACTCCCCGCAGAGTAAGACAGTAATGTTGACTCTCCTCAGCTGAGACTTGCAACTGTGAATGAATCGGTAATATTCTCCTCAAGCAGAATTTATCTACCATTAACACTAAAAAGGCTTAATATCCCCGAAAGTCTTAATATTCCCCAACGGAGTATAAGAACATTCCCCGGCAGAATACAAGATATCCCTAGTGGAGTTTAAATCTTTTCCCAGCGCAGTCTGAAAAAGCTTCCCCAGTGGAGTTTGGAGAGTTATCCCCGGCAGAGCTCAAAGGATTATACCCATAAGAGTCTAAAAGGTTATCCCCAGTGAAGTTGCAACTGAAAGATCATCCCCAGCGGAGTTCTTTCCTTTCACAAACAAGAAGTCAATCCCCAACAGGATTCAACATCACCAACAACGGTAATTCATCCCCAGCGGAACTTATCGGTGGAGTCCTCAGCAGAACATCTCTTCCCTGCAGAGTAATCTTCTCATCAGTTTATTCCCCAAACGGAGTTATCCTCTCCTACAGGCTTATTCTCACAGTCATCTTCATCAACTATCTCCAGCGGAAACGAAGAATTCAACTCTTTTCTCCAGCAGCTATCCGGGATTTATTTTCCCCAGCTAAAACATTACAATTCCATACATCATGATATACGCATATACGCATCATACAACACAATCTCATTTATTTTGAGAACATCATTGCTTGATATATATCATGCATTGCATACGACTGACCTTTACCTTTCAGGAAGGATGCAGTTAAGTTCTCAACTATGTCGAACTACTGACCGGTTCTTAAATATCAGCTGAATTATCCTCGGTTGAATTACAGATAAGGTTCTAAATATCGACAAAGTTCCTCCATCTAAGTATGGACGAGTTCTTAAATCTCAACAGAATTATCCTCCGTTGAAGTACAGACAGTTCCTAGATCTTGATGAAGATGTTTCCTCAATCGAAGTACTGAACGGTTCTTAAATCTCAACTGAATTAGTCTCGGTTGAATTACATATAAGGTTCTAAATCTCGACAAAGTTCCTCCGTCGAAGTATGGACGAGTTCTTAAATCTCAACAGAATTATCCTCCGTTGAAGTATAGACATTTCCTAGATCTCGATAAAGATGTTTCCCTCAGTCGAAGTACTGACCGGTTCTTAAAACTTAATTGAATTAGTCTCAGTTGAATTATAGATAAGGTTCTAAATCTCTACAATTTTCCTCCGTCGAAGTGTGGACGAGTTCTTAAATCTCAACAGAATTATACTCCGTTGAAGTACATACAGTTCCTAGATCTCGATGAAGATGTTTCCCTCAGTCGAAGTACTGACCGGTTCTTAAATCTCAACTGAATTAGTCTCGGTTGAATTACAGATAAGGTTCTAAATCTCGACAATTTTCCTCCGTCGAAGTGTGGAAGAGTTCTTAAATCTCAACAGAATTATACTCCGTTGAAGTACAGACAGTTCCTAGATATCGATGAAGATGTTTCCCTCAGTCGAAGTACTGACTGGTTCTTAAATCTCAACTGAATTAGTCTCGGTTGAATTACAGATAAGGTTCTAAGTCTCGATAATTTTCCTCTGTCGAAGTGTGGGCGAGCTCTTAAATCTCAACAGAATTATACTCTGTTGAAGTACAGACAGTTCCTAGATCTCGATGAATATGTTTCCCTCAATCAAAGTACTGACCGGTTCTTAAATCTCAACTGAATTAGTCTCGGTTGAATTATAGATAAGGTTCTAAATCTCGGTAATTCTCCTCAGTCGAAGTACTGACCGGTTCTTAAATCTCAACTGAATTAGTCTCGGTTGAATTACAGATAAGGTTCTAAATTTCGACAGATTTCTCCCCAGTTGAATTATGGATAAGTTCTTAAAACTCAGCAGAGATGTTCTCTCAGCTAAGGTACATGCAAGTTCCTAAATCTCAACAAAGATCAAGACTTCCCCAGCAGAATCTTCCACTACAACATGTATGCAAGTTCTCTCTAAGGAATCTCTTATGCGATCGACACTCCTGCAGATGGCATCTTTAAGCCCATCCTCCCGCCAACAATATCCAAATGGCATCTGTAAGCCCATTCCCGACATCACAAGGCTGATACCACTCCATGCGAGTGCAAATTTCTGGGCACTCTAGTGTTCAATCATCTTCCACCTTCGGATCACGAAAGGCACAAAAGCCAATCTACATCCTCGGGTTTAAGAAGATTGAACAGGGGCAGATGTTGTACCTCAAAATTTTCCCTCTCATATTTCTCAATATATTGCAAGAAAAATCTCCAAGTGGCTCAAGGTTGCTCAAGAGTTGGACAGACAAGCTATCTCCTAAGGCAGTCAACCCCAAATTAGGGTTTTGTGTTGCATCAATATCTTTGAATCCAAATGGCCTCAAGTGCTCCCAAATATCCTAATATGTCCTCAAGGTCATCCATGTCAAATTTCAAACCTTGAAGAGGAAGTTTGCTCAGTCAATTGCTCAAAGGGTCCAAAAATCGACTGTGCTAGGGCAAAAGTCAACAGTTACCTATAAATAGTCAAACTTCAAGATTTTTTGTCAACATTCTAATTTTGAAGGATATTTCATCATTTGATCAAGGGTTGATCGTGATTCATCAAGGATTGCTCAAAATTCATCAAGACTCAAAAGTTGCTAAATTAGGGTTTTGTAGGAAAAGTCAACTCAACTTTGACCAAGCATAACTTTCTCATACTTTATGATAAATGACCCATCCAAATCTCATTTTGAAGAGGATGCAATTTCCTACAATCCATCTTCATACCCCAAGATAATAAAATGCACTGACAAGAAGTTATAAATTTGGACATTATAGGTCATTTTTGAAAGTCAACAAAAACACCTTTCTTTCCAAAGCTTATAACTTGAGAATGGAACAACAAAATTAGATGAGACCAAAAGGGTTAGTTAGAGGACATCTCAAGCTTTCTAAAAAGTCCAAGAACACTTCCAAAAGTTAAAAATAGAAGAAGTTATGCATTGTTGAAGTTGGACATTTTTGTAAAATTGCCAAAAGTCAACTATCCCCAAAACTTCAAATTTTTATCAAATGGGCCCATTCTTTTCCACTTGATTTGAGCTTGCATAATTTACCATGTGTCCTAGCTTCAGCCATGAGCCCATATTTTATTTTTATTATTTAATTTTATTTTTATTGAATTTATTCATTTTAAGTCAAAATTAAATCATATAAAATCTAAAACCTTGATAACATGAGATTTTTTTGCTATTTCAGGATTTGATTCTCATCATTATCATCATCAAACTCGAATCTCACCAATTCATGTGAAAAAGATTGAGATTTGGGCAAATTTGGCAAGTTGTAAAGAGGGGATCAAATTAAATCCCAAGGCATTGATATGGGAAGATTCAAGCCATAATTCTTACCCTAATACACTCCATAGTACATAAGCAAGCAAAACAAATCGAAACGAGGGTGGGAGGCTGCAGAAAGAGGCAGAACATAAATTGAAAAAAGCACCAAAAATCTTGAAATCGAATCCATAGTTAGAGGCATTTTTAGAAGCTGAGACCGGTCCCAATCTCTTCCTGGTTGTTCACACAAGCAATCTGGATCAAAAGCAAGCATTCTCAGACCTCCACAAGCGTTGTAAGTGTCACGATAAACGCCCCTGTTTTTGAAATTGTAATTCATCATTCTTGCATCATTTGAACAAATTGCTTGCATATTTGTAATCCTCACAACATTTCTAAGCATTTTGCATTATTCAATTTTGTTTATCTAACCTGTAATGTAAAGCGCCATAGTTAGGGTTCTTGGAAGCATTTTTGGGGTTTCTCTTTTCAGGTGAAATTAGACTACAAGAGGGACATGGTTGTGACCGGGAAGGAAGGACGAGTACAACCATGTCTTTAGAACTCATTTTTGTGGCCTGGAATAAATTTTGGAGCAAGCCTGCACATTTAGCTGCGGATTCAAATCCGCAGGTAATATTATTACAGGCCTGAGGACAGGGATGAGTGCGTGTCATCCTCCGGTTGGCCCATTCAAATGTTTTTCGTGCATTTTATTTTTTCTGGTCAATAATTACAATTTTGTTATATTATTATTATTATGTAATATGTCAACAAACAAAGCAGTTCAGCGTAGTGGCAAGGCAGGTGTCCAATATCCATCAGGACCTAGGTTCGAATCCCAGGTCCTCCACTCTTTGATATTTTTCTTCTTCAGGTGATCATGTGCATATCCAGGCTTGCAGTGTATCATGCACCATCAAGCATCCAATGGCCAGATGCCAAAGGCCAAATCTGGTGGCCAGGATCTGAAGGTCTACCATGGTCCAAGTCAACATGCTCTCACCAGATCACCAGGAGTCAAACAAGGCCAGTGTGTTTTGGGCCTTCAGATTGCTTCTCAAACTCCCATATTCAGGCCCATACCCCCTCTTCTTCTATTTTATTTATTTAGTTTTATTAATTGTTTTTTATTGTTTTATTTAATTTACTAACCAATTAAAAATTTTCTTTTCTTTATAAAATAAAAACCACAAAATATTTTATATTTAATAAAATTTTTATTTTTATTTTTATTAATAAACACTAATTAATTAATTTAGGTTTTAATTAGAAATAACTTTAACCTATTTTTTGTAAATAATTGAAATTCAATTAGACTTAATTAGGTTTTTACTAATTTAATTAATTTTTATTTCTTTCTTAAAATACCAAAAACCCAAAAATAATTTATTTTTTCATTTAACTAATTAATTTATTAATTTAGTGATTAATTTAGGTTAATTTCCTTGTTAAAATAAAAAACAAAAAAAGATATTTCTCTTTAACCAAAAAGGGTCAAAACCCTAATTTACGCTCGATTTACTTTCCCGCACGCGATTTACTTTTTTTTTATCATATTAATGTACTTGCCTCCAGTTTGTAATAGCTTAATAGGACTTTTATTTTATTTTTTATCGCTTTATTTATTTTTAAAGGGTTTGTCTTTGGCGATGTAAATACCCGACACCTTGTAATTTAAATTCTGCACTTTTAATTCCGCAATTATAATTGTTAGATGTTTGATAATAGGGTTTGCATGACAAGACTGAATGTTTTAACCTAAAATCAACTTAGATCACCCTTAACATGTACAAAGATAAAAAAATAACTGAAAATGACACACTCGCACATGTGCGCTCCTAGGGTACACCCCACTTGGTTGCCTTCGTACGCGGTCATTGAGTATATGTAGTTTTAGAGGTCGTCCTTTTGTCTAAAGATCATAGTCGCCTCGAAACGGATGCCTCGGATATTGTTGCCTCAAAACAAATGATCTAAGACATTAGGGTTACCGCTAAAGCGTCCTAACATTGCTTTAGTGACCGTAAGTCCCTAAATTTGAATTGACCCTTAAACTCCAACGACGGTGTTACCTACTCATCAATAGTATGATAGCATTGTCTAAAGGAAGATAGTAGAACGATTCCTTTTTTCGAGTTGGTAGATGGTTCTTAGATACTTGCTCTTTCAAAAACAAAAACTTTTCACACTTACACTTTTCGAACAAAGGTTTCAAAAACACTTCATACACTCTTGAGGACAGAAGCAAGAGTTAAATCGAAGTTTCAAAACAAAAACTTTTTCGAATCCACAAGCACAAAGAAAGCAAATTTTGAAAACAATATGAGCAAGTATCTAAGAGCCCGTGGATAACCACAGATAGAAAGGGTGCTAACACCTTCCCTTTCTATAATCTACCCCCCGAACCCGAGAAATATCTCGAAAAAGAAATTTTTCTGTGCTTTTTTCCTTTCCTTGTTGGATAAAATAAAAGTCGGTGGCGACTCTTGCTTACCGCGACATTTTGCAAACACAAACGCAAACCAGCATTCCAAAAAAACAGTCAGTTCTTCCCACCGTGTCACACATACCATGGTTATTTTTAAGGCAACAAGTGGGTGAAACCCTAGGGGTGCTTGTGTGCATTGTGTTGTCATTTTCATGCATTTTTGTCTTGTGTTAGGTCTAGCCATTTGTTTGATTGGATTTTACATACAAACCCTAATCTCTATCATGCATATTTGAAAGCTATAAATGCGTAAAAGTAAATCTACAACTATTACAACATTGGTATGGGGAGGGGATACAATTTTGAATATGGGATATTTGCAAGAATTTGAAACCCTAAAATTATTACAACCAAATTGAATTAATTGTGCAAATAAATAAATAGGCAAATATTTAAATGGACAATTAAATAAATATGCAATATATTATAAATATGCAAAAATCTTTTTTGTATTATTTTTATGCATGTAAAAATAAACTATTTAATGTACAAAAATATTAAAAATTGTAATGGTTATTTTTTGGAAAGGGTAATAAACCCTAATTTTGTTTTAAGAAAACATATATATTAATTATATTACTTATGTATAATAAAATAAATAAAAATATATACAAATGTTAAAAAAATAAAAATAATGAGAAAAATATTATTTAAGTATATAAATAATAAAAATAAAAAAATATAATATTTTGTATTATTTATAAGTTTTTTATTTAAGAAAACAAATATACTAAACTTAATAAACTAAATACTAAGCCAAAATAAAAATAAAAAATAAAATAAAAAAGTGAAATTTTAAGAAAAATATTTTTGATATTTTTTATGTTTAGAAAACTAAAATAAAGTCAGAAACTAAAAAGAAAATAGAAAAACATACAAAAGTAAATTAAATGGGCCAAGGGGGTGTGAGAAGCAAGTCAGGGGTGCAAAAAGTCATGCCAAGCCAAGCCCAGCCCAAATGCCATCGTCCCTGACCTTGTGACAAACAGAAACGCGCGCCTTGGTGTTCAAAAACTGGAAATCCTGCATTTATGCTTAAAAACAAAAACTTGCAACATGAAAGTTATAGAGCATGATCATACGATTCTAACCATGTAAAAAACTTAATCTAACTCTCAAAGACCAGAGAGAATTTCTCTGGCCCTAATTTCTAACCTAACTTTTTCAGAAAGTTCATCATTCAAATTCTCCCAACACAGTTAACTTAAATAAAATCTATGCATATGTACAACTTAAGGGCAATGATTACTACATTTTTATTTACAAACCTAAGCCTAATGTTTCCTAAATAGAGAGATAGAAGTTTGAACTTTACCTGTATTAGTTGAACTCGAGTATGGCAATGTAGGGGTTTTTAGTGAGGCCTGAGATGCTTGTGAGCTTGCTTGAACTTCCTCTGACCTTCCCCAATGCTTAGTTGGCTTTGAGCTTGCTTGAATAAGCTTATAGAAGTTAACCTGCACAAGTAGAATTCAAAAATGGTGAAGTTTGAAAACAAGGTTACAGTCACTGGCCAATGGTTAGGATAGCTTAGATGGGTTGTATGGAGTGTATTGGAATAGGTTTTGGGCAAAACACACGAGTAGTTTTTGCTTTGGATGACAAACTGCAGAAGTTGCCCTGTTTTGCAAGTTTTTGGTGTTTTGATGTTCAAGGGTGTTTGAGGACTGGATAGCTCATGTTTCTGGCTCAATGTGATATGCAAAACTTGTTTGGAATGGTTACAACCCTTGGTTTTATCAGATACCAGAGTTATGTGATTTTCGCAAGTTAACTTGTTTTTTAAGAAAAGTGTGAAGTGACCAAGGGCAGGCCTGTACAGGCTAGATTTAAGAATGCACAAAGTTGTTGTACGTTTGCCTTAGTTTATGGAGTTTGTATGCTGCAAAAAGCTTGGTTCAAGGCTCAAGGGAAACAAGTTGACATAAAGCCACCTTTATCTAAATGGCATTGTTAGCTTTTTGCCATTTTTGGATTAATCCTTTATGTAATCTTCCATTAATCAGAACAATGCATTAATCCATTGAGTTTGCATTTAATTTTTGAGTGTGGAAGGGTTTAAGGACCTGTAAGTAAGTACAAACAAAGCTGGACAGAAATTGCAACTTGTAGCATAGTGAAAAATGCCATGGACCAAAGTGATTTTTTTGCCAAATTCAAACCTTTTATTCTCCCTAACCACAAATGATTTTGGAGAGTTCTTAGACATTTTGGAAATCTTGTTACATGCTCTACAATCCATATTTGAAATGTATTTTGATATTCCAAGTGGAACTATGTGAAAAATTGTCATGAAGATAGGTTAAAATCCTGCCTAAACTAGGGCAAAATTTCACTAAGTTAAAAGTTTCATGGACCCTTATTCCAAAAATCATAACTTGAGATCCAAGCATCCTTTGGGAAAACTTTGTGAATCAAAGTTGTAGAATTTGTGGATGACTACAACTTCAATCTTAAACCCTAATTTGCAAAATTAGGTTTCTTGATGAACAAGTTTCATGTTTTTACACATCTTTATGAAAAATGACCCTTGGCACTTGATTTTGACCAAAAAGTCAAAGTTTGACTTTTCAGTGTACAGTTGATTTTTGATCAGTTGACTGGAAAATTCATCTGTCAATCCAATGCTTTTGAGATCTTTTGAACCTTGTGATTAAGTCAAGATGATGCCATTAAGTCCTTGAATCCATGTTTGAACCCAATTTTCCATTGGCTAGGTTAAAAATCAGAAATTGCCCTTCTGCATTCAAAAACCCCAAAAATGACCATTTTGCCCTTTTGGTGATCTGATCAAATTTCTTGAGGAGTTGTGGTCCAAACTTGATCAAATGGTTCATATGAGTCTATAATGTTGATGTGGATAAAAAATTATGAGTTTTGACTGTAAATTGGCCACAATTGACTTTTTCCCAATACAACTAATTTATAGGTCAACTGTCCAATTGACTGGGCAAAAATTTGATTCAAGGCTTGAAACTTGGTATGGGCAATCTTATAGGTACAACATGAAGTATGAAAGTCACATTAGGCATTAGAAGTCCAAAAACCCTTGTGCAAACTCAAACCCTAATTTAGGTCATCAGTGCTAGGAGATGTCTTGAGCAGAGCAAACCCTAATTCTGTCTAGAATCCAAAGAGTCTTATGAGGGGAAATCTTGATAAAATGAGAGGGAAAATTTTGGGGTACAACAGCTGCCCCGGTTCAATCTTCTTGAACCTGAAGAGTTAGATTGGCGAGTTTTCCTTTCGTGACTCGAAGGTAAAAGATGACTGGACACTAGAGTGCCCGTAAATTTGCACTCGTCAAAATGTGGTTGAGGGAATGAGCTTAAATATGCCATTTTGAGATGATTGAATCTTGCTGGAGATGGGCTTAAAGATGCCATCCAAGAATGTTTGTTGAAGATCAGGATAATGAACATCAGAATGGTACCCGTGTCTGGAACGTATCTGAGTTGTATCTGGAGATTGGATTTGTATGAGCAAGCGAATGGCATCCGTGTCTGGAGCGTATTCGAGCTGTAACTGTATTTGATTCTTGAATAAATAACAGAATGACTGCCGTGTCTGGAGTGTATCTGTATTGTATCTGAATCTGAAATCTGGATAAGCGATAGAATGACATCCGTTCCTGGAGCATCTCTGGGTTGGGGAATAGGTTTGAATGAGTGATATAATGGCTACCATGTCTAGAGCGTATCTGGACTCTATCTGAAGTTGAGATTTGTATGAGTAGCAGAATGACTTCCATGTCTTGGAGTGTATCTGAACTGTAACTGGGACCTGAATAAGCGACAGAACAACTTCTGTGTCTGGAGTGTATTTGGACTTGAACTTTGATAGTTGAATCTGAAATGAGAAATAGAATGGCTTCCGTGTCTAGAGCGTATCTAATCTGTATCTGATTGTTGAAGTCTGAATGAGTGATAGAATGACCTCTGTGTCCGGCGTGTATCCATACTATATCTGAGTAAGAGATTTGAATGAGTAACTGAATGAATTCCATGTCTTGGAGTGTTTCCGTACTGTATCTGAAATCTTTGAATATTTGTTAAAGGTAGCTTTTAATCTTATCCTGAAAAGGGTAAAATGTTAGCTGAAACACAAAGTTATGTTGCCTGACATGTATGATGCAATAAAATGTGTTTTATCAATGTTTATGATATATGAATGTAATGCATGCACATGTAAGCTGATTAGCTGTCTTACTGAGGAAAATAAATCCTTGATAGCTGGAGATAATAAAATCCTTGACTGCTGCCGGGGAAAGTGAATCTTGGAACGATTGCTGGGGATTCCAAAATCTTTAATTGCCGAGGATGAGAAATCCTTGGACCACTGTTGGGGATAGAAAACTCTTGGCAACTTGTGGGGGTTAACAAGAACTTTGAAAAACTCTGCGGGGATGTGGGAATCCATTAGGTCTGCTTGAGAAACCTGCTTGGGGAATCCTGAGAACTTTTATGACTGTAGCTGGGGGAGTATACCAATAGGAATCCTTACTCGGCTGGGGAATAGGGAAATTATGATGACCTCCAATGGGTATTAGATGAAAGAAAACCTTGATCTGCTGGAGAATAAGGAAAACTCTGATGGCTTCTGCGGGGAATTAAAAAAACTCTGACAAACTCATGCTGGGGAGTTATGAATACTCAGGTAACTTCACGGGGGAGTTCAAACTGAGAATCTTCAATTTGCTAGGGGAAAATAAATCCCTGGGGCCTTCAAATTTGAGAACAAGAATCTTCATTCTGTTGGGGAGTAAACTCTGTGGAGAGTAGCTATACTGTTAGAGAGTAAGCTATCCTACTGGAAAGTAAGTTCAAGACTCTGGGGGGAAAGGTTTATTCATGTTTGGAAAAAGTTCAGGAGTTTGGGTTATATGCCAATCTACTGGGGAATTATCCTTAGTTGGGGATGAAAGTTAATTGTTATCTGGTTGATTCTCCGATTTTTAGACAACTTGCTGGTGAATCTGGAGAAACTGGATGGTTTCTGTTGTGGATTGGTAGTTGGAAATTTGACTTCGATGGGGAAGAGGGCTTCATCTTTGCTGGGGATTTATGACCCAAAGTTTTTGCTCCGCTGAGGATTTTAACTCTGATGAGAATTAAAGGTTTGAAATATGACTTCGGCGGGGACTAGGAGTTTGAAGTTTGGACTCTGGAGAGGATTCTGAAACCGTAATTTCGCTGGGGATATGTATTTCAAGGTATAGTTCCGCTGGGGATCCCGATGATATACTATAGGGGATTTCTCTTGGAATAGCCTAAAGACATTTTCCTATCCTTTCAACCTATCAGTAATTATTCTTTCACATTTCGTTTATTTGTAAACAGTGATTATATTCAAATTCATATGCTCATTTAATAAATCATCAGACGTTCTCAAATAAAACACAAGTGTAATAAAAAAAGAAAAGGCAAATAGTTTTCTGCACTTTGAAGTATCTTTGTATTAACTTTGTGTAAGTATTTTGTACAAAGGAGATAGATATCTTAGTAAGAGAATGTTGTCGTAAAAGTTGAGAAAAATTTATACAAACAAAGATGGCTATATGTAAAAATTCCATGGGGTTCCCATTCTGCTATAGCCTTCGTAACTCTGGATATCTTGTCCATTCGTCGCTTCGTTCGACGATGATTGGATTGATCAGGAACCTAGAGTTTGTCTGGTGAAGAGACTGTCCTTAAAGTGATCCGACGAGACATAGCCATACGCTTTAATTCCCTAATTTTTGCCTGGACCGCCCTTTCGGGTTTTCAGTCCACCGGGAAACCCTTTTTTGCCCAAGTCGCCCTTTCGGGTTTTCAACTTGCCGGGTGTATAGTTTTTTTTTTTGTTTTTATCCCTAATTTTTGCCTGAACCTCCCTTTCGGGTTTTCGATTCACCGGGATGTCCATTTTTTCCCAAGTCGCCCTTTCGGGTTTTCAACTTGTCGAGTCATTTATGCGTAGTATCTTTTGACTATGTCTGCCTTCGCAGGGTGCGGCAGGTCGTTGCCATCCATGGTGGTCAGGATCATTGCCCCACCTGAAAAGATGTTTTTGATCACAAATGGTCCTTCGTAAGTAGGAGTCTATTTTCCCCTGGGATCACTTTGCAGTAAGATGATCCGCTTGATTACAAGATCCCCGACTTAATATACCCGGCGTCTGACTTTCTTGTTGAATGCCTTGATCATCCGTTTCTGATACGCCTGACCATGGCAAACAGCAGTAAGTCGTTTTTCATCAATCAAGTTAAGTTGATCAATCCGGGTCTGAATCCAATTGTCTTCACTCAAACCAGCATCCTTCATGATTCTCAAGGAGGTAATCTGAACCTCGATAGGTAAAACAACCTCCATGCCGTATACCAAAGAATAGGGTGTTGCCCCAGTTGAAGTGAGTGTCGTGGTACGGTACCCATGCAGAGAAAACGGTAACATCTCATGCCAGTCCTTGTAGGTGACTGTCATCTTTTGAATGATATTTTTGATATTTTTGTTCGCAGCTTTGACAACAACGTTCATCTTAGGCCGATAGGGAGATGAATTGTGATGTTGAATTTGGAACTGCTCGCAAAGAGCGGTGATCATAGTGTTATTTAGGTTTGTACCATTGTCGGTGATGATTCTGTCAGGGATGCCATACCGGAAAATGAGGTTCTACTTGATGAAGCGGGAAACCACATTCTTTGTAATGGAGGCGAAGGAAGCTGCTTCGACCCACTTGGTGAAGTAATCAATGGTCACCAGGATAAAATGGTGTCCATTGGATGCTGTTGGCTTAATCTCTCCAATCATGTTGATTCCCCACATAGCGAACGACCAACGAGCTGTTAAGACATTGAGAGGAACTGGAGGTATGTGTACCTTGTCAGCATAGATTTGGCATTTGTGACAAGTACGGGAATGTTGATGACAATCAGCTTCCATGGTAGACCAGTAGTAGCCTGCCCGTAGAATCTTCTTAGCCATCGTATGACCGCTCGAGTGGGTGCCAAATGTACCATTGTGCAATTCGGCCATGATCTGCTCAGCTTCAACCTTGTCCATACAATGGAGCAGAATGCAATCATGATTGCGCTTGTATAGGATACCATTGCTTAGGAAGAACTTTGCCGCGAACCTCCTTAAGAACTTTTTGTCGTTGACTGAAGCTCCTTCAGGGTATTCTTATGCTTCGATATACCTTTTGACGTCATGAAACCAAGGTCGATCCACTACTCCTTCGGTATTAATCTCGTGACAATGTGCAGGTTCATCCATTCTCTCATTGGTGATTTGAGGAGCCTCATTATCCCAGTTAAGTTTAAACATGGATAACATTGTAGCTAACGCATCTGCTAGATGATTCTCTTCTCGCGAGAAGTGCTCGAAGGTAATCTGCTCGAAATGTGGTAACAATGTCAGGACATGTTCTTTGTAAGGGATGAGGTTTAGATGCTTAGTATCCCACTCTCCTTTGATATGACTGATGACCAAACCTGAGTCCCCAAACACAATCAAGGATTTGATCCCCAAATCAATAGCAGCCTTGAGACCAAAGATACAAGCTTCATACTCGGCCATGTTGCTGGTGCAGTTGAAATAGAGTCTGGCAGTGAAAGGTTTATGGCAACCTTCTGGAGAAATAAGTATTGCGCCGATTCTGTTGCAAAGTGCGTTGGAGGCACCATCAAAGTACAGGGTCCATCGGGATCCTTGTCCAGGTCCTTCATACGGTCTGTTTTCTTTAATGTTGCTCAAAGTTATAATATCCTCGTCGGGGAAGTCGAACCTCATGGATTGGTAATCTTCGACAGCCTGATGGGCCAGATGGTCAGCTAGCACACTCCGCTTTATAGCTTTTTGGGTCGTGTACTGTATGTCGTATTCGGTGAGGATCATCTGCCATCTAGCGATTCTTCCGGATAGAGCAGGCTTCTCGAAGATGTACTTGATCGGATCCATCTTAGAGATCAGAAAAGTGGTATGTGTCAACATATACTGCCTTAGCCGGCGAGCAGCCCATACCAAAGCACAACAAGTTTTCTCAAGAAGTGAGTAGCGAGTCTCACAGTTGGTAAACTTTTTGCTAAGGTAATAAATGGCATGCTCTTTTCGACCAGACTCATCATGTTGGCCCAGTACGCATCCCATTGAATTCTCCAGGACAATTAGGTATATGATAAGCGATCTTCCTTCGACGGGAGGCATCAAGATAGGAGGTTCTAGCAAATACTCCTTGATTTTATCGAAAGTAACTTGACAGTCATCATTCCATTTAACCACCTGGTCTTTCTTCAACAGCTTGAAGATTGGCTCACATGTAGATGTTAGGTGAGAAATGAACCTTGCAATGTAGTTTAGGCGTCCCAAGAAACCTTTGACCTCCTTCTCAGTGCGAGGGGAAGGCATTTCTTGTATAGCTTTGACTTTGGCAGGATCAACCTCGATGCCTTTGTTACTGACGATGAATCCCAAGAGTTTACCGGACCTGACTCCGAAAGTTCACTTGTTAGGGTTTGTTGTACCCCAAAAATTTCCCTCCCATATTCTTCAAGATTTGTCAAGATCAATCTCCAAATGGTTCAAAATCTCTCAAAGGTTGCACAGTCCAATTGTCTCCTAACACAATCAAAATTAGGGTTTTGGTTCTTGCAAGGAAGCTGAGGTTTTCAAGGGTACAATCAAGTCCCATATGCCTATATACATTGTCAAGCATCTATATGTCAAGTTTCAAGACTCACAACATCAAGTTGCACAGTCAAAAGCCCTAATTGCTTCACAGTCAACTGCAGGGGTAAAATGGTCATTTGACAGTCAAAAGTCAAAATTTTTGGTCAAAATCTTATTTTGAAGCCACAATCATCATTTGATCAAGTCTTGATCATGATTCCTCAAGAATGGCTCAGAAATCATCAAGATGCAAAAGTTTCTATTTTTGGACAGTTGAAAAGTCAACTGTAACTTGACCAAGGCATAACTTTTGCATGGTTCATCACAAAAATCCCATCCAATGCTCATTTTGAAGGGGATGAAATTTCCTACAACTCATCTTCACACTCCAAGTCCAAGAAATGTTCTCACAAAAAGTTATCAATTTCAACATTATAGGTCATTTTCAAAAGTCAACAAAAAGGCACTTTAAGTCAAAGACCATAACTTGAGATTGGTAAATCAAAATTACATGGGACCAAAGGCATTGGTTAGAGGACTTCAAAACCTTTCCAAAATGTCCAAAAACATGTTCATAGCTTCAAAATTGAGCAAGATATGCATTGGAGAAGTTGGGCAAATTTTGGGAACTTTCAAAAGTCAACTTTGCCTAAAACACTTCATTTTTGCTAATGGGCCTCAAATTCCTTCTTGAATATTTACCCAAGGCTTATGCACGACCCATTGAACTTAATTTGATTTATTTTCTTATTTTTAATTAATTAATTGAATTTATATTAATATTAATTCATTTAATTGGTTTTAATTGTAGGAAAATTCAAAAGATATGCTTTTTAAATCTTTTTGTGAAGAAAATAAGGCTAGGGCAAGCTGGCAATTCGTGTGCACCTCAAGGACCTCAAAATATCCATGATTGGCAAGGTTTTATGAAAGAAAAAGATTGAAAAAGATTTGATTGGCAATCACACATTCAAACATGAATGCAATGGATTGTTGGGCTTAAAATTGACCTAATTCTCTTCACATAAAGAGGCTGAAGCAAACCCTATTCAGAACAACGTGAAAGCTGCCATAAAACTCCATAACCAAATTGCAAAAATTCAAGAAATACTTGAAAACTGAAATCAATATTGCAGGTGAATTCAAAGCCTAAAAGTGGTTCCAACGTGTTGCTGACATTGCCAGGAATCCATTGCCATCAAGAACAAGTCCAAATACGCAAAGAATCAAAGAACACAAATCACTCGGTTTGCATTATTTTCCAAATCTGCATATCATAATTCATGCGTTTTTAATCCATTTTCTTGATTGGTTTGTGTTGTTAGGAACATTTTGAAGCTAATGGGATAATTTAATTGTGTTGAAACTTCCTGAATCGAAATCCACCATGGGAGATATCTAGGGTTTCGAAGCTTGAAAATTAGGGCTTTACACATAAGGAAAAATTGGACTTTGAGACAAGCATGGATGAATTCGTCAAGGCCAGACGAATTCAACCAAACCCTCGTGCTCTTTTTATATCATCCATAGCTCTAATCGCTATTCTTGGCACTTTTGTTTTGTGGGGGTTTAAAACCCCCGCTATCTGTTTAATATTATTGCAGGTAAACGAAGAAGATGGTGAGCTGTCCAAATGCTAGTGGATCATTCAAACATGGCGCATGCTTTTTGTGATCCCAGCATAGTTATTATTTTTCATATATTATTTTTATTGGTTATTATGTTTACAAACGCGCATCATGGTTCAGATGGTTGGAGACGTGGCTGGAAAACACTGGGACCTGGGTTCAATTCCCAGGTACCCCATATAATTGTTGATCTTTTTCCAACACATTCCAATGCAGCACTCATCAAAAGTTCCACAATAAGCCTCAGATTCCAGCGTGCCATGTGTCCCCAGTTTCCATCCAGTGGCCAGGAGATGAAGTCCATGATATTCAGGGGTCAATGAGCATACACACGATCATGAAGGTCAACAAGGCTTAGACTTCTCTTGGGCCAGAATTGCTTCAGTACACCTCCATATGGGCCATCACACCCCCTTTGGTTTGCCTTGTTTTATTTTATTTTCTTTTCTTTTAAAACTTTTAATTGTTTTAATTATTATTATTAATTCACCACAAATTAATTTTTCCAAAATAAAATCAGAAATCATAAAATTGTAAATATTTTTTTATTTATTTATTAAATTTACTATTAACTATTAATTTTGTAAATAAATACTAATAACTAACTTAGCTTAATTTAGGTTTAAATTTTAATCCTTTTTCTTAATAAAGAAAAATTGCATAGAATTAGGTTTTGACCTTTTTTTAAATCATTTTCTTAATTAATTATTATTATTTTTGTACATATAAATGTAAATTAATTAATTAGCTTAAATTAGGTTAACTTTAACATTTTCATTAATAATTAAAATAAACTTAGAACTAGGGTTTTCTTTTGATTTTTTTAATTTCTTTATTTTCATTAAATGCAAAAAACCCAAAAAATATCTTTCTTTAAATAATTAAATAATTAAATAATTAATAATTAGGTTTAATTTTAATTTAAAGCAAAGGACAAGAAGCTCATAATTTCTCAAAAGGGTCAAAAACCCTAAGGACGTCCCGTTTAATTTCTATTTGAGCATTATTTTTTATTGGATTATTATGTAACTGTTTCTGAAATGTAATAGTAATTAGGTTTATCGCTTTCTTTACTTTCCGCATCTTTATCAAAAACGGGTCTTTGTTTTTTGGCGATGTATAGACCCGCGCCTTGTAATAGCGTAGCTTTTACCTTTCCGTATTTTATTTTCCGCACTCCTAACTGCTAAATTGCATGAAAGAATGTACGATAATTAAAAAACAACTCGTAGCTCACAATTGCATGATCCAAGATAAATGTTAACATGAAAACAACACACAATGCACACGCCACTTCTAGGGTACGCCTCACTCGTTGCCTTCGAACGTGGTCGTCAAGTATAAGGTGTTTTAGCGGTCGCCCTTATGTCTAAGATCCAGTTGCCTCGAAACGGTTGCCTCGGATTAAAAAGGATCTAGGACATTAGGGTTACTTCTAAGGTGTCCTACTATTGCTTCGGTGACCACATTATCCCTACAATCGAATTGACCCGAATACCTCCAACGGTGGTGCTACCTACCTCTCAATGGTGGGATGGCACTATCTTAAGGACTCTTACACAGCCTAATTCCTTAGGGTAGGCGGATGACTCATGGGTACTTGCTCTCTTAAAAAACAAACAAAACATCTTTTCACACTGACACTTTCAAAAGTTTTAAAAGCAAATTTTTCATACACTCTTGAGGACAGATACAAGAGTCACTTAGAAATCTTTCAAAACGAAACTTTTTCAAACCCACACACACTTGAAAAGCAAACATCTTTTAAAAACATAAGATCAAGTACCTAAGAGCCCGTGGATAACCACAGATAGAAAGGGTGCTAACACCTTCCCTTTCTATAAATCTACCTCCCGAACCGAGAGACATTCTCAATAAGGAATTTTGCTGTGCTTTTGTCCTTTCCATGTTGGAGAACATAAAATACGGTGGCGACTCTTGCTTACCGCGACATACGCGGTCCAGCTTTAAAACAGTCATTTCTATTTCCACCGATCACAGAACTGGCGACTCTGCTGGGGATCAACTTTTGTAAAAGTGAGGTGTACCTTAGGATTAGATCATACTTATGTTTTCAATTGAATGTTTTGTTTGCTTTATTATTGTGGGCATTGCATCGGAGTTTCATAGATCCTAACCCGGATCTGGGGATACCCTTTTAGGTAGCATAAGCTGTGAGGGACCTGTCCGGCGTAGACCGACACGGGTGAAGCAGTGGCTACGTTGGTGTGACACCTTGGTCTGTACCGATATCCCTTGTGTTGCAACGAGGAGAATATGGGTCTTCTGAGGATTCATTAAGCACCAACCAACCTTAGAACCCTAATTTAACCCAACTTGGCCATAGAACAGGAGCAGTACGCTACACCCATTGAGGCTAAACTCTCGCGATGGTTCTGGCCGCAAGAAAAGATTGCGACGCTGGAGTTATGACCGATTGAGGGTAGTCAGTGATATTGGGATCCTCTAGAACCCGGTTACTTTTGATAGGACAGGTCTTAACCAACAAACTGAAAGAGGGTAGTACCTGAACTTCATGCTGGCCTAAACTCTAAGGGCTATCTTGTGTGACTTGTGTGCCTTATCATGTTTGCCTTTGTGAATACTTGTGGTATGCTTTATCATGACATCATACCATCATAGACATTGCATGCATTCTGCATAAGGACTGACCCATTTCAAAGACAAGAGGGTTTCATCTTTGCTCTGTTTTGTAGGACATCATGATGCCTGTGCGAAGGAACACTATCCGGCTTAATTTTGTTCATCCACCTGATTTGCTTGAAGAATTGGTTAGCAGAATTCCAAACACCACTTCCTTCATCCAGAGGCATGGTTCTCTTCTCGGTTTAGTCACTGCAAAGTGGGACCAACAACTGATGAGTGTCTTGACCCAGTTTTATGATCCCTTGTATAATTGCTTCACCTTTCAAGACTTCCAGCTGGTCCCTACCCTGGAAGAATTCTCTGATTTGCTTGGTATCCCTATCTTGGATCAGACTCCCTTCACTGGTTGGGAAAAGACTCTTAGGCTTGAGGAGATTGCTGCAGCCCTGCCCTTGACCAACAAGGAGGTAATGGACAACTGGGTGACTAGAAGCAGAGTTAAGGGCTTCTTGGCTAAGTTTCTGATTGGTAAAGCTAATAGTTTCTGGAATGACTTAGACTTCAGGGTGTACGAAGACATTCTGGCTCTCTTAATCTATGGTCTAGTTTTGTTTCCTAATCCTGATAACTTCATTAACATCAATGCCATAAGGATCTTCATGTCTCGGAACCCTGTGCCCACTCTCTTGGGTGATATCCTGCAACAACTCTATGCTCGTACTGCCCGAAGACGAGGAACTCTGTGGTGTTGTACTCCTTTGTTAGTGAGGTGGTTTATTTCTCACCTCCCTAAGTTCGTGCTGAAGAACAAAGAAGGAAGAGGTTGGGCTCATAGGTTAATGTCTCTCACTGATAATGACATCATTTGGACTCTCAGAGGTTTGGATGAGGTAGCTGTTATTGATCGTTGCGGAGAATATCCTAATGTCCCTTTGATTGGTACCCAAGGAGGAATCTCTTATAATCCATGTCTAGCTCTCCGTCAGTTTGGAAGAGCCAGAAGAGCAGGGCCTCATGAGATGTTGGTGCCTCACATCAGTTTTGAGTTTCAGGTAGATAGTGACGAGCTGCGTCGTAGATTCATTAAGGCTTGGGACAGAATTCACAAAGTTGACCCACATGAGTTGGGACCAAAGACTTCTCTACCTATGGGATCCTACTACAGATGGGTCCGCATCCGTGCTCAGAAGTTAGGTATGCCATACGAAGCTGTCAGACCCATCATCCTTGAGTTTCCTGATAGAGACGGGGTTCCTCCAACTGTTCTCCCTCCTCAGATACCTACTGATGTTGATACACTAAAGAGATCTTGGGTGCAACTACAAGAAGAACGAGATTCTTATCGGGAAAAGTTCAACGAGCAGGAATTGAAGATCCAGAAGCTGACAAAGCAGTTGGAGAACGAGCAGACCTTGAATGACTACATCCGTACTAAGAAAAAGAGACCATGGGATCACTGATGAGCTTTGGATGTTCTTTTACAGTTTTTATTTCCCTTTTCAGTATTTCCATTTTATGTAACGCCTAAGGGCAATCTGTTGAACAATTTAAATTTCAAAGTTGAATCTAATAAAGTGCGCTTCCTTTTTGTTTACAAAGTTGAATCCCGATTGTCTTTGAAAACATAAATCATACACATTCCATTCATCATATGCATCACAGGTACTCTTCTTTCCAGGTTTCTTAATCTTCTTCGCTGTTTATTTCAGCTCGTCATCATGAATCCTGAATCATCTACAGAGCAATCCATCAAGGCCCTCCAGGCCTAGAACGCCCAGTTCCAAGAGTTGATCATGAGTTTAGCACAAGGTCAAGAGGAATTGAAGGCTCTGCTGGTAAAGAAGAAGAAGAAGAGAACTATACTATTCAACACTGGACGGAGGTTTGGCAATACACTGCAAAATGAGGCTGATCAAGCTGCTTCTTCTGTAGGGAAAGGCAGTCCCCAAGGGAGAAGGGTTCCTAGTCCTGTGGTCTCTGACAACGAGACGGATTTCAATGATGAGCAGTACCCTCCCGGTGAAGACAGGTACAAGCAGTTAGAGGATCGTCTGAGTGCCATGGAAATTCAACAGGTGCATGGATTGGATTTTGGAGATCTGGGTTTATCTTCTGGGGTGGTGATCCCACACAAGTTCAAGGCACTATCTTTTGCGAAGTATGACGGGGCTTCCTGCCCTAAGCTACATCTCAGATCTTATGTGCGGAAGATCCAACCGTATACTGTGGACAAGAACTTATGGATCCATTTCTTCCAGGATAGCCTTTCAGGGGCTCAACTCGAGTGGTTCTATCAGCTGGATGGAGCCAGTATTCGAAATTGGGAGGACTTGGCTACTGCTTTTTATAAGCAGTATCAAAACAATGCCGACCTCGCTCCTACACGTACCCAACTCCAGGGTATGTCGCTAGGATCGGGAGAAGGTTTTAAAGAGTACGCGCAAAAGTGGAGGGACCTGGCTGGCAGGGTGCAGCCATCGTTGACTGACCGTGAACTCGTGGACATGTTCTTGGGGACCCTGTCTGGGCCGTTCTTCAACCACCTGATTGGTAATTCTTCTGCAGGGTTTACAGACCTCATTCTTACTGGTGAGAGGATAGAAGCTGGTATGAAATCGGGGAAGATACAAAAAGGTGCATCCTCAAGTTCTGAAAAGAAGCCTTTCAAGAAGGAAGCCAGTGCTGTGTATGGTCCCAGAAGACAAAATAAACCAGAACGCCGCCAAGCTGTCAACGCGGTGGTGATTTCAAAGCCTGCTGCCGCTCCTCGGCAACCTAACCAACCAAGGGGTGAGAGACCCAGAAGAGAATACACTCGGCTTAGTATGACCTTGTCGCAGATCTTGCCGCAACTGCTATCAACCAACTTGGTAACTGTCAGAGAAGCTCCGAAGGTGGTAAACACAACCTCTCTGAAGTACAATCCCAACGCCTGCTATGCTTATCACTCTGATAGCCCGGGGCATTCTACTGATGATTGTTGGGCCCTGAGGATTAAGGTCCAGGACCTTATCGATGCCAAGGAAATACAGTTTGAGGCGCCCGAAAGGCCCAACATTGTGACTGCTCCTATGCCCCAGCATGGAGTAAATGCTATTGAGGAAGACCTGTATGTAGTCTCTGTGGATGAGATTGTTACTCCATTGTTGACCGTCAAAAGGAACCTGTTGCTAGCCGGTTTATTTCCGGGTTGTAGCAAGGGTTTCCTTCTATATGCTGTTTCACCTGTTGGTTGTCCGTTGCTGAAGTCAGGCGTCCAAAACCTGATGGATAGCAAAGAGATCTTGTTCAAGAAGATTGCTGTTCCTGTTATTCCTACTGAAGAAGTATCCGTTGTCACCATTTTCAACAATCCTACCAAGGCTCCCCCGAGGAAGCCCGTCAAAATCATGTCTGTTGCACCTATCATCATTACTGTTCCGGGGCCCCTCCCCTATAAATCTGACAAGGCTGTCCCGTGGCACTATAGGGCAGATGTGTATGTGCTCGGAATAAAACAAGAGTTCAATACTAGTACCGATATCAGTAACATCACCGGTCCTGCTAAAGTTACTCGCAGTGGCAGGCTCTTCTCGCCTGATATTGCACCTCCTGCTATTCAGAGGCCTCTTGTTATCACACCTGCCAGTGTGCCTGTTTCCCCTCCTGATCAAGTTTCTACCCCTGCTGCCGAATCATCTGACACTCGGGGCAAAGGGATTGCTGATGTGCCTGCCCAGATGGAGGCGCCGAAGACTGTTAATGTTGAAGCTTCCCAGCAAGAGATGGAAGAAATCCTTAAGATTATCAAGAAGAGTGATTTCAACGTCGCTGAACAGCTGGGGCACACCCCCTCTAAGATCTCTATGCTATCACTGTTGTTGTGCTCAGAGGCCCATGCCAAGGCCCTGATTTCCTTCCTGAAGACGGCCCATGTGCCACAAGAGACGTCTGCTGATCAATTTACTGATTGTGTGGCCAACTTAACCGCTGATAATGGTCTGGGTTTCTCTGGCGCTGATCTGACCGCCAAGGGAAAGAACCACAACGATGCCCTGCATGTCTCCATTGAATGCAGGGGCACCACTCTCGCCCATGTGTTGGTAGAAATCGGTTCTTCGCTGTACGTATTGCCCAAAAAGGCCTTAGACAGGTTGGATTGTGAGGGTTTGGAGTTGAAGCCTAGTAACATTATTGTCCGAGCCTTTGACGGGTCGAAGAGGATGGTACATGGTGAAGTTGATATTCTGATCCGGGTTGGTTCCCAAGTCTTTGATTCAACATTCTATGTGATGGACATCCGACCATCCTATTCTTGTTTACTGGGTCGTCCTTGGATCCACAAGGCTGGAGCGGTGACCTCCACTCTACATCAGAAACTCAAGTACCCGGTCAGAGGGAAAATTGTTACAGTGCAAGGGGAGGAGGAATACATGGTTAGCCATCTTAACTCATTCCGGTATATAGATATGGACGGGGAGTTCATTGAGACCCCCTTTCAACACTTTGAAGAGGTGCCTCCAACATTGGCATCAGCTTAGACTGTGACTGAAGATAGTTCTCCTTTGAAGATGGCTTCCTTGAAGGATGCCTGGGCTATGGTTGAGAAGGGTGAGTGTGCAAACTGGGGAATACTTCCTGATTTTACTCCGAAGACTGACAAGTTTGGGCTGGGTTTTACTGCAGAGGCTGAGAGGGCTGTACGTAAAGCAAGGATTGGAAGACCTCCCTTATTCATCACCAACCCGGGAGTGAATGCTATTGAAGGCGATGCGGAGGAATCTGAATTTGACAGCTGGATCTACCCAACGGCTGACGGTGGATTGAACAATTGGACTGCCAAAGATTTCATACCTGTTACTTTTGTTACTCAGTAATGAACTCCTTTGTTTTTAAATTTGTAACGAACAATAATTTGAAACTTTATGGCCCGGTGTCTTACCCGGGGCACCGTGGCTTCATTTGTGAGGGCTTATTACTTGTCATTTCCATATATCATGAATAAAAACATTGGACGTTTTTCGCATTTCGAATCTTGTGCTCCCTTTCTTTCTTTATATATTGCAAAACAACTATATTTACACACACTCACCTATACAGGTTTCAATCCACTCTGGATCTCACTGGTAACGACTCTGCTACTACCAGTTATGACTTCGAAAATCCGATCAACTTAGTCGAATACGAAGGTGAAGATGATTGTGAAGTGCCTGGTGAGCTTCCAAGACTGTTACTCCAGGAAGAAAGGGCCATTCAGCCACACGAAGAGCCAGTGAAAATGGTAAATCTGGGTACTGAGATAGACAGAAAGGAAGTCAAGATTGGTGCCAATCTGGAGCTCAGCGTGAAACAGCAGTTGATTCAGATGTTGCATGATTATGTCGAAATCTTTGCCTGGTTCTACGAAGACATGCCTGGGTTTGATACCAACATTGTGGTCCATCACCTGCCTACCAAGGAAGAATGCCCTCCAGTTAAACAGAAAGTCCTCCGTATGCGTCCAGAGATGTCCGAGAAGATCAAAGCTGAGGTTATGAAACAATTCGATGCCGGGTTTCTAGCAGTGACTTCTTACCCTCAGTGGGTTGCCAACGTGGTTCCAGTGCCGAAGAAAGATGGTAAAGTCCGAATGTGCGTTGATTACAGGGATTTGAACATGGCGAGCCCCAAGGATGACTTCCCTCTGCCTCATATCGACGTTCTGGTTGACAATACTGCTCAGCACAAGGTGTTCTCCTTCATGGATGGTTTTTCAGGTTATAATCAGATCAAAATGGCTCCTGAAGATATGGAAAAGACTACCTTTGTTACTCAGTGGGGCACCTTCTGCTACAAGGTCATGCCGTTCGGGTTGAAAAATGCTGGGGCAACCTACCAACGTGCCATGGTTGCTTTCTTTCATGACATGATCCATCATGAGATTGAAGTATACGTCAATGACATGATTGCAAGGTCTCAAACTGAGGAGGAGAACCTGGATCATCTACAGAAGCTGTTTGACCGTATGAAGTTATACAAACTAAGATTGAATCCAAACAAGTGCACTTTCGGGGTAAGATCTGGAAAGTTGCTAGGCTTCGTCGTGAGTGACAAAGGTATTCAAGTGGACCCTGCCAAGGTGAAAGCCATACAAGAGATGCCAGTTCCCAAAATAGAGAAAGAAGTCAGAGGCTTTCTAGGACGACTGAACTACATTGCCCGATTCATCTTGCATCTAACTGCTACCTGTGAACCAATCTTCAAGCTGCTGAAGAAAGATCAAGTAGTACGTTGGAACGATGAATGTCATGACGCTTTCGATAGAATCAAAGAGTATCTCCAAGAACCACCCATTCTTATGCCACCGGTTGAAGGGAGACCTCTAATATTATACTTGACAGTACTTGACAGCTCAATGGGGTGTGTGCTGGGGCAGCATGACGAGTCTGGCCGAAAAGAGCATGCCATTTATTACCTTAGCAAAAAGTTTACCGACTGTGAGACCCGATACTCACTGCTCGAGAAAACTTGCTGCGCTTTGGTACGGGCTGCTCGCCGGCTGAGACAGTATATGCTGACTCACACTACTCTGTTGATTTCAAAAATGGATCCAATCAAATACATATTCGAAAAGCCTGCCTTGTCCGGAAGAATAGCAAGATGGCAGATGATCTTGACGGAATACAACATCCAGTACACGACTCAGAAAGCAATCAAGGGAAGTGTATTGGCAGACCATTTGGCACACCAGGCAGTGGACGACTACCAGTCAATGAACTTTGAATTTCCTGACGTGAACATCATGGTAGTGACTGATTGTGAAGTACCTGGACCGGATGAAGGACCTGAGGAAGGATCCCGATGGTCTATGCACTTTGACGGAGCCTCCAACACTTTGGGTAACGGTATCGGCGCTGTGATCATATCCCTAAAAGGAACTCATACTCCACTTACTGCCCGGCTATGTTTCAACTGCACCAACAATATGACGGAGTATGAGGCATGCATCATGGGTCTTCAAGCTGCAATTGACCTAAGGATCAAGTTTCTGAGTGTCTTCAGAGATTCCGCTCTCGTGATCAATCAGATCAAAGGAGAGTGGGATACGAAACACCCAAACCTTATTCCTTACAAAGAGTGTGTGTTGACATTGATCCCCCATTTCACGGAGATAACTTTTGAACACTTCCCAAGAGAGGAGAATCAGTTGGCGGACGCACTGGCTACGATGTCTTCTATGTTCAAAGTCAAATGGGATAACGAAGCTCCCCGGATCATTATCTGGAAATTGGATGAACCTGCATATTGCTGTGATCTTGAGGCTGAAGAGGTAACTGAAAAACCTTGGTATCATGAGGTGAAGAGGTACCTGGAAGCTCAAGAATACCCCGAGGGTGCATCTGTCAATGTCAAGAAGTTTCTGAGAAGGTTCGCAGCAAAGTTCTTCCTCAGCAACGGCATTCTATACAAGCGAAACCATGATTCAACCTTACTGCGTTGCGTGGATAAGACTAAAGCAGAAAGGATCATGGCAGAGCTGCATGAAGGTACATTCGGAATGCATTCCAGTGGACACACCATGGCGAAGAAAATCCTTCGGGCAGGATATTTCTGGTCCACAATGGAAGCCGACTGTTACCAACATTCTCGGACATGTCATAAGTGCCAGATTTATGCAGATAAGGTGCATGTTCCTCCAGTTCCTCTGAACATCTTGGCAGCACATTGGCCTTTTGCAATGTGGGGCATTGATATGATCAGCGAGATCAAACCTACGGCATCCAACGGGCATCGCTTCATCCTGGTGGCGATCGATTACTTTACAAAGTGGGTTGAAGCAGCTTCATACGCTACCGTAACCAAGAACGTCGTGGAACGGTTCATTCGACACAACCTGATATGTCGATACGGTGTCCCGGAAAGGATCATTACGGAAAATGGTACCAATCTTAATAACAAGATGATCACTGAGCTCTGCGAGCAATTCAAGATACAACACCACAACTCTTCTCCCTACCGGCCGAAGATGAATGGGGTTGTAGAAGCAGCAAATAAGAATATCAAAAAGATTGTGCAGAAGATGACAGTGACCTATAAAGATTGGCACGAGATGTTACCGTTTTCTCTTCACGGGTAGTGTACCTCAGCAAGAACGTCAACCGGGGAAACCCCCTTTTCCTTGGTCTATGGTATGGAGGCAGTCTTGCCGATTGAAGTCCAGATACCCTTTCTCCGGATAATGAAGGATGCAGGCTTGAGCGAAGATGACTGGATCTAGACTCGACTTGATCAGTTAAACCTAATTGACGAAAAGAGACTCACTGCTATTTGTCATGGTCAAACATATCAAAAACGGATGATCAGGGCATTTAAAAAGAAAGTCAGACCACAAGAGTATCAAGTTGGGGACCTGGTAATCAAGCGCATCATTCTTCCTCAAAGTGATCCCATGGGAAAATGGACCCCCACGTACGAAGGGCCATTTGTGGTTAAACATATCTTCTCAGGAGGAGCTATGATTCTAACCACCATGGATGGTGACGACCTTCCTCACCCCGCCAATGCAGACATAGTAAAAAGATACTACGCATGAATTAAAGACCCGCTAGGTTGACACACCTAGGCAAAAATAAGGGCTTCCCGGCGAACCAAAAGGGTTCGGGCAAAAATAAGGGATGAAATGAAAAATCTGTACACCCGACAAGTCGAAAACCTGAAAAGGCGGCTTGGGCAAAAATGGGTATCCCGGTGGACTGAAAACCCGAAAGGGCGGTCCAGGCAAAAGTTAAGGATTAAAGCGTAATACTATGTCTCATTGAATCACCTTGCATCCAGAATCTGGTATCAAACATCAGGTTCAGACGGCATCGATCAATCAGCTTCATCTTCAACTAAGCAGCCAAGTGATGAGACGCTTGAAGACATAAAGGCGATAGCAGAGTTGGAACCCAGTGGGATTATTCCTTTCACATAGCTGTTTTGTTTTCCTTTTCACAAAATTGTATAAACTCTGTTGTTCGGCGGTGTTCTCTTACTAGGACGTCAGCCTCTTGTACATAAACGCCTATTTACAGGCAAATTCCAAAATCAATACAAATTCACTATTCAGATAAATTGCCAATTATTTTCCTTTTTCTGTTTCGTTTTGCAAAGAACGTCCAATGTTCATTTTTGATATATGCATTTGACACTAATTGCTAACTCATAAATATTTGCATGCGAAACAAATGACTAATTGCAGGTGACATTAGAAACAGGGGCAATAATGAGTTGTCTAAGCGATCTAGTTGCTCTGTCCACCATGGTACTAAGGTAAGTTCGGCTGAAGAATGTAACACAGATACCTTCACTCCCCGCCGAGTAAGACAAGAATCAGCAATACTCTCTCAAGCAGAGTTGGTCTCCCGACAGCCCCGAAAAGGCACGGTATTCCCCAGCAAGTCAGCAATACTCTCCCCAAGCAGAGTTAGCCTACTGTCAGCCTTAAGGAAGTTGGGTATCCCCAGAAGATCTCAATATTCTCCAGCGGAGTATACAGATATCCCTCAGCAAGCACCCCCAACGGTCTTAATATAAGATTGTTCCCCGGCGGAATACAGACATCCAGTGGAGCCACTCCCCAGTATAGTCCAAAAGTTTCCCCAGGAGAGTTGAATCAATCTCCCCAGTAGATTCTGGAAGCTTATCCCCAGTAGAATCTGGAAGCTGGTCCCCTGCAGAGTACATATATCTCTCTCCGACCATGTTCAAAGGTTATTCTCCACCAGAGCTTATAACTGGGTTATCCTCAGCTAATTGCAACGAAAATATCATCCTCGGCGAAATTCTTCCTATCCCCCAGCGGAGTTCATCAAATTCCCAACAAAGCCTATCAATGGAATCTCCAGCGGAGTTCTCATCAAAACCTCAGCGAAGTATCTATTTCCTCACAGAGTATTTCCCCGCAGAATAATCTCTTCAACAAAGTTTATCCCTCAATGGAGTCATCTCCTCCTACAGGTTTATTCTCGCAACCGTCATCCCCAGCGGAAACAAAGAGTTCTATTCTTCAACATCAGCCCAGGATTCAACAAACTCCCGGCATTCGTCAAGGATTTATTTTCCTAGACAAAAATACATTCATAAACATCACATCTTCATACATTATAGCATGCACATACGCATCATGAACATACAATCTCATTTATTTTGAGAACATCACGCATTTCATACATCATGACATTGCATACAACTAATGTTTCGCTTTTTCAGGAAAAAGGTCAATACAAAGATGATTACTATCAACTGTCGCAATTCTGGATTCGATACCTGTATCTATCCAGGGCATATCTGTGAGCGATTACTTGTGGATTTGACACCTGTATCTAGCCAGGGCACATCTGCATAAAGAAATTCCAGACTCGATTCCTGTATCCAGCCAGGGCACGTCTGAAGAGTTTGAAGATTCGATTCCTGTATCCATCCAGGGCATATCTGTTGACGACTAATTCCGGACTCGATTCCTGTATCCAGCCAGGGCACGTCTGAAGAGTTTGAAGATTCGATTCCTGTATCCAGCCAGGGCATATCTGTTGACGACTAATTCCGGACTCGATTCCTGTATCCAGCCAGGGCACGTCTGAAGAGTTTGAAGATTCGATTCCTGTATCCAGCCAGGGAATATCTGTTGACGACTAATTCCAGATTCGATTCCTGTATCCAGCCAGGGCACGTCTGAAGAGTTTGAAGATTCGATTCCTGTATCCAGCCAGGGCATATCTGTTGACGATTAATTCCAGATTCGATTCCTATATCCAGCCAGGGCACGTCTGAAGAGTTTGAAGATTCGATTCCTGTATCCATCCAGGGTATATCTTTTGACGACTAATTCCAGATTCGATTCCTGTATCCAGCCAGGGCACGTCTGAAGAGTTTGAAGATTCTATTCCTGTATCCAGCCAGGGCATATCTGTTGAAGACTAATTCCGGACTCGATTCCTGTATCCAGCCAGGGCACGTCTGAAGAGTTTGAAGATTCGATTCCTGTATCCAGCCATGGCATATCTGTTGATGACTAATTCCGGACTCAATTCCTGTATCCAACCAGGGCACGTCTGAAGAGTTTGAAGATTCGATTCTTGTATCCAGCCAGGGCATATCTGTTGACGACTAATTCCGGACTCGATTCCTGTATCCAGCCAGGGCACGTCTGAAGAGTTTGAAGATTCGATTCCTGTATCCAGCCAGGGCATATCTGTTGACGACTAATTTCGGACTCGATTCCTGTATCCATCCAGGGCACGTCTGAAGAGTTTGAAGATTCGATTCTTGTATCCAGCCAGGGCATATCTGTTGACGACTAATTCCGGACTCAATTCCTGTATCCAGCCAGGGCACGTCTGAAGAGTTTGAAGATTCGATTCCTGTATCCAGCCAGCGCATATTTGTTGACGACTAATTCCAGACTCGATTCCTATATCCAGCCAGGGCACGTATGAAGAGTTTGAAGATTCGATTCCTGTATCCAGCCAGGGCATATCTGTTGACGACTAATTCCGGACTCGATTCCTGTATCCAGCCAGGGCACGTCTGAAGAGTTTGAAGATTCGATTCCTGTATCCAGCCAGGGTATATCTGTTGACGACTAATTCCAGATTCGATTCTTGTATCCAGCCAGGGCATGTCTGAAGAGTTTGAAGATTCAATTCCTGTATCCTGCCAGGGCATATCTGTTGACGACTAATTCCAGATTCGATTCCTGTATCCAGGCAGGGCACGTCTGAAGAGTTTGAAGATTCGATTCCTGTATCCAGCCAGGGCATATCTGTTGACGACTAATTCCGGACTCGATTCCTGTATCCAGCCAGGGCACGTCTGAAGAGTTTGAAGATTCGATTCCTGTATCCAGCCAGGGCATATCTATTGACGACTAATTCCGGACTCGATTTCTGTATCCAGCCAGGGCACGTCTGAAGAGTTTGAAGATTCGATTCCTGTATCCAGCCAGGGCATATCTATTGACGACTAATTCCAGATTCGATTCCTGTATCTAGCCAGGGCACATTTGTGAGTAACTGATTGTAGACTCGATACCTGTATCCAGCCAGGGCACATCTACATGAAGAGTTTAGAGATTCGATACCTGTATCCAGCCAGGGCATATCTGCATGAAGAGATTGAAGATCAACCCCTGTAACAGGCCAGGTAATTATCTTTCTTTCTCAGGTACGCAAGTTCTCGCTAAGGAATCTCTTACGCGATCGACACCTAGATGGCATCTATAAGCCCATCCATATACCAACAGTCCCCAAATGGCATTTATAAGCCCATTCCTGACAAGGCTCCGTCACAGCTCCAGATGGCATCTATAAGCCCATCCTCCTGTCCATCATCTCTCCAAATGGCATCTGTAAGCCCATTCCCGCCATCACGCTACTGATACTCTACTATGCGAGTGCAAATTTCTGGGCACTTTAGTGTTCAATCATCTTCCACCTTCGGATCACGAAAGGCGCCAGCCAATCTACATCCTCAGGTCTAAGAAGATTGAACAGGGGCAACTGTTGTACCCCAAAATTTGGCCTCCCATATTCTTCAAGATTTGTCAAGATCAATCTCCAAATGGTTCAAAATCTCTCAAAGGTTGCACAGTCCAATTGTCTCCTAACACAGTTTAAATTAGGGTTTTGGTTCTTGCAAGGAAGCTGAGGTTTTCAAGGGTCCAATCAAGTCCCATATGCCTATATACATTGTCAAGCATCTATATGTCAAGTTTCAAGACTCACAACATCAAGTTGCACAGTTAAAAGCCCTAATTGCTTCACAGTCAACTATAGGGGTAAAATGGTCATTTGACAATCAAAAGTCAAAAATTTTGGTCAACATCTTATTTTGAAGCCACAATCATCATTTGATCAAGTCTTGATCATGATTCCTCAAGAATGGCTCATAAATCATCAAGATGCAAAAGTTTCTATTTTTGGACAGCTGAAAAGTCAACTGTAACTTGACCAAGGCATAACTTTTGCACGGTTCATCAGAAAAATCCCATCCAATGCTCATTTTGAAGGAGATGACATTTCCTAAAACTCATCTTCACACTCCAAGTCCAAGAAATGCTCTCACAAAAAGTTATCAATTTCAACATTATAGGTCATTTTCAAAAGTCAACAAAAAGGCACTTTAAGTCAAAGACCATAACTTGAGATTGGTAAATCAAAATGACATGGGACCAAAGGCATTGGTTAGAGGAATTCAAGACCTTTCCAAAATGTCCAAAAACATGTTCATAGCTTCAAAATTGAGCAAGATATGCATTGGAGAAGTTGGGAAATTTTTGGGAACTTTCAAAAGTCAACTTTGCCTAAAACACTTCATTTTTGCTAATGGGCCTCAAATTCCTTCTTGAATCTTTACCCAAGGCTTATGCACGACCCATTGAACTTAATTTGATTTATTTTCTTATTTTTAATTAATTAATTGAATTTATATTAATATTAATTCATTTAATTGGTCTTAATTGTAGGAAAATTCAAAAGATATGCTTTTTAAATCTTTTTGTGAAGAAAATAAGGCTAGGGCAAGCTGGAAATTCGTGTGCACCTCAAGGACCTCAAAATATCCATGATTGGAAAGGTTTTATGAAAGAAAAAGATTGAAAAAGATTTTATTGGCAATCACACATTCAAACATGAATGCAATGGATTGTTGGGCTTAAAATTGACCTAATTCTCTTCACATAAAGAGGCTGAAGCAAACCCTATTCAGAACAACGTGAAAGCTGCCATAAAACTCCATAACCAAATTGCAAAAATTCAAGAAATACTTGAAAACTGAAATCAATATTGCAGGTGAATTCAAAGCCTAAAAGTGGTTCCAACGTGTTGCTGACATTGCCAGGAATCCATTGCCATCAAGAACAAGTCCAAATACGCAAAGAATCAAAGAACACAAATCACTCGGTTTGCATTATTTTCCAAATCTGCATATCATAATTCATGCGTTTTTAATCCATTTTCTTGATTGGTTTGTGTTGTTAGGAACATTCTGAAGCTAATGGGATAGTTTAATTGTGTTGAAACTTCCTGAATCGAAATCCACCATGGGAGATATCTAGGGTTTCGAAGCTTGAAAATTAGGGCTTTGCGCATAAGGAAAAATTGGACTTTGAGACAAGCATGGCTGAATTAGTCAAGGCCAGACGAATTCAACGAAACCCTCGCGCTCTTTTTATATCATCCATAGCTCTAATCGCTATTCTTGGCACTTTTGTTTTGTGGGGGTTTAAAACCCCCGCTATCTGTTTAATATTATTGCATGTAAACGAAGAAGATGGTGAGTTGTCCAAATGCTAGTGGATCATTTAAACATGGCGCGCGGTTTTTGTGTTCCCAGCATAGTTATTATTTTTCATATATTATTTTTATTGGTTATTATGTTTACAAACGCACATCATGGTTCAGATGGTTGGAGACGTGGCTGGCAAACACTGGGACCTGGGTTCGATTCCCAGGTCCCCCATATAATTGTTGATCTTTTTTCTAACACATTCCAATGCAGCACTCATCAAAAGTTCCACAATAAGCCTCAGATTCCAGCGTGCCATGTGTCCCCAGTTTTCATCCAGTGGCCAGGAGATGAAGTCCATGATATTCAAGGGTCAATGAGCATACACACGATCATGAAAGTCAACAAGGCTTAGACTTCTCTTGGGCCAGAATTGCTTCAGTACACCTCCATATGGGCCATCACACCCCCTTTGGTTTGCCTTGTTTTATTTTATTTTATTTTCTTTTAATACTTTTAATTGTTTTAATTATTATTATTAATTCACCACAAATTAATTTTTCCAAAATAAAATCAGAAATCATAAAATTGTAAATATTTTTTTTATTATTTATTAAATTTACTATTAACTATTAATTTTGTAAATAAATACTAATAACTAACTTAGCTTAATTTAGGTTTAAATTTTAATCCTTTTTCTTAATAAATAAAAATTGCATAGAATTAGGTTTTGACCTTTTTTTAAATCATTTTCTTAATTAATTATTATTATTTTTGTACATATAAATGTAAATTAATTAATTAGCTTAAATTAGGTTAACTTTAACATTTTCATTAATAATTAAAATAAACTTAGAACAAGGGTTTTCTTTTGATTTTTTTAATTTCTTTATTTTTATTAAATGCAAAAAACACAAAAAATATCTTTCTTTAAATAATTAAATAATTAATAATTAGGTTTAATTTTAATTTAAAGCAAAGGACAAGAAGCTCATAATTTCTCAAAAGGGTCAAAAACCCTAAGGACGTCCCGTTTAATTTCTATTTGAGCATTATATTTTATTGGATTATTATGTAACTGTTTCCGGAATGTAATAGTAATTAGGTTTATCGCTTTCTTTACTTTCCGCATCTTTATCAAAAACGGGTCTTTGTTTTTTGGCGATGTATAGACCCGCGCCTTGTAATAGCGTAGCTTTTACCTTTCCGTATTTTATTTTCCGCACTCCTAACTGCTAAATTGCATGAAAGAATGTACGATAATTAAAAAACAACTCGTAGCTCACAATTGCATGATCCAAGATAAATGTTAACATGAAAACAACACACAATGCACATGCCACTTCTAGGGTACGCCTCACTCGTTGCCTTCGAACGTGGTCGTCAAGTATATGGTGTTTTAGCGGTCGCCCTTATGTCTAAGATCCAGTTGCCTCGAAACGGTTGCCTCGGATTAAAAAGGATCTAGGACATTAGGGTTACTTCTAAGGTGTCCTACTATTGCTTCGGTGACCACACTGTCCCTACAATCGAATTGACCCAAATACCTCCAACGGTGGTGCTACCTACCTCTCAATGGTGGGATGACACTATCTTAAGGACTCTTACACAGCCTAATTCCTTAGGGTAGGCGGATGACTCATGGGTACTTGCTCTCTTCAAAAACAAACAAAACATCTTTTCACACTGACACTTTCAAAAGTTTTAAAAGCAAATTTTTCATACACTCTTGAGGACAGATACAAGAGTCACTTAGAAATCTTTCAAAACGAAACTTTTTCAAACCCACACACACTTGAAAAGCAAACATCTTTTTAAAACATAAGATCAAGTACCTAAGAGCCCGTGGATAACCACGGATAGAAAGGGTGCTAACACCTTCCCTTTCTATAAATCTACCTCCCGAACCGAGAGACATTCTCAATAAGGAATTTTGCTGTGCTTTTGTCCTTTCCATGTTGGAGAACATAAAAGACGGTGGCGACTCTTGCTTACTGCGACATACGCGATCCAGCTTTAAAACAGTCAGTTCTATTTCCACGATCACAGGGTTCAATCTGAGCTTTTACTCCTTCAACCTGACAAACAGCTTTTGCAAATGGTCGAGGTGTTCTTCTTCTGTCTGTGAACGGGCTATCATGTCGTCTACGTAGACTTCAATCTCATGATGTATCATGTCATGAAACAAATCTACGATGGCTCGCTGATAGGTTGCCCCGACATTCTTCAGTCCGAATGGCATCACTTTATAATAGAACGTACCCCACTGTGTAACAAAAATAGTTTTCTCCATGTCTTCAGGGGCCATTTTGATCTGGTTGTACCCCGAAAATCCATCCATGAAAGAAAATACCTTGTGTTGAGCTGTATTGTAAACCAAGATGTCAATGTGCTGCAGTGGAAAGTCATCTTTAGGGCTAGCGCTGTTTAAGTCTCTTTAATCCACGCACATCCTGACTTTGCCGTCCTTCTTAGGCACGGGCACAATGTTAGCAACCCATTGTGGATAGGAAGTAACAGCAAGAAAGCCAACATTGAACTGCTTCATCACTTCAGCTTTGATCTTTTCAGACATATCGAGCCTCATGCGGCGAACCTTCTGTTTAACTGGTGGACAATCTTCTCTTGTAGGGAGACGGTGAACCACAATATCTGTATCAAGTCCCAACATGTCTTCGTAGGACCAGGCGAAGATCTCAACATATTCATTCAACAACTGAACTAAGCGCTCCTTGACACTTGGCTCTAGGTTGGCACCCACTCTAATTTCTTTTTTGTCTTCCTCTGTTCCCAAGTTGATAGTCTCTAACAACTCCTCGTGAGGTAGAATAGCCCTTTCTTCCTGTTGCAGCAGTCTAGCCAACTCTCCAGGCACTTCACAGTCTTCATCACCTTCGTATTCGGCTTGGTAGATCAAATCTTCAGAGTCACTGAAGGCCATAGCAGAATTGTTACCCATGGAATCCGGAGTGGATTGGTACCTGCATTGGTGAGTGTGGGTGTGTGTAAGGGATAGCCACCTTTAAACAAATAAAATGTAAAAAGAAAGAAAATGAACACAAAATTTTATATATGAAAACGTCCATGATTCATTAAAATGGCATATGAAGATGAAAAATCAAACCCTTACAAATGGGCCTATATGCCTTGGGTAAGGCATAAGGCAAAAAGTGTACGAATTGTTTAAGATATATTACAAACCAACAAAAATGTTTGAAAGATAAATTACTGATTGATGAAAGTAATGGGAATAAAGTCCTTTGCCTCCCAATTGCATAAGCCTCCTTCAATGGTAGGGACAATCCAGTCTTCTAGATCGCTCTCCTCTTCACCATCCTCCAAAGCACTGACTCCATGATGAGTGATCTTCAATGGTGGCCCTCCAGCCCGGGAGTGGCGCACAACCTTTTGAGCAGAAGCAGTGAAACCCAAGCCAAACTTATCTATCTTGTAAGGAAAATCTGGCAATTGACCCCATATTGTGCTTCCTCCTTCCTCAATCACAGCCCTCACATCTTTGAGGGATGACATTCGAGACACAGGTTTGGTAATGATGGGTACAGAAGGCACTGCTGCAATTTCCTGAGCTACCTCCTCAAAATGTTGAAAGGGGGTTTCGATGAATTCACCATCCAATTCCACATAGCGGAAAGAATTAAGATGGCTTATCATGTATTCCTCTTCACCGCGAACTGTCACAATTTTCCCCTGGATAGGGTACTTAAGCTTCTGATGCAGAGTAGATGTAACGGCTCTAGCATGATGAATCTAGGGTCTTCCCAACAAGCATGATTAGGAGGGACGGATGTCCATGACATAGAATATGGAATTGAAAGTTTCTGTTCCCACTTTAATCGGGATGTCCACCTCCCAGTGGACCATCCTTTTATAACCATCAAAGGCTCTGACAATGATGTTTCTGGGCTTCAAAGTCAAACCTTCATAATCTAGTCTGTCCAATGCTTTCTTAGGCAAGACATTTAAAGACGACCCGGTATCAACCAGAACGTGAGCTAGAGTAGTCCCTCTGCATTCCACCGAGACATGCAGCGCGTCATTATGCTTTCTCCCCTTAGATGTTAAATCGGCATCGGAGAAGCCAAGACCGTTGTCGGCTGTTAGGCTAGCTACACACTCCTGGAACTGGTCCGCGGAGGTTTCCTGAGGCACGTGGGCCGTCTTCAAGAATTTGATCAAAGCTTTGGCATGAGCTTCTGAACAGAGGAGCAAAGCTAGCATAGAGATTTTTGAAGGGGGTTTCCCCAGTTGTTCTATGACATCATAGTCGCTTTTCTTAATTATTTTTAAAATCTCCTCCATTTCCTTTTGAGTGGTCTCGGGGATGACCAAAGGCTGAGCCCTCATCCTGACGGGCGCTTCTTGGATCCCCTTACCTTTATCAGCAGCAACAAAAGAGGGTACAACTACGGGAGTAATAATTTCTTCAATAACTGGAATTCGCATAGATATGTTGACCGGCACAGAGTAACCTTAGGAGCATTTGAGGGTCCAAAGATTTCCCTTGGAGGAGCAATCTCCGGAGAGAAAATTCTTCCGCTGTAGGTGATTTTACTCGTCCCATCAATATTTCCTATGTCAGGAGTCTCTTCATCGGAACTTTCTTCAACTGATTCAATCTGTTTAACACCGTGGTAGAAGATCTCTCCTCCATAATTCCACGGTATTGATTTGTTGGACTTGTATGGGATAGGCCCCGGCATAGTTATCTTCAGAGGTACAATCTTTGGATCAGATGTAATCTTAACAGGTCTTTTGGAGACCTTGGAAAGATTGGCGGAAATGGTAATTATAGCAACATCGTTGATAGGAGTCGGAGTAACAGGAGTTTTATCAAAGAGGATTTCTTGATTATCCATTAGGCGTTGGATGCCTAACTTCAACAACAGACAGTCGGATTGTAAGGACGAACAAAGGTAGCAATCTTTTTCACAGCCCGGGAAAATCCCGACTTTCAACAGATTCATCTTGATTATTGGTAACGGAGTCATTAAGTCATCAACAGCAGCAACAAAAAGATCCTCTTCAATAGCATGGGCATTGTGGCCGTGTTTTGGCATTGGAGCAGAGATCACGTTAGGCTTTTCAGGGGCGTCGAATTCCACCTCTTTAGCATCTATCAAGTCCTGGATCTTATTTTTGAGGGCCCAACAATTGTTGGTGTCATACCCCCGACTATCTAAGTGATAAGCGCACTTCGTATTTGAATGGTAGTAGGGAGAAGATGTATTTGGATTCTTCAGCGCCTCTTTCAAACTTGCAAGGTTTAAATTCAACAGATGAGGGAGAACCTGAGCAGGTGTCATATTGATCCAGGTGAATTGCTGTGCAGGCCTTTCAACCCTTGCTTGGTTTGTTCTGGGTTGACTGTTTCGAGGCTGATCAGCTGCAGACTTCTGAATCATTACAGCCCCTACCGCTGGTCGGCACTCAACTCTTCCTTGACTTCTCTGGGAGTAAACAGTTGAGACTTCTTTCTTGGCTGGAAAGGTCTTCTTGATAGCAGCGGAAGCAGATGCATCCTTTTGAATTTTTACGCTCTTGATTCCGGCTTCAACTCTTTCACCAGTCAGAATTAACTCCGTGAACCCCGCAGATGAACTTCTGATCAAGTGATTAAAGAATGGACCTAACAGGGTCCCCAAAAACATATCCACAAGCTCTCTCTCAGACAATGGTGGTTGCACCCTTCCAGCCAAGTCCCTCCATTTCTGGGCATACTCCTTAAAGCCTTCATTAGAGACCATACTCATACTCTATAGTTGAATACGAGTAGGTGCTAAGTCTGCGTTATATTGATATTGTCTGTAGAAGGCAGCAGCCAAATCCTCCCAATTGTGCACATCAGACCTCTCTAGCTGGTAGAACCAATCTAATTGTGTCCCCGAAAGACTATCCTGGAAGAAATGGACCCACAGATCCTTATCAGAAGAATGTGGTTGGATCTTTCTGACGTAAGACCGCAGATGAATCTTTGGACAAGACAAACCATCGTATTTAGAAAATGTAGGCACCTTGAATTTAGGGGGAATCACAATCCCAGCAACCAACCCTAGCTCCTCGAAATCCAGCCCAGGCACTCTTTGTACCTCCATAGCTGCTAGACGCTCTTCCAGATTCTTGTACTTGTCGTCTGCAGGAGGGTACTGCTGCTCAGAATAATCTTCATCCTCTTCTTCTTCTTCTTCCTCAGACTCGAAGGGCACTGCAGCTCCCTTTCCTTTTCCTACCCCTTCATCAGATGTTGAGGGGAAGTCCAGGACCCTTCTAGCTTGGTTCTCAAATATTCTTCCCATAGTAGCCACAACAACTCTTTTCTTTTTCTTCTTCTCTTTTTCCTTTTCCAGTAGGCCTTTGAGCTTCTCCTGACCCTTTGCCAAGGTCATGAGTAGCTGTTGGAACTGTGAATTCTGCGCTTGTAAGTCTTTGACCGTCTGCTCTATATCCATCTTGTTGAAATAAACAACAGAGAGATAAGGAAACCTGGTGTGAAGACCTGCTTATGCATATGATGAATGATGTGTATTCATGTAATGCATTCAAGGATTCAGAAATTCAAATTTGTTGTAAACAAAAAGGAACACATGTCATATTAATAAGATAGAATTTTTTAGTACATAAGTGCCCCATGGGCAAAATAATACAAAATCCTAATGTAAAAAGACGTTGTGCATCCTCTTTGGTGCTATGTAGGTGTTGAGAGTCTGATCTTCATGGAGTTGACAAGTAAGTTCCAAAACCTTCTTCTCACTAGCGTAGAATTGGGCTTCAAAAGTATTACGTTCTCCCTTGAGTTGTATCCAACTCCTTTGTAAATCTTCCAATGATGTTGGCATGTCAGGATGTACGAGGGTGTATGGAACCTCTCCTTCCATAACAGGCTCTTTGATCACAGGGAGAATGTAGGGGTAAGCCATCATAAGACTTTGGGCGCGGGTTCGTACCCACTTGAGGTAAGGCTCAAGAGGGATGGAATTCTTGTGTCCCAAGGTCTTACTGTCTAACTTGTTGGGCATCCTCCAAGCTTGGATAAACCTTTGTCGAAGTCCTTGAGCGTCGTTGTCGAAGTCAAAAACCAAGTCTGGAATCAGTATGTCATGAGGGCCATCCCTCCGGGCATACCCAAACTGTCTCAGAGCCAAGCAGGGGTTGTAGGCAATGCCTCCCCTAATGCAAAGTAAAGGGACATTATGGAATTCCCCACAACGATCAATGATGATGATATTTTCTCTGGACCGAGAACACCAATGAACATCAGAATGTGTAAGAGTCATCAACTGTTGTGACCACCTCAAGCCTTGCTCATTCTTCAAGACTGGCTGGGGAAGGTGAGAAATAAACCACCTTGCTAGAAGAGGAGTACAGCATATGAGAACACCTCTTTTCCTCATTGTTCGTGTGTGAAATGAGTGGAGGATCCCCAAGCAATGTAGGCACAGGATTCTGAGATATGAAAATCTTGGCAGCATTCACATCTATAAGCTGATAAGGATTTGGGAACAAGACCAAGCCATAGATGAGAAGTGCTACAATCTCCTCAAAAGCTTGCAGATCTAGAGAATTCCAACAGTCTTGTGCCTTCTCAAACAGAAATTTTACCAAGAAACCCTTGACACCACTTCTGGTTTCCCAATGACCTTTGATATCAGATGGCTACAAGTGTAAGGCTTGAGCAACATCTTCAGGCTTTGGCTCTCTTTCCGTACCGTTGTAGGGTAGTTGATGGAGAATAGGAATCCTCAGGAGTTGAGAAAATTCCTCCAAAGTAGGCACTAGTTGGTAATCAGGAAACGTGAAGCAGTGGTGTAGGGGGTCAAAGAACTGGAAGAGAACTTTCACCATGTCTTCTTCAATGTTGGAGTTGACCAAGTTGAGAAGTCTACCATGTCTTTCAGTGAAGGGAGAATTCTCTGGAACCTTGGAAGTAAGCTCCTTGATTTGAGGTGGAATTCTCACAAGGTTGACTTGGATGGTTTTCCTGCAGAGTGATTCCATAACCTACAAAATAGGAATAGAGATGAAGATCCAAACCCTTGAAATAGTTAGTGGATGCAAATGATGCTTCATGATGTTCATGATGTATGCACAAGTATATGTACAAATAAATCACACAAGATACTAGTTTCAGGCTTGCATGGGGTTTCATAGGTAAGTACCCTCTTGAAGTTTAGTTGGCCCAACCTGTCCTATAAATAGTAACTAGGTTTTAAGGAGCTCAATATCACTGGATTATTTTTTGTGTTCATTGTTTCAGTTTAGCCACTTTACTGGCGACCGAAATATTCCAAGAAAACAACCCTCAATGAGTGTAGTATCGAGTATCTACCAACTTCGGACTGCACCAAAGCCGGTCATCTCACTACCCCTAAAAAGGCCAAGATGGTCAAGTAAAGGTTCTAAAAGTCAATTAGTGCTTCATGACATCACTCAGCGGCCCTGTATTCTCTTTGATTAACTCAAAGGCTACCGGTACCCACAAATATGTCGCACTAATATAGCTATTGCTTCAACCATGTCGGTATACCCCCACACAGTTTCCACAACGTATTGCTATTTACCTATGAATGTTTCCCAAATCCGGGTAGAGGATTTCAAACCCAAACAATAGAACCAAAATGTAAAGCAATCAAGTCAATCAAGATAAGCATGTAAAGGTGATCTAAAACCCTAAGGTAACCCCACTTTTAGATATCTCCCCAGCAGAGTCTCCAGTTCTATGGTGTGGTGGGAGAACTGACTTGAGGTTTTGTGTTTGTGTTCGCAAAGGTTTCGGTTTAGCAAGAGTCGCCACCGACTTTTTATTTTATCCAAAGGAAAGGTCAAAAAGCACAGGAAATACCTTTGAGATGATTTCTTGGGTTCGGGGGGTAGATTATGAAAAGGGAAGGTTCTAGCACCCTTTTCATCCATGGTTTTCCATGGGCTCTTAGTTACTTGTTTAGATCACTTGCTTTTGCTTTTCAATTGTTTGAAATGGTGCTTTGTGTGTGGTTTTGAAAGTATTTTGAAAAGAGGCCATCATTGTGGCAACCTTTGTAATGATTCTTGTTTGAATGTATACAAAGGTGTTTGTCTTTTGAAAAATGTTTCAATGTTTGAAAGTTTATTTTGGGAAATGTTTTGAAATTGTGTTGTGATATGTTTTTGAAAATAGAAAGGATGTTTGCAAGTTTGATCAAGTAACTAGAAGCATCTATCCTATCTACTCAAAGATCTTTCCTACACCTTATTAACCCTTTTACATTGTTGTTTTACCATTGAATTTGGTAAACAACCTTGTGTTTGGATGTTAAACGGGACAGGCGCGGGTCATCGTATTGACCATGATAGTAATAGTGCTAAGTATCTTTAGCAAAATTTTTGAGGGACTAGATCATTTTGTATAAGCAACCAAGATAGCGTCATCAGGGGATTATGATCTTTTTGTTTTGATTTTACTTTGCCAAGATACCTAGCATGCATACCATGGTTATTTTTAAGGCAACAAGTGGGTGAAACCCTAGGGGTGCTTGTGTGCATTGTGTTGTCATTTTCATGCATTTTTGTCTTGTGTTAGGTCTAGCTATTTGTTTGATTGGATTTTACATACAAACCCTAATCCCAATCATGCATATTTGAAAGCTATAAATGCGTAAAAGTAAATCTACAACTATTACAACATTGATATGGGGAAGGGGATACAATTTTGAATAGGGGATATTTGCAAGAAATTGAAACCCTAAAATTATTACAACCAAATTAAATTAATTGTGCAAATAAATAAATAGGCAAATATTTAAATGGACAATTAAATAAATATGCAATATATTATAAATATGCAAAAATGTTTTTTTGTATTATTTTTATGCATGTAAAAATAAACTATTTAATGTACAAAAATATTTAAAATAGTAATGGTTATTTTTTGGAAAGGGTAATAAACCCTAATTTTGTTTTAAGAAAACATATATATTAATTATATTACTTATGTATAATAAAATAAATAAAAATATATACAAATGTTAAAAAAAATAAAAATAATGAGAAAAATATTATTTAAGTATATAAATAATAAAAATAAAAAATATAATATTTTGTATTATTTATAAGTTTTTTATTTAAGAAAACAAATATACTAAACTTAATAAACTAAATACTAAGCCAAAATAAAAATAAAAAATATAATACAAATGTGAAATTTTAAGAAAAATATTTTTGATATTTTTTATGTTTAGAAAAATAAAATAAAGTCAGAAACTAAAAAGAAAATAGAAAAATATACAAAAGTAAATTAAATGGGCCAGGGGGGTGTGAGAAGCAAGTCAGGGGTGAAAAAAGTCATGCCAAGCCAAGCCCAGCCCAGATGCCATCGTCCCTGACCTTGTGACAAACAAAAACGCGCGCCTTGGTGTTCAAAAACTGGAAATCCTGCATTTGTGCTTAAAAATAAAAACTTGCAACATGAAAGTTATAGAGCATGATCATACGATTCTAACCATGTAAAAAACTTAATCTAATTTCTAAGCTAACTTTTTCAGAAAGTTCATCATTCAAATTCTCCCAACACAGTTAACTTAAATAAAATCTATGCATATGTACAGCTTAAGGGCAATGAGTACTATATTTTTTATTCACAAACCTAAGCATAATGTTTCCTAAATAGAGAAATAGAAGTTTGAACTTTACCTGTTTCAGTTGAACTCGAGTATGGCAATGTAGGGGTTTTCAGTGAGGTCTGAGATGCTTGTGAGCTTGCTTGAACTTCCTCTGACCTTCCCCAATGCTTAGTTGGCTTTGAGCTTGCTTGAATAAGCTTGTAGAAGTCAACCTGCACAAGCAGAATTCAAAAATGGTGAAGTTTGAAAACAAGGTTACAGTCACTGGCCAATGGTTGGGATAGCTTAGATGGGTTGTATGGAGTGTATTGGAAGAGGTTTGGGGCAAAATGCACGAGTAGTTTTTGCTTTGGATGACAAACTGCAGAAGTTGCCCTGTTTTGCAAGTTTTTGGTGTTTTGATGTTCAAGGGTGTTTGAGGACTGGATAGCTCGTGTTTCTGGCTCAATGTGATATGCAAAACTTATTTGGAATGGTTACAACCCTTGGTTTTATCAGATACCAGAGTTATGTGATTTTGGCAAGTTGACTTGTTTTTTAAGAAAAGTGTGAAGTGACCAAGGGAAGGCCTGTACAGGATAGCTTCAAGCATGCACAAAGTTGTTGTACCTTTGCCTTAGTTTATGGAGTTTGTATGCTACAAAAATCTTGGTTCATGGCTCAAGGGAAACAAGTTGACATAAAGCCACCTTTATCAAAATGGCATTGTTAGCTTTTTGCCATTTTTGGATTAATCCTTTGTGTAATATTCCATTGATCAGAGCAATGCATTAATCCATTGAGTTTGCATTCAATTTTTGAGTGTGGAAGGGTTTAAGGACCTTTAAGTAAGTACAAACAAGTCTGGACAAAAATTGCAACTTGTAGCATAGTGAAAAATGCCATGGACCAAAGTGATTTTTTGCCAAATTCAAACCTTCGATTCTCCCTAACCACAAATGATTTTGGAGAGTTATTTGACATTTTGGAAAGCTTGTAATATGCTCTACAATCCATATTTGAAATGAATTATGATATTCCAAGTGGAACTATGTTGAAAATTGCCATGAAGATAGGTCAAAATCTTGCCTAAACTAGGGCAAAATTTCACTAAGTTAAAAGTTTCATGGACCCTTATTCCAAAAATCATAACTTGAGATCCAAGCATCCTCTGGGAAAACTTTGTGAATCAAAGTTGTATATTTTGTGGAGGACTACAACTTTAATGTTTGAAGTTTTGTTTGAATCCAATTTCATCATGGTGAAAAAGTTGGGCAAAGTTGGAAAAAAATAAGAAAATTTCATAACTTATAAGTTATGAAAATTTTCAATCTTAAACCCTAATTTGCAAAATTAGGTTTCTTGATGAACAAGTTTCATGTTTTGACACATCTTGATGAAAAATGACCCTTGGCACTTGATTTTGACCAAAAAGTCAAAGTTTGACTTTTTAGTGTACAGTTGATTTTTAATCAGTTGACTGGAAAATTCAGCTGTCAATCCAATGCTTTTGAGATCTTTTGAACCTTGTGATTAAGTCAATATGATGCCATTAAGTCCTTGAATCCATGTTTGAACCCAATTTGCCATTTTCTAGGTTAAAAATCAGAAATTGCCCTTCTGTTGTCAAAAACTCTAAAAATGACCATTTTGCCCTTTTGGTGATCTGATCAAATTTCTTGAGGAGTTGTGATCCAAACTTGATCAAATGGTTCATATGAGTCTATAATGTTGATGTGGATAAAAAATTATGAGGTTTGACTGTAAATTGGCCACAGTTGACTTTTTCCCAATACAGTTGATTTTTAGGTCAACTATCCAATTGATTGGGCAAAAATTTGATTCAAGGCTTGAAACTTGGTATGGGAAATCTTATAAGTCCAACATGAAGTATGAAAGTCACATTAGGCATTGGAAGTCCAAAAATCCTTGTGCAAACTCAAATCCTAATTTAGGTCATCAGTGCAAGGAGATATCTTGAGCAGAGCAAACCCTAATTCTGTCTGGAATCTAAAGAGTCTTGTGAGGGGAAATCTTGATAAAATAAGAGGGCAAATTTTGGGGTACAACAGTCTCCATATATTTCCCTTATGACTGTAAAACGTCCCTTCGATTATCCCTCAACATCCAACGATAAGGCTACCTACTCACTACTAGTATGATAGCATTGTCTAAAGGAAAAGAGGAAAAGAACGACCCTTTTCAAGTAATAAAGTAGATAGTTGTTAGAAGTTTGCTCAAACATTTTTCACTTACACAAAAACTAATTTTCAAAAATAATTTAAAAACACTTTGTATACTTTCTCCACTATCCCGAGAAATATTACAAAGTTCGACGTACTAAGGCGTTTTCAAAACATTTTCAAACACATAAAGTACAAAGGTATTTCAAAATGAGAAAACCTCTAAGAGCCCGTGGAAAACCACGGATGGAAAGGGTGCTAACACCTTCCCTTTCCATAATCTACCCCCTTACTCAGAAAATATCTAGAAAAGGTATTTTTCTGTTCTTTTCACCCTTTCCTCAGTTGGATAAAATAAAAGTCGATGGCGACTCTTGCTTACTGCACATTTGCGAATACAAAATGCAAACCAGTATAACAGTCGGTTCTTCCATCGTATCACACATATCTAGAGAGTACCTAGGTAGAAGGGTCATTTGGTAGTGATTAAGTGTGTAGATCATCAACGGGTGTTGTTGTACCCCAAAATTTTCCCTCTCATATCTCTCAAGACATTGCAAGGAAAATCTGCAAGTGGCTCAAGGTTGCTCAAGAGTGGGTCAGACAAGTTATCTCCTAAGGCAGTCAACCCCAAATTAGGGTTTTATGTTGCATCAAGATCCTATAATACAAATGACCACAAGTTCTCCCCAATGTACTCATATGTTCTTAAGATCATCCATGTCAAGTTTCAAGCCTTGCAGAGAAAGTTTGCTCAGTCAATTGCTCAAAAGTCCAAAAATCGATTGTGCTAGGGCAAAAGTCAACTGTGACCTAAATACAGTCAAACTTCAAGATTTTTTGTCAACATTCTCATTTCGAAGGATATTTCATCATTTGATCAAGGGTTGATCATGATTCATCAAGGATTGCTCAAAAGTCATCAAGACTCAAAAGTTGCTAAATTAGGGTTTTATAGGAAAAGTCAACTCAACTTTGACCAAGCATAACTTTCTCATACTTTATGATAAATGACCCATCCAAAGTTCATTTTTAAGAGGATGCAATTTACTACAATCCATATCCATACCCCAAAATCAGAAAATGCACTCACAAGATGTTATAAATTTGGACATTATAGGTCATTTTTGAAAGTCAACAAAAACACATTTTTTCCAAAGCTTATAACTTAAGCATGGAATATAAAAATGAGATGCTACCAAAAGGGTTGATTAAAGGACATCTCAATATTTCTAAAAAGTCCAAGAACACCTCCAAAAGTTCAAAATTGAAGAAGTTATGCATTGTTGAAGTTGGGCATTTTTGCAAAATTGCCAAAAGTCAACTATCCCCAAAACTTCAAATTTTGTCAAATGGGACCATTACTTTCCACTTGATTTGAGCTTGCATCATTGTCCACGTGACCTAGCTTCAGCCATGAGCCCATATCTAATTTTTATTTTATTTTTTATTTTTTATTGAATTATTTCATTTTAAATCAAATTAAATCAAATAAAATCCAAACTTTGATTACCTAAGATCTTTTTGGTTGTTTCAGGTCTTAATTATCATCATGATCATCATCAAAATTCGTATCAAGCATATCATGTACAAAAAGATGGAGATTTGATAAATTTGGCAAGCTTTAAAGAGGAAATCAAATCACATTGCAATGCATTGATTTAGAGGGATTCCATCCATATTTGTTACCCTAACACCTTGTATCATACATAAGCAAGAGAGGAACACGAAATTAAGGGTTGGAGGCTACAAGAAGACGCAAAACAAAGTTTAAAAAATTCACCAAAAAGCTTGAATTCGAAACCATAGCAAGAGGCAATTTCAGAAGCTTAGATCGGTCTCAAACGATTCCTGGGTGTTCACTCAGCCTACCTGGATCAAGAACAAACATTCTCAGACCACCTAGCACGCTGTAAGTATCACGTTATCTCGCTCTGTATTTGAAATCATAACTCACTATTCTTGCATCATTTGAACAAATCATTGATATATTTGTGATCTTCATAATATTTCCAAGCTTTTGGCATTAGTTAATTTTGTTTATCTGACTTGTAAAGCCAAATACCATAGCTAGGGTTTCGTGGGTTTTTTTGGGTGTTTCTCTTTCAGGAAAAATTGGCCATCAAGAAGGGTATGGTTGTGACCGGGATGATGAGACGAGCACAACCATGCCCTTAGAATTCATTTTCATGGCTTACAGAGATTTTTGGAATGTGCATGACTTATAGTGACGGTCTGCGTCCGTTGGTATAAGTCTGGAATGTTTTAGCCACGGACGTGAGGTAGAAGACGAAGATGTGTCACACCATCAATGGCCAGTTCAAAACAACGCGCACTTTTTACTTTTTTGCTGGCATATTGACTTGTTTTTTAAATTAATATTATTTGTATATTATTAACAAATAAACCAAGTAGCCTAGTGGTAAACGTGTACATCCATTAGCCTACAGGACCTGGGTTCGAATCCCATGTCCCCCACATTCTTTGTTATTTTCATTCTTCAGGTAATTACATGCATATTCAAGCGCGCAGAACACCATACGCCTTCACATATCCAGCTGCCAGATGGCCCAAGGCCAAATCTGATGGCCAATAATTGATGGTTCACCATAGACAAATTCCATGCACGCCTACTGGATCTCAAAAGTCAAAAAAGGGTCAGCTCGTTTGGGCCACAGATCTGCTGTTCAAACACCCATATTCAGGCCCATACCCCCTCTTCTCTTTATTTTATTTTATTTAGTATTTGTTTTATTATTATTATTTAATTCTATTAACCAATCAAAAATTTCCTTTTTTTCATAAAATAAAATCACAAAATATTTTCTTTATCAAACCAAACTTTAAATTTTTATTTTTTATTAATAAATACTAATAAATTAATTTGGGTTTAATTAGAATAACTTTAACATATTTTTGTAAATAATTAAAATTAAACTAGATTTGATTAGGTTTTTACTAACATTAATTAATTTTATTTTTCTTTCTTAAAATACCAAAAACCCAAAAATAACTTTTTTTAATTATTAATTAATTAAATTATTAATTTATTAATTAACTTAGGTAATTTTCTTTCTTAATTCAAAAACAACAAAAAAAGATGTTTCCTTTAAACCAAAAGGGTCAAAACCCTAATTTGCGCTCGATTTAATTTCCCGCACGCGGTTCATTTTCTTTTATCCTATTATGTATCTGATTCCGGTTTGTAATAGTAAATAGGACTTTTATTTATTTTTATCGCTTTATTTACTTAGGGTTTGTCTTTGGCGATGTAAATACCCGATGCCTTGTAATTTAAATTCCGCATTTTATTTCCGCAAAATATAACTGTTAGATGTTTGGTAATAGGATGGCATGACAAGACTGAATGTTTTAACCTAAAATCAACTTAGATCACCATTAACATGTACAAAGACAAAAATAACTGAAAACGACACACTCGCACATGCGCACTCTTAGGGTACACCCACTTGGTTGCCTTCGTACACGGTCATTGAGTATAGGTCGTTTTAGAGGTCGCCCTCTTGTCTAAAAGATCATAGCCGCCTCGAAACGGTTGCCTCGGATATTGTTGCCTCAAAACAAATGATCTAAGACATTAGGGTTACCGCTAAGGCGTCCTAGCATTGCTATAGTGACCGTAAGTCCCTAAATTCGAATTGACCCTTAAACTCCAACGACGGTGCTACCTACTCATCAATAGTGGGATATCATTTTCTAAAGGAAGATAGCATAGAAAGATTCCTTTTTCGAGTAGGTAGATGGTTCTAAGATACTTGCTCTTTCAAAAAACAAAAACTTTTCACACTTACACTTTTTCGAACAAAGTTTTCAAAAAACACTTCATACGCTCTTGAGGACGGAAGCAAGAGTTAAATCGAAGTTTCAAACAAAAACATTTTCAAACCAACAAGTACAAAGAAAATAGTTTTAAAAACAATTGAGCAAGTACCTAAGAGCCCGTGGATAACCACGGATAGAAAGGGTGCTAATACCTTCCCTTTCTATAATCTACCCCCCGAACCTGAGACATATCTCGAAAAAGGAATTTTTCTGTGCTTTTTTCCTTTCCTTGTTGGATAAAATAAAAGTCGGTGGAGACTCTTGCTTACCGCGACATTTTGCAAACACAAACGCAAAATGCAAACCAGCATTCCAAAATACAGTCAGTTCTTTCCCACCATATCACAGAACTGGAGACTCTGTTAGGGAAGCTCTTTAAGTGGGGTGTTCCTTAGGAATAGTTCATATTGTTTTCAATTTCTTGACTTGTATGCTTTATCTTTGTGGGCTTGAATCAGAGTTACTATAGATCCTAACCCGGATCTGGGGGATACCCTTTAGGTAAGTAGCAATAAACTGTGAGGGAACTGTATGGCATAGACCGATACGGTTGAAGCAGTATATACGTTGGTGTGGCACTTTAGTATGTACTGATATCCCTTATGGCGCAACGAGGAGAATATGGGTCTGCTAAGGGGTCATTAAGCACCAACTGACCTTAGAACCTTTAAATTGACCAACTTGGCCATAGAACAGTAGCAGTATGTTACACTCATTGAGACTAAACTCTCGCGATGATTTCGGCCGCAAGAAAAGGTTGCTAAACTGGAATTATGACTGATCGAGGGTAGTCAGTGATATTGAGATCCTCTAGAACTCGGTTACTCTTTTTAGGACAGGTTTAAACCAACTGAATTGAAAGAGGGTAGTGTGATACGGTGGGAGAACTGACTTGGGTTTTGCGTTTGTTTTCGCAAATGTTTCGGTTGAGCAAGAGTCGCCACCGACTTTTTATTTTATCCTAAGGAAAGGTTAAAAAGCACAGCAAAAACCTTTGAGATGTTTTCTTGGGTTCGGGGAGTAGATTATAGAAAGGGAAGGTATTAGCACCCTTTCTATCCATGGTTATCCATGGGATCTTAGTTACTTGCTTAGATCAACTTGCCTTGATTTTCAATTGTTTGAAATGGTGCTTTGTGTGTTGGTTTGAAAATGTTTTTGAAAAGAGGCCAATTGTGGTGGCAACCTTTGTAATGACCCATGTTTGGATGTATACAAAGGTGTACTTATCTTTTGAAAAGTTTTCAATGTTTTTGAAAGTTGTTTTGAAAGTGTGTTGTGATGTGTGGTTTTGAAAAATAGGCAAGTGTTTTTGTTTTGCAAGTTGGCAAGTAACCAAGAGCTATCTACCCTAAATTTCTCAAAGATCTTTCCTATGTTTTAACCCTTTTAATAATTTTGTTCCACCATTGTATTTGGTGGACAATTTTGTGTTAGGATGTTAACGGGACGGGCGCGGGTCATTGTTTAGACCATGATTGCAATGGTGCCAAGTGTCTTTGGGCAATTTTTCCTTTTAGGGACTATGATCATTTTTAGGCAACTTTCGAAAGCATCATCGAGGGACTATGATCATTTGATTTGTTTTGTTTTTGCCAAAGAAATTTAACATGCAACATGGCCCATTATTGAAGGCAACAAGTGGAGTAACCCTAGGGGTGCAAGTGTGATTGGTGTTGTCCATTTTCATGCTTTTTTATCTTTGAATTAAGTCAAGCTATTTGTTTGGTTGGTTTTTGCATACAAAACCCTAGGTCTATCATGGCATATTTAGAAAGCTTTTAAATGCGAAAAATAAAAGTCCTAAATTATTACAACACAAATTATGGGATGGGGGGTACAAATGTTCAAATGGGGGATATATAGCAAGAAAAATTAAATCTAAACTATTACATCCAAATTGAATATACGAATTAATTTAATTGTACAATAATTAAATAAATACAATAAATATGCAAGATGCAAAAAATGATTTTTATATGTATGTAAAAAAAGTATTTTCATGTGTCAAATAAACAAAAATAAAAGGGTTAATTTTTTGGGTATTTTGTGTTTTTAGGGCAAAACCCTAATTTTATGAATAAAAAGGTATTTATTATATATTATATACAATGTTTATTAATTATATACAAAAAATAAATAAAAGGAAGTATATTGTAAAATAAAGTATTTTTGAGGTTAAATATTAATAAAAATAAAAATGTATTATTTTTGTATTTTTTTCCTAAATATTCTAATAAATATATAAGCATTTATATTATTTACTAGATATATTAAATATGTACAAAAATAAAATATTTATTATTTAAAAAAAAAGTATATTTTTTTAGAAAATGTTTTCAAAAGATAAAATAAAATAAAATTAGAAAACAAAATGTATTAGTATTATTTTTAGTATTTTAGATAAAAGGATATATATGTTATTTATATGTATAAACTTCAAATGAAACAAATAAAATTCAAATAAAATGCAAAAATGGTTGAAAAAATGTTTTTAATATTTTTTATGTTTTGTCAAAAAATAACAAGTCAGAATAAAAAAGAAAAAGTCAAAAATGATTAAAAAATAATACAATGGGCCAAGGGGGTGTATGTGTGAAACAGTGGTGCAAACAGAAAAAAGAACCAAGCCCAGCCCAAAAGACTTTGTCTTCAACCTCTGGCCAGATTCAAACAAAAAAACGTGCGTTTTGCCTTGTCCCTGTTATCTCCTGATTCTTTGATTTTTAACAAAAACTTAAAACATGAAACCTGTAGAGCTTGAAGCCACGATTCTAAACATATAAAGAAGTTAATCTAACTCTCAGAAATGAGAGAGAATTTCTTCTCCCCCAATTCCTGACCTAGCTTTTTTCCAATGTTCAGGTCCAAAATACTCTTAGCACACACAATATAAATGAAAAGTAAATATATGAATGGCTTCAGGACTATGATTAGAACATGCTTTCTTCACAAACTTAAGCCTAACTATGCCTAGATAGAGAGATAGAAGTTCAAAAACTTACCTGTTCAGCTTGACTCGTGTATGACAATGGATGTACTTTCAGTGCAATGTGAGGACTGGTATAGCTTGCTTGAAGTCCCGGGATGCTATTCCAATGCTTGGTGTGATTTGAATCTTGCTATATCAAGCTACAGAAGTTCACATGCAAAGTTGAAAACTGAAAATGGAAAATGATGTTAGGGATGTTACAGTTCGTGTCCAATGCTTGGGATAGTTTGTATGGGTGGTAGGGAGTGTGTTTGAACTGGTTTTGGCCAAGGCGCACGAATGGATTGAGTTGTGGACCTCAATCTGCAGCAGGTGCCCTGTTTTGCCACAAAACTGCGTTTTGATGAATAAGAAGGTTTGAACTCTGATTGATTCGTGCTTTAGGTTAGTTGGACCAAGGGAAAAGTGTTTGTAAAGTTTGTTTTGGCTAGTGTTGACAGGAATGTGAGTTATTGTTCAAAATGCCAAGTTTCTTCCTATGTAAGCAAAAATGCCAAGTTGAGTTACAAGCTTATGCAGGCCCCCTAAACATGCTGCAAAGTTAGTCTTGATCAGTGGGATTAGCTCAATAACTTGTGCCTCAGAGATTTACATTGTACTTCTTGGATTTGTGTTTGACATAAAGTCATGCTTTACAAGAATGGATAACTTGCTTTTTCCAAATAGGGCTTAATTCTTCATGTAATGTCCAAATGCACAAAATAATACTAGAACACAATGGATTGGCATTTAATTATTGAGTGTAAATGAGATTAGAGGCCTGTAACTAGCTTGAACCATGCTGATTTCAAAAATGCAAAGTTATGAACATGTATTTGACCATGAATCAAAGTGACTTTTGCCCATATTGACAAATTCGATTCTCCCTAACCACAAGGGTGTTTGAGAAGTTCTTGGACAATTTGGAAAGCTTGGAATGTGTACTACAATCCATCTTTGTAATGAAAGTTGAAATTCCAAGTGGAAGCATGTGAAAAGTGGCCATGAAGTTAGGCAAAAATCCTGCCTAGAATAGGTCAAAAATTTTCTAAGTTAAGAATGTTTTGCACCCTTGTTCCAAAAATCATAACTTGAGCTACAAGCTTCTTTTGAGGAAACTTTGTGAATCAAAGTTGTAGATTTTGCAATGGACTACAACTTTCATGTTTTGAGTTTTGTTTGAATCCAAATTCATCTTGATGAGAAAGTGGGACAAAGTTAGGAAAAAATTAGGGATTTTCATAACTTAGAAAAATTCTAAGTTATGAAAATTCTTCATTTCAAACCCTAATTTGTGATTCCAGGCTTCACAACAAATTTCTGAGGGAGTAAAGTTAATTGATATCTGGTCAGAATTCGGGCTTCACAATAACTTGCTTGAAAAGGTAAAGTTGAAATGATATCTGGTCAGATCCAGGCTTCAGAGTAACTTGCTTGAAATTAGTTGCTATTTGGTCGGATTCCAGGCTTCACAACAAATTTCTGAGGGAAAAAAGTTAATTGCTATCTGGTCGGATTCCAGGCTTCACAATAACTCGCTTGAAAAGATAAAGTTGAACTGATATCTGGTCGGGTCCAGGCTTCACAGTAACTTGTTGGGGTAGAGGAAAACTCTACTAGGGAAGGGAAGTTAAACCCTTGTCTGGTTGAGTCCAGGTTTTTTTTATATCGCAAAGAGTTAAACTATTATCTGGTCGGGTCCAGGCTCTATAGTATCTTGAGGAATTAACTATTATCTGGTCGGGTCCATGCTTCATAGTTACTGGAGTTAAACTATTATCTGGTCAGGTCCAGGCTTCATAGTATTTTGAGAAGTTACACTATTATCTGGTTGGGTCCAAGCTTCACAATAAATTTCTAGGGGTTGTAGTTAATTGTTATCTGGTAGGATTTCAGACTTCATAGCAACTTTCAGATATATCAATAACTTTGTTGGCGACTTCACTAGGGATCAGGGGTTGTGGTCCTCTGATTTCTAATAGTCTGAGAGGCAAACTCAAACTAGAGAGGATAGACTCAGTCGGAGAAGACATACTCAATTGGGGAAATAAACCATGTTTGAGGAATATTTGATGAACTGCTGACAAGGTGGGTTATTTAAGAAATACATAAGGCTTCTTCTTTTAAGACCAACTCAGTTGGGGAAAAGGCTGTCGAGAGATTGAGACTCTGGCTGGGGACCAACCTATGCAAAAAAGACTTTAGGGGCAACTCTGTTGGGGAAAGGTTTATTGTGGTCGGCTCTGCTGGGACAATGCTAATGAGATAACTCTTATGGGGATATCCCAAATACATTAAAGAGATGCTTGTTGTAGCTTGGAAGGACACATGTGCTAAATAGCTTTAATTATGTTCATATGCATATGTTCATTCAATTTTATTCATTGGACATCTTTGCATTCAAAACAAAAACAGAAAGTTTGCACTTCAAAGCATATTTGTATTGATGTTTTGCCCATGAATAGGCGTTTTTGTACAAAGATACGGAGATCCTAGTAAGAGGAAATCATCTAAAGGAAGACAAAATTGAAAACAAAGATAATAGCCATGTGAAAATGATCTCATTGTGTTCCAACTCTACTATTGCCCCAAATGTCTTCGACTGTCCCTTGCTGTTGACAGAAGTTTATTGAACTGATCTTGGACCGTTTGAACTCGGACCTTGGTAATAAAGTTGACTGTGGTGGTTCCATGGGACATAGTCATATGATTTCAATCCTTAAATTTTGGCCTGAACCGCCCTTTTGGGTTTTCAGCGCACTAGGATACCCATTTTTTCCCAAGTCGCCTTTTCGGGTTTTCAACTTTCCGGGTGTATAATCTTTTGCATATATCCCTAATTTTTTCCCAAACCTTTGGTTTGCTGGGATGCCATTATCTTGTCTAGGTGTGTCAACCTAAAGGGTCTCTTATGCATAGTATTTTTTAACTATGTCCGCGTTCACAGGATGTGGGAAATCTTCACCGTCCATAGTGGTCAGCATCATGGCACCACCAGAGAAGACTTTATTGACAACAAATGGCCCTTCGTAAGTGGGAGTCCATTTGCCCCTGGGGTCACCTTGTGGAAGAATGATGCGCTTTATTACCAAGTCACCAGCTTGATATACTCGAGGTCTGATCATAGCATTGTTGAGATTGGTCCCATTGTCGGTGATGATCCTTTCGGGGATACTATAGCGGCAGATGAGGTTATGTTTGGTGAATTTTGCGACCACGTTCTTAGTGACTGAGGCAAATGAAGCAGCTTCGTCCCATTTGGTGAAATAATCGATAGCGACCAGAATGAAGCGACATCCATTGGAAGCAGTAGGTTTGATATCTCCAATCATGTTAATGCCCCACATTGCAAATGACCACGGAGCGGTCATGACTTTTAAAGGAATAGGAGGCACATGGATCTTGTCAGCATAGATTTGGCACTTGTGACAAGTCCTTGAGTGGTGATGGAAATCAGCCTCCATTGGCGACCAATAGTAACCGGCTCTCAAGATTTTTTTGGCCATAGTATGTTTGCTAGAGTAAGTCCCAAAGAGACCATCATGCATGTCTTCCATGATTTCCTCTGCCTCCTTCTTGTCCATACATCGGAGTAGAGTAGAATCATGGTTGCGTTTGTACAGGATCCTATTACTTAGGAAGAATTTGGCTGAGAATCTTTGTAAGAACTTTCTGTCATTGATGGATGCTCCTTCAGGATACTCTTGTGCTTTAAGGTATCTCTTCACCTCATGGTACCATGGATTTTCTGTGTCATTGTCAAGCTCATAGCAGTGCGCAGGTTCGTCGAATCTATCAATTGTAATCGTAGGAGCTTCGTTGTCCCATTTGACCTAGAACATAGAAGACATTGTGGCCAAAGCATCAGCTAACTGATTTTCTTCCCTAGGGAAGTGTTCAAAGGTGATCTCTTCGAAGTAAGGAATCAGGGATAGCACAAGCTCCTTGTAAAGTATGAGATTAGGGTGCTTAGTGTCCTAATCTCCTTTTACTTGGCTAATCACCAGAGCGAAATCTCCGAACACACTTAAATGTTTGATCCTTAAATCAATGACAGCCTTCAGACCCAAAATGTATGCCCCATATTCAGACATGTTATTTGTACAATCAAAGAACAATCTAGTAGTGAAAGGGGTGGTGAAACCTTCAGGAGATATGATTACAACACCAATTTCGTTACCTAAAGCATTGGAAGCCCCATCGAAGACCATAGTCCATTGGGATCCTCGTTCAGGTCCGTCATACGGTCCAGGTTTTGTGCAGTCGGTCACTAGCATGATATTCTCATCCGGGAAGTCAAAGTTCATGGATTGATAATCATTAACAGCTTGATGTGCTAAATTATCCGCCACTACACTTCCTTTGATGGCCTTTGGTGTCGTGTATTGAATATTGTACTCAGTCAGGATCATCTGCCATCTAGCTATTCGTCCGGAAAGAGCAGGTTTCTCAAAGATATACTTGATAGGGTCCACCTTAGAAATCAATAGAGTGGTATGAGTCAACATATATTGTCTTAGCCGGCGAGCAGCCCATGCCAGAGCACAACAAGTTTTTTGGAGTAGTGAATATCTGGTTTCACAGTCGGTAAACTTTTTGCTCAGGTAGTAAATAGCATGCTCTTTCCGGCCAGACTCGTCATGTTGGCCCAACACACACCCCATAGAATTCTCTAGCACCGTCAAGTACATGATCAAGGGTATTCCTTCAACTGGAGGCATGAGTATATGAGGTTCTTGCAGATATTCTTTGATTTTGTCGAAGGAATCCTGGCATTCATCATTCCATCTGACTACTTGATCTTTCTTCAAGAGTTTGAAGATTGGCTCACAAGTAGCAGTTAAGTGAGATATGAAGTGGGCGATGTAGTTAAGACGACCCAAGAATCCTCTAACTTACTTTTCAGAGTGGGGGACTGGAATTTCTTGGATGGCCTTTACCTTGGCAGGATCGACTTTGATGTCTTTACCACTGACAACAAAACCTAGAAGTTTTCAGATTCGTACTCCGAATATGCACTTATTAGGGTTTAACCTTAACTTGTACTTTTTCAGCCTCTGGAATAGCTTGGATAAGTGATTGAGGTTTTGTTCTTCAGTTTGTGATCTTGCAATCATATTATCCACATATACCTCTATAGCCCTTTGATATGTTGCCCCTGCATTCTTCAAACCGAATGGCATGACCTTGTAACAAAAGGTGCCCCATTGCATAACAAAGGTGGTCTTCTCCATGTCATAGGGAGCCATCTTAATTTTATTATAGTCGGAGAAACCATCCATGAAAGAGAAGACTTCATGTTGAGCGGTGTTATCGACCAAGACGTCAATGTGAGGTAGAGGGGAGTCATCCTTGGGGCTTGCCCTATTCAGATCCATATAATCTTCGCACATACGAACTTTTCCATCTTTCTTTGGCACTAAACTCTCTGTTTGACAGGAGGACAATCTTCCTTTGTCGGAAGACGATGGACTATAATGTCAGTATCCAACCCTGGCATATTGTGATACAGTGGCCAGAAGCGGGACTATTTTTTTAGGAATACTGGTTTGCGTTTTGCGTTTGTGTTTGCAAAATGTCGCGGTAAGCAAGAGTCGCCACCAAATTTTATTTTATCCAACAAGGGAATGTATTAGCACCCTTTCTATCCGTAGTTATCTACGGGCTCTTAGGTACTTGCTCATCATTTTCAAAATTGTTTCTTTGTGTGATTGTGTGTTTTGAAAAGTTTTTGTTTTGACTTTGATTTAACCCTTGCTACTGTCTTCAAGAGTGTTACGAAGTGTTTTTGAAAACTTTGTTTGTAAAGGAGTGTAAGTGTGAAAGTTTGCTTGGATTGAGCAAGTACTTAAGAACTAATCTACCTACTCGAAAAAAGAATCATTCTATGTTCGTTTCCTTTAGACAGCACTATCCTACTATTAGTGAGTAGGTAGCATTATCGTTGGAGTTTCAAGGGTCAATTCGAAAGGGACGTACGGTCACTAAAGCAATGTTAGGAAGTCTTAGTAATAACCCTAATGTCTTAGATCAATTATCCGAGGCAACAATATCCGAGGCAACCATTCCGAGGCAACTTTGATCTTTGGACAAAAGGACGACCACTAAAATATCCTATACTCAATGAACGTTTACCGAAGGCAACCGAAGTGGGAGTGTACCCTAGGAGTGCGCATGTGCGAGTGATTCAATTTCAAATTATTATCTTTGCACATTTTAGGGTTGTCTAACTGTTTTAAAGTTTTACATACATTCTTGTCATGCATCCTAATATCAAACATCTAATAGTTAAATATTTGCGGAATTTAAAGTGTGGAAATTAAACTAAGCTATTACAAGGCTTCGGGTATTTACATAGCCAAAAACAAACCCTTAAAAATAAAGCGATAAATAAAAATAAAAGACCTAATTAACTATTACAACTTGTGAGCAATTACATTAATGGGATAAAAATAATAAAAAACGCACGCGAGGATAATTAGATCGGGAGAGAACTAGGGTTTTGACCCTTTCTAACCTAATTAAAAGAAAAATTGTTTTTGTTGTTTTTAATTATTTTTAAGAAAAAGGAATTAAGTTTTTAAATTAAATACACAATTAATTAGCTAATTAAATTAATTCATGAAAATAAATAAATGGCCTATTTTTTTATGTTTTTGTTATTTTAAGAAAAAAGAAAGTAATTAAATTAGAAATAAAACCCTAATTGTTCTAATTAATTTTAATTTATTTACAAAACAATTAAAGTTACCTAAAATTAACAACCTAATTAAATTAATTAAATTTTTGTATAGAAAATAAATATCCTAAATTTAATTGGATGGAAAATATTTTTGTGATTTTTTTGATAAAAAGAAAATAATTAATTTGTTGGTAAAAATAAATAAGTAAATTAAATAAAATAAAATGTAAAAAGAAAAGAGAAAGAGTTATTGGGCCTGAGAACAGCAATTTGGGAGGGGGGTGTAGATAGCAAGCCTTGGCCCAAAACAGGGAGGTCTGTTTTGACTTTCTAAGATCCCATGCATTTGCTTTGACCATGCCTTTGGTGTTCCTTCATTGATGGCCCTTGGATCTGGCCACTTGGCAGGCTGGATGATGAGGCCACATGGTGGACCTTACCCTTATGTACACGCTGGATCCTGAAAAGGAAAATAATATGAAGAATGGGGGGACCTGGCATTCGAACCCAGGCCCCAAGGCACTTTCCAACGCTTCGCAACCAACTGAGCTAGCTGTTTTATTTGTACATCAAATATCAATAATAGATAATATGCAAAATAAAGGGAGTTAGTGGAGAACAATGAAAACGCGCGCCGGAATTCAAATGTTCCAATGGAAAGGTGCCACGCAGGTCATCCCTAACCTTGTTCTGTTGGTAAAAGTCCCAGACTTTTACCTACGGACGTTTGTCCGTCACTACAAACTAAGCTCATTCCAAAATCCTCCATGAGCAATATAAATGACATCTAATGCCATGGATCGAACCGTCTTGTCATCCTGAATATCATGGTACCTTTCATGAAGGCTAATTTTGCCTGCATATAAAAACCCTAAAACGGAACCAAAAAACCTAACAATGGCAATTCTTGATTCAGTCTATGAAAACGTAATTAAGTATCACAGAAAGCTTGCAAATGTTCTCAAGATCAAGAATATATGATTGTTTCGTGCTATATGTGCCAAAATTATGCAAACCGATTTCAAAAATAACTCATTATCGTGGGTGACTTACAGTGGTATTCAGGGCCTGGAAATGCTTGCTCTTGATTGGTTTCGCTTGCCTACACTCCTAGGAAGTGATTGGAATGGTCAGGGGGCTTTGAGGATGCCTAGAAATAGGAATTCGACTCAGCACTTTTGTTGTGATTTTTCAAGTTTGGTTCTGGTTACTGCGCCTCCTTCTAACCTTCTTTTGGGTCTGCATTAGTTCAATATATATCAAGGACTGAGTTACGGTTCCAAAACTGATCTCAATCTTCCTCCATCAATGTCTTTGATTTGGATTTGATTCACTTTGAATATATTTCTAAAATTAGGCAAATTCAATCTTTTTGTGCACACAAATGCTTTGCACGATTTCAAATGCTTGCCAACTGAATTTGAGACCTGAAACAAGTACAAGATCTTTGAATTTCAATGTTTTGGATTTTCTATGATTTGTTTTGATTTAAAATGATTTAATTCAAATAAAAATCAAAATAAATAATAAAAACAAGATAATGACAAGTGGAAAAGGCTAGGGCTCGTGGACCATGTTGCCAACTCAAAACAAGTGCAAAAGATTGGGCCCATTTGGCAAAAATTTCATTTTTAGGCATAGTTGACTTTTGGCAATTTTGCAAAAAATGTCAACTTCATCAATTCATAACTTCCTCAATTTTGACTCTTTGAGGGTGTTACTAGACTTTTTAGAAAGCTTGATATGTCCTCTAAGCAACCCTTTTTTCTTATCTCAATTTGATATTCCATGCTCATGTATGAAGCTTTGACAAAAAAGGTGTTTTTGTTGACTTTTCAAAATGACCTATAATGTCCAAATTCATAACTTCTTGTGAGTGTATATTTTGAACTTGGGAGATGAATATGGATTGTAGATCATGTCATCATATTCAAAATGAGATTTGGATTGGTCATTTCTCATAAAGTATGAGAAAGTTATGCTTGGTCAAAGTTGAGTTGACTTTTCCTGCAAAACCCTAATTTAGCAACTTTTGGTTCTTGATGAATTATGAGCAATCCTTGATGAATCATAATCAAACCTTTATAAAATGATTAAATATACTTCAAAATGAGGATGTTGACCAAAACTCTTGAAGTTTGACTGTATGTGGGCCACGGTTGACTTTTGCCCTAGCACAGTCGATTTTCAGGCCTTTGAGCAATTGACTGAGCAAACTTCCTCTGCAAGGCTTGAAACTTGACATGGATGACCTTGAGAACATATTAGGACAATGGTGAGAATTTGGGATCCCTTGGACTCAAGTATCTTGATGCAACATGAAACCCTGTAGACTGCCTTAGGAGGGAGCTTGTTTGGTCAACCCTTGGACTACCTTGAGCAACTTGTAGATCTTTCTTGAAATGTTTTGAGAAATATGGGAGGGAAAATTTTGGGGTACAACAGCTGCCCCTGTTCAATCTTCTTAAACCTGAAGATTTGGATTGGCTTGTCTGCCTTTCGTGATCTGAGGGTTAAAGATGATTGAACACTAGAGTGCCCAGAAATTTGTACTCGCATGAAGTGGTATTTGTCTTGTGATGTCGGGAATGGGCTTACAGATGCCATTTGGAGATTGATGATAGGAGATGGGCTTAAAGATGCCATCTTAAGGAGTGTCGATCGCATAGGAGATTCCTTAGCGAGAGCTTGTGTACCTGTTGTTGAGGAAGATTCCGCTGGGGAATGTTGATCTTTGTTGAGAGAAATAGAATTTTAGGAGCTTTGGTCGTCCGTTATTCTACTGATGAATCATCTCTGTCTTGAGAAAAGTTGAATTTTAGGAGCTTCGGTCGTCCGTTATTCTACTGAGGAATCATCTCTTAGCTGAAGAGGTGATAATGAACTACTATCTGGTCATGATCCAGGCTTCATAGTGATAAGATTGACTGCTATTTAGTCGTAATCCAGGCTTTACAGTGATTTACTGGGGAGATGACATTAAACTTTCTATCCGGTCGTAATCAGGGCTTAGCAATTTCTCAATTCTTATCTGGTCGTAATCCAGGCTTCAGAATAACTTGCTGAGCTGTTATCCGGTCGTAATTCGGGCTTCATGGCTTGTGTTTATGATATACCACTATTTGGTCGAATCCAGGCTTCATGGTAACTTGCTAAGCTGCTATTTGGTCATAATCCGGGCTTCACGGCTTGTTGGGGATTAAACTATTATTCGGTCGAATCCGGGCTTCATAGCTTGCTTTTAAGAGATACCACTATATGGTCGTAATCCAGGCTTTGCGGCACTCTGATACTGTTATCCAATCGCTCTCCAGGCTTCACAATATGCTGTAGAGATCAAGATATTATCCGGTCGCACCCGGGCTTCATAGCTTGAGTTTTGTGAGAATTTGATTGTATCTTTCCTGAAAGGTAAAGGTTAACTGTATGTAATGCATGATATGTATCAAGCCATGATGTTCTCAAAATAAATGAGATTGTGTTATATGATGCGTATATGCATGTCATGGTGTATGGATGTGTAATGTTTTGTGATATTCTCTAGCTGGGGGAAAATAAATCCCGGATTGCTGTTAGAGAGAGAAAGAGTTTCGCTTGCTGGGGATAACGACTGAAGATAATTGGGAGAATAATCCTGCTGGAGAATAAACTGACTCTGGGGAAGAGATGCTCTGCTGAGGATTTGCTGATCTTGGAGAAATACCCTCGATTGTGGATGAATTACCGTTGCTGGTGATGATAAACTCTGTTGGGGATGAAGTTTTCTGTTTGTGAAAGAAATGAACTCCGCTGGGGATAATCTTTTAGTGGCGACTTCACTGGGGATAATCTTCCAGACTCTACCAGGGATAATCTTCCAGTGCTGGTGATAGATAAACTCTGCTTGGGGAGAATCTTACCGACTCATTCGCGGTTGCGAACCTCAGCTAGGGAGAGTTGATAATATTGTATTCGGGTACTTCAAACTCTACGGGGAATGAATGTTCCTTTAATTGTTTTCTCCAACTAGGTATATTCCTGTACCTGATGAATAGAGCAATTGTAAGGCTCGGACGTTTCTTGTTTGCCCCTGTTTCTGAAATTACGAGTAATTGTCTTTTGTTTCGCATGTAAATATTTATGAGCAGCAATTATTGTCAAATGCATATATCAAAAAATGAACCATTGGACGTTCTTGCAAAACAAAACAGAAAAAGAAAAAACAATTTGAAATTTCTTTGTGAAAAATGAATTGTATTGATTTTGAAGTTGGCCTGTAAATAGGCGTTTTTGTACAAGAGGCTGACGTCCTAGTAAGAGAACGTCGCCGAAAGATGAATTATACAATTTGTGTAAAACAAAGAAAAATAGCTATGTGAATAATCCCATTGGGTTCCAACTTTGCTATTGCCCTTATATCCTCGAGCATCTCATCACTTTGCTACTTGGTTGAAGGTAGATCAGATTGATTAGTGTCGTCCGAGCTTGATAGTTAATACAGAAGTTTGGTTACAAGATGATCCAATGACACATAGTGTTACGCTTTGATCCCTAATTTTTTCCTGGACCGCCCTTTCGGGTTTTCAGTCCACCGGGATACCCCTTTTTGCCCAAGCCGCCTTTTCAGGTTTTCGACTTGCCATGTGTACAGTTTTTTCATTTTCATCCCCTATTTTTTCCCGAACCCTTTTGGTTCGCCGGGAAGCCCTTATTTTTGCCTAGGCCAGTCAACCTAGCGGGTCTTTGATTATGCATAGTATTTTTTTACTATGTCTGCATTGACGGGGTGAGGAAGGTCGTCACTGTCCATGGTGGTTAGAATCATAGCTCCTCCTGAGAAAATGTTCTTAACCATAAATGGCCCTTCGTAAGTAGGGATCCATTTTCCCCTGGGATCACCTTGTGGCAGTATGATGCGCTTGATTACCAAATCCCCGACTTGATACTCTTGTCGTCTAACTTTCTTGTTAAATTCCTTGATCGTTCGCTTTTGATATGCCTGACCATGACAAATAGAAGTAAGTCTCTTTTCATCAATTAGATTCAGCTGATCAAGCCGGTTCTGGATCCAGTCGTCCTCGCTCAAACCTGCATCCTTCATAATCCGAAGAGAGGGTATCTAAACTTCAATGGGCAAGACTGCCTCCATACCATATACCAAGGAGTAGGGTGTTGCCCCTGTTGACGTCCGCGCTGAGGTACGGTACCCATGAAGAGCGAATGGTAACATCTCATGCCAGTCTTTGTATGTCACTCTCATCTTCTACACAATCTTCTTGATGTTCTTATTAGCCGCTTCAACAGCCCCATTCATCTTCGGCCGGTAGGGAGAAGAGTTGTGATGTTGTATCTTAAACTGTTTGCAGAGCTCGGTGATCATTGTATTGTTGAGATTTGTACCATTGTCCGTAATGATCCTCTCTGGTACACCGTATCGACAAATAAAATTATGTCGAATAAACCGCGCCACGACGTTCTTGGTCACTGTAGCAAATGAAGCTGTTTCAACCCACTTTGTGAAATAATCAATTGCTACCAGGATGAAACGATGCCCGTTAGACACAGTAGGTATGATCTCGCCGATCATGTCGATACCCCACATTTCAAAAGGCCAAGGTGTCGTCAAGACATTCAGAGGGACTGGAGGTACATGCACCTTATCAGCATAGACTTGACACTTATGACAAGTCTGAGAATGCTGATAACAGTCGGCTTCCATAGTAGACCAATAATATCCTGCCCGAAGGATTTTCTTTGCCATGGTGTATCCACTGGAATGAGTTTCGAAAGTACCTTCATGTAATTCTTCCATGATTCTTTCTGCCTCATTCTTGTCCACACATCGTAGTAAAGTCGAATCATGGTTACACTTGTAAAGGATACCATTACTGATGAAGAACTTCGCAGTGAACCACCTCAGAAACTTCTTGTCATTAACAGATGCACCCTGGGGGTATTCCTGAGCCTCAAGATACCTCTTTACCTCATGAAACCAGGGCTTATCTGTTACCTCTTCAGTCTCGATATCATAGCAATGTGCGGGTTCGTCCAACCTCTCAATGGTAATTTGGGGAGCCTCATTGTCCCACCTAACCTTGAACATAGAAGACACGGTAGCTAGCGCGTCCACCAACTTATTCTCCTCTCTTGGGAAGTGTTCAAAGGTTATCTCCTTGAAGTGTGGGAGCAACGTCAGTACATACTCCTTGTAAGGAATAAGATTTGGATGTTTTGTATCCCACTCACCTTTGGTCTGACTGATCACGAGAGCGGAATCTCCGAATACACTTAAGAACTTAATCCTTAGGTCAATAGCTGCTCGAAGGCCCATGATGCATGCTTCATACTCTGCCATGTTGTTGGTGCAGTTAAAACAAAATCGGGCGGTGAATGGAGTATGTCAGCCTTCAGGAGATATGATCACGGCACCAATGCCATTATCCAAAGCGTTTGAAGCTCCATTAAAATACATAGACCATCGGGATCCCTCCTCAGGTCCTTCATCTTGCCCAAGTTCTTCACAGTCGGTCACCAACATGATGTTCTCATCCAGAAATTTGAAGTTCATGGATTGGTAGTCGTCTACAGCCTGATGCGCCAAATGATCTGCCAACATACTTCCCTTGATTTCCTTTTGGGTTGTGTATTGGATGTCATACTCGGTTAAGATCATCTTCCATCTTGCTATTCTTTGGGAAAATGCGGGCTTTTCAAAGATATACTTGATTGGATCCATTATTGATATCAATAGAGTAGTGTGAGTCAACATATGCTATCTCAGCCGGCGAGCAGCCCATGCCAAAGCGCAACAAGTTTTCTCAAGCAACGAGTATCGGTTCTCGCATTCGGTAAAATTTTTGCTAAGGTAATAAATAGCATGCTCTTTTCGGCTAGACTCGTCATGCTGCCCCAGCACGCACCCCATTGAATTGTCGAGTATTGTCAAGTATAAGATCAAAGGTCTTCCTTCAACTGGAGGCATCAGAATAGGTGGCTCTTGAAGATATTCTTTGATCCTTTTGAAAGCGGCTTGACATTCATCATTCCATTTTACCACTTGATCTTTCTTCAACAGCTTGAAGATTGGCTCACAAGTAGCAGTCTGGTGTGAAATGAATCGGGCAATGTAATTTAACCGTCCCAAAAATCCTCTGACTTCTTTTTCTGTTCGGGGAGTTGGCATTTCCTGTATATCCTTCACCTTTGCAGGATCTACTTGTATACCATTATCACTAACGACGAAACCCAACAGCTTACCAGACCTCACCCCGAAGGTGCCTTGTTCGGGTTTAACCTCAGCTTATACATCTTCAACCTGTCAAACAGTTTATGGAGATGGTCAAGATGTTATTCTTCAGTCTGGGATCGGGCAATCATGTCATCAACATAAACCTCAATCTCATGGTGAATCATGTCGTGGAACAAAGCGACCATGGCACGCTGATACGTTGCCCTAACATTCTTCAATCCGAACGGCATGACTTTGTAGCAAAAAGTACCCCACTGCATAACGAAGGTTGTCTTTTCCATATCCTCGGGAGCCATCTTAATCTGATTGTAATCAGAAAAACCATCCATAAAGGAGAATACCTTATGATGTGCGGTGTTGTCAACCAGGACATCGATATGAGGTCGAGGGAAATCATCCTTGGGACTCTCCATGTTCAGATCCCTATAGTCTACACACATACGGACTTTACCATCTTTCTTTAGCACCGGAACCACTTTGGTAACCCACTGCGGGTAAGAAGTAACTGTTAGAAAACCGGCATCAAACTGTTTCATAACCTCAGCCTTGATTTTCTCAGACATCTCTGGGCACATGCTGCGAACTTTCTGTTTTACTGGAGGACAATCTTCTTTGGTTGGCAAGCGGTGAACCATAATATCGGTATCCAACCCAGGCATATCTTCATAAGACCAGGCAAAGACCTCAACATAGTCACGCAACATTTGTATCAACCGTTGCTTGACACTAGACTCCAGATTTGTGCCGATCTTGACCTCTTTCTTGTCTTCCTCGGTACCCAGATTTACTGATTCCATTGGCTCTTCATGCGGATGTATAGCCCTCTCTTCCTGAAGTAACAGTCTAGCAAGTTCCCCAGGCACTTCACAATCATCCTCACCTTCGTCCTCGGCTTAGTTGATCGGATTTTCGAAGTCATAACTGGCAGTAGCAGAGTCGTTATCAGTGGGATCCAGAGTGGATGTGGAGTTGTATTACGATATGTGAGTATGTGTAAGACAAATAGTTGTTTTGATAAAGTGCAAGACAGAAAAGAAGAACAAGGAGCGCAAAATTTATAATGCAAGAAAAACGTCCAATGCATTATTGATGATATATGGAAATGACACATAATAAGCCCTCACAAACAAAGCCACGGTGTCTCGGGCAAGGCACCGAGCCATAAAAGTTTCAAGTTGTCTGTTACAAATCTCAAAACAAAAGTCTATTACTGTGTAATAAAAGAAACGGGCATGAAGTCCTTCGCCGTCCAATTGTTCAAGCCACCGTTGGTAGTCGGGTAAGTCCAGCTGTCGATATCTGACTCCTCATCATCATCTTCAATTGAATTCACTCTCGGATTACTGATGCGCAGAGGAGGTCTTCCAATTCGCGCACGCTGAACCGCCCTTTGAGCTTCTGCAGTAAAACCCAAACCAAACTTGTCAGTCTTGTGTGCAAAGTCAGGGAGTTGGCCCCAATTCGCACACCCACCTTTTTCAACAACAGCCCTGGCATCCTTGAGGGAAGCCATCTTCATTGGAGGTTCGTCACCAGCAATTTCAGTCGACTCCAGAGTTTGGGGAACCTCTTCAAAATTCTGGCGGGGGTATCAATGAACTCCCCATCCATCTCCACATACCGGAACGAGTTAAGATGACTTACCAAGTACTCCTCTTCACCTTGCACCGTAACAATCTTCCCCTTTACTGGATATTTCAACATCTGATGTGTTGTACCCTAAAATTTTCCCTCTCATATTATCAAGATTTTCCTCACAAGACTCTTTGGACTCAAGACATGATTAGGGTTTGCTCAACTCAAGACCTCATCTTGCACTGATGACCTGAAATTAGGTTTGAGTTTGCACAAGGAATTTTGGACCATCAATGCTTCATGTGACTTTCATACACCATCTTGGACCCCTAAGATTTCTCATACCAAGTTTCAAGCCTTGAATCACATTTTTGCCCACTCAATTAGATAGTTGACCTAAAAAATTAGTTGTATTGGGGAAAAAGTCAACCATAGCCAATTTATAGTCAAACTTCATAATTTTTGATCCAAAATCACATTATAGGCTCCTATGTACCATTTGATCAAGTTTGGATCACAACTCCTCAAGAAATTTGATCAGATCATCAAAAGGGCAAAATGGTGAAAATTAGGGTTTTGACTAAGAAAGGGCAATTTCAGATTTTTAACCAAGCCAATGACAAATTGGGTTCAAGCATTATTTCAAGGACTCAATAGCATCATCTTGACCTAATCACATAGTTCAAAAGATCTCAAATGCATAGGATTGACAGATGAATTTTGCAGTCAACTGATATAAAGTCAACTATACATTGAAAAGTCGAACTTTGACTTTTTGGTCAAAATCAAGTGCCAAGGGTCATAATTCATCGAGATATGTCAAAATGTGAAACTTTTAGACCAAGAAACCTAATTTTGAAAATTAGGGTTTTAATTTAAAAAAAATTTATAACTTATAATTTTTCTAAGTTATGAAAATTTCTTATTTTTACCCAACTTTCCACAACTTTTTCACCATGATGCAATTGGATTAAAAGAAAACTTCCAACATGAAAGTTGTATTCCTACATGAAATCTACAACTTTTATTCACAAAGTTTTCCCAAAAGATGCTTGGATCTCAAGTTATGATTTTGTGAATAAGGGTCCATAAACTTTTTAACTTAGTGAAATTTTGCCCTAGTTTAGGCAGATTTTTGACCTAACTTCATGGAAACTTTGAACCTAGTTCCAAGAGGTATCTCAAAATTCATTTCAAATATGGATTGTAGATCATGTTACAAGCTTTCCAAAATGTCTAAGAACTATCCAAGATCATTTATGGTTAGGGAGAATCGAAGAAATGAAAATGACATTTTATCACTTTTGTTCAAGCCATGTTTACAAATGCTTCAAGTTGCAAATCAGTTTCAAACATGCTTGTACTTGGTTTTACAGGTCCTAATCCCTTCTACACTCCATAATTAAATGCAAACACATTGGATAATGGTCTTGTTCTGATCTTTGAAGCTTTGCACAATGAATTAATCCAAAAATGGCATAAAGTTCACATTGCTACTTTGATAAAGCTTGCTTTTTCCAACTTTGCAAATCTTGAGCCATGGACCTAATCTTTTGCTGTAAACAATATCCAAAAATATCAGGCAACTTGTACCAACTATGTGCAGCTAGCAAGCAAGCCTGTACAGGCTTTGGCATTGTCACTTCCAACTTTTCTTCAAAAAGCAAGAAACTTGCAAAAGTCAAGGGATCTCATCCATCTGATAAAGGCAAGACTTTGTATCATTTCAAACAACCTTAGAACATCGTAACAAGCAAGAAACACGAATTCACAACCTCTCAAACACCCTGAAACACAAAAAACCCAAGTTCCTTCCCAAACAGGGCATCTTCTGCAGAACCATTTCCAAAACAATATTGGCTCGTGCGTTTTGCTTTGAATCACTTCAAACACATTCCATACCTCCTACCTAAACTATCCAGGCCCCTGTTTTGCAACTGTAAGCTCATTTTCACACTTTACTATTTTCATTTTGCAAGGTTGCAGGTTGACTCGTGCAAGGAGTTTTAGCCAACTACAAGACCAGCTAAGCATTGTAAAAGGTTGAGGGGACTTCAAGGAAGCTCACAAGAACTTCAGGCCTCACTCAAAGTTCCCACATTGCCATATCCAAACTCAACTGAACAAGGTATTTTTCAAGTTTCTATCTCTCTATTTAGGCATCCCTAAGCTTAGGTTTGTGAAGTAAAGATGTAGTCCATAACATGCTTGAACTGTACATATGTATAGTTCTTATTTATATTAACTGAGTAGTGAGAATTTGAAGCTTGAAGTTCATCAAAATTTTAGGTCAGAAATTAGGGGTGATAAAATTCTCCTTGATCTTTGAGAGTTAGGTCATGATTTTTATATCATTGGAATCGTGAGTTAACAGGCTACAAGTTTCATGTTACAAGATTTTGTTTTTATGCACGTATGCAAGAGTTGCAGGTTGAACTGAACCAGGCGCGCGAAGGAGACAAAGGTCAGGGATGAAGGATGTCCTGGGCCAGGGCCTTGGGCCTGTTTCTTTTCACACACCCCATTTTGCTTTTGCACCCCCCTGATTCATATTTTGTTATTTTTCATATTTTCTTATTATTTTTATATTTTTGACTTTTATTATTTTTTTCTGAACATTAAAAAATCCCAAAAATATTTTCTTAATTTTTTGCATTTTATTTTATTATTTTTATTATTTTTTATGGCATAAAAATAGTTTATTAGGTTTAATAGAATTTATTTTCTTAATTAAACTTGTAAATAATATTAAAATACTTGAATATTTTATTTTTATTATATTATACACATAAAATATTATTTTCTTACATATTTTAATTTTTAACATTTATACACAATATTATTATTATTTTTTCTTAAACAAAAATGGACAAAAATATTAGAAAACATATATTTTTCTTTTAATAAAAAAAAATAGGGTTTCCCCTTTTAAAAATAATAACATTATTTTTTTTCTTATTTTTAGGACTTAGATAATGTTATTTTCTCATGCATAAAACAATTACAAAACATTTTTTTTGCATATTTACATTTTATTGCATATTTAAATAATTCTTTATTTATTTATTGTACATTAAGTTCAATTGGGTTGTAATAGTAAATTAGGGTTTTATTTTATGCATATATCCCCATTCAAAACTTGTACCCCCTTCCCATAATATTGTTGTAATAGTTTAGATTTACTTTACGCAATTTACCGCATTATATGCATGTTTAGTAAATTAGGGTTTGTATGATAAGACAAAAAATCAACAAATAGAATGACCTAATTCAAGACAAACAAAATGCATGAAAAATGACAACACCTTGCACACAAGCACCTCTAGGGTTTCACCCACTTGGTTGCCTTATAAAATGGTCATGGTATGCATGCTAGGTATCTTGGCAAAACAAAACAAAACAAAAGATCATAGTCCCTCGATGACACTATCTTGGTTGCCTAAATAAAGATGATCTTAGTCCCTCAAAACTTGCTAAGATACTTGGAAATATTGTTATCATGGTCATACGATGACCCACACCCGTCCCGTTTAATATCCAAAGATAGGGTTGTCTACTAAAGTAATAGTAGGTCAACAACATCAAAGGAATAAAAATGTGCAAGAAATACTTTTGAGTAGGGTAGATAACTCCTAGTTATTTGATCCATTTCAAACAATCCTTGTTATTTTCAAACAAACACACACACATTTCAAAACAATTTTCAAACAACTTTCAAAATATTGAACAAAAGACAAACATCTTTGTATACATTCTTACAAGTAAGAATCATTACAAAGATTGCCTAAACAAAGGCCTCTTTTCAAAATACTTTCAAAACCACACAAAGCACCATTTCAAACAATTGAAAAAGCAAAGCAAGTGATCTAAAACAAGTAACTAAGAGCCCATGGAAAACCATGGATGAAAAGGGTGCTAGCACCTTCCCTTTTCATAATCTACCCCCTAAACCCAAAATCAATCTCAAAGGTCTTTCCTGTGCTTTTTTACCTTTCCTTTTGGATAAAATAAAAGTCAGTGGCGACTCTTGCTAAACCGTAACATTTGCGAACACAAAACATAAAACCTCAAGTCAGTTCTCCCACCGCATCACAGAATTGGTGACTCTGCTGGGGAATTTTATAAAAGTGGTGATACCTTAGGGTTTTATATCACCTTTTCATGCTTATCTTGCTTGACTTGTTTGCTTTACACTTTGGTTCTATTGTTTGGGTTTAAATCCTCTACCCAGATTTGAGAAACATTCATAGGTAAATAGCAATACGTTGTGGAAACTGTGCGGGGTATACCGACATGGTCTAAGTAATAGCTATATTAGTGCGACATATTGATGGGTACCGGTATCCTTTGAGTCAATCAAAGAGAATATGGGGCCGCTGAGTGATGTCATGAAGCACTAATGGACTTTTAGAACCTTTACATGACCAACTTGGCCTTTTAGGATGTAGTGAGATGACCGGATTTGGTGCAGTCCGAAGTTGGTAGATACTCGATGCTACACTCATTGAGGTTTGGTTCCTTGGAATATTTTGGTCGCCAGTAAAGAGGCTGAATTGAAACAATGAACAAGAAAATAATCCAGTGATATTGATCTCCTTAGAACCCGGTTACTATTTCTAGGACAGGTTGAGCCAACTAAACTTCAAGAGGGTACTTACCTATGAAACCCCATGCAAGCCTAAACTAGGAACTTGTGTGATTTGCTTGTACATATATACTTGTGCATAACATCATGGACATCATGAAGCATCATATGCATCCACTAACCATTTCAAGGATTTGGATTTTCATCTTTGTTCCTGTTTTGTAGGTAATGGATTCACTTCGCGGGAAAACTATCCAAGTCAACCTTGTAAGAACTCCTCCACAACTCAAGGAGCTAGCTTCAAGGATTCCTGAGAATTCTCCATTCACCGAGAGGCATGGTTGTCTTCTCAACTTAGTCACTGCCAACACTGAGGAGGATATGCTAAAAGTTCTCTTCCAGTTCTTTGACCCTTTGCATCATTGATTTACATTTCCTGACTACCAACTTGTGCCGACTTTGGAGGAATTTTCTCAACTCTTGAGGATTCCTGTTCTCAATCAACTACCCTTCAACGGTACGGAAAGAGATCCAAATCCAGAAGAGATTGTTCAAGCCTTACACTTGCACTTCTCTGATGTCACAACACATTAGGAAACTAGAAGTGGTGTCAAAGGCTTCTTGTCAAAGTTTTTGTTTGAGAAGGCCCAAAGCTGTTGGAATTCTTTGGACTTACAAGCTTTTGAGGAGATTGTAGCTCTTCTCATCTATGGGATGGTCTTGTTCCCTAACCCTGACCAACTTATAGATGTGAGTGCTATCAAAATCTTCATGGCTTGCAACCCAGTGCCTACTTTGCTTGGGGATATCCTCCACTCTTTTCACACTCGTACAATGAGGAAAAGAGGTGTTCTCATATGTTGCACTCCTCTACTGGCAAGATGGTTTATTTCTCATCTTTCCCAATTAGTTTTGAAGAATGAGCAAGGTCTGAGGTGGTCACAACGGTTAATGACCCTTACACATTCAGATATTCATTGGTGTTCTCGATCAAAAGAGAATGTCATCATCATTGACTGTTGTGGGGAATTTCCTAATGTCCCTATACTAGGAATTAGGGGAGGCATCGCCTACAACCCTTTCTTGGCTCTGAGACAGTTTGGTTATGCCCGAAGGGATGGCCCACATGACATGCTGATTCAAGGATTGGTTTTTGACTTCGACAACAACAACCAAGGACTCTGACAAAGGTTCATCCGAGCTTGGAGGATGCCCAACAAGGTATACAGTAAGACCTTGGGACACAAGAATTCCATCCCCCTTGAGCCTTACCTCAAGTGGATACGAACCCGCGCCCAAAGTCTTATGATGCCTTACCCCTCCATTCTCCCGGTGATTATAGAGCCTGTTATGGAAGGAGAGGTTCCATACACCCTTCTACATCCTGACATGCCAACATCACTAGAAGATTTACAAAGGAGTTGGATACAGCTCAAGGGAGAGTGCGACACTTTCGAAGCCCAATTCTACGCAAGCGAGAAAAAGGTTTTGGAACTCACTCGTCAACTTCACAAAGAGCAGACTCTCAACACCTACATTTCACCAAAGAGGATGCGCAACGTCTTTTTACCTTGGAATTTTGTATTATTTTGACCATGGGGCATTGATGTACTAACAAATTCTATCTTATTAATATGACGTGTGTTCCTTTTTTGTTTAAAACAAATTTGAATTTCTGAATCCTTGAATGCATTACATGAATACATATCATTCATCATATGCATAAACAGGTCTTCACACCAAGTTTCCTCGTCTCTCTGATGTTTATTTCAGCAAGATGGATATTGAACAAACGGTCAAAGATTTGCAAGCCAAGAATTCACAATTTCAACAGCTACTTCTGACCTTGGCCAAGGGGCAGGAGGAGCTCAAGACTCTACTAGAGAAGGAAAAAGAGAAAAAGAAGAAGAAGAGAGTTTTTGTGGCTATCTTGGGCAGAAGGTTTGAAGGACAAGCCAGACGGACTTTGGATTTCCCATCAACATCTGAAGATGGGGAAGGAAAAGGTAAAGGAACTGCAGTGCCATCTGAGTCTGAAGCAGAAGAAAAAGAGGATGAGGACTATTCTGAATAGCAGTACCCTCCGGCCGATGACAAATACAAGAATTTGGAAGAGCGTCTAGCTGCCATAGAGATACAGAGAGTGCTCGGGCTAGACTTTGAGGAGTTAGGGTTGGTATCTGGAATTGTAATCCCTCCTAAATTTAAAGTGCCACTGTTTTCTAAGTATGATGGAGTGTCTTGCCCAAAGATGCACCTCAGATCCTATGTCAGGAAAATTCAACCACATTCTTCTGACAAGGACCTGTGGGTCCACTTTTTCCAGGATAGTCTGTCAGGAACGCAGCTTGATTGGTTCTACCAGTTGGAGAGGTCTGATGTCCATAATTGGGAGGATTTGGCAGCCGCATTCTATAAACAGTATCAATACAATGCCGACTTGGCACCAACCCGTACTCAGCTACAGAGTATGGCCATGGCTACCAATGAGGGCTTTAAAGACTATGCCCAAAAATGGAGGGATTTGGCCGGAAGGGTACAGCCACCATTATCTGAAAGAGAGCTTGTGGACATGTTCTTGGGGACTCTGTCAGGTCCTTTCTTCAATCACCTGATTGGAAGCTCCTCTGCAGGTTTCACTAAGTTTATTTTAACTGGCGAAAGGGTTGAAGCCGGTATTAGAAGTGGAAAAATTCAGAAAGATGCATCTACCTCTGTTGCTGCAAAAAAGCCCTTCACGGGAAAGAAAGAAGTGTCGGCTGTTTATGCCCAGGGGAATCAGGGAAGAATTGAAAGACGACCAACTATGGGGGCCGTTATGATTCAGAAGTCTGCGTCAGACCAATCGAGAAACAACCCGCCGAGGAACGATCAGTCGAGGAATAACCAGAAAAGGGTGGAAAGGCCTGTAAGGCAATTCACCAAGATAAACATGACTCTTGCTCAAGTCCTACCCCATATCTTGAAGTTGAACCTGACCATGCTGAAAGAGGCCCCTAAAAACCCTAACACTACTTCTCCACATTACCATCCCAATGCCAGATGCGCGTACCACTCAGAAAGCCTGGGGCACGACACCAACAACTGTTGGGCCTTGAAGAACAAGATACAAGATCTAATTGACGCAAAGGAAGTAAAATTTGAAGCTCCTGAAAAGCTGAATGTAATCTCTGCACCGATGCCTAGGCATGGGCATAATGTCAATGTTGTGGAAGAAGATCTGTTTGTTTCTACTGTGGATGAATTGTTAACTCCTCTCCTAACCATCAAGTTGAATCTGTTGAAAGCTGGGGTGTTCCCAGGATGTGACCAAGATTGCCATGCTTGCTTGTCCTCCCCATTTGACTGTCCTCTTTTGAAGAAAGGAATCCAACAATTAATTGATAACAAGGAAATTTTGTTTGAGAAAGCTCCCGTCTCACCCGTTCCAGTTCCTGAAGTCTCAATAATAACCATATACGCCGATTCTTCCAGGGTTCCTAAAAAACCCGTTAGGATTACATCTGCTCCAGTGACTACTCCGTTGAAGATAACAATGCCAGGGCCAACCCCTTACAAAACCGATAAAATGGTACCTTGGAACTATGATGGAGAAATCTACTACCATGGTGTCAAACAGATTGAAGAGACCATTGAAGAAGAAAGCTCCGAGGAAGATAATCCTGACATCAGTAACATTGTTGGAACAAGAAAAATCACTCATAGTGGGAGAATCTTTTCTCCATAGATTGCTCCTCCAACAGCAATCTTTGGACCCGCGGCCGTCCCGAAGATTACCCTTGTAGCTGTACCTGCAAGTGTACCCTCCCACAATGACAATGCAATTCCCATCCCTGTTTCCGCTGCCGAAAAGAAAGGAAAGAATGTTCAAGAGGATCCTATCTTGACAAAGGTTCAGTCATTAGTCATTCCTGAAACATCCCAGAAAGAGGTGGAAGATATTCTGAGGATTATTAAGAAAAGTGATTATAATATTGTTATACAACTCGGGAAGACCCCCTCCAAAATATCTATGTTAGCCTTGTTGATGTGCTCTGAGTCACATGCTAAAGCTTTGATCAAGTTTTTGAAGACGGCCCACGTGCCACAAGAAACCTCTGCTGATCAGTTCCAAGAGTGCGTGGCCAGTTTAACAGCTGACAATGGCCTGGGGTTCTCCGATGCATACTTAACCTCCAAAGGGAGAAAACATAATGACGCACTACATGTCTCGGTGGAGTGTAGGGGAACCACCCTAGCTCATGTTTTGGTTGATACTGGGTCATCTCTAAATGTCTTGTCAAAGAAGGCCTTGGATAGGTGTGATTGTGAAGGCTTAACCCTGAAACCCAACAACATCATTGCCAAAGCCTTTGATGGTTCTAAGAGGATGGTCCATGGAGAGGTGGACATCCCGATCAAGGTGGGTACCCAGACGTTCAATTCAACATTTTACGTGATGGACATTCGTCCTTCCTACTCTTGCCTGTTGGGAAGACCTTGGATCCACCATGCTGGAGTTGTCACTTCTACTCTGCATCAAAAGCTCAAGTACCATTTCCAGGGGAAAATCATAACTGTTCATGACGAAGAGGAATACATGATCAGTCATCTGAACTCCTTTCGTTATATGGAGTTAGATGGAGAATTCATAGAGACCCCTTTCCAACACTTCGAGGAAGTTTCTGAAGAAATAGCGGCGACCAAGGCAGTGTCCTCAACTCATGCGATTACAAGACCTTCTCCTCGGATGTCTTCTCTCAAGGATGCTAGAGCAGTGGTGGAAGAAGGCGAATCCACAATCTGGGGGCAGTTGCCAGACTTTCCTTTCAAATCAGATAAATTCGGCCTAAGGTTTACTTTGGCTAGTCATAAGGTTGTGCGCCGCTCCCGTGCCGGAGGGCCACCTATGAAGATCAGCCACCGAGGGGTTAATGCACTAGAGGACAGTGAAGAAGAGGGCAGCTTGGAAGACTGGATTTTTCCTACTGTTGGCGGAGGGTTGTGCAAATGGGAAGCAAAAGACTTTGTTCTGATTACTTTCATAAATCAGTAATTTATCTTTTCCGTTTCTGTTGGTCTGTAATAATTCACAAACAATTCGTACTTTTTCAACCATGTGTCTTACCCGAGGCACATAGGTCCATTTGTAAGGGTCTTTATCTTCATTTCATATGTCATTTTAATGAGTCATGGACGCTCTTCATATATAAACCTTTTTGCTCATTGTCTTTCTTTTACATTTTGTTGTTTTAAGATGGCTATGCCCTTACACACACCCACACTCACAAATGCAGGTACCCTTCCATTCCGAAACCCATGGGTAACGATACTGCTATAACCTTCAGTGACTCTGATGATCTGATCAACCAAGCCGAATACGAAGGTGAGGAAGATTTTGAGGTGCCAGGGGAATTGGCCAGACTTCTACAGCAAGAGGAAAGAGCAATTCAGCCTCATGAGGAACAGTTGGATATGATCAACTTGGGAACTGAGGATGACAAAAAGGAAATCAAGATAGGTGCCAATCTAGAGTCGGGTGTCAAGGAGAGCCTAATTCAGCTACTACATGATTATGTTGAGATCTTTTCCTAGTCATACGAAGACATGCCGAGACTCGATACAGACATTGTGGTACACCGTCTCCCAATAAGAGAAGATTGTCCACCAGTTAAACAGAAGGTCCTCCGCATGAGACATGACATGTCTGAAAAGATCAAAGCAGAAGTTATGAAGCAGTTCAATGCTGGATTTATGGTTGTTACTTCCTATCCACAATGGTTTACTAACATTATGCCCGTGCCTAAGAAGGACGGCAAAGTGAGAATGTGCATAGATTATAGGGACTTAAACAGGGCCATCCCAAAAGATGACTTTCCACTTCCGCATATTGACATCGTGCTTGACAACACAGCTCAACACAAAGTATTTTCTTTCATGGACGGATTCTCAGGCTATAACCAGATCAAAATGGCACCTGTGGACATGGAGAAAACTACTTTTGTTACACAATAGGGTATGTTCTGCTACAAAGTGATGCCATTCGGACTGAAGAATGATGGGGCAACCTATCAACGCGCCATGGTAGCTTTGTTTCATGATATGATACATCATGAGATAGAGGTCTACATAGATGACATGATAGCCCGATCACAAACTGAAGAAGAACACCTTGATCACTTGCAAAAGCTGTTTGTCAGGTTGAAGGAGTACAACCTCAAATTGAATCCAAACAAGTGTACATTCAGAGTCAGGTCCGGTAAACTCTTAGGTTTCATTGTCAGAAACAAAGGCATCAAGGTTGATCCTGCCAAAGTAAAAGCTATACAAGAAATGCCTGCTCCTCGCACTGAGAAGGAGGTCAGAGGTTTCTTGGGACGCTTAAACTACAATGCAAGGTTCATTTCTCACCTAACATCTACCCGTGAACCAATCTTCAAGCTTTTGAAGAAAGATCAGGTAGTTCGATGGAATAATGACTGTCAAGTTGCTTTCAATAAAATCAAGGAGTATTTGGTAGAACCTCTTATCTTGATGCCACCCATCGAGGGAAGACCACTAATCATGTATCTGACCATTCTAGAGAATTCAATGGGGTGCGTGTTCGGCCAACATGACGAGTCTGGCCAAAAAGAGCATGCCATTTATTACCTTAGCAAAAAGTTTACCGACTGTGAGACCCGATACTCACTACTCGAGAAAACTTGTTGCGCTTTGGTATGGGCTGCTCGCCGGCTAAGGCAGTACATGTTGACTCATACCACTTTGCTGATATCTAAGATGGATCCGATCAAGTACATCTTTGAGAAGCCTGCTTTGTCTGGAAGAATAGCTAGATGGCAGATGAACCTAACGGAATACGACATACAGTACACGACCCAAAAAGCTATAAAGGGGAGTGTGCTAGCTGACCATCTAGCCCATCAAGCTGTCGAAGATTACCAATCCATGAGGTTCGACTTCCCCGACGAGGACATCATGACATTGGACAACATTGAAGATCTCAGACCATATGACGGACCTGAACAAGGATCCCGATGGACCCTGTACTTTGATGGGGTCTCCAATGCACTTGGCAACGGTATCAGCATGATACTTATATCCCCGGAAGGTTGCCATACACCTTTCATTGCCATACTTTGCTTCAGTTGTACGAACAACATGGCAGAGTATGAAGCTTGCATCTTTGGACTCAAGGTTGCCATAGACTTGGGAATCAAATCTTTGATTGTATTTGGGGACTCAGCTTTGGTCATCAGTCAGATCAAAGGAGAGTGGGATACTAAACATCCAAACCTCATCCCTTACAAAGAATATGTTTTGACATTGTTACCACATTTCGAGCAGATTACCTTTGAGCACTTCCCGCAAGAAGAAAATCAGCTAGCAGATGCTCTAGCTACAATGTCATCCATGTTTAAACTTAACTTGGATAATGAGGCTCCCCAAATCACCATTGAACGGATGGACGAACCGGCACATTGTCACGAGATTAATACCGAAGAAGTAGTGGACCAGCCATGGTTTCATGAAGTCAAAAGGTATCTCGAGGCGCAAGAATACCCTGAAGGAGATTCAGTCAATGACAAAAAGTTCTTAAGGATATTCTCGGCAAAGTTCTTCTTGAGTAATAGTATCCTATACAAGCGCAATCATGATTCTACTCCGCTCCGTTGTGTGGACAAAGCTGAAGCTGAAAGGATTATGGCTGAATTGCATGAAGGTACCTTCAGCACTCACTCTAGCGGGCATACGATGGCTAAGAAGATTCTACGGGCAGGCTATTACTGGTCTACCATGGAAGCTGACTTTTATCAACACTCCCGCACATGCCATAAGTGTCAAATCTATGCAGACAAGGTGCACGTGCCTCCTGTTCCTCTAAATGTCTTAACAGCTCCTTGGCCATTCGCTATGTGGGGAATCGACATGATTGGAGAGATCAAGCCTACAGCATCCAATGGACACCATTTCATTCTGGTAGCCATCGATTACTTCACCAAGTGGGTCGAAGCAGCTTCCTTCGCATCCATTACTAAGAATGTGGTTGCCCGCTTCATCAAACAGAACCTTATTTGCCGGTACGGTATCCCCGAAAGGATCATCACTTACAACGGTACAAACCTTAGCAGTACTATGATCACCGCTTTGTGCGAGCAGTTCAAGATTCAACATCACAATTCATCTCCCTATCGGCCAAAGATGAACGATGATGTCGAAGCTGCGAACAAAAATATCAAGAAGATCATACAAAAGATGACAGTCACCTACAAGGACTGGCATGAAATGTTACCGTTTGCTCTTCACGGGTACCGTACCATGGCACGCACATCAACTGGGGAAACACCTTATTCCTTGGTATATGGCATGGAAGCTGTTTTACCTATCGAGGTTCAGATTCCCTCCTTGAGAATCATGAAGGATGCTGATTTGAGTGAAGATGATTGGATTCAAACCCGACTTGATCAATTGAACTTAATTGACAAGAAGAGACTTACTGTTGTTTTCCATGGTCAGGCGTATCAAAAATGGATGATCAAGGCTTTTAACAAGAAATTCAGACGCCAAACATATCAAGTCGGGGATCTGGTAATCAAGCGCTTTATCTTGCCACAAAGTGATCCCAGGGGAAAATGGACTCCTACCTACGAAGGACCATTTGTGATCAAGAACATCTTTTCTGGTGGGGCAATGATCTTAACCACCATGGACGGCGACGACCTGCCGCACCCTGCAAACGCAGACATAGTCAAAAGATACTACGCATAAATGACACGCTAGGTTGACACACCTAGGCAAAAAAGGGAATCTCGGTGAATCGAAAACCCGGAAGGGCGGTTCAGGCAAAAATTAGGGATAAATAAAAAAAAAATTATGCACCCGGCAAGTTGAAAACCCGAAAGGGCGACTTGGGAAAAAAAGGGTTTCCCGGTGGACTGAAAACCCGAAAGGGTGGTCCAGGCAAAAGTTAGGGAATTAAAACGTATGATTATGTCTCGTCGGATCACTTTAAGGACAATCTCTTCACAAACAAGATCTGAGCTTCTGATCAATTCAATCATCCTCAGACGAAGCAACGGATAGACAAGATATTTGGAGTTACGAAGGCTATAACAGAATGGGAACCCCATGGAATTTTTCACACATAGCTATCTTTCTTTGTATAAAAATTTTTCTTACTTTTATGAAACCCTCCTCTTACTAGGATGTCTGTCTCCTTTATACAAAACACTTATTCAAAGTTAATACAAAGATATCTCTTTAAAGTACAAAAAACTATTTGTCTTTTTCTTTTTACACTTGTGTTTTTATTTGCAAAAGCGTTCAATGATTCATTGATGAACATATGCATTTGAACATAATTAATGTTTACAAATAAAAAGGATAGAAAAGAACAATTACTGACAGACTGAAAGGATAGGAAAACGTCTTTAGGCTATTCCAAGAGAAATCCCCTGCAGTACATCATCTAGATCCCCAGCGGAGCTAAAACTTTGAAATACACATCCCCAGCGGAGTTATAATTTCAAACCCTTAATCCCCATTAGAGTTAAAGTTTCAAACTCCCAATCCCCGGCGGAGAAAAAACTTTGAGTTACAGATTCCTAGCGGAGATGAAACCTTCTTCCCCAGTCGACTCAAAACTTCAAACTATCAATCCCCAGCGGAAACCATCCAATTTCCCCAGCAAGTTACCTTGAAACCTGGAAATCAACCAGATAACAGTTAACTTTTGTCTATCCCTAACCTGGGATTTTCCCCAGTAAGAGTGGCAGACGACCGAAAACTCCTGAACTTACTCTCCAGCAGTAAGCCTTCTTCCCCACAGAGTTTTTACTCCCCAACAGAATGAAGATTCTCATTCTTGATTCCCCAGTAAAGTTGTCAGGGTCTTCTTTACTCCCCAATGAAGTCACCAAAGTTTTCATTACTCCTCAATGGAATGAAGATTCTCATTCTTAGTTCCCCGCAGAAATCGTCAGAGTTTTTCCCTATTCCCCAGCCGAGTAAGGATTCCCATTGTGTTACCCCCAGTAGAAGTCATCAAAGTTCTCTAGATTCTCCAAGCAGATTTCTCAAGCAGTTTGGAATTACTCTCACAACAGAATTTTCGTCAATAATCCAACTTCAAGACTTGAAGGATCCTTATATCCCCACAGAAGTTGTCAATCCCCAACAGTCACTAAGGATTTCTCATCCTCAGTAATCAAAGATTTTGAATCTCCAGCAGCGGTCAAGGATTTATTTTCCCCGACAACAGTCAAGGGTTTTTATTATCCCTAGCCGTTAAGGATTTATTTTCCTCAGCAAGACAGCAAATCAGCTTACATGCGCATACATTACATCCATATATCATAAACATTGATAAAACACATTTATTGCATCACACATTACATGCAACATAACTCTGTGTTTCAGCTAACATTTTACCCTTTTCAGGATAAGATTAACAACTATCATTAACAATATTCAACATTCAGATACAGTAAAGATACACTCCAGACACAGAAGTCATTCTATTACTCATTCAGAATTCAAGGTCAAGATATAGTTCAGATACGCTCCAGATACGGATGCCATCCTGATACTTATTCAGATTTCAACTATCAGATACAGATTAGATACGCTCCAGACACGGAAACCATTCTATTTCTCATTCAGATTTAACTATCAATTTTAAGTCTAGATACACTCCAAACACGGAAGTCATTTTGATACTCATTCAGATCTCAACTCCAGATACAGTCCAGATACGCTCTAGACGCGGTTGCCATTTTGTCATTTATTCTGATTATCCCCAGCTCAGAGACGCTCCAGACACGGATGCTATTCTATCGCTTATTCAAATTCAATATTCATATACAACTTGGATACGCTCCAGATACGGATGCTATTCCATTGCTCATTCAGATTCAGTCCCCAGATACAGTTCAGATACGTTCCAGATGCGGATACCATTCTGATACTTATTCTCCTGACTTACAACTTACAACTCAGCAAACATTCTTGGATGGCATCTTTAAGCCCATCTCCAACAAGATTTTGTCACATCTGCAAATGGCATCTTTAAGCCCATTCCCTCAACTACATCTTGACGAGTGCAAATTTACGGGCACTCTAGTGTCCAATCATCTTTTACCTTCGAGTCACGAACGGCAAAGCTCGTCAATCTAACTCTTCAGGTTCAAGAAATTGAACAGCGGAAGCTGTTGTACCCCAAAATTTTCCCTCTCATATTATCAAGATTTTCCTCACAAGACTCTTTGGACTCAAGACAGGATTAGGGTTTGCTCAACTCAAGACCTCATCTTGCACTGATGACCTGAAATTAGGGTTTGAGTTTGCACAAGGAATTTTGGACCATCAATATTTCATGTGACTTTCATACACCATCTTGGACCCCTAAGATTGCTCATACCAAGTTTCAAGCCTTGAATCACATTTTTGCCCAGTCAATTGGACAGTTGACCTAAAAAATCAATTGTATTGGGGAAAAAGTCAACCATAGCCAATTTACAGTCAAACTTCATAATTTTTGATCCACAATCACATTATAGGCTCATATGTACCATTTGATCAAGTTTGGATCACAACTCCTCAAGAAATTTGATCAGATCATCAAAACGGCTAAATGGTCAAAATTAGGGTTTTGACTGAGAAAGGGAAATTTCAGATTTTTAACCAAGCCAATGACCAATTGGGTTTAGGCATGATTTCAAGGATTCAATAGCATCATCTTGACCTAATCACATAGTTCAAAAGATCTCAAATGCATAGGATTGACAGATGAATTTTGCAGTCAATTGATCAAAAGTCAACTGTACACTAAAAAGTCAAACTTTGACTTTTTGGTCAAAATCAAGTGCCAATGGTCATAATTCATCAAGATGTGTCAAAATGTGAAACTTGTTGACCAAGAAACTTAATTTTGAAAATTAGGGTTTTAATTTGAAATTTTTTCATAACTTAGAATGTTTCTAAGTTATGAAAATTTCTTATTTTTTCCCAACTTTCCACAACTTTTTCACCATGATGCAATTGGATTCAAAGAAAACTTCCAACATGAAAGTTGTAGTCCTCCATGAAATCTAAAACTTTTATTCACCAAGTTTTCCCAAAAGATGCTTGGATCTCAAGTTATGATTTTGTGAATAAGGGTCCATAAACTTTTTAACTTAGTGAAATATTGCCCTAGTTTAGGCAGATTTTTGACCTAACTTCATGGAAATTTTGCACCTAGTTCAAAGAGGTATCTCAAAATTCATTTCAAATATGGATTGTAGATCATGTTACAAGATTTCCAAAATGTCCAAGAACTCTCCAAGATCATTTATGGTTAGGGAGAATCGACGAAATGAAAATGACATTTTATCACTTTTGTTCAAGCCATGTTTACAAATGCTTCAAGTTGCAAATCAGTTTCAAACATGCTTGCACTTGGTTTTACAGGTCCTAATCCCTTCTACACTCCATAATTAAATGCAAACACATTGGATAATGGTATTGTTCTAATCTTTGAAGCTTTGCACAATGAATTAATCCAAAAATGGCATAAAGTTCACATTGCTACTTTGATAAAGCTTGTTTTTTCCAACTTTGCAAATCTTGAGCCATGGACCTAATCTTTTGCTGTAAAAAATATCCACAAATATCAGGCAACTTGTACCAACTATGTGCAGCTAGCAAGCAAGCCTGTACAGGCTTTGGCATTGTCACTTCCAACTTTTCTTCAAAAAGCAAGAAACTTGCAAAAGTTAAGGGATCTCATCCATCTGATAAAGGCAAGACTTTGTATCATTTCAAACAACCTTAGAACATCGTAACAAGCAAGAAACACGAATTCACAACCTCTCAAACACCCTAAAACACAAAAAACCCAAGTTCCTGCCCAAACAGGGAATCTTCTGCAGAACCATTTCCAAAATAATATTGGCTCGTGCGTTTTGCTCTGAATCACTTCAAACACATTCCATACCTCCTACCTAAACTATCCAGGCCCCTGTTTTGCAACTGTAAGCTCATTTTCACACTTTACCATTTTCATTTTGCAAGGTTGCAGGTTGACTCGTGCAAGGAGTTTTAGCCATCTACAAGACCAGCTAAGCATTGGAAAAGGTTAAGGGGACTTCAAGGAAAAGTTTGAGAGTTAGGTCATAATTTTTATATCATTGGAATCGTGAGTTAACAGGCTACAAGTTTCATGTTGCAAGATTTTATTTTTATGCACATATGCAAGAGTTACAGGTTGAACTGAACCAGGCGCGCGAAGGAGACAAAGGTCAGGGATGAAGGCTGTCCTGGGCCAGGGCCTTGGGTCTGTTTCTTTTCACACCCCCCATTTTGCTTTTGCACCCCCTTGATTCATATTTTGTTATTTTTCATATTTTCTTATTATTTTTATATTTTTGACTTTTATTATTTTTTTCTGAACATTAACAAATCCCAAAAATATTTTCTTAATTTTTTGCATTTTATTTTATTATTTTTATTATTTTTATGGAATAAAAATAGTTTATTAGGTTTAATAGAATTTATTTTCTTAATTAAATTTGTAAATAATATTAAAATACTTAAATATTTTATTTTTATTATGTTATACACATAAAATATTATTTTCTCACATATTTTAATTTTTAACATTTATACACAATATTATTATTATTTTTTCTTAAACAAAAATGGACAAAAATATTAGAAAACATATATTTTTCTTTTAATAAAAAAAAATTAGGGTTTCCCCTTTTAAAAATAATAACATTATTTTTTTCTTATTTTTAGGACTTAGATAATGTTATTTTCTCATGCATAAAACAATTACAAAACATTTTTTTTCCATATTTACATTTTATTGCATATTTAAATAATTGTTTATTTATTTATTGTATATTAAATTCAATTGGATTGTAATAGTAAATTAGGGTTTTATTTTGTATTCCCCTTCCCATAATATTGTTGTAATAGTTTAGATTTACTTTACGCAATTTACCGTATTATATGCATGTTTAGTAAATTAGGGTTTGTATGATAAGACAAAAAATCAACAAATAGAATGACCTAATTCAAGACAAATAAAATGCATGAAAAATGACAACACCTTGCACACAAGCACCTCTAGGGTTTCACCCACTTGGTTGCCTTATAAAATGGCCATGGTATGCATGCTAGGTATCTTGGCAAAACAAAACAAAACAAAAGATCATAGTCCCTCGATGACGCTATCTTGGTTGCCTAAACAAAGATGATCTTAGTCCCTTAAAACTTTCTAAGATACTTGGCAATATTGTTATCATGGTCATACGATGACCCACGCCCGTCCCATTTAATATCCAAAGATAGGGTTGTCTACTAAAGCAATAGTAGGTCAACAACATCAAAGGAATAAAAATGTGCAAGAAAGACTTTTGAGTAGGGTAGATAACTCCTATTTATTTGATCCATTTCAAACAATCCTTGCTATTTTTAAACAAACACACACACATATCAAAACAATTTTCAAACAACTTTCAAAACATTGAAACATTTTTCAAAAGACAAACATCTTTGTATACATTCTTACAAGCAAGAATCATTACAAAGATTGCCTAAACAAACGCCTCTTTTCAAAATACTTTCAAAACCACACAAAGCACCATTTCAAACAATTGAAAAAGCAAAGCAAGTGATCTAAAACAAGTAACTAAGAGCCCATGGAAAACCATGGATGAAAAGGGTGCTAGCACCTTCCCTTTTCATAATCTACCCCCCGACCCCAAAAAAAAATCTCAAAGGTATTTCCAATGCTTTTTTACCTTTCCTTTTGGATAAAATAAAAGTCGGTGGCGACTCTTGCTAAACCGCAACATTTGCAAACACAAAACGCAAAACCTCAAGTCAGTTCTCCCACCGCATCACATGATGGAGCGTAGAAGTCATTGCCCCAGCCTTATGAATCCACGGGCAACCCAGCAAACAAGAATAAGATGGTCGGATGTCCATCACATAGAACGTAGACGCAAAAGTCTGGGAACCAACCTTAATAGGGACATCCACCTCCCCGTGCACCATCCTATTGGACCCGTCAAAGGCCCTAACCACAATATTACTTGGCTTCAGAACCAACCCTTCACAATCCAGCCGATCTAATGCTTTCTTGGGTAAAACATTTAATGAGGACCCAGTGTCCACCAGCACGTGGGCCAAAGTAGTGCCCCTGCACTCGATCGAGACGTGTAGAGCATCATTGTGATTCCTTCCTTTGGCAGTCAGATCTGCATCGGAGAAACCCAACCCGTTTTCAGCGGTCAAACTAGCCACACAGTCTTTGAATTGATCAGTCGATGCTTCCTGCGGCACATGCGCAGTTTTAAGGAAAGTAATTAAAGCCTTTGCATGGGCTTCTGAGCCAACAATAGAGATAACATGGAGATCTTCGACGGGGTTTACCCCAGTTGTTCGACTACGTTGTAGTCGCTTTTCTTGATAATCTTCAAGATTTCCTCTATCTCCTGCCTAGAGGTTTCAACAATGACTTTTTTAGGCGCCTCCGTCCAGGCAGGCCCACCTGTAACTTCTTTGCCCCGAGTGTCAGATGACTCGGTAACAGGGGTGATAGCTGGAGTAAGAATCGGAACAGTAACTGACATACTGGAAGATGGAATGACAACAGGCTTTTGAACAGTTGGAGGAGAAATCTCAGGAGAGAAGAGTCTTCCTCTTCGGGTGACCTTGCTAGACCCGACAATATTGCTGACATCAGTATCAGCCTCTTCAACCTTCAAGTCTTGTTTCATCCCATGATAATACACATTGGCCCCATAGTGCCACAGGACATCCTTATCCAAAATGTAAGGGATAGGTCCAGGAATAGTAATGATCAATGGAGCAACTCTCGGAACAGATGTAATCCTAACAGGATTTCTCGAGGAAGCCTTGGAAGGATTGGCGGAAAGGGTGATTATGGAAACATCTTCAACAGGAATCAACGGAACCAAAGTTTTCTCGAACAAGATCTCTTTGTTATCCATCAGGTGCTGAACACTTGACTTCAATAAATGGCAACCAGCAGGTATGATAGAACATAGGTGGTAACCTTCGCCACATCCCGGAAATAAACCGACCGATAATAGGTTCTTCTTAACAGTCATCAACGGAGTAGAAATGTCTTCCACAGAAGTCACAAATGAATCATCATCCACAGCATTTACTCCATGTTTGGGCATAGGAGCAGTCATGACGTTAGGCTTTTCTGGTGCGTCAAACTCAATTTCCTTAGCTTCAATCAAATCTTGCACCTTATTCCTCAAGGCCCAGCAGTTGTTGGTATAATTCCCTAGGCTATCAGAGTGATAGGCACAGCGGGAGTTTGGATTATACAGTGGAGAGGTGGTACTGGGATTCTTCGGAGCTTCCCTCAGAGTTACCAGGTTAGTCTTTAATAACTGCGGTAGAATTTGAGATAAAGTCATACTGAGTCGAGTATACTGTCTTTGCGGCCTCTCGATTCTTTGCTGATTGTTGCATTATGGGGCAACAGTGGGTCTTGATATTACTACCGCATTAACTGCTTGGCGGTGCTCAGGTCGGTTTTGGCTCCTCGAGCTGTAAATTGTACTAGATCCCTTCCTGAAAGGCTTCTTTTTGGTACTTGATGAAGCACCTTTATGTATCTTGCCACTTCTGATACCAGCTTCTACCCTCTCCCCAGTCATAATCAATTCAGTGAACCCAGACGATGAACTACCAATCAAATGGTTGAAATATGGACCAGACAAAGTCCCAATAAACATATCCACCAACTCCCTATTAGACAGGGGGGTTGTACTCTTCCAGCCAGATCTCTCCACTTCTGAGCATAGTCCTTAAAACCTTCCCTCGCACCCATGGACATACCCTGAAGTTGAGTACGCGTGGGAGCAAGGTCGGTATTATACTGGTATTGCTTATAAAAAGCAACAGCAGGGTCCTCCCAATTGCGGACATTAGCTCCTTCCAGTTGATAGAACCATTCAAGCTGAGTCCCTGACAGACTATCTTGAAAGAAATGAACCCAGAGATTCCTATCAGCATTGTATGGTTCAGTCTTTCTGACGTATGAGCGGAGGTGTAGCTTCAGGAAGGATACCCCGTCATACTTAGCATAGACAGGAGCTTTAAACTTGTGTGGGATCACCACCCCAGATTCCAGTCCCAAATCTCCAAAGTCCAGACCAGGTATCTTCTGGATCTCCATTGCACTTAGACGGTCTTCAAGTTGCTTATACTTATCCTCAGCAGGAGGATACTGGTCTTCATCAAAATCAGTGTCATTATCAGAGACCATAGGGCTAGGAGCCTTCCTTTCCTCTTGATTCTCTCCTCCTCCAGATGAATGAGACAGATCAACTTCCTCTCGCAACCTATTCCCAATCTGTGAGCCATATTCAGCAGGACCGCCTTCTTCTTCTTCTTCTTCTTCTTCTTCTTGTCCTTCAAGATGAGAGTCTTCAAATCATGTTGTCCTTTAGCCAAGTTCAAGAACATTTCCTGGAACTGGGCATTCTGATCTTGAAGAGCCTTAATAGCTTGATCAGTAGGTGTTTTAGAAGACATTTTGTGAGTGGAATAAACAGTGAAGAAGATAAGAAACCTGTAACGGTACCTGTGATGAGGTGCATGGTAATGGAATGCGTATGAAATGATTTCAAAGACTTTGGGAGATTCAAATTTGTAAACCAAAATAAGACACACTTTATTAGATTAAAGCGTGTAACAATGTTTAACAATGCCTTCAAGGCGTTACAAAAGAAATAAACTGAAAAGCAAATCTAAACTAGAAACAATAAAAGACATCAGAAATCCCATGGTCGTTTTCCTTTCGTGTTGACATAATCGTTGATTATCCTTTCATTCTCAAGTTGCCTTGTAAGCTTCAAGATCTTCCGTTCCTGCTCATGATACTTCTCCCTGTAGGTACCCCTTTCTTCCTTTAACTGGATCCAAGATCTCTTCAATGCCCCCATATCAGTAGGCATATAGGGATGAAGGACTGTATAAGGAACCCCTTCTTCATTAGTATGCTCTACAATCACCGGCAAAACAACTTCATATGGCATTCCGAGATTTTGAGCACGGGCTCGAACCCATTGGAGATAAGGTTGCATTGGGAGAGAAGTCTTCAGTCCTAGCTCATGTGGGTCAGACCTATTCACCATACCCCAAGCTCGTATAAACCTGCGGCGATGTCCATCAACATCCCCTTTGTAGTCGAAGATAATATCTGTAAGCAGCAGCTCATGAGGACCGTCTCTCTGAGCTCGTCCAAACTGTCGTAAAGCCAAACAAGGATTGTAGGTTATACCCCCTCAAATTCCAAGCAATGGAACATTGGGGTGTTCCCCACATCAATCAATGACAGCTACCTTTTCCATGTCTTTAGAACTCCAAAGGATGTTTGTATGAGCAAGGGACATGATTCTGTAAGCCCAACCTACACCTTCCTCATTCTTTAATACAGACTTGGGGAGGGGCGAAATAAACCACCTCGCCAGCAGCAGCGTGCAACACATGAGAGTTCCCCTTCTTCGTACAGTACGGGTATAGAGAGCATGTAAAATATCACCCAAGAGAGTAGGCACTGGGTTACGGGACATGAAAATCTTGACTGCGTTCACATCTATGAAGGAATCTGGATTCGGGAAAAGAACCAAGTCGTAGATGAGGAGGGCCAAAATGTCTTTGAAAGCCTAAAAATCCAAGTTATCCCAAAATTGTTGAGCTTGATCCATCAGAAACTTATCCAAGAAACCTTTAACCCCACTCCGTGTCTCCCAGTTGGATACTACCTCATCCCTTTTTAGATGTAAGACTGAAGCAATGTCCTCAGGTATAGGAATCTCCTCCAAACCTGTGAAGGGTGTCTGCTCGAGGATAGATATGCCTAATAAATCAGAGAACTCCTCCAAAGTACGGATTGGATGATAGTCCAGGAAGGTAAAACAATGATGCAACTGGTCAAAGAACTGAAAAAGGACACTCATCATCTGCTCATCCAACTTGGAAGGGACCAGGCTAAGGAGATGACCATGCCTTCTAACAAATGACGACGTATCAGGAACTTTTGAAACTAACTCTCTAAGCTGAGCAGGGATTTGCACGAAGTTGACTCGAATAGTATTTTTGCGCATAGAAGCCATAATCTGCAAAACAGAACAAAGATGAATCCCCTCGGTCTTTGAAATGGTTAGTCTAATGAAATATGCATGTTATGTCATGATGCATGATGTCGTGATAAAACACACAACAGGTATAGCAGGTATCAAACATGGTAAAGGAAAACAAGTCACACAATAGCCCTTAAGTTCCAGGCTTGCATGGAGTTTAGGTACTACCCTCTTGCAGTTTAGTGGGTTCAACCTGTCCTAATAATAGTAACAGGGTTCTAGAGGTTCTCAATATCACTGACCATCCTCCATCGGTCATAGTTTCAGCTCACGCAATCTTTTCTTGCGGCCGGAACCATCTCTAGAGTATGATCTCAATGAGTGTAGCATCGAGTATTAACCAGTTCGTAGCTCTACACCGAGACCGACTATCTCACTACTTCCTATGGCCAAGTTGGTCAATTATAGGTTCTAAGGTCAGTTGATGCTTAACGACCCATATAGCAGCCCCGTATTCTCCTTGTTCCTCCACAAGGGATATCGGTACCAACTAATGTGCCATATCAACGTAGCTACTGCTTCAACCGTACCGGTTTACGTCGTACAGTTCCCTCACAGTTTATTGCTACTTACCTAAAAGGTGTCCCCAGATCTAAGTTAGGATCTATAGTAACTCCGATACAAAGCCCACAAAGATAAAGAAATCAAATCAAACAATAGAAAATAATATGATGAACTAATCCTAAGGTACACCCCACTTATTAAGTCCCCAGCAAAGTCGCCAGTTCTGTGATACGTTGGCCAGAACCGGGACTGTTTTTTTAGGAATGCTTGTTTGCGTTTTGCGTTTGTGTTTGCAAAATGTCGCGGTAAGCAAGAGTCTCCACCGAATTTTATTTTATCCAACAAGGAAAGGAAAAAAGCACAGAAAAAATCTTTTTTCGAGATTTTCTGAGTACGGGGAGTAGATTATAGAAAGGGAAGGTATTAGCACCCTTTCTATCCGTAGTTATTTACGGGCTCTTAGGTACTTGCTCATCATTTTCAAAATTGCTTCTTTGTGTGCTTGTGTGTTTTGAAAAGTTTTTGTTTTGACTTCGATTTAACCCTTGCTTCTGTTTTCAAGAGTGTTACGAAGTGTTTCTGAAAACTTTGTTTGTAAAGGAGTGTAAGTGTGAAAGTTTGTTTGGATTGAGCAAGTACTTAAGAACTAATCTACCTACTCGAAAAAAGAAACATTCTATGTTTGTTTCCTTTAGACAGCGCTATCCTACTATTAGTGAGTAGGTAGCATTATCGTTGGACTTTTAAGGGTCAATTCGAAAGGGACGTACAGTCACTAAAGCAATGTTAGGACGTCTTAGTAATAACCCTAATGTCTTAGATCAATTATCCGAGGCAACAATATCCGAGGCAACCATTCCGAGGAAACTTTGATCTTTGGACAAAAGGACGACCACTAAAATATCCTATACTCAATGACCGTTTACCGAAGGCAACCGGAGTGGGAGTGTACCCTAGGAGTGCGCATGTGTGAGTGATTCAATTTCAAATTATTATCTTTGCATATTTTAGGGTTGTCTAATTGTTTTAAAGTTTTACATACATTCTTGTCATGCATCCTAATATCATACATCTAACAGTTTAATATTTGCGGAATTTAAAGTGCGGAAATTAAACTAAGCTATTACAAGGCTTCGGGTATTTACATAGCCAAAAACAAACCCTTAAAAATAAAGCGATAAATAAAAATAAAAGACCTAATTAATTATTACAAATTGTGAGCAATTACATTAATGGGATAAAAATAATAAAAAACGCGCGCGAGGAAAATTAGATCGGGAGAGAACTAGGGTTTTGACCCTTTCTAACCTAATTAAAAGAAAAATTGTTTTTGTTGTTTTTAATTATTTTTAAGAAAAAGGAATTAAGTTTTTAAATTAAATACACAATTAATTAGCTAATTAAATTAATTCATGAAAATAAATAAATGGCCTATTTTTTTATGTTTTTGTTATTTTAAGAAAAAAGAAAATAATTAAGTTGGAAATAAAACCCTAATTGTTCTAATTAATTTTAATTTATTTACAAAATAATTAAAGTTACCTAAAATTAACAACCTAATTAAATTAATTAAATTTTTGTATAAAAAATAAATATCCTAAATTTAATTGGATGGAAAATATTTTTGTGATTTTTTTGATAAAAAGAAATTAATTAATTTGTTGGTAAAAATAAATAAGTAAATAAATTAAAATAAAATGTAAAAAGAAAAGAGAAAGAGTTTCTTGGGCCTGAGAACAGCAATTTGGGGGGGGGGGGGGTAGATAGCAAGCCTTGGCCCAAAACAGGGAGGTCTGTTTTGACTTTCTGAGATACCATGCATTTGCTTTGACCATGCCTTTGGTGTTCCTTCATTGATGGCCCTTGGATCTGGCCATCTGGCCCCTTGGCAGGCTGGATGATGAGGCCACATGGTGGACCTTGCCCTTATGTATGCGCTGGATCCTGAAAAGAAAAATAATATGAAGAATGGGGGGGACCTGGGATTCGAACCCAGGCCCCAAGGCACTTTCCAACGCTTGGCAACCAACTGAGCTAGCTATTCTATTTGTACATCAAATATCAATAATAGATAATATGCAAAATAAAGGGAGTTAGTGGAGGACAATGAAAACGCGCGCCAGAATTCAAATGTTCCAATGGAAAGGTGCCACGCATGTCATCCCTAACCTTGTTCCATTGGTAAAAGTCTTAGACTTTTACCTACGGACGTTAGTCCATCACTACAAACTAAGCTCATTCCAAAATCCTCCATGAGCAATATAAATGACATATAATGCCATGGATCGAACCGTCTTGTCATCCTGAATATCATGGTACCTTTCATGAAGGCTAATTTTTCCTGCATACAAAAACCCTAAAACGGAACCAAAAAACCTAACAATGGAAATTCTTGATTCATTCTATGAAAACGCAATTAAGTATCACAGAAAGCTTGCAAATGTTCTAAGGATCAAGAATATATGATTGTTTCGTGCTATATGTGCCAGAATTATGCAACCCGATTTCAAAAATAACTCAATATCGTGGGTGACTTACAGTGGTATTCAAGGCCTGGAAATGCTTGCTCTTGATTGGTTTCGCTTGCCTACACTCCCAGGAAGCGATTGGAATGGTCAGGGGGCTTTGAGGATGCCTGGAAATAGGAATTCGACTCAGCACTTTTGTTGTGATTTTTCAAGTTTGGTTCTGGTTACTGCGCCTCCTTCTAACCTTCTTTTGGGTCTGCAATGGTTCAATATATATCAAGGACTGAGTTAGGGTTCCAAAACTGATCTCAATCTTCCTCCATCAATGTTTTTTATTTGGATTTGATTCACTTTGAATATCTCTCTAAAATTAGGAAAATTCAATCTTTTTGTGCACACAAATGCTTTGCACGATTTCAAATGCTTGCCAACTGGATTTGAGACCTGAAACAAGTAAAAGATCTTTGAATTTCAATGTTTTGGATTTTCTATGATTTGTTTTAATTTAAAATGATTTAATTCAAATAAAAATCAAAATAAATAATAAAAACAAGATAATGACAAGTGGAAAAGGCTAGGGCTCGTGGACCATGTTTCCAACTCAAAACAAGTGCAAAAGATTGGGCCCATTTGGCAAAAATTGCATTTTTAGGCATAGTTGACTTTTGGCAATTTTGCAAAAAAGGTCAACTTCACCAATGCATAACTTCCTCAATTTTGACTCTTTGAGGGTGTTCTTTGACTTTTTAGAAAGCTTGATATGTCCTCTAAGCAAAAATTTTGGTATCATATCAATTTAATATTCCATGCTCATGTATGAAGCTTTGACAAAAAGGTGTTTTTGTTGACTTTTCAAAATGACCTATAATATCCAAATTCATAACTTCTTGTGAGTGCATATTTTGAACTTGGGAGATGAAGATGGATTGTAGATCATGGAATCCTCTTCAAAATGAGCTTTGTATGGGTCATTTCTCATAAAGTATGAGAAATTTATGCTTGGTCAAAGTTGAGTTGACTTTTCCTGTAAAACCCTAATTTAGCAACTTTTGGTTCTTGATGAATTATGAGCAATCCTTGATGAATCATGATCAACCCTTGTAAAATAATGAAATATACTTCAAAATGAGGATGTTGACCAAAAATCTTGAAGTTTGAATTTATGTGGGCCACAGTTGACTTTTGCCCTAGCACAGTCGATTTTCAGGCCTTTGAGCAATTGACTAAGCAAACTTCCTCTGCAAGGCTTGAAACTTGACATGGATGACCTTGAGAACATATTAGGACAATGGTGAGAATTTGGGATCCCTTGGACTCAAGTATCCTGATGCAACATGAAACCTTGTAGACTGCCTTAGGAGAGAGCTTGTCTGGTCAACCCTTAGACTACCTTGAGCAACTTGTAGATCTTTCTTGAAATGTTTTGAGAAATATGGGAGGGAAAATTTTGGGGTACAACAAATATCTTCATACGACCAAGCAAACACTTCCACATAGTCATGCAACATCTGAACCAATCTGCTTTTGACACTGCTTCCTAGGTTAGCACCGATCTTGACCTCTTTCTTTTCTGTCTTGGTACCTAGATTGATGACTTCAATTGACTCTTCATGAGGCTGAATAGCTTTTTCCTCTTTCATTATAAGTCTGGCTAATTCTCCCAGTATTTCACAATCTTCCTCACCCTCATCTTCGGCTTGGTTAACTGGATGTTCGAAGTCATAGTTGGCAATAGTAGAGTCATTGGCAGTGAGACCCGTAGTGGATGAGGACCTGCACGAGTGAGTGTGTGTGTGTGTGTGTGTGTGTGTGTGTGTGTGTGTGTGTGTGTGTGTGCATGTAAGATACATGGCTATTTTGGAAAATGCATTGAAGAAAAATAAAGACAATGAGCACAAAAATTTGAATGCAAAAGTCCAATGATTTGTATTGAATGATCATTTGATAAAATGAACATAAATTAAACCCTTAACAAATGGACCATAGTGCCCCGAGCCAGGCATATGGCTTAAAAATCAAAGTTTAATATTACAGACAAAAGTTTCTTGAGTTAATAGAAAGCAATAAATAAGTAATTACTCCTCAAAGAAGGAGACGGGAATGAAATCCTTTGCATGCCAATTGTTGAGCTCTGTTGTAGTAGGGTATACCCATTCTTCAAATACACATTCATCATCAGGATCCTCCACATCATTTACCTCGTGATTTCCAATACGGAGAGGGGGTTTTCCAGCACGAGCGTGCCTCACCTCTTTCTGAGCCTTGATAGTAAAACCCAAACCACATTTTTCTATTTGAACGGGATCTCGGGGAGTTGTCCCCAGGTATCACAGTTTCCATCTTTGACTGCGGCACGAGCATCTTTAAATGAAGCCATCCTTGGCGCAACCTTATCAGCTTTGGGCATGTCAGAGGAAATTTTGGCAGTAGCAATCAAAGGCGGAAAAACTTCAAAAGCCTGACACGGGGTTTCTATAAATTTGTTGTCCATCTCCACATATTTGAAAGAATTGAGATGGCTTACCATGAATTCGTCCTCACCGCAAACAGTGAAGATCCTCCTCTTGACTGGGTATTTTAGCTTTTGGTGAAGAATAGATGTTACTGCCCCAACTCCATGGATCCAAGGGAAAACTAGCAAACAGGAGTAGGCAGGACGAATGTCCATGATGTAGAAAGTAAAGTTGAAAATCGGTGAGCCTAATTTGATCGGGAGATCCACCTCTCCATGAACCATCCTTTTGGACCCATCGAAGGCCCTCACGATAATGTCACTCGGCTTTAAAACCAGTCATTCACAGTCTAAACGGTCCAAAGCGCCCTTGGGTAGCACGTTCAAAGAAGATCCAGTGTCAACCAAAACATGTGCTAGGTTAGTCCCCTTACATTCAACAGAAACATGCAGAGCTTTGTTATGGTTTATTCCAAGTGGTGTCAGATCAGCATCCGAAAACCCCAAATTATTGTCGACCGTCAGGCTCGCCACATAATTTTCAAACTGGTCAGTTATGGTCTCATGGGGAACATGAACCTTCTTCAAGAATTTGATTAACACCCGAGCATGAGCATCGGAACAAAGTAGCAAAGATAACATGGAAATATTGGAAGGGGGTTTCCCCAGCTGTTCTACTATCTTGAAATCACTCCTCCTTATAATTTTAAAGATTTCATCCATTTCTTGAGCAGAAGGTTCCTCAACAACAATGTCTTTTGCGGGTGTTTGTCTCAGCAGGCTCAACTAGTTTCTCCTTTCCCTTTGCATTAGCACTAGGTTTAGAAATGGTGATGTGGATAGGTGCCGTTGTAGCAGTTGGCGGTGAAATGTTGGGCGAAAAGATTCTCGTAGTTCTGGTCACCTTACTAGAGCCAGTAATGTTACCAATGTCAACAACTTTTCTTTCTTAAATCCAAGCATCTTACTTCATTCCATGGTAAAACACCTTAGCACCATAGTTCCATGGCACTGATTTGTTGGAAGAGTACGTGTTGTACCCCCAAAATTTTCCCTCCCATATTCCTCAAGACATGTCAAGAATAATCTTCAAGTTGGCTCAAGGGTTGGACAGTCAAATCACCTCCTAAGGCAGTCAATTCAAAATTAGGGTTTTGTGTTGCATCAAGGTCCTCAGATCCAAATGACCTCAAGTTCTCCCCAATGTCCTAATATTTTCTTAAGTTCATCCATGTCAAATTTCAAGCCTTGCAGAGGAAGTTTGGTCAGTCAATTGCTCAAGAGGCCCAAAAATCGATTGTGCTAGGGAAAAAGTCAATTGTGTCCCAAATACAGTCAAACCTCAAGATTTTTTGTCAACATTATCATTTTGAAGGATAATTCATCATTTGATCAAGGGTTGATAATGATTCATCAAGGATTGCTCAAGATTCATCAAGATTCAAAAGTTGCTAAATTAGGGTTTTGTAGGAAAAGTCAACTCAACTTTGACCAAGCATAACTTTCTCATACTTTATGAGAAATGACCCATACAAAGCTAATTTTTAATAGGATTCAATTTACTACAATCCATCTTCACACCCCAAGATCAAGAAATGCACTCACAAAAAGTTACAAATTTGGACATTATAGGTCATTTTTGGAAGTCAACAAAAACACCTTTTTTTCCAAAGCTTATAACTTGAGCATGGAACATCAAAATGAGATGAGACCAAAATTTTTGATTAGAAGACATCTCAAGGTTTCTAAAAAGTCCAAGAACACCTCCAAAAGTTCAAAATTGAAGAAGTTATGCATTGTTGAAGTTGGGCATTTTTCCAAAATTGCCAAAAGTCAACTATCCTCAAAACTCCAATTTTTGACAAAAGGGCCCACTTTTTTCCACTTGACTTGGTCTTATCACACCACACACGTGTCCCATCTCTAATTTCATGACCAAACATTTATTTTTCTATTTTATTTAATTTTTATTGATTTAATTCATTTTAAATCTATATTAATTCAAATAAAATCCAAAAATTAATGGAATGAGATTTTTTGATCATTGCAGCTTTCAATTAACAAGATACACCTAATCAAATTCGTATCAGATCTTATTATGCACAAAAAATTAGATTTGAGGCATTTTTGGAAAGCTTATCAATGGGGATCATATCAAATCCCAAACCATGAATGCATAAAGATTGGAAGCCCGAGATTTGACCTAGTTGCTTGCTTGATACATATACAACCTAAAGCAACCAAAAACAGGCACAAAATACTGCAGAAACGGCCATACAAAGTTGGTGAAAAAGCTTGAAAAGTGAGAGATCAAAAACAACATTGGAACTCGATTCAATCAAAAAGCTTGACATAGCCCTCTTCCTTGACATCCAGTAGAGCTATACCAATCAAAACCAAGCCTTTTCATTGCCTAAAACCCATTGTGAGTCTCCACGAATATGCCTCTGCACATGAAATCGTAAATCATTCTCCTTGCATCTTTTTGCCAATTTGATTGCACTATCATGCTTAACATTCAAATTCTAACAATTCTGCATTATTTAATTTGATTTTCATGGCCTGTATTGTGATGCCCGATCCTAGGGTTCTTGTTCTTGTTTTTTAGGCCTTTTTGATACAGGCAAAACCAATGCTAATGATGGGTATATGGGTAACCAGGAGGAAGAGAGGAATGCATTGGTACTCTTAGGTTTCGTTTTCATGGCCTGGAGAATGTTTTTGAGATACCCTACGAATCTTCCTGCGGATAAAAATCCGCAGGTAAATAACTAGGGATTTGCTGAAGAAGATGATAACGTGTCCTAGCTTCATTGGACCATTCAAATTATTAGCGCGTTTTTCTTTTATTTCAGGCTTAGCATTTTATTTTGTATATAATATTTGTTTTCTACTTCACTAACAAATGAGCAAGCCGGTTGAGTTGGAGAGAGAGGCGTGGCAAAACCCCTTGGGACCTGGGTTCGAATCCCAGGTCCCCCAAAACTTTGTTATAATTTTGTTTAAGATATTCCTATGCAAGGCAAAAAAGGTGGACCACCATGTTCTTCATCCCATCAAATGCCAAGTGGCCCACCAGGAAGATCCATTGGCCAAAGTTGAAGGACCACCATGCTCCCTGGTCAACAAGCACGCATTAGATCTCAAAGGGTCAAAGCAGGCTGGTGTTAATGGGCCAAGAATTGCTGATCATATTCCCAGATCAGGCCCACACCCCCCTGAGTTTGTTCTTTATTTTATCTTCTTGTCATTATTTTTTCTATTTTATTATTATTATCTTAATTAATTAACCAATTAACTTTTTTTATAAAAAATCAGAAACAACAAAAATAATATTTTATTAATTTCATTATTTATTTTTGTAAATAATAATTAATTAATTTACCTAGTTTAAACAGGTTTAACATTAATATCTTTTTGCAATAAATTAAAATTAATATAGAATTAGGGTTTTTAATATCTTTTAATCATTCTTATTTTATTTCCTTCATTAAAATAAAAAACCCAAAAATATTTTATTTTCATTAATTAATTCAATTATTAATTTAGATTAATTTTTAATTCAAAAATAACAAAAATATGCTTTATTTAATAAAAGGGTCAAAACCCTAAGACACTTCGATTTAATTTTCTCGCGCGCGAATAATTTTTTATCCATATTTCAATATTGTAACTACTTCAGGTATGTAATAGTTTTTAACTTAGGACTTTATTTATTTATCGCTTTTATTTACTTTTCGCAGTTTAATTTTAAAGGGTTTGTCTTTGGCGATTTAAATACCCGACGCCTTGTAATAGCTTAGATTTATTTTTCACAATTTAATTTCCGCAACCATTAACTGTTAGATGTTTGATAATAGGGAATGCATGACAAGATCGAATGTAATGAACTTAAAATCAATAGTAGCTCACCATTAACATGTACAAAGATAATATAACTGGAAAAAAATACACTCTCACATGCCACTCTTAGGGTACACCTCACTTGGTTGCCTCGAACGTGGTCATTGAGTATAGGAAGTTTTAGAGGTCGTCCTCTTGTCCAAAGATCATAGTTGCCTCGAAACGGTTGCCTCGGATAAAATGATCTAAGACATTAGGATTACCGCTAAGGCATCCTAACATTGCTTTAGTGACCACACGTCCCTTAATCGAATTGACCCTTAAACTCCAACGACGGTGCTACCTACTCCTTAATAGTGGGATAGCATTGTCTAAAGGACATTTGCACAGTCTAATTCCTTTTTGAGTAGGTAGATGGTTCTTAAGTACTTGCTCCTTTTAAAACAAAAACAAAACTTTTCTCACTTACACCCCTTTCAAACAAAAACTCTTTCAAAACCCACAAACACAAAGAAAAGCAAACTTTTGAAAACACAATGAGCACGTACCTAAGAGCTCGTGGATAACCACGGACAGAAAGGGTTCTAATACCTTCCCTTTCTATAATCTACCTCCCAAACCCGAGAAACATCTCAAAAAGGAATTTTTTGTGCTTTTGTCATTTCCTTGTTGGATAAAATAAAAGACGGTGGTGAATCTTGCTTACCGCGACATTTTGCAAAAACAAACGCAAAACACGAACCAGCATTCAAAAAACAGTCAGTTCTCTTTCCCACCGATCACAGAACTGGCGACTCTGCTGGGGATTATTAATAAGTGAGGTGTACCTTAGGATTAGATCACTATGTTTTCAATTGTATTCTTTGTATGCTTTAATTTTGTGGGCTTGTATCGGAGTTTTATAGATCCTAACCCGGATCTGGGGATACCCTTTAGGTAAGTAGCAATAAACTGTGAGGGATCTGTCCGGCATAGACCGACACGGATGAAGCAGTAGCTACGTTGGTTTGGCACCTTGGTCTGTACCGATATCCCTTGTGTTGGAACGAGGAGAATATGGGTCTTTTAAGGAGTCATTAAGCACCAACTGGCCTTAGAACCTTAAATTGACCAACCTGGCCATAGAACAGTAGCAGTATGCTACACTTATTGAGACTAAACTCTCGCGATGATTCCAGACGCAAGAAAAGGTTGCTAAACTGGAATTATGACCGATTGAGGGTAGTCAGTGATATTGAGATCCTCTAGAACCCGGTTACTATTTTTAGGACAGGTCTTAACCAACTGAACTGAAAGAGGGTAGTACCTAAGCTCCATGCAAGTTGTGACACCCCAAATTAATTCATGTGTTAAATAATTAGGAATTTAATTATTAAATTAATTAAAGGCTTAATTAATAATATTTTGGATTAAATGGATGAATTAATTATGGAATTAAAAAGGAAGACCGGGGGTGTAAAGTTGAATTAGAGGTGTGTGAAGTAAAACGCTCTATTAAATAATTACTAATTATTATTATTATTTGGCAAATAATAAAAGGAAAAGAAAAAGAAGAATAAAAAGGAAAAGTAAAAGAAGGGTTTTGGAAAAACTCATTGTACGTGAAATTGGAGAAGAGAAGAGAAGAGAGGAAAAAGCCAAACGCCGTGAATTCGAAGGATCATCGCGAGGTAAGGGGTGATTTTGATTATTTAATATGCCTTATAGATTTTGGGATCAATAGAATTGATTAAGCATGTTAGGAATCCCAATTTAGGATTTATGAAATTCAAACCCCAATCCCATGAATTTATGTTTTGATTCAATTTGAGGTTATGAGGAAATTGTATGATGTTGTGGTGTGTTATAATCTCATTGGAATCATGCACTATAACTTGTTTTGACATTGCTGTGAGTTGGATTCGTATGGGTATGAATTGGATGAGTTTGGAATGATTAAGTGCTGTCAAAATAGCAATTTTTGACTTTTCAGGTCGCAGGAATCGGTTCCCAGTGGGGAGGAACCGGGTTCCCAGTGTAAATTTGTGAAGAAACTGACTTTTTCAACGTAAGAACCGGTTCCTGTATGGGTAGGAACCGAGTTCCAGTACATTTTCTAGAATGGGTGTTTCTGAACTTCGCAGGAACCGGTTCCTGTATAGGTAGGAACCGGGTTCTGCTGTAACTTTTTGACAAATACTAAACTTTGAAAATTCTTAACTTTCAAACCGTAAGTCCGTTTTGAGTGCCGTTTTGGATGTTATTTCTTAAATTAAATACTCTATTTTATAAAATAAGAAAAATATTATTTTATGAAAATTATTTTAAAAAGAGTCGAATTCCCGATTTTTGTAAACTTTGGTATTTTGAGAATGATGTAGAATTGTTTGTGAATTGTTCTGATGTGGTGAATGAGAACGGGTACTTATGTGTTGTGCCTGCTATCCATTATGATTGAGATGTCATCATGTGACATATTGGCTTTGTGCGTTATTTGGAATTATGTTGTGATCATACTCCATTGATTGATGTTGCATGTTGATGATGTGCATGCATATGCATCGTTTTGGTGAAGTTAATTCCCATTGTGTGGAATTTGACTTGTATTACCGTTAACTGACACCCGAGAGATGATGGGTGGTTAGGCTGGATTCGTGTCCGAGTGTTATGGACGAATCGATGATTGCTTCGGCTGGATTCATGTCCGAGTGTGATGGACGAATCGACGGTTGTTGTATCCGATTTATGATGGATCAGTGATGGGTGACTTGGTCACGTATTGGTACCACATGCATTGTGTCTGCATTTGTGTTTTCCTGGGATTGTGCATAATGACTTGTATGATTGGAACTGTGTGTTGAATCTGAGTTTATGCTAAAATGGGTGAAATAATATGCTTGTGATATAATGTTGATTGAGAAACTTATAATGCATGTTAATTATGAGAAATCTCACCCTTACTTTAATGATTTCAGATTAAAGTTAGCAGCTCAGGAGTTGGTGAGGATGGCTCTAGAGCTATGTTATTTTAAGTCCGCGTGTCAGTGTCGTGCTCTGATAGGTTGTAACACTGGGGGAAACGTTTGAATGATGAGTTTTGTTTTATACTCTATTGTTTAATTTATGTTGGGAATACTTATGAAGTGAAGTTATTCCGGTTTTGAGATATTTCCGCTGTGTAGAACATGATGTTGATTCGAATATTTATTTTAATAATTCCTTCAGTAAAGCATGACAACTGTAAATTTGAGGTTTTATATTTATCTTGAATTGTGACATCCCTGTTTTCCATGTTACTCTGATTTAATTAATATATTCGCGGGTTATTTAGAAGGGGTGTTACACCAGCCTGAAATCTAAGGGCTCTTTTGTGTGACTTGTGTGCCTTTACCATGTTCGCTTTTTGTGGATACTTGTAATGTGCCTTTACCATGACATCATGACATCATAACATTGCATACATTTTTTCATAAGGACTAACCTATTTCAAAGACAAGAGGGTTTCATCTTTGCTCTGTTTTGTAGGTCATCATGATGCCCATGCTTAGGAATACTATCCAGATCAACTTTGTCCAAGTACATACCCTGCTTAAAGATTTGGTTGTCAGGATTCCAGATACTACTTCCTTCATCAGAAGGCATGGTTCTCTCCTCAGTTTGGTCACCTCAAAATTGGACGAATAAATGATGAGTGTTCTGGTCCAATTCTATGATTAGCTGTACCATTGTTTTACTTTCCAGGACTTCCAGTTGGTGCCTACCCTAGAAGAGTTCTCTGAGCTGCTCGGTATATCCGTCCTGGAACAGACTCCATTTACTGGTTGGGAAAAGACTCTTAAGCCCGAAGAAATTGCTACATCCCTTCACTTGACCAAGGAGGAGGTAATGGCTAACTGGGAGACTAGAAGTGGAGCTAAGGGTTTTCTGGCTAAGTTTTTGGTTGACAAAGCTAATTACTTCTGGGATAGCCTAGACGTTAAGGCTTTCTAGGATATTCTGGCTCTCTTGATTTATGGCTTGGTATTGTTTCTGAATCCTGACACTTTTGTTGATATTAATGCCATAAAGATATTCATCTCTCAGAATCCGGTACCCACTCTCTTGGGTGATATCCTTCATCAGCTCTATGCTTGTACTACCCGAAAGTGGGGAACTTTGATGTGTTGTGCTCCTTTATTGTCGAGGTGGTTTATTTCTCACCTCCCTAAGTCCGTATTGAAGAACAAAGAAGGAATGAGCTGGGCTTATAGGGTGATGTCTCTTTCTAATAATGACATTGTTGTACCATAAAATTTTCCCTCCCTTTTCATCAACTTTTTCTCACCACAGGACCCTTGGAGCTCAAGATCAAGTTAGGGTTTGCTCTGCTCAAAACTTCTCCTTGCACTGTTGACCCAAATTAGGGTTTGAGTTTGCACAAAGATGTTTTGACCTAAAATGCCCAAAGTGACTTTCATGCTTCATGTTGGACTCACAAGTTTATCCATACCAAGTTTCAAGCCTTGATTTCAATCTTTGCCCAGTCAATTGGACAGTTGACCTAGAAATCAGCTGTATTGGGAAAAAGTCAAATGTGGCCAATTAACAGTCAAACCTCATGAAATTTGACCCACATCAACATAATGAACTCATATGAACCATTTGGTCAAATTTGGATCACAATTCCACAATAAATTTGATCAGATCACCAAAAGGGCAAAATGGTCATTTCTAGGGTTTTGACTGCACAAAGGAAATTTTTGACTGTTTGACCTAACCAATTGCAAACCAAGCTCACATATGGACTCAAGAACTCAAAGGCATTGTCTTGACCCATTCAACAAGTTCAAAAGATCTCAAATGCACAAGATTGACAGATGAATTTTCCAGTCAACTGGTCAAAATTTGATTGTATACTGAAAAGTTAAACTTTGACTTTTTGGTCAAAATCAAGTGCCAAGATTCATTTTTTATCAAGACATGTCAAATTATGAAACTTGTTCATCAAAAAATCCAAATTTGCAAATTAGGGTTTAAGATGAGAAAATTTCATAACTTAGAATTTTTCTAAGTTATGAAACTTTCTTATTTTTTTCCTAACTTTGTCCCATTTTTTCATCAAGATACAATTGGATTCAAACAAAACTCAAAACATGAAAGTTGTAGTCCATTGCAAAATCTACAACTTTGATTCACAAAGTTTTCTCAAAGGAAGCTTGTAGCTAAAGTTATGATTTTTGGAACAAGGGTACAAAACATTTTTAACTTAGAAAAATTTTGACCTATTCTAGGCAGGATTTTTGTCCAACTTCATGGCCACTTTTCACATGGTTCCACTTGGAGTTTTAATTTGCATTACAAAGATGGATTGTAGTACACATTCCAAGCTTTCCAAATTGTCCAAGAACTCATCAAACACCCTTGTGGTTAGGGAGAATCGAATTTGCAAAGTTGGGAAAAATCCACTTTTGTTCTTGGCCAAGGCTTGTTCATAACACTTTGCATTTTCAAATCAGCTTGTACAAGCTAGTTTGCAGGCCTCAAAACCAGTCTCACACACCATAATTAAATGCCTAACCATTGTGCTAAGGTGTTATTTTGTTCATTTGGTCATTACATGCAAGATTAATCCATAATTAGAAAAAGCATATTTGCCATTTTGGAAAAGATGCACTTTATGTCAAATAACAAATCCAAGAGGCATGGGCCAGATCTTTGAAGCTAGCATTTGTACACAAATACCTCTGATCAAGAACAAGGGAGGCAGCATGCTTTAGGGCATTGTACAGGCCTGTATTGAAACTTGCATTTTCTTGCTTCAAGTAGAAGAAACTTGGCAAAACGCATACCATCTCTCATTCCTGTAACAACCAGCAAAAGCAAACTTTGCAAACATTCTTCACACTCCCTAACTGACCTAAGGCACGAATCAACCACCCCTCAAACCTCCTCAAACACAAAAACACCATTTTTCTGCAAGAAACAGGGCATCCCTGCAGATTGAGTTGCACAACTCAGTTTGCTCGTGCACTTTTGCCAAAAGGAGTTCAAACATGTTCCATATCATCCACTGAAGCTATCCCAAGCATTGAATCCAAGCTGTAACATCCTTAACATCGTTTGCCATTTTTGCTTTCAAGCTGTGCAGGTGGCCTTCCATAGCACGATATAGGCAGTTTCAGAGCAAGCCAAGCATAGGAGAAGCATCCTTGGACTTCAGGCAAGCTGTACCAAAGCTCAAACCCCATTGAAGATACCTCCATTGTTGTACACGACTCAAGCTGAAACAGGTAAAAACATGAACTTCTATCTCTCTATCCAGGCATGATTAAGCTTAGGTTTGTGAAGAAAACATGTTCTACTCATAGCCCTGAAGCCATCCATGTATTTACTTTTCATTTATATTATGCGTGCTGTGAGAATTTTTGCCATGAACATTGAAGAAAAATTAGGTCATAAATTGGGGATGAAGAAATTCTCCCTCATTTCTGAGAGTTAGGTCAAGATTTTTATATGTATGAATTCGTCTCTTGATGCTCTACATTGTTTATGTTATGAGTTTTGTGTAAAAGTCAAAGAATCGGGAGTTTGTTGTTTGAGCAAGGAGGCGCGCGAAATTCAAACAGAATGGCTGGAGGTTGAAGAAGGTGGACTTGGGCTGGGCCTAAGTTGTTCTTGCTGCTTGCACCCTCTTTTTCCATTTGCACCCCCCTGGCCCATTATGTGATATTTTATTCATTTTTGATTTTTTTCTTTTTGATTCTGACTTATTATTTTTTGCTCAAATATAAAAAATATCAAAATTATTTTTCCACACATTTTTGCATTTATTTGGAATTTATTTGTTTTATTTAAACTTATAAATGTAAAATAATATATATACTTTTATTTAAAACATTAAAAAATAATATAAAAATATATTTATTTTCAGTTTTTATTTTTATTTTACATTTTGAAAACATTTTCTAAAATATACCATTTTTGTAAATAATTAATATTTTATTCTTGTATATATTTAATATATAATATAAATACTTGTATATTTATTAGAATATTTAGGATAGAAATATGAAAATAATACATTTTTATTTTTATTAATATATGACACTAAAAAATACTCTTTTTTTACAATATACTTCTTTTTTTTATTTTTGTATAAACAAATATATAAATATTGTATATAATTAATAAATAATTGCTATTTATTCAAAAATTAGGGTTTTGCCCTAAACCATAAAAATACTCCAAAATTGACCTTTTTATTTTTGTTTATATTTTACATTGAAAAATACTTTTACATACATAAAAAACCATTTTGTGCATAATACATTTTGCATATTTATTGTATTTATTTAATTATTGTACAATTAAATAATTTGTATATTCGATATGGATGTAATAGTTTTAGATTTAATTTCTTGTTAAATATCCCCCCATTCAAACATTTGTACCCCCATCCCCATAATCATGTTGTAATAATTTAGGACTTTAAATTTCCGCGTTTGAAAGCTTTCAAATTATGCCATGATAGACCTAGGGTTTGTATGCAAAATCAAATAAAAAAATAGCTTGACCTAATTCAAAGATAAACAAGCATGAAAATGGACAACACAATGCACACTTGCACCCTTAGGGTTACTCCACTTGTTGCCTTCAAAAATGGGCCATGTTGCATGTTGAGTATCTTTGGAAAAACAAAAACAAATCAAATGATCATAGTCCCTCGATGACGCTTTCTCAAGTTGCCTAAAAAATGATCAAGTCCCTTAAAGGAAAAATTGCCAAAGACACTTGGCACTATTGCATTCATGGTCTAAACGATGACCCGCGCCCGTCCCGTTAACATCCTAACACAAGATTGTCCACCAAATACAATGGTGGAACAATACTGTTAAAAGGGTTAAAACATAGGAAAGATCTTTGAGAAATTTAGGGGTAGACAACTCTTAGTTACTTGATCAAACTTGCAAAACAAATCCTTGCCATTTTTCAAAACACACTCCACAACACAATTTCAAAACAAACTTTCAAAACCTTGAAACATCTTTTCAAAAAGACAAACACCTTTTGTAAAACATTCGATTAAAGAATTGTTACAAGGGTTGCCTAGACAAGGCATCTTTTTTTTTAAACATTTTCAAAACCACACACACAAAGTACCATTTCAAACAATTGAAAGCACCATTTCAAACAATTGAAAATGCAAGGCAAGTGATCTAAGCAAGTAACTAAGATCCCATGGATAACCATGGATAGAAAGGGTGCTAATACCTTCCCTTTCTATAATCTATTCCCCGAATCCAAGAAAACATCTCAAAGGTTTTTCCTGTGCTTTTTAACCTTTCCTTAGGATAAAATAAAAAGTCGGTGGCGACTCTTGCTAAACCGAAACATTTGCGAATACAAACGCAAAACCTCAAGTCAGTTCTCCCACCGTATCACAGAACTGGCGACTCTGCTGGGGAATTAATTAAAAGTGGAGTAACCTTAGGGCTTAGATCACCCTTTTGCATGACTAGTTGTTTGCTTTGATTGCTTTATATTTTGGTTCTCTTGTTTGGGCTCGAAATCCTACACCCGGATTTGGGAAACATTCATAGATAGCAATACATTGTGGAAACTGTGCGGGGTATACCGACACGGTTGAAGCAATAGCTATATTAGTGCGACATATTTGTGAGTACCGGTAACCCTTGAGTTCAATCAAGGAGAGTACGGGGCCGCTGTGTGATGTCACTAAGCACTAATGACCTAGAACCTTACTTGACCATCTTGGCCTTTTAATAGGGGTAGTGAGATGACCGGCTTTGGTGCAGTCCGAAGTTGGTAGATACTCGATACTACACTCATTGAGGGTTATTTTCTTGGAATATTTTGGTCGCTAGTTAAGTGGCTAAACCAAAACAATGAACATGGAAAACAATCCAATGATATTGAGCTCCTTAGAACCCGGTTACTATTTATAGGACAGGTTTTTAAGCCAACTTCACTCAAGAGGGTACTTACCTATGAAACCTCATGCAAGCCTGAAACTAGGGTTTTGTGTGACTTGCTTGTACATATGTTTGTGCATACATCATGAACATCATAAAGCATCATATGCATCCACTAACCATTTCAAGGGTTTGGATCTTCATCTTTGTTCTTGTTTTGTAGGTCATGGAAATTCTTCGCAGGAAAACTATCCAAGCCAACCTTGTGAGAATCCCTCCTCAACTCAAGGAGCTCACATCCAGAATTCCAGAAAGCTCTCTCTTCAGTGAAAGACATGGTAGACTTCTCAACCTAGTCAACACCAACATTGAAGAAGACATGGTGAAAGTGTTGTTCCAGTTCTTTGACCCCCTTCACCACTGTTTCACATTCCCCGACTATCAATTAGTGCCCACTTTGGAGGAATTTTCTCAACTCTTGAGAATTCCTATTCTTAATCAACTACCCTAAAATGGTACGGAAAAAGAACCAAGGCCTGAAGATGTTGCTCAAGCACTACACTTGCAACCATCTGACATCAAGGGGCATTGGGAGACTAGAAGTGGTGTCAAGGGCTTCTTGGAAAAATTCTTGTTTGAGAAGGCACAAGAGTGTTGGAATTCTTTGGATCTGCAAGCCTTTGAAGAAATTGTGGCACTCCTTATTTATGGGTTGGTCTTGTTCCCAAATCCTGACCAACTTATAGATGTCAATGCTGTCAAGATTTTCATATCCAGGAATCCCATACCTACATTGCTTGGGGACATCCTCCACTCATTTTACACATGAACAATGAGAAAGAGAGGTGTTCTCATGTGATGTACTCCTCTCCTTGCAAGGTGGTTTATTTCTCACCTTCCACAATCTGTTTTGAAGAATGAACAAGGCTTAAGGTGGTCACAACGGTTGATGACCCTCACACATTCTGATGTACATTGGTGTTCTCGGTCCAGAGAAAATGTCATCATCGTCGATCATTGTGGTGAGTTCCCTAATGTTCCCTTACTTGGCATTAGAGGGGGCATTACCTACAACCCTTGTCTAGCTTTGAGACAATTTGGATATGCACGGAGGGATGGCCCTCATGACATGCTGATTCCTGACCTGGTTTTTGACTTCGACAACGATGCGCAAGGACTTCGCCAAAGATTCATCAGAGCTTGGAGGATGCCTAACAAGGTAGATAGTAAGACACTGGGGCACAAGAACTCCATCCCTCTTGATCCTTATCTCAAGTGGGTAAGAACCCGAGCCCAGAGTCTTATGATGCCTTACCCTCATATTCTCCCTTTGATTAAAGAGCCTGTTAAGGAAGGAGAGGTTCCCTACACCATCCTACATCCTGACATGCCAACATCATGGGAGGAGATGCAGAAGAGTTGGATCCAACTCAAGGAAGAGCGGAATACTTTTGAAGCCAGATTCTACGCCAGTGAGAAGAAGGTTTTAGAGCTTACCCGCCGACTTCACGAGGAGGAGACCCTCAACACTTACATCTCACCAAAGAGGATGCGCAACGTCTTTTTTCCTTAAGAAGTTTTTGTAATATTTGGCCCATGGGGCATTTATGTACTGACAAAATTTCTTCTTATTAATATGACGTGTGTTCTTTTTGTCTACAACAACTTTGAATTTATAAATCCTTGAATGCATTGCATGAATAAACATATCATTCATCATACGCATAAACAGGTCTCCACACCAGGTTTCCTTATCTTTCTGTTGTTTATTTCAGTAAGATGGATCTCGAACAGACGGTCAAAGATCTGCAGTCACAAAACTCACAGTTTCAACAGCTCTTAATGACCTTAGCAAAGGGTCGGGAGGATCTTAAAGCACTGCTAGGGAATAAAGAGCAAGAAAAAGGAAAAAAGAAGAAGAAAAGAGTTGGGGTAGCTACACTGGGAAGAAGGTTCGAGAATGAAGCTAGGAGAGTTCTTGAATTCCCCTCCACATCTGATGAGGGGACTGGTAAAGGAAAAGGGGCTGCATTACCTTCTGAGTCCGAGGCTGAATAGGAAGAGGTTGAGGAAGATGAAGACTACTTAGAGCAGCAATACCCACCAGCGGACGACAAATACAAGAACCTAGAGGATAGACTGGCAGCTATGGAGCTGCAAAGGGTTCTCGGGTTAGATTTTGAAGAATTGGGTTTGATTGCTGGGATTGTGATCCCTCCAAAGTTTAAAGTGCCAATTTTTGCAAAATATGATGGGCTGTCTTGCCCGAAGATGCACCTGAGGTCATATGTCAGGAGAACTCAACCTCACACATCCGACAGAAATATTTGGGTACACTTCTTTCAGGACAGTTTGTCCGGTACACAGCTAGACTGGTTTTACCAGCTTGAGAGGTCAGAAGAGCATAACTGGGAAGACTTGGCAGCTGCCTTTTATCGCCAGTATCAATATAACGCTGACTTGGCGCCAACCCGTACTCAGATACTGAGTATGGGGATGGCCTCAAATGAAGGATTCAAAGAATATGCCCAGAAATGGCGCGACTTGGCCGGAAGAGTGCAGCCACCTCTCTCAGATAGGGAACTAGTTGATATGTTCTTGGGGACCCTATCTGGCCCGTTCTTCAACCATTTGATCGGGAGCTCTTCCGCATGGTTTACTGAATTGATTCTGACTGGCGAACGAGTGGAAGCTGGTATTAAGAATGGGAAGATTCAAAGGGATGCCTATGCATCTACAACTGTTAAGAAATCATTTCCGGCCAAGAAGGAGGCAGCTGTTATATACTCTCAGAAAAGATCGGGAAGAACTGAGCGTCGGCCGACTGTGGGGGCCGTGATGATCCAAAATTCATCAAATGATCAGCCTCATAACAATCAGTCTAGACCTAACCAGCAACGGGTAGAACGGCCACAACGGCAGTTCACCCGCATCAATATGACACCCGCACAAGTTCTTCCCCATTTGTTGAAGCTAAATCTCACCACTATCAAAGAGGCACCAAAAAATGTGAACACATCTTCCCCACATTATCATCCCAATGCTAAATGTGCCTATCATTCTGACAACGTCGGGCATGACACCAACGATTGATGGGCGCTTAAACATAAAATTCAAGACTTGATAGATGCCAAATAGGTTGAGTTCGACGCTCCAGAGAAGCCAAATGTAATATCCGCTCCGATGCCAAAGCATGGTCGCAATGTCCATGCTATTGAAGAAGATCTATATGTTTCTGCTGTTGATGATCTGGTAACTCCACTACTAACAATCAAGTTGAATCTGTTAAAGGCTGGGATTTTCCTAGGATGTAAAGAAGACTGCTACTGTTGTTCCTCCCTACCAATCGACTGTCCATTGCTGAAGATATGCATCCAAGGCCTAATGGACAGCCAACAAATTCTTTTCGAAAAGATTCCTGCTACTCCAACCCCTACCAAAGATGTTTCAATAATCACCATTTCCATCAATCTTTCCAAGGTCCCTAAAAAGCCTGTTAAGATTACATCCGCTACGAAGTTTGTTCCTCTGAAAATAACCATGCCTGGGCCTGTCCCCTACAAATCTGACAAATCGATACTATGGAACTATGGTGGAGAAATCTACTACCACGGTGTTAAACAAGTTGAGATAACTGAAGAGAGCTCTGACGAAGAAAATGCCAACATTGGAAACATTTCCGATACGAGCAAGATTACCCGAAGTGGGAGAATATTTTCTCCAGAGATTTCCCCTCCAAAGGCAATCTTTGGACCCTCAGCTGCTGTCAAAGTTACTCCTGCACCGATAAAACTTTCTGCAAGAATTCCGTTGATTGAAGAAGCCGTTATTCCTGTGGTTGTCCCTCCTACTTCTGTTGATAAGGGGAAAGGGATCCAAGATGAGCTCGTCAGGACGAGGGCTCAACCATTGGTCATCCCCGAAACCTCCAAGAAAGAAATGGAGGAGATTCTGAAAATAATAAAGAAAAGTGATTATGACGTTGTAGAGCAACTGGGGCAAACCCCCTCGAAGATATCCATGCTAGCTTTGCTGCTTTGTTCAGAGGCTCATGCCAAAGCATTGATAAGATTTCTGAAGACAGCCCATGTGCCCCAGGAAACCTCAGCCGATCAATTCCAAGATTGTGTAGCCAGCCTTACCGCAGACAACGGCCTGGGTTTCTCTGATGCTGACCTGACCCCGAAAGGAAGAAAGCACAATGACGCATTGCATGTGTCAGTTGAATGCCGAGGAACTACTCTTGCCCATGTTTTGGTCGACACTGGTTCTTCTCTGAACGTGCTGCCTAAGAAGGCTCTCGACCGGTTGGATTGTGAAGGCTTGGAGCTGAAACCAAGTAATATCATTGTCAGGGCCTTTGACGGGTCTAAAAGGATGGTGCATGGGGAGGTCGACATTCCCATCAAGGTGGGCACTGAAGTATTCCATTCAACTTTCTATGTGATGGACATCCGTCCGTCATACTCTTGCTTGCTAGGAAGACCATGGATACATAATGCTGGGGCAGTCACCTCCTCCCTACACCAGATGCTGAAATACCCTGTCAAAGGAAAAATAATAACTGTACACGGTGAAGAGGAGTACATGATCAGTCATCTGAAATCCTTTAGGTATGTGGAAGTGGAGGGCGAATTCATTGAAACACCATTCCAACACTTTGAGGAAATTGCTCCCGAGGTGGCAATAGCAAAGGCGGTAGCTGAGGTACCCAAGCAGGTGGACAGGATGGCATCTCTGAAAGACGCAAAGGCTGCAATGAAGGAGGGGAAGAGATCAACATGGGGACAGTTTCCTGACATTCCTCACAAAACAGACAAGTTTGGGTTGGGATTTACCGCTGCGGGGCAAAAAGCTATGCGTCGCTCAAAAATTGAAAGGACACCCATCAAGATTTCTCCTCATGGAATCAATGCTTTGGAAGACGAAGACGAAGAGGCCAACATTAAAGATTGGATCTTCCCAACCATCGAAGGGGGACTACACAACTGGGAGGCGAAGGACTTTGTCCCCATTACTTTCATTAATCAATAACTTATCTTTCGAACATTTCCTGTTGGTCTGTAATAATTACTTTTAAATAATCTGCACACTATTTTTCACCTCATGCCTTGCCCGGGGCATGTAGGTCCATTTGTAAGGGTTTTGATTCTCTTCATATTCATATGCCATGTTTAATGAATCATTGGACGTTTTTCATATATAAACTGCTGTGTTCATTTTCTTTCCTTTTGCATTTTTGTTTGTTTAAGGATGGATATCCCTTACACACACCCACACTCACAAATGCAGGTACCCATCCACTCTGGATTCTATGGGTGACTATTCTGTTGTATCCTTCAATAACTCTGAAGATTTGGTCAATCAGGCTGAGTGCGAAGACGACGAAGATTGTGAAGTGCCAGGGGAGTTAGCCAGACTTCTACAACAAGAAGAAAGGGCCATCTTGCCTCATGAAGAGTTGTTGGAAACAGTCAACTTAGGAACAGAGGAAGACCGGAAGGAAGTACAAATGGGTGCCAATCTGGAACCAAGTGTCAAGGAGCGCTTAATACAGCTGTTGAATGAATACGTTGAAATCTTCGCCTGGTCTTATGAAGACATGTCAGGTTTAGACACAGACATCGTGGTTCACTGTCTCCCTACCAGAGAGGATTGTCCACCGATCAAGCAAAAATTCCGCCGAATGAGGCCCGACATGTCTGAGAAGATCAAAGCAGAAGTAATGAAGCAGTTCAACGCTGGCTTTCTGGCTGTTACATCCTATCCACAATGGGTTGCTAACATTGTGCTAGTACCTAAAAAAGACGGCAAGGTCAGAATGTGTGTGGACTACCGGGATTTGAACAGGGCTAGCCCTAAAGATGATTTTCCGCTGCCACATATTGACATCTTGATTGACAACACAGCTCATCACAAGGTGTTTCCTTCATGGATGGATTCTCGGGCTACAACCAGATCAAAATGGCCCCCGAGGACATGGAGAAAACAACCTTTGTTACACAATGGGGTACCTTCTGCTACAAAGTGATGCCGTTCGGACTGAAGAACGCAGGGGCAACTTATCAGCGCGCCATGGTGGCTTTGTTTCATGATATGATACATCATGAGATCGAAGTATACGTAGACGACATGATAGCTCGATCACAAACAGAGGAGGAACACCTTGAACATCTGCAAAAGCTGTTTGCCAGGTTGAAGGAGTACAAACTCAGGCTGAATCCAAGTAAGTGCACCTTTGGAGTTAGGTCTGGTAAACTTCTAGGATTTATTGTCAGCAACAAAGGCATTAAGGTCGATCCAGCAAAAGTGAAAGCTATACAAGAAATGCTTGCTCCCCGTACTGAAAAGGAGGTTAGAGGGTTCGTGGGGCGCTTGAACTATATTGCCAGATTCATCTCTCATCTGACGTCTACCTGTGAGCCAATTTTCAAACTATTAAAGAAAGATCAGGTAGTCGAATGGAACGACGATTGCCAAGCTGATTTTGATAAGATCAAGGAGTATTTGCTAGAACCTCCTATTCTGATGCCACCCGTCGAAGGAAGGCCGCTGATCATGTATCTGACCATTTTGGACAACTCAATGGGGTGCGTACTGGGCCAGCATGACGAGTCTGGTCGAAAAGAGCATGCCATTTATTACCTTGGCAAAAAGTTTACTGACTGTGAGACTCGCTACTCACTGCTCGAGAAAACTTGTTGCGCTTTGGTATGGGCTGCTCGCCGACTAAGGCAGTACATGTTGACTCATACCACTCTGTTGATTTCCAAAATGGATCCTATCAAGTATATCTTCGAGAAGCATGCCTTATCTGGAAGAATCGCTAGATGGAAAATAATCCTGACTGAGTATGACATCCAGTACACTACCCAAAAAGCTATAAAAGGGAGTGTACTAGCTGACCGTCTAGCTCATCAAGCTATCGAAGATTATCAATCCATGAGATTCGACTTCCCAGACGAGGACATCATGAATTTGGACAACATTAAAGGTAACGGACCGTATGACGGACCTGAAAATGGATCCCGATGGACCCTGTACTTTGATGGTGCTTCAAATGCACTTGGAAACAGTATCGGTGCGGTACTCATTTCCCCGGAAGGTTGCCATACACCTTTCACGGCCCGACTTTGCTTCAGCTGTACCAACAACATGGTCGAATATGAAGCTTGCATTTTTGGTCTCAAAGCTGCTATAGACTTGGGGATCAAATCTTTCATCGTATTTGGGGACTCGGCTTTGGTTATCAATCAAATCAAAGGAGAGTGGGATACCAAGCATCCTAATCTTATCCCATACAAAGAACATGTCCTGACATTGTTGCCTCATTTCGAGCAGATCACCTTCGAGCATTTCCCGTGAGAAGAAAATCAGCTAGCAGATGCTCTGGCTACACTGTCTTCCATGTTTAAACTCAACTGGGATAACGAGGCTCCCCAAATCACCATCGAGCGAATGGATGAACCTGCGCATTGTCATGAGATTAATACCGAAGAAGTAATGGAACAACCTTGGTTTCACAAAATCAAAAGGTATCTCCAGACTAGAGAATATCCTGGAGGAGCTTCCGTCAATGACAAAAAGTTCTTAAGGAAATTTGCTGCCAAGTTCTTCCTGAGCAACGGCATCCTTTATAAGCGCAACCCTGATTGTGTTTTACTCTGATGTGTAGACAGAGCTGAAGCAGAGTTGATCATGACTGAGATACACAGCGGCACATTTGGCACCCACTTGAGTGGGCATACAATGGCTAAGAAGATTCTAAGGGCGGGCTATTACTGGTCTACCATGGAAGATGATTGCCATCAACATTCCCGTACTTGCCACAAATGTCAAGTCTACGCTGACAAGATTCATATTCCTCTTGTTCCTCTCAACATTCTGACAACTCCTTGGCCATTTGCAATGTGGGGCATTGACATGATTGGAGAGATCAAGCCCACGACATCCAATGGACATCACTTCATCCTGGTCGCCATTAACTATTTTACCAAGTGGGTCGAAGCAGCTTCTTTTGCCTCCGTTACAAAAAATGTGGTTGCCCGCTTCATCAAGCAAAACCTCATATGCCGGTATGGTGTCCCCGACAGGATCATTACATACAACGGTACAAATCTGAATAATACTATAATCACCTCTCTATGCGAACAGTTCAAGATTTATCATCACAATTCATCTCCCTACCGGCCGAAGATGAACGGTGCTGTTGAAGCCGCGAACAAAAACATTAAGAAGATCATTCAAAAAATGACAGTCACCTACAAGGACTGGCATGAGATGCTACCGTTTTCTCTGCATGGATACCGTACCATGGCACGTACTTCAACAGGGGCAACCCCATTTTCTTTAGTATATGGCATGGAAGTTGTCCTACCCATGGAAGTTCAAATTCCTTCTTTAAGGATTATGAAGGACTCTGGTTTGAGTGAAGACGATTGGATTCAGACCCGACTTGATCAACTCAATTTGATTGATGAGAAGCGACTCACTGCTGTTTGCCATGGTCATATGTATCAAAAACGGATGATCAAGGCTTTCAACAAGAAAGTCAGACGTCAAGTATATCAAGTCGGAGATCTCGTAATCAAGCGGATTATCTTGCCGCAAAGTGATCCCAGGGGCAAATGGACTCCTACTTACGAAGGACCATTTGTGATCAAGAGCATATTTTCTGGTGGTGCAATGATTATGACCACCATGGACGGTGACGATTTGCCACACCCTGCGATCATAGACATAGTCAAAAAATACTACGCATGAAACAAACCCGACAAGTCGAAAACCCGAAAGGGCGACTTGGGCAAAAATGGGCATCTCGGTGAACTGAAAACCCGAAAGGGCGGTTCAGGCAAAAATTAGGGATAAAACAAAAAAATTTGTACACCCGGCAAGTCGAAAACCCGAAAGGGCGGCTTGCGCAAAAAGGGGTTTCCCGGTGGATTGAAAACCCGAAAGGGCGATTCAGGCAAAAGTTAGGGAATTAAAGCGTATGACTATGTCTCGTCGGATCACTTTAAAGAACAATCTCTTCACCAACAAGCTCTGAGTTTCTGATCAATCCAATCATCGGCGGACGAAGCATTGAATGGACAGGATATTCAGAGTTGTGAAGGCTATAGCAGAATGGGGATCCCATGGAATTGTTTCACATAGCCATCTTTCTTTTGTATAAATTTTTCAATTTTTACGACAACATCCTCTTACTAGGATGCCTGTCTCATTTGTACAAAGATACTCATAAAAAGTTAATACAAATACTTTTCCAAATACAAAAATTTGCTTTGTCTTATTTTTGCTTTTCTACACTTATGTTTTATTTGAGAAACGTCCAATGTTTTGTTAAATAGGCATATGCATTTGAACATAATCATCTCCTTACAAATCAAGAAAGATGATTACTGATAAGTTGAAGGTACAGATAGATATCTTGATGCCCTTTCAGAGGGAATCCCCAACAGAATTAAACTCCAAATTCCTCAACAAAGCCAAAATCCAGAACTTAATTCCCCAAACAGAGTTAAACTTCAGGATCCTCAGCAGAACAAAAGCTTTCTCAAAGCTGATTTCCCCAACCAGAGAGCCTTCCAGAACTTAATTCCCCTCAGAGTTAAGTTTCAGTATCCCCAGTGGAGCCTTAGAAATCTGAAAATCCTATCCCCAATTGGAGTCAAAACTACCAATCCCTAGCGGAGCTAAAACTTCCAACTACCAATCCCCAGCGCAACCAGACTAGTGAACCTTCTCCCCACAGAGATACTTCCCACCAGACTGAAGATTCTCAGATTTACCTCTCCAGCATAAGTCTACCAGGTTCTGGACTCCCCAGTAGAGATCATCAGAATTCTCTTGCCCCGCAGGTCACCAAGGAGTTTCAATCCCCAGCAGTGGTCCCAAGATCCCTCAACAGTTGAAGATCTTGCATTCCCTAAGCAGTCAGCAGTCAACAAGGATGTCTCGGCTTCAGCAATCAAAAATTCTTGCAATCCCCTGCAGCAGTCAAGGATTTACTTTCCCCGACAGCAGTCAAGATTATATTATCTCCAACTATCCAGGATTCATCTATCCCCAGCAAGACAGCTCATCAGTTTACATGCGCATTCATTACATTCATATCATAAGCATTGATATAACATATATTGCATCATACATTTCATGCAGCATAACTTTGTGTTTAGCTAATATTTTATCCTTTTCCGGATAAGAATAAAAGGCTATCATTAACAATTATCCAAGATGCAGTTTTACACGGACTCATCATCAGGAAACCCTACCCGGTTCCTTCTCCACTTCAAGACTTCTGAAAACAGTTTATGGGTTCTCCAGACACGGATGTTAACCTATCGCTTGTTCAGATTCTTCAACTTCTGAAAACAGTTTACGGATTCTCCAAACACGGATGTTAATCTATCGCTTGTTCAGACTCAACTTTTGAAAACAGTTTACGGACGCTTCCCAACATGGATGTTGCTCTATTGCTTATTCAACTTCAAGACCTCTGAAAACAGTTTACGGGTTCTCCAGACACGGATGTTAACCTATCGCTTGTTCAGATTCTTCAACTTCTGAAAACAGTTTACGGACGCTTCCCAACATGGATGTTGCTCTATTGCTTATTCAACTTCAAGACCTCTGAAAACAGTTTACGGGTTCTCCAGACACGGATGTTAACCTATCGCTTGTTCAGATTCTTCAACTTCTGAAAACAGTTTACGGATTCTCCAAACACGGATGTTAATATATCGCTTGTTCAGACTCAACTTTTGAAAACAGTTTACGGACGCTTCCCAACATGGATGCTGCTCTATTGCTTATTCAACTTCAAGACCTCTGAAAACAGTTTACGGGTTCTCCAGACACGGATGTTAACCTATCGCTTGTTCAGATTCTTCAACTTCTGAAAACGGTTTACAGATTCTCCAAACACGGATGTTAATTTATCGCTTGTTCAGACTCAATTTTTGAAAACAGTTTACGGACGCTTCCCAGCATGGATGCTGCTCTATTGCTTATTCAACTTCAAGACTTCTGAAAACGGTTTACGGGTTCTCCAAACACGGATGTTAACCTATCGCTTGTTCAGATTCTCCACTTCTGAAAACAGTTTACGGATTCTCCAGATACGGATGTTAATCTATCGCTTGTTCAGATGCAACTACTGAAAACAGTTTACGGATGAGTCCAAACATGGATGTCAATTCATTGCTTATTCAGACCCCCAGTTCAGAGATGTTCCAAAACATGGATACCTTTCTGATACTCACTCACTCATCAACGACCTACAGTTCAACAAACATTCCAGATGGCATCTTTAAGCCCATCCCCGACAAGATTCTGTCACCCCTCCAGATGGCATCTTTTAAGCCCATCTCCAAATGGCATCTTTAAGCCCATTCCCGCATCCATGTCTTGACGAGTGCAAATTTAAGGGCACTCTAGTGTCCAATCTCCTTTTACCTTCGAGACGCGAAAGGCAAACTTGTCAATCTAACTCTTCAGGTGCAAGAAGATTGAATAGGGGAAACTGTTGTACCCTAAAATTTGCCCTCCCTTTTCATCAACTTTTTCTCACCACAGGACCCTTGGAGCTCAAGATCAAGTTAGGGTTTGCTCTGCTCAAAACTCCTCCTTGCACTGTTGACCCAAATTAGGGTTTGAGTTTGCACAAAGATGTTTTGACCTAAAATGCCCAAAGTAACTTTCATGCTTCATGTTGGACTCACAAGTTTATCCATACCAAGTTTCAAGCCTTGATTCCAATCTTTGCCTAGTCAATTGGACAGTTGACCTAAAAATCAGTTGTATTGGGAAAAAGTCAATTGTGGCCAATTAACAGTCAAACCTCATGAAATTTTACCCACATCAACATAATGAACTCATATGAACCATTTGGTCAAATTTGGATCACAATTCCACAAGAAATTTGATCAGATCACCAAAAGGGCAAAATGGTCATTTCTAGGGTTTTGACTGCACAAAGGAAATTTTTGACTGTTTGACCTAACCAATTGCAAACCAAGCTCACATATGGACTCAAGAACTCAAAGGCATTGTCTTGACCCATTCAACAAGTTCAAAAGATCTCAAATGCACAAGATTGACAGATGAATTTTCTAGTCAACTGATCAAAATTTGACTGTATACTGAAAAGTCAAACTTTGACTTTTTGGTCAAAATCAAGTGCCAAGATTCATTTTTCATCAAGGCATGTCAAATTATGAAACTTGTTCATCAAAAAATCCAAATTTGCAAATTAGGGTTTAAGATGAGAAAATTTCATAACTTAGAATTTTTCTAAGTTATGAAACTTTCTTATTTTTTTCCTAACTATGTCCCATTTTTTCATCAAGATACAATTAGATTCAAACAAAACTCAAAACATGAAAGTTGTAGTCCATTGCAAAATCTACAACTTTTATTCACAAAGTTTTCTCAAAGGAAGCTTGTAGCTAAAGTTATGATTTTTGGAACAAGGGTACAAAACATTTTTAACTTAGAAAAATTTTGACCTATTCTAGGCAGGATTTTTGTCCAACTTCATGGCCACTTTTCACATGGTTCCACTTGGAGTTTTAATTTTCATTACAAAGATGGATTGTAGTACACATTCCAAGCTTTCCAAATTGTCCAAGAACTCATCAAACACCCTTGTGGTTAGGGAGAATCGAATTTGCAAAGTTGGGCAAAATCCACTTTTGTTCTTGGCCAAGGCTTGTTCATAACACTTTGCATTTTCAAATCAGCTTGTACAAGCTAGTTTGCAGGCCTCAAAACCAGTCTCACACACCATAATTAAATGCCTAACCATTGTGTTAAGGTGTTATTTTGTTCATTTGGTCATTACATGCAAGATTAATCCATAATTAGAAAAAGCATATTTGCCATTTTGGAAAAGATGCACTTTATGTCAAATAACAAATCCAAGAGGCATGGGCCAGATCTTTGAAGCTAGCATTTGTACACAAATACCTCTGATCAAGAACAAGGGAGGCAGCATGCTTTAGGGCATTGTACAGGCCTGTATTGAAACTTGCATTTTCTTGCTTCAAGTAGAAGAAACTTGGCAAAACGCATACCATCTCTCATTCCTGTAACAACCAGCAAAAGCAAACTTTGCAAACATCCTTGACACTCCCTAACTGACCTAAGGCACAAATCAACCACCCCTCAAACCTCCTCAAACACAAAAACACCATTCTTCTGCAAGAAACAGGGCATCCCTGCAGATTGAGTTGCACAACTCAGTTTGCTCGTGCACTTTGGCCAAAAGGAGTTCAAACATGTTCCATATCATCCACTGAAGCTATCCCAAGCATTGAATCCAAGCTGTAACATCCTTAACATTGTTTGCCATTTTTGCTTTCAAGCTGTGCAGGTGGACTTCCATAGCACGATACAGGAAGTTTCAGAGCAAGCCAAGCATAGGAGAAGCATCCTTGGACTTCAGGCAAGCTGTACCAAAGCTCAAACTCCATTGAAGATACCTCCATTGTTGTACACGACTCAAGATGAAACAGGTAAAAACATGAACTTCTATCTCTATTTCCAGGCATGATTAAGCTTAGGTTTGTGAAGAAAACATGTTCTACTCATAGCCCTGAAGCCATCCATGTATTTACTTTTCATTTATATTATGCGTGCTGTGAGAATTTTGGCCATGAACATTGAAGAAAAATTAGGTCATAAATTGGGGATGAAGAAATTCTCCCTCGTTTCTGAGAGTTAGGTCAAGATTTTTATATGTATGAATTCGTTTCTTGATGCTCTACATTGTTTATGTTATGAGTTTTGTGTAAAAGTCAAAGAATCAGGAGTTTGTTGTTTGAGCAAGGAGGCGCGCGAAATTCAAACAGAATGGCTGGAGGTTGAAGAAGGTGGACTTTGGCTGGGCCTGAGTTGTTCTTGCTGCTTGCACCCTCTTTTTCCATTTGCACCCCCCTGGCCCATTATGTGATATTTTATTCATTTTTGATTTTTTCTTTTTGATTCTGACTTATTATTTTTTGCTCAAATATAAAAAAATATCAAAATTATTTTTCCACACATTTTTGCATTTATTTGGAATTTATTTGTTTTATTTAAACTTATACATGTAAAATAATATATATACTTTTATTTAAAACACTAAAAAATAATATAAAAATATATTTATTTTCAGTTATTATTTTTATTTTACATTTTGAAAACATTTTCTAAAATATACCATTTTTGTAAATAATTAATATTTTATTCTTGTATATATTTAATATATAATATAAATACTTGTATATTTATTAGAATATTTAGGATAGAATTATGAAAATAATACATTTTTATTTTTATTAATATATGACACTAAAAAATACTCTTTTTTTACAATATACTTCTTTTTTTTATTTTTGTATAAACAAATATATAAATATTGTATATAATTAATAAATAATTGCTATTTATTCAAAAATTAGGGTTTTGCCCTAAACCATAAAAATACTCCAAAATTGACCTTTTTATTTTTGTTTATATTTTACATTGAAAAATACTTTTACATACATAAAAAACCATTTTGTGCATAATACATTTTGCATATTTATTGTATTTATTTAATTATTGTACAATTAAATAATTTGTATATTCGATATGGATGTAATAGTTTTAGATTTAATTTCTTGTTAAATATCCCCCCATTCAAACATTTGTACCCCCATCCCCATAATCATGTTGTAATAATTTAGGACTTTAAATTTCCGCGTTTAAAAGCTTTCAAATTATGCCATGATAGACCTAGGGTTTGTATGCAAAATCAAATAACAAATAGCTTGACCTAATTCAAAGATAAACAAGCATGAAAATGGACAACACAATGCACACTTGCACCCTTAGGGTTACTCCACTTGTTGCCTTCAAAAATGGGCCATGTTGCATGTTGAGTATCTTTGGCAAAACAAAAACAAATCAAATGATCATAGTCCCTCGATGACGCTTTCTCAAGTTGCCTAAAAAATGATCAAGTCCCTTAAAGGAAAAATTGCCAAAGACACTTGGCACTATTGCATTCATGGTCTAAACGATGACCTGCGCCCGTCCCGTTAACATCCTAACATAAGATTGTCCACCAAATACAATGGTGGAACAATATTGTTAAAAGGGTTAAAACATAGGAAAGATCTTTGAGAAATTTAGGGGTAGACAACTCTTAGTTACTTGATCAAACTTGCAAAACAAATCCTTGCAATTTTTCAAAACACACTCCACAACACAATTTCAAAACAAACTTTAAAAACCTTGAAACATCTTTTCAAAAAGACAAACACCTTTTGTAAAACATTCGAGTAAAGAATTGTTACAAGGGTTTCCTAGACAAGGCATCTTTTTTTTAAAACATTTTCAAAACCACACACACAAAGCACCATTTCAAACAATTGAAAATGCAAGGCAAGTGATCTAAGCAAGTAACTAAGAGCCCATGGATAACCATGGATAGAAAGGGTGCTAATACCTTCCCTTTCTATAATCTATTCCCCGAACCCAAGAAAACATCTCAAAGGTTTTTCCTGTGATTTCTAACCTTTCCTTAGGATAAAATAAAAAGTCGGTGGTGACTCTTGCTAAACCGAAACATTTGAGAATACAAACGCAAAACCTCAAGTTAGTTCTCCCACCGTATCACAGACATTATCTGGACTCTCAAAGGAATGGATGAGGTGACTGTCATTGATCGCTGTGGAGAGTATCCTAATGTTCCATTGATCAGAACCCATGGAGGGATTTCTTACAACCCATGCTTAGCTCTCCGTCAGTTTGGAATAGCCAGAAGAGAAGGGCCTCATGAGATGTTGATGCCTCATATCATCTTTGATTTTCAGGGAGATAGCGACGAGCTGCGTTGTAGATTTATAAGGGCTTGGGACAGAGTTCACCAATCTGACCCACATGAGTTGGGACCAAAGACTTCTCTGCCGATGGAGCCATATCTCAGATGGGTCCGCATCCGTTCCCAGAAGTTAGGTATGCCATACGAAGCTGTCCGGCCTGTCACTCTTGAAGTTGTTAATGAGGAAGGGGTTCTTCCAACCATTCTCCACCCTTATATGCCCACTGACATTGGGGCACTAAAGAGGTCCTGGATGCAGTTGAGGGATGAACGGGATTCTTACCGAGAGAGGTTCAACGAGCAAGAGCAGAAGATCTAGAAGCTGACTCGACAGTTGGAGAATGAGCGGATTCTCAGCGACTATGTCCGCACTGACAAGAAAAGACCATGGGAGCGTTGATTGACCTTTGATGATTTCCTTTCCAGTTTTTATTCACTTTTCATTATTTCCATTCTTGTAACGCCCTGACGGCATCAATTGAACAATTAGAATTTTGAAGTTTAAATCTAATAAAGTGTGTTTCCTTTCTTGTTTACAAATTTGAATCTCGATTGTCTTTGAAATCATAATCATACGCATTGCATCTCATGCACTTCATAAACAGGTACCCTTTACAGGTCTCTCATGTTCTCGCTGTTTATTTCAACAATGGCTCTCCAACAAGACAACCAAGATCTCCGGGTTCAAAATGCCCAACTTCAAGAAATGTTCTTGAACCTATCCCAGGGGCAAGAAGAAATAAAAGCTCTCCTCACAAGGGGCTTGGTCCTAAGGAATCCAGACGGCATCAGGAATGATCAGTTGGAAGGGCTACAAATCGAGTTGGCAACAATGAAGATCCATATGATGGTACATCTGGTAGGCCAGATGGCTCTCATTCAAGACTTAGCTCATAGACAAGAAGAGCCCAGGGTCCTCGCCAACAAGCTGCTTCAAAATAACCAAGTGGGGAAAAAAACTAGGGTTGAAGATCAAATCATCATTCAACCTCCTTTGAGACAAGAAGACAAAGGAAAAGCTCCCCAGCTTACTTCAGGGTCACAAGCCCAGCAACAACCTCGCCAGCGTCAACGGGGTAATCGGCGCAAGCAAAATGCATCTGGAAGACATTTCTCTGAGACTGATATACCATCATCTCTAATACTGAAACACTTGTTGAAGGTCAATCTGATTACTCTAAAGGATCCTCCCCGGAATCCCAATACCTCTGCTCCTGGCTATCATCCCGACGCATTTTGTGAATACCACTCCCATAGTCCTGGACATGACACCGACGATTGTTGGACTTTGAAAAACAAGATCCAAGATTTGATTGACGGAGGAGTGCTGGAATTCATGCCGGTTGGCGAGATGAAAATCTTCTGCTGAAGGTTCTCCACTTGAGATGACTAGTTCAAACTAAGAGACTTTTGTTCATTTGAATTCTGAAGTTGTATTTTTCTTTTCTTATTCAAACAATTATTATCATGTCAAACTTTTTTATTTCAATAATGCATTACACGTGTCTATTTTGAATCAATCCATTCGTATTTCACTATATTCAAATTGCTTTCATTTTTTGTGATGATCAACTCTCGATTAAAAAATTCTAAGCCTTTAGAGGAAGGATGACGAAAATGATATCAAAATCTCTACAGTATGCTTTTGAACAGACCCCGCTGACGAGGTACAGGCTTTGTTTCAAATCCTAAACAGTGGAGTTATAAGGAAGATAATCCCTAGTCAACCCCTTTGAGCCAAAGAAGTTGGAGTTTTTCTTTTCACAAATTAAAACCCTTAATCACAACCTGGGGCAGGGTAGTTTTCTCAGTTGACCCAGGTGCACAATGAATGGCATCAAAGAAGTCCTTCCGAACCAAAAGACGGTGTTGGTTTCGTATAATCATAAAGACAGGCAGTCATTATCTCTCAAAATAAAAGCCCAATAAGTCAAAACCTGTGAAGGAGACTTAAGAAAAACTGGGGCATCCCGCTGACTGTAATCACAAAAAGAAACAGTTCAGGCAAAAGACAGGGATAATAAATCAAAAAGAAAGAGATCCTACAAGCTCTCAATAAAAATGATTGCCTGTTCAAAATAAACTGTCAGTATCCGAACCATCATTGGAATATCAGAGCAAAGATTCAAACAGGATCTAAATGCACGGTTAGTTGAGTTTAGGATCGAAGAACATCACGAAGAGCGGGTGGGTACAAATAAATTTTGAGCCTTTATTCTTTGTTTCTTAAACCGTGAACCAGGACACGTTATAACCATTAAAAGTCCTAGCTGAAGCATGGGTTAGTTCAAAAGCATATTGTTACAAAAGGTATCCTGACTCCTGTAGGGCTTGCTGTAAATCCTGAGTTGACATCACATTTTACAAAAATTCGCTTATTTTATTAAAAACTGCATTTTCAAAGAACTTCAAAACAGACATAAGCTTTGCATTCTTAAAATAACATTGTTTGCATATGACTATTTTCTCAAACAGGAGATAAATTCGCACGACGAATATCTAGTGAACAAAAACCGTTTCAATAAAAAAGGTCACCTCAAGTGGAAAAAACACTTCCAATCCAGGGGCACGGCATGAGCATTGTCCATCATCTGGGGAAGTTAAGTCAAGATTCAAGGAATCTCTCAAAATGCCAAATAGCCAGGGGAAAATCTCCATCTGAATCAATTGGGGCATTGGACGTGAATTCCAGCAACGAATCTTGCACGATCAAACGAAGATCTTCTGGTAGTATGGTAACATAACACTACCAACAGTGGCACCTCCCTACATCCTGAGAGCATGGACATAGTCAAAAAAGTACTACGCATAATCAAAGACCCGCTAGGTTGACTGGCCTAGGCAAAAATAAGGGATTCCCGGCGAACCAAAAGGGTTCGGGCAAAAATAAGGGATGAAAATGAAAAATTTGTACACCCGGCAAGTCGAAAACCTGAAAAGGCGGCTTGGGCAAAAAAGGGTATCCCGGTGAACTGAAAACCCGAAAGGGCGGTCCAGGAAAAAATTAGGGATCAAAGCGTACGACTATGTCTCGTCATCTCGTCACTAGCCTACCAGAAAAAGACTTGTCATCCTGACCGAAAGATACCAAGCACCTCATAGGTGGGGATAATACTCGATCCACAGGGCCTCCGCATGCACCTTCTCCCGCAAAAACAGGGGCAAATAAGAATTGTCTGAACTGTATAAGTTGCCCTGTCCACCAGGTACCAAGGTATATATTCAGCTGAAGAATATGACCAAGATACCATCACTCCCCGCAGAGTAAAACAGTAATGGTAGCTCTCCCCACTGAGACTTGCAACTATGTACAAATCAGTAATACTCTCCCCAAGAAGAGTTAATCTACCATCAGCCCTGAAAAGGTTGGTGTTGCACCCCAAAATTTGCCCTCCCATATTCTTCAAAATTTTCCAAGTCAAGCTTCAAAATCTCCCCAAGGGTTGCACAGTTCAAGGGCCTCCTAACAGTCAAAAATTAGGGTTTTGGTTCTGGCAAAGAAAATGAAGTTTCCAAGGGTCCAATCAAGTCCCACATGCCTACAAACATGGTCAAGCATCCTCATACCAAGTTTCAAGACTTACAGCACAAAATTGCACAGTCAAAAACCCTAATTGCACTACAGTCAACTGTAAGGGCAAAATGGTCATTTGACAGTCAAAAGTTCAAATTTTTGGTCAACATCTCAATTTGAAGCCATAAACATCATTTTATCAATGCTTGATCATGATTCTCAAAGCTTGGCTCAAAAAGTCTCAAGATGCAAAAGTTTCCATATTTGGACAGTTGAAAAAGTCAACTGTAACTTGACCAAGGCATAACTTTCACATGGTTTATCAGAAAAATTCCATCCAAAGCTCATTTTGAAGAGAAAGACATTTCCTACAACTCCTATTCACACTTCAAGTCCAAGAAATGCTCTCACAAAAAGTTATCAATTTCAACATTATAGGTCATTTTCAAAAGTCAACAAAAAGGGACTTTAAGTCAAAGGCTATAACTTGAGATTGGTAAATCAAAATGACATGGGACAAAAGGAATTGGTTAGAGGACTTCAATACCTTTCCAAAATGTCCAAGAAAATGAGCAAAGCTTAAAAATTGAGCAAGTTATGCCTTGTGGAAGTTGGGAAATTTTTGGATATTTTGAAAAGTCAACATTGCTTCAAAAGTCTTAAAAATGCTAATGGGCCTCTTTTTCTTCCAAGATTCATCATCCAAGGCATGTGCACGACCATTTGGCCCAAAGGGAAGTTTTTCATCATTTTTATTTATTTATTTGAATTTTTAATTGCTAATAATTCATTTAATTAATTAAAATATATGAAAAATACCAAACCTAAGTTTTTAAATCTTTTATGCATGAAATACACTCAATATTTCGTGCATGATCAGATTTGGAAAGAATCCATGTGATTGGACATGATTGGAACCAAAATAGCATGAAAAAGATTGAAAAATTATGGCATGAAAATCCAATATTCTCTCCATCAATTCAAGGATTCTTTGGACCAAATTTCCAACCCTAATCATTCACCCATATATACTGATGCAAACCCTACTCCTAAGGAGCTCCCAGCTGCGCCATACATCAAGAACCAAGGTTGAGTTTTTTGTCAAAAATTTGAAAACTGAAAGTGGCCTTAGAGGACGATTCAGAGGAAAACTTTGATTCCATTAGCTTGCAAAAGTCTCAAGGGACGTTTCTGAATCAAAAGCATCATCCCTAACGCCCAGAATTGGTATATGGCAGTTCAACTGTGTCACTTTTTTTTACATAATCGCACCTGATCATTTATGCCATAATTTTCAAATCTAATGCTTGTTTTGTAATGCTCTCATCATTCTGAAGCTAACTGTATTGTTTAATTAAGTTTTCATCACCCATACGCGATTCCACCATTGGAAGGTTTTAGGGTTACAGGGATTCCAATTTAGGGCTTTACGTTCAAAGAAAAATTGGGACACGGGACTGGCACCATGAGAACCAAGAGCTTCCAACGAATTCAATGATGGGGTCGCGCCCAATTTCTGATTAAGAACGAGCTAATCGCTATTTTTTTACACTGTATATAGTGGGGGTTTAAAACCCCCGCTATTCAATTGTTTTTTTTGTTTCAGACACAGTGCACAAGGGAGAAAATGATGAAGTGTCAAGGCGTGGTTGGAGTATTTGAATTTTCGCGCTAAAGTCCCACTAACTATTATTTTATCTTATATTAATTATTAGTTATATAATATACAAAGAAGCGTTGGTAGCTCAGTGGCAGGCATGTGTATTGGTAATCTCCAGGACCTGGGTTCGATCCCAGGTCCCCCCTCCCTTTCCTTATATTTTTCTTCTAATTATATTCTTGTGTAGCTCCTTTACAAGCGTCCACCCTATGGCCTTACATCCAAGCGTGCCACTCGTCCCACTACGTCAAACCCAAGGCCAGGATTCAGAGCATATGGTGTGCCTCAGTCAACGAAACACACGCCAGCATAAAAGTCAACCAGGCCAGAAATCAATTGGGCCTGAATTGCTAAGTCATACCTCCAATTGGGGACAGAACCCCCCTAGGTTTTACATTTCTTTTCTTTCTTATTATTATCCATTTCAATTATTTCTTTTTTTTTATATATTCCTTAAATTAATTATTTTCATAAAATATAAAAATAACAAAAAAATCAGAAAAGACAAAAACTAATATATTTTATTTTAATATTTTTGTAAATAAATCTCACTAACTAATTAGGTTAAATTTAGGTTTAAATCTTAATATTTTTTCTAATAACCTTAAAATTTGTAGAATTAGGTTTTAATTACTTTTATTCTTTTCTCTTTTTCACCATAATTAATTATTAAATATTATTTTTTGTAATTAAATTATCATGTAAATAGCTAAATTAATTTTAGGTTTAACTTTAACATGTTTTTCTTAACAAATAAAAAAAACTAGAATTAGGGTTAAGTAATATTTTAAGTCCATTTAATTCTCATTAAAATCATAAATACCAAAATCTCAAAAATAATTTCTTTTTTCATTTTAATTTCATTAATTTAATAATATAATTTAATTTCATTAAAAAGGGTCCAACGCCCTCGCTGTCAAATTTAATTCAATTCGCGCATTTTTATTTTATTTCTTTTAAATATTGATGTAGTTCTCCCAAAGCCGTGTAAACTTGATATTTATATTTCGCACTTTATTTTTATGTCAAATCGGGTCCTGGATTAAATTTGGCGATGTGGACCCGCGCCTTTGTAATAGTTTAGGAACTTTATATTTCTCGCTCTTTTTAACTGTTAAATAAATGCATGTAAGAATGAATGTCAAAATAAAAACAAATGCGTAGATCACCCATGACATGACAAGACAAAAATAAATGAATCTGACACACAAATCACACACCACCCCTAGGGTACGCCTCACTGTTGCCTTGCCTCGAAAGGTGATCGTCGAGTAGAGGATGTCTTAGTAAGTCCTCATGATCCGGGAACCTGGCATGAGGGTAGCTTCTAAGGTATCTTCCTATTGCTCTGGTGATCACCATGTCCCGAACCTCGAATTGACCCTAACACCTCCAATAGTGGTGCTACCTACCTCTCAATGGTGGGATGGCACTACTTTAAAGGACATTTACACAGACGAATTCCTTAGGGTAGGTAGACGACTCTTGATACTTGCTCTAATTTCAAAACAATTCAAAAAATACCTTTCACACCGACACCTTTTCAAAAAGCTTTCGAAAGCAATTTTTCAAACACTCTTGAGGACCGATACAAGAGTCGAACTGGAATTTTCAAAGAAACTTTTTAAAACCCGCAGTTGAAAAGCAAACAAACCATTTTTTGAAAACACAATGAGCAAGTATCTAAGAGCCCATGGATAACCATGGATAGAAAGGGTGCTAACACCTTCGCTTTCTATAATCTACCTCCCGAACCGAGAGCAATCTCTATAAGGAATTTTTCTGTGCTTTTGTCCTTTCCATTTGGAGAAAATAAAAGACGGTGGCGACTCTTGCTTCCGCGACATCTTCGCGAACCAGCGTTAAACAGTCAGTTCCAGATCCACCGATCACAGAACTGGCGACTCTGCTGGGGACATTTTAAAGTGAGGTGTACCTTAGGACTAAGATCACTGTGTTTTCAATTTCTTTCTTTGCTTGCTTTAAATTGTGGGACTGTCTTGGGAGTTCTATAAATCCTAACCCGGATCTGGGGGATACCTTCTTAGAAAGTAGCAACAAGACTGTGAGGGAACTGTGCGGGGTATACCGACATGGTTGAAGCAGTCTGCTACGTTGATGTGGCACTTTGGTGTGTACCGGTAACCCTTGAGTTCAGTCAAGGAGAGTATGGGGCCTCCGCGTGGTGTCGTGAAGCATCAACTGACCTTAGGAACCTTAATTGAACCATATTGACCTCTTTAGGGTAGTGAGATAACTGACTTTGGTGCAGTCCGAGGTTGGTTGATACTCGATACTACACTCAATTGAGGGTTGTTTTCTTGGAATATTTCGGTCGCCAGTTCAGTGGCTAAATCGAAACGATGAACAATGAAAGCAATCCCGTGATATTGGGACCCTTAGAACCCGGTTACTTCTAATAGGACAGGTTGAACCCACCAACTTCAAGAGGGTACTACCCAGGCCCCATGCTGGCCTTAAACCCTAAGGGCTTGTCTTGTGTGCCTTGTGTGCCTTACATGTTTGTCTTTGTAAATATCTGTGGTGTGTTTAATCATAGCATCATGACATCATCCAGCATCATATGCATTGACTAACCATTTCAGGGGTTCGAATCTTCATCTTTGTTCTTGTTTTGTAGGATATGGAAACTGTTCGCAGAAAGACAATTCAAATCAGTCTTGTAAGGATCCCTCCTCAGCTTAAGGAACTTATATCCAGGATTCCCGAGAGCTCTTCATTCAATGAAAGACATGGAAGACTCATCAGCTTGGTCAACACCAACATTGAGGAAGATATGATAAAGGTCCTATTCCAGTTCTTTGACCCTCTGCATCACTGTTTCACCTTCTTGGACTATCAGCTGGTACCTACATTGGAGGAGTTCTCCCGGCTCCTGAAGATCCCTATCCTTGATCAACTACCCTACAACGGTATGGAAAAGGAACCCAAGCTTGAAGAGATTTCTAAAGCCTTACACCTACAGTCATCTGACCTCAAGGGACATTGGGAAGTTAGAAGTGGTATCAAAGGGTTCTTAGCGAGGTTTCTGTTTGAAAAGGCCCATGAATGTTGGAACTCCCTTGACTTACAAGCTTTTCAAGAAGTTGTGGCCCTCCTTGTCTATGGTTTGGTGTTGTTCCCTAACCCAAATCAGCTTATAGATATCAGTGTTGTCCAGATTTTCATGTCCAGGAATCCTATACCTACGTTGCTGGGGGACATCCTTCACTCATATTACACTCGAACCATGAGAAAAAGAGGTGTCCTTATGTGTTGCACTCCTCTCCTGGGAAGGTGGTTTATTTCGCACCTTCCACAATCAGTTTTGAAGAACGAGCGGGGTTTGAGATGGTCACAACGGTTGATGACTCTTACACATGCAGATATACATTGGTGCCCTCGGTCCAGAGAGGATGTCACTATCATTGATTGTTGCGGGGAGTACCCTAATGTTCCTTTACTTGGAATCAGAGGAGGTATTACTTACAACCCATGCCTGGCTTGGAGACAGTTCGGTTATGCTCGGAGGGATGGCCCTCATGACATGTTAATTCCTGACATAGTTTTTGACTTCGACAACGATGCACAAGGACTTCGCCAGAGATTTATCAGAGCTTGGAGGATGCCAAGTAGGATAGACAGCAAGACACTGGGGCACAGGAACTCCATCCCGTTGGAACCTTATCTCAAGTGGGTACGCGCCCGCTCCCAGAAGTTAGTGATGCCATATCCTCATATGCTCCCGGTGATCAAAGAGCCAGTCTTGGAAGGGGAAGTGTCTTACACCATTCAGCATCCTAACATGCCCACGTCCTGGGAAGAGATGCAGAAGAGCTGGATCCAGCTTAAGGAAGAACGGAATTCTCTTGAGACCAGTCTACATGCTAGTGAAAAGAAGGTCTTGGAGCTCACCTGCCTATTGCATGAGGAGAGGAATCTCAACACCTACATAGCTCCAAAGAGAATGCGTAGTGGCTTCTGGGATTGATGTGCTTTTGTGTTATTTTGCCCATGAGGCTTTGATGTGCTGAACAATTGTTTCCTTAATGATAATGTGTGTTCTTTTTTGTCTACAACAAATTTGAACTTTCGAACCCTTGAATGCATTGCATAAACACATATCATTCATCATGTGCATAGCAGGTTTTATCCTTTTCAGGTTGCTTACCGTTCTTCGCTGTTTATTTCAGCATCATGAATCCTGACTCATCATCAACTGAGATGTCCATCAAGGCTATTCAGGCGCAGAATGCGCAATTTCAGGAACTAATCATGGGTTTGGCTCAGGGCCAAGAAGAGCTGAAGGCTCTGCTCCTGAAGAAGGAGAAGAAGAAGAAGAAGAGGAGAACTGTTCTTTTTAACTCGGGCCGAAGGTTTGGCAACACTCTGCAGAACGAAGAGGCTGGTTCTTCTATAGGCAAGGGTACCCCTCAAGGGGAAAAAGGTCCTAGTCCGGTAGTCTCCGACAACGAGACTGATTTTGATGAGGAACAGTATCCTCCTGTAGAAGACAGATACAAGCAGTTGGAAGACAGGCTGAATGCCATGGAGATCCAACAAGTGCTTGGGCTGGATTTCGGAGACTTGGGTTTGTCTACTGGTGTGATTATTCCTCACAAGTTCAAAGCACCATCCTTTACCAAGTATGACGGGGCGTCTTGTCCCAAGCTACACCTCAGATCCTATATGCGGAAGATTCAACCGTACTCTGTGGACAAGAACTTGTTGATCCACTTCTTCCAGGAGAGTCTTTTAGGGACTCATCTCGAATGGTTCTATCAGCTGGATGGGACCAAGGTTCGTAACTGGGAGGAGTTGGCTACTGCTTTCTATAAGCAGTATCAATATAATGCCGACCTTGCCCCTACACGTACCCAACTCCAGGGTATATCGTTAGGGTCAAGTGAAGGTTTTAAAGAGTATGCACAGAAGTGGAGGGATCTGGCTGGCAGAGTGCAGCCTCCGTTGACTGACCGGGAATTGGTAGACATGTTCCTAGGGACCCTATCTGGGCCATTTTTCAACCATCTTATCGGTAACTCATCTGCAGGGTTCACTGATCTTATTCTGACTGGAGAGAGAATTGAGGCTGGGCTGAAGTCTGGTAAAATTCAGAAGGGTGCATCTGCAAGTTCTGAGAAGAAACCCTTCAAGAAGGAGGCCAGTGTTGTATACGGGTCCAGAAGACAAGAGAAATCTGAGCGCCGCCAATCTGTCAACGCGGTGATGATTGCCAAGCCTGCTGCCGCTCCTCGGCAAACCAATCCACCAAGAGCTGAAAGACCCCGGAGAGAGTTTACCCGCCTGACTATGACTCTATCACAAATCTTGCCACAGTTGCTATCCACCAATCTAGTGACTGTCAGGGAGGCCCCAAAAGTTGTGAACACTGCCTCCCCCAAATACAATCCAAATGCCCGTTGTGCTTACCATTCTGATAGCCCGGGGCATTCCACTGATGACTGTTGGGCATTAAGGAACAAGTTGCAGGACCTTATTGATGCAAAGGAGGTACAGTTTGAGGCATCTGAGAAGCCTAATGTAGTGACAGCTCCCTTGCCTGCTCATGGAGTGAATGCTATTAGGGATGAAGATGAAGTGGATGAAGCTGAGTTCGACAGCTGGATTTACCCGGCAACTGACAGTGGACCTAGCAATTGGAGTGCAAAGGACAATCTACATGTTTCTCTTGTTACTAAGTAATGAATTCCTATGTTTTGTTATTTGTAATAAACAATTAAAACTCTATGGCCCGGTGTCTTACCCGGGGCACCGTGGCTTCAATTGTGAGGGCATATAAATCGTCATTTCATATATCATGAATAAAGATCTTGGATGTTTTCTCGCATTTCAAATCTTATGCTCCTTTTCTTTCTTTCCTTTCTTTATATCGCAAAACAGTTGTATTTACACACACTCACTCATACAGGTTTCAATCCACTCTGGATCTCACTGGTAACGACTCTGCTACTGCCAATTATGACTTCGAAAATCCGATCAATTTAGTCGAAGACGAAGGTGAAGATGATTGCGAAGTGCCTGGCGAGCTTGCAAGATTGTTACTTCAGGAAGAGAGGGTAATTCAACCACACGAAGAGCCAGTGGAAACAATAAACCTGGGTACTGATACAGACAGAAAGGAGGTAAAGATTGGTGCCAACCTAGAGCTCAGCGTGAAGCAACGGTTGACTCAGATGTTACACGATTATGTGGAGATCTTTGCCTGGTCCTACGAAGACATGCCCGGTTTGGATACTGACATTGTGGTCCATCACTTGCCTACCAAGGAAGACTGCCCTCCGGTCAAGCAAAAGGTCCGTCGTATGCGTCCAGAGATGTCTGAGAAGATCAAAGCCGAGGTTATGAAACAGTTTGATGCCGGGTTTCTCGCAGTGACTTCTTACCCTCAGTGGGTTGCTAATGTGGTGCCGGTACCAAAGAAGGAGGGTAAGGTCAGAATGTGTGTTGACTACAGGGATCTGAATAGGGACAGCCCCAAAGATGACTTCCCTCTACCTCACATTGATGTCCTTGTTGACAATACGGCTCAGCATAAGGTGTTCTCTTTCATGGATGGTTTTTCAGGTTATAATCAGATCAAGATGGCACCTGAAGACATGGAGAAGACTACCTTTGTTACTCAGTGGGGCACCTTCTGCTACAAAGTCATGCCTTTTGGACTGAAGAACGCTGGGGCAACCTACCAACATGCCATGGTTGCTTTATTTCATGATATGATCCATCATGAGATAGAAGTGTATGTTGACGACATGATCGCAAGGTCCCAGACTGAGGAAGAACACCTTGATCATCTGCAGAAGCTATTCGACCGGTTGAAATTGTACAAGCTAAGGTTGAACCCGAACAAGTGCACCTTCGGGGTAAGATCTGGGAAGTTGCTAGGCTTCGTTGTAAGTGATAAGGGTATTCAAGTGGACCCTTCCAAGGTCAAGGCTATTCAAGAGATGCCAGTTCCTAAGACAGAGAAAGAGGTCAGAGGCTTTCTAGGACGCCTGAATTACATTGCTCGATTCATCTCGCACCTGACTGCTACCTGTGAGCCAATCTTCAAGCTGCTGAAGAAAGATCAGGTAGTACGTTGGAACGATGAATGTCAGGCTGCTTTTGATAGAATCAAGGAGTATCTCCAAGAACCACCCATCCTTATGCCACCGGTTGAGGGGAGACCTCTGATACTATACCTGACAGTGCTTGACAACTCAATGGGGTGTGTGCTGGGGCAGCATGACGAGTCTGGCCGAAAAGAGCACGCCATTTATTACCTTAGCAAAAAGTTTACCGACTGTGAGACCCGATACTCACTGCTCGAGAAAACTTGCTGCGCTTTGGTATGGGCTGCTCGCCGGCTGAGACAGTATATGCTGACTCACACTACCTTGTTGATCTCAAAGATGGATCCTATAAAGTACATATTCGAAAAGCCTGCTCTGTCTGGGAGAATAGCAAGATGGCAAATGATCTTGACGGAATACGACATCCAATACACGACCCAGAAAGCCATCAAAGGAAGTGTATTGGCAGACCACTTGGCACATCAGGCCGTAGACGACTATCAGTCAATGAACTTCGAGTTTCCGGACGAGAGCATCATGATTGTGACTGATTGTGAAGTACCTGGACCGGATGAAGGACCTGAGGAAGGATCCCGATGGTCTATGCACTTTGACGGAGCCTCCAACGCTTTGGGTAACGGTATTGGCGCTGTAATAATATCCCCTCAAGGCACTCATACTCCGCTCACTGCCCGGCTGTGTTTCAACTGTACCAACAACATGGCAGAGTATGAGGCGTGCATCATGGGTCTTCAAGTTGCGATCGACCTAAGGATCAAGTTTCTGAGTGTCTTCGGAGATTCCGCTCTTGTGATCAATCAGATCAAAGGAGAGTGGGATACGAAACATCCGAATCTTATTCCTTACAGAGAATGTGTGTTGACCTTGATCCCCCACTTCACGAAGATAACCTTTGAACACTTTCCGAGAGAGGAGAATCAGCTGGCGGACGCGTTAGCTACAATGTCTTATATGTTCAAGGTCAAATGGGATAATGAGGCTCCCCGGATCATCATCTGGAAACTGGACGAACCGGCATACTGTTGTGATCTCGAGACTGAATTGGTGACTGAGAAGCCTTGGTACCATGAGGTGAAGAGATATTTGGAAGCTCAGGAATACCCTGAAGGTGCATCTGTCAACGACAAGAAGTTCCTGAGAAGGTTCGCAGCCAAGTTCTTCCTTACCAACGGCATCCTGTATAAGCGAAACCATGATTCGACCTTACTGCGTTGTGTGGACAAGAATGAAGCAGAAAGGATCATGGAAGAGTTACATGAAGGGACCTTCGGAACACATTCCAATGGACACACTATGGCAAAGAAAATCCTTCGGGCAGGGTATTTTTGGTCCATAATGGAAGCTGACTGCTACCATCACTCTCGGACATGTCATAAATGCCAGATATATGCAGACAAGGTGCATGTTCCTCCAGTTCCTCTGAATGTTCTGACTGCGCCTTGGCCGTTTGCAATGTGGGGCATAGATATGATCAGTGAGATTAAACCTACGGCATCTAATGGGCATCGCTTCATCCTAGTAGCGATTGATTACTTCACGAAGTGGGTTGAGGCAGCTTCCTACGCTACGGTAACCAAGACGGTTGTGGCACGGTTCATTCGGCATAATCTGATCTGTCGATACGGCGTCCCAGAAAGAATTATTACAGACAACGGTACCAATCTCAATAACAATATGATCACTGAGCTCTGCGAGCAGTTTAAAATACAGCACCACAACTCTTCTCCTTACAGACCGAAGATGAATGGGGCTGTAGAAGCAGCAAATAAAAATATCAAGAAAATCGTGCAGAAGATGACAGTGACTTATAAACATTGGCACGAGATGTTGTCGTTCGCTCTACATGGGTACCATACCTCAGCCAGGACGTCAATCGGGGCAACTCCTTTCTCCTTGGTATACGGCATGGAGGCAGTCTTACCGATCGAAGTGCAAATACCCTCTCTCCGGATAATGAAGGATGCAAACCTGAACGAAGATGATTGGATCCAGACACGACTTGATCAGTTAAATCTTATTGATGAAAAGAGGCTTGCTGCTATCTGTCAAGGTCAAATGTATCAGAAACGGATGATCAGGGCATTTAACAAAAAGGTCAGACCATAAGAGTATCAAGTTGGGGATCTGGTAATCAAGCGAATCATCCTTCCTCAGAGTGATCCAAGGGGAAAATGGACCCCTACGTACGAAGGGCCATTTGTGGTTAAACATGTGTTCTCAGGAGGAGCCATGATTTTAACCAACATGGATGGTGACGACCTTCCTCACCCCGCCAATGCAGACATAGTAAAAAGATACTACGCATAAAAAAGACCCGCTAGGCTGACATGCCTAGGCAAAAATTAGGGCTTCCCGGCGAACCAAAAGGGTTCGGGCAAAATGAAGGGATGAAATGAAAAAAATTTGTACACCCGGCAAGTCGAAAACCTGAAAAGGCGGCTTGGGCAAAAATGGGTATCCCGGTGGACTGAAAACCCGAAAGGGCGGTCCAGGCAAAAGTTAGGGATAAAGCGTAATACTATGTCTCAATGGATCACTTTGCATCCAGAATTCGGTATCTACATCGAGTTCAGACGGCATAAATCAGTCAGCTTCATCTTCAACTAAGGTCATCAAGTGATGAGACGCTCGAAGATATAAGGGCAATAGCAGAGTTGAAACCCAGTGGGATCATTCATTTCACACAACTGTTTTATTTTCTTTTGTACAAATTGTATAAACTCTTTTGTTCGGCGGCGTTCTCTTACTAGGACGTCAGTCTCTTGTACATAAACGCCTATTTTACAGGCAAATTCAAAAATCAATATAAAATCACTTTTCAGTTTAAATTGCCAATCGTTTTCCTTTTCTGTTTTGTTTTGCGAAGAACGTCCAAGGTTCAATTTGTGATATATGCATTGACAATAATTTGCTAACTCGTGAATATTTGCATACGAAACAAAGGATTAATTACAGGTAACGTTAGAAACAGGGGCAATAAAGAGTTGTCTAAAGCGATCTAATTGTTCTATCCCCCAAAGTACCAAGGTAGGTTCAGCTGAAGAACATAACCAGTACATCCCAATTCCCCAGAGAGTGAGCCAGCAAGTCAATACATTCTCCCCGAGCAAAGTTACAATCAAACTTAAGGAAGTTGGGTATCCTCCTGCAGATCTCAACATTCCCCAACAGCATATACGTATTCTTAACAAGTATCCCCGGCGGTCTTGACCTAAAGATTGTTCCCCGGCGGTATATCCAACATTCAGTGGAATCACTTCCCCGATACAATTCAAAACTTCCCCAAGAGAGTCCAATCTAGTTCCCCAGGAAAGTTGGAATCATCTCCCCAGCAGTAAGCTTATCCCCAGTAGATTCCGGAAGCTTACCCTTGCAGAGCACGAACGCGTCTCCCGACTTTATTCAAAGAGTTATTTCCCTACCAGGATATAACTGGGTTATCCTCAGCCAAAAGCAACGGAAAGAGCGTCCTCGACGAAGTCTTCTTATCCCCAGCAAGTTATTATCAACAATTCAACAAAGTACCTCTCTCCCCACAGAGTATTGCTTCCCAGCAAGATCGCTAGAGTACGTTTCTCCCCGCAGAGTAATCCATTCGCCAAGTTTATTCCCCAACGGAGTTATCTTCTCCTACCGGTATTCTTGCAACTATCATCCCCAGCGGAAACAACAAATCTATTCTCCAACATCAGCCCAGGAGTGACTTCCTGGCACCCGTCAAGGATTTACTTTCCTAGACGACAAACATACATTCATAAACATCGCACTTCCATACATTATAGCATGTATATACGCATCACATCTTACAAATCTCATTTATGTTGAGAACATCATCGCTTGATTCATATCATGCCTTGCATATGACTGACCTTTACCTTTCAGGAAAGATCCAGTTAAGTTCTCAGCTATATTTAAGACCTTGACCGGTTCAGTTAAATCGCTCCTAAGATTTTACTATTTCTTATCCAGTCAAAGGCCTTCTCTGGTTCAGTCAGATCGACCCTAAGATCTCCCTGTTTCTTATCCAGTTGAAGATTTCAAGACCTAGGCCGGTTCAGTTAAATCGACCCTAAGATTTTTCTGTTTCTTATCCAGTCCAAGGCCTTCTCTGGTTCAGTCAGATCGACCCTAAGATCTCCTTGTTTCTTATCCAGTTGAAGATTTCAAGACCTAGATCGGTTCAGCTAAATCGACCCTAAGATTTTTCTGTTTCTTATCCAGTCCAAGGCCTTCTCTAGTCCAGCTAAATCGACCCCTAACAGATTTTCCTGATAAAGACTCAGTAGAAGATATCCAAGATTCTCTCAATGATTACTGTTGAGGTTGTAGTCGCCTGTGGTTCTCTCCCCGTTACTGCGGAGGTAGTAATCGCCCCAAGATTCTCTCAGCATCACTGTTGAAGTAGAAGATATCCAAGATTCTCTCAATGATTACTGTTGAGGTTGAAGTCGCCCAAGATTCTCTCAATGATTACTGTTGAGGTTGAAGTCGCCCAAGATTCTCTCAATGATTACTGTTGAGGTTGAAGTCGCCCAAGGTTCCCTCAATGATTACTGTTGAGGTTGAAGTCGTCCAAGATTCTCTCAATGATTACTGTTGAGGTTGAAGTCGCCTGTGGTTCTCTCCCCGTTACTGCGGAGGTAGTAATCATCCCCAGATTCGCTCAGCGTTACTGTTGAAGTTGAAGTCGTCCAAGATTCTCTCAATGATTACTGTTGAGGTTGAAGTCTCCTATGGTTCTCTCCCCGTTACTGCGGAGGTAGTAATCGTCCCCAGATTCTCTCAGCGTTACTGTTGAGGTTGAAGTCGCCCAAGGTTCTCTCAGCGTTACTGTTGAGGTTGAAATCATCCAAGGTTCTCTCACCGTTCCTGTTGAGGTAGTAACCATCCATGGTTCATTCATCACCTTTTGAAGATCCAGATTCAGCTCCTGTAACCAGTCAAGACACCTCTATATAAAGAATCTGAAGACCAGCTCCTGTAACAGGCCAGGTAATCATTTTCTTTTGCAGGTACGCAAGTTCTCGCTAAGGAATCTCTTACGCGATCGACATCCAAATGGCATCTATAAGCCCATCCACCATCCATCATCTCTCAGCATGGCATCTATAAGCCCATCATCATATCCATCAATCTCCAAATGGCATCTGTAAGCCCATTCCCCACCATCACACTACTATGTGAGCGCAAATTTCTGGGCACTCTAGTGTTCAATCATCTTCCACCTTCGGATTACGAAAGGCACGTCAGCCAATCTGCATCCTCAGGTTTAAGAAGATTGAACAGGGGCAACTGTTGCACCCCAAAATTTTCCCTCCCATATTCTTCAAAATTTTCCAAGTCAAGCTTCAAAATCTCCCCAAGGGTTGCACAGTTCAAGGGCCTCCTAACAGTCAAAAATTAGGGTTTTGGTTCTGGCAAAGAAAATGAAGTTTCCAAGGGTCCAATCAAGTCCCACATGCCTACAAACATGGTCAAGCATCCTCATACCAAGTTTCAAGACTTACAGCACAAAATTGCACAGTCAAAAACCCTAATTGCACTACAGTCAACTGTAGGGGCAAAATGGTCATTTGACAGTCAAAAGTTCAAATTTTTGGTCAACATCTCATTTTGAAGCCACAAACATCATTTGATCAATGCTTGATCATGATTCTCAAAGCTTGGCTCAAAAAGTCTCAAGATGCAAAAGTTTCCATATTTGGACAATTGAAAAAGTCAACTGTAACTTGACCAAGGCATAACTTTCACATGGTTTATCAGAAAAATTCCATCCAAAGCTCATTTTTAATAGAAAGACATTTCCTACAACTCCTCTTCACACTTCAAGTCCAAGAAATGCTCTCACAAAAAGTTATCAATTTCAACATTATAGGTCATTTTCAAAAGTCAACAAAATGGACTTTAAGTCAAAGGCTATAACTTGAGATTGATAAATCAAAATGACATGGGACCAAAGGAATTGGTTAGATGACTTCAATACCTTTCCAAAATGTCCAAGAACATGAGCAAAGCTTAAAAATTGAGCAAGTTATGCCTTGTGGAAGTTGGGAAATTTTTGGATATTTTGAAAAGTCAACATTGCTTCAAAAGTCTTAAAAATGCTAATGGGCCTCTTTTTCTTCCAAGATTCATCATCCAAGGCATGTGCACGACCATTTGGCCCAAAGGGAAGTTTTTCATCATTTTTATTTATTTATTTGAATTTTTAATTGCTAATAATTCATTTAATTAAGTAAAATATATGAAAAATACCAAACCTAAGTTTTTAAATCTTTTATGCATGAAATACACTCAATATTTCGTGCATGATCAGATTTGGAAATAATCCATGTGATTGGACATGATTGGAACCAAAATAGCATGAAAAAGATTGAAAAATTATGGCATGAAAATCCAATATTCTCTCCATCAATTCAAGGATTCTTTGGACCAAATTTCCAACCCTAATCATTCACCCATATATACTGATGCAAACCCTACTCCTAAGGAGCTCCCAGCTGCGCCATACATCAAGAACCAAGGTTGAACTTTTTGTCAAAAATTTGAAAACTGAAAGTGGCCTTAGAGGACGATTCAGAGGAAAACTTTGATTCCATTAGCTTGCAAAAGTCTCAAGGGACGTTTCTGAATCAAAAGCATCATCCCTAACGCCCAGAATTGGTATATGGCAGTTCAACTGTGTCACTTTTTTTTACATAATTGCACCTGATCATTTATACCATAATTTTCAAATCTAATGCTTGTTTTGTAATGCTCTCATCATTCTGAAGCTAACTGTATTGTTTAATTAAGTTTTCATCACCCATATGCGATTCCACCATTGGAAGGTTTTAGGGTTACAGGGATTCCAATTTAGGGCTTTACGTTCAAAGAAAAATTGGGACACGGGACTGGCACCATGAGAACCAAGAGCTTCCAACGAATTCAATGATGGGGTCGCGCCCAATTTCTGATTAAGAACGAGCTAATCGCTATTTTTTTACACTGTATATAGTGGGGGTTTAAAACCCCCGCTATTCAATTGTTTTTTTTGTTTCAGACACAGCGCACAAGGGAGAAGATGATGAAGTGTCAAGGCGTGGTTGGAGTATTTGAATTTTCGCGCTAAAGTCCCACTAACTATTATTTTATCTTATATTAATTATTAGTTATATAATATACAAAGAAGCGTTGGTAGCTCAGTGGCAGGCATGTGTATTGGTAATCTCCAGGACCTGGGTTCGATCCCAGGTCCCCCCTCCCTTTCCTTATATTTTTCTTCTAATTATATTCTTGTGTAGCTCCTTTACAAGCGTCCACCCTATGGCCTTACATCCAAGCGTGCCACTCGTCCCACTACGTCAAACCCAAGGCCAGGATTCAGAGCATATGGTGTGCCTCAGTCAACGAAACACACGCCGGCATAAAAGTCAACCAGGCCAGAAATCAATTGTGCCTGAATTGCTAAGTCATACCTCCAATTGGGGACAGAACCCCCCTAGGTTTTACAATTCTTTTCTTTCTTATTTTTATCCATTTCAATTATTTCTTTTTTTTATATATTCCTTAAATTAATTATTTTCATAAAATATAAAAATAACAAAAAAATCAGAAAAGACAAAAACTAATATATTTTATTTTAATATTTTTGTAAATAAATCTCACTAACTAATTAGGTTAAATTTAGGTTTAAATCTTAATATTTTTTCTAATAACCTTAAAATTTGTAGAATTAGGTTTTAATTACTTTTATTCTTTTCTCTTTTTCACCATAATTAATTATTAAATATTATTTTTTGTAATTAAATTATCATGTAAATAGCTAAATTAATTTTAGGTTTAACTTTAACATGTTTTTCTTAACAAATAAAAAAAACTAGAATTAGGGTTAAGTAATATTTTAAGTCCATTTAATTCTCATTAAAATCATAAATACCAAAATCTCAAAAATAATTTCTTTTTTCATTTTAATTTCATTAATTTAATAATATAATTTAATTTCATTAAAAAGGGTCCAACGCCCTCGCTTTCAAATTTAATTCAATTCGCGCATTTTTATTTTATTTCTTTTAAATATTGATGTAGTTCTCCCAAAGCCGTGTAAACTTGATATTTATATTTCGCACTTTATTTTTATGTCAAATCGGGTCCTGGATTAAATTTGGCGATGTGGACCCGCGCCTTTGTAATAGTTTAGGAACTTTATATTTCTCGCTCTTTTTAACTGTTAAATAAATGCATGCAAGAATGAATGTCAAAATAAAAACAAATGCGTAGATCACCCATGACATGACAAGACAAAAATAAATGAATATGACACACAAATCACACACCACCCCTAGGGTACGCCTCATTGTTGCCTTGCCTCGAAAGGTGATCGTCGAGTAGAGGATGTCTTAGTAAGTCCTCATGATCCGGGAACCTGGCATGAGAGTAGCTTCTAAGGTATCTTCCTATTGCTCTGGTGATCACCATGTCCCGAACCTCGAATTGACCCTAACACCTCCAATAGTGGTGCTACCTACCTCTCAATGGTGGGATGGCACTACTTTAAAGGACATTTACACAGACGAATTCCTTAGGGTAGGTAGACGAATCTTGATACTTGCTCTAATTTCAAAACAATTCTAAAAATACCTTTCACACCGACACCTTTTCAAAAAGCTTTCGAAAGCAATTTTTCAAACACTCTTGAGGACCGATACAAGAGTCGAACTGGAATTTTCAAAGAAACTTTTTAAAACCCGCAGTTGAAAAGCAAACAAACCATTTTTTGAAAACACAATGAGCAAGTATCTAAGAGCCCATGGATAACCATGGATAGAAAGGGTGCTAACACCTTCCCTTTCTATAATCTACCTCCCGAACCGAGAGCAATCTCTATAAGGAATTTTTCTGTGCTTTTGTCCTTTCCATTTGGAGAAAATAAAAGACGGTGGCGACTCTTGCTTCCGCGACATCTTCGCGAACCAGCGTTAAACAGTCAGTTCCAGATCCACCGATCACAGTTGGGTATCCCCAGAAGGTCTTAATATTCCTCAGCAGAGTATAAAGATATTCCCCAGCAAGTATAAGAATACCCCCGGCAGTCTTAACATTCCTCAACGGAGTATAAGAATGTTCTCCAGCGGAATACAAGATACCCCAGTGGAGTCATTTCCCCAGCGCAGTCTAAAAAGGCTTCCCCACCAGAGTTGAATCATTTTCCCCAGTAGATTCTGGAAGCTTATCCCCTGCAGAACTCAAATAAATCTCCCCAACCAAATTCAGAAGGTTATCCTCCCAAGAGTCTAACTGGGTTATCCTCATCAAGTTGCGACTGAAAGATCATCCCCAGCGAAATTCTTTCTATCCCCAGCGGAGTTCATCATTAAAATCCCCAACAGAGCTTATCAACGGAATCCCCAGCGGAATTATCGTTAAAATCTTCAGCAGAACGTCTCTTCCCCACAGAGTAATTCCCCTCGGAGTAATCTCTTCATTAGTTTATTCCCCCAACGGAGTTCTTCTCTCCTACAGGTTTATCATCTTCGTTCACCATCCCCAGCAGAAACGAAGAACTCAACTTTATTCTCCAGCAGCTCCGGAATTTATTTTCCCCAGCTAAAACATTATATCCCCATACATCATGATACATGCATATATGCATCATACGAATACAATCTCATTTATTTTGAGAACATCATTGCCTGATATATATCGTGCATTGCATACGACTGACCTTTACCTTTCAGGAAAGATACAGTTAAAGTTCTCAATTATGTCGAAAACCTGACCAGTTCTTAAATCTCAATTGAATTATCCTCGGTTGAAATTCAGATAAGGTTCTCAATCTCGACAGTTTCCTCCATCATAGTGTGGACGAGTACTATAACCTCAATGGTATACTCCATTGAGCACGAGTCAGTTCCTAGATCTTGATGTTTTCCTCCGTCATAGTGTGGACGAGTTCTATAACCTCAACGATATACTCCATTGAGCACGAGACAGTTCCTAGATCTAGATGAAGATGTTTCCATACGTCATAGTGTGGACGAGTACTATAACCTCAACGGTATACTCCATTGAGCACGATTCAGTTCCTAGATCTTGATGTTTTCCTCCGTCATAGTGTGGACGAGTTCTATAACCTCAACGGTATACTCCATTGAGCACGATACAGTTCCTAGATCTTGATGAAGATGTTACCCTACGTCATAGTGTGGACGAGTACTATAACCTCAACAGTATACTCCATTAAGCACGAGTCAGTTCCTAGATCTTGATGTTTTCCTCTGTCATAGTATGGACGAGTTCTATAACCTCAACAGTATACTCCATTGCGCACAAGACAGTTCCTAGATCTTGATGAAGATGTTTCCCTACGTCATAGTATGGACGAGTACTATAACCTCAACGGTATACTCCATTGAGCACGAATCAGTTCCTAGATCTTGATGTTTTCCTCCATCATAGTGTGGACGAGTTCTATAACCTCAACGGTATACTCCATTGAGCACATGACAGTTCCTAGATCTTGATGAAGATGTTTCCCTATGTCATAGTATGGACGAGTACTATAACTTCAACCGTATACTCCATTGAGCACGAGTCAGTTCCTAGATCTTGATGTTTTCCTCCGTCATAGTGTGGACTAGTTCTATAACTTCAACGGTATACTCCATTGAGCACGAGACAGTTCCTAGATCTTGATGAAGATGTTTCCCTACGTCATAGTGTGGACGAGTACTATAACCTCAACGGTATACTCCATTGAGCACGATTCAGTTCCTAGATCTTGATGTTTTCCTCCGTCATAGTGTGGACGAGTTCTATAACCTCAACGGTATACTCCATTGAGCACGAGACAGTTCCTAGATCTTGATGAAGATGTTTCCCTACGTCATAGTGTGGACGAGTACTATAACCTCAACGGTATACTCCGTGGAGCACGATTCAGTTCCTAGATCTTGATGTTTTCCTCCGTCATAGTGTGGACAAGTTCTATAACCTCAACGGTACACTCCATTGAGCACGAGACAGTTCCTAGATCTTGCTGATGATGTTTTCCTTCGTCATAGTGTGGACGAGTACTATAACCTCGACGGTATACTCCGTGGAGCACGAGTCAGTTCCTAGATCTTGACGTTTTCCTCCGTCATAGTGTGGACAAGTTCTATAACCTCAACGGTATACTCCATTGAGCACGAGACAGTTCCTAGATCTTGATGAAGATGTTTCCCTACGTCATAGTGTGGACGAGTATTATAACCTCAACGGTATACTCCATTGAGCACGAGTCAGTTCCTAGATCTTGATGTTTTCCTCCGTTATAGTGTGGACAAGTTCTATAACCTCAACGGTATACTCCATTGAGCACGAGACAGTTCCTAGATCTTGATGAAGATGTTTCCCTACGTCATAGTGTGGACGAGTACTATAACCTCGACGGTATACTCCGTGGAGCACGAGTCAGTTCCTAGATCTTGATGTTTTCCTCCGTCATAGTATGGACAAGTTCTATAACCTCAGCGGTATACTACGTTGAGCACGAGACAGTTCCTAGATCTTGATGAAGATGTTTCCCCCCAGTTTAATTATGGACAGGTTCTTAAGACTCAGTCGAGGTATTCTCTCAGTTGAAGTACAAGCAAGTTCCTAAATCTCAACAAAAGTTAGACTTCCCCGGCGAAATCTTTTACAACAACAGGTATGCAAGTTCTCGCTAAGGAATCTCTTATGCGATCGACACTCCTACAGATGGCATTTGTAAGCCCATCCTCCTATCAAAAATCTCCAAATGGCATCTGTAAGCCCATTCCCGACATCACAATGCTGATACTACAACATGCGAGTGCAAATTTCTGGGCACTCTAGTGTTCAATTATCTTCCACCTTCGGATCACGAAAGGTTCGAAAGCCAATCTATATCCTCGGGTTTAAGAAAATTGAACAGGGGAAACTGTTCTACCCCAAAATTTTCCCTCCCATATTCCTCAAGACATGTCAAGAATAATCTTCAAGTTTGCTCAAGTTGGCTCAAGGGTTGGACAGTCAAATCACCTCCTAAGGCAGTCAATTCAAAATTAGGGTTTTGTGTTGCATCAAGGTCCTCACATCCAAATGACCTCAAGTTCTCCTCAATGTCCTAATATGTTCTTAAGTTCATCCATGTCAAATTTCAAGCCTTGCAGAGGAAGTTTGGTCAGTCAATTGCTCAAGAGGCCCAAAAATCGATTGTGCTAGGGCAAAAGTCAATTGTGTCCCAAATACAGTAAAACCTCAATATTTTTTTGTCAACATTCTCATTTTGAAGGATAATTCATCATTTGATCAAGGGTTGATCATGATACATCAAGGATTTCTCAAGATTCATCAAGATTCAAAAGTTGCTAAATTAGGGTTTTGTAGGAAAAGTCAACTCAACTTTGACCAAGCATAACTTTCTCATACTTTATTAGAATTGACCCATCCAAAGGACATTTTGAAGAGGGTGGAATTTTCTACAATCCATCTTCACACCCCAAGATCAATAAATGCACTCACAAAAAGTTACAAATTTGTACATTATATGTCATTTTTGAAAGTCAACAAAAACACCTTTTTTTCCAAAGCTTATAACTTGAGCATGGAACATAAAAATTAGATGATACCAAAAGTGTTGATTATAGAACATCTCAAGGTTTCTAAAAAGTCAAAGAACACCTCCAAAAGTTCAAAATTGAAGAAGTTATGCATTGTTGAAGTTGGGCATTTTTCCAAAATTGCCAAAAGTCAACTATCCTCAAAACTCCAATTTTTGACAAAAGGGCCCACTTTTTTCCACTTGATTTGGTCTTATCACACCACACACGTGTCTCATCTCTAATTTCATGACCAAACATTTATTTTTCTATTCTATTTAATTTTTATTGATTTAATTCATTTTAAATCTATATTAATTTAAATAAAATCCAAAAATTAATGGAATGAGATTTTTGGATCATTGAAGCTTTCAATTAACAAGATACACCTAATCAAATTCGTATCAGGTCTTATTATGCACAAAAAATCAGATTTGAGGCATTTTTGGAAAGCTTGTCAATGGGGATCATATCAAATCCCAAACCATGAATGCATAAAGATTGGAAGCCCAAGATTTGACCTAGTTGCTTGCTTGATACATATACAACCTAAAGCAACCAAAAACATGCACAAAATACTGCAGAAACGGCCATACAAAGTTGGTGAAAAAGCTTGAAAAGTGAGAGATCAAAAACAACATTGGAGCTCGATTCAATCAAAAAGCTTGACATAGCCCTCTTCCTTGACATCCAGTGGAGCTATACCAATCAAAACCAAGCCTTTTCATTTCCTAAAACCCATTGTAAGTCTCCACGAATATGCCTTTGCACATAAAATTGTAAATCATTCTCCTTGCATCTTTTTGCCAATTTGATTGCACTATCATGCTTAACATTCAAATTCTAACAATTCTACATTATTTAATTTGATTTTCATGGCATGTATTGTGATGCCCGATCCTAGGGTTCTTGTTCTTGTTTTTTAGGCCTTTTTTATACAGGCAAAATCAATACTAATGATGGGTATAAGGGTAACCAGGAGGAAGAGACGAATGCATTGGTACTCTTAGGTTTCGTTTTCATGGCCTGGAGAATGTTTTTGAGATGCCCTACGAATCTTCCTGCGGATAAAAATCCGCAGGTAAATAACCAGGGATTTGCTGAAGAAGATGATAACGTGTCCTAGCTTCATTGGACCATTCAAATTATTAGCGCTTTTTTCTTTTATTTCAGGCTTAGCATTTTATTTTGTATATAATATTTGTTTTCTACTTCACTAACGAATGAGCAAGTTGGTTGAGTTGGTGAGAGAGGCGTGGCAAAACCCCTTGGGACCTGGGTTCGAATCCCAGGTCCCCCAAAACTTTGTTATAATTTTGTTTCAGATATTCCTATGCAAGGCAAAAAAGGTGGACCACCATGTTCTTCATCCCATCAAATGCCAAGTGGCCCACCAGGCAGATCCATTAGCCAAAGTTGAAGGACCACCCTGCTCCCTGGTCAACAAGCACACGTTGGATCTCAAAGGGTCAAAGCAGGCTGGTGTTAATGGGCCAAGAATTGCTGATCATATTCCCAGATCAGGCCCACACACCCCTGAGTTTGTTCTTTATTTTATTTTTTTGTCATTATTTTTTCTATTTTATTATTATTATCTTAATTAATTAATTAACCAATTAACTTTTTTAATAAAAAATCAGAAACAACAAAAATAATATTTTATTAATTTCATTATTTATTTTTGTAAATAATAATTAATTAATTTACCTAGTTTAAATAGGTTTAACATTAATATCTTTTTGCAATAAATTAAAATTAATATAGAATTAGGGTTTTTAATATCTTTTAATCATTCTTATTTTATTTCCTTCATTAAAATAAAAAACCCAAAAATATTTTCTTTTCATTAATTAATTCAATTATTAATTTAGATTAATTTTTAATTCAAAAATAACAAAAATATGCTTTATTTAATAAAAGGGTCAAAACCCTAAGACACTTCGATTTAATTTTCTCGCGCGCGAATAATTTTTTATCCATATTTAAATATTGTAACTACTTCGGGTATGTAATAGTTTTTAAATTAGGACTTTATTTATTTATCGCTTTTATTTACTTTTCGCAATTTAATTTTAAACGGTTTGTCTTTGGCGATGTAAATACCCGACGCCTTGTAATAGCTTAGATTTATTTTCCGCAATTTAATTTCCGCAACCATTAACTGTTAGATGTTTGATAATAGGGAATGCATGACAAGATCGAATGTAATGAACTTAAAATCAACAGTAGCTCACCATTAACATGTACAAAGATAATATAATTGAATAACAATACACTCGCACATGTCACTCTTAGGGTACACCTCACTTGGTTGCCTCGAACGTGGTCATTGAGTATAGGAAGTTTTAGAGGTCATCCTCTTGTCCAAAGATCATAGTTGCCTCGAAACGGTTGCCTCAGATAAAATGATCTAAGACATTAGGATTACCGCTAAGGCATCCTAACATTGCTTTAGTGACCACACGTCCCTTAATCGAATTGACCCTTAAACTCCAACGACGGTGATACCTACTCCTTAATAGTGGGATAGCATTGTCTAAAGGACATTTGCACAGTCTAATTCCTTTTTGAGTAGGTAGATGGTTCTTAAGTACTTGCTCCTTTTAAAACAAAAACAAAACTTTTCACACTTACACCCCTTTCAAACAAAAACTCTTTCAAAACCCACAAACACAAAGAAAAGCAAACTTTTGAAAACACAATGAGAAAGTACCTAAGAGCCCGTGGATAACCACGGATAGAAAGGGTGATAATATCTTCCCTTTCTATAATCTACCTCCAGAACCCGAGAAACATCTAAAAAAGGAATTTTTCTGTGCTTTTGTCCTTTCCTTGTTGGATAAAATAAAAGACGGTGGTGACTCTTGCTTACCGTGACATTTTGCAAAAACAAACGCAAAACACGAACCAGCATTCCAAAAACAGTCAGTTCTCTTTCCCACCGATCACAGTACGGAATTGGCTCGGGGGCGATAATTATCAGAGGAGCAACAGTCGGTTCATTTGAAATCCTAATAGGACCTTGGAGGAGATCCTAAGAGGCTTGTTTGAAATCATTATGATGGAGAGGTCTTCAATTTTATTGGTCAAACTTTTGGCTGACGGAATCTTCTCAAATAGGATCTCATGGCTATTCATTAGGCGTTGAATGCCTTCCTTCAGCCATTTGCATCCATTGAGTTGTTTGGCGCAATAATCACAGTCCTTCAAACAGCCAGGAAAAACCCTGGCTTTCACCAGATTCTTTTTGATAATGGTTAACGGAGTAGTCAAATCTTCAATGGAGGAAACAAAGATGGTGTCTTCAATTGCATTGACACCCTTGCCATGGTTTGGCGTTGGTGCCGTTATCACATTGGGAATTAGAGGCGGATCAAATTCGATGGTCTTATTGTCTATTAAGTCTTGAATTTTATTCTTCAGTGCCCAGCATTGGTCGGTCTCATGCCTCGGGTTATTCGAGTGGTATGCACACTTGGTATTCAGATTATATTTAGGTGAGGAGGTATCTGGATTGGTCAGAGGATCACGCAGTGTCACCAAATTAGCCTTTAACAGGTGTTGTAAGGCTTGGGATAACGACATGCTTATCCTTGTGTATTGTCTTCGTGAAGTCTCAAATCGCTGATGATTGGGAGATTGTCTTTGAACAATAGTTGGATTGGAAATCTGAACAGCATTGACGGGCGGACGACTATCCTTCTTGGTACGGGGCCTTTCCCCATACACAACATCCATTTATTTCTTCCCAGTGAAGGGTTTTTTACGGGATTGGAGGTGGAAGCAGATGCCATGGGAATCTTCCCGCTCTTGATACCACTTTCAACTCTTTCACCGGTTAAGATCAGCTCGATGAAACCGAATGCAGAACAACCAACCAATAAGTTAAAAAATGGACCAGATAAAGTGCCCATAAACATATCAATATGTTCCCTGTCTATTAACGGTGGTTGGACCCTACTGGCAAGATCCCTCCACTTTTGGGCGTACTCTTTGAACCCTTCATCTTTCCCCATCTCCATGTCTTGCAGTTGAACTCTTGTCGGTGCTAGGTTGGTATTGTATTAGTATTGGTGATAGAAATAGGTGGCCAAGTCTTCCCATGTATGGATACGGGAAACCTCTAATTGGTAAAACCACTCTAGTTGAGTCCCAACCAAGCTTTCTTGAAAGAAGTGAACCCAGAGTTTTTTGTCAACGGTGTGCGGTTGTATTTTGCACATATAAGACTTCAGGTGAAGCTTTGGGCAGGAAACCCCATCATAATTAACAAAGACTGGTATCTTGAATTTGTGGGGAATGACAACCCCATATATTAAACCCAAATCATCAAAATCCAGACCAGGGATGGCTTGAATCTCCACGGCCTTCAATTTATCCTCTAGCTGCTTGTACTTAACATCGGTAGGAGGATACTACTATTCAAAATAGTCTTCATCATCGGATACTTGACCGTTGATACACCCAGCCTGGGTACTCCTTGCTTCTCCAATTTTATTTTCTTCTTCTTCCGACGAATCTTCAAATATTGGCATCAGGCGGATCGGCTCTCTGAATCTTCTACCCATGTTGACTATGGCTTTCCTTTTTGGTTTCTTTTTGAATTCCAGCAATGTCATAAACTCTTGTTGTCCTTTGGCTAGGGTCAGTAGAGTCTCTTGAAACAGGGATTTTTGTGCTTGTAGGTCCTTCACTGTTTTCTCGATATCCATCTTGCTGAAATAAACAACAGAGGGATAAGGAAACCTATCACGGAAAACCTGTTATGTTATGATGCATGGAAGATGTGTATGCAAATGATTTCAAGGATTTATGAAATTTGAATTTGTCTAGACAGAGAATGAACAAACGTCAAATTGCATTAATCAGTTCAAAATGGTTACATCGTGCCTCTTGGGCTTACAAAATAAATTTTAAGGCAAAAAGGTTATACGCATCCTCTTTGGTGCGAGGTAGACATTCAAGCTCCGTTCTTCATGGAGTTGCTTTGTAAGCTCCAAAACCTTTTTCTCGCTAGCATAGAATTGAGCTTCGAAGGTGTCTCGCTCTTCCCTTAGCTGAATCCAACCCTTTTGTAAGTCTTCCAGAGAAGTAGGCATGTTGGGATGGAGGACAGTATACGGGACTTCTCCTTCGGCAACAAGCTCCATGATAGCAAGTAGGTTGGAGGGGTAAGACATTACAAGCTTCTAAGCACGAGCTCATACCCACCTAAGGTAAGGCTCAAGGGGGATAGAATTATTGTGTCCCAGCGTCTGGCTATCTATTTTGCTTACCATCCTCTAAGCTCGTACAAACCTCTAACGGTAGCCTTGATCATCGTTCTCGTAGTCGAACACCACTCCTTGGATGAGCATATCATGAGGACCATCCCTTCGGGCATACCCAAACTGTCACAGAGCTAACAAGGGTTGTAAGTGATACCTCCCCTAATGCCAAGAAAAGGGACATTATGGAATTCCCTGTAACGGTCAATGATAGTATTGTTCTCCAAGAATTAAGAACATCAGTGAATATTTGAATGTCTGAGTGACATCAACCTATTGGACCACCTCAAACCTTGCTCATTCTTTACCACAGATTGAGGGAGGTGCAAAATAAACCATCTATCTAATAGAGGAGTGAAACACGTGAGGGTTCCTCTCTTCCTCATGGTGCGAGAGTGGAGAGAATGTAGGATATCTCCCAACAAAGTAGGCACCGAATTGAGAGACATGAAGATTTTAACAGCATTTACATCTATAAGTTGGTTAGGATTTGGAAATAAAACCATCCCATAGATGAGACGGGCCAAAATTTATTCAAAATCTTGTAAATCCAGAGTGTCCCAACAATCTTGAGCTTTCTCCGTCAGGAATTTAGCTAGGAATCCTTTGACACCACTTCTTGTTTCCCAATTAGCCGTGACATCGAATTATTGCAATTGAAGAACTCGGGAAATTTCTTCAGGGCTCAGTTCTTTTTCAGTACCGTTGAAAGGTAGTTGATTGAGAATAGGAATCCTCAAGAGTTGATAGAATTATTCCATAGTAGGTACAAGCTAGTAATTGGGAAAGGTAAAGCAATGGTGCCAAGGATCGAAGAACTGGAAAAGCACCTTCATCATGTCTTCATCGACGCTTGAGGTGACCAAGTTGAGGATGCGACCATGTCTTTCGGTGAATGAAGAACTCTCAGGAACCCTCGATGCTAGATTTTTGAGCTGAGAAGGAATTCTTTCTAGATTGACTTGGATAATGTTCCTGCAGGTGGAAGTCATGTCCTACAAAACAGAACAAAGATAAATCTGAATAATCCTTGAAATGATTAGTGTGAAATGCAATGGTATGATGTTATGATGTTATGCACAAGTAAGCATATACACACAAAGAAAACAATTCCTTAGGTTTAGGCTTACATGGAGTTGGTAGGTAAGTATCCTCTTGAAGTTTAGTTGGCTCAACCTGTCCTAGTAATAGTAACCGGGTTCTAGAGATCTCAATATCACTGATCTTTCTTCATCGGGCATTGTTTCAGCACAATCCTCTTTAATGGCGACCGAAATATCCCAAAAGTCTGATCTCAATGAGCATAATATCGAGTATCAACCAACTTCGGACTACACCAAAGTCGGCTACCTCACTACTTCCTAATGGCCAAGTTGGTCAAGTAAAGGTTCTAAAGTCATTTAGTGCTTTATGACACCATACAGCGACCCCGTATTCTCCTTAACTACTCAAGGGCTACCGATACCAAACAATGTGTCACACTAACATAGCTATTGCTTAGACCATGTCGGTATACCCCGCACATTTTCCACAATGTATTGCTACTTACCTACAAGGTATCCCAGATCTGGGTAGAGGATCAAAACAAGTCCAAACGAGGAACCATAATGTAAAGCAAACAAGCCAAACAAAGAAAAGCAAGTAAAGGTGATCTAGCCCTAAGGTAACACACTTTTAAGATATTCCCCAGCAGAGTCGCCAGTTCTGTAATACGGTGGGAGAACTGACTTGGTGTTTTTGCATTTGATCGCAATTGTTGCGGTTAGCAAGAGTCGCCATCGACTTTTATTTTATCCAATAAAGGAAAGGGTGAAAAGAACAAGAAAGACCTTTGAGATTGTTTTCTTGAGTTCGGGGGGTAGATTATGAAAAGGGAAGGTGTTAGCACCCTTTTCATCCATAGTTATCTATGGGCTCTTAGTTGCTTGCTAGATCATTGCTTTTATTTGAAAGTGTGCTTTGTGGTGTGGGTTTTGAAAGTATTTTTGAAAAGCGCCTTCGTTTAGGAAAACTTTGTAATGGTTCTCGTCTCTATAAGAACGTATACAAAGTGTTGGACTTTTGAAAGTATTTCATGTTTTGAAAATGTTTGGTGTATGTTTGAAAGGATGTTTGTTTTGAAAATGAGCAAGCAACTAAGAACGTTTCTACCTACTCAAAAGTCTTTTATTCCTTTCCTCCTCCTTTAGATGTTGATATCTTATCATTGATTGGTAAGAAGCCTTATCTTTGGATGTAAAGGGACGGGTGTGGGTCATCGTATAATCATGATAGCAATGTTATAAGATATCTTAGCATTTCTCTTAAGGGACTAAGATCATTTGAAAGGCAACGTTCGAAAGCGTCATCGAGGGACTATGATCTCGTACTTTGATTGTTTTTACTAAGACGTATCACATGCATAACATGTCCATTTTTATAAGGCAACAAGTGGAATTACCCTAGGGGTACAAGTGTGCAAGTGTTTGTATTTCATGCTTGATTTATCTTTGAATTAATGTTTTCTAAGCATTGGTTTTAATCTTTCCATTAAAATCCTAATTACTAGCATTTATATGAAAGCGGTAAATTATGGAAAGTAAATTTACTATGTTATTACATCACTTGGGGATGGGGGGTACAAGTTTACAAATGGGGATTGTAAGAAATTAAAGTCCTAATTATCTATTACAACCATATTGAAATAATGTGCAAGAATTGAAATGTAAGATAAACTTGTTTTGTTTTTGGTTAAGAGAAGGAATAAATTTGCCTTAAGAATATATTTTTGGTCTTTTTTGTTTTAAAAGAAATAAAGTAAAGTGTATGAATATAAATTGTTTTTTGTGTCTTTGATTAATGAAAATAAAAGTGAATAAAAGTTAGAATCAGAATCCGCGCATTGCTGAAAGGATAGAAATAAGAGAGCGGAAGCTCTGACTCTAGCGCTGCAAAAAAAAAGGGAAATGTTATTATGGGATTTCATCATATTCTTCTTATTCAGCCACATACACAGTATATTCAAAGTTGGGAGTGGGTGCAGGGTCATTACACTCATTGGGTTTTCTAATTAATCTGCACATATGATTTACGATTGATTTTATAAACTGACACATGTAACAAGTGATTATGCAGATTTATTTACAGTTATTATTTAATTTAAAAAGTTTTTTTATGATTACCATTTTAAAAGAAAAATAAGAAAGTAAAGACACAATTTTAGAAATCAAAAACAACTTTTATTAATGATTTTAAAATTTAAAACAACAGACACGCCCATACAACATCATTACTTTCATCTTGGGTAGAGAGACAGATTTTTTGAAATGACAGATGTTGTACCCCAAAATTTTCCCTCCCATTTTATCAACATTTCTCATCACAAGGCTCTTTGGACTCAAGATCAAGCTAGGGTTTGCTCTGCTCAAGACATCTCCTTGCACTGATGACCTAAATTAGGGTTTGAGTTTGCACAAGGATTTTTGGACCTTCAATGCTCAAATTGACTTTCATACTTCATGTTGGACTCATAAGTTTGTCCATACCAAGTTTCAAGCTTTGAATCAAATTTTTGCCCAGTCAATTGGACAGTTGACCTAGAAATCAGTTGTATTGGAGAAAAAGTCAATTGTGGCCAATTTACAGTCAAACCTCATGAATTTTGAACCACATCAACATTATTAACTCATATGAACCATTTGATCAAGTTTGGACCACAAATCCACAAGAAATTTGATCAGATCACCAAAAGGGCAAAATGGTCATTTCTAGGGTTTTGACTGTACAAAGGTGATTTCTGACTTTTTGACCTAGACAATGGAAAATTAGGTTCCACCATGGACTCAAGGACTCAATGACATCATCTTGACTTATTCAACAAGTTCAAAAGACCTCAATTGCATTGGATTGACAGATGAATTTTTCAGTCAACTGATCAAAATTTGACTACACACTTAAAAGTCAAACTTTGACTTTTTTGGTCAAAATCAAGTGTCAAGGGTCATTTTCCATCAAGATGTGTCAAAATATGAAACTTTTTCATCAAGAAACCCAAAATTGCAAATTAGGGTTTAAAGTTGAAAATTTTCATAACTTAGAATTTTTCTAAGTTATGAAATTTTCTTAATTTTTCCTAAATTTGCCCAACATTTTCACCATGATGCATTTGGATTCAAACAAAACTTCCAACGTGAAAGTTGTAGTCCTCTATAAAGTCTACAACTTTTATTCATAAAGTTTTCTCAAAAGAAGCTTGGATCTCAAGTTATGATTTTTGGAACAAGGGTCCCTAAAACTTTTAACTTAGTGAAATTTTGCCCTAGTTTAGGCAGGATTTTGACCTATCTTCTTGGCCATTTTTCACATTGTTCCACTTGGAATCTCAAGTTGCATTTCAAAGATGGATTATATATCATGTTTCAAGCTTTCCAAATTGTCCAAGAACTCCTCAAACACATTTATGGTTAGGGAGAATCGAAGGCTTGAAGTTGGCAAAAACTTACTTTTCATCCATGGCATATTCATGTTCATGCAAGTTGCAATTTCAAGTCAGCATGCCTTACACTAGTTTACAGGCCTCTAAACCACTTCACACTCCATAATTAAATGCAAATCCATCATTCTAAGCTTTTGTTTTGGTCATTTGGACATTGTACACAAAATTAAGCCATAAGTAGAAAAAGGCAAATTTCCATTTTTGCTTAAGTATGCTTTATGTCAAACCACAATCCTTGAGCATTGGTCCAAGATCTCTTGCAGCAAAACAAATCCACAAATTAGAGGGGCCAATAGTAGAGGTTACAAGTTATTTGATAGCCTGTACAGGCCTGTTCCAATCACTTCCACATTTTTACTTCAAAAACAAGAAACTTGTCCAAAACCTTAGAACTTGAAAACCAGCAAAGATCAACTTATGCAAACAGTTTGAACACCTTTCTCACACCCCTTTGACCCAGAAACAAGATTGCTTGAGCCTCTAAACACCCCATAGCCAGAAATCACATTCCCTTGGCAAAACAGGGTTGAACCTGCAACTTGAGTTCCATAGTTCATTTGGCTCGTGCGTTTTGCCCCAAGTTGCTTCAAACACCTTCCATTCAACTCACCCAAGCTATCCCAAACCTCAAACACCAATTGTAACTCCATTTACAGTGTTTGCCATTTTCATTTTGAGCTTGTGCAGGTTGAGTTCTATAGGCTGATTCAAGGATATTCAAGGCAAGCTAGTTATTGGAGAAGGTCAAGTGAAGTTCAAGCAAGCTACCAGACATCTCAAGCCTTGTTGAAAAGCACTACATTGCCCTACACGAACTGAAACAGGTTTTTGTCCACTTCCTATCTCTCTATTTAGGAACATTTAGCTTTAGGTTTGTGAATAAAAAATGTATTATTCATTTCCATGAAGCTGTACATATGCTCAATTTTCATTTATATTAAGTGTGCTAAGAGAATTTCATCCATGAACATGCTGAAAAAACTAGGTCAGATTTTAGGGCCAGAGAAATTCTCTCTGGTCTTTGAGAGTTAAGACAAGTTGTTTATATGGTTGGAATCGTCTTGAAATTCTCTACAAGTTTGATGTTATGTGTTTTTGCAATAGAGCTCGTATGCAGGATGTTCATGTTGGATAACAGGCGCGCGCGTTTTTTCAAAATATGGAGGTTGAAGATGAAGTGGTGGGCTGGGCTTGGCCTGGCTCACTCTTGACACCCCCTCTCTTCCTTTTTGCACCCCCCGGCACAATTTCTTGTATTTTTATATTTTTACATTTTTGTTTTCATTTCTGATTTTATTTATTTATTTCCAAATATAAAAAATGCTCAAAAATATTTTCATAATTTTTTCACATTTATTTTGCATTTTATTTTTATTTTTCTAACATAACAAGCATTTAAATACTTTTATATTATTTATTAAGACTTGAAAATATATATAATTTATACTTTTATTTTTGTTCTTTATTCTTATTCACATTAAAAATATTTTTCTAAATATACTTCATTTTTTTACATATTTTATTTTAGTTTATCGTATTTAATATTAATATACATATATATAAATATATACTTTTATTTTATTAAGTACTTTAGAATAAAAAAATATATAAAATATTATATTTTTACTTTTATTATTATTCATACTAAAAAATACTTTTTCTAAGTATATTTTATTTTTGTACATATTAATATATTTTATTGTATATAAATAATATAATGTATTTGTTTTCTTAAAGAAATTAGGGTTTTACCCTTAAAAAAATAAAATTAATCTTTTTATTTATTTCTTTATTTTTTTACATTAAATACTTTTACATACATAAACAAACAAAAAACTTTTTTTGCATAATTCATATTATTTGATATATTTATTTATTTTCTTTATTTAAATATTGTCCATTTAAATATTTATGCATTGTGAAGTCAATTTGGATGTAATAGTAAATTAGGGTTTATATTTCTTGTCAAATACCCCCCATTCAAAAATTGTACCCCCATCCCCATAATCATGTTGTAATAGCTTAGACTTTTAATTCTCGCACTTTACGCTTTCAATTATGCCATGATTAGAGAATTAGGGTTTGTATGCAAAAATCAAAATCAACAAGTAGCTTGACCTAATCAAAGATAAAAATGCATGAAAATCAAACACAATACACACTTGCACCCTTAGGGTTACAACCCACTTGTTGCCTTAAAAAATGGGGCATGTTATGCATGTTGGCTACTTTGGCAAAACAAAAAAAACGAAACAAAAGATCATAGTCCCTCGATGACGCTGTCTGGATTGCCTAAACAAAAATGATCAAGTCCCTCAAAAATTTGCCAAAATACTTGACACAATTGCTATCATGGTCTATACGATGACCCACGCCTGTCCCGTTTAACATCCTAACACAAGGTTGTTCACCAAATGCAATGGTGAAATAACACTGTCAAAAGGGTTAAAAACATATGGGAAATATCTTTGAGTAAAATAGGGTAGATAACTCTTAGTTACTTGATCAAAAGCTTGCAAAACATCCTTTCTATTTTCAAACACACTTCACAACACAATTTCAAAACATTTCCCAAAACAAACTTTCAAACATTGAAATCTTTTCAAAAGACAAAAACACCTTTGTATACATTCAAACAAGAATCATTACAAAGGTTGTCACAAATGATGGCCTCTTTTCAAAACATCTTTCAAAAGCACACACAAAGCACCATTTCAAACAATTGAAAAGCAAAAGCAAGTGATCTAAACAAGTAACTAAGAGCCCATGGATAACCATGGATGAAAAGGGTGCTTTCACCTTCCCTTTTCATAATCTACTCCCCGAACCCAAGAAAACATCTCAAAGGTCTTTCCTGTGCTTTTTGACCTTTCCTTAGGATAAAGTAAAAAGTCGGTGGCGACTCTTGCTAAACCGAAACATTTGCGAACACAAACGCAAAACCTCAAGTCGGTTCTCCCACCGTACCACAACAGACAAAACACAAATTACTTTGAAATGTGAATGCAAGAAGGAACATCAATAGTGATCCAATTATGGATTATGACTCCATGTTTCACAAAGTTCGGCATCTCTTGCTCTGACTCATCTTCGAGAATAACATAAATCCTTGGAGTAGTCAGATGGAGATATCCTGCACTGTGAAAGATATCTTGATATTTACTCAAAGCGGACATCGGCTTCACAACTTCCTTCTTTATGGAGAAACCCAAACCAGTCTCATTATTGTTCACATGTGGATTAATAACCTGCCCCCACACCTTTCTAGGGCCCTTCTGCACTACCTGTTGCGCTTCCTTAAATGAAGTGATAGAATTTTCATTCTTCTTTATATTATTAATAGACAAAGCTTGGAATTGAGTTCCAACAGCGGCTTCATCGGCTTCTACAATGTTGATGGAAGACAAATGAGATATCATCAGAGCTTGCTCACCATTCACGATGACTAACTTTCCTTCACGAATAAATTTCAGCTTCTGATGCAAGGTTGAAGTAACAGATCCTGCATCATGGATCCAAGGCCATTCCAATAAAAAACTATAGGTTGGGACAATATTCATAACCAGAAAAGTGATTTGAAATAAGTGCAGGCCTATGTGAATAGGTAAATCCACCTCTCCAATGATAATTTTTCTCGAACCATCAAAAGCTTTTACTATAATGCTGCTAGGGAGCATAGCAGTTCCCTGGTACTTAAGCTTCATGAGAGTACTTCTCGGTATCAAATTCAAGACATATCCATTATTTATTAGCACATTGGACAAAGAGTCATTCTTACAATTCATAGATATATGCGATCCAAATTAAGGTTTCTCCCTTCATCAGGAAACTCGTTATCACAAAAGCTCAAATTGTTACAAGATGTAATATTTCTCACAACACCGCTGAACTGATCTAGAGACATATCCCTTTCAACAAAAGCCGGATCCAACACTCTCATCAGAGATTCCCGATGATCAGAGGAGTTCATTAACAAGGCTATAATGGAAATCTTAGATGCAGTTTGCTACAACTGATCCATAATCTTGTAATCGCTCATCTTAATGATTTTGAACAAATCATCAACATCCTTTTCCAAGGCGGCGCCACTAGATTCTCCTACCACTTTCTTAGATTCAACATTATCAACAACCTTTTTACCAGAATTAACATCTCCTTGAAAGGTAGGGGCAAAGACACGACCACTGTGAGTTACCCGACTAGCTTCAGCAATATTCTTAACATGGGACAAAGGTTGGATAGGAATTTCCACACCATCTTCCAGGATAGTTGTAATGTACTTATAAGGCACAACTTTGTCTGATTCATAAGGGATAGGACCAAGAAGACAAATAACTATGAGAGCAACAACAGAATTATTGTGGTATGCAATCTCTACAAGAACAGGAACACCAAAATGTGGCACAATGACATTATTTCCTGCTTCTCCATCATACTCAAGAATCGCAGAATCATTATCAGAAAATATACCTTCATTGAAAGAAAAGAACTCATCAGCAAAAACATACTCATCATTAGACATGGCCTCATCAGGGTAGTCTTCAATCACATTAACCCAATTATAATCATCTTTGTTGCTTGTGACTTTGATAGAACCATCATCTAGCACCAATTAAACACCTCTTCTTACAACAAACATCCACGAGAATCTCTACATCAGATCTGACACGGCCCATAATGATGTACCTCTTGGCCATCCATGTGGCAAAATGTGGCGTGCAGCTGTACCAGATCATCATCCATATAGTTTACATCAAAAATCCAGAATTCACTAGGACATCCATAAATCATATTCACATCTTATTCATATTCCGCCCTTGGTCTAATTATGTGGATAAGACCTTCATCCATCATTTCTTAAAGATTAGCTCTCACTTTATCACATCCATGAGCGTCTGTATTGCAAACACTACAAGCCGCATGGTTATGTGTGTAATAGCTTAATTTACAGAGATCGGCATGCATCTTCACTAAATCACCTTTGACCATGTTAATATCAAAAATCCAAAAGTCCCCAGGAGAACCAGCAACCATATTTATAGCACTTCCACCTCCATGTTTGGGTAGTAGATTATCCTTCACATTGGGACCAACATCTTTAAAAGACAAGAGCCCAGGTCTTACCATCTTTTATACCTCGGACTTCAAGGGATAACAGTTTCCAATATTGTGCCCATGGGATCCTTGATGAAAAGCACAAGTCAGATTCGCCTTATAATACCATGGTAAAGTTGAAGGTATAGCATGGTGAGGCCTTGTCTGCACTAATTTATTTTGAATCAAAGCTAGAAATAATTCTGCATAAATCTTTGGAGTGGGATCAAAAGTTTCTCTTCTGACCTTGCCCTTGATTACCTTGAGGAGGTGCTCTCTGATAGGCAACACTAGTCAGAGCTACATTGATGACTAGAGTCACAGAAGTAACATGTTGTTGGTGCTGATGATGTCTTCTCGGAGGTCTAACCTTTATTTCCTCAATGACAACATTTGTTTCACTTTATTTCTTTCTAGAAAACTCATATGATGAGTTCTTTGTTCCATTAGAACCTTCGTTTTTTGTCAATCGTCCTTGCCTGACAGCTTCCTCTAGAATGACACCCATACTTACCATCTCAGTGAAATCACTTGGTGCACTTGCAACCATCCTTTCATAGTAAAATGAACCAAGGGTTTTTAGGAAGACCTTAGTCATTTCTTTCTCTCCCATTATAGGTATCACTTGGGCAGCAACGTCGCGCCAACGGTATGCTTACTCCTTAAATGACTCCTTATCTTTTTGACCCATCACTCTCAATTGGTCATGGTCAGGTTCCATAAACATGTTGTACTTATACTGCTTCACAAAAGCTTCACCCAAGTTATTGAATGTGCGGATGATGCTACTGTCCATTCCCATATACCATTTTAAAGCAGCATCAGTTGAACTATTCTGGAAGAAATGAATAAACAAGTGTTAGTCATCAGTATGAGTGTACATCCTTCTGATATACATCACTAACTGGTCACGGGGACAAGAGTTGCCCTTGTACTTCTCAAATTCTAGCACCTTAAACTTTTATGGCACTTTCACATTAGGAACTAAGAAGAGGTCACTGACATTATGTCTGAATAATTCTTTCCCTCAGAAAGCCTTCACTTCTTTCTGCATTTCATTGAATTGGTCCTGAAATTCATCCATTCAGTCATAAAAGCCTAAACTTTCACTTGGTGGAGTAGCAGGATGATAAACTTCATCAGTAATAATAGGAATAACATTCAATGTAGGAGGTGGAGCATGATGAGTCTCATTATTAGCAACAGAAGTAGCGTGCACCATATGAGGTGCAGAAGCAGTAATAGTTTTAACAAATGGAGTAACTTGAGTAGCAAGATTGTAACCTTATGGCATGAAATTCTCAGGCATTCCCCACGGGTAACCGCAAGGCATACAATACTGAATAGTAGTAACTGGAGTAACAGAGATGGAAGCTGACAAAACCTATGAAATAACAGTCGTCTTCTTTGGTTGAGTAGCATGAGGAGACGGAGGAGGAGGAGGTTGTTGCTGATTTTGAGCAGCCACCAATGATTCTACCAAAGCAGTTAGGTTGGCCATATCAGCTCTCAAAGCAGTAACTTCTTCGTGCTACTCACGATTCTCTTGTTCAAGGTTTTCCATCTTCTTTCTAGAATTAACCCGAGTATTGTAGCAATGAGACAACTTGCTGACTGCTGAAGTAGAGAAACAAGTAAGACATGTGGGAATGATCAGGAATGCAAAAATATGTGAAAAATGATGCATGATATGCAATGCATATGATTTATTGTGTTTATTTAAGGAACTCGAAGAATCACAAACATTTGCAAATATTGAAGTACTAACACATTTGGAAATACTGAAACATCTCATTTTAATAATAATTTTGCAATGGGTTACAACTTTTAGTACCGGTTTCAATAATCCTAAGTACAACTGAATAAAGATAGAATTTAAAAATCCTAAGGAGCCAAAGCTGATGAAGATCTCTCCACACACTGACGTTTTCCCTTGAGTCTTGCAATTTGAGCCTTCAACTGCTTGTTCTCTTCTGCATTCTTGTCGGCGACTTCTTTCCATCCACCAAAATTAGAAGATGGGTGATCGGGACCGAGTTAAACTCTAGAGGAAAATAAATCATCTTGCTTCTCCATCATTTCCACAGCAGGACTCTCAAGAATCTTAATCAAGTCATCCTTCTCTTTTAATTCTGTTTAGTAGGAAGCTTCCAAAGCTGGTACTTGTTCTTCCATGCTTCCTTCTCTTGCTGCATCCTAACCAAGGCAAGCTGAAGTTCTTCAACATCATCTAAGATAGGAGGAGCATTCGTTATAAACATATCAGGTATAGGATCTTCACGAGAATAAGGCATCTCCAACTGAATTGCCCTTGGTTGCACCCAACGGAGATGAGGCTCTAAGGAAATAGCTCCTCTTGGTCCCAAATACTTTCCACCCTTTATATGAATATGGTGTGAAGCCTTTTCAATCGATTATTTAGCTGCCTTGTGGTCTTCTCCTTCTTTGAGAAAGAAACAACTCAGATGAATGTTGTTTGGCTTGTCTCTCATAGGATATCCAAGTTGGTGACACACAAGAACAATATTGTAGTTAATTCCTCCCTTTGTACCAAGAAGAGGCACGTTGGGGAAACTACCACAACTATCAATAATCTCTACATTGTAATAAGCTTGATGATGCTAATCAATGTCAGAATGGGTGAGAGTCGTAATCTTCATAACACAACATGGTTCCTTTTTATATCCCAAAAAGTAACAGACGGATGTAAGTGAGAAATAAACCACTGATATAACAACGTAGTACAACAGATGACCATCCCTCCCTGATAGAAATTCCGAAGATGAATAGAATAATACATATCTTCTAGAAGTGTAGGGACTGGATTCCGAATTGACATCCACAAATTTGTCGATGTTAGGAAACAAGAACAACCCATATAAAAGCAAAGCAAAGATGTTAGGAAACAAGAACAACCCAAAGATCCTAATGGCATTGACCCTCACTTGCTTTTTGTCAAGTATATCATTCATTTCAAGTACTCAAGGTAACCATATATGATCAACGTTGTTCAAATGATTCACTTAGACCAAAGTTCATGAAGTCCATTAGAGGATTGATAGAATCAAAACTTCCTAACAATAAACTTAAAAGTTATTAGATAAAAGGTTTAAATTTAAACATACTTGGGCTTGCAAACATAGGTTTGAGCCACGATTGATCATTTGTTGTGTCGAGACAAATTTAGCGCTATGTTAAGCAATTATAAGTGGACTTATATAGAAATCACACCTATTTTGAAGCCGATCAATAGCAATTTATGCTCCAATATGTTAGAGAATTAATATGTAGATCATTCTCCAATAACATGTAATACAAGTAAAACAAGCATGGGATAAGATGAAGAGGGGGGATGTATCAGATGAAATTAGAGTTTCAAATATCATCAACATCATTCATCCATTTTGGTCGATATGGTTTTTCAACCTATCAACACCCAAGATCGAATGAGGTTGAGGAACTTGTCCCAAAATAACACCCAAATCAGGACAAAACAAAACTAATAAAATATATTTAATAAAATATATTTAATAAAATAATATTTAAATGATTAATAAAGGGGAAATAGTTGGTAAAATACACAAAATGTATTAAAATACCAAATAAAAATCCTAAAAAAATATCATTGGTCAAACATGAGTCAAAAAATATTGACAAAAATTCTCAGAATTTTTTAAAGTCAGAAACTATTTTTAAAATTTAAAGAAATAAGCAAAATAAACCAAAATTTATGAAGAATAGTAAAATCATAAATAAAAATAAAACGAGGTCACCAATATTTGTCAAGAGGTCATTGGATCCTTCCATAATATTTTCAGAATTTAAAAATCAAGAAAAGTATTTTTAAACAATTAAAACGAGTCAAATAAAGTGAAAAATCATAAAAGTACCAAATCTCAAAATAAAATTGTGAAAAAATAAATATCAGAAAGAGAAAAGCAAAAGTATTTTTGAGAATTTTTCAGAATTTTAGAAGTTGAAATGATTTTTTTATGAACTTTTGAAGTTTAAAACAATAAAAATATAAATCAGAAAATAAAGTAAAGCCAAAAAGATGTAGACCATTGGATCAATTTCAAAATGTGTTAGTAATCAAATAAAAGGGATCTGGCATGTTGTGCATGATATGGACATTAGTGAATAAGTTGTCGGATCATTAATTAAAAAATAGATTTGAAAAAAATGTTTGGCACCATGTCATTGGTTGAGAGATGACACGTTGATCATCTTCAACCTCAAGCCATACGTGAATTACAGGTCTCACAAACTGTAAAATCGGGAGCTCAGACCAGTGTCATTCATTTTGTCTCTTCAAGACGATTTCAATGGTACTCTCTTGAAAATTTTATATAAATTATAGCTCAGTCGATTTAAGAAAAACCAGAAGAAAAAAGTTGGAAAGGGGTTTGAAAATTCATGAGCAAAACTTACTTCTAGGTAAAAACTAATAATGCAATCAATATCAGAGTGATGAGAGCTATATTGTAGTGACAAGTTTCGAGAGAATTGATGGAGGAATCTAACTGTTGAAGCTCAACTTTAAAGCTCTGAAACATGACTTGGATATCACGATTTATGACACCTCATGGCTATGTTCTTCTTCTGTTAGCTTCAGTGAAGTTCAAGGATGAAGAATGAGTAAAGAAATTAGATTGAAGAATGCTTTATAACCAAATTCGAAGTTACAGAATTGAGAGGTGTGGAGGAAGTTCAACAGAGGTTTTTTGGCTCTCAAAATCTTTCCAAAATAAAGTAGAGGAGTCTTTGTTTATAGGAGAATGTGATGCAATATTGAGAGAGGGTGAATGATAAGTAATCAAGTGAAATTGTGTGCACCCTGAACATGACAAAAGTGTGACTTCTAACTCATCAAAACTCAGCTAATTCTTGTGTTTCAATCCTTAATCCAGCCTTAGAAACTTTTTTAAACATGTTTAAGTGGAAAACACACACAAAATTGATCATTAGAAGCCCCATTAAAAAAATCTAAATCTGACTTTGGAGGATAACTTTAGTTCCAAGGTACTGAATTTGCAACCATGATGCAAAAAACTTAGGAGGCTTTATGACATGATTCTTGAAGCATTTAAAAGATCTCACAACAAAGTTCACTATATTCCAAGAAAGAATCCATTTGGATGATTGAGCTAAAAGTTATGTCCTCTTGAAATCGTGAAAAACAAACTGACTTTTGTACTTAAAAATATTTCTAAGTGTTGAACTTCAAAATGAACTATAATGTTCATCAAAACTACATGGCCTTACATTCAAAATTTGATCTTGACATCTGAATATGAGATTAATTAGACCTCTTTAATTGAATTTTGGAATTGATATCACTCAAAAATCATAAAAATTGAGAGTTATGGTCTTTGGAAGATGATGAACAAATTTGGGAATATTCACAAAAGACCTATAATCTTTTCAATTATTCAATAACTTTCCAAGCATATTCAAGTCTTGCACATTGAAACAAAATTGTAGTAGGCATCCTAAAGATTATTATGGAAAACAAGGGCTCAAGGAGATAAAAATTGACCAAGTTATGATCATTTGAAGTCAAACCCTAAGATTCAAAGGTTTTTCAAAGAGACTTTTAATCTTTCTCAACCATTAGTGACCTTCCATTCAAAATTAGCCTTAGATTTCTAAAGAGAGCTTATTAATGACCCATTAAAGAGAATCGTGTATTTGGAATCAATCAAAAATCTCAAAATATGAGCAAGATATGGTCCTTATAAGTCAACAAACACTAGCTCAGAGAGTGTCAAAACAACTTGAAACCCCTTTCAACTTTTGATGATTTTTCATGCACAATTGGATCTTGTCATGTGAAGAGAGATTGTTATAGATGGTGATAAGAATCCATAGCAAGAAGAACCAACTCAAAATGTTGAAAATTGAGAGAGTTATGCTCTTGTGATCATTGAATCAAGCATTTGCTCAATTAGGTCAAACTTGTTGAACGAACCTTGAATCTTTTGATATTTCTTGGCAAAATAAAGCATGAAGATTCATAATATACCTTGTAATGATGTTTTCTTGAAGCACACTCAAAGATGGACCTAAAGTCTCAATGAAACTTGTTGATGAATGCCAACATCAACTTTGAGGAAAGTTTGACCCAAATAAAGTGAGAGAACTCTTTGAACTTCAAATATTTGATATTATAGACATGGCCTTGAAACTTAATCTCTTGCAATCCATTGAAGAATAATTTGATTGAGAACCAACCTTCAAACCTCAAATTAGATGGTGAGATAAATGCAATTGTATCATCACCTACAATATGAACATTCAAGGAGACATATATACATATTTTGATGATACTTAAAAGAACACATGTTCAAGATACACAATTCAAGGTGCTTGGTGATCCCTCAAGAGCAAACTTAAAGATAGGAAGAAGTAGAGAGAGAGAGAGAGAGAGAGAGAGAGAGAGAGAGAGAGAGAGAGAACTAAGCCTAGTGTGTGATCTTGATGTTTTGATCATATGAGATGATGAGGGATCTTAGGGGAAAAAGTTGGAGTATAACACCTAATTTCAAGTTCACCTCGATTTTATCTTTTCACTCAAGAAGTTAAATCTAGCTTCGATATGCTTACTCCTTCCATGCAGAACTAGATTCTTCACCAGATTTATGGCTAAGTTGTATTCGATCTGCAACACAAGAGGTTTCTTCACTTCGACCTCCATTTCTTCAAGCACCGATCTGATCCAAATTGATTGACATGAAACATAGGGATTATGTTATATATTCAGATTCACGCGATGGTAATGCCATCACATGTTGTTTTTTAGAGCACCGTGAGATTAGGGCACCAAATACTTGAAAGAAATATTCATTTATGCTTCTTCAATCTTCCTTATCACCACATAATCAGCATCTGAAAAGAAAGTAATTATTGCTTCTTTACTTTCAGAGTCTCATCGAAATAGAATTCTATAGTTTACCGATCCTTTTAAGTGTCTCAGAATTATTCCTGTAGCCTTCATGTGTGACACCTTGGTTCACTCATGTATTTGCTCACTAATTCGACTGTGAAACCTATAGCAGGTTGATTTTTTCACACACACCTCAAGGATCCAACTATTTAACTAAACAAAGTTAAATTAACTTTGCCTTCCTTTCCATGCTTTTCCAACTTCAAATTTGATTCGACAAGCGAAGATACTAAAGTCGAATCATCCATCTTGAATCTCTTGAGTATCTCTTTGACATACTTCATTTGATGCAACATCATACCTTACTTCGACATTTGAAATTACATGCCTAGAAAATAAGACAATTTTCCCAGATCTGACATTTCAAATTCCTTCATCATTAGATCTTTGAACTTCGACAAGTTCTCCAAGCTATTTCCAGTTACCAGCAAGTCGTCGACATATAAGCATATGATTGTTATATCTTGTGCTACAACCTGAACATAAACATCATACTTAAACTTGCATTTTAAAAATCCTAATTCGACTAAGTATGAGTCGATCTTCTTGTTCCATGCCCTAGGTGTCTGCTTGATACCATAGAGCACTTTGTTTCTCAATCACAAGCCCTAGAGGTTGTGTGACGTAGACCTCTTCATCTAAAGGATCCTTCATAAATGTTAATTTCACATCTAAATGAAATGTCGACTAGCCTTGGTTGCATGCCAAAGCTACCACTAGTCGAACAATATCCAATCTTGCTACTGGAGAAAATACTTCAAAGAAGTCGAGTCCTGCTCTTTGTAGAAAACCCCGAGCTACTATTCTTGATTTATGTCTTGCTATCGACCCATCATCATTGTGTTTCAACTTGAACACCCACTTTACTTTGATAGCTTTTGTATGTGCTAGGAACTTGACTAACTCCCAGATGTTGTTTCTTTCGATTTCCTGTAACTCTTTGACCATAACAGACTTCTATTGTTTAATCTTCAAAGCCTCTCTATATTTGATTGGTTCAGCACCTGCAAGAAAAGTAAAATGAACTAATTATTCATCTGGTTTTACTTCATCATCACCAGTTACTTCATAGTCTGGAAGTCTCGTTGGAATAACTCTAGTTCTTTGAGGTTTTTGGCTTGTCCTAGCCACACCCTCTTCGATGTCGACTGTGTCGCGAATGTCAGCAACTGCTTCGACTTTGACTTCGACAAGAATATTTGTAACTTCTTCGACTTTAACTTTATCAGTTACTTCTTCAAAACCATATTTCATCAATGGCTAGTTAGTTTCATTAGTACAATTTCAATCCCAGGCAAAAATTTCATCAATCGCAATATCTCGACTCAACACAATCTTCTAATTAATTGGACTGAATAACATGTGAGTGCAACTTCACCATTAGAAGTTTTACGTGATGTCAAAACTATGAAAACTTAGCATTTATGTATATTGGACAGTATCTCTATGTAACATGGTGTACCCTTGCATTAGAGGTCTTAGGAATCATTCAAAACCACCTTGAAATTGGCCAAAAACATCAAAATTCATTTTCTACAAAAAAAAAAACCACCTGCATGTGCCGACACATACCATTTTTAGGCCAACACATATAACTCAATAATGAAGCATGTAGCTTCTGTTTGGTATAGGCTGACACATGCAGTCATCAGGCTGACACATACTGTAAGTTTCAGTTCTTTGTGCCGGCACATACGACCTTCAATCTGGAACATCTGCCTCAATATTAAATGTTGTAGCTTATGTTTATCATAGGTCGGCACGTAAGCCTTTTCAGGATGGCACATACTTTTATTTTTAGCCTTATGTGCTAGCACATTCGTATTTCAGGCTGGCACATAGTGTTTGCTTGGGTCAATTTTTCAACTCATTTTAATTATATAAATTACCTCTTTGCCTGTAAACTTCCACAACTATAAATACATCTTTCCAACTTGATGAAACTATAAACATTACCACCATTTCTCTTCATCTTAAACCTCTAACCTATTCATACACACTAATAAACTACACATTATCATTTTTGTCGGGTGCCATATTGATGTGGTTTGACAAAGTCCAATTAGGTTTGTGTAACTGAGAATATCGGGTTGAGAATTATGGGGGGTTTCATCCAAAAAACCTAGGGTTTATCCTCCAAGATCTTTGGTAGATTTGGGGGTTTTGTACAAGACTTTCAAAAGAGGATTGTGGCCAAGTGAAAGATTTGGAGTTAGGGTAACCCAAAGGACTAAAAAGAGAATATTGAACCAAATTAGAAGTTCTTGTGTTTAATAGGTACGATTTATCGTACATGAAAGAGCTTTAGAGTTAGGGTAACCCAAAGGAGTAGAAATATTCAATAAATAAATTGGTAGTTATTGTGTCTTGGTCTTGCTCAAGATCAAAGGAAGAGAAGGGGTTGAATCAACAATTAACGGTTAGGATTTGTGGGGTTGCTCTTGAAACATTTATCTTGTAATAATTTTTGTTACAAAGTAAGAATTGACTTCTCAATTTCATTTGAAATTGAGGGAAGGCATATCCACTAGCAAGGAAGATATGGTGAACTTCCTTAACAAATCCTTGTGTCGCTCTCTCTTATCTCTTTAATCGCTTTTATTTTTCATTACGTAATTTGTTGAATTTCATTGTTTAATTGACCGACTCATAAGAAATTTCATGTGATTGTTTTTGTTTAAATTTGTTTGTTGATTAGCTTATAATCACATTGATTATAAGTGTTTTTTCATATCAACAAAACTCAAAGGAAAATTTTGAAAATTCGATTGCACACCAAGTGTTCGACAAAATGCTTTTTTCAATATTTTTGTTTAATTACATTGATAATAGGTTTCTAGTTAATTGTGATAAATGGGTAATAAAGTGGTTATTGTTTTAATTGTACTAATTCCTCTTATCGACTCATTTATTCCATAAGGCTTTTTGCATATCCGAGCTCCAATAACTAAGTTCGTATAGATGACTTTTATTGATCTACACTTAAACCTTCCGCTTGCACTCTTTTCAAATATATTTTTTTAATTACCAAATTTTTTATTGGTATTTTACGACTCAGTGATCTATTCACCCCCCTCTAGATGTGTCGTTATCGTCTAACAAGTGGCATCACGAGCTTCACATTACAATAAATAACACTTTTCATGAGGAAGCTTTCACGTCATCCAGAAAAAAAAAAAGAGGTTTTATTCCAATGCACACCATATTTTATTTTTTTTATAAAAAAATAACTTGTTCCCTCAGTTATTTTAAAAACCAAGGTGATGTACTATTCCAGACATGCTTCAAATTCCAGCTACTGCACTTTATGTTTTCTTTGTTAACAAGTGTAAAATAAATGATCTAACCCTTCATTTTCTTTGAAAACCCGAGGGATAAAATAATCTAATTTTACTATAAAACACTCTTTGAATAGATTTCACCCTAATATTATCTTATTTATAGCCGCCACACCGTCGAATACATCATTTTTTGGGGATGGATTACAAAACTGGAAGAAAAAAGTTCTTCTACCTTGAACAAGACATTTTTTCATCTTTTGCAATTCATCTCAAGCAATGATGCTGTTGTTGTTAAAGGTTTTGAACAACTATTATTTATTCCTAAAAGTCTTTACTGATAGATTGCATGTACAAAATTTTTTTTTTCTAATTTTTTAAACAAACACCTAATTAGAAGTTGGATGCATTCAACACATGCACATTATATACGCTAGTAAATACATTGATAATGATAGCATCAAAAATCAATCTTGGATGCAAAGTTCTGATATTTAAGCATCAACACATATATGGTAGATTGCAAGTGCAGAAAAACCATTAAAGAGATTTGTTGTAAACAATTTATTTTAATATAATGTGTAGACAATGTAATATTTAAAAAAAATATCACCTCAATTTTTAACCTTAACCGATGTGATAGTTCAAAAAAATGATAAATAATAATAAATATCACATCGATTTTATAAACTTAACCGAGGTGATAGTTAAAAAAATAATAAATAGTACTAATGTTACCTCAGTTTTATAAATAAACCGGGGGGTATAATAGTCAGATACCCTAATATGTTCTAATATGAAGTCGCTTCAACTCGCATCATTATTTAGGATAGATTGCAAGACAGAAAAATCTTAAATGTTCTTCTATCTAAAACAAAACATTTTTCTGACCTTGCAATCTATCTCACAAAATGGTGTTGTATTTTTTTAGAGAAATGTTGTTGTTGTATTTTTGCTCATTTGATAGATTGCAAGTGTAGAAAATCATTATTTTTGCAGGTTAAACAAAGAAGGGAGCTCAACCTTTGAAAGTTTAAATAAATAAAGAAGCTTAAGTTTTCAGAAGATGGATATCAGTGAAACAAATCTCTAGCATCTTGTACGGGACATAAACATGCTGTATTTTTAATATTCTGGATAAACAATCTTGATATTTTGTGAAGATGTGTTGTATACAATGTATTTTTAATATTCTGGGTAAACAATGTACCATTTTTATATATCTAACTCCTCTATTTTATTCCAAAACCGAGAGGATAGTTAAGTGTTATTTTTCATTATATTCAACGGACTTAAACAAATCTTTGCCATCCATTTAAAGGTTATCAACGCTCAAGAATTTTCCATTAGTGATCCATGTAACACCCAATTTCTACCCGGAGAATATTAATAAAATCAGAGTTATAAAGTTTCGACATATAAATAGGATGCTACACTTTCAACTTGTAACAACGACATTTAATCGCATATAAAACAGATACATAACACTTAAATCATCGAATGAACAGATAACATCAATTTTAGTCTTTAAAACGAAACAACTTTTATTACTTAAGCAGCGGAATCACAACTTTCAACTCAAATGACACAACATCTTTGTCCAACTGAAAACAACTTCAAAACAACAAGTACTTAATGAAATCAACTTAAAATTCAACAACCGAAGTAATAACAACGATAAAGAAACAAGCATTCATCCCCCATGAGTGTTATGTATCCGAGCGACAACACCGACTCGAACTAATGAAGGTAAACAACCTTCACTCTGGATTACCTGTACGGTACCAACATAGGGGTAACATTCAAACTGAAGGAGTGAGATGTCAAACAATATAATAGAATGTATGATGAATAATATATTAGAATCAGTTTATATAAAATCACCGCTTCATAGCTTTTAAATGACATCCATTCCAACCAACATAATATCACAACTAATTCATCATCACAACAACTCAAGATGCAACATGAAATGCGGCTTGTTTTTATGCACATGCATGTGGTACCAACGGAACAAAACTCCCAACTTAATAATCTGTCAATTAATAGAGGCGTCAACAAGGCATAAGCCTACAACTTTATATTTGTCAATCCAGAACAACTTACAGAGCATGAGTGTTGTACCCCAAAATTCTCCCTCCCTTTTATCCAAGATAGTTCTCACAAAAAGTTCTCAAAATGCTCAAAGATCCTCAAGATTTGATCAGACAAACTCACCTCTTAAGCACTGGGTCCAAATTAGGGTTTTAGTTTTCTCAAGGATAATTGGACTTGTAATACCTCAAGTGACTTTCATGGTTCATTATAGGTCTTCAAGAATTCTCATACCAAGTTTCAAGTCTTGCACCATAAATTTTCCTAGTCAATTGCTCAGATGACTGAAAATCAATTGTATTGGGTAAAAAAGTCAATTGTGGTCAACATACAGTCAAATTCATGATTTTTGGTCAACATCAACATTTTTAAGTCATATTCATCAATTGATCAAGGTTTGATCATAATTCCTCAAGAAAAGCACTCAAATCATCAAAGGGGCAAAATTGTCAAAATTAGGGTTTTGACTGAGAGTGATTGATTATTGACTTTTGACATAGTACATGACCTAATGGTTTGAAGAATGATCTCAAAGACTCAAACAAAACATGTTGACATGATTTCATGGCTTAAATTATTTCTTAAAATCAAGGGATTGATAGTTGAAATTTGGATCAACTGATGAAAAGTCAACTGACACACAAAAGTCAAACTTTGACTTTTTGGTCAACATTGAATTTCAAAGATCAAAATTCGTCAAGACATTCAAAAATACCAAACTTGGTCATCAAGAATCAAGAAAGTCAAGAAAAGTCCACAAAAAGTCAAAGTTTCCAATTCTTAGAAAAGTTCTAAGTGTTATTGACCTTGATAAGTTCACTACTTCATGACCATTTTTCACCAAGATGAAAGATGATTAAAGGAAAAATTTCATCAAGAAAGTTGTAGATCTTTATGAATTGCAGAACTTTGTCCTTGGGGGTTGATGTCCAAAAAATGCTTAGATTTAAAGATATAGGCTCATGAAGTCATAATATTTTTACAAAACACTTAGTGAACATTTTAGCAAGTTTGGTTAGATTTTTGTCCCAACTTCTTGGAAATTTTTCATAAAGCTCCAAGTTGATTTAGCCAAAGTGGTCAACATGAAGATTGTAGACAATGTTTCGAGCTTTCCAAAATGTCCAAGAACTTGAAGAAACCATTCTTGAGCTAGGAGAATCGAAGAGAAGAAGTTGGCATCATAAAATTGAATCTTAGGTCATTTTATGATGAACCTTATGATCCAATCTTCAAGCATGATGCATAATGTTGCTTTGTAGGCTTCTAACTTGCAAATAACTCCATAATTTAATGTCTACACAACTGTTTGAGCCATTGTCCAAGTGTTTGAGGCATTATCCAAGTTAGTTTGCCACTAAAGGAAGAAAGCCAAAACTTCCATTTTGGAAAAGTGACTTTAATCACAAAGTCCATTCTCCTTGACCCTTGCACTTGTTTCTTCTGATCACACTTCGTTGTAAGGTGAAGAAGAAACCATCTACAAGCCTATCAACCACCATATGAGCCTTGTACTATGCATTGGAACAATGTATGTCAAGCTAGCTTCAAAATCAAGTCACATAACCATAACACATGATCTCTTGATTCTGATAACTTCAAGCTCTAAAACCTTTCCTCTATAAATAGAGAGATTGTTTGAAATCCATAACACGATTTCAAGAGCTCTCTAACCCCCTCATACTCCCTTAAACCAGAATTTGAATCAAAACCTCCATAACTTGTCATTTCTGACCTTGAACTTCAAACTCACAATTCACTCATGCGTTTTCACTCTAAATCAATCACAAAGCTTCCATACCTCACTTAGAAACTATCCAAGACCTTTCTACACAACTGTAACACCATTTGCATCATCCTCCATTTCCAAAAACTCAAACCTGCAACTTGACTTCTCCAGAAAGATTTAAGCACTTTCAGCTTAAAGTAAGCATTGCAATAGCTTCCTAGGAGTTCAGTGAAGCTATCCAGATCATCACAACACCACCAGAGTGCTCAAACTCCAAACACGATTTCATGTTTTGAGGTAATTTTTCTCAACTTTGACCTCTCTATACAAGCATCAGCAATGGTTACTTTGTGAATGAAAAATGTAGACATCATTGCCCTGAAGCTAACCATGCCATTAGTTTTCATTTATGTTGCCTGAGTGATGTGAATTTTGAAGTTGAACTTTATGAAAAAATTAGGTTTTAATTTGTTATTAACAAAATTCTCATTCATCTTTGATTTATAGCTTGTGAAATTTATATGGTTGAATTTGTGTCGAAAAATGGAACAACTTTCATGTTTACATTTTTGAAAATGGTTGAGAAATGAGCCAGATCAGAAATTCAAAAATGTGACAATGGCGACTGGCGTAAGGTTAGGAATGAAGTCATTTTCATATTTGAGTTTATTTTATATTTAGTTTAAGTTGTATTATAAACAGATGAAACAGCCACCCCAGTGGCAGAGAAGCACGCGCTAAGGCATTTCTGTATATGGACCTGGGTTCGAGCCCCAATGGTACCCTTTTATTTGTTTCACATTTATTTGTTTCAGATTCAATGCAATCATGTACAAGGCGCCTACATTGTTTCTCTCATAGCAACACCATCAGATTAGCCAAGCAACCATATCAAGCGCTCCACATGAGTAGGACCATGATGCACTCCAAAAGGTTGGCCATACTGGATCTCATAGGCGCTGGACTTTTGTTTCTGGGCCTTGACATTTTTGCTACATTCATACACCCTATTTACTAAAAACGACCAAGCCTATTCCACCCTTTTTATTTTTATTTTTTTAGCATCAAACAAAAACTGACTTCTTGGGTCCAGCGCCTCATTTTTTCTTTTGAACCCCCATTTTATTTTTTTTAACACATAGACCCAACTATTTTTATACTTTTTATATTTTATTTATTTATTTATTTTTACTTAACCAAAAATACAAATATATATATATATATATATATATATATATATATATATATATATATATATATATATATATATATATATATATATATATATATATATATATATATATATATATATATATATATATATATATATATATATATATATATTCTTAAATAATTAAATTAAAAATATTTTAATTTAAACACTTCATTTTTGGTAATTAAATTAAATTTTATTAATTCTTTCACATTGTAAAACATTTTCTTTTTTTATTAATATTGACATTTAAATCTTTTTTTTTAAACAATTAAATTAGACTTAGATTTTGTCATTTAATTTTCCTTAAGTTAACTAACATATATTTTAGGTTTTTGTTTTGATTAGTTAATTAGTTTAATTAGGTTAATTTTTAAACTTTTCCCATCAAAAACCACAAAAAATAATTTCCTTTTTCTTCGTCTTTATATTTTATACATTTTGTAAGTTGAGGTTATAATAAATCAAGAAAGTAGAGGTTATTTTATCACTCTCCCATGAAATGCAATTTGTTTATTGAAATGCACTTAAACACGTCAAGAATTATTTTTTTGAATAACCAGGTATTAAAAAAAATTCGTAAATAACCACGTTTCGAAAAAAACTACGCAAATAACCATGTTTCAGATGGCTGTCCAAAGGAGGAGCCATCTCACTTGGCGCCTCCACCAAGCTTCTTACCCTAGGCACCATCTCACTTGGCGCCTCCTCTCTCTTTTATCCAAGTGAGATGGAGCATGCACTTTAAAAGTGAGAGGAGGTGCCATCTCACTTGGCTCCTAGGGCAAAATGTTGTTTTTATAAATAATTCGTCTGTTTCTCCGTCATTTCTCACACTTTCTCGCACTGTTTTCTTATTTTTTACTCTGTTATTTGCATCATGACATCGCCCATGATTTTTACCAAAGATGGTTACGTTATCTTCTCCGCCACAAAACCTGTGATGAAAATGAAATTCTGGCACATTCACTTCATGGAGAGCCTGAAGCGGGAGTTGTTGCGGTGGCTAGATGGAGACATCATGGAGGGGGGAAAATTCGAAGGATCCAGCGAAGACGAACAACAACCTCACATGCGACAGGAAGACCTAATGTTTGGTTGGAGGAAGTCAAAACAGACAACGACATAATGTTGATGATGCATGGGTCAGATGATATTGTTTTAACAGTTGTAATTTCGTAGATGGAATATCGTGTTTTTTTCTTGTATGCGCAATGTTTATTGTAGAAAATACTATTAACGAAAAACCCTAATGTTTACAACATAATTAAGGAAATATTTTATGTAATACAATTTTTATGTGGTCGAGGAAGATGCCCGATTCGGATAATTTTTGCGATTATGTCCTACCTGACGGCATAAACCATACTTTTTTCCAGCTTGTCAAGGGAGGTCATTTCGGTTGTGATGCGATTACTTTTGGGACGACCCTTTTTGTTCCTTCGCATTTGGTTATTGTGCCATACTATTTCGCCGTCATATGCAGGCCAATAATCTGGTTTTGCTACCAAAGGGAAGATGTTGTTGTAAATGTTAAGCAACGTTTCAGATTTGTAAATGTGTGACAGAAGTTGTAGCGCGTCTTGATGGGTATAAGCATACGCGGAAATGACATGAGAGCAAGGCATACGAAAGGCTTGAAACTTGCCACAATCGCACCAACGAGAAGGTAGTACAACCCTATATTATTGTCTTGACAGGCCCTCGTTGTGGTCGATTGTCTCTTTCACAATGAAGTTGTGGCTGTGTCGGTCAAACCGTATAACCATATGGATGTTGGCTTTGGAACTTTCTGCCTTAATGTACTTCATGCAGCTTTCACTCCATAGTTGTCCAGATTGCAACACTGCATTCCATATTTCACCTCTTTTGGCAAACAACGAAGCCATCCTAAAATACGTAGATTTTACCAAAGCAGTGACCGAGAGGTTTCATATGCCTTTGAATATCCCATACATCGATTCAATTAGATTTGTTGTCATGTGCCCCCATATTTGGCCATTGTCATATGACCTAGTCCATTTTTCGACCGGAATATTGTCGATCCACCTACCGGCATTCGGATTTGACAAACGGATCTCGTTGCGGTAATATTTGAATATGGGTTGTGTTAGTGCATATCTCGCATTCATAACCGCTTTCCTTAGTGTTTTGTCCTTGATCTCCCTCGTGAAATTTTGGACGATATGTCTAACGCAATAGACATGTGTAGAAGAAGGGTCATGCCAACCGTTTGCAGGATTATTATATGCACTTTCAATGGATGCATGTCTATCCGAGATCAAACAGAGATCTGGTTGAGGAGCCACGTGTGTTCGCAAGTTTTTCAGAAAAAAGCTCCAAGCACCACCGGTCTCCCCCTCGACTAGGGCAAAGGCAATTGGGAAAATGTTGTTGTTGCCATCTTGTGCAACTGCCATCAGAGCGTGCCTTTGTATTTCCCATACAACCAAGTCCCATCAATTTGTATAATTGGTTTGCATGATGAAAACCCTGTGATGCAAGGTTGAAATGCCCAAAACACTCGACTGAATATCCCATTTCTGTTTAGTTGACTACCATCTTAGGCGTATGTTGGCACTGTTTCCAGAATGTAAACAGTACCCGGAGAATAAGTCTGGAGTGCATTCAGGTAGCGAGGAAGTTCTTGGTATGACTCCTCCCAGTTTCCGTACACCTTTTCAATCGCCTTGGTCTTTGCTAACCACGCCTTACGGTAAGGCGGAGTATAGTTAAAAACCGTAGTGATGTGGGATATGATGGTTTTCACCTTTAAAGATGGATCATTGCTGACGAGTGGTAGGATTTCGTGACAAATGAGATCGTAATTAAGTTTTCGATGGTCTTGTGATTGAGTAGAACTGACACAGGTGTGGGTAGACATGGAACCTATGACCCAGCAATCACCTCTTAATCTATATGATGTAGTGAGCTTGAACATACAATCAGGGTGGACACACTTGATCTTGTACCTTTCTGGGTTTACACGGTCCACCTTAAAATCGACAGAGTTGAGCATGTGGAATTTTTTTATGGCTCTGATACATTCTTCTCTGTTATGAAACTTGTCTTTCTCTTTTAAGTTTTCATCCGACTGCATATACGGATTGAAAAATAAATCAGAAGACGGTTCATCTCCTCCCATGTTGAAGTTTGTCATGTGCGGAGGTGGTGTGTAGATCTCGTTTGCAGGAATACCAGGTATCCCATCGTCTTCGGAATCATCATTCACCATTTCGTCAAACTTTAACTCGTCATCTTCTTCTTCTTCATCAACTGCATCTACCTCTGCTTGTTCGGTCTCCAAAGGATCAACCACTTGTGTAACCTGAGGCTCTCGCAGCATAATGTACAACTCAATAGAGTCGTACCCGGAATACACATGGCTGGAAAACATATTCTGAAGATCCTCGTCATCTTGAACCTCAACCTTATAAAAAATTATTTGGCTGTTACCAAAAAAAACTGGATTCTGATAAAATATTTGTGACACCGGGCCTCGTCCAAGTTTGGCCTCCAATCGTTTTTTGAAGTACAAGAAATTGGCTTTCCCGTTTAAATGAAATCGGATGTTGTCTGTGTCACTAAACAAAAACTCAGAGGTGGGACAAATGTATGTCTCACTGTTGAAATGTGCAATGATGAAATATTAGGTGCAGAGGCCATTGCGTATGATTGTTTGAAGGTTTGAAGATTTGAAGGTTGGAAGGTTTGAAGTTTATGAGTTATTCGAAGGTTTGAAGGTTTGATTGTTTGAAGGTTTGAAAGTTTGATTGTTTGAAGGTTTGAAGGTTTGAAGGTTTGAGAGATTAAGTGAATCAGTATTTTGATAAATGTAAGACTAAATAGGTCATACTGAATTTGAATTAACTAAGGTTGTAACCTCTAAGGCTCCTCCCATCATGTCCAATAGTGTTACCAAGGCTGCCACCTAACATGCGCCTACTCTGCACCTACACTGTAACCTGCAAGTCTCCTCCCATCACCTCCAATAGTGTTACATGCATTCAGGCATGCCTTCTCCAAGGCTGTCACGTAACCTGCGCCTACTCTGCAACCCATGCCACATCTTATTCGCCAATGGGGATGGCGACACCTTTCATTTTTGTAATCTTTCGCCAAGTCCAATGGCGCCTCCCTTCACGTCCAATAGTGTTACATGCATTCAGGGATGCCTTCTCCAAGGCTGCCACCTAGCATGCGCCTACTCTGCACCTACATTGTAACCTGCAAGTATCCTCCTATCACCTCCAATAGTGTTATATGCATTCAGGCATGCCTTCTCCAAGGATGTCACCTAGCCTGCGCCTACTCTGCAACCCATGTCACCTCTTATTCGCCAATGGGGATGGCGACACCTTTCATTTTTGTACTCTTTCACCAAGTCCAATGGCGCCTCCCTTCACGTCCAATAGTATTACATACATTCAGGGATGCCTTCTCCAAGGCTGCCACCTAGCCTGCGCCTACACTGCAAGAGTGACACTTATCATGCATGCATGCACCAGCAAGACTACTAACTGAGCTTAAAAATCATTATGCGACTTTGAAATTAAAAGAAAATTCCTCCGAGAAAGACAGGGTAATAAAAGCTAGAACTTATCTAATGATACTATTTGGAACCTTTTTATTTCACGAAAGTACGGGAAATAGTGTAAATTTTATGTATTTAAATTTACTTAGAGACTTCGAAAAAACTAGAAAGTATAGTTGGGGTTCTGCTGTTTTAGCCCACCTATACAGTTCCTTGTGCAAAAATGCAATCAAGGAAAAATGTACCTTTTATGGCTGCGCTTTTTTACTTCAAGCCTGGGGTTGGTGGAGGATGGAGTCCCTAAACCCCGTCAACAACAACACATTCGTTTTCCCGTACGCAACAAAGTAAGTCATCAAGTTATATAATTTATTACTATTCATCTCTTCACCAAAGATATGATAAAAATAAAATATTTTTCATTTCCTTTAGGTATTGCGTGAGGGGTATGGATTACGGCAAGAATCCAAAATTCAATATCGCACTATACCGCAATCTATTGGATCACCTAGGCCCGGATGATGTACGTCGTACCTTTCAACTTTTCTACTTTTAAATTATTTATATATTACGTTTTCATTAACCTGATTTAATTTTATGTGCAGTTTGTCTGGAGACCATATTTGGTTTTGGGCCATGAATTAAACCCCGAGGATGCAGCAATTTGGAGCGCCAAGACTGCAATCATACGGTTCAATGTTGTGGAGATGCACCACAGCGACCGTGTGAAGATGCAGTTCGGAATGCATCAAGAGATACCCAGTGATCCGAATTGTTTGTCCCTGTGGCATCTCAAAAGGGTCGACGCTGTTGGCTGAAGATTTTGATAATATTATTAGAAGCAAAGTGAATTGGACGTTTCGATCGAAATGAAACAAAACGTCATGTTTCGAAATAGCAGAAGCAGTGTTTCGAATGAGCATATCAAAGCTTGGAGTTTCGAGTGGTAATTATGGGAATATATCCAAAGAAGTCTCGAAATGACAACAGGGCTGTATCTAAGGAATGCGTTCGAAGCGAAGAAGTGCCAAAACATTTGAAATTCAAATGTAAGCGGGATGTTCGAAGTTTGAAATATATGCGCTGGAGCATTCGAAGACACGTGGAAGCAAGAGAGAGGCATTGCTCTGCATGTTCTGAACATGGCAAAATCTTATAGCAAGACCGTTATGGTCGAAGTAGTATAAATAGAAGTCTTAGTATTAGGATTTCGTGTGTCATATCTATTGTACAAACACTCAGTAAACATTCAAATTACCACATGGCTAGGGAAACGAATGCAAGAGCAATGTACGTATAATAACACCACATGTTTATGATTTAATGAAAACCCTTTATCATTTCCAGTACTTTCCTTATCTTTATGTCAAATACCATTTACAAGTTTTCTCATCTAAAGTCTTTTTATTCGAAATCTTTTCACTAATGCTTTACATCTAAATGCTTTCTTTCCATTTCAAACACTTTGCATTTCAGAAACTGTTATACATTTCATGCCTTTATCTTCAAGTTTTTACCCTTCGAACATTTCTTTTACTTAAAGCAATTTTACAGTTTTCTTGCATTAAACGCTTTCTTCACATTTCGAATCTTTTACATTAACTGTTTTGTTTTACGTTTCGAAGTCATTTACTTGTCTTTTATGCAGTTTACATGTCTTTACAATTAACCTTTATTCATGCAATTTAGTTTCGCGCACATATATTTTGATTGCACCTTTAGATATTTAAGAGAGAAATCGAAATAAGTCAAACACCTACACAACATTCTAAATACCAACCATGAATACCTGTTCGATCATGAGAGTTACCCTAATGGCCAACACGTCCTAGGATCAATCTAGTCGATCCTGTGAGTTACCAGAGAAATTGAATAACAGTCAGTAAGTTTATTCGATAGTTTGGAAGACTAGCGGTTGTTTACCAGAAATCACTGTAAACAAATTGGCACACCTGATGGGACCCATCGTTGGACATTAGAAATAAAGATTGTTGAGACATAACCATTATAAAAACGTTGGAACCTGAGAAGTTTGTTGTTTTATGAACCTAAGAAGTGGTAAAATAACCAACAGCAACCAACCCTTATCCAGAAGAAAACGTTTGAACAAGATGTCTAATTCTGACAATCAACAAGGGGAACAAAATGCCCCACATACAACAGGCACTAATGTGTCCGCTTCGATGGGAACGTCTAATGTGATCCCTTCGAATGCACAGTCTGTTACATCTTCTACCAGTAATATAGCCACTAATGGAGTAAGTGGCATATCAACTAATAGTTCGATCTTAGGAAATACTGGAACCATTGGTTATCCTGGGGGATTTATTCCACCATCAGGGACACAAACCCATTTCGCCACTCCACTAACTAGACCACCCGGTTTCGATAGTAATAGAACCAGAAATTCCTCTTATGGAATGCCAACATCTTTTATGGCAGGTTTACACAATTCCACATCGAATTCATCACCACAATTAGGGTCTGGGTCTGGGGCGAATCAGTTTATGACAAATAACCAAGGGTCAGTGGGTTATAGCACAATGCTTATTTTAACCACAGAAAACCAGTTGGCTTTTAGGCAATTGATGGATGACAGTAACCATAATATGATAGGGGTATTAGCACAAACTATCCAGGAAATATTTGCCCCAATAGTACAAAATGTGACTGTGACAAACAGAGAAAACGCAGACAACATGAGTCGAATAGCATATTTCTTTGCTCCCCCAGATAGGCGTAGGCAGAATCAGGCGGGAGTTCGAGCAAACATGCCTGTTATGGAACAAGTTGCTAACGACCCAATTTATAGGCCACCTAGAGAAGAAGTTAACTGGGGGGCAAGGGCACAAAGGCTAGAAGCCCCAATGATCCCAGGCCCACAAAGAGAAATTATGGAACCAGGGGCAAGGGTCGAAAGGCTGGAAGTCCCAGAGTTTCGAGAAGAACAACCTAGGGGGGTTGTCATGGTGGGTCGAAATCAAGATGTTGATGCTGTCGTTCATAGAATTCGAAACGATAACATCCTGGCAGAAAACAATTTAACCACCATGATAGAGAGAGTCATGGCCCAGAATGGCCTCAACACAGGAATTAGAAGGCCAAATTATGCTTCTCCTATATTAGATTGCATAATGCATACTGATTTACCAAGGGGGTATAAAGTCCCTAAATTTACAAAGTTCGCTGGGGACACCCATGAGTCAACAGTCGAACATATAGCCAGATATCTAACCGAAGCGGGAGACATAGCCAATAATGAAGATCTCAGGATCAAATACTTCCCAAGTTCCCTGACTAAAAACGCCTTCACATGGTTCACCACTTTGCCTCCTGGGTCTATTGATACTTGGGCTCTTTTGGAGAGATTGTTCCATGAACAGTTTTACATGGGACAGTCAAAAATAAGCTTGAAGGAATTAGCCAGTGTCAAGAGAAAGTTCACAGAACCCATAGATGATTATCTGAATAGATTTAGGCTTTTGAAATCCAGATGTTACACAGTGGTGCCTGAACATGAGTTAGTCGAAATGGCCGCTGGTGGCCTGGATTACTCTATTCGAAAGAAACTAGACACTCAATATTTGAGGGACATGGCTCAGTTAGCCGACAGGTCGAAAGGCTAAAAGCCGAAAAGGCCAGAGTCTTTAAAAATAACAAGAAGGAAAGGATCTCCTATGTTGGAACTGAGGAAGCAGAAGATTATCCTGAATTCGAATTCGAAGAGGTCGAAATCGACCTCGCTGAATTGAAACAGGCACCACCTTACTCCTGCAAGTTATTAGTTCCCACAAAAGGGAAAGAGATTGTTGAAAATGAGAAAAGTGACAAATTCCCAAAGAAGGTTTATACCTTTGATGTCACTAAATGTGACGAGATTTTTGATTTACTTGTCAAAGATGGCCAACTCATTGTGCCATCAAATGTCAAAATTCCTCCTTTAGATCAAAGAAAGAAGAGAGGATTTTGAAAATATCATAGTTTCCTAGGCCACAAAACCTCACAGTGTTTTCTTTTCAGGGACCTAATTCATAATGCAATCAAAGATGGCAGACTGAAGTTTGATGATAAAGCAAAGATGAAAGTGGACGAAGATCCTTTGGACGTGGCAGACACCAACTACTCCGAGCCTGCATGCATTGGAGAGATTAACATGGTGGAAGCTGACCAAAGTGATGCCCCAATAGGAGAGAAAGGTACTGAAAACGAAAGCTGGGTGATAGTCGAAGTCGATAAGGAGGTCACTGAAGACGTCCAGAAGCTACCAGAGACTTCGATTGAAGCAGCACCTGTAGCTGTTTCAAAAGAAACCCAGACTACTGAAGGCCAGGAAAAGCAAAACCAAGAGTTAACACAGGTCACTGAAGTCCTGAGGCTAGGATTAGAGAAAGTCCAAATCACGAAGCCAACTTCCCCTCAGAAGGAAATATGGGACACTCTAGGGGAACCCAGTGGAAAATTTGACTATTTGGTCAAATATTCTGCCCCAGAGAGTTCGAAGGTCCACATTGAAGATATAAAACCCACAGGATGGGGAGATGATGAAGCTGAAGGGGAGGATGTTGAGGTGAACATGGTGGACATGGAAAGACCTCACTCTGAGATGGAGGAGGTAGAAAGATACTTAGAAAAAGAGAAGTATAAAATGGAGGATAATCATGTTGGAGATGCTAGTCTCAAGGATTACCTTATGACGTGCCACAAGGGAGATACAGGAATGATACTGTGCCCTAGGTGCAGCATCCTCTGCAATCAGAGAATCGATGCGAACTTCGAAAGGGTACAGAGGGCTCGAACTGGCAATAATTGGCGCCAGGATAACCAGCTATTCAAGTGTTATCCTAAGGCTGGAGAAAGTTTGCTGGAATTTGTGTTTCGCTGCTACAAAGGGGCAACCAAGTGCTTGATATGCCCAAGGTGTTCAGCTGTGTATGATCAAAGCATGGCCAGAGCCTTCGAAACAAATTCCCTTCGCCCCTTGCTGGAGCCATCAAGAAACTGTGCAGATGGGCCCACGTTTCGATAACAGACATAAACAACGAAGGCCTGATAGTCCTTATCCCAAGGCTGCTCGAAGAGTGACGTTCAAACTCCCTGCTGAAGTGCCAACCGATAGATGGATGCAAGTCAGAAATGACAAAGGCAAAGACAGATGGAGAAACATCGAACGAAATGCACGCCATGCTACGACATACAGAAGGCAATTCAACATAGCAAAAAGGGAAGAGGTAAGATTAGAGAACTACAAAGGAAGGAACCCCATGTCGAGATCCCAGTGGCGAAGGCAACAGAGGATTCGAAAGGCTGAGAGAGAAGCTGTGGCAAATAAAGGGGTAACTTCAACAAAGAACCAAGGTGAATCTAGCACCAATAAACCCACACCAAAAAATCAAACTGAAGACAAACCTCCAGTTAATAGGAGGCTTTTCTCTGAAGTACAACTAGATGAACCAAAGGAATACACTCCAGGCCCAGAAGAAGACGAAGATATGATAGCAGATAACTTCGAATCGGAGGGGGAATCTTCGTTCAACCTAAACTGCAACATGGTATATGTGCTTCCCTGTGAATTTGGACAGGAAACTGAAATTGATGAATATGAGGAAGAAGATACCATAGACTTGATGAAGCATTGGCATGTGTGCTACTATGTGATGGACAATGGGGCTGTCGAGGAGCAAAATGCGTTCTTCGAACGTCCAGAACCTGCTATGAAGAACCATCTTAAGCCACTATTTATTCGGGCAAAAGTTGGTATCCATGGCGTGAACAAGGTTCTAGTGGATGGGGGTGCTGCAGTCAATTTGATACCCCACTTCATGCTGAAAAGATTAGAGATCCGCGAAGGAGACATCAAGCCCCACAATATGGTTCTATCCAATTATGAAGGGAAAGTGGGCAAAACACTGGTAGTGGTTCAGTTGGACTTGACAATAGGCTCAAGCTGTAGGCCCACCATGTTTATGGTGATCAAAGCCAAGGCCAACTACAACTTATTGCTGGGAAGGGAGTGGATCCATGGCGTAGGGGCAGTTCCTTCGTCAATGCATCAGCGACTAGTTCTGTGGAGAGATGATGGGATCATGGAAAACATCGAAGCAGACCAGAGTTACTTTATGTCAACAGTCAATTTAGTTGACAAGAGGGATTATGATAAACATCTGGCAAAGATTGCTCCGTGTGTTCCAAATGATGAGATCAACGAAACCAGAAATGCCCACTACTACATGACCCTTCGCCATGATGGCCTATACTGGGATAGAACAATAATCAGTGAAGAAGAGGGAGTCGAAAGTACTATACAAAGACGGCCAGCAGGCTGGGACTTCGACAACCTTATCCATGACTGAGTCCACCTTTTTTGAAAGGATTTCGGCCTATATGGCTGAGAACGAATCAAAAGCGGCCTTAGAGGCTGAAATAAATAAATTAGCTGTAAATATGAACAAAATAAGTGGGGATGGCTCGAAATGCTCACCCTTTAAAGAACTTGAGATGGATCAAAGGTTGGACGCCATCTACGATAAAGAACCCTTAGGCTTCGAAAGGGACCCCATAGACTCAGGTGCCAAAATGTTGGCGCAGGATCCACTCGAAGAAGTTAACTTAGGGGATGAAAACACGAAAAGAATAACCTACATAAGTGCAAAACTTAGCCCAGGCCTCAAGCAGGAAGTAATCGAAGTCCTCAAGAAAAATAAAGATTACTTTGCATGGGATTATGACGAAATGCCTGGTTTAAAGAGGGAGTTAGTCGAACACAGACTGCCAATCAAAGATGGCAAGAAGCCCATCAAACAGACTCCCAGAAGATTCGCACCAGCGGTTCTCACAAAGATTAAAGCTGAGATCGAAAGGTTGCTGCGTTGCAAATTCATCAGAACCACAAGGTACGTCGAATGGTTAGCAAATATAGTACCTGTTATTAAGAAAAATGGTTCTTTAAGAATTTGCATAGATTTTAGGGATTTAAACACTGCAACCCCTAAGGATGAGTATTCCATGCCTGTGGCAGAAATGCTAGTAGACTCTGTTGCAGGGTTCGAATACTTGAGTATGTTAGATGGATACTCTGGGTATAATCAGATTTTCATTGCTGAAGAAGATGTTGCCAAGACAGCATTTCGTTGCCCAGGAGCCTTAGGCACCTACGAATGGGTGGTGATGCCTTTTGGTTTAAAGAACGCTGGGGCAACTTATCAAAGGGCAATGAATTCGATTTTTCATGATTTCATTGAAACCTTTATGCAGGTGTATATTGATGATATAGTCATCAAATCTATATCTGCAGAGACACATTTGCATCATTTGAGCCAATCATTCGAACGAATGAGAAAACATGGCTTAAAGATGAATCCCCTTAAATGTGCATTTTTTGTGCAGGCTGGAGATTTCCTTGGTTTTGTGGTTCACAAGAAAGGGATTGAGATTAACCAGAACAAAACCAAAGCCATAATGGAGACGAAAGCACCTACATCAAAAAGGGAGCTGCAATCTCTATTAGGGAAGATTAACTTCCTCAGAAGGTTCATTTCGAATCTGAGTGGAAGAACCCAAGCTTTCTCTCTGCTGCTTCGTCTAAAGCAAGGCCAAGCCTTCGAATGGAACGAAGCCCATCAGGAGGCATTTGACAGGATAAAAATATACCTCTCTCAGCCTCCTATCTTGTCTCCACCTTCATGGGGGAAGCCCATGAGATTGTACATATCTGCCTCAGAAGTTAGTACAGGTAGTATGTTAGCACAAGAAGATAGCAATGGTATCGAAAGAGCCATATACTATTTAAGTAGAGTACTAAATGATGCAGAGACCAGATATAGCAATTTAGAAAAGCTATGTCTCTGTTTGTATTTCTCTTGTATGAAACTCAAGTATTATATAAAGCCTGTTGATGTTTATGTTTCATCTCATTTCGATGTCATTAAACACATGCTTTCAAAACCAATAATGCATAGCAGAGTTGGTAAATGGGCTTTAGCCTTAACAGAATATTCTTTGACTTTCATGCCTTTAAAAGCTGTGAAAGGCCAAGTGATTTCTGACTTTATTGTGGACCATTCATTGGTTGAGCAGACTGTCATGAGTTACGTCGAAATGCAACCATGGAAATTGTACTTTGATGGTTCAACCCACAGGAATGGAAGTGGTGTCGGAGTCCTTCTAATTTCTCCTGAAGGAATTCCAACAAAATTCAAGTATAAATTAGATGGCCCTCGTTGCTCGAACAATGAAGTTGAGTATGAAGCGCTCATTGTTGGACTTGAAGCTTTGTTGGAATTGGGGGCAACTAGAGTCGAAATTAAAGGAGACTCAGAATTAGTGGTCAAACAAATAATAAAGGAGTACAAATGCATAAAGGAAAACTTGATGATATACTTCGTCATAGTCAACAGGCTACTTAGGAAATTTGAATACATGGATATTCAACACATACCAAGAATAGAGAACCAAGAAGCAAATGACTTAGCACAGTTGGCTTCAGGTTATAAAGTTTCTACCAGGAACTTTAAGGATTTAGTTGAATTAAGGGGTAGAGTTATGGCTACTAGATTCACACCATCAGATCTAGAAAGTATGAAATTGGGATATGCTGAGAAACAGGGATTCGAAATATTAGCCATAAACACTTTATCAGATGCAGATTGGTGAAGTCCACTGGTGAGTTATTTAGCAAACCCAACTCTGAATGTGGATAGAAAGACAAAATACAGAGCATTATCATATCTCCTCATGGGGAACGAATTGTTCAAAAAGACCCAAGAGGGCGTGTTATTGAAGTGCCTAGGAGAAAGCGAGGCGTATTTAGCATTGTCAGAAGTCCACAATGGGGCATGTGGGGCACATCAATCAGGTCATAAAATGAAATGGCTGTTATTTCGATATGGCATGTATTGGCCTAGCATGCTCAAAGATTGTATAGACTTTGCAAAAGGGTGTGAGGAATGTCAGAAACATGCAGGGATTCAACATGCCCCTGCAAGTGAATTACATTCAATCATCAAACCATGGCCATTTAGAGGATGGGCATTGGATTTGATAGGAGAAATAAATCCTACTTCGTCTAAAGGACAGAAATATATCTTGGTAGGAATAGATTATTTTACCAAGTGGATCGAAGCTATACCATTAATAGTTGCTGATCAAGAAGCTATTATTGAGTTTATACAGAAGCACATTATCTATAGGTTCGGATTTCCAGAGAGCATAACCACAGACCAAGGCTCTGTGTTTACTGGTAGAAAGATGCAAGAATTTGCCCAAGAAATGGGGTTTAGATTACTAACATCAACTCCATATTATGCTCAAGCAAATGGTCAAGTCGAAGCAGCCAATAAAGTGATAATAGGGTTAATCAAGAAACATATTGGTAAAAAGCCAAGAAACTGGCACAAAACTTTGGACCAAATACTATGGGCCTGTAGAACATCTCATAAGGAAGCTACTAATACTACGCCTTTCCAACTCACATGTGGTCATGATGCAGTATTGCCAGTAGAAATTCATCTACAATCAGTTCGAATTCAAAGACAAAACGAAATCCCAGCTGCATTATATTGGGAGATGATGATGAATGAATTAGTTGAGTTGGACGAAGTTAGATTACATGCATTGGAAATCTTGATGAGACAAAAAGAAAGAGTGGCCAGGACATATAACAAAAGGGTGAAGAAAAAAGCATTCATTATTAATGACTTAGTCTGGAAAGTCATATTGCCCATGGACAAGAGAAATAAAGCATTAGGTAAATGGTCACCTCATTGGGGAGGGCCTTTTCGAATACTAAAGGTATTCTCAAACAATGCATATGAAATCGAAGAATTGACGGATGATAAACGTATCCTAAAGGTTAATGGGAAATATTTAAAGAAATATAAGCCACGCCTGCAGGAGATTCGAATAGTAACAACGTAGCCAAAATATTATAAAAATGCCAAAATGGCAAGATGAGATGCCAAAATGGCGTTGTTCGAATATTACATATAAAAAACCAAATTGTAATCAAATAAACACTGAAATTTAGAAATAAGAATTATTCTTCAGTCTGTTGAAGGTACTTCGAAAAGATTCAAGTCTCTGTTGAGCGAAACGCCTGGCTCATTCCAAGGTTGCCACTTCTCCCTTGAGTTGTTCTGCAGTTTCCATTTCTGCAAGCCCCTGGTTGAGAAGCTCTTCGAATTGGTTACCAGCAGTATTGGTTTCGAAGGCTATTTGTTGTTCTTTAGCCTCTTTAACCTTCTGTTGAAGTTCCTGAATCTGCCTTTCCCAGAGAAGGATGGACTCATCCCGAGCCTCATAATCAGTTTTTGCTTGCTTTAGATGCATAGCTTGATCCTCAGCTTCTTGAGAGAGTTTCGAAGCTTGTTCATAAGCAGCATCTATTGCAGTGTGTTTTTCTTGAACCTTTCTGGCAGCAGATTCATCTTGGAGAAGGTAACCAGTTACGTTGTCCAGCAAAGACTGAAGATCGAACAAGATAGTACTAACTGGCAAGGAGCACGTAGCAAGGTTGACTTTTGTAAGCAACTCCTTCATAGTGTAGCAAGCAGTGCTATCCTGTTTGAGCACTTCGAATATATCCACATTAAGAATTGTTTTCCTGATCTTGTTAAGAAGTACAATTCTTTCATCTGTGGGAAGAGGATAGCTAGTCGAACTTGTGCCAGCCCTAGCAAGTGGAATGTCCCTTTGAGCCAGCTTCGCCTTCATGTACCCAATAGGGTCATTTCGTCTCAGGAGTGCAAGCTCCTCGTCAGTCATTCGAGACAAAGACGGTTGAGGGAGTTCCACATGTAGGGGAGCCACGTCCATTTCGACTTCCATGGGTTTGTTGGTTGTGTCACCATCCCATTCATTCGTTTCGTGCTCATTATCTTCTTCATCGTCATCCAAGTCCACCACTTCGATGTCTTCTTTTTCGTTGTTATTTACATTGGACTCTGTCCCAGCAGTCGAACCATCGTTTGCATCCTCCTCCTCAGACTCTTCTTCTGCAGATTCTTCGTTTCTTTGACCAGAATCAGCTTTCTCTCCATCAGCATGAGTATCTTTTGGGTCCTCTTGAAGGGTTTCAAGAGGGGACTTTTTAAGAGAAGTTCTTTGTAAAGCCTCTGCAGATTCATGAAGTGTTGTTTCATTTGTCTCTTTCAGAGGAGGAGAAGTACTCTGATCATCCTGCTGCTCAGAAGTTCCAGCCAGAACCGCCATATTGGAGGAACCTTTGTTCTGTACAAGGTTGCTGGAGTCTCCTTGAGGAGAGGAGTTAAGTGGAGCAGCAGCTTTTGATGGTGAGTTCGAAGTGGTAGAAGCTGGATTTAAGATATTCTACAAGGAGCGAAAAAATATTAAAAGCATGCACCAAGGTAATGAGAGATTATTATTTTCCAAAAGTTTAAAGTTCAATTTACCTGTGGACTCTCGGAAGAGAGGTTGCTAGCTATGCGTTCCAACATTACGTTGGAGGTCGAAGGTGGAATTTTGGATTTGGGTGAGGGAGCAGCATCCCTAGAATCAAGTCCAGAGACACTAGTTGGTACGATACTTTTCGGAATATCCTTCTTCTGCTTCTTCTTCGAAGCAGTTGGTAAGTTTCCGCCAGCCTTGGGGTCTTCCCCAGTGGTGTTTGATTTTCGCTTCTTTGGAATGGTAGGCGGAAGTTTGTTGGTCTGAAAAGATTTAAAACAAAGAGTTAGATGCAAGTCATGAAACATTAGTGAATTCGAAACATCAAGGCTAAGTGATTACCTGTGGAGTTGGAACACTTGTTGTTGTTGTTGTTGTTACAGCAATGGTTGTTGTTTCAGATGGAGTCACATTGTCAATGGTTTCGATAGAGGCTTGAGAGGCGCTCCCTCCTTTCGACTTCGAAGCGGCTGTCTTTATCCTGATGGCTGAAAATCGAAACAATTAAGGCAAAAGTTAAAGATATGGAAAATGAAAAGCGTTTGGGATTTTCCCAAGCATTCGCACCTGTGCCTTGATCAGATTTAATCGACATGGCAGAAAGGTCATAGCGAAGATGTCTTGGGAAATCGTGGAGCCATTGTCGAGCCCATGTCACAGTCTCAGATGGCTTTGGTTTCTTTTGAAGATGTTTGAACATTTCTTTGCAAGTGAACCACCAAGGGTATGGAGGAAACCAAGCCAGCGCCAGTTCTGAGGTAGGTAATCTAGGAAATTTAGGTGGATTCATTTCGAATGCCAACCTATACCTATCCTCAGGTTACAATCCTGAAGGAAGTTTTAACTTAGAAACTTTTTGTTTGAATTTTTCCTTCAAGGTCTCAGCCGCTTGATGCACAGTGGATTCCAAGTGTGTGGGATCATAAGTAGTTTCGAAATAATTTTGAAAAGCTTTAATCTCTTTGGCATGAGTGAACATACCTTTCTTGGTTGGTACCTGCACATCGAAGGCATCAGTTAGTTTCTGCTGAATTGTAAGAGTATCGAACATATAAGTTTGATAAAACTTTGTCCACCATTCCAGAAACCCATTTGCTGTAAGGTGGGTAGGTTCGAAAGTTATTAGCTCAAATTGGGCAAAGCCTTGGTATTGTTCTTGCTGTAATTTGGCTTCCCGTGCCTTGAAGGTTCGCCCAGAGGTAATGGCACTCTCAGTTTGAAATAAGGGTCCAGGAATTAGTTGGCATAAGCCAAACTGTCTCGAAATAAAATTTGGCTGGTAAGTGAAAAGGAAAATCTGATTCTTGGCAGGAGTTATTCTTGAAGAGATTAGTCTGGGTAGCAAGAAGGCTCTCCATACATCTTGAATCTCTTTGCTCTTGACAGCTTCTGAGAGAGCCATGGTGAACCATGAAGGTCCATGAGCCCTTGAAGCAAAAGGCGCCATGGTCTCTTCGAACTTATGTCTCTTGGAGAATATCATGATGTATTTTGAGAATAGGACTTTGAAGTCATCCTTGTCATCGTTCGGGGTTAATATTCGCAGCCTAGTGCCTTCGATCATTCTATCTATTATTTCAGGGTCTTGTTCATCAATGGTGTTGGAAGTTGACAAGGAAGGTTCGAACATGGCATTTAGCCATAGCTGAAGTAACCAAAAAGGGCCAGCTAACAGGATATTCTTGGAGGTATGAGATTTTAGGCTCGAAACAGCTGACCTTAGGCTTTCATAAAGGTCAACTAAAAGCAGTTCACTTAAGCACAGTCTCTGGTTCTCATGCAAATCCCTAGCTAGAGGAATAAACCTACTGGCTACCTATAGGGATCTACTGCAGAAGACATATCTTGACAGCCATAGGGTAAGGAAAGCAATGTGTTCTACATCAGAAATGTTGTCTCCTTCAGCATGGTAGTGACTGATAAACTTGGAAAAACTTGCTAGTTTGACTTCGAAGTCGATTATGCTCGAATGTTCTTCGTTGTTAGGGATATATTTTTCTCCTACTGGTGATAGCCCAGTGATGACCACTATGTCAAAAAAGGTAGGGGTGATCATTCCACCAGGGAGATGGAAAGTATTATAAGTACTGTCCCGGAAATATAGGAACGTGAATAACAATGGGTGGTTGTAAGTAAAACCTGGTTTCGACAGCTTAATCAAGTTGTAGATACCTAATTCTTCCCATTGTTGGGATTTCTTAGCTTCTACCTTATTGAACCAGTTTTGATAAGCAGTGTCGGAGGTAGGGTAAGATCGAAACGGTTTGAAATTACTCTTTACATAGTCTAATACAAAAGGGTCCTTAGGAGGAATAGTTGGATTTTCCATGGTGTTTGAGCCTAAAGATTCTATTTCCTTAGGGGCGTCCATTTTATTAAACAGGGGTTTGAAATTATAGCAAACTGGGAAGATTTTCCTGGTGTCTTTTAAAATTTCAAAAACTGTAAGAGGGCCCATTAAAGCTAACCTCTTACCAGCAGCGGTGGTAGGAATAAGTACCTGGGATGCATAAAGCATTTCTTTCTCCTTTGAGATCATCTGGGGAACAAGAACAGATTGACCTTGGTGAGTGACAACCTTACTTTCCATGGTAGTTCCTGCGGTCTTTCCTTTCTTTTTGGAAACCTTTTTTAGTTGGGATGAAGTAGAAGAAGACATTGTTGGAAGAATGTTGAAAGCTTAGGGTTTCGGTGAGAGAAGAAGGAGAAAAGATTCAGAATGTGGGAAGAAAATAAAAAATACTAAGTTGATATGTTTTTATAATATGGAAGTTTAAGCATCCACTGAGTAAGGTTGTGATACGTGGTAATCATGGGTTGGTTTGATGAAGAGGTGGCGTAAAGTTAACATTGGTAATAGGCGTGATTAAAGATAATCATTGTTTTGTAACTGCACCATACTGTGAAATGGTTCAAGGCGGTTAAGGAATCTTAAAAGTGTTATGATTGACGTGACTGGAGTCAAATGCATTAATTGTTACGATGATTCGAAGGTCGCATCAAAATCTTGTGTATATGTTTAAAATAAGTATTTCTCAGAGGGATCGAAATACATATTTTAAAGGAGCATTTTGTTGGCTGAAGATTTTGATAATATTATTAGAAGCAAAGTGAATTGGACGTTTCGATCGAAATGAAACAAAACGTCATGTTTCGAAATAGCAGAAGCAGTGTTTCGAATGATCATATCAAAGCTTGGAGTTTCGAGTGGCAATTATGGGAATATATCCAAAGAAGTCTCAAAATGACAACAGGGTTGTATCTAAGGAATGCGTTCGAAGCGAAGAAGTGCCAAAACATTTGAAATTCAAATGTAAGCGGGATGTTCGAAGTTTGAAATATATGCGCTGGAGCATTCGAAGACACGTGGAAGCAAGAGAGAGGCATTGCTCTGCATGTTCTGAACGTGGCAAAATCTTATAGCAAGACCATTATGGTCGAAGTAGTATAAATAGAAGTCTTAGTATTAGGATTTCGTGTGTCATATCTATTGTACAAACACTCAGTAAACATTCAAATTACCACATGGCTAGGGAAACGAATGCAAGAGCAATGTACGTATGATAACACCACATGTTTATGATTTAATGAAAACCCTTTATCATTTCCAGTACTTTCCTTATCTTTATGTCAAATACCATTTACAAGTTTTCTCATCTAAAGTCTTTTTATTCGAAATCTTTTCACTAATGCTTTACATCTAAATGCTTTCTTTCCATTTCAAACACTTTGCATTTCAGAAACTGTTATACATTTCATGTCTTTATCTTCAAGTTTTTACCCTTCGAACATTTCTTTTACTTAAAGCAATTTTACAGTTTTCTTGCATTAAACGCTTTCTTCACATTTCGAATCTTTTACATTAACTGTTTTGTTTTACGTTTCGAAGTCATTTACTTGTCTTTTATGCAGTTTACATGTCTTTACAATTAACCTTTATTCATGCAATTTAGTTTCGCGCACATATATTTTGATTGCACCTTTAGATCTTTAAGAGAGAAATCGAAATAAGTCAAACACCTACACAACATTCTAAATACCAACCATGAATACCTGTTCGATCATGAGAGTTACCCTAATGGCCAACACGTCCTAGGATCAATCTAGTCGATCCTGCGAGTTACCATAGAAATTGAATAACAGTCAGTAAGTTTATTCGATAGTTTGGAAGACTAGCGGTTGTTTACCAGAAATCATTGTAAACAGACGCCCAATGGGGTCTTACCAACTGGAAAGACTTTGCTCCAGAATGGTGTAAGATGTGGAAGAGGCGTCACCGACATGTCTTGCAATTCTCGGTTTTCCTCAATCATGGTAATATGCGACACACGGATCAGTATTTATCTTGGTACAGGTCGGTTAGTAACCCTGAAATGCACGTGTCTCATCCAAGGTATTTGGTTGACCCACGAACACAATGGGCACAACCCTCATTTCCCCAACACACATCAACCTCCCACCAACCCCCCAGACGAAACAGAACCACAAACATCCAACCACAGTCGCCACCACAATACAATTACACCCAAATGCCCCACAACCAACCACAATCACCACCTCAGTACCAATACCCCCATATGCCTCACACCTAACCATAATTCCAATCACAATACCAACACACCTGCATACCCCACACACAAATTCAGTCTTCTGTATATCCCAATATGGGCCCCTCAACATCCAGCCTTAGCCCTGATCTGGGAATGTCGGGAGATTATGAACCAACCGACCCAACTTACCATCAACCACAGTATCACCAAACCACCCAACATCCTCAATATCAAACACCCCAAGATCCATTTCCTTTCTACCCCTCGTACTCAGACGATCAATGCTACAGACCAACCATGGAACCCCACCCACCGCCAACACGACCAAACTTTGAGGGTATGGGTAACCGACTGTACCAAAGCGGATCTTCTAGATATGGAGATCTGACTGATTTCATGGATCTGGAACGCATTGACCTCACTGGGCCATCGATCCTCCCACAGCAGGAAACGCGACGACACCCAGCACGGGAAAGGCGAGGACGGGGATACGGAACCGGGGGTCATTACCGGGTTACCGGGGACCATTGATTAATCTGTTTTTTTTTATTTAATCTGTTTTTTTTTATGTAATACTTATGGGTGTAATCAGTTTTTGTAAATAAAAAGTCAATTTTGTTGATCCTATATCGAATACGTAACGCATTGGATTGAAAAAAAAAACGCGAAATTTGCCCTAGCAAATGCACTAAGGCGCCATCTCATTTGGCTTAGGGCAAACCCTAAGCACCTAGGCGCCAAGTGAGATGGCGCCTCCTCTTAAAAAGTGGGTGTAGGCGCCAAGTGAGATGGTTCCTCATTTGGAGAGTCATCTGAAACATGGTTATTTGCGTAATTTTTTCTGAAACATAATTATTTACGAATTTTTTTTTAATACTTGATTATTCCAAAAAAAAATTCTCATGTCAAAGATCAAGGCCGATGTGGTAAAACTTATTGCAATTAGTTTATTCATTTTCTCAGATATAACAGTACGATACACGTACGTACACTAACCACAATCCTTCACAGTTAAAATTCAAAAGTTGAAGATTGCAGCTATTAAAAAAATCTTTATAGTAAAAGAAAAGTGGAAAAAAATGCGAGAAAATAATTAGTCACATAATTAGAATTGACCCCTCGCGTAGTTAGTTCCAACGGTAGATATTCAGTTTCAAACACAACCAAACATTATTATTGCTCTGAGTGCATGTACATAAATTTAGGGATGTCAATGGGGCGGGGCGGGGCCGAGGGACACTTCCCCATCTTTTTCCCCGCCATCAAATTCATTCCCCGTCCCCGTCCCCGATCTCCGTCACGGGGGAATTTCTATCCCCATCCCCGTTCCCCGCGGATCCCCGTTCCCCGCGGGGATCCCCATAGATCCTACATTTATTCATTAATATTTTATTTTTTTAAAATGTTTATATTTTCTATAAAAATAAAAAGCACAAAGAATTCACATATTTATTATGTTATTAAAAAATACTAGTATTTGACATTTATTATTTTTTATTAAAAATACTAATGGAACACAAAATAATAATATTTTTTTTATAAATTTCTATAAAATGCTATAAAATTCAACAAAATGAACTATAATACTTTTTAAAGTAACAATATGCCTAAATAACTAAAAAAATCCAACAACATAATTATGCTTAAAAAACTATACTTCATCAAAACTAATAAGGGATAATTATAAAATTTAGCATCATGAGTATGCTTGAAAAGCTAAAAAATACTTCATAATAAGTCAACTAAAAGCAAAAGTCAACATATCTCTATTTGCTCAATTGATAACACACATAAAGTAGAAATATCAAAATACTTAAAACAAAGTTACATATAAACATAAAGGAAATGACTAAAAAACCTAATCTAAAATATATATATTAAATTAACTATATTAAAATAATAGGCGGGGCGGGGGGTGTATTCCCCGTCCCCGTCCCCGAAATGCTCTCGGGGAAATTTTTCTCCCCATCCCCGCCCCCACGGGAGAAAATTCCCCATCTTTGAGGCCCCGAACGGGGCGTTCCCCGCGGGGATCCCCATTAACAGGTCCAAACTGACATCCCTACATAAATTCTTCTTATTGCTTTATATTAACCCTAAAATGAAGAATTAATCAAAGTAGTATTTGTCAAAAGAAAAAAAGTTTATTAATTAATATATTTAATGTACAAAAATTTATTTCTTCATTCAAACTACTTCCTATTTATTTCTTTCATATCCAATCACTTCCATATTCCAAATGCTTTCAAGATAAACTTGTTTTTATGTATGATGACATTGATTCGAATGAAGTGAATTGTGCGGTGTCCAATTGTGGAACCTGGAAAATCCACAACTTTTTAATCTTCCTTTTTTTATACTCAACCTTTTAGATTTTTATGCTCTTAACCTAATTTTTGTACTCAATCTTTTTAAAGTTCTATGAATTTTATAAGCACACTGATTATTTCTAAACACATAGTACTTCTAAATACACATGTAAATATATTTATCCATAGAAGATCATAAAGTGCCAGAATTGAGACTGTTTTTAGTAATTTAATTAGTTATTTCAAAGATTTATTTACAAGTTATTTTATAGAACGGAAAATTTTATGAAATTCAATGAGTTTCAATTTTATTTTATTTTTGAATTCAATTTTAGTTAATGAGATTGAATTTTATTTTATCAATTGAGGTTGTTCTTTAATTAATGAGATTAAATTTTATTCTTGACTTAATCTGTTTTAATAAAAATTTATGATAATTTATTTTTATTTCAAATCTAATAAATAACAATAAATACATATTTCGTTTTCAAATTTAATTATATCAGAATTTAAACATTAACTACAATATTAACATTATAATCAAATTTGTAATATATACACTTTATAATATACATTTTATAATATATGAGTATACAATCTTTAAAAACAAGTCAATGACATTATATTTGTTATTACTAATTATTTTTACTACTTTAATACAAAATTATAAATTATAATTATAATTCTAATTTAAATTATAATTGAAAACTTATTTCAAATTGAAAATTTACTACAAATGAACCATATGAAATATGCATATTATTTTCCAGTATTATGGTTAACCTTTAAATAAATTCACCCATCTAATCATTATATATGTCTTTTATCAAATAAAATACTTTATTTCTATTAAATTCTATAACTTTTTTTTCAAGAAAAAATAAAATTTACTTGAAAAGTATTAGTTTTTTTATGATAAAATGTTAACATATATACTAAAAAAAATATAATATTTGTTTTTATTAAAAAAAATATGAGACAATTATGATTGGTGAATGCACAAATTTTTTATGAAAATGTAAATTTATTATTTTTTATATTTTATATATATTTTTAACTATCTCTATATTTTATTTATTTACTATTTATAATGATATTATGCGATACGTGCGAACGCACGGGTAGATGGAAATTTAATTAATTACTTTATTTTTCTACTAAAATATACATTTCTGACGAGTTGACACTACTTAATTTGTTAAACTATATTTATTTACTATTTATAATGGTATTGTGCGACCCATGCGAATGCACGAGAAGATAATCGATCATATATATATATATATATATATATATATATATATATATATATATATATATATATATATATATATATATATATATATATATATATATATATATATATATATATATATATATATATATATATATATATATATATATATATATATATATATATATATATATATATATATATATATATATATATATATATAAAGTGTACTACATAATAAATTTTTTAACATTATTTCTTTGTATATCCTAACAACTATTATAATTTAATAAATTAAATTAATATTTATATGACAGTCATCATTGAAACAGTTTTTTTTTCGTTTCATATATATTTCTTAACCATAACTATATAATATTTATATCGATTTTGGACGACTCGTGCGAACGCACGAGTTTTTTACTAGAATAAGATGCAAAATTATTATGTTATCCTATATAGTAGGGTGGCAAAACGGGTTGTGGCCCATCGGGTCAGCCCGCGGACCCACCTTAAAATGAAGAGTTGGGTTGAGATTTTTGATCCGTCGTCCACCAAAGTCCGCCTCGCTAAAGACCGCTACCCGCCAAAGTTTGTCCCGCCAAAATCCGCCGCTCGCTAAAGTCCGTCGCACCTATTTGTTTAGCTTCTGTCACCTTAATCTCACCTCTTTTTAGTTAATTCTAATAATTATAATTCTTGATGGTTTTATTTTATATATTAATTTGTGAATATATGCAATAATTTTTGAAGTAAAATTTGTTTAAAGATGCTTTATAAAAATTGTTTTAAAATATAAATGAAAAATATATTTGAAATGTAAAAAAAATATTAATCTATTAAAAAATGGAAAAAAATAAATAAAAAAGTAGGTCGGCAAGCTCGCTGCCCGCCAATCCGCCACCTTAGCGGAGCAAACTAGATTTTTATGTCCATTTTTCTTTGGTGGGCTTGCGCGTCCCTTGATATGGCAATGGATACCTATGGGTACATGTACTAGTTTCCCGCTATCCGCCTCGTTTAGTAATTATGATATCCTTACCCGCCCTATATCTGCGCGGATATCTGTTAAACGGGTATCCGCAGATTTTGAGATACTCGCAGGTATATATGAGTATCCATGGATACTTTTATTTAAATATTTTTTAAAATAATATATATATATATATATATATATATATATATATATATATATATATATATATATATATATATATATATATATATATATATATATATATATATATATATATATAAAATAAAGTAAATTTTTTATCCCCTTTAAAGAAAAATAATAATTTCAAATTTAAGATATAATAATAATAATAAAAACAAAAATAAATCACATTCATTTTATTTTTTATTTTTTCAAATAATTATATTACATTCAATAAAATAAAAATAGTTTCATATTCAACAAAATAATAATAATAATAATAATAATAATAATAATAATTTTATATTAAAAAATTAATATTTAAGTAATTTTGCTAATTATTAACGGATACGAATACTCGCGGGTACGAGTACCATCACTACAAAAAAAACACATATTTGCGACGTGAATTTCACGCACTACTAAAAAAATGATATTTGAGAAAAGGTTTTTACATCAGGTATAAAAATATACGATGTAAAAAATAAAATTAAAAACATTTTACATCAGGTATTTATTTGCAATGATATAAACAATATGAAAAAAAAATATTGTTCGCTAGCTATTACATCGGGCAAATTAATCCACCGATGTAAAAGGTTTCGTAAAAAAAACACGGTGGCAGTTTTGTAAATAACAAACTAGGTGGCAGAATTGTAAATAAAAAACACGCTAGTTATTACAGCGGTTCCTGCAATCCACCGATGTAAAAAAGAGGGTGGCGGATTGGTAATATAAAAACACGTTAACCCTTACATCGGTTCTTGAAATCCACCGATGTAAAAAACCTAAGAACCCTTACATCGGTCCTTTCGATAAACCGATGTAAAAAACCTCAAAATGTAATAATTACATCGGTCATTGACATGCACCGATGTAAAAAAGATGAGCATCACGTAACCCTTACATCGGTTTATAATGTCCACCGATGTAAAAACTATTATATATATTTGAGAAATAAATCCACACTGCGGTTTATTTCGCTATTGTTCGTCTGTCTTCGCTCGTATCCTTACAACCCTCGCTGCTACAGTCTGTCTGTCTCCGCCCGTATCCGCCTACACGGTTCGTCCGTCTCCACCTACGAACGTTGTATGTCGTCCTCCCTCCGCCGTCTCCTCACAGATCCGTGTCGCCCTGCCGTCACAGGCCGCCGAATCTCCAGCTGTCACATTTGCCGCCTACACGAAGAAGGAGGCGTTTCTCCAGCCGTCACACTGCCTCCGTCTTCGAAACCTCCTCTGCCGTCAAACTACGATTCTGATACGAAATTTTCTATTTTGTTCAACCTCATTGTATATCTATGGATTTCTAAGAGTTATATATACAAAAAAGTTTTTAAGATATTCTTGTTTCTTTGCTTGCTACTGAGATTCATTATAAAAAATTAGAAGTACATAGAAAAATAATTAGAAGATTATACTATGAATCCATTACTTTGTTCATATCTGTTTTTTAATTACTAAACAATTTATTATTCTTAGAGAGGTTAATTAAGTCTAATTAGTTATAAATAGTATATATTTTGTATAAAGTTAAGAATATAGTACATGTTGTGTATAATTAGTCATTCTTTTTCATTAGAGAAATTGTCTCCTTAGAAACCTCCGAAAGAAACGTTAATGGTCCTCTCAGAAACACACAATTTATCTTTAACCTATCAAACTTAATAGAGTTATCACCTTGCCATTGAAATTTGATTCTATTTTTCTTTCTCCGCGAAGCAGAGCAACTTGCAATCTTGGAATCTCCGTGAAGTAGCGCAGTCGCGGGCACACCCTTCGTTAGACCTTCCTCCGTGTGAACATAGTTATGGATTGTAGTTGGATGAGAGCTAATCGATTAAGTGACGAGTACGAACATGGAATGATGGAATTTCTACAGTTTGCTGAAAGTAATGCTGAAAAAGTCTTCCTACGCTTTTTCTCTGGCCATGTGTTCGTTGTACAAATAAAGAATCAAAGCATAGTAAGAAAGAAATCATGGATCATCTAATTTGTGTAGGGATTTGTCAAAGTTATACAGAATGGATATGGCACGGTGAAGTAGTAGCAAAGTCAAATGTGTCTCAAAGAGATGATGTTAGTGTAGAAATGGATGATCGTCTAGAAGACATGATGCGTGATATTGGACAAGATTCGTTTAAGAGGGCACATACGTATGATACTCTATGCAGTGACAAGGATAAACCATTATACCCGGGATGCAAAAATTTACACGTCTGTCATCCGTGTTAAAATTATTTAATCTGAAGGCAAAGAATGGGTGGACTGGCAAAAGTTTTACCTAGTTGCTTGAATTGTTGACCGAAATGCTTCCAGAAGGTAATGTAATTCCAAGTCGTTATTACGAGGCGAAGAAAATATTGTGTTCGATGGGTTTGGAGTATGAAAAGATACATGCATGCCCTAATGATTGCATATTATACAGAAAAGAGTATGTAAACTATAATCATTGTTTGAAGTGCAAGGCGTCACACTACAAAAAGAAATATGGTGAATCAATTGATGATGAGGTGGTCAAAAAGGGTCCTCCTGCGAAAGTGGTATGGTACCTACCAATAATTTCAAGGTTCAAGAGATTATTCACCAATGCAGATGACGCAAAGAATCTTAGATGGCATGCAGAAGAAAGAAAATATGATGGACAAATTCGTCATGTAGTTGATTCTTTGCAATGGAAGAAAATAGATTCTTTATTTCCAAATTTTGGCAAAGAGTCGAGAAACCTTAGACTTGGACTTGCTACTGATGGAATGAATCTGTTTGGTAATCTGAGTACTAACCATAGTTCTTGGCCTGTTCTCCTGATGATTTATAACCTATCTCTTAGGCTGTGCATGAAGCGTAAATATATTATGTTATCGATGATGATATCGGGCCCAAAACAACCATGAAATGACATAGACGTTTATCTAAGTCCACTGATTGATGATTTAAGAGTGTTGTGGGAGGAAGGGGTGGATGTTTTTGATACGTATTCTGGCAAACATTTCAATATGTGTGCCATGTTATTTTGCACCATCAACGATTTTCCGGCATATGGTAATTTGTCTGGGTATAAAGTTAAAGGGCATAAGGTGTGTCCTATATGTGAAAAAGACATATGTTACCATCAACTTGAAAAAGGAAAGAAGATTGTTTATCTCGGGCATCAAAAATTTCTAAAATTTTATCATCCATATCATAGATTGCGGAAAGCTTTCAATGGGGAACAAGAGCATGGTGTTGCTCCAAAGCCCTTGTCTGGAGAGGAAGTTTATTAGCGACAGTAGGGACTTGATGTTGTCTTTGGAAAGTACCAAAAATGATCTACTATGAAAAATGTATGGAAAAAGAGATTGATTTTCTTCGATCTTCCATATTGGTCTAGTCTTGATGTAAGACATTGTATTGATGTGATGCACGTGGAGAAAAATGTATGTGATAGTGTGATCGGAACACTTCTCAACATTCAAGGCAAGACAAAAGATGGTATTAATGCTCGTCTGGATTTGGGTTTGATGGGTATACAAGAAGAGTTAACTCCACAATATATAGGTAACAAGACATATTTGCCTCCTGCCTGCTACACTTTGCCTAAAAAAGAGAAAACAAGTTTTTGTGAGTGTTTACAAAGTATCAAAGTTCCGCATGGTTACTCATCAAATGTCAAGAGGCTTGTATCAGTTAAAGATCTTAAATTAGTTGGCTTAAAATCTCACAATTGTCATGTCTTAATGCAACAACTACTACCATTGGCTATTCGTGGGATATTGCCTAACAACGTTAGGAAGACTATAACTAGGTTGTGCTTATTTTTCAATGCAATTTCTTGTAAACCCATTGATCCACTAAAGTTAGACGATTTGGAAAATGAGGCTGCAGTTATCTTGTGCCAATTAGAGATGTATTTTCCTCCTTCATTTTTTGACATTATGGTTCACTTGATTGTTCATCTAGTAAGGGAGATTAGATTATGTGGTCCAATTTTTTTACGATGGATGTATCCAATAGAGCGATACATGAAGATTCTAAAAGGGTATACAAAAAACCCACACTGTCCAGAAGAATAGATTATTGAGAGGTACATTGCAGAAGAAGCAATTGAGTTTTGTTCTAACTATTTGTCAGGAGTGGATGTTGTAGGAGTTCCCAAGTCTCGTCATGATGGAAGATATGAGGGTGTGGGTACACAAGGTTTAAAAGTCAAGAGCTTAAGTATTTATGTGGTTGTTCAAGCGCATTTTTATATATTGAATAACATAGATGAAGTTCAACCTTACTTATCTTCTCACAAAAGCATCATAAAGAAAAAGTACCCCAAGATGAATGAAAGAGAATTGTTAAAAGAGCATAATAAGAGTTTCTCTGAGTGGTTTAAAGAAAGAATTGCTAATGAAGATAGTGTTTTTAATATAATTAAGTGGTTGTCTTATAGGCCTAAATGTAACATAATAACTTGGAGTGGATATGATATTAATAAAACCTCTTTTTATACAAATTCAAAGGATGACCGTAGTACCACGCAAAATAGTGGGGTAATGATTGTGGCCGAGTCCATGCACTTCTCTAGTGCTAAAGATAAAAATCTGGTTATGGCATCTACATCGTACTTTGAGGTGATTGAAGAGATTTGGGAAGTTAATTATGTTGTGTTTAAAGTTCCTGTATTTAAATGCAAATGGATTGATATCAACAGTGGTGTAAGAATCGATGAATTTGGAGTTACACTGGTTGATCTTAGCAAGTTAGCTTATGCGAACGAACCTTTCATCATGGCATCTCAAGCAAAACAAGTGTTTCATGTCACAAATCCTTCTAATAAAAAGTGGTTAGTGGTTTTACAAGGAAAGGTCCATGATAGTGATGAAAATCATGATGAGAATCTTGATATTTCTGAAACTCATCCTTTCTCAACAAATGTGACTACATTCATTGAAGAAAATGAAGGGGATGATGTGCATGCTATTCGCGTAGACCATGAAGAAGGGATATGGGAGGACTAGTAAGATTTTTTTTATAAGTTAATTCCATGTTACTTTATTTTCTAATTGTTTTTATTTTGTGCTTAATTTTATTTCTAATTGTTTTTATTTTGTGCTTAATATTATTTCTAATTATTTTTATTTTGTGTAAACAGATACATGGGTGATTCAAACAACAACCTTTCTTCATCTAGTAACTGATAACACACAAATATATGATATTTTTGGCTTGATATACATAAATTATTTCTCTTATTTTATTTTGAATTATATTATTTTATAGGTATTACGCAGGTGTTCATCTATTTTTGCAGATAAATGTTAAGCTAAAACACTTTGGAAGAAATGAAGAAAAAAGGGTGAAAAGATAGCAAAATGGACCAAAGAAGAATAGAAGAAACCAGCTTAAGCTCGTCACAAGGCGAGCGAGCATGTGGCCCACTATAAAAAAGACCTTGACGATCGTCAAGGTACGCTGCCGTTCGTCACGGGCGTAATGGACCAAGTGACCATCGTCACTTGGACTTGACGAACGTCACAAGCCCATTTTCTTCCTCTTTGACCACGCACTGCCAAATCCAACGGAAGAAAACTATTTCAAATGCAAATCCAGCGTCCATCTTACTTCTCTGATCCACTCAGTCAATGCATGGAAACGTAACCGTCTCAGTAGTCCTATTATTTCTCAAAGGAAAACAAAGTGCTCCTACATTATCGAGAACCAACATATCACGCAAAGGGATATAAATAGGACCCTAGACATAACGAACAAGGGGTCGGACTTTTGATATATTTTAGAGAATTCATTTTTTCTAAGGCAATTTTCTTTAAGCATTATTCTTTTTCCTGCAAATTTTATACTTCTCTAGCAATTATTTTTCTGTACGATTGTCTCTGTTCCCGACCGAAGCAAAGCCTACAGTTTTTGCAGGAGTGCTTCTAGTCAAGAATTAGAAGTGATTATACCCGTATCTGGTAGATATCGTGGACAAATGCGTGAGGGAAATTGAATTGGAACCGATACCCTGTTCTGAACCCATGAAGATTCCCACACCTCTTATATTCGAAGATAATGAATGGTGTCCCGAATACCGAGATGACAATCTAAGCGAATGCCTGGCTCTGACACCTGACCACATGCCTTGTCCAAGAAAACCAGCCTTGGATCTTAAGCCATTACCTAAGACCCTTAGATATGAATTCCTAGACACCGAGCTTAAACGACCTGTAATTGTCAATGCAGACTTAGGACAACAAGAAACAGACAAATTATTACAAGTCTTAAGAAAATACCCATCTGCCTTAGGATATAACATTACGGATCTCAAAGGAATAAGTCCTTTCATTTGCATGCATCGTATTATGCTGGAAAACGACTGCAAATCTTCTAGAGAACATCAACGAAGAATTAACCCAATATGGAGTACCGTAGTTAAAGACGAAGTAAAAAAACTTCTTAACGCAGGAATCATATACCCAATATGTAATAGTCAATGGGTAATCCCAGTCCACAGTGTACCAAAGAAAGGAGGTATAACAGTCACGACAAACAAAGCAGGCGAAGTTGTAGTGGAATGAACCGTAAGCGGAGCTAGAATGCGCATTGACTATAGGAAGCTAAACAAAGCCACTCGTAAAGACCATTTTTCTCTATCGTTCATCGACCAAATGCTTGAGCGATTGGCTAAGCACTTTCATTACTGTTATCTAGACGGTTACTCGGGATTTTTCCAAATTCCTATTCACCCTGGTGACCAAGAGAAAACAACATTCACATGTCCTTATGGAACTTTCGCCTACAGACGAATGTCGTTTGGATTATGTAACGCTCCCGCCATATTTCAGAGATACATGATGGCAATCTTTGCTGATTTCATAGACAATATCATGGAGGTCTTAATGGACGACTTCTCTGTATATGGAGAGAGTTTTGAAGATCGTCTAATAAATTTAGAGAAAGTTTTGGAGAGATCCGTAAAAGTGAACCTCGTTCTAAATTGGGAAAAATGCCACTTTATGGTCAAACGAGGAATTATGCTAGGACACGTTGTGCCTGAGAAGGGGATTGAAGTCGATAAAGCAAAGATCAAATTCATAGAAAACTTATAACCCCCTAAAACAGTAAGAGAAATACGCAGTTTCTTAGGACACGCCAGTTTTTATCGACGATTCATAAAAGATTTCTCGCAAATTTCCAAACCTCTAACTACCCTCCTTATGAAAGACGTTGAATTCGATTTCGATGACAAATGCCTAAGGGCATTTAACCAATTAAAAACAGCTCTTATATCCGCACCAATCATACAACCACCCGATTGGAGAATACCATTTGAAATCATGTGCGACGCAAGTGATTACGCCGTAGGTGCAGTCCTGGGACAAAGAACAGATAAGAAGTTTCATGCGATATACTATGCAAGTAGAACCCTGGACCCTGCACAGATGAAGTATGAGACCACAGAAAAGGAACTTCTAGCTGTAGTCTTTGCGCTGGACAAATTTCGCTCCTACCTCGTGGGCGTGAAAATAATCATTTATACAGACCATGCAGCTATTAGATACCTGCTAACCAAGCAAGATTCAAAATTGAGACTATTGAGATGGATTCTACTTCTACAAGAGTTCGATTTAGAGATTAAAGACAAGAAAGGTACCGAGAACGTAGTAGCCGACCATTTATCTCGAATGGAGAGGCTGAAACCAGAAGAGGTACCCATTAATGATGACTTCCCGTATGAACGTCTGTTAGCTCAGATGGACTTAGGAGATGCCAACGTAGAACCACCTGAATTAAATCCAAACCAATTACTTTTAAAACTTGACACACATGTCATTAGCCGTGATTTACAAGAAAGCTAAGACGCAATAGATAATGATATGAACGAAACTGTAGACTCTGTCCGAACTAATCATACCTTACCATGGTATGCAGATATACCAAATTACTTAGCGGATAAAATCCTACCCCCTGATCTGACCTATCAACAGAAGAAAAAATTCTTTCACGATCTGAAACATTACTTTTGGGATGAACCTTTACTATTCAAGAGAAGTGCCGAAGGTATTTTCCGAAAATGTGTCCCAGAGAGCGAAATTGAAAACATTATTTCTCATTGTCATGATGCCCCTTATGGAGGCCATGCAAGCACATCTAAGACGTGCGCTAAAATTTTGCAGTCTGGTTTCTATTGGCCAAATCTATGGAAAGATATGCATATGGCCATTCTTAACTGCGATTGATGCCAACGCACTGGAAACATATCCAGACGCGATGAGATGCCTCAGACTGGCATTCTACAAGTCAAAGTCTTTGATGTGTAGGGAATAGACTTCATGGGACCATTTTCGTCATCATTCGGAAATAAATACATACTTGTGGCTGTAAATTATGTTTCAAAATGGATCGAAGCAATAGCTTCTCCAACAAACGACACTTGAGTCGTGATTAAACTCTTCAAGAATATTATCTTCCCAAGATTTGGTGTACCCAAACAAGTCATAAGTGACGGTGGCTCCCACTTCATATCCAAAATCTTCGATAAACTCCAAACCAAATATAGGGTGAAACACCGCGTAGCAACACCATACCATCCCCAAACAAGCAGACAGGTGGAAGTCTCAAATCGGGAAATAAAACAAAAATTGGAAAAAATTATCGCCACGTCAAGAAAGGATTGGTCGGCCAAGTTACCTGAAGCACTATGGGCTTATAGGACAACATTCAAGACGCCAATCTAACAACACCCTTTAAACTCATCTATGGTAAGTCATGTCACCTGCCAGTGGAAATAGAACACAAAGCTTATTGGGCAATTAAAACTATAAACCTAAGCTACACCACGGCAGGTGAGAAAAGGATCCTCGACATAAATGAACTAGAAGAGATAAGGTTAGACGCATATGAAAATGTGAGGATCTACAAAGAAAGGACGAAAAAGTGGCATGCCAAACGAATCTCAAGGAAGGAGTTCAATGAAGGAGATGTAGTTCTCTTATTCAACTCCCGTTTAAAACTCTTTCCCGGGAAACTCCGTTCAAGATGGTCTAGACCATTCGAAGTGACAAAAGTCTTTCCAAGTGGTGCCATCGAGATCAAAGTGAAGTCCACAAACCCATTCATAGTAAATGGACAATGTTTAAAACATTATCACAACATTGAAAACAAAGACTACGTTGCGAGCTTAACGCTTATAGAGCTACCGCCCGAAATAGGAGACTAATTCACGCCTGAAATGATGTCAAGCTAACGACATTAAAAAAGCGTTGTGTGGGAGGCAACCCACAAGTTTTTCATTTAATTTCTTTCAAAATCCCTTTATTTTTTATTTTTTGTATTCTGGTTATTATTTTGATTCCTAGATTATTATCATTGCATATTTTGTTTGTTTTCTTCCTTTTTATTTACTAATTTTAGTACCGACTCACAGGCACTAACTAGCTAGACTAACTTATGGATACTGTCACCTTTGCTACGGGGGCCCAACAGAGGCGTTATGAGATACTAGCTCAACGCCAGGTGAATTTAACGACTTATGTGCATGATCCCATGTTAACAGTTCTAGGTATACGGGAGAGTGTTTATTTTTTATTCAACCAGATAGGTTGGGAAGGATTCCTTGTCCATAAGTACCCCACCTATCGAAACCTTACCCTAGAGTTCCTGAGCTCACTCCATTATAAACCTACCCAAGGATTATGGCGTAATAGAGGACAAATGTCCTTCAGACTATTCAGCTTTACCCACCATTTCACCGTTTGTCGTCTTGCTGAGCTGCTAGGATTTCCTAGTTCCATAGATGCTTACATGGAGACCCAGGAAGACGACTACCTTGATTTTGAGCTAAAAATTTTTTGAAGGGATATAGCTGGCCAATACCCTGAGGACCCTGACCACCTGGATGTGACTGATATCCATAACCCAACAATTAGGCATTTCCACCACATCTTAGCTTTTACCCTGTTCGGAAAACCTATAAACCGACACTCAGTTTCTAGGGATGAGTTATTTATTATATATTGTGCTTTCCAGTCTAGAACCGTAGTTGGTGCATCATTTATGATCGCCAATATGTTTGCTATAGCCCAGTGTACCCATGGACCTATCTGTGTCGGCGGGCTAGTTATTATGATAGCCGAGGTATTATCCCTAAGATCATCATTATCACGCCTTAAGCCATATGGCAGATACTATACCATGGGCATACCATTCTGTTTTAACATTACTCTCATAGGTAACCTCGACCCACCTCAATTTCAGCTCCTAGTACGAAATGATCTTGTCTACTACTTCCTCTTGCCTAGCCCAGAGAACACGAGTGTCCATAACAACAAAAATTGGTTGTATAACCTCGAGAAGATAAATGAGCATGACCCTGAGAGATAGGAGAGCGACCCGTCCACACCTCCTGGTTACCATGAGTATACTCCACTAGACGATCCTACACCTCCCCCTGTTACCGAAGCCGTCGACGTTCCTATGGTAGATCATGCACATACTATCGAGACACTACATTCTGATGTTACTGCATTCCGAGGAGAGCTCACCACTATTAGAGACAACATCAGCACACTTCTCTGTGACTTCTTTTATTTCATGGATGTCGTCACTGAGCAGTTTGACCATATCTATCAGCATTTGCACTCTACTGCTCCACCCCCAGGAGGCCCACGTGATCGCTAGCTTTGTTTCTGTGCCTCCCCAGTGAGGACACTGTTTGTTCTCAGTATGGGGGGTTACATTATTATTTTTATACATTATTATTTTTAATGCTCATATTTTTCGAATATTTTGTTACAATCGGTTCTAAATGTTTCGAATATTTATTTTATTCAATAGTATTTATTTATTTCATTTCGTATTTCATATTTTTCATTTTTGGTTAATTTCTATCTTTAATTAAATTTTTTCTATTTCTATTCGATTATCATTCCTCCGATTCTACAAATTATGTGCCACTAACTATTTATATAGATATATATCCCATGTAACATCACTTAAACTATATGAATAAATAAATAATTAAACAATTTTTGCTTTAACAATGCACGCGGTCAAACAAGCGGTCAGACAATCCTGCACGCGCCATTAAACCCTGACGAACGACAGGAAGCATGTGACGAGCGTCAGAAGCTTGTCTCTTTGACCCTGACAAACGTCAGGAAACGTGCGACGACCGTCGGTGCCTGTCCCCCACGATTCCTTCCCGTGACCGTTGAACCATTGAACAAAAATCTGTCTTAACCCCTCCCCCCCCCCCCCATTACTCCATTCATCCATAACTTCTATAACCTCCCATATTCATAATTATCTTATAAACCTCACTCATTTCCCACTCATAAAATCTATCTATTTAAACCCTTTTTCCATTCCTTAGTTTTCACCACTACCTTCCTTCCATTTCTTTATCACCATGACATTTTCTTCTTTGTCAAAATCAAAATCATGGCCGCCCGAAGGAATTCACCAAACCAAGAAGAACCCGACATGCGCCATCTCGTGTTGCGGCAAGGAGAAATAGGCGAACTTCAAAAGGAAAGGTACATAAAATTCTATCGTCGAGGTTTGACATCCACTAGGTTTGTCGACAACAACTGCTTGCAAGAATTGGGGTTACGAAACAATATGCAAGGCTTGCTCGACAAAGCCGGCCTGAGCTTTATAAGCACGTTGAACACACCAACCTACGAGGCTCTAACATTGGAATTCTTAAGTTCCTACGCCTACCACACTCGCGATGATACTGATGCACACCTAACTGGAGCCGCTCAATTTTGGATGTTCAACCAAGAATACACGCTTAGCCATGAAAATTTGAGCGAAATGTTTCATTTTCCCTGTGGAAATGATGTGCAATATCGTATACCCCCGGGAAAGACTAGAATGGAAGTGCATATGCACTATGGGAAAGAATAACTGGTGAACCCAATGTTATTCCTGAAGCACGCTACGCCTCTCACATTCACAACCCAAATATCCACTTCTTACACCGTATTATGGCCAACACGATGTTTGGAAGGGCAAACAACAGAAAAGTCAACACTAAAGAGTTGTATGCTCTTCACTGCGCCTTTTCACAAGACCTCCGTCTTAATCCCGTTACATTAATGATGGCCCATATTCAAAACCTTGTTACGAGAGATGGGACTACGCCTTTTTGTATCGGAGGCATTGTCACCATAATCGCAGTTCACCTGAACTAGGGGGAAAGGATTCAACTCATACCTCCACTGCTAGCAGTTTATATGGACGTAGATAATTGTAGAGCTGGCCGCCTGATCAAAGTAAGAGAAGTTGGAGGTTACTATTTAATGGTGAAGAATGCAAAAGTTCGTAGTGTCATCTTGCCGAATCACAATCGCACAAATTTGGGCAATCTTGATAATTGGCTTTACAACCTGAATGCACTAGAACCCGGAGTAAATGAGCAAGGAAATCAAGGTGAGGCCAACAATGCCGTTGTTGATCAAATTGAAGAAGAATTAGAGCAACAAGAGCCCCAACCACAACACGCCAATAATCCTTCCACCATTGATGCAATCTATGCCGCAATAATACAGCAGAACTAGTTGTCCACTCAACGCTACCATAGCCTCGAGACACGCCAAATTGAGATGTTGAATCTCATGCAATAAATGCAGAGAGACCAAAGCAACTATGCTCACAGGCACGATCAAAGTATGCTGGAATTCACCGCAGGGAGGACGGAAGATATGCGAGCCTTAACACTTCATGTTGAAGACTTACATAACGTCATTTCTCGTGGGAATGGAGGCGAATCTTCCAGAAGCAGTGAGCAAGCACGTAGAAGAGCAAGGACACATGATAGATTTCGAAGACAAGAGGAGGAAGAATAATTGTCTAGTTTCCACTTCCCTTTTCCATCTTTTGTCAATACATTGAGGACAATGTATGATTCAAGTATGGGGGAGGAAGTATTTTCCCTTCAGTAATTTTTATTTTTCTTTGTAATTTCCCTTCTGTTATCTCTAATTCAATAAAAAAATTGTTATCAAGTTATCTATTGAAGCATTTTGTGCTGTTTTTCCGATTCCCCTATTTTTTTTTAGCCCTATCAAAATTTTTATGCATAACTTGACTCACTTGACAAGTACATAGGCTGCAAGACCTTTAATAGTTAGGAATTTTGGCAAGATCAAGCGAAATTACTACCGTCTAGACTTTCTACAACCCCAGAGTATGATAGACTAGTTCAAGTACCTGTTATTCCAACACCCTGAGTTTTAGTTTTTGTAGTAACCCTGAGTAGTTTATATTATCAGTCAGCACCGTCTTAAACACAAACTACGCAGGAAGTCGATGAATATAAGTGGATGATCTAATTTATTATTTCAGAAAAATGTTACAAGGTTTAAAAAAAGAGAGGTAACACACCAATTAAATTGGGCGATCCTCACCCGATCATTTAATCCAAAGGATGTAAGCCTTACATTAAAAAATCCTTTGGTAGATGGTTTAGGAGCGTCTGGTACTGAACTTGGTAGGGCAGATTACGGTCTGATCCCCCGCATCCCGCCATGGATAGAAAAAGGTTGCCACATTACTGTGCCAGAAACCTCTAAGGTCTAAAAGAGATCATAACCACTAATCGAATGTTCTGCTATGTGCGTGCAAAGATAAAGGGCTTAATGTGATTGCGCTGGAACGAAAGGGACGAAACGAGACAAATACTCGAGGTAGGCTATGATAGCACCTGTAACTAGTTTACGTAAAATGGGATTATGTAGTATCATTACCGTAGTAATGGAGCATGAATCAAGCTTTCAATTTTCTGACAAAAACACAACGCAACCATATATGAGTTGATTCGAGTCATGTATGCGCATTTGACCATGTTTATAAAAACATCGTACTGAGCATTTTGCTTGAGGACAAGCAAAGTTCAAGTATGGGGGAGTTTGATAACACACAAATATATGATATTTTTGGCTTGATATACATAAATTATTTCTCTTATTTTATTTTGGATTATATTATTTTATAGGTATTACGTAGGTGTTCATCTATTTTTGCAGATAAATATTAAGCTAAAACACTTTGAAAGAAATGAAGAAAAAAGGGTGCAAAGATAGCAAAAAGGGCCAAAGAAGAATAGAAGAAACCAACTTAAGCCCATCACAAGGCGTGCGAGCACGTGGCCCACTATAGCAAAGACCTTGACGATCGTCAAGGTACGCTGCCGTTTGTCACGGGCGTAATGGACCAAGTGACCATCGTCACTTGGACTTGACGAACGTCACAAGCCCACTTTCTTCCTCTTTGACCACGCACTGCCAAACCCAACGGAAGAAAACTATTTCAAATGCAAATCCAGCATCCATCCTACTTCTCTGATCCACTCAGTCAATGCATGGAAACGTAACCGTCTCAGTAGTCCTATTATTTCTCAAAGGAACACAAAGTGCTCCTACATTATCGAGAACCAACATATCACACAAAGGGCTATAAATAGGACCCTGGACACAACGAACAGGGGGTCGGACTTTTGATATATTTTAGAGAATTCACTTTTTCTAAGGCAATTTTCTTTAAGCATTATTCTTTTTCCTGCAAATTTTATACTTCTCTAGCAATTATTTTTCTGTGCGATTGTCTCTGTTCCCGACCGAAGCAAAGCCTACAGTTTGTGCAGGAGTGCTTCTAGTCAAGAATTAGAAGTGATTATACCCGTATCCAGAATTATTACCAGGTTTATTTTTATGAATTGTTATTATTTTTAATTAATATAATCATGTTTATTATGTTTTGTCTCTGGAATTGTTCTGTGATTTGGTATCATATTATGTTAGGCTAGAATTCGTATACCGGTATGTAAGGTCACATAACCAAGGGATCGAGTGACTCAGTTGTGATAATTTTTACTACAAAACCTTTTTCTGGTCTAAGTTACTATTTTTAATCGTTAAATTGTTTTGTTACGAAAGTAAAGAACAGATAGAGGTTAGGGTCAACAAAGCGGAAGTTTGAGATCTTTTAACTGGACAATAGTAATTAGGCATTGGCTTAAAATACAACGGAAGCACTTTAAAGTTAATTAAGATTTTATTTCGTTTTCAAAAGGTGCTTTTAACTCCTGCGGGATGGCGGAAGCGTACGTTAGGACTTAATTGCATAGCCTAGATCAATAAAACGACAGTGTGAGACGAGGGATTTTAAACTAAATAGGTTTTGCTGAAAGTTGTTTTGAAAATATAAAGACACCCAACTAGTTGCTAGCTCCCGAGGTTCGACTATCACATACTGGTAGTTCCGCTTATTGATAATTAAAATTAAACTTAATTTAGTATTTAGTTTCCCTACAACCCAATCAAACATTCATTAGCTTTAGATTTGCAAAGTAACAATAGAAGACGGTAGTTCGATTCATCAGTCTCTGTGGTTTGATATCTTTTAAAACTACACGACAAGACTGTGCACTTGCAGTCCGAATCATTAGATACCTTAGTGTAATCCGATTAGTAACCCCAATAAAAGAAGAGTTAGAGGTCCCACTTTCATGACACAAATTTACAAAGTTCATCAAACAGGTGAAAAGATAAAGGTCGAGTTTAATGCAAGAACCTATGAATGTATTGGTGTTGGTAAAAATGCTACACATTTTAAGAGTTATATAGCATATTTTGCTCGGCAGTACTGTAGTATTATGAAAAATGATTGGAAAGAAGCAAATGAAGGCGTAAAAGATGCTATTTGGACTGATATTCAGGTATTTTAAATACAACACTTTATTATATTTTATAATCATATACTAATTAATAACATATGACATATACTATATTTGTAGGATCATTTTACTATTCCAGAATGTAAAGATCCAAAGAAGGATAGGTTGAAGAAAGAATGAATTAAATATGCGGGAGAGCGATGAAGAGGTTTTAAGATACAACTCACAGACATATATATTAATCATCCCATAGAAAATGATCCTCCTCCATATGTCAAGTATAACTTTATTACGGAAGATGCATGGAAAGAGTTTCTCAAGATTCGAGATACCCATGAATTTAAGGTTAGTAGGAGTTATATGTTTTTGTGTGCATAACATTTTTATTATATTTAGTGATTAATTACTTTTTGAGTTCATAATAGGAAAAAAGTCAAAAGGGTAAGGATAATGTGGCTAAGAATGTATACCCACACTTATTGTCTCATGGAGGGTATCGCTTGCTTGAGGAGAAAATTATGAAAGAAAAGTCATCATCGAGAGATAATTCCACATTAGATGATAATGGTATTCCACCTGCACCATCACGCCATGAATTATAGAAGAGAGCACGACAAAATAAAGGAGGAGAATACACATCAAAATCTACACCAGAGGTTGCTGAAAAAATTGTAAGTAAACAATGAAAAATACTTCAAGTGTCATTATATTTGTGATTGATTAATTGTGGTTTTTGCATTTTGTAGGATTCTCTAGTTCAAGAAGCTGAAAAAGGTGCAATTGTTCCGGATGGACGTAACGATATCTTAACATTAGCCATTAGAACATCTGAGCATGGAGGTCGTGTTCGTGGTGTTGGAAAACGCCATAAACAAAGCACTTACTTTGGAAGGTCACGTCAACATATTGACGTAAATGAACAACTTGCAACATTGGAAACAAAACTTAGAGCTGAACTTGAAGAAAAGTTGGTTGAAGAGCGTAAGATGTTTCAACAATCATTAATGGAGACACTTAAGTCTACGGGTTTATCATAAAGCACATATAATATTAAATGCATTGAAAAAATGGAAATTATCGATGGAAGCGAAAAAAGAAGTTGTTCAGCTGCAAAAGGAAGCACAAAAGACGTGGAAGTTGATGATGTTCAGAGATTGTTACTCATGGTTTTGAAAATGGATGATAACCATTTGGAAATACAATTAAGTCATTGTGCGAGTGTCTCTAATTTTTATATTTCAGCTAAGTGTATCAGAGAATTATTGGTGGATTTAGGTCATTGGCTTGACATGTCTATTCTACAAATTTGGTGCACGTAAGTACATTTTATTGTTTTATTAAAGTAAATCTCTATTAATATGTTATATCTCTCATCATTTTGATTCTAATGTTTATTTTAAAATTATTAAGGTATATTCATCGTGTATGTCTTGAGAATTCTATTTCAGAATTATATGGATTTATGGACCCTGTTAGGTGTATTTATAATGATAATGGAGGGAAATCTCAAGAGGATGTTAAAAATTACGTACTAGAAAAGTTACGTGATGAAAACAGAGTGTGCCACGTACTACCATTAATTCATGGGTAAGAATTTTTATGAAATTGTGTTTTATATTATTTAATTTTGATAACATATATATTTTATGTGACTTTTCTGTTTCCACACACACGTACAGGAGACATTGGCAATTAATAGTCATGTGTCCAAGAGACAATTTAGTTGTCGTATTTTGTTCACTTCATCGGGAAATTGACCAGAACACGAAGAAAATTATTACAAAGTAAGTTTATCTTTCATGTGACTTTCATTGGCAACTGTTGCACCCCAAAATTTGCCCTCCCATATTCTTCAAGAAATTGCCAAGCCAAGTCACAAAATTCCCCAAGGGTTATGCAGTTCAACTGTCTCCTATACAGTCAAAACTAGGGTTTGGGTTCTGATCAAGAAAAGGAAGTTTTCAAAGGCCCAATCAAGTCTCATATGCTTACAAAGATGGTCAAGTATCCTCATATCAAGTTTCAAGGCATTCAGCTCAAAATTGCACAGTCAAAACCCTAAATTGCACTACAGTCAACTGTAGGGGCAAAATGGTCATTTGACAGTCAAAAGTTCAAATTTTTGGTCAATATATCATTTTGAAGCCACAAACATCATTTGATCAATGCTTGATCATGATTCTCAAAATTTGGCTCAGAAATCATCAAAGATGCAAAAGTTACTATATTTGGACAGCTGAAAAAGTCAACTGAAATTGACCAGGGCATAACTTTCACATGGACTATCAGAAAAATTCCATCCAAAGCCCATTTTGAAGAGAAAGACATTTCCTACAATTCATCTTCATATTCCAAGTCCAAGAAATGCTCTCACAAAAAGTTATCAATTTCAACATTATAGGTCATTTTCAAAAGTCAACAAAAAGGGACTTTAAGTCAAAGGCCATAACTTGAGATTGGTAAATCAAAATGACATGGGACCAAAGGCATTGGTTAAAGGACTCAAAGACCTTTCCAAAATGTCCAAGAACATGTGAAAAGCGTAAAAATTGAGCAAGTTATGCCTTGTGGAAGTTGGGAAATTTTTAGGAATTTTGAAAAGTCAACATTGATGCAAATGATCCAAAATTGCTAATGGGCCCATTTTTCTTCCATGATCCATCATTCCAAGCATATGCACGACCACTTGGCCCAAAGGGAAGTATTTTCTCATTTTTTAGTTATTTATTTGAATTTATATTAATATTAATTCATTTAAATTATTTAAATATATAGAAAATATCTAACTTGACCTAATGAATCTTTTTGTACACATTTTAGGCTTAATAATTCGTGCCTAAGCCAATTTGGAAAGATTTGGAGCATTGGGATATGATTTGTGCAAAAATAACATGAAAAAAGATATGAAAAAGATATAAGGAAATCAAATATTGAAAACAATGAATGGAAGAGATTTGATCCAATTTTCTTAACCTAATGCCTTCACTATATGATCAGGAATCAAAACCTAATGGCATGACACTGAAAAGCTGCGCAAGAAGCTCTCTACAAATTTGAAAAATTGCCATAAAACTCAAAAACTGAATTCAGTGTTCCAGGGCGATTGAAGGTATCAAACTCATTCCAAAAGCATCCTGAAGCCTCACTGAATGATTCTCAATCATTAACGTCCACCAAAACGCCTTGAATCGGTATCATGAACTCAAACTGTGTCAAACAAAAGGCATAATCGTATTTTCAATTCTATGCATTATCATGACATTCTAATTATTGATTTTTGTTCATAGTGAAGTTTTACAGCTAACCAACACCTCTAATTGAATTTTTGTTGACTATATGAGATTATACCATGATTGAATATTAGGGTTTCCCGAGCTTCAAATTAGGGATTCTTAATAGAGGAAAAATTGGACATCCCCAGTACCACCATTGCAATCAACGCATCTGGACGAAGAAATCTTGACCCTCGCGATCAATTTATATACATCCTAGCGCTAGTCGCTATTTTCCAATAGCCTACCTAATACAACGCTACGAAAACCGTTGCCATAGTGTTTTGTTTTACAGGATGAGGAAGAAGATGATTTCGTGTCCATCAGCCATTGGCCATTTTGAAATTGCGCGCGTTTTGGAGCACTAACTCTTGTTTGTTCTTATTATATTTATTGTTTATTTATATATCAAATAGGTCAATTGGCACAGGTGGTTGATGCAAGCGCTAGTGATCCACTTGACCTGGGTTCGAACCCCAGGTCTTTCACATGCTCAATATTATTTTTCAGTAATTAATCTCATGCAGCGCTTGGATTGTGGATATACCGTGTGCTCACCATATCAAGCCGGCCACGTGCTTAATGGAACCAGATCAAGGGTTGTGCATTGAGGGACACCCTGAGGACAAGTCAGCATGCATGTACGTGGCCTAGGAAAGTCAACAAATTCCATACTTGTTGGGCCAGATTTGCTAAGTCCAAAACCTCACAAATTGGGACTACACCCCCACCCTGGTTTGCAAATATTTTTATTTTTCTTATATCTTTTAATTATTATTTTTATTTGTTTTCTTGTTTTAATTTAACTAAATATTTTTTACAATACATAAAAAAATATAGAAAAATCAGAAAAAGATGAAAATATAATAAATTATTTTATTTTACTATTTTTGTAAATAAATGCATGTAAATAAACTTAGTTTTAATTAGGTTATAATTTTAATCCTTTTAATAACTAAAATCCAAAAATAGAATTAGGTTTAATTTTTATTCTTCTTAATTTCCCTTTTTACAATAATATTGCTTATTTTATTTATTTTCTATAATTAAATTTTGCATGTAAATTAACTTAGATTTAAATTAGGTCAAATTTCAATATTTTCATAATAAATCTAAAAAACACTAGAATTAGGTTTAGCATTTCATTTTAATTTTAATTAATTTTCCTTTTCTCCTTAAATCTTAAAAAACATAAAATACCAAAAACATTTAATTTTAATTTTAATTCTTCATTTTCTTGCAAAAGGGTCCAACGCCCATATTTTTAATTGTTAATTTCGCGTATTTTATTTTATGTCGTTTAATTAATTTTGTGTCTCTCCCAAAGCATTGTAATTTAAACTTTTCGCACTTTTATTTCTTTTGCTTTATTTATTTTCCGTCAAATCGGGTCCGGTTTAATTTTGGCGATGTGGACCCGCGCCATTTGTAATAGCTGTAGATTTATTTTCCCGCAAAATATTAACTGTTAACTAAGCATGAAAGAATGAATGGCCATAATAAAATCAAGCGTAGATCACAATGAACATGACAAGACAAATGCAAACGAAAACGACACACGAATCGCACACACCACCCCTAGGGTACGCCTCACTGTTGCCTTTCGAAAGGTGATCGTCGAGTAGAGGATGTCTTAGTAAGTCCTCATGATCCGGGAACCTGGCATGAGGGTAGCTTCTAAGGTGTCTTCCCATTGCTCCGGTGATCACCATGTCCCTATAAACGAATTGACCCGAACACCTCCGATTGTGGTGCTACCTACCTCTCAATGGTGGGATGGCACTACTTTAAAGGACATTTACACAGGCGAATTCCTTAGGGTAGGTAGACGACTCTAGATACTTGCTCTAATTTCAAAACAAAATTCAAAAATATTCTTCACACCGACACTTTTCAAAAGCTTTCAAAGCAAATTTTTCAAACACTCTGACGTACGAGTCGAATTGAAATTTTTCAAAGAAACTTTCTTAACCCACAATTAAAAAGAAAACAAACATTTTGAAAACACAATGAGCAAGTATCTAAGAGCCCATGGATAACCATGGATAGAAAGGGTGCTAATACCTTCCCTTTCTATAACCTACCTCCCGAACCGAGAGCAATCTCTTAAAGGAATTTTTCTGTGCTTTTGTCCTTTCCATTTGGAGAAAATAAAAGACGGTGGCGACTCTTGCTTCCGCGACATTTTGCGAACCAGCGTTAAACAGTCAGTTCCAGATCCACCGATCACAGAACTGGAGACTCTGCTGGGGAAATAACTTAAAGTGAGGTGTACCTTAGGGCTAGGTCATAACTATGTTTTCAATTGTCTTCTTTGCTTGCTTTATTATTGTGGGACTGTCTCGGGAGTTCTATAGATCCTAACCCGGATCTGGGGGATACCTTTCTTAGAAAGTAGCAACAAGACTGTGAGGGAACTGTGCGGGGTATACCGACATGGTTGAAACAGTCTGCTACGTTGATGTGGCACTTTGGTGTGTACCGGTAACCCTTGAGTTCAGTCAAGGAGAGTACGGGGCCTCCGCGTGGTGTCGTGAAGCATCAACAGACCTTAGGAACCTTAATTGAACTATCTTGGCCTCTTTAGGGTAGTGAGATAACTGACTTTGGTGCAGTCCGAGGTTGGTTGATACTCGATACTACACCCAATTGAGGGTTGCTTTCCTGGAATATTTCGGTCGCCAGTTCAGTGGCTAAATCGAAACGATGAACAATGAAAGCAATTCAGTGATATTGGGACCCTTAGAACCCGGTTACTTCTAATAGGACAGGTTGAGCCCATCAACTTCAAGAGGGTAATACCCAGACCCCATGCTGGCCTAAACCCTAAGGGTTTCTCTTGTGTGACTTGTGTGCCTTTGTACTTGCCTACTTGCATGCTTGTTAGCTGACACATGAACTATTTGCAGGTCTTGTTTATAGTCCTTAATTAGGACTCATAACAGGGTACTAAGTTTCTTGCAGGTCTTGTTTATAGTCCTTAACTAGGACTCGTGACAGGGTTTACCAAATTTCTTGCAGGTGTTGTTTATAGTCCTTAACTGGGACTCATAACAGTGTTTACTAGATCTCTTGCAGGTTTTGCTTATAGTCCTTAATTGGGACTCATAACAAAGTATATTGAATTTCTTGCAGGGTCTGTTTATAGTCCTTAATTGGGACTCATAACAGGGTTTACCTACGTCACCCCATGCATAGCATGACATCATACCATTGCATACATCCTAACCCATTTCAAGGATCTCAAGGGCTTGTGATGCAGGTCATGATGAACCAACTGTCTAGCCAGGGGCAAAGAGGATTTATTTTCCTCTAGCCAAGGGTGTCAGGGGCTATGACCCACTGGATATGATGAGCCTTTGACCCTTGAAGAAGGAATCTCAGCAAACATGAAGTTCCCTCAATCAAGCTACCTAGTTCTAACAATTTTTGTTTACCCCGCGAGATCCTTGAAATCATTACATGCATGTCATACATCTCATTGCATTGCAGGTATCCCTTTGACAGGTTGCTTACCCTTCTTCGCTGTTTATTTCAGCCGATCGTCATGAATCCTGAATCATCAGCCGGGCAGACTATCAAGGACCTCCAGGCTCAGAACGCCCAGTTCCAAGAGCTGATCATGAATTTGACCCAGGGGCAACAAGATCTGAAGGCTCTGCTCTTGAAGAAGGACAAGAAGAAGAAGAGGACTGTCTTGTTCAGCCCTAGACGCAGATCTGGGAATACACCGCAGACTGAAACTGAGAGGACAACTCCATCTGTGAGGGAAGGTAGTCATCAGGGGGAAAGGGTTCCCAGTCCAGTGGCCTCTGACAATGAAACAGATTTCGACGGCGAACAGTACCCTCCGGCTGAGGACAAGTACAAACAGTTGGAGGATAGGCTGAATGCTATGGAGATCCAACAGGTACCTGGGCTGGATTTTGGAGATCTGGGTTTGTCAACTGGTGTGATTATTCCTCGGAAGTTCAAAGCACCATCCTTCTCTAAGTATGACGGGGCGTCTTGTCCCAAGCTGCATCTAAGGTCCTATGTTCGGAAGATTCAACCATATACGGTGGACAAGAATTTGTGGATCCACTTCTTCCAGGAGAGTCTTTCAGGGACTCATCTCGAATGGTTCTATCAGCTAGATGGGACCAAGGTTCGCAACTGGGAGGAGTTGGCTACTGCTTTCTACAAGCAGTATCAATATAATGCCGACCTTGCTCCTACGCGTACCCAACTCCAGGGTATGTCGTTGGGACCAAGTGAAGGTTTTAAAGAATATGCGCAGAAATGGAGGGATCTTGCTGGAAGGGTACAACCACCTCTGACTGATCGGGAACTTGTGGACATGTTCTTGGGGACCTTGTCTGGTCCATTTTATAACCACCTGATTGGGAATTCGTCTGCTGGATTCACAGATCTTATCTTGACTGGAGAGCGAATAGAAGCCGGCATCCGGTCTGGGAAAATTCAAGAGGTTGCACCTGCTGATAAAAAGCCTCATCATGGAAAGAAAGAATCCAATGTTGTGCACGGTAAAAAGAGCCGTCATGAGGCAGAGGCAATCCATATCTCCAATCCCGGACCTGCTCCACAAGGACAGGGGCAGCAGCGCAAGGAGAAACGACGATATACCAAACTCAACATGTCGCTGGATCAAGCACTGCAACAAATGTTGAAGGCAGGGCTGATCACCTTAAGGGCTCCTCTTCGGAATCCGAACACTTCTGCTCCCAACTATCATCCCAACGATAGGTGTGCATATCATTCAGATAGCCCGGGGCATACTACAGACAATTGCTGGCCTCTCAAGAATAAGATTCAAGATATGATCGACGCTGGAGAGATTCAGTTTGAAGTGCCAGAGACTCCGAACATAATCACTGCTCCGTTGCCCAATCATTGAAGCCTTTTGTTTATTTGAATTTTTGAGTTGTACTTTTCTTTGCTTATACAAACAATTAATGTCATAGCAAACTCTTTTATTCTATTAATGCATTGCATATGTCTGTTTTGGAAATTAATACAATTATTTTCATTATGTTCAAATATCTTTTCATATTTTTTCTGATGTCAACTCTGGATCTAAAATTCTAAGCCTCTTGAGGGAGGATGACGAAAACGATACCACGATCTTTACAGTATGCTTTTGAACGGACCCCGCTGATGAAGTACAGGCATTGTTTCAAATCCCTAAACACTGGAGTTATAAGGATGATAATCCCTCGTCAAACCCTCTGAGCCAAAGAAGTAGGAGTTTTTATTTTCGAAATTTAAAACCCTTAATCACAACCTGGGGCAGGGTAGTCTCTCAGTTGATCCAAGTGCATAACGAATGGCACCGAAAAGATCTTTACAAAACGAACAAAGACAGTGATGGTTCAGAATAATCAAAAGGACAGGCAGTCATCATCAAAATTCATAAATGAAAAGCCCAAAAAGTCTAAACCTACAAAGGGGACTTATGAAACTGGGGCATCCCGCTGACTGTAATTCCAAAAAAAAAAAGGAAACAGCTCAGGCAAAAAAAAACAGGGATAACAAAAATCAAGAAAGAGGTCTTACAAACCCTCAACAAAAAAGGGAATGACTGCCTATTTAAAATAAGTTATCAATATCCGAATCATCACTGGAACATCAGGACAAAAACTCAAAAAAGGTCTAACGCATGATCAACTGAGTTTAGGTTTGGAGAACATCACGAAGAGCGGGTGGGTACAAATAAAATTTGAGCCTTTATCCTTTGTTTCTTAAACCGTGAACCATGCCACGTTATAACCCTCAAAAGTCCTAGCTGAAGCATGGGTTAGTTCGAAAGCATACTGTTACGAAGGTATCCTGACTCCTTAAGGCTACGGTAAATACAGGCATAAATCTTCAAAATACAGACATAAGCTTTGCGTTTAACATAAATTTGTTTGCCTATGACATCATGTTTTACAGTTGACATCATGTTTTACAAACATTCACATGTTTTATGAAAAAAATGCATTTTCAAAATCTTCAAGACAGACATAAGCTTTGCGTTTAACATAACTTTGTTTGCCTATGACTTTTTGTTTGAACAGCATAAAAACTTGCACGACGAAAGTCTAATGAACAAGAGTATCTCCAATCAAGGGGCATGGCATGACTATTGTCTATCATCTGGGGCAGCGAAGTCAAGATCCAGAGAATATCTCAAAGGCCAAATAGACTGGGGCAAATCTTCGTCTGAATAGCTTGGGGCAAATCTCTGCCTGAATCATTTGGGGCATTCCGACAATGAATCTTGCCTGATTAAACATCTTCTGGTAACATGGTAACATAAGCAGCCAGGGGCACCTCCCTGCATTCTAAAAACATGGACATAGTCGAAAAGATACTACGCAAAATCAAAGACCCGCTAGGTTGACACACCTAGGCAAAAATAAAGGGCTTCCCGGCGAACCAAAAGGGTTCGGGCAAAATGAAGGGATGAAATGAAAAAACATGTACACCCGGCAAGTCGAAAACCTGAAAAGGCGGCTTGGGCAAAAATGGGTATCCCGGTGGACTGAAAACCCGAAAGGGCGGTCCAGGCAAAAGTTAGGGATTAAAAGCGTACGACTATGTCCCGCCATCTGTCCACCAGAAGAAGGTTTGTCCGCCAACAACTATCAGCACCCCACAAGAAACAGGGGCAATAAAGGTTGGTCTGAGCAGTCTGATTGTTCTATCCTCCAAGGTATCAGGGTAGGCTCCGTTGAAGAACATAACCAATACAATTCAATACTTCCCCAGGAGAGTCCAACCAGGTTCCCCAGGAAAGATGGAGTCCATATCCCCCAAGCAGTAAGCTTATCCCCAGTAAAATTCTGGAAGCTTACCCCCTCACAGAGCACGAACGCGTCGCCCGATTTTATTCAAAGAGTTATTTCCTCAACAAGATATAACTGGGTTATCCTCAGCCAAAAGCCACGGAAAGATCGTCGTCGACGCAATTCTCTTATCCCCAGCGAAGTCCATTCATACTTCCAAAACAGCAAGGTATCCTCAGCAAGTTATCATCAACACTCAGCAAGGCATCCCTCTTCCCACAGAGTATTACTTCTCAGCATGGTCACCAGAGTATCTTTTCTCCTCAGCAGAATCCGTCATTTGCCAAGTTCATCCCCCAACGGAGTCATCTTCTCCTACCGGTATACTTGCAACTAGCATCCCCAGCGAAAGCAAAAGCTATTCTTCAAACATCAGCCCAGGAGTGACTTCCCGGTACCCGTCAAGGATTTATTAGACAAAAATACATTCATAAGCAACCACATCTTCATACATTATAGCATGCATACGCATCATACTACACGAATCTCATTGATTTTGAAGACATACAGTTCATGCATCATGATTTTGCATACAATTATGTTCTACCTTTTCAGGAAAAAGATCAATACAAAAATGATTACTATCAACTATCACAATTTCTTTCTAGATATAGTTTCAGATATGATCCAGATATGGTGACGTTCTGATACTGCTTCCAGAATTCCTTCTCGATATAGTTTCAGATATAAACCAGATATGGTGACATTCTGATACTGCTTCCAGAAGTCCTTTTTTCAGATGTTTCCCTCTCCGACGATGAGTGTGAGGTGATAATCTCCTATGGTTCCCTCTCTGATGGTGTGTGAGGTAGTAATTCCTTTTTCAAGATGTTTCCCTCTCCGACGATGAGTGTGAGGTGATATTCTCCTATGGTTCCCTCTCCGACGGCGTGTGAGGTAGTAATTCCTTTTTCAAGATGTTTCCCTCTCCGACGATGAGTGTGAGGTGATATTCTCCTATGGTTCCCTCTCCGACGGCGTGTGAGGTAGTAATTCCTTTTTCAAGATGTTTCCCTCTCCGACGATGAGTGTGAGGTGATATTCTCTTATGGTTCCCTCTCCGACGGTGTGTGAGGTAGTAATCCCTTTTTCAGATGTTTCCCTCTCCGACGATGAGTGTGAGGTGATATTCTCTTATGGTTCCCTCTCCGACGGTGTGTGAGGTAGTAATTCCTTTTTCAAGATGTTTCCCTCTCCGACGATGAGTGTGAGGTGATAATCTCCTATGGTTCCCTCTCCAACGGTGTGTGAGGTAGTAATTCCTTTTTCAAGATGTTTCCCTCTCCGACGATGAGTGTGAGGTGATATTCTCCTATGGTTCCCTCTCCGACGGCGTGTGAGGTAGTAATTCCTTTTTCAAGATGTTTCCCTCTCCGACGATGAGTGTGAGGTGATATTCTCCTATGGTTCCCTCTCCGACGGCGTGTGAGGTAGTAATTCCTTTTTCAAGATGTTTCCCTCTCCAACGATGAGTGTGAGGTGATATTCTCCTATGGTTCCCTCTCCGACGGTGTGTGAGGTGGTAAGTCCTTTTCAGATGTTTCCCTCTCCGACGATGAGTGTGAGGTGATAGTCTCCTATGGTTCCCTCTCCGACGGTGTGTGAGGTAGTAATCCTTTTTCAGATGTTTCCCTCTCTGACGATGAGTGTGAGGTGATAGTCTCCTATGGTTCCCTCTCCGACGGTGTGTGAGGTAGTAATCCTTTTTCAGATGTTTCCCTCTCCGACGATGAGTGTGAGGTGATATTCTCTTATGGTCCCCTCTCCGACGATGAGTGTGAGGTGGTAATTCCTTTTTTCAGATGTTTCCCTCTCCGACGATGAGTGTGAGGTGATATTCTCTTATGGTCCCCTCTCCGACGATGAGTGTGAGGTGGTAATTCCTTTTTTCAGATGTTTCCCTCTCCGACGATGAGTGTGAGGTGATAGTCTCTTATGGTTCCCTCTCCGACGGTGTGTGAGGTAGTAATCCCTTTTTCAGATGTTTCCCTCTCCGACGATGAGTGTGAGGTGATCATTCCTTTCAGATTATAATTGCCTATGGTTCTCTGCCCAATATTGCAAAGATGGTAATTCCCGTCAAGATTTTTCTCAACGAGCGTTGTTGAAGTTAAAATCACCCAAGGTTCTCTTACCATACCTGGTTCATTCATCAGCGTTTGAAGCTCCGGACTCAGCTCCTATAACCAGTCAGGACATATCTATGCCAAGCATCTAAAATCAGCTCCTGCAACGCGTCAGGTACTCATTTTTTCTTTTGCAGGTAAGCAGGTTCTCGCTAAGGAATCTCTTACGCAATCAGCATCCAGATGGCATCTATAAGCCCATCACCCTATCCAGCAATCTCCAAATGGCATCTACAAGCCCATTCCCCCATCATCACTGCTAACATGCGAGCGCAAATTTCTGGGCACTCTAGTGTCCAATCATCTTCTACCCTCGGATTACGAAAGGCCCGTCAGCCAATCTGCATCCTCAGGTCTAAGAAGATTGAACAGGGGCAACTGTTGCACCCCAAAATTTGCCCTCCCATATTCTTCAAGAAATTGCCAAGCCAAGTCACAAAATTCCCCAAGGGTTATGCAGTTCAACTGTCTCCTATACAGTCAAAACTAGGGTTTGGGTTCTGATCAAGAAAAGGAAGTTTTCAAAGGCCCAATCAAGTCTCATATGCTTACAAAGATGGTCAAGTATCCTCATATCAAGTTTCAAGGCATTCAGCTCAAAATTGCACAGTCAAAACCCTAAATTGCACTACAGTCAACTATAGGGGCAAAATGGTCATTTGACAGTCAAAAGTTCAAATTTTTGGTCAATATATCATTTTGAAGCCACAAACATCATTTGATCAATTCTTGATCATGATTCTCAAAATTTGGCTCAGAAATCATCAAAGATGCAAAAGTTACTATATTTGGACAGTTGAAAAAGTCAACTGAAATTGACCAGGGCATAACTTTCACATGGACTATCAGAAAAATTCCATCCAAAGCTCATTTTGAAGAGAAAGACATTTCCTACAATTCATCTTCATATTCCAAGTCCAAGAAATGCTCTCACAAAAAGTTATCAATTTCAACATTATAGGTCATTTTCAAAAGTCAACAAAAAGGGACTTTAAGTCAAAGGCCATAACTTGAGATTGGTAAATCAAAATGACATGGGACCAAAGGCATTGGTTAAAGGACTCAAAGACCTTTCCAAAATGTCCAAGAACATGTGAAAAGCTTAAAAATTGAGCAAGTTATGCCTTGTGGAAGTTGGGAAATTTTTAGGAATTTTGAAAAGTCAACATTGATGCAAATGATCCAAAATTGCTAATGGGCCCATTTTTCTTCCATGATCCATCATTCCAAGCATATGCACGACCACTTGGCCCAAAGGGAAGTATTTTCTCATTTTTTAGTTATTTATTTGAATTTATATTTATATTAATTCATTTAAATTATTTAAATATATAGAAAATATCTAACTTGACCTAATGAATCTTTTTGTACACATTTTAGGCTTAATAATTCGTGCCTAAGCCAATTTGGAAAGATTTGGAGCATTGGGATATGATTTGTGCAAAAATAACATGAAAAAAGATATGAAAAAGATATAAGGAAATCAAATATTGAAAACAATGAATGGAAGAGATTTGATCCAATTTTCTTAACCTAATGCCTTCACTATATGATCAGGAATCAAAACCTAATGGCATGACACTGAAAAGCTGCGCAAGAAGCTCTCTACAAATTTGAAAAATTGCCATAAAACTCAAAAACTGAATTCAGTGTTCCAGGGCGATTGAAGGTATCAAACTCATTCCAAAAGCATCCTGAAGCCTCACTGAATGATTCTCAATCATTAACGTCCACCAAAACGCCTTGAATCGGTATCATGAACTCAAACTGTGTCAAACAAAAGGCATAATCGTATTTTCAATTCTATGCATTATCATGACATTCTAATTATTGATTTTTGTTCATAGTGAAGTTTTACAGCTAACCAACACCTCTAATTGAATTTTTGTTGACTATATGAGATTATACCATGATTGAATATTAGGGTTTCCCGAGCTTCAAATTAGGGATTCTTAATAGAGGAAAAATTGGACATCCCCAGTACCACCATTGCAATCAACGCATCTGGACGAAGAAATCTTGACCCTCGCGATCAATTTATATACATCCTAGCGCTAGTCGCTATTTTCCAATAGCCTACCTAATACAACGCTACGAAAACCGTTGCCATAGTGTTTTGTTTTACAGGATGAGGAAGAAGATGATTTCGTGTCCATCAGCCATTGGCCATTTTGAAATTGCGCGCGTTTTGGAGCACTAACTCTTGTTTGTTCTTATTATATTTATTGTTTATTTATATATCAAATAGGTCAATTGGCACAGGTGGTTGATGCAAGCGCTAGTGATCCACTTGACCTGGGTTCGAACCCCAGGTCTTTCACATGCTCAATATTATTTTTCAGTAATTAATCTCATGCAGCGCTTGGATTGTGGATATACCGTGTGCTCACCATATCAAGCCGGCCACGTGCTTAATGGAACCAGATCAAGGGTTGTGCATTGAGGGACACCCTGAGGACAAGTCAGCATGCATGTACGTGGCCTAGGAAAGTCAACAAATTCCATACTTGTTGGGCCAGATTTGCTAAGTCCAAAACCTCACAAATTGGGACTACACCCCCACCCTGGTTTGCAAATATTTTTATTTTTCTTATATCTTTTAATTATTATTTTTATTTGTTTTCTTGTTTTAATTTCACTAAATATTTTTTACAATACATAAAAAATATAGAAAAATCAGAAAAAGATGAAAATATAATAAATTATTTTATTTTACTATTTTTGTAAATAAATGCATGTAAATAAACTTAGTTTTAATTAGGTTATAATTTTAATCCTTTTAATAACTAAAATCCAAAAATAGAATTAGGTTTAATTTTTATTCTTCTTAATTTCCCTTTTTACAATAATATTGCTTATTTTATTTATTTTCTATAATTAAATTTTGCATGTAAATTAACTTAGATTTAAATTAGGTCAAATTTCAATATTTTCATAATAAATCTAAAAAACACTAGAATTAGGTTTAGCATTTCATTTTAATTTTAATTAATTTTCCTTTTCTCCTTAAATCTTAAAAAACATAAAATACCAAAAACATTTAATTTTAATTTTAATTCTTCATTTTCTTGCAAAAGGGTCCAACGCCCATATTTTTAATTGTTAATTTCGTGTATTTTATTTTATGTCGTTTAATTAATTTTGTGTCTCTCCCAAAGCATTGTAATTTAAACTTTTCGCACTTTTATTTCTTTTGCTTTATTTATTTTCCGTCAAATCGGGTCCGGTTTAATTTTGGCGATGTGGACCCGCGCCATTTGTAATAGCTGTAGATTTATTTTCCCGCAAAATATTAACTGTTAACTAAGCATGAAAGAATGAATGGCCATAATAAAATCAAGCGTAGATCACAATGAACATGACAAGACAAATGCAAACGAAAACGACACACGAATCGCACACACCACCCCTAGGGTACGCCTCACTGTTGCCTTTCGAAAGGTGATCGTCGAGTAGAGGATGTCTTAGTAAGTCCTCATGATCCGGGAACCTGGCATGAGGGTAGCTTCTAAGGTGTCTTCCCATTGCTCCGGTGATCACCATGTCCCTACAAACGAATTGACCCGAACACCTCCGATTGTGGTGCTACCTACCTCTCAATGGTGGGATGGCACTACTTTAAAGGACATTTACACAGGCGAATTCCTTAGGGTAGGTAGACGACTCTAGATACTTGCTCTAATTTCAAAACAAAATTCAAAAATATTCTTCACACCGACACTTTTCAAAAGCTTTCAAAGCAAATTTTTCAAACACTCTGACGTACGAGTCGAACTGAAATTTTTCAAAGAAACTTTCTTAACCCACAATTAAAAAGCAAACAAACATTTTGAAAACACAATGAGCAAGTATCTAAGAGCCCATGGATAACCATGGATAGAAAGGGTGCTAATACCTTCCCTTTCTATAACCTACCTCCCGAACCGAGAGCAATCTCTTAAAGGAATTTTTCTGTGCTTTTGTCCTTTCCATTTGGAGAAAATAAAAGACGGTGGCGACTCTTGCTTCCGCGACATTTCGCGAACCAGCGTTAAACAGTCAGTTCCAGATCCACCGATCACAGCAACTAATAGTTATGTGATTTTTCATTGGCGAGTAAATTTAGTTATGTGATGTTTATCTTTCTGTATTAGTTCTTTTGGGATTCATCAAATGGCAAATGGAAATAGAAAAAATGCTACATGACTTCATCCCAATGTAAGTGTGATGTAAATTATAATTCTATAGTTAAATTTATGATAAATATTCACTAATTATGTCATTCAATTGTAGACAAGGCAATAACATAACTCTAATGATTGTGGATACTATGTGATGAAAAATATGTTGGATATTGTCTCTGTCAATATAACCGAGAATTGGATGCAGGTAATAAAAATAACTTTACTTTGTTATTTACTTTTTCTTTTTCGACTTAATATGAATTTTTAAAGAATAACTCTATATTGTTATATTTATGTATTATAGGCATTTGATGACCCAACAGAATTAACACAAGACGATTTGTATGATTTGCAACTCTGTTGGGCAAAATATTTCTTTGAGTTATATAAAAATTAAGTTTATCTGGTGAGTTTTATAGAATTGTCTAAGTTGTGGTTTTTGCACATAATTTTTATTATTGAGTTTTTGCATATTACATGTGGTTTTTGCACATGTATTGAGTTTCTTGATATTTTTTGCTGATGTTAATTGTTATTATTTATTGCCAGGCAATGTGATTTTGGTATTGTCTACCGAAGCTATAACTCATCTACTTCTGGATTTTATATTGGTAATTCAAGTTTGGAAAAAGACTTATAAATAGTTGAATATTTTTGTATGTTTTGTGAAGAATATATATTTGTAAGTTTGTTGTGAGTTTGTTTGTTGTGATACAATACAAGTTTGCAATACAATTGCTCATTTTGTAAGTTTGTTGTAAAAAATATGAAAATATCGACCTAGATGTGGTCTATGTGATGTTGGAAAGCTATGACATATATATAGCGACCTAAATATAGTCTGTGTAATATTGGAAAAATATGAAAAAATGGGTACCGATATTTTTTTACAGGGAAACATCCAGAAAATAAATAATTTATTCTAAAAAAATTTCTTACATTTTACATCGGTTATTACTCTCAACCGATGTAAAAACTTTTAAAACTGTATATATTACATCAGGCTTAGATGACAACCGATGTAGAAAAAGGACTTTTTACATCGGTCCACACGTTGCACTGATGTAAAATGTTGCATTAATTTTTTTTAAATAATGTTATAATTGTTTTTTACATCAGTCTTAGATCACAACCGATTTAAAAAAGGGACTTTTTACATCGGACCAGAACCGATGTAAAAAGTCCCTGATTTACTATATCGTCTGACTTTACATCGGACCCAGAACCGATGTAAAAAGTCAGTTTCGCCCGATGTAAAAAGTCATTTTTGCACTAGTGACGCCATAACATGAGGAAACACGTCACTAACCAATACTTGTGACGTGTTCGTTCACGTGGCTGGAGAGGAGGTGGCAAAAAGTTTGCGACGTGATTTTCATGTCACAAAATTGTGACGTGAAAATCACGTCGCAACATAGTTTTATACAAAACACCATCTCTGCAAAAGGGCAGGCGTAGTAGGCATATAATTAATTTACTTGCGACGTATTTTTCACGTCACAAATTAGTGACATGAAAAACACGTCACTAAATAGTTTCATTCATTTGTTTCTTATAACGTCTGCCATTCACTTTTTTTTATAGAAAGTAAGTTGCGACGTGATTTTCACGTCACAACTTGTGACGTGAAAATCACGTCACTAATGTTTTTTTTTTAATTTAAAAACTGAATTTGTTTTTCTTTTATTTATTCAATTTAATAAATTCAATATAATAAATTAAAATAATAAATTCAAGATATAATAAATTCAATATATTAAATTTAATATAATAAAATTAATAAACTAAAATTATTAATTTAAGAATTAATTAGTATGGTATACAAATTCAAGTTTGAAAGTAAAATAAAAAAAATTAAAGTTTACGGGTCATAATTATCAATGTCAAAATTATCTTCGCTTTCGTCATCCTCCGGCTCTTGACCGTAAAAGTTTGGATTTCCACCAAACCCTTGCATAAATTGTCTCATTTGTTGCTCCATATCAGCTTGCCTCTTCGCCATGGTCTCCATTTGTCGTTGTTGCTCTTGCCTCATTGCCTCCATTTGGGCCTCCATTTGGGCTTTCATTGCCGCCTCCCGTTGCGCTGACTCGCGTCTCGCCTCATTTAACGCCAATTGTCTTATGGTTTCAAGTTATTTTGGTGTCACATTTGGTTGACGTGACCCCCCTTCCCCATCTCTAACTCTTTGAAATAGAGTTCTATCTCCCCTTCTCAAGGTGCCCGCCAAATTTCCACCATCAAAAAAACAACCGTTAGGGCCTTTTTCGCCAATGACTTGATCCCAAATATAAAAGTCCACATCTTGATGAAACAGCTCTCCCTCTCCTGGAGTATATTGAGGATTATGACTCAGAAAATTTGCAAGCAATGTCTGATAATCCTCCTATACATTCAATAAAAAAAATTAAGTTAAATATTAAATTAAATTAAATTATATTATATTATATTTAAAAAGTTGCCACGTGATTTTCATGCCACAACTTCTCAATTGCCACGTGATTTTCCCGTCACAGTTTCTCAGTTGCCACGTGAAAATCACGACACAAATTTGTCATTAAATAAAAAAAAATATAAACAACTTAAATTAAATAGCTTACGAAAGCTTTTAGAGTGCGTTCGTCAACAAAATCCCCAATTTTCTTTGTCCGAGTCTTTTTAACCAACTCAATCATCAATGGAGGTCTCCCCAAATTCTTGGTCTAAATAATTAAAAAAATTAACATTAATTAATAAAATATGAATCAAAATATAACTTTAAAAAGTGGTAATATTAACCATGCGCCGAACATGCTCCGCGATACTTATACTTCCAACTGCATTAACGCAACCCCCTTTTTCAGATGCCCTCATCGTCTTAAAATTTTCAGATTTAACCCGAAATTCGGGTGACTCCCAATATTTAAGAAGTTCGTCAAAAACCTCTTTCCCTATCCAATTAGGATGGATACCCTAAAGTTCCCAACGCTCTCTAACATGACGCATTATGTCAGAAAGACGTCTTGAGATTCTGCCATAATAATTTTTTTTTATCATCTTCTCGTTCAATGGGTCCCAAACACATTTTCCTGCAAAATTGTATGACATTAAAATAAATAGTTAGATAATTATAATGAAATGGTCATTTAAATAACAATAACTGAAAATATATTAATTATACCTTAAATTTGTTAAACCAAACTTCTTTATTTTTAACATCATTGAAGGTCTTCCAAAATTGTTTATACATATGTTGAATTATATAATTTATAACCTTGGCAGCAGTCTGACTCAACGAGAAACTAAACAACAATAATTTGAATTAGTTATATTAAATATAAATATATATTAAAAATGAAAATGCATTATCTTAAATAAAAATTTGTAAATAAGAAACTTATGAGTTTCCTTCGGGCCAAATCCAAAATCTCCCGTCAATGACATGAATCTCACTCGGATCATCATTCTCTTGAAGATCATTTCCATCCAACACATAATCATCCCCATCCACACGATCATCATCATCATCATCCGCCTGCGTATGATCATCCTCATGTGCAGGTACATGTGTGAGATGTGGGGTGCGGGATCCTCTAGTCTGTGTGGGATGTGGGGTGCGGGATCCTCCAGTCTGTGTGGGATGTGGGGTGCTGGATCCTCCAGCCTGCTGGAAGGATAAGGGCATCTGTGTGGGATGTGGGGTTCTGGATCCTCTAATCTGCTGGAAAGATAAGGGCATCTGTATGGGATGTGGGGTGCTAGATCCTCCAATATGCTGGAAGGATGAGGACATCTGTGTGGGATGTGGAAAACTGGATCCTCCAATATGCTGGAAGGATGAGGACATCTGGGTCTGCGGGAAAAGAAAACCAGGTGGCCTAACAAAAGATGGTACCCCATACGGGCTAGTAAAAGAAGAAGTCCCAAATGAGAATGGCATATTCTGAGAGGAGAGTAATGGCACAAAAGGATGAGTACTGGCCATGGACATAAGATCGATCTGACTCTGCGGAGGAGGGCACGTAGCCGACTGAGGTGCCTCACATGTTACTAACCTCGGGCGTTGGGACTTTTTTTTACCAATATCCTTACTCTTATCAATTCGAGGTGGCATTTTACCTACCTATTTATATAGAATACACAATTAATATTCATCACTAAATTTGAAAAATACATTCTCTTCAATACATATTCATTAACATATTCAATAGATGATTCTTTATACTCATCAATACATATTCATTAACACATTCAATAAATATTCATTAACACATTCAATAAATATTTCATTATTCTAAATCTTCATGCTCGTCATCCATATCATTCTCATCATCTGATGTGATATTGTCCTCGGATCCAAACTCTTCATCATGCTCTTCATCCATATTATTATCAACCAACAATATAGACGCATCAACTTGATGTCCCTCAACTATTATATCAGACAAACTTGTAATTTGTTCATCTGCAATCACATCATTAATTTGCTCAACTTCATTAACTTGGTATGCAGCATCTTCCACTAGATCTCCAGTTTCAATGTGACCCATGGGTTTTGTTTTTATTACAACACACCATCCTAGTGTACGTGGTACAAATGAAGGTTAAGGAACATAATAAACTTGCATAACAATATGTGACATTATGAAAGGGTCATACTCTTTGTATCTCTGATCCATTTGAATCTCAACAGTACCATATGACTTATCTATTTTTGTGCCTCTAGTTGGATCATACCATTCACAATAAAACAAGACAACTTTATTTTGAGTCCAAGTAATTGTATACCAACTCCTAGATATGTTTAACAAAGCCATATAAGTCATCTTCACCGCCATCCTGTAACTCCTTTTACAAATACACCACTGTTTATGGTATTTTCCCTTCAGTCCATGTCTCAGTGTGAAATTTATATCCGTTCAAGAAGTATGTGTGCCATTCATTTGCACTTTAAACAGGGCCTTCAGACAAGCTTCTCAAATGGAGTATTTCTGGAGTCAATGCAACAATGCTAGACAATCTCTCCTTAAACCATGTTGGAAATTGAGCATGAATGACACCAGATGTTGATTGTACACCGACACTATGAAAATAGGAGATCTGATACCCGTTCGTCTTTTTTAAAATTTGTCTTGTTTCTTCTATAGGGATGATTTGTTGGTAGGAATTTGCGGTGACAGTCAAACCACGAGCTTTTCCCCCCTTTATCCAACGTAAACGCTTTGGTGTATGACATGCAATGCGGGCAACCCATTTTTCCATGCGTACCCCAACCAGACAACATGCCATATGGTGGAAAGTCATTAATGGTCCACATCAAGGCAGCTCGCAAAGTAAAGTTTTGTTTATGAGATATCATACATCCATTCTCCAATCCACAACCTCTTCAAATCATCAATTAAAGGTTGTAAGTACACATCAATTCCGGCTTTTGGACTGGACGGACCTAGAACGATGCACGTCAAAAAAATGTATGGTTTTGTCATGCACATCTCAGGAGGGAGGTTGTAAGGAGTTACAATAACTAGCCAACAAGAATACGCACTTCCCGACGCTTGCACATATGGGGAAAAACCATCTGAGCATAATCCAAGCCTAACATTTCTAGGTTCTGCAGCAAAATCAGAATGTGTCTGATCAAAGTGCTTCCATGCCTCGCCATCAGATGGATGTCGCATAGTTCCTGAACTTGTTTGGTTTATATGATGCTATGTCATTTGACTTGCATTGTGCATTGAATCAAACATTCTTTTTAACCTTGGTATTATCGGAAGATAAAACATGGACTTTACTGCCACACGCTTTTGCTTGTTGTTAATGGCTCTACTGCGAACTTGATATCTTGGACTCTTACAAAACTTGCATTCATCCAACAATCCATCTTGAGTACCAAACTCGTTGTCATAAAACAACATGCAACCACTAATGCAACAATCAATCTTTCTTACTTTTAAACCTAACTTCGACAGCCACTTCTTTGCATCATAAAAACTTGTAGGCAAGTTGTCTTTTGTTGCGGTGGAATCCAACATCATTTTTGCGAAATGTTCCAAACACTGATCAGGAACATTCCAATTTGACTTGGCGGCCAATAATCTCACACACATTAATAACTTTGAGTCTGATGACCCCTCGAACAATGGTGTATTCATCTCATTCAACAACTGATAAAATCTCTGCGCATCCTCATTCGACAACTCTTCCCCGTCAAAATCTTCAGTTTAATCATATGTCACGTTCACACCAAAAGCATCCTCAACCATCTCACCGATCAGATTAAAGTTTTCCTCATATTCCATAGGCGGTCGACTACTTGAAGCATACATGTTGCTAGTATCTGGTACATTACTCGACAGTTCTTCACCATTATATGTCCAAACCCAATAATTTTCAATGAAATCCCTTTTATGCAAATGACGTGCTACTTCCTCCGGATCACTAATTATTGATCTACATTCACATTTAAGACAGGGACACCTAACTCCTCCTTCGCTTCGACAACATTCCTGAGCAAACGCCCACGTGATAAACTCATTAACTCCTTCGATAAAATGGGGTTTAAGTGCACGTCTTCCTGAATACAATATATCGTACATCAAACTACGACCATACCGATAATATTCCATACTGCACATTTATACAATCATTGTCTTATTATTATTTTTTTTGAACCAAGATGATGTATATTAATCCAAAAAGCAGTAACACCAAGGCAAACTCAACAGATTCAGCCAGCAAAATCTACAAAAAGGCTAAATCATTAATCTAGTAATATTAGGCCTAATCTTCCTATTTCCCCAACATCTATACACTATACAATCGATAATTTTCTCTACCGAGTTTTTCCTATAAGTAGTACTATCAAAAGTTGTAGCATTCCTAAGAAGCCAAGTCTCATGAATTGCTTCAGTAAACGCCGTTTTGAGCACAATTGCTCGCCAACCCTTGCCTCTTGTACTAGCCAAAATCCACTTTAATTCATCCAACCAATGTAGTGGATTATGGTTGATCCCCAGCCAAGTTAAGATGGTCATCCAAACTGTAGAAGTTTTCGAGCAGTTAAAGAAAATATGATTAGCATTTTCTTCCTCCAAGCCACACAAACTGCAAAGGCTCTCATGAACAATTCCAAAGCGCAATAGTCTATCTTTTGTAGGAAGCTTACCATGACACAAAAGCCAAACAGTAAATTTGGTCTTAGGCCTTGCATAATTATGCATAAGTAAGTTGCTCCAAGTACTCCTACTCAAGTCATCTATCAGCAACATATACACTGCTTTCATGGAAAACTTATGATGCAGAAGCATTTGGTCCCAATGTTGTTGGATTAAAGTGACCTCACTTCTGAGGTTCATAATATTCCTCATAATCCACGTTTAGTTTTGCCCCACAATAGCTTCCATGACTATAAGTAAACATTTAACTATACTAACTATAACTAAATTTTATAACTATTATATATATATATATATATATATATATATATATATATATATATAGTATATATATATATATATATATATATATATATATATATATATATATATATATATATATATATTATATATATAATATATATATATATATATATATATATATATATATATATATAATATATATATATATATATATATATATATATATAACCATACGTTTAATAAACATTTTGAATATATATTAACCATAATTTTTTTTAACAAAGATGTTATTCTTTTAAGAAATATAAAATATAATTATATTCTATTTTATTTTAAATAAACATATATAAGATATTCTACTTTTAATATATAATTTGTTTAAAAAATTTTAATTTTAATTTTAAAATAATATATATAATATAACATTATATTCTATTTTGACTATAAACAACAACTGTTTTTATTAAAAATTATATATATGATAAAAATTGTTGGTAGTAATTAAAAAATATTTTAAGATATATATATATATATATATATATATATATATATATATATATATATATATACTATATATATATATATATATATATATATATATATAATATATATATATATATATATATATATATATATATATATATATATATATATATATATATATATATATATATATATATATATTAAAAACTGTTTATAATTTAAAAAAAAATATTTTTTATTATTGTTTTTAAAAACTGTTTTTGTAAAACTGTTTTTATTTTTAAAATATATATTTTTTGTTATTGTTTTTAAATATAAAAACTGTTTCTAGTTTTTTAAAATATATTTATAAAACTGTTTTAATATATTTTTTATTATATTATATAACCGGTTTTATTAAATGTATAAAACTATTTTTATTTTTAAAAATATATTGTTAAAAATATTTACTAATTACATTTTTTTTTATATTCTGTTTTAAAAAATATATATTTATTAACTTATTTTTCTATATTCTTTATTACATTATATTCTAATATAAAAATAGTATATTTTTATTTTAAATAAATATATTCAAATTTCTTTCCTTGTTATACTATATATATATATATATATATATATATATATATATATATATATATATATATATATATAATATATATATATATATATATATATATAAGTAATATATAGATAGTATATATATATATATATATATATATATATATATATATATATATATATATATATATATATATTATATATATATATATATTATATATATATATATATATATATATATATATATATAATAAATTCAAAATATAAATAAATAACATAAATATCAATTCTTGAAACTCCTTCAACTTTTTGTACAACCCTTGAATTTTCCTTTTAATCTCTTCAATTTATTGACAAAAAAAATCCAGTCAATCATAAAATATAATTAACCTAAAACGAAAATATTAAAAATAAAATGAATAAATATTATACCTTTATTACAAAATAAATTTGGAATTGGTGATGGAATTGATATTTGATAATGTAACAATGGAAGAATAGAGAAGAGGAAAAGAAGAACAAAAGAGAGAAAGAAGAAGAAGAGAGAAATAAGAAGAAAGTGGAGGAAAAAAAATAAGAAACACAATGGTTTCTGGAAAGAGAGCGTTGAAGTCTCTAATAGCCAATCAGCGATGTGAATATCACGTCGCAACCTTGCCACGTGATATTCACGTCGCAACGCCAATGTTACATTTTTAATATAAACCAATCAGCGACGTGAATATCCCGTCGCAACCTTGTCACGTGATATTCACGTTGCAACTTCTCCAACAGTTATTTTTTTAATGTTATTCTGCACATTTCAGAATGCATCAGAACCACATCTTGTCAAAGTTCCCTCAAAATAAGTTGCGACATGTTTAACACGTCACAACTTTTTTTTTTGAATTATTAAAACTTCCCTCTCTGCAGCTTTAACATTATTTTTTTCAAATTTTTATGTTGTGACGTGTTTTCCATGTCGCAACTTTTATATATAAAAAAAAACCCAGACTGACGCAGTCTATATATTACTTTTATTATTTAATTTATAAAATATTGTAGTGACGTGATTATCACGTCGCAACTGCTAAAATTTAGTGACATGATAATTACGTCACTAAATTACTTCGTTGGAGAGGATATTTCTTGTAGTGCATCAAGTCCGTGTCTATATCCGTAAGTAAACGAATAACTAAATATCCTTTTATTTTATCTGTGGATACCAATTAAGCCATCCTACATGTGCCCGTACATTCGCACGAGTCGCATAAAGTCGATATAAATATCAAATAAAGATTATATAGTTATGGTTGAAATTTTTATATAAAAATATATACGAATTAAGAGAAAAAAACCTTAAAAGATGATTATCACATAAATTTTAATTTAATTTATTAAGTTGTAGTAGTTGTCAAGATATACATAGAAATTATGTTGAAAAATATGAGTATATGGTCTAAAGAATTTATTAAAATTATGTTGAAATATCGTTATAACAAGAATTGATATTTGATAATGTAACAATGGAAGAATAGAGAAGAGGAAAAGAAGAACAAAAGAGAGAAAGAAGAAGAAGAGAGAAATAACAAGAAAGTGGAGGAAAAAAAATAAGAAACACAATGGTTTCTGGAAAGAGAGCGTTGAAGTCTCTAATAGCCAATCAGCGATGTGAATATCACGTCGCAACCTTGCCACGTGATATTCACGTCGCAACGCCAATGTTACATTTTTAATATAAACCAATCAGCGACGTGAATATCCGTCGCAACCTTGTCACGTGATATTCACGTTGCAACTTCTCCAACAGTTATTTTTTTAATGTTATTCTGCACATTTCAGAATGCATCAGAACCACATCTTGTCAAAGTTCCCTCAAAATAAGTTGCGACATGTTTAACACGTCACAACTTTTTTTTTTGAATTATTAAAACTTCCCTCTCTGCAGCTTTAACATTATTTTTTTCAAATTTTTATGTTGTGACGTGTTTTCCATGTCGCAACTTTTATATATAAAAAAAAACCCAGACTGACGCAGTCTATATATTACTTTTATTATTTAATTTATAAAATATTGTAGTGACGTGATTATCACGTCGCAACTGCTAAAATTTAGTGACATGATAATTACGTCACTAAATTACTTCGTTGGAGAGGATATTTCTTGTAGTGCATCAAGTCCGTGTCTATATCCGTAAGTAAACGAATAACTAAATATCCTTTTATTTTATCTGTGGATACCAATTAAGCCATCCTACATGTGCCCGTACATTCGCACGAGTCGCATAAAGTCGATATAAATATCAAATAAAGATTATATAGTTATGGTTGAAATTTTTATATAAAAATATATACGAATTAAGAGAAAAAAACCTTAAAAGATGATTATCACATAAATTTTAATTTAATTTATTAAGTTGTAGTAGTTGTCAAGATATACATAGAAATTATGTTGAAAAATATGAGTATATGGTCTAAAGAATTTATTAAAATTATGTTGAAATATCGTTATAAATAGCAAATAAATATAATATAATGATGGTTAAGAAATGTATATAAAAGATATACAAATTAAATAGTATTGATCCGTGAGAAATATATATTTTAATAATTTAAGATGTTTAAGATATTCCTTAATAGAATAATAATGAGAATAAAAAAACGGAAAAAAACAAAATTTAAATTAAAAAAATGGGCATAAAGAATGTTGTAAGGCCCATTGTAAACCCTAATTATTGAATAAAGAAAAGGGTAAAGAGAAAAACATTAAATCAATTACTGAATGACGAATTAAAAACAAAATATGTAGAATAAACTACACAATACCTCCCTCTGTCTGTCGCGCTCTCTCACTCTCTGTTCTTTCCATTATCTTGTTTTCACATTTCTGATTTGGTTTGCATAACCTCAAAATTCAGATCCAAACTCGTTATCTCTCGTAAGTCCCTTATTACGGTTTTTATTTCAATAATCATCTCTCTGTTTCGACTATGTTTGGTTACAAAGTTTTTACGGATTTGATTTCAGTTTTCACAAGTAAAACAACAATCAATCAACACAACCACACCTGGATTCGTAGCTTGAACAAGACAAAGTCTAGAAAATAAATTAAAAATTCTTCATTGGTAAATTATTCTCATATACTTCTATTCTTGTGTCTCGAATCAAAAGTGTTCATAAAAACTCTCTAATAGCATGAATCAATTTGTTTAATGCTTTGTTTTTAATTTTCTTAAAAACATATATGCCATGAAAAATATATTTATGTCCATCACTGTCCGTCCTTCTGTCACGTGTCAAATTTAGCTACTATTAATTATTATTATTTTTTATTAATCCGTATTACACTTCTAAATTGTCTATATTATTTTTGAAATTAAACCTCTCATTAAATTTTTCAAAGAATATCAAATTATTTTGGTAGTATATTATTTTATTATATTAATATTATCTTTATCTTGTCATTAAGGTCCTTTTCAAAAAGTGAATTCTTCCTTTTCGTTTAACTCAGACGCCGCCACTGTAATTCAAAAACGCCGCCACTGTAATTCAAAAACTCCGCTGGTTCGTATTGTGATTTTTATTAATGTATTTATTTTATTCTTCATAATAACTTCATTGTAGTGGGCGCGAAACTTCGCGACGGCGGTTACATCCGCCGTGTCGTTGACGCGAAATGCATCCGAGGCAGCCGTAATAGTGATGCCCGCCACACCTGGCATCACTGTAGCTTCCAGCGGCCGCTCTTCTCAGCGCTGCCGCGAACGCCTCTCAATTAATCTTAGTAGTTGCAAAATTGAACTGGTTCACCGAATCATAGAACTGGTTCGGTTTGGTTTATGTATGATAGAAGCAGTGGGATTCAGTTCACTAGGGTTATAGAAATATAAAATCGCGTAATATCTGTTTTCTATTGTAGCAGAAGGAAGCACAGATATGGAATGTGTTGTTCAGGGGATCATTGAGACACAGGTGAGTTCAATTAGTTTTAGGATTATTATAATTATTTAAGGCATAACCATTTTGATGGCTCCAGATCTTACATTTTATGATCTCACTCACCCCAAATGATCCAGATCTTAAGTAGAATTGTGTACTGTGGTGGGATTGCTGTAAAATCCTAACCTCGTTACATTGATGATTTTATGCGATACTGGCAAGTTCCACCCTTGATTAATCATTTTCCGGCCACTGCCATTATAAGCCGTGAAGGATGACAAGATGCTGAGGCACAACAATTACGATTCAGTGGCAGTGAATTCACGCCTTTTAAAATGAAGTTTAAGATTTAGGATTTAGAGTATAAACATCTTGGTTGTAGGGTTGTTTTAAATGTTGGGTTATGGTATAAACCAAGTAATGGGTCAAGTATGTGTCTCTAGTGTCTAACAAATGTTACTGCGGAAAATGGTAATAAATTGTAAAAACACAATCTTAAATGTCTAATGAATATAGAGGGTCAATTCTCCGAATATACTTCCCTACCAATATTGTGTAGAAATACCTCAATATATAGTATTATTTGTTTTTTTATAGGATCTTGCGATTTTTGTTACGATCTTATGTTTTACGATTTTGCTACCCCTTCTCGATCTTACAAAAATAATCGGGTAGGATTTTTCAATCTTAGTTACAATCTTATGTTTTACGACTTGGCTACACTCTTCTGATCTTATACAAGATCTCGATCATGACAACCTTGATAACAACAATAGCAAAGAGAAGAAATCCCTATTCAACTAAGCTTTTGGGTAACATGGATCAGACAATGCCAAAATTCCCTATCGAATCTAAAGTTCAAAGATTTATTGTTCACTTTTAAATCTATTTTAATATTCTGGCCTATAGTTTTTTTGAATCTCCCTCTACCTCTAGTTATTAGACTATCCTCCATCGTGGTTCATAACTAAAATATCCATTTTAGTGTCCTTTCTTAGCCAATACTGACTGACTGACCATGAGTATTTGAACTCTACCCATAAAATGTAGTCTAATAGTTGATGTCCAAACTTGTAATGTGCTTCTTCAAAGTTTGATTTATGTGTCAAGGAAGTGGATCAATTGCATTTTATAAAGGATATTAAGAGAAGTGGTAGAAACGTTTGTAAAGAAAGAAACCATAAAACATATATTAAACACCCCATAGATATTACAGCCTCTTTGTTGGTTGCTGCTTCCTTGCCCTGGTCTTTCCTCTATCTTAATTTACTAATGTAAGTTTCTGCTCGTATCCTAATCGTTACACAATTGAATTTTTTTAATAATAAAAGCCTGCCACAATTCTCACATATTAAGTATCCTGTCTCCATCACGGGTAGATAGAGGAAAATGTCAGCCATATAATCCAAGTATGGTTAATGAAATGGAGGAATACTTCAAAGGTGTAATGAAGTGTTTTGTTTTGTTTCTCTTTAAAAACATATGTTCTAAAGGTGTTTATGACATATTTCACTTTGATGTTCTAAATGTATTTTCCCCTGTGCTCGAATGTTGTCAATTGTGTATTGTGGGAAATAGTGGTTTATTGAAATTCTGTTATGTTACTGTTCTATGCTGCTATTTAACAATACTTACTATGTCCAGTATTGTGTAATAATAATGGTTTGTCAAAATTCCGCTTCGCTATAGTGCTCCTATATCTGCTATTGTTAAGCTCATGTTTTGTTTTTGCCTTTTTGATAAGTTGAAGAGGCTATTTAATGTTTTATAAGGTTATAACTGTTGTCTAGTATTTTTCTTCTTCTAGTAGCTTTATTATATGTGAACATGACTGTGTGATATCCTACTATTTGGTTTGGACTTTGAATAACCACATGACATCTCATGGCCACCATTGCTCGTATTTGCATGTCCCTAATTTATTATTTGCTCACTAGAATTCAAGATTATTTGATGGAAGACTCTAAATTACAATAGTCTTTGAACATGAAAAATTAGTTCATCTTTCTTTTTCTTTAGATCCATAAGCCGTGCTTTAAGATTATCAAGATGTGGTGTTAAAAGATTCTTTGTTTTGCAGCACGTCGAGGCCCTTGAGATTCTTCTCCAGGGGCTATGCGGTGTTAAAAGAGAACGATTGAGGATCCATGAAATATGTCTTAAGAACGGTCCAAATCTCGGTGAGTGTTTTCTTCCGATACTATTATGCAACTATTATGCAGTTGCCAAAAACATTTCCCCGATTTGTTTTATATGAATGGAATTTGACTTTTAATGAAGAATGAAAAAGAACCATTCTCCTGGAAAAAATGAACAAGTAAAATTCAAATTTTGAGAAACAATGTCATTAAAATAAGTGCTTCAAATTCTACATGCATTTCTAGGAAAGCAAGCCCATGAGTGCTCTGCTCGTGAGAGGAACCATATTGAAAAGAGAGATAAACATGTATGTTCTATCACTGTTTCAAACACAACTCCACCATAGATGGAATTGAGAAGTTACTCTTTCTGTTCTATGGCATGGAAGATATTTATGGATGTATAAGATTGTAGGTTTATTCTTTATAGCAATTTTCATAGATGGAATTGAGAAGTTCTCAAATCTTCAATAATTCTCAATATTTTTGTCTCGTTTTCTTGAGCAAAATTTAGATGTCCAGTTTTCATACAAGCATTTCATATTCTGGTGTTTTGCCAAATTGATCATAATTTTATTCTTTTTCTTTCTAGGCACAGTGGCCTCAGAGGTTCGACTTTTATGTGATCTAGAGCAAAGTGAACCCTCATGGTAAAAATGCAACTTCAAGTGCATCATTTGTTGGAAGTTTTTCCATATCCATATATCCATATAACGTGCGCTTGACGATTTGCTCAGGACTGTTAGACATGTAGGCGGTGCAATGAGGGGTGCTGGTGCTGATCAAATTTCAGTTCTAGTTAGGACAATAGTGGAAAGCAAAGTGAGCAAGAACGTGCTTCGAATGTTCTATACACTGGGGTACAAGTTAGACAATGAGCTGCTGAGGGTGGGATTTTCCTTCCGGTTCAATTATAGGGTGGCAAATGTCATTGTGGCACGAATCACTGTAACGGTTTCATCAGTCAATAAAATGATGAAGCTGCACGCGACTGACGAGGCCGTGCCAATAACACCTGGCATACAGATTGTCCAAGTAACAGCACCTGCTACTGCTGAAAACTATACCGATGTTGCTGCTGGGATGCAATCTTTTTGTGAATACCTTGCCCCGTAAGAATCTTCTACTCTTCTCAACTTGACACTTCTCAATCTTTTTGGTTTGTTCCTTCATAATGAATTTGATCACTGACACATGCAACTCTTTGGTGTCAATTTCTCAGGCTTCTTCATCTGTCCAAACCAGGCGTTTCAACTGGTGTTGTTCCTACTGCTGCCGCCGCCGCTGCATCTCTTATGTCTGATGGTGGCGGTACACCTTTGCAGTAGGCTGATAATGTTGAAGGAATATACATACATCACTTGATGCATGTCAAAGTTCCATGGTCGTGCCAATTTTTCTTCATGAAAAGATGAAATTTTCAGTTAACATGGTTATGAGGAAGACTAAAATGATAGAACAATGTTAGTTACTTCATGATCAAGCAGTTGGTAGGTAGAGGAGCAAATTTTTCTAGAGATGTGTTTTTTACTATTTTATGATAGTGTGTCATTTTTTAACCTGATTTTAAGAAAATTGCTACATTAGGTAACACAACTAGTGATCCAAAGATGGTTTGTGGTGGTAAAATTGAATAAAGGACTAAAAAATAAATCTTGAACATACACACATCATTCCAAGAATCGTGTTATTTAGTTTCTATTTAAACAAATTCCAAGAATTAAGATAGGGAAGATTCAAAATGTTACTTCTGGCAACGATGCTTGTAATGTGAAAAAACCTTTTGGTGATTTTCAAAAGGGAAGGAGAAGCCAATGTGTTGTACACACGGAAAGGAAAAGCCATCGCTTATCAAGAGCCAAGTCATCAGGTTGTTGTTGTAACTATTCCAACTGCAACACCCCAGTGGCAAGCCTATTCATCTCGTCAGGGCAATCAATAACCAAAGCCGAGATAACCTCTGGAAGGTTTGATGCACTTCCCATGTCTTATATTGAACTGCTACCTCATTTACTCTAGTTGAAATTGGTTGAGTTGCGCACTTTGAATGTTAATCTTCAAAGATTGCCACCAAATTTTGATGCCAATGTCCTATGTGAATTCCACTCTGGAGGACAGGGCCATAACATTGGTCCAGTGTCGACACCAAATATTCTGCAGCAACCTTTGCCAACCCATGGGGCACTGCTGTCAATGTTATTATTGAGGACGAAGGTCTGAATCTGGTAATGGATGTGAACTTGTTAACAACTCCTTTATCTTTTGTGATGGAACAATTGTTGAAGAAAGGTGTGTTTCCAGGATGTGCTACCAATTATGAACAATGCTTGATCATACCAGAGGGCTATGATTTCTTGAATAGTGAAATATAGAGATTGATTACTGAAGGGACCCTACAATTTCACAGATTGGTTATTGAGACCATGGCCGAAGAGAATGAAGTGGATGTGATCACTATTCCCTTTACACCCAAGAGGATTCATGTTCCAGTAAAAATCTCGATTCCTGCTAAACAGATGTCGTTAACAATTACTCTACCTGGTCCAGTTCTATATACCAGTGATAAAGCAGTACCTTGGAACTATGGGTCCAGTTTTATTATCAAGGAAATAACATATAATTGAGACACCTAAAGAAGATACATCTGAGGTTTATGATATCGTAGGATAAAGTAGAATTACTAGAAGTGGTCTAATTTTCTCTCCTCCTAATCCACTAGAAAGCAGTGCTGATCCCTCGACCAAAGTCAAAGGTAAACAAATTATGATAAATGGTGGAGAACCCACACAAAGTCTTCATGTTCCAACTTTGAATGCTGATATATCCAAAGATGTTGCAGAGTTAATGAGGTATATAAAGACGAGTGATTATTGAATAATTGATCATGTGAGCCAAACACCGTCCGAAATATCTATTCTAGCCTTGCTTTGGGAATCCGAGCCTCACTGTAATGCATTGATGAAGTTGTTAGGTACCTATTTTGTTCCACAAGAAATCTTTGTGAATCAGTTCATAGGAATTGTGGCCACTGTTTCTGCAAGCAATGGTCTTGGGTTTTTTGATTTTGATTTACCCCTTAAGGGGAGAAAACACAACAAGGCTCTACATATATCCATGGATATTGTAGGGACAACTTTTACCCGTATGCTGGTTAACACGAGATCATCATTAAATATTTTACCAAAGTCTGTTAGACTGAAGTTGGACTATGAAAGGGTTGTGTTAAGCCCCAGTGATTTAGTTGTGAAAGTGTTTGATGGATCGAGAAAATCAATAATTGGTGAAGTTGACTTTTCAGTGAAGATAGGTCCTCAGACTTTCAATGCAACTTTATTTATTATGGATATAAATCCCTCCTATTGTTGTCTGTTGGGATTCCCCTGGATTTATGGGGCCGGTGCCATGACATCCATCTGTGGTAAGGAAGACTATGGGGTAAGCCACCTGAGCACCTTTTGATATATGGAAATCAAAGGCAAAGTGGATGAGACTCCATTTCAGGCTTTTGAAATTGTACAAGTTATTAAAACTCTTCGTCAGGAGGTCTGAATGCTATAGGTCTCCATGGTATCTTATAAGAAAGCTCGAGCTATTGTGGGATCAGGACATCCCAAAGACAGAGATATGGTTTTAAATCTTCCTATGAAGAAGGATAAAGTGGTACGAGTTTCGTGGCAGGGAAAAGTGCACCAATTACCATTCCCAAGGTTCAAAGAATTCCCACCCGATCAAGTTTATCAACGTTGGTATTATCCAAGGAGAAACTAATACAATAAGTGATGAAGGAGGCAATGATTATGATATGGATAATTGGATCCATCCAACTGTTCCAGGACAAGAACCTTCTAACTGGTTTTCTGAGGACGTCATCACAGTTACCCGCTATCAAGAGTAATTTTCTTTTGTTTAAATCATGCAATAATTCCTACAATCTTTCCAAGGCGTAGTGAACATATTTTTAGGGCCACAATGTTTTTATTTCCAAAACTTATCATGAATAAAGGACCTTTTTGATTTAAAATGTTTCGCTCCTTGTTTTTCCTCTTATTTTTATTTTCAAAACTAGCAATGTGTTTTTATTTTTATTATTATTTTTTAATCTCAATCTAAAATACAAAAATAAAAATCATTAATCATGAAGATACAATCGTCCATTTACCCAGGACTTCATTGATAACGATTCTGTTATGGCTCATTATGACTTTGATAACCGATATATTAAGTCGTAGAATATGAGGAAGATTGTTAACTCCTTAGAGAGTTGGCAAAATTATTGAGGCAAGAGGAAAGGGTTATCCATCCGCACCAAGACACTCTAGGAGTGATCAACTTGGGTACTGACAAGGTCAAGAAAGAAATCAAGATTGTGGCCGCTTTGGAAGAAAGTGTGAAGAAGAGACTGATTGAAATGCTCTGAGAGTATGTTACATATTTGCTTGGTCCTATGAAGAAATGTGTGGGTTGGATACATATATTGTTGTGCACAAGCTATCTCTCAGAGAAGATTGTTCTTAGATCAAACAAAAGCTTCAAAGAAATCATCCAGAGATGTCCAAGAAAATTTACAAGGAGGTTGAGAAACAGTTTAACATGGGATTTTTGAAAGTTATCTCATATCCTCCCTGGGTTGAAAACATTGTGTTGGTGCCGAAGAAAGATGGGAAGGTAATAATGTGTGTGGATTATAGGGACTTGAACAGAGTAAGCCCTAAAGATGATTATCTGCTGCCTCATATCAATATTTTGATTGATAATACTGCTCAGGCGAATGTGTTTTCCTTCATGGATGGTTTTTCTGGTTACAATCAAATTAAGATGGCAGCACATGACATGGAGTAGGCGACTTTTATTACACCATGGGGAAACTTTTGTTACAAAGTGATGCCCTTTGGTTTGAAAAATGCAGGGGCAACATACCACCGTGCTATGCTCACTATCTTTCATGACATGATGCACAAAGAGATTAAAGTGTATGTTGATAATATGATTGATAAATTCTAGACGCAAGAGGAACATCTTGTCCATCAGCTGAAATTATTTGAAAGGTTTAGGAAATTCAGACTGAGGCTGAACCCTAGCAAGTGCACCTTTGGGGTGAGATCATATAAATTATTGGGCTTTGTGGTAATAGAAAGAGAAATTGAGGTTGATCCTGCAAAATAAAAGCAATTCAAGAAATGTATAAGCCGAGAAAAAAAAAAGAGGTTTGTGGAACCAATATTTAAGATATTAAGAAAAGATCAAGTGGTCAGGTGGAATGACAATTGACAAGCAACATTTAATAAAATAAAAGAGTATATGCAAGAAACTTCAATTCTCTTTCCCCCTATGAAGGCATGCCTTTGATAATGTAATTAATGGTATTGGAAAATTCTATGGGCTGCGTACTCAGTCAACATGACGAGACGGTTAGGAAAGAGCATGTTATTTACTACCTGAGTAAGAAGTTCACTGATTGAGAGTAAAGGTACTCATTGCTAGAAAAGACTTGTTGTTCACTCACGTGGGCAGCAAATCGGATTAGATAGTATATGTTGACTTACAAAACTCTCTTGATATCTAAGATGGACCCGATCAAGTACATCTTTGAAAAGCCAACTCTTACACAAAGAGTAGCTCGTTGGCAGATGTTTTAAATGAATATGATATCTAGTATACTACCTAAAAATCCATCAAAGGTAGTTGTTATACCCCCAAAATTTTCCCTCCCATTTTTAAGAAAAATTAATTCAAGACACATCCTCATACTCATGAAGATCTCAAACACTCAAGACTACTCAACGGTTGACCAGACAAACCCTTCTCCTAAGCAATTGAACTATAACTAGGGTTTTGCTTCTATCCATGGAAATTTGACTTCTAATACCTAAAGTGTATTTCATGGTTTCTCATATGCTTTAAAAAAAATCCTCATCCCAAATTTCAAGCCTTGCAACACAAGTTTGCTCAGTCAATTAGCAAGATGATTGAAAATCAACTATATTGGACAAAAAGTCAACTTTGACCAATTCACTGTCAAACTTCAAGATTTTTGGTCAACAACAACATTTTGAAGTCACATTCAACACTTGATCAAGGGTTGATCATGATTCATCAAGAAAACTCAAGATTCATCAAAAGTTAAAAGTTACTAAATTAGGGTTTTCTTAAGGAGAAGTCAACTGAACTTTGACCAAGAATAACTTTCACATACTTCATCAGAAATTCCTCAACCAAAGCTTATCTTGACGTAAATTCAATCCTCTACAACTTTGTATCTCTAAGCTCAAGGCCAAAAATGCTTCATTTGAGAGATATGAGCCAAAACATTACAGGTCATTTTAAAAGTCAACAAAAAACACATATTTTATCAAAGAAATTTACATCAAGATAAAGGATTCAAATGAAAAATTACCAACATGAAAGTTGTAGGAGACATCTTAAGATTTCCAAAAAGTCCAAGATCATCTTCATATGACAAATATTGAGTGAGTTATGATTATTGCAAGTTGGGCAATTTTGAAGAAATACATGAAGTCCAAATTGAACAAACTTGAATTTTTGGGATAATGGGCCTAAGTTTCCAGGTTCAAACATTTTCATGACCTCACGAGGGATCCCTAAATTAATTCACATATTTTTTATGAATGCTAATTCCTTTATTTGGATTTTATTCATTTAATGCAAATTAAATGAAATAAAATATGAAAGCATTAATACAAGGCGTGTGGACCTTTGTTCTAATCATGTTTGAGGTCCAAAAAAATCTATCTCGAAGCTCAAGAAACCCTGTGGCCTATTTTTGAAACAAATATTCATAGTTTTGGAATATTTGAACATATTTTCAAACAAAACCTAAAGTTATTGCGGCAGCCTTACATCTGAAGAGGTCAAACATCGTATCTAATTGGGAAATAAGAAGTGGAGTCAAGGGTCTTCTTTCTAAATTTCTTATAGAGATGGCTCAGTTGTTTCTAGACTCTATAAGTTTCCATGCTTTTGATGAGATCCAGACCCACTCATAAATTTGAACGCCATCAAAATATTTATTACTCATAATCCCGTGCCTACTTTGCTTGGAGATATTATGCACTCTCTTAACACTCGTACTATGAGAAAGTGAGGGACTCTCATGTGTTGCATACCTTTACTATCCAGGTGGTTTATTTCGCACCTTCCACGATCAGTGATGAAGAATGAACAAGGTTTGAGGTGGTCTCGAAGGATGAGGTAACTCTCTCATTCAAATATCAGTTGGTGTTCCCGATCTCAGGAGGACATCACTATTATTGACCTTTTTGGGAAATTCCCTAATGTGCCACTCCTTGGGATAAGGGTAGGGATTACTTACAACCCTTCTCTAGCTCTACGTCAATTTGGTTATGCTCGAAGAGATGGTCTTCATGATATGCTTATCCACGGTATTGTATTCGATTATGAGAATGATCCTCAAGGTTAACGTAAAAGGTTTATATGTTCTTGGGGCATGGTGAGTAAGATTAATAGCAAGACTTTGGGATAGAAAAACTCCACCCCATTGGAGCCCTACCTCATATGGGTGCGCTCTCGTGCTCAAAATCTTATAATGCCATATCATGTTGTCCTACCAATAATTATGGAGCCTGTTGTGGAAGGAGATAGTCCTCATACCATCTTTCATCCAGACATTCCTACTGACCTTGAAGAGCTACAAAAGGCTTGGATTCAGTTGAAAGAAGAAATGAGACTCAGTTCTATTCTAGTGAAAAAAAGTGTTGGAGATGACAAAACGACTTCACAAAGAGCAGAGCCTTAATGCACATGTCAACACAAAGAGGAAGCATCAATGGGAGACTTGAGTGATGATTTATTCCTTTGTAACCCTTCTTTTTTGTTTTCATTGTAAGCCTAAGAGGCATTTATAATTTGAACTTACTAATACGAGTCTATGTGTATGTTTCCTTTTAACTAACAAATTTAAATCCCATGAGGTCCTTGAAAACATTACATATGCATTTACATGCCATACACATCATTGCATATTAGGTTTCCAAGACATGTTTCTCATCTTCTCGTTGTTTATTTCAGCAAAAATGGCTCTCGAACAGACAGTCAAAGAACTCCAGTCTCAAAACACTCAGTTCCAGGAGATGTTCCTAAACTTATCCAAGGGCAAGAAGAACTGAAAGCGCTCATTGCCAATGGGAAGAAGAAGAGAAAGAAACCAATTGGCATCCTTAACATGGGGAGAAAGTTCAGAGGTCCAGTCAAGCGAGCTCAAGATCTTGATATCCCATCGGACGGAGATGACAAACGAGATAAGGACGGTAAGAGTGTTAAAATTGAAAGAAGCAATCATGGTTTAGACAAATTTTCTGGTGAAGAGGAAGAGGGTTATTTGGATGAACAATAACCCCCAACTAACGATAAGTATAAACTGTTAGAAGAGCGTCTGAAAGCTATGGAGATCTAGAAGGTGCCTGGCTTGAACTTTGAAGAATTGGGCCTGGTATAAGGAGTCGTCATTCCTCCTAAATTCAAAACTACTATCTTTTCTAAGTATGATGGCGTTTCTTGCCTGAAGCTGCATTTGAGGTCATATGTTCGAAAAATTCAACCACACACTGCTGACAAGAAATTATGGTTGCATTTCTTTCAAGAGAATCTGTCTGGAACACAATTAGAATGGTATTATCAACTCGAGGATACCAATATCCATACCTACGAAGATTTGGCTGCAACTTTCTATAAAAAATATCAGTATAACTCTGATTTGGCACCAACCCGCATGCAACTACAGAGTATGTCCATGGGTTCTAAGGAAGGCTTTAAAGAGTACACACACAAATGGAGAGATCTTGCAGAAAGAATCCAACCTCCTTTGGCTGACAGGGAATTGGTTGACATGTTCATGACTACGCTAACATGTCCTTTCTATAACCACCTACTTGGAAGTTCTTCAGCCAGTTTCACTAAACTGATACTGACAGGGAAACATGTTGAGAATGGAATCAGAAGTGGTAAGATTCAGGTAGCTACATCTTCGAATACTGCAAAGAAGTCATATAATGGTAAGAAAAAAATCCAATGTTGTGTACGACCAGAAGGGTCATAATAAGAGTGATCTCAACCAATCTGTGGAGGCAGTTCTAATCTCTAATCCTGCACCAGTACAATAACAACAACAGAATAATCAGCGTATGCAGGATGCACCCAGGAGACAATTCACAAGAATCAACATGTCGTTGCCTCAAGCATTACAACATATGTTGAACACGAAATTAATTACATTGAAGGATCCTCTGCATAATCCTAATACCTCCCCTCCCTATTACAATCCCAATGCAAGGTGTGCATATCACTCCAACAATCACCGATATGACACTAATAGTTGTTGGGCCCTGAAAAACAAGATTCAAGACATGATTGAATATAAGGAAATTGAATTCAATTCTCCTGAGACTCCTAATGTGATCACTGCACCTATGCCTAATCATGACAAAGGCGTTAATGCTATTGACGATGTTTCTTATGTTTATGTTGCGAATGAATTGACTACTTCTCTAATGATTGTTAAGAAGAAACTACTGCCAGCCGGTTTATTTCTGGGTTGCATTGAAAACTGCTACTATTGTACGTCTCAATCCAATCATTATGCACTACTGAAAGAAGGTATTCAACATTTGATGGATGACCGTGTAAATTGAGAAGGATCCTTCTATTGATAGCTTATGTAGAAGGACGTCTCAAGACCTGAAGCTTGAAGATGTGTTTGTGACTATGATTTCCGGTACTCCTAGAAGGATCACTTCTAAAGGTCTTGTGAATATTTCTTCCGAGCCTAGGGTTGCTCCTCAAATCATTACCGCACCTGGGCCAATTCCATATTCCTTTGACAAGGCTATACCTTGGAATTATGGAGCTGATGTCTACAACCATGGCTTCAAGCAAGAACCATTGGTTGTCGAAGATGAAAATATTGAAGTTACTGATCCTAATGTTGGAAATATTATTGGGACTAGTAAAGTTACCAGAAGTAGAAGGGTTTTATCTCCAGAGATCTCTCCAAAGGCTGTTACTACACCAACTCATATCACTACTACTGAATTAACTACTAAGGCTCGAGACAAAGAAAAAATGACTTAGCCTGCCCAAACTGAGGTACCGAAAGATCTTACTTTTGAAGATACCTCCAATCAAGAGATTGAGGAGGTACTGAAAATTATTTTGAAGAGTGACTATAAGATCGTTGAAAAATTGGGGCACACTCCCTCCAAAATATCTATGCTATCTCTGTTGTTGTGTTCTAAAGCCCATGCTCAGGATTTGGTAAAATTTCTGAAATGTGCTCATGTACCGCAAGAAATATCTATTGATCAGTTCGAAAATTGTGTTGCTATCCTGATAACTGATAATGGGCTAGGATTTTTCGAGGTTGATTTAACTCCTGCAGGAAGGAACCATAATAAGGCCCTGCATGTCTGTATTGAGTGTAGGGGAATAACCTTATCTCATGTGTTATTGGACACAAGTTCCTCATTAAATGTATCACCAAAAGCTATTTTAGATAAACTGACTATGAAAGGATCGTGCTAAAACCTAGTGATGTTGTAATGAGAGCTTTTGATGGTTCAAAGAGAATGGTGCATGGAGAGGTTGATCTGCCAATCAAAGTGGGTTCCCAGGTCTTTGACTCAACTTTTTATTTGATAGACATTCGTCCATCCTATTTCTGTTTTCTTGGATGCCCTTGGATTCATGGGGTAGGCACTGTTAATTCTAGCTTACACCAAAATTTGAAGTATCTCGTGAAAGGAAAAATCATTACAGTTTGTGGCGAAGAATAATACATGGTGAGCCATCTGAACTCCTTCAAGTATGTTGAGATGGATGGTGAATTTCTCGAGACTCCTTGCCAGACCTTTGAAGTTGTGCCTCAGACAACCCCTGTTGTTAAAGCTACTCCTACTGTTCCTAAGGTTACCAAGAGTCCACCAAGAATGGCTTCTCTGAAAGACGCTAAGGCTGCGGTAAAAGAAGGTAGTGGCACTATTTAGAGTTAACTCCCCGACATTCCTTACAAGTACAATAAATTTGGTTTGGGTTTCACCTCAGAGGCACATAGGGCTGTCCTTCGTGCTCGTGCTAATTCTAGGAGACCGCCATTCTGCTTCAACAATAATGGAGTTCACAAAAATCAAGTCAACATTATGAAAGATGCTGATAGCGACTATGATATAGACAATTGGATCTTCCCTACTACCGGCAGTGGGCTCAACAATTGGAAGGCTTAAGACTTTATATCAATCTCCTTTAGTCAGAAGTAAATGCTATTTTCTTTTTTCTTTCTTTCAAGTTTTTGGTTAAGTAATTTGAACAATAACTTTAAGCCTTATGCCTTACCCGGGGCACAATGGTCGATTTGTTAGGGTTCTCATTTTTCATCCGCATATTTTATTTAATAAATCATTGGACATTTGCATTTAAATTTTTCTCTCTTTATCTTTCTTTTACTTTATTTCTTTCAAAATAGCTATGTGTTCTTGCACACGCCCACATAAAAAATTGCTGATCCACATCCACCTTGGGTCCCATTGATAACAATTCTGCTATTGCCAGTTATGACTTTGAAAATCCAATCTGCCAAGCCGAGGACGAAGGTGAGGAAGATTGTGAAGTACCTGGAGAGCTGGCTAGACTATTAATGCAGGAATAGAGAGCCATACAACTGTATGAATATCTAGTCGAGGCTGCGAACTTGGGTACTGAAGAGGACATGAAAGAAGTCAATATAGGTGCCAACCTAGAAGACAATGTCAAAAAGAAATTAATCCAGATGTTACATGGATATGTTGAGATCTTTGCCTGGTCTTATAAAGACATGCTCAGGGTTGATACTGAGATTGTGGTTCACTGTCTACCAATGAAAGAGGGTTGTCCTCCTAAAGAGCAGAAGGTTCGTCGTTTGTGTTCTGAGATGTCTGAAAAGATTAAAGCTAAGGTTATGAAGCAGTTCAATATAGGTTTCTTAGCTGTTACATCTTATCCACAGTGGATTGCAAATGTGGTGCTGGTACCTAAGAAGGACTGTAAGGTGTGCATGTGTATAGACTACAAGGATTTGAATAGGGCAAGCCCTAAAGACGACTTCCCGCTTCCACATATTGATGTCCTGATTGAAAACACCGCTCAACACAAAGTATTTTTCCTTCATGGATGGTTTCTCTGGTTATAATAAAATAAAGATGGCACCTAAAGATATGCAGAAAACTACCTTTGTCACACAGTGGGGCACTTTCTGTTACAAAGTTATGCCTTTTGGTTCGAAGAACTCCAGTGCAACATATCAGCATGCTATGGTAGATTTTTTTCATGATATGATCCATCATGAGATAGAGGTTTTACGTTGATAACATGATAGCCAAGTCTCATACTGAATAAGAACATCTTGACCACCTGCTCAAGTTGTTTGAGAGATTGAAGAAGTACAAGTTGAGGTGAAATCCAAACAAGTGCACCTTTGGGGTAAGATCCAGTAAACTCCTAGGTTTCATTGTCAGTGGAAAAGGTATTGAAGTTGATCTTGCCAAGGTTAAAGCTATTCAAGAAATGCTATCTCCCCGTACCGAGAAGGAAGTCAGAGGTTTCTTGGGACGATTGAACTACATTTCCAGATTTATTTCCCATTTGACCGCTACTTGAGATCCAATCTTTAAGTACTTGACAGTACTAGAGAACTCGATGTGGTGTGTATTGGGGCAACATGACGAGTATGATTGAAAAGAGAATGCAATATACTACCTTAGAAAAAAGTTTACCGACTGTGAAACAAGATACTCACTGCTCGAGAAAACTTGTTAGCTTTGGCATGGGCTTCTCACCGACTAAGACAATATATGTTGACTCATACTACTTTGTTGATCTCTAAGATGGATCCAATAAAATACATATTCGAGAAATCTGCTCTCTTTAGATGAATAGTGTAATACAGTGGGAGAACTAACTTGGGATGTTTTACGTTTAATCGCATTTGTTGCGATTAGCAAGAGTCGTCACCGACTTTTCTTTTATCCAAAAGGAAGGGATGAAAAGAACAGGAAAGACCTTTGAGATTATTTCTTGAGTTCGGGGGGTAGATTACAAAAAGGGAAGGTGTTAGCACCCTTTTCGTCCATAGTTATCTATGGGCTCTTAGTTAATTTCTAGATCACTTGCTTTGTTTGAAAATGTGCTTTGTGGTGGTTTTTGAAAGTATTTTTGAAAAGGCGCCTTCGTTTAGGCAAACTTTGTAATGATTCTCGTTTTAGCGAGAATGTATACGAAGTGTTGGACTTTTGAAAATATTTCATGTTTTTAAAGTGTTTGTTTTGAAAGTGAGCAAAGATGTTTGTTTTGAAAGTGAGCAAGCAACTAAGAGCATTTCTGCCTACTCAAAAGTCTTTTGTTCGTTTCTTCTTTCCTTTGATATTGCTATCTTACCATTGATTGGTAAGAAGCCCTATCTTTCGATGTAAAGGGACATACATGGGTCATCGTATAGCCATGATTATAATGTTGTAAGATATCTTAGCATTTCTGTTTGAGGGGCTAAGATCATTTGTAAGGTAACATTTGAAGCGTCATCGAGGGACAATGATCTTGTATTTTTGATTTGTTTTGCTAAGACATCCCACATGCATAACATGACCATTTTTTAGGCAACAAGTGGATTTAACTTTAGGGGTGTATGTGTGAATATTTTGTTTGATTTGCATGCATTGTTTATCTTGAATTAGGGTTATCTACTTGTTGATTTTCATCTTCCCATACAAACCCTAATTTACTAGCATTGATATGAAAGCGATAAATTGCAGAAAAGTAAATTTACTACGCTATTACATCACTTGGGGATGGGGGATCTAAATTTACAAATATGGATGACAAGTAAAGTAAACCATAATTACTATTACAAGGCTTTGATAATTACATAATTTATAATGCAAAAATAGTAAAATATGCAAGAAGATGTAAAGTGAGAGAAATTGTTTTTTAGGGTTTTTTATAGAAAAGGTTTTGTAATTAATTTCATTGAAGAAAAACCTATGTCTAAGTTAACTTAAAAAAACTAATTGTTTAGAAAAATGTTTTTGAGGTTTCATTTGAAAACAAAGGTTTTATAGTGTTAGGTCATTTCCAAGCAATGCAATATTTCCAAAATAAACTAAAAAATCTCAAAAATCAAGAAATTTGGCGCCTGAGCTGACACAGGCCGTGCCAGTGGATACATGCACCCGTGTCAGGATCTATCCATGATTTCTCTGCACTTTTTTTGTTCCAGCCAATCTGACACTGCCGTGTCGTGTGACACGGGCATTCGTGTCAGCCCCTGTCCATCTTTTCTCTGCTTGTGTCTGAACCAGTAACACTGACACGGGCCGTGTCGTTTGACACGAGCACACGTGTCATCCCCTATCCCTGCATTTTATTTTGTTTTTAACCCAACTAAGATGACACGGGCCATGTGACACGAGCACCCGTGTCAGCCTCTGGTCTGGCTTTTTACTAGTTTTTTCTCTTTGATATTTCTTCTTATATCTTTTGGATGCAAAAGCAAATGATGAAAGAACAATGATATCACAGTTTGAGAAAGTTTACCTCTCGAAGAGGAAGCTTTAGAACAAGTACAAAGGTTTTAGGGTGTAAAGTGGTGATTGATCGAGCTCCTTTGAACCTTCTTGAAGTAGCTTCAACCTTCCTTTTATGATGAAAATGGTTGAACCGCTCCAACCAAGTCAAGTTGCAATGTATGTTTATTTGAGTTTGGAAGATGGTGATAGTGATGTTACAGAAGTTATTCTTATGTTTGAACAACTTCTATATGGTGCATGTGAAGTATTTGAATGGTTTGTTTGGAGAAAACTTGCAAGGTATGGGATTCAAAGATTTGGACTTCAAAGCTCAAAAATGGAGGTTTTGTGGACTAATCTGGTTTTTGACAGAAAAATGATTTTGAGTGTTAGTTTCTCCTTCTATTTTCTGGCCCCTTTCTCTTGCAATTGGCCTCTCTATTTATAGAGAAGGTTTGAGACTTGAAACAAACTCAGATTTTGAATCACATGTTATGGCTAGGTTAGATTGTACATGAAGCAAGCTTGAAGATCATAGTTCCAATGCTTTGTAATTTGTTGCATAGAGTTTTTTGACACTTTAAGCATGCTCTTATGATTTTGTATATCGAGTGTGTGTATAAAGAATAAGTTATAGGCTCAAGGAGAGCTGACTTTGTGATTAAAGCTACTTTGCAAGAATTGCAATGTCAACTTTGTGCCAAAAATAGAAAGATCACTTGGACAATGCTTAAACCAAATGGACCATATCTTAAAAGTTTGTGTAAATATTAAATTATGGTAAGATTTGCAAGTGACAAGGCCTGTAAAGTAAGATTATGCAACACATCATGCCAATTGGATTATGTGTTCTTCAACAAAAATGGCTTGTAATTCAAGAATGAATGCCCAACTTCAGGCCCTTGAATCTCCTAGCTCAAATATGATAAATTCATGCTCTTGGATATTTTGGAAAGCTTGAAACAACCTCTACAACTTTCATGTTGACCACCTTTGTTAAATCAAACTAGAACTTGATGAAAATTGGCCAAGAAGTTGGGATAAAAACCTGACCAAAACTGCTGAAAAATTATCTATGTGTTTATTCAAAAATGCCATGACTTCATGAATTTATAACTTAAAATCCAAGCATTTCTAGAAAAAGTCATGATCTACATTATTTTAGATCTCATTGAGATCTACAACTTTCAAGTTGGAAGTTTTCCTAGAATCATCTTGCATCTTGGTGAAAGAATGACATGAAGTAATGAAATTATCATGTATAAAAGACACTTAGAAAAATTTCTAAGTCTTGAAAAGTTTGACATTTCAAGATGAATTTTGACTTTCTTGATGAAAAATCTTCATATTTTGACATGTCTTGTTGAAAATGTGATTTTTGAACTTGACTTTGATAAAAAAGTCAAAATTTGACTTTTCAGTGTACAATTGACTTTTCCATCAGTTGACCAAATTTCCATTATCAATCAATTGATCTTGAGAAATGTTTTGAGCCATGCCATTATGTCAAAATGATGTATTTGAATCCTTGATACCATGTCTCAAACCAACAAGTCATGTATTAGGTTAAAAGTAAAAAATTGAGCCTTTTCAGTAAAAACCCTAATTTTGACCATTTTGCCCTTTAGGTGTTCTGATCAATTTTCTTTGAGGAATTATGATCCAAACTTGATCAATTGACATATAAGAGTTCATAATGTTGAGATGGATGAAAAATTATGAAGTTTGACTGCAAATTTACCACAATTGGATTTTCCCTAATACAATTGATTTTAGGTCAACTGATCAACTAACTGAGCAAAAATGTAATCCAAAGCTTCAAACTTGACATGAGCAATCTTGGGGATCCAAAACGATCCATGAAAGTCATATAAGGCCTTATAAGTTCAATTATCTTTGTACAAACTCAAACCCTAATTTTGAGTTGTCAGTGTTGAGGAGGTGTCTTGAGTTGATCAAACCTTGTGTAGTCTTGAATCAATAGAGATCTTATGAGAGATTTCTTGAGAAATGAGAGGGAAAATTTTGGGGTACAACAGTTTCCCCTGTTCAATCTTCTTAAACCTGAAGAGTTAGATTGGCGGATCTGCCATTCGTGACTTGAAGGTGAAAGATGATTGAACACTAAAGTGCCCAGAAATTTGCACTCGAAGATGTATTGGGAATGGGCTTATAGATGCCATTTGGAGGAATGATGATAAATACTGGAAGAAGTATCAACATAAATCTTTGGTCGATTTATACTAAAACTTGATGTTTTGCCTGTGGGAAAAAGGGTTAGTTAAATGCAGATGTATGCATGGCGTTCTTAAGATGAATGAGTTTGTGCTAAATGCGTTTTGTATGCATATGCTATGATGTATGAATGTGGGATTTTATTTAGATTCATATTTGTCCGGGAAAATAAATCCCTGACTACTGCTGAGGAGTTATAGGAAGCTAAATCCCAGATTGCTGTTGGAGATGAAGAATATACATATCTTCAAATTTGTTAAAAGAATGATTTCGCTCGGGATTATCTCTTGAATGTTAATTGCTACCTGGTCGGATCCAGGCTTCACAATAACTTACTAGGGAAAAATAAATTAACTGTTATCTGGTCAGATTTCAGGCTTCGCAGAGAATTTCTTGAAGCTGAACTGTTATCTTGTCGGATCCAGGCTTCGCATATTTTTGAGGTGGATGAAGTTGAACTGATATCTGGTAGGATCCAGGCTTCACAATAACTTGATTGAAGGGATAAAGTTGAACTGATATCTGGTCGGGCCCAGGCTTCACAGTAACTTGCTTTGAAACTAGTTGCTATCTGGTCGAACTCTAGGCTTCACAACGAATTTTCTTAGGGAATAAAGCTAATTTCTATCTGGTCAAATCCAGGCTTCACAATAACTTACTTGAAAAGATGAAGTTAAACTGATATCTAGTCGGGTCCAGGCTTTACTGTAACTCGCTTGAAGAGATAAAGTTGAACTGGTATCTGGTCGGGTCCCGGCTTCACAGTAACTTGCTGGGGTAAAGGTAAACTCTACTGGGGAAAAGAAGTTAAACCCTTGTCTGGTTGAGTCCAGGTTCTTTAATATCTCTAAGAGTTAAGCTATTATCTGGTTAGGTCCAGGCTTCATAGCATTTGAAAAGTTGTACTATTATCTGGTCAGGTCCAGGCTTTATAGTATCCGAAAGTTGTACTATTATCTGGTCGGGTCTAGGCTTTAGAGTATTTGAAAGGTTACACTATTATCTGGTCGGGTCCAGGCTTCATAGTGACTGAAAGTTGTACTATTATCTGGTCGGGTCCAGGCTTCATAGTGACTGAAAGTTGTACTATTTATCTGGTCGGGGCCAGGCTTCATAGTATTTTGAATGAATGAAGTTGTCTGTTATCTGGTCGAATCCAGGCTTCACAACAACTTTTGGAGATAGCAATGACTTTGTTGGCGACTTCATTGGGGATTAGGGGTTGTGGCCCTATGATTTGTAATAGTCTGAAAGGCAAACTCAAGCTAGAGATGATAGACTAAGCCGGGGAGTTTTGTTGTTCGTTGTTTGTTGTATGTTGTTTGTTGTATGTTGTTTGTTGTATGTTGTTTGTTGGGGAAATAAACCCTGTTGATGAATACTTGATGAACTGCTGATGAGGTGAATTCTTTTAGGAAGAGATCTGCAAGGCTTCTTCTTTAAGGACCAACTTAGCTGGGGAGAGAGCTGTCAAAAGATTAAGACTCCGACTGGGGATCAACCTATGCAAAGAGACTTTGTGGGCAACTCCGTTGGGGAAAAGTTTATTGTAGCTGTCCTTGTGGGGATAATGCTTAATGAAATAACTCTGTGGGGATATTCCATAAACATTAAAGAGATGCTTGCTGTTGCTTAGCAGAACACATGTGCCAAATAGTTTTAATTATGTTCACATGCATATGTTCGTTCAATTTTAGTCATTGGACATTTTTGTATTCAAAACAAAAACAGAAAGTTTGCACTTCAAAGTATATTTGTATTGATATTTTGCCCATGAATAGGCATTTTTGTACAAAGAGACGGAGATCCTAGTAAGAGGAAATCGTCGAAAGGAAAATAAAATTGAAAACAAAGATAAAAGCCATGTGGAAGTGATCTCATTGCATTCCAACTCTACTATTGCCCCAATGTCTTCGAATGTCCTTTGCTGTTGACAGAAGTTGATTGAACTGATCTTGGACCGTTTGAAACTCGGACCTTGGTAATAAAGTCGACTGTGGTGTTCCAAGGGACATATTCATATGCTTTTAATCCTTAATTTTTTCCTGGACCGCCCTTTCGGGTTTTCAGCCCATCAGGATACCCATTTTTGTCCAAATCTCCCTTTCAGGTTTTCAACTTGCCAGGTGTACAATCTTTTTCATATATCCCTAATTTTTGTCCAAACCTTTTGGTTTGCCGGGATGCCCTTATTTTGTCTATGTGTGTCAACCTAGCGGGTCTCTTATGCATAGTATTTTTTAACTATGTCCGCGTTCACAGGATGTGGGAAGTCTTCACCGTCCATGGTAGTCAGCATCATGGCACCACTAGAGAAAACTTTCTTGACAACAAATGGCCCTTCGTAGGTGGGAGCCCATTTGCCCATGGGGTCGCCTTGTGGAAGAATGATTCACTTTATTACCAAGTCACCAGCTTGATATATTTGAATCCTGATATTTTTGTTGAAAGCCTTGATTATACATTTTTGGTACATCTGACCATGACAAATGGCAACCAGTCGCTTTTCATTGATTAAGTTCAACTGATCCAATCTTTTATGAATCCATTCGTCTTTGCCTAGGCCTGCTTCATTCATAATCCTTAGTGAGGGAATCTGAACTTCCACTGGAAAAACATATTCCATTCCATAGACCAAAGAAAAGGGAGTTACCCAAGTTGATGTTCGAGCTGAAGTGCGGTAGCCATGAAGAGAAAACGGTAACATCTCATGCCAATCTTTGTAGGTCACTACCATCTTCTTCACAATCTTCTTAATGTTTTTGTTGGCCACTTCCACTGCGCCATTCATTTTAGGTCTATAAGGAGGAGAATTGTGATGCATGAACTGAGTGCAAAGTTCAGTAATCATAGCATTGTTGAGGTTAGTCCCATTGCCGATGATGATCCTTTTGGGGATACCATAGTGGCAGATGAGGTTATGTTTGATAAATCTGGCTACCACGTTCTTTGTGATTGAGGCAAATGAGGCGGCTTCGACCCATTTGGTGAAATAATCGATAGCGACAAGAATGAAGCGATGTCCATTTGAAGAAGTGGGTTTAATCTCTCTAATCATGTCAATGCCCCACATTGCAAATGTCCACGGAGCGGTCATGACGTTCAGAGGGGTAGCAGGCACATGGACCTTGTCAGCATAGATTTTGCATTTGTGGCAAGTTCTTGAGTGTTGATGACAATCAGTCTCCATTGTTGTGTAGCGGTAGAAATGTTCAAGACTAAGCCATTGGATTGACTAGACTTTATACAAATCAAAATAAAAATCGCCACCGTGCTTTATTGTTTCCAAAGGAATGGGAAAAGAGCGAATAACCCAAAAAAGGGGGGAAATATTCAAGGTAAGGGAGTTGGTTATGCAAAGGGAAGGTATTAGCATCCTAAATATCTATGGTACTCCGCAAGAGCCTCTTTGTAAAATCTGTATATTTTGGCTATAAAAAAATGTTGTATAAAAATGGATGGTGGAGATGAGAAAAGAAATATATTTATTTTATAATTTTTTTACCCGCCGCGGTTGCGAACCTTTAGTGCCTACGTACCACCTTTTCGTGCAATAGGGGATCAGGGTACACGTAGTTCCTCTTTTAAGAATTTAAAACACAAATGTGTTGGTTAATTTTATGAGATAAAACATCATCGTCATTGTCCGTGTGGAAAACATACTTACTACCCACAATTATGAGAAAGGAGAATTTGCATAATCTCAAAGTGGAGGATATGGCTTGGATTTTAAAATCAACAATGCCTCACTCAACACCCAAGTGGAAAATATCTCTATTCACTACATATTGTATACGTATAGTTGTTTGCATCACTACAAGAATTGACAAGAGTTCAATCTTTTGAGAAAAGTTTAAAGTAAAAGCCAAAGTGGCAAAATGGTTTGAAATGAGATTAATTTACTTTTAGTCTTCTCACAAAAAATGTCAAGGTATTATTAAGTTGATTGGAGTTTATTTATGAAAATGTTTTGAAAATGCATGGACATAAGTCCAAGTTTATTATGAAAGTGGTCCAAGTTTAAAAATAAGAAGAGTTTTCAAAAGGAGGAAAATTTTTTTTGAAATTAAAGAAGATGGGAGGAGAAGAAGGGACCATCATAAAACATAAGGTAAAATCTAGGGATAAGAACCATCTAACCAACAAGAAGCCAATACTTGACATTATGAGCCAAGATAGAATTCCCATTCCTTGGATTGAAACTAATCAAGCAAAAAAATACTAGACCTCTTGAGAGAACCAAACTTTAAGTGTATTAAGTCTTCACAAAAATTAGGTAGAGTAACGGCTGTATACATGTGAATTCCAGATTATAAACAAAGGGTGTAATCACAAAAACCTACACACAAAAACAAACAAGCAACCCAATGTATTGAGGTAAACCTCAAGAACTCTAGACAAAATAATCAGATAAGATCACAAGGTCTCCAAGATAGGCCAAGGTTTCTAATCCTAAATCCAAGAAAAGTCCCATACTCCATAATGACAAGTATAGTAACCAAATAGTCCAAGTACCATTAAATATTTTTTAGGGTTTATGTTGATTATTAAGTATCTTAAGAAAGGAAAAGAAAAGCTCAAGTGAGCAAAGTAAAAATGGCAGGAAAGTAAATGCTCAAATGAGCAAAGATGAAAATGGCATGAAATGTAAATGCTAAAAGTAAATAGTACATAAAGCATAAAAAAGAATAAAAGCATAAGATAAAACAAGTCAATAATTATTGGTTAGTTGGATGACCATCTTGAAGCTTGCATTTGGAACTCATTAGAGGATTGGTAGAACCAAAGCCTCCACACAATAAGTTGCATTTGCTTTTTGTCAAGTATATCATCCATTTGGAATTCTCATAAGTACCATTTAATGATCAACAATATTTAAGTGATCCGCGTTGACCAAAGGTGTTATAGATCTATTAGAGGATTGGTAGAACCAAAGCCTCCACACAATGAATCTCAAGGTTATTGGATCAAAGAGATCAAATTAACATACTTGGGCTTGCAATCATAAGTTTGGGCCACGAATGATCATTTATTCGAATCTGGACAAAATTTAGCGCTATGTTAAGCAATCGTAAGTGGACTTATATAGAAGTCACATTTTATGCAGAGGCCGGTCACTAGCAATTTATTTTGAGGCCGATCAATAGCAATTTATGCACCATTTATTTTGAGACATGATATAGAGATCATGCTTCAGCAACATTTAGTGCAATAAGAAGGGGATGAGATGAAGAGGGATATGGAAAAAATATACAAACCACATTTGAATTAAATTTTAATCAAACTATTATTAAAATCATTCATCCATTTTTTGTGGAGTTAAACTCAACACCATGGATCCAATGATGTTAATAAAGTTCATGATCCAAAACCTAACCCAAGATTAGCCATAAAATAATCACAAAATAATATCACATTTAATATATACATTAAAAGGGTTTAAAAAAATGTTTAAAAATCAAAATAGAGGAGAAAAATATCAACTATGTTCAAATTAATCAAGAAAGAAAAAGTAAGGCCATAGAAAAATCAGAAATGGATCCAAATATTTTTATAAAATTTTTGGTAATTTTTAAAAGTCAGAAACTATTTTTAAACTATTTAAAATTGTTCAAACAAACAAAAAAAATTCAAAAATAGTAAACCTCAACATAAAATTCCATAAAATTTTCAGAAAGTAAAAAATATGCAAAATAATATTTATGAATTTTTCAGAATTAAAAAATGTCAGAAAGTATTTTTTAGGTAATTAAAAGAAAGCAAATAATACAAAAAAATACAAAAAATACCAAATTTCAAAATAAAAATGTGAAAAAATAGTCATGAGATCAGAAATAATTCAAAGTATTTTTTTGAATTTTTCATAATTTTTGGATAAAAAATAAACGAGTTATGAATTTTTGAAAATTTAATCAATAAAAATATAAAATCAAAAAATAAAATAAAACCAAAAAGATGTGGACCATCAGATCATAGTTAAAACGCGCTAGTAAGCTGATCCAGTGGACCAGACGCGTTGTGCTTGATATGGACCTTAGTGAGATACACATAGGATCAGAAAAAGGGCAACCAATGAAATTAAAATGTTTGGCACGCTATCATTGGCTGAGATGAGACATGTCATCATCTTCAACCTCCAAACACCTTATAATGGAGATTTTGTGAGATCCTTCAAATGGAAAAATTAGGATCCCAGGCTAGCATCATTGAACTCGTCTCTTCAAGACGATTCTAACACAACCATCGCGCCAAATTTATATAAGGTATGGAGAGAGATGTGAATCAAAAACCCATAAAATAGCGAACACCTTCAATTTGAGATTTCTCCCTCAATTCACAATGGATTTAAAAATTGCAAGCATCATTAGAATCAGGAGAAGGAGTAGAATAGATTAGTGCTTGATTTGGATCCAAATGGTGGAGAACTCTACCTTTTCAAAGTTCAAGGAAGAAGCTCTGAAACTGGACTTCTGTAGCTTGAATTATGGCTCGTTTTGATTGGTTTAAGTGCTGGAGAGTTTATATGATGCTTAAGGATGATGAATGCGCAAAGAATTTTGGAAAAGGGAGCTTAAATCTCAGAAACTGAATTAAAAAAAGATGGGTTCCTGTGAAGTTTTGGCAAGGTGTTTTTGGCTCTCCAAGCTTAAAGAAATGACTGGGGGATGACCCTCTATTTATAAGGAAGTGAATGGGAATGGAAATTTGAAGAAACAAGGAAGTTTGGAGGGAAATTGAGTGAAGGTCGAGCACGAGTGAAGTGTGACTTCATTTCCATCAAAACTCAACCAAATCTTGCGTTTTGGGGTGCAAATCACTTCTGACAAGTTTGCTAATCAAGTTTAAATCAAAAACGCGCATAAATCTTGTGTTTAGAAGTCACATTATGGATTTCAAAATTCTGACTTTGTGGAAAATTCAGTTTCAAGTTACCAAATTCAAATCCATGGCATTTCCAACTCAAGGGGTCTTAGGGCATGATTCTTGATGCTTTAGAAAGATGAGGTTACAAGCTTTGCAATGGAAAAATAATGGAATCAAATGGATGCTTGAGCTGAAAGTTACATTGAGTCAAAGTTCAAGAAAAAAGGTTGACTTTCCATACTTAGAAATATTTCAAATTCTTCTTCAAAAATGACCTATAATCTTTTGCATCCAAACATGGCCTTCCACTTAGAATTTGCTCTTGAACAAAAAATATGGAATGAATTAGATCTCTTGAATGATATTTTGGGACTTGAACCATTCAAAATCTCCAAAAATTGAGAGAGTTATGACTTGTTGAAGTTGGCCAAAAAGCATGAAATGACCTATAATCTTTTGCATCTTTAAGGCAAATTCCATCCATTTTCTCACTTTGCACATAAAATAAGGCATAAAGTTCACATCTTAAATATCATTATGGAAAAAGAATGGACTCGAAGTGATGAAAATTGACCAAGTTATGACCATTTGAAGTCACATATGGAAAATTGTGGATTCATCTGGATGACTTGTAATCTTTCTTCTTCACCAAGTTCCTTCCACATGAAAACTCCTTGTAACTTTTAAAGTGATTTGTTAATAACTCTTTGAAGATAATGATGTATTTGGAATCACTCAAAAATACCAAAAGATGAGCAAGATATACTCCTTTGAAGTTCAAAACCCTAGCTCCTAGATCAAGAAAATGCTTCGAGGAACCTTGACAATTTTGAACCACCTTCTTGTACCAACACCCTTGATTTGTAAATAGAAGTTGTTGAGGATGATAAATGATAATTCATAGCCACCAAAACCACTTCCATATATTGAGAATTTATATAAATATGCACTTGTGATCAATGGGAACAAGGCCTTGTCCAAGCATGACAACTCCTTCAATCAACCCCTTGTACTTTTGGGTCAATCTTGAAATCTTGGAATGTAATGAACCAAAATAACCTTGCCATGCCATCCCTTCCAAAACAACTTCAATGGCGAGGCTTGAACTTCTCAAGCTTTATTGACTAGGGCATGGAAATAAACTCATGAACCCATGGATCAACTTGCTAAGCCACGTTGCCTTTACCTACATGGATAACAAGCAAGACAAGCCAACATTGTATTTTATTAGTTAAGTAAAGAAATCAAAACAATATTCATGATAACAAAAGGAACATAAGTCAAGGTGCTTGGTAATCCCTCAAAAGGAGCACAACTCAAAGTAGGGAGGGGAACCAAGGATCCTAGTGTGATCTTATTGTGAATAAATTAACATGGTATGATGAAGGGATCTTAGGGGAAAAAATTGGGGTACAACAGCTGCCCTTATTTAAGTTTCTTCTATACGGAGATACGAAGGTTAAAAATCTTCGTGTCGACGCGATCGAAGATACTTAAATATAAAAAAAAACCCTATTTTTGGACCTAAGATGCCATGCAAATGCTTATGCATATGAATGCATATGAATAGTACCAAAGAGACGCAAAGTATCACTAGGGATGCAACAATAATAAAGAAATAAAGGAGCAACCCCACCAGGAAAATAAATCACTGGTGGACCAAAAGAACTGAATCAGAGAGGATGGTAGGATGGTCAAAGGACACACCAACTTCTATTGAAGGCGAAACTACCAACGTCCACTGAAGGCAGAGAGAAAGATAACGAACATCGACGTTCACTGCCGATGGTCTACCAACTTTCACTGAAGGTAGAAAGAGAAAATATCATATCACCGCCGTTCACTGATGATGAACTACCAACGTTCACTGGGGGTAGCAAAAAGATAACAAACACCGACGTTCACTGTCGATGGCCTACCAACTTTCACTGAATGTAGAGAGAAAATATATTATAGCATCGCCGTTCACTGACGATGAACTACCAACATTCACTGAAGGTAGCAAAAAGATAACAAACACTGACGTTCACTGCCGATGGTCTACCAACTTTCACTGAAGGTAGAAAGATAAAATATCATATCACTGCCGTTCACTGACGATGAACTACCAACGTTCACTGAAGGTAGCAAAAAGATAACAAACACCAACGTTCACTGCCGATGGTCTACCAACTTTCACTGAAGGTAGAAAGGGAAAATATCATATCACTGCCGTTCATTGACGATGAACTACCAACGTTCACTAAAGGTAGCAAAAAGATAAAAAACACCGACGTTCACCGCTGATGGTCTAATAACTTTCACTGAAGGTAGAAAGAGAAAATATCATATCATCGCCGTTCACTGACGATGAACTACCAACATTCACTGAAGGTAGCAAAAAGATAACAAACACCGACGTTCACTGCTGATGGTCTACCAACTTTCACTGAAGGCAGAAAAAGAAAATATCATATCACTGCCGTTCACTGAGGATGAACTACCAACGTTCACTGAAGGAAGCAGAAAGATAACAAACACTGACGTTCACTGCCGATGGTCTACCAACTTTCACTGAAGGTAGAAAGAGAAAATATCATATCACTGCCGTTCACTGACGATGAACAACCAACGTTCACAGAGGGTAGCAAAAAGATAACAAACATCGACGTTCACTGCCGATGACCTACCAAATTTCACTGAAGGTAGAAAGGGAAAATATCATACCACTGCCGTTCATTGACGATGATTTACCAACGTTCACTGAAGGTAGCAAAAAGATAACAAACATCGACGTTCACTGGCGATGGTCTACCAACTTTCACTGAAGGTAGAAAGAGAAAATATCATATCACCATCGTTCACTGACGATGAACTACCAACGTTCACTGAAGGTAGCAAATAGATAACAAACATCGACGTTCACTGCCGATGGTCTACCAACTTTCACTGAAGGTAGATAGAAAATATATCATAGCATCGCCGTTCATTGATGATGAACTACCAACGTTCACTAAAGGTAGCAAAAAGATAACAAACACCGACGTTCACTGTCAATGGTCTACCAACTTTCACTGAAGGTAGAAAGAGAAAATATCATATCACCGCTGTTTACTGATGATGAACTACTAATGTTCACTGAAGGTAGCAAAAAGATAACAAACACCGATGTTCACTGCCGATGACCTACCAACTTTCACTGAAGGTAGAAAGGGAAAATATGATATCACTGCCGTTCATTAATGATGAACTACCAACATTCACTGAAGGTAGCAAAAAGATAACAAGCACCGACGTTTACTGCCGATGGTCTGCCAACTTTCACTGAAGGTAGAAAGAGAAAATATCATATTACCGCTGTTCACTGACGATGAACTACCAACATTCACTGAAGGTAGCAAAAAGATAACAAACACCGATGTTCACTGCCGATGACCTACCAACTTTCACTGAAGGTAGAAAGGGAAAATATGATATCACCACCGTTCACTGACGATGAACTACCAATGTTCACTGAAGGTAGCAAAAAGATAACAAGCACCGACGTTTACTGCCGATGGTCTGCCAACTTTCACTGAAGGTAGAAAGAGAAAATATCATATTACCGCCGTTCACTGATGACTAACTACCAACATTCACTAAAGGTAGCAAAAGGATAACAAACACCGATGTTCACTGTTGATGGTTTACCAAATTTCACTGAAGGTAGAAAGAGAAAATATCATATCACCACCGTTCACTGACGATGAACTACCAACGTTCATTGAAGGTAGCAAAAAGATAACAAACACCGACGTTCACTGCCGATGGTCTACCAGCTTTCACTGAAGGTAGAAAGAGAAAATATCATATCACCGCTGTTCAATGATGATTAACTACCAACGTTCACTAAAGGTAGCAAAAAGAAAACAAGTTTCCCCAAGATTCTGGTGTTTCTCCTAGAACGGGTCTCAACTTCTTCTTTAACCAAGGCACTCCACCTGGAAAGGATAATACATAAGCTGTCCAAATAAAGAGACTTGCTATTAGCGGTCACGAAGGATTGTAAAAGGAAATGACTTTTTTTTTGGGGAAGAGGTATGACTTCCTGGGGAGATGCCATGATATTCTTGCTAAGGGGATAAAGTCTTCTTGTGCAAAATAAATGCACCAACCAAAGCTTGGAGTTTTTTTTTCTTTCAGAATTCCAAAGTAAATAACATTGCCAGGGAACCACAGCTCCAAACCAGAAATAAATTGGAATGAAACAGTCAACCAGAATACATCCTTTGAGAAATAAACTCAAGAGGGATAACCAAATTTATCCAAACATGGAGCTATACCGAAAGGTTTAAAGCAAAATCTTCTATGAGGGACAATTCCGTAGGGAAATTGAAAGAATATACATTTTCTGCTTAAGACCAACGCTCTAATGACAAGAGGGTAACTTATCTCTGCAAAACAGGGTAATATGTCAACAAAAATATTAACAAATGTCAATGAACAATGCTTTGTCAATTTTAGATACGCATGATGTATGTATGAATGTATGAGTGCTATCATGCGTATGCTGACAAAACAGATACACAATCATTGGGAACAAACAAACAAAACCGCCTCAGGCACTAACAACACTCGGCTAAACTTCAACCAGGATGATCATTCTAAGAAAGGTAAAGGCCATATGCAGAAACCAAACCTACTGCCTGCTTTAACTTTACTGAGGAGAAACAAAATCCGGAGGTAGACAAATCAAACAGATACTAGGATAGAACATCCTTCTTCCTGCTTCATCGGGGAAACTAGTTTTTTAAAAGGAACATGCCTACTGGAGATTGCAAGACCAGTCTCAAATAAAGTAGACTGACACCGAAACAATCAATCTTCATTGGGGAATTCAAGCCTACTTCCCTGGAGAAAAATGCGGATTGAAACTTCACATCATGAAAACTCAGAAAAGAGGAGGAATGAACCCAAACTTGACCGAGGATACCAGAACCATAAACCCAATACGGTGAAAACAATCCGAGTAGACCTTCCAGAGGGGAACAAAACTTCTCAAAACAACCGGAGTTTGTCTATTCCTGGGATCACCATTTTTGTTGTCATTGTTTCATCACAAATCTCAAAGTAAAAGTAAATTGTAAAAATCTTTTTTTTTGAAAAATCAATTTTGTTATTTAATCTCTTTGCTTTGAAAGTTATTATCAATAATAAATGGAGTTTTTGCAAGCTAAATAAAATAAGAAACACAAAGAATTAGGTAAAAGCTCGAATTTCATTAATAGAATGGTAGTCTGTGAATGGCGAGACTCCATAGATGATTACAAAGTTTTGGAAATGGTAATACATAATGGAAAAGATACATTGAGATACAATGACCACTATCCCCCCTAACAACTTTTGAAATCTTGAGCAACAACTTTTGTTGAAGTACGGTGAGGATCTGAGAAGACTGTTTCTTCAACGATCAAGTCTTGTCTGACGTAGTTACTTTCCAAGAAAATCCCTAACTTTTGCCTAAGCTGCCCTTGCGGGTTTTCAACTTAGCGGGAAATTTATTCTGTTTATGTCTCTAATTTTTGCCTAGACCGCCCTTTCGGGTTTTTGGCCTACCGAGACGCTCCTTTTTTTCCTAAGCCTCCCTTTCGGGTTTTCAACTTAGCGAGCTGTTCTTTTATTTCTTTAGGCGAAGTATTTCTTGACTGCGTCAACATTCATGGGACATGGGAACTCCTCACCATCCATAGTTTCAAGAATTAACGCACCGCCAGAGATGGCTTTCTTGACAACATACGGGACTTCAAAATTGGGAGTCCACTTGCATCTAGAATCAGTGTTGAAAGACATGATCTTCCTGAGCACGAGGTAGCCTTCTCTGAATTCACAAGGTTTGGCCTTTTTATCAAAAGCTTTCTTCATTCTTTCTGATATAACTGCCCATGACACAAAGCTGTCATTCTCTTCTCTTCAATCAAATTCAATTGGTCAAACCTGTTCTGGACCCATTCAGCCTCTGAAAACTTGGTTTCCATTATAACATGCAATGAGGGAATCTCTACCTCGATTGGGAGTACAGATTCCATTACATACACTAGGGAGAACGTGGTTGCTCCTATTGAAGTGCGGACAGATGTCCGATATCCATGCAGAGCAAAAGGGAGCATTTCATGATAATCCTTATAAGTAATTACCATCTTCTGGATAATTCTCTTGATATTCTTATTAGCAGCTTCAACATCCCCATTCATCTTTGGCCTGTATGGAGATGAGTTGTGATGGACAATCTTAAATTCTTCACACAGTTCTGTCATCATCTTGTTGTTCAAATTCGAGCCATTGTCAGTGATGATTCTGCTCGGCACACCATACCGACATATAAGATTATTCTTGATGAAACGCACAACCACCTGTTTAGTAACATTGGCATATGAAGCAACCTCCACCCATTTGGTGAAGTAATCAATTGCTACCAAGATAAAACAGTGCCCATTCGAAGCTTTGGGTTCTATCATCCCAATCATGTCAATACCCCACATAGAGAAAGTCCATGGGGAGGAAATCACATTGAGAAGTGTCGGAGGCACATTGACCTTGTCTGCATAAATCTGGAATTTATGGAACTTCTTTGCAAATTTGTAACAGTCAGACTCCATTGTCAGTCAATAATAACCTGCCCACTATTGTAACACCCCTTCTAAAATACCCCGAATATATTAATTATATCAATGATTAAAGACATATTCCATCAGAGTTAACACAGAACAAGGGATGTCACAATTATGAAATAAATAAAACTTCCAATAAAACAGTAGTCATGCTACACTGAGGGTCATTATTCAAATAATTCAATCAAATCAAGACCATGTCTTACACAGCGGAAAAATACCATAACCAAAACGGAATAAACCAAAACATAATTATTCCCAATGAAATTCAAAGAAACAATTGAATAATAACTAATTCCTCAACTAAACGTTTCCCAGTGTTACAACCTATCAGAGCACGACACTGACACGCGGACTTAAAGTAACATAGCTCTAGAGCCATCCTCACCAACTCCTGAGCTGCTAACTTTAATCTGAAATTGTTAAAGTAAGGGTGAGATTTCTCATGATTAACATGCATTATAAGCTTCTCAATCAACATTATATCACAAGCATATTATTTCACCCATTTTAGCATAAATTCAGATTCAACACACAATTCTAATCATACAAGTCATTATGCACAAATCAATAATCAGCCAAAGAATTGTAACACTGGAAGACATCCTAACATATTACAATTCCATGCAAACACAAATGCAGACACAATGCATGTGGTACCAACACGTGACCAAGTCACCCAACACTGATCCATCATCAACCGGATACAGCAACCATCGATTCGTCCATAAACACCCAGACACGAATCCAGCCTAACCACCCATCATCACCCGGGTATCGGTTAACGGAAATCCAAGTCAAATTCCACACAATGGGAATTAACTTCACCAAAAACAATGCATATGCACGCACATCACCAGCATGCAACATCAAATCAGTCTATGAAATACATCAATTTATCATAATTGAATCAAAACCAAAAACATGATATCTCAACGATCATGCACACCATCATTAGCAACATAAACATGCCTTTCATTCACACAATAGTAATACATCCATCCATCACAGGTTCACTGCTACATACACACCCATGTGCGTTAGCCAATAATCACTTATTCCGGGATTTGACTCATTTTCAAAATAATTTCAGGTTTTAGGAAATCTTTTCATTTTATAAAATAGAGCATTAAATTTAAGAAATAACTTCCAAAACGGCACTCAAAATGGACTTACGGTTTGAAAGTTATGAATTTTCAAAGTTTAATATTTTTCAAAAAGTTACAGCAGAACCCGGTTCCTACATATACATGAACCGGTTCCTGCGAAGTTCAAAAATCACCCTTCTAGAAAATGTATGGGAACCCGGTTCCTACCTATACAGGAACCGGTTCCTACGTGCGTTCTTGCCAGTTTTTGTACATTCACACAGTGGAACCCAGTTCCTCCCCACTGGGAACCGGTTCCCACGACCTGTAGAGTCCAAAACTGCTATTTTTGACAGCATTTTACTACTCCAATTCCATCCAATTCATACCCATTCGAATCCAACTCACAGCAATATCAAAATAAGTTATAATGCATGATTCCAATGAGATTGTAACACACCATAACATCATACAATTTCCTCATAATATCAAATTGAATCAAAACATAAAAATTCATGGAATTGGGGTTTGAATTTCATAAACCTAACGATCCTAAATTGGGATTCCTAACAGGATTAATCAATCCTATTGATTCCAAAACCTATAAGGCATATTAACTAAATGAAATCACCCCTTACCTCGCGATGATCCTTCGAATTCACGTCGTTTGGCTTTTTTCCTCTCTTCTCTTCTCTTCTCCAATTTCACGTATAATGACTTTTCCAAATAACCTTCTTTTTCTTTTCCTTTTTATCCTTCTTTTTATATTCCTTTTATTATTTTCCAAATAATAGTAATAAATTATTTATTATTTAGTAGAGCTTTTTACTTCACACACCTCTAATTCAACCTTACACCCCCCGGTCTTCCTTTTTAATTCCATAATTAATTCATCCATTTAATCCAAAATATTATTAATTAAGCCTTTAATTAATTTAATAATTAAATTCCTAATTATTTAACACTTGAATAAATTTGGGGTGTCACAACTCTCCCCTACTAAAAGAGTTTTCGTCCTCGAAAACATACCTTAGACGAACAGTTCGGGATACGAGTCCTTCATCTGGCTCTCCAGCTCCCAAGTGACATTTCCATCTGCTGGTCCTCCCCAAGCCACTCTTACCAACGCGATCTCCTTGCCTCGCAACTGTTTCAACTTCTGATCCTCAATTCTCGCAGGTACCGCTTCCACAGTCAAATTCTCTCGTACTTGTATATTGTCTACCCGAATCTAATGAGACGGATCAGCAATGTACTTCCTTAGCTGAGATACATGAAAAACATCATGCAAATTTGCAAGTGACGGCGGCAAAGCAATCTGATAAGAAACTTTCCCAACTCTCTTGGTAATCTGAAACGGACCAATAAAACGTAGAGTCAACTTCTTTGACTTCAAAGCTCGACCAATACCAGTCATCGGAGTAACTCGCATAAAAACATGTTCTCCTTCGCTAAACTCAAGATCTTTCCTCCTCTTATCGTGATAAATTTTCTAACGACTCTGAGAAGTCCTCATCTTCTCCTGAATCATCTTAATCTTTTCCGAAGTCTGTTGGATAATTTCCGGTCCAATCAAATCACTCTCTCCAGATTCATACCAACACAACGGTGTCCGACACCTCCTACCATACAATGCCTCAAACGGAGCCATACCAATGCTCGAATGAAAACTATTGTTGTAGGTAAACTCAATCAATGGTAGATAACTATCCCAAGCTCCATATTTCTCCAACATACAAGCTCTTAACAAATCTTCCAACGACTGAATCGTTCTCTCCGTCTGACCATCTGTCTGTGGATGATAAGCGGAACTCAAACGCAACTTAGTACCCAAAGCTTCTTGCAATCCCGTCCAGAATTTAGATGTAAACCTCGGATCTCGATCCGACACAATACTAGAAGGAATACCGTGCAAACTCACAATCTTCTCAACATACAATTCTTCCAACCTTTCCATCGGATAATCCATTCTTATCGGAATAAAGTGAGCAGATTTCGTCAACCGATCAACAATAACCCAGATAGAATCACAATTCTTTGATGTCCTTGGCAAACCAGACACAAAATCCATAGAGATTCCATCCCATTTCCATTCCAGAACAAACAACGGTTCCATCAATCCTCACGGTTTCTGATGCTCAATCTTCGACTTCTGACAAACCAAACAAGCATACACAAACTCAGCAATTTCCTTTTTCATTCCCGACCACCAAAACAACTTCTTCAAGTCATGGTACATTTTAGTAGCACCAGGATGAATACTCAATCCACTATGATGTCCTTCTTCCAAAATACTCTTCCTAATCTCTGCAACATCCGGAACACACACCCTATTACCAAATCTCATAACACCATTCTCATCAATCCGAAACTCGCCTCCTTGACCTTGGTTGATCAATGTCAATTTATCAACTAACCCAACATCGGACTTCTGTCCATTCCGAATTTCTTCCAGAATACCACTAGTCAGTTTCAACATACCCAATTTCACACTATTCGGAGTAGTTTCACATACCAAACTTAAATCTCTGAACTGCTCAACCAAATCTAACTCACGGACCATTAACATCGACATATGCAAGGACTTCCTACTCAAGGCATCCGCAACAACGTTTTCCTTACCAGGATGGTAATTCAAACCGAAATCATAATCCTTTAGAAATTCTAACCATCTCCTCTGCCTCATATTCAACTCTTTCTGATCAAAGAGATACCTCAGACTTTTGTGATCACTGAACACCTCAAACCGAGAACCATATAAGTAATGCCTCCACAACTTCAAAACAAACACAACAGCTGCTAACTCCAAATCATGAGTCAGATAATTCCTTTCATGTACTTTCAATTGTCTCGAAGCATAAGCCACCACCTGCTTATCTTGCATCAACACACCACCTAATCCCATTAATGATGCGTCACAATGCACAACAAAAGACTTAGTCGGATTTGGCAAAATCAAGATCAGAGCACTTGTCAACCTCCTCTTCAGCTCTTGAAATCCTTTCTCACATTCAACATCCCAAACAAACATCTGACCCTTCCTGGTCAACTTAGTCAACGGTAACGCTAATTTGGAAAATCCTTCTATAAACTTCCTGTAATAACCTGCAAGACCCAGAAAACTACGGATCTCAGAAGCATTCTTCGGCGCTTCCCACTGAGATACTGTTTCTACCTTCGTAGGATCCACATCAATTCCATTCTTGGAAATTACATGGCCAAGAAAACTTACTTCACTTAACCAGAATTCACACTTGGACAACTTCGCATAAAGCTTCTTCTCTTTCAACAATTCCAACACAACTCTGAGATGTTCTGCATGCTCTTCATCGCTCTTCGAATACATTAGAATATCATCAATGAACACCACCACAAACTTATCAAGATACGGATGAAATATCCTGTTCATATACTCCATGAAAACACCAGGTGCATTAGTAACTCCAAACGGCATAACAAAATACTCGTATTGTCCATACCTCATTCTAAATGCAGTTTTCTGAATATCTTCCGACTTCACACGAATCTGATGATATCCAGATCTCAGATCAATCTTACTAAATACACAAGCTCCAACTAGTTGATCCATCAAATGATCGATCCTCGGCAAAGGATACCGATTCTTGATTGTAACTTTATTCAGCTGTCTGTAATCAATACATAATCTCATTGAACCTTCTTTCTTCTTAACCAACAACACCGGAGCACCCCACGGCGAAACACTCGGACGAATAAACTTCTTCTCAAGTAACTCCTCCAATTGTTTCTTTAACTCCGCTAATTCAGATGCCGACATACGGTAAGGCGCCATCGACACCGGACTAGTTCCAGGAATCAAATCTATAGTAAATTCTACCTCCCTCTCAGGTGGCAATTCACTAACGTCTTCCGGAAACACCTCTGGAAATTCATTCACCACTGGCAATCCATCACTCTTTGCTTTTCCCTTCGCTTATATTGCAGAATACAACATAAATACCACAGCACCATCTTTCACAGCTAGGTTCATCTGTTTAACCGACATAGTCACATCTTCGACACCAACCTCTTCAGGAAAAATAACCGTCTTCGCAAAACAGTTGATATGAACCTGGTTGAATTCCAACCAATTCATTCCAAGGATGATATCAAGTTGTTCTAACGGTAGGCACACTAAATCCATACCAAAATCCCTACCAAAAATCACAATAGGACAATTCCTACAAACATACGAAGTAGTCACTGAACCCGACATAGGAGTATCAATAACCATACTTCCATCCATATTAGAAATTTCCAAATTCAATCTTTTAGCACAATCCAAAGCAATAAAAGAATGCGTAGCTCCAGTATCAATAATCGCAATCAAAGGTATGTCATTAATAAAACATGTACCTTTAATCAGCCGATCATCTGGCTTAGTCTCTGACCCAGACAATGCAAACACTTTACCACCAACTTGCTCCTTCTTGGGTTTTATACACTGAGGACGAGTATGACCTTCTTCACCACAGTTGTAACAAGTCACCACTCTTACTCTGCAATCATTAGCCACATGGCCGAGTTTCCCACACTTGAAACACTTCTTATCATTACTTTTACAATCCACCATACGATGTCCTGTTTCACCACACTTGTAGCACTTAATGGAAGAACTAGAATCTCCTCCACCAAACTTCTTCCAACCACCGGGTCTCTGATTACTTCTATCATAAGGCTTACCACGATCTATCTGTTGCTTACCCTTCCTATCAACATACCCTCGAGCATTCGACTTAGTGCTAGAAAGATCCTCCTCTAAAATCCTACTACAGTCAACCAGATCAGGAAATCTTCGGATACGCTGATACCGAATACCCTGCTTAATCTCATCACGAAGACCATTCTCAAACTTGATACATTTGGAAAATTCCCCATCTGCATCGTTAGTATAATGAGCATAATACTTTGCTAACTCAGTAAACTTCGAAGCATACTCACTGACAGTCTTGTTACCCTGCTTGAGTTCCAGAAACTCAATCTCCTTCTTGCCTCTGATGTCCTCAGGAAAGTACCTCCTCAGAAAAGCCCTCCTGAACACAGCCCAAGTCAACGCAATACCATCTTCTTCCATTTCAGTTCTGGTAGCAACCCACCAGTCATCAGCTTCCTCTGCTAACATGTGAGTTCCGTATCTCACCTTCAGCCCTTCAGCACAGTCAATTACTCTGAAGATCCTCTCGATCTCCTTCAACCACTTCTGAGCACCTTCAGAATCATGTGCACCCTTGAACAACGGAGGATTATTCCTCTGAAAATTCCCCAATTGTCGGTCAGCACCAATCACAGCTCCCTGTTGGTTCCCTCCGAGTACTCCAGCCAACATTCCCAATGCTTCAGCAATAGCATCGTCATTTCTTCCGTTACCTCTTCCGGCCATTGTTCTTGTAACATTACAAAACAACCTCAACAACACACAAGTATCGACAGTGTCATCTTACACTAGTCGCATACAAAAGGGATAACGACACAAGACAAGACCGACCATGCTCTGATACCACTATTGTAACACCCCTTCTAAAATACCCCGAATATATTAATTATATCAATGATTAAAGACATATTCCATCAGAGTTAACACGGAACAAGGGATGTCACAATTATGAAATAAATAAAACTTCCAATAAAACAGTAGTCATGCTACACTGAGGGTCATTATTCAAATAATTCAATCAAATCAAGACCATGTCTTACACAGCGGAAAAATACCATAACCAATACGGAATAAACCAAAACATAATTATTCCCAATGAAATTCAAAGAAATAATTGAATAATAACTAATTCCTCAACTAAACGTTCCCCAGTGTTACAACCTATCAGAGCACGACACTGACACGCAGACTTAAAGTAACATAGCTCTAGAGCCATCCTCACCAACTCCCGAGCTGCTAACTTTAATCTGAAATTGTTAAAGTAAGGGTGAGATTTCTCATAATTAACATGCATTATAAGCTTCTCAATCAACATCATATCACAAGCATATTATTTCACCCATTTTAGCATAAATTCAAATTCAACACACAGTTCCAATCATACAAGTCATTATGCACAAATCAATAATCAGCCAAAGAATTGTAACACTGGAAGACATCCTAACATGTTACAATTCCATGCAAACACAAATGCAGACACAATGCATGTGGTACCAACACGTGACCAAGTCACCCAACACTGATCCATCATCAACCGAATACAACAACCATCGATTCGTCCATAAACACCCGGACACGAATCCAGCCTAACCACCCATCATCACCCGGGTATCGGTTAACGGCAATCCAAGTCAAATTCCACACAATGGGAATTAACTTCACCAAAACAATGCATATGCACGCACATCACCAGCATGCAACATCAAATCAGTCTATGAAATACATCAATTTATCATAACTGAGCCAAAACCAAAAACATGATATCCCAACGATCATGCACACCATCATTAGCAACATAAACATGCCTTTCATTCACACAATACTAATACATCCATCCATCACAGGTTCACTGCTACATACATACCCATGTGCGTTAGCCAATAATCACTTATTCCGGGATTTGACTCATTTTCAAAATAATTTCAGGTTTTAGGAAATCTTTTCATTTTATATAGTAGAGCATTAAATTTAAGAAATAACGTCTAAAACGGCACTCAAAATGGACTTACGGTTTGAAAGTTATGAATTTTCAAAGTTTAATATTTTTCAAAAAGTTACAGCAGAACCCGGTTCCTACATATACAGGAACCGGTTCCTGCGAAGTTCAAAAATCACCCTTCTGGAAAATTTATGGGAACCCGATTCCTACCTATACAGGAACCGGTTCCTACGTGCGTTCTTGCCAGTGTTTGTACATTCACACAGTGGAACCCGGTTCCTCCCCACTGGGAACCGGTTCCCACGACCTGCAGAGCCCAAAACTGCTATTTTTGACAGCATTTTACTACTCCAATCCCATCCAATTCATACCCATTCAAATCCAACTCACAGCAATGTCAAAATAAGTTATAATGCATGATTCCAATGAGATTGTAACACACCATAACATCATACAATTTCCTCATAATATCAAATTGAATCAAAACATAAAAATTCATGGAATTGGATTTTGAATTTCATAAACCTAACGATCCTAAATTGGGATTCCTAACAGGATTAATCAATCCTATTGATTCCAAAACCTATAAGGCATATTAACTAAATGAAATCACCCCTTACCTCGCGATGATCCTTCGAATTCACGTCGTTTGGCTTTTTTCCTCTCTTTTCTTCTCTTCTCCAATTTCACGTATAATGACTTTTCCAAATAACCTTCTTTTTCTTTTCCTTTTTATCCTTCTTTTTATATTCCTTTTATTATTTTCCAAATAATAGTAATAAATTAGTTATTATTTAGTAGAGATTTTTACTTCACACACCTCTAATTCAACCTTACATCCCCCGGTCTTCCTTTTTAATTCCATAATTAATTCATCCATTTAATCCAAAATATTATTAATTAAGCCTTTAATTAATTTAATAATTAAATTCCTAATTATTTAACACTTGAATAAATTTGAGGTGTCACACTTAGCATCTTTTTAGCCATCGAATGTCCATTGGCATGAGTTCCAAATGAACCTTCATGAATCTCATGCATCAACATGTCTGCTTCGTGTCTATCCACACATTTGAGCAAGACCATGTCATAATTTCTCTTATACAACACATTTTCACTGAGGAAGAAACTGCCTTCCAATCTTCTCAATGTCTTTCTATCTTTCCTCGACGCATTAATCGGGTATTCCTGAGTCTGAAGAAAATGCTTGATATCATAATATTAGGGTTTTTCATCTGCTACCTCCTCTGCTATAAACACATGAGCGGTATATCATTCAAAGTATTCACTTGATACATAGAAGCCAGAGTTGCCAGAGCATCCGCCATTTGATTTTCATCTCTATGGATGTGATGGAAGTCAACTTTATTTAAGAATGGTAATAATATTCTAGCGTAATCTTTGTAAGGGATCAAGCCAGGGTGACGAGTGTCCCATTCTCCTTTAATCTGATTTATTACCAAATCTGAATCACCATACACATATAGAATTTTGATTCTGAGATCAATAGCTTCCTCGAGACCCATGATGCAAGCCTCATATTCAGCCATATTGTTAGTGCAATCAAATGTTAACCTTGCAGTAAAAGGAATGTGCGATCCATGAGGAGTGACAATCACAACACCAATTCCTTTACCATAAGCATTCACGGCTCCATCAAATATCATACTCTAACGAGATTCAGGGTCAGGGCCTTCCTCAGGCAACTGTTCATCGTAATCCTTCACTTTCAGGAACATCACATCCTCATCGGGGAATTCATATTCCGCAGACAGGTGATCCTCCACTGGTTGGTGAGCAAGATAATCTGCCAACACACTACTTTTAATGGACTTTTGAGTGTGGTATTCAATATCATATTCAGATAGCAACATCTGCCAGCGGGAAATTCTCCCAGAAAGAGCAGGCTTTTCAAAAATATACTTGATTGGATCCGTTTTGGAGATCAACCAAGTGGTGTGATTCAACATATACTGCCGCAAACGCTTTGCCGCCCAGGCCAAAGCACAACATGTCTTTTCCAGCATGGAATATCGCGACTGACAGTCAGTGAATTTTTTACTGAGATAATAAATGGTGAACTCTTTCTTCTCCGTTTCATCCTATTGTCCCAGAATACAACCCATGGATTCATCTAACACTGTAAGATACATAATCAACGATATTCCTTCTACGGGAGGGAGCAAGATAGGAGGTTCAAGCAGATATTCTTTAATACTCTGAAATTCCCTTTGGCATTCATCCGTCTATACACGACCTTGATATTTCTTTAACAACTTAAAGATCGGTTCATATGTTGCAGTCACGTGGGAAATGAATCTGGAAATATAATTCAAACGGCCGAGGAAACCTCTGACTTGCTTTTCAACTGTTGATGCTGGCATTTCCTGAATTTCCTTGACTTTATCAGGGTAAACTTCAATTCCTTTCTAGCTAACAATGAAACCCAACAACTTCCCTGATCGAACACCAAAGGTGCATTTGTTTGGATTCAAGCGGAGACGATACTTCCTCAAACGTTGAAACAACTTCAACAAATCTTCTATATGCCCTTCTTCAGTCTGGGATTTGGAAATCATATCATCAACATATACTTCGATTTCCTTTTGCATCAGATCATGGAATATGGTTATCATAGCCCTCTGGTACGTTGCACCAGCGTTCTTCAACCCGAAGGGCATCACTCTGTAACAGAATGTTCCCCAGGGTGTGATAAATGTTGTTTTTTCCATGTCCTCTAGAGCCATTCTTATTTGATTATACCCGGAAAATCCGTCCATGAACGAGAATACTTTGAATTTTGCTGTGCTATCCACTAACATGTCAATGTGAGGCAATGGAAAATCATATTTTGGACTAGCTTTATTTAGATCTCTGTAATCTACGCACATGCGGACTTTTCTGTCTTTTTTCGGTACTGGGACAATATTGGAAATCCATTGAGGATACACTGACGTCACAAGAAAACCAGCATTAATCTGCTTTAGAACCTCCTCTTTGATCTTTACTTCCATATCTGGGTGAGTTCTTCTTAACTTTTGTTTAATGGGCGGACACTCTGGCTTCAACGGCAAATGATGCTCGACAATATATGTATCTAGACCAGGCATATCTTGGTAAGACCAAGCAAAAATATCCACATACTCTTTCAATAACTCAATTAACCTTCTCTTCACATCGTGATACAACAATGCTCCAATCTTGACTTCCTTCGGATCTTCTTCTGAACCCAAATTGATCACTTCCAAAGGCTCTTTATATGGCTGAATAGTATTTTCCTCGTGCTCAAGCAACCATGATACCTCTTCTGGAATCTCATCATAATCTTCTTCTTCATCCCCAAACACAGGACATTCAAAGTTGGGAGAGGGTGCAGGGTCATTATATTCAATGGGTTTTTTAATTAATCTGCACATATGATTTATGATTGCTTTTAGAAACGGACACATATAACAAGTGATCATGCAGATTGAATTTCAGTTATTATTTACTTTGAAAAGGTTTTTTTAAAACCATTTTCCAAGAAAAAGCAGGAAATAAAAAACATAATTCAGGAAACAAAGACAACTTTTATTATGGATCTTAACAGTCACAGCAAACAGATAAGCCCTACAACATTAATTCTTCCACCTTGGGCAGAGTGAAAGCTTTTCAAAAGAAAGATTAATCAAATCAAATTACTTTGAAACATGTATGAAAGAGGGAACATCAATGGTGACCCAGTTCTGAACCCTGACTCCATGCGTCACATAATTCGGCATTTCCTGCTTTGCTTCATCCTCCTCAACAACATTAATTCCAGAGTTAGTTGGATGGAGGTAACCTCCATTGTGAAAAACATCATGATAGCTGTTCATAGTAGACTTTGACTTCAAACCTTCGCCCCTGCAATTCTTCAAAGAGAAAACCAAACCATTTCTGTTCTTGTTCACAGGTGGACCCACAATTCGTCCCCAAACTGCATTATGACTATTGCGCACAACCTGTTGCGCGTCCTTCAGCGAAACCATGTAATTCTCATTTCTCCTTATGTTGTCAATGGATAGGGCTTGGAACTGGTTTCCAACAGCAGCCTCATCTTCTTCTACAATATTGAAAGAGGATAAATGAGATATCAACAATTCCTGCTCCCCATTTATAATCACTACCTTCCCTTCACGCACAAACTTTAGCTTTTGATGTAAAATTAAAGTGACAGCCCCTGTTTTATGTATCCATGGCCGTCCTAGCAAACAACTATTTGCGGGAATAATGGCTATGACCTGGAAGGTTATCTGGAACAAATGCAGTCCTATATGGATAGGTAAGTCCACTTCATCGATGACAGATTTCCTCGACCCATCAAATGCTTTCACAATGATGCCACTCGGGAACATAGGTGCTCCTTGATATTTCAATTTCATGAGAGTACTCCTCGGTATAACATTCAACGTGGATCCATTATCAATTAACACATTGGATAGAGAATCATTCTTGCAGTTCATAGATATGTAGAGGGCCAGTTGAGATTCCTCCCTTCATCTTTTAACTCATCATCACAGAAACTCAAGTTATTACATGACGTAATGTTTCCAATTACGCTGGTGAATTAATCTATTGGCATGTCACTCTCTACAAAAGCTTGGTCTAGTACCCTCATCAAGGATTCTCTATGAGCAGACGAATTCATAAATAAAGCTAAGATAAATATCTTTGAAGGAGTCTGCAGTAGATGATCTACAATTCTGTAGTCGCTCATCTTAATTATCTTCAAAATATCATCCACTTCTTTCTCTAATGTAGCTCCACTAGTCTCTCCTGTAGCCTTCTTAGGTTCATCATTTTCAACAATTTTCTTTCCAGCAGTAATATCTCTCCGAATAATCGGCGCAAACACACGACCGCTACGGGTCACCCTGCTATTTTCAGCTATATTTCAAACATCGGGCATTGGATGGATGGGAATTTCCACCCCATCTTCTAAGATTGTAGCATTGTATTTGTAAGGCATAACCTTATCTGATTTGTAGGGGATGGGACCTGGAAAACTAATTACCAATGGGGTAACAGCCGGCTTGCTATGGTACTCCACTTCAAAATGGGCGGGTGCACCAAAACAAGCCACAATGATGTTTACCCCTTCTTCAATACAATCAGTCATCAAAAAGTCATTTCTGGGAAACAAATCTTCGTCTGAAGAGAAATACTCATTCGCAGAGGCATACTCTTCCTCTGACTCTTCTTCCGTTAAACAAACTTCAACCATATCAACCTCATGATAATCATCCCTCTGACCTATGATCTTGATAGTTCCATTGTCTAACAGAAACTGAACACCCTCCCTCACGATTGAACAATCTCGGTGGTTTCGACAACAAACTAAGCTAGATCCATATTGGTGTTCCACCTGACCAGCCGTATGGCAGAAGGTAGCATGCAACCGCACGAGATACTCGTTCAAATACTCCACATTAAAAATTATAAATTCAACAGGACATCGAGAAACCATATTCACTTCCTCTTCATACTCTGCCCTAGGCCTGATTATGTGGATAAGGCCCTCATCCATCATCTCCTGTAAATCAGCCTTTATCTTATCGCAACCCTGTATATCTATACTGCAAGTAGCACAACCGGCATGGTCATGCGTATAGTAGCTGAATTCAGAGGTCTGCATGCATTTTCATCAAATCTCCTCTAACTAGATTAATGTCAAAAATCCGGAAGTCGCTTGGACAACCGGCTACCATATTTACAACATTTACTCCCCCGTGCTTAGGTAGAGGGTTATCTTTCACATTAGGTCCCATGTCCTTAAAAGATAGAATTCCAGACTTCACCAACTTCTGCACCTTAGTCTTCAAAGGATAACAATTCTCAACACTATGCCCTGGTGCTCCCTGATGAAAAACACATGTTTGGTCTGCTTTGTAATACCAAGGCAATGGTGGTGGTATGGCGGGAGGTGGTGGTGTCTGGACCAACTTTTTCTGAATCAATGCTGGTAGTAGCTCTGTATAGCTCATGGGAATAAGGTCATAACTCTCTCTTATCTGATTATACCCTTGATTCCCTTGCTGGGACGGTCTCTAATAAGCAATTATAGTTGGAGCGGCATTCATAACAGGAGTAACTGAGGCGACTTGCTGATGACGCTAATAATTCCTTCTAGGAGCGTTTACCCTCTTCTCTTGTATAACAACATTTGCATCTCCCTCTTTCTTCTTGGAAAACCCATACAATGGCTTCTTTACACCTCCAGACCCTTCACTCTTTGTCAAATGGCCTTCTCTTACAGCCTCTTCTAGGCGGATACCCATTCCTACCATCTCAGTAAAGTCACTTGGTGCGCTTGCTACCATCCTTTCGTAGTAGAAAGCACCCATCGTCTTCAAGAAAATCTTAGTCACCTCCTTCTCTTCCATGGGAGGAATCACTTCGGCGGCTACCTCGTGCCATCTCTGCACATACTCTTTGAACGATTCCATGTCTTTCTGAACCATGGCCTTAAGTTGGTCACGGTCAGGCGCCATGTCCACATTGTACTTGTATTGTTTGATGAATGCTTCTCCCAAATCATTAAAAGTATGGATATTGGCGCTGTCCAAACTCATATACCATTTCAGCGCTGCGCCGGTCAAACTATCCTGAAAAAAGTGAATCAACAGATGCTGATCATCAGTATGGGTAGACATTCTCCTCACGTACATCAGCAGGTGAGCACGAGGGAAAGTGTTTCCCTTATACTTTTGAAATTCTGGGACCTTGAACTTAGCAGGTATCTTAACATTTGGGACCAAGCATAGCTCATTTACATTCTATCCAAATATCTCTTTTCCCCTAAGGGCCTTCATCTCTCTTTTCATCTTATCAAACTGCTCTTGAAAATCATCCATTCTGTCATAAATACCCAAGTCTTCACTCGACGGAGGGAAAGGACGACACACATCATCATTAATAAAAGGAACCAAATTCACTGAATGAGGTGCAATAGGAACGTGCACCACAAGAGGTGCAGGAGTAACAATAGTCTGAACCACTGGAGTATCTTGAGGACCAAGGTTGAAACCTTCAGGTGCAAAATTCTCTAGCATTCCACATGGATAACCTTGAGGCATACGGTTCTGAACAACAACCGGAGTAACATATACGGGAACAATTGGAACTGCAGTATTTTCCCTTGTTGGTTGAGGCTGAACACTCGGTGGCTGATTCTGAGCAGCCACTAGAGCTTCCATCAGAGTAGTCAGATTGGCCATGCCATCCTTCAAAGCAGAAACTTCCTCGCGCAGCTCGCGATTCTTCTGTTCTAAGTTGTCCATCTTTTTTTTTGAAATTAACCCGAGTATTGTAGTGATGAGTCAGCTTGCTGAATGAAGTAAAGAAGCTGGGTAAAACACCTGGATATGCATAATAAATGCAAGAAATATGTGCAATATGATGCGTAATATGCAATGCATATGATTATTTTTGCTTCATTATTTAATATTTCAATGGATTTAAGATTTATAGACATATTGCAAACATCAAAGTAATAAAGCTTTTGAAATACTGAATTTTTTTTATTATAATAACTCCAAAATGGATTACAAGTTTCAATGATCTCAAGTACAAGATGAAAATACAATCTAAAATCCTGAGAAAAAGAACTGATGGGGATCAATCAGTACGTTGGCGCTTCCCTGTGAGCCTGGCAATCTGAGCCTTCAACCTCTAGTTTTCTTCCGTATATCTAGTGGTAACCTCCTTCCAATCATATGAATCAGGAAGTGAGTGATCAACACCTGATTGAGGCCTAGGAGAAAATAAATCCCCTTGCCTCTCCATGGACTCTACCGCTCGACTCTTAAGAATCTCAATCAAGTCGTCTTTCTCCTTCAGGTCTACTCTGTAGGAACTCTCTAAAGTTTGGAACTTGTTCTTCCAAGCATCCCTTTCCTGTTGCATCCTAACCAAAGCAAGCTGCATCTCTTCTAGGTCATCTAATAAGGGAGGAGTGGTCTTCACAAATATATCAGGCATGGGTGTCTCCCGAGTATACGACATCTTTAACTGAATGACTCTCGATCAGATCCATTGAAGATATGGCTCCAAAGAAACAACACCCCTAGGTGCCAAATCCTTCCTACTCTTCTTATGAATGTGACGCCAGGCCTTCACAATTTGCTCCCTAGATTCCCTATGGTCTTCCCCTTCCTTCAGAAAGAAACTACTCAAATGAATACTATTCGGTTTATCCCTCATCGGATAACCAAGCTGTCGCCGTGCAAGAACAGGGTTATAGTTAATTCCTCCCTTTGTACCAAGAAGAGGTACATTGGGGAAACTACCACAACTGTCAATAATCTCTACATCATGGTAAACTCGATGATACCAATCAATATCCAAGTGAGTAAGTGCCATGATCTTAGGAGCCCAACGAGGTTCCTTCTTGACATCCCAAAAAGCATCAGACTGAGGCATATGAGAGATGAATAACCGGTACAACAGAGGCGTTCAACAAATAATCATTCCCCCATGATAGGAATTCCGAAGATGAATAGAGTAATAAGCATCACCCAACAGTGCAGGAAATGGGTTTCCAATCATGAAAATCCTGATAGTGTTGATGTCAATAAACTTGTCCACATTAGGAAATAAAAATAACCCGTAAGCAAGCAGAGCAAAGATGGCCTCAAAAGCAGTTGTACTCTTCATTCTGGAAAAGTAACGAGCTTTCTCCAATAATAACTGAGCTAATAATCCTCTAATCCCTCCTTTAGTAGTCATGTGGGCTTCCACCTCATATTTCCCCAGGTGAATCAAGGCATCAATCTCATGTGGTTTTGGCTCACCCTCCAAACCAGTAAAAGGAACATGATCAGTAACAGGTAAATCTAATAGGTAAGAATACTCCTCCAGTGTAGGCATCAACTGATAGTCGGGAAAAGTAAAGCAATGATACATCGAATCATAGAACTGGACCAAGGTCGAGAGAATACCCTCCTTCATCTTCAACTTCATGAGAGGAATAATGGATCCATACTTCTTTCGAAAGTTTACAGAACACTCGATCTCTGGAATTAGACTGATCAACTCATCTATCTTGGGATCCTTGAAACTATATTTCCCGGTCTTTCTCTTTCCAGAATCCATGGTTAAAAGTACCTGAGATATTCACAAATAGTCACCCTTTAAATCCCTTGAAATATGGTTTTCTTTAAAAGATGCTTATGAGTGCATGGATATATGATGCAACAATCACACACAAGATCACACATATAGGGTTCATAGGTTCAACGTCACGAGCATGAGGTCAAAGGTACTACCCATAAGGTGTTGGCCTAAAAAGTTATCACCTGCCGAACAAGGTTCTAGAGGTTCCCAGAGTCTACATCCTTCCTTCGGATATTACCAACTTCCCAATTAACTCGATGATTAGTAATATTATCAAGAAAGACTCGCCCGAGTATAGTATCGCGTGACAACTATTTCCAGATTACTCCTTCATAGCTTCCGCAATACACCTAAAAGGCCATGATGGGTTAAGTATTATACGGTCCTCAGTTTCAGCAGGCTCCCAGGTCGAAAGTAGTACGTCTTCCCTATTACTCGGTAAACGACACTACAATCAAAGGGCCTCCACTGAGTCAGGGATCTCATGCATCCTTTTTTGGGATTACTCCCTCAAAGTTAACATGACTATACCGCCCGTCCTATCTTAAAGTTTGCCCAAGTCCGGGTATAGGACTTATGAGTAATCACCAAGCACCCTGAAAACTAGGAAAATCCAGACAAACACATATACAACATATAATCATGAAAACAGTAATAACACATATACAGATATAAACAAAGATAGGCTTAACCCACTTAGGTATGGACCAGCAAGAGGTCAATCTTTCCCCAGTGAAGTCGCCATTTTTCTGTAGCGGTAGAAATTTTCAAGACTAAGCCATTGGATTGACTAGACTTTATACAAATCAAAATAAAAATCGCCACCGCGCTTTATTGTTTCCAAAGGAATGGGAAAAGAGAGAATAACCCAAAAAAGGGGAGAAAGATTCAAGGTAAGGGGGGTTGGTTATGCAAAGGGAAGGTATTAGCACCCTTAAAATCTACGGTACTCCGCAGGAGCCTCTTTATAAAATCTATATATTTTGGCTATAAAATAATGTTGTATAAAAATGGATGGTGGAGATGAGAAAAGAAATATATTTATTTTATAATTTTTGCACCCGCCGCGGTTGCGAACCTTTAGTGCCTACGTACCACCTTTTCATGCAATAAGGGATCAGGGTACACATAGTTCCTCTTTTAAGAATTTAAAACACAAATATGTTGGTTAATTTTATGAGATAAAACATCACCGTCACTGTCCGTGTGGAAAACATACTTACTACCCACAACTATGAGAAAGGAGAATTTGCATCATCTTAAAGTGGAGGATATGGCTTGGATTTTAAAATCAACAATGCCTCACCCAACACCCAAGTGGAAAATATCTCTCTTCACTACACATTGTAGAAGTATAGTTGTTTGCATCACTACGAGGATTGACAAGAGTTCAATCTTTTGAGAAAAGTTTAAAGTAAAAGCCAAAGTGGAAAAATGGTTTGAAATGAGATTGATTGACTTTTAGTCTTCTAACAAAAAATGTCAAGGTATTATTAAGTTGATTGGAGTTTATTTATGAAAATGTTTTGAAAATGCATGGACATAAGTCCAAGTTTATAATGAAAGTAGTTCAAGTTTAAAAACAAGAAGAGTTTTCAAAAGGAGGAAGAAGATTTTTGAAATTAAAGAAGATGGAAGGAGAAGAAGGGACCATCCTAAAGCATAAGGTAAAAGCTAGGGATAAGAACCATCTAACCAACAAGAAGCCAATACTTGACATTATGAGCCAAGATATAATTCCCATTCCTTGGATTGAAACCAACCAAGAAAAAAAAATACTAGACCTCTTGAGAGAACCAAACTTCAAGTGTATTAAGTCTTCTCAAAAATTGGGCAGAGTAATGACTGTATACAGGTGAATTCCAGATTACAAACAAAGGGTGTAATCACATAAACCTGCACACAAAAACAAATAAGCAACCCAATGTCTTGAGGTAAACCTCAAGAACTCCAGACAAAATAATCAGATAAGATCACAAGGTCTCCAAGATAGGCCAAGGTTTCTAATACTAAATCCAAGAAAAGTCCCATACTCCATAATGCCAAGGACAGTAACCAAATAGTCCAAGTACCATTAAAGATTTTTTTAGGGTTTATGTTGATTATTAAGTATCTTAAGAAAGGAAAAGAAAAGCTCAAGTGAGCAAAGTAAAAATGGCAGGAAAGTAAATGCTCAAATGAGCAAAGATGAAAATGGAATGAAATATAAATGCTAAAAGTAAATAGTACATAAATCATAAAAAATAATAAAACCATAAGATAAAACAAGTCAATAATTAGTAGTTAGTTGGATGACCATCTTGAAACTTGAATTTGGAACTTATTAGAGGATTGGTAGAACCAAAGCCTTCACGAAATAAGTTGCATTTGCTTTTTGTCAAGTATATCATCCATTTGGAATTCTCATAAGTACCATTTAATGATCAACGGTGTTTAAGTGATCCGCGTTGATAAAAGGTGTTGTCGATCCATTAGAGGATTGGTAGAATCAAAGCCTCCACACAATGAGTCTCAAGGTTATTGGATCAAAGAGATCAAATTAACATACTTGGGCTTGCAATCATAAGTTTGGGCCACGAATGATCATTTATTCGAATCGGGACAAAATTTAGCGCTATGTTAAGAAATCGTAAGTAGACTTATATAGAAGTCACACCTATTTTGAGGCCGGTCAATAACAATTTATGCACCACTTGTTTTGAGACATGATATAGAGATCACGCTCCAACAACATTTAGTGCAACAAGAAGGGGATGAGATGAAGAGGGATAGGGAAAAAAATACAAACCACATTTGAATTAAATTTTAATTAAACTATTATAAAAATCATTGATCCATTTTTTGTGTAGTTAAACTCAACACCATGGATCCAATGATGTTAATAAAGTTCATGATCCAAAACCTAACCCAAGATTAGCCAGAAAATAATCACAAAATAGTATCACATTTAATATATACATTAAAAGGGTTTAAAAATGTTTAAAAATCAAAATAGAGGAGAAAAATATCAACTATGTTCAAATTAATCAAGAAAGAAAAAGTAAGGCCATAGAAAAATCAGAAATGGATCCAAATATTTTTATAAAATTTTTGGTAATTTTTAAAAGTCATAAAATATTTTTAAACTATTTAAAATTGTTCAAACAAACAAAAAAATAGGTTAAAAAATAGTAAACCTCAACATAAAATTCCATAAAATTTTCAGAAAGTCAAAAATATGCAAAATAATATTTATGAATTTTTTCAAAATTAAAAAATATCAGAAAGTATTTTTTAGGTAACTAAAAGAAAGCAAATAATACAAAAAATACAAAAAATACCAAATATCAAAATATAAATGTGAAAAATAGTCATGAGATCAGAAATAATTCAAAGTATTTTTGTGAATTTTTTCATAAATTTTGGATAAAAAATAAACGAGTTATGAATTTTTGAAAATTTAATCAATAAAAATATAAAATCAAAAAATAAAATAAAACCAAAAAGATGTGGACCATCAGATCATAGTCAAAACGCGTTAGTAAGCTGATCCAGTGGACCTAACGCGCTGTGCTTGATATGGACCTTAGTGAGATACGCATAGGATCAGAAAAAGGGGAACCGATGAAATTAAAACGTTTGGCACGCTATTATTGGCTGAGATGAGACATGTCATCGTATTCAACCTCCAGACACCCTGCAATGGGGATTTTGTGAGATCCTTCAAATGGAAAAATTAGGATCCCAGGCTAGCATCATTGAACTCGCCTCTTCAAGACGATTCTAACACAACTATCACGCCAAATTTATATAAGGTATGGAGAGAGATATGAATCAAAAACTCAGAAAATAACAAGCACCTTCAATTTGAGATTTCTCTCTTAATTCTCAATGGATGTAAAAATTGTAAGCAACATAAGAATCAGGAGAAGGAGTGGAATAGATTAGTTCTTGATTTGGATCCAAATGGTGGAGAACTCTACCTTTTCGAAGTTCAAGGAAGAAGCTCTGAAATCGGACTTATGTAGCTAGAATTATGGCTCGTTTTGATTGGTTTAAGTGCTGGAGAGTTTATATGATGCTTAAGGATGATGAATGCGCAAAGAATTTTGTAAAATGGAGCTTAAATATCAAAAACTGAATTCAAAAAAGATGGGTTCGTATGAAGTTTTGGCAGGGTGTTTTTGGCTCTCCAAGCTTGAAGAAATGACTGGGGGATGACCCTCTATTTATAGGAAAGTGAATGGGAATGAAAATTTGAAGAAACAAGGAAGTTTGGAGGGAAATTGAGTGAAGGTCGAGCACAAGTGAAGTGTGACTTCATTTCCATCAAAACTCAACCAAATCTTGCGTTTTGGGGGTGCTAATCACTTCTGGCAAGTTTGCTAATCAAGTTTAAATAAAAAACACGCATAAATCTTGCGTTTAGAAGTTACATTATGGATTTCAAAATTCTGACTTTGTGGAAAATTCAGTTTTAAGTTACCAAATTCAAATCCATGGCATTTCCAACTCAAGGGGTCTTAGGGCATGATTCTTGATTCTTTAGAAAGATGAGTTTACAAGCTTTTCAATGGAAAAAGAATGGAATCAAATGGATTCTTGAGCTGAAAGTTACATTGAGTCAAAGTTCAAGAAAAAGGGTTGACTTTCCATACTTAGAAATATTTCAAATTCTTCTTCAAAAATGACCTATAATCTTTTGCATCCAAACATGGCCTTCCAATTGGAATTTGCTCTTGACCAAAAAAGATAGAATTAAGTAAATCTATTGAGTGACATTTTGGGACTTGAACCATTCAAAAGCACCAAAAATTGAGAGAGTTATGACTTGTTGAAGTTGTCCAAAAATCATGAAATGACCTATAATCTTTTGCATATTTAAGGCAAATTCTATCCATTTTATCACTTTGCCCATAAAATAAGGCATAAAGTTCAAATATTCAAGATAATTATGGAAAATGAATGGAATTAAGGTGATAAAAATTGACCAAGTTATGACCATTTGAAGTCACATATGGAAAATTGTGGATTCATCTGGATGACTTGTAATCTTTCTTCTTCACCAAGTTCCTTCCACATGAAAACTCCTTGGAACTTTTCAATTGATTTTTTAATAACCCTTTAAAGAGAATGATGTCTTCGGAATCAATCAAAAATACCAAAATATGAGCAAGATATACTCCTTTGAAGTTCAAAACCCTAACTCCTAGATCAAGAAAATTCTTGGAGGAACCTTGACAATTTTGAACCACCTTCTTGTACCAACACCCTTGCTTTGTAAATAGAAGTTATTGAGGATGAAAAATGATAATTCATAGCCACCAAAACAACTTACATATCTTGTGAATTTAGAGAAATATGCACTTGTGATTAATGGGAACAAGGCCTTGTCCAAGCATGACAACTCCTTCAATCAACCCCTTGTACTTTTGGGCCAATATTGACATCTTGGAATGTAATGAACCAAAATAACCTTACCATGCCATCCCTTCCAAAACAACTTCAATGGTGAGGCTTGGACTTCTTAAGCTTTATTGACTAGGACATGGAAATAAACTCATGAACCCATGGTCCAACTTTCTAAGCCACATTGCCTTTACCTACATGGATAACAAGCAAGACAAGCCAACATTGTATTTTATTAGTTAAGTGAAGAAATAAAAACAATATTCATGATCACAAAAGGAACATAAGTCAAGGTGCTTGGTAATCCATCAAAAGGAGCACAACTCAAAGTAGGAAGGGGAACCAATGATCCTAGTGTGATCTTATTATGAATAAATTAACATGGTATGATGAAGGGATCTTGGGGAAAAAATTGGGGTACAACATGTTGACCAATAGTAACCAGCTCTCAGGATTTTCTTGGCCATAGTGTGTCCGCTAGAGTGAGTCCTAAAGAGACCATCATGCTTGTCTTCCATAATTTCCTCTGGCTCCTTCTTGTCCATATATCAGAGTAGAGTAGAGTCATGGTTGCGTTTGTATAAGATTACATTACTCAGGAAGAATTTAGCTGAAAATCTTCGTAAAAACTTTATGTCATTGATGGATTCTCCCTCAGGGTACTCTTGTGATTCAAGGTATCTCTTCACTTCATGGTACCAAGGCTTTTCTGTGTCAGCGTCAAGCTCATAGCAGTGCACAGGTTCGTTGAATCTCTCAATTGTAATCCTAGGAGCTTCGTTGTCCCATTTGACCTTGAACATAGAAGACATTTTTGCCAAGGCGTCAGCCAGCTGATTTTCTTCCCTAGGGAAGTCTTAAAATGTGACCTCTTCGAAGTAAGGAATCAGAGATAGCACAAGATCCTTGTAAGGGATGAGATTAGGGTGCTTAGTGTCCCAATCTCCTTTTACTTGTCTAATCACTAGAGCGGAATCCCCAAACACATTCAAATGCTTGATCCTCAAGTCAATGGCAGCCCTCCGACCCAAAATTCATGCTTCGTACTCAGCCATGTTATTCGTACAATTGAAGCATAATCTGGCAGTGAAAGGTGTGTGGCAACCTTCAAGGGATATGATCACAACACTAATTCCGTTACCCAAAGCGTTGGAAGCCACATCGAAGACCCTGGTCCATCAGGATCCTTGTTAAGGTCCTTCATATGGTCCAGGTTTCACGCAGTCAGTCACTAGCATAATATTCTCATCTGGGAAGTCAAAGTTCACAGACTGATAATCATCAACAGATTGATGGGCCAAATGATTTGCTAGTACACTTCATTTGGTGGCCTTTTGCATTGTGTATTGAATATCGTACTCAGTCAAGATCATTTTCCATCTAACGATCCATCCGAAAAGGGCAGGTTTCTCGAAGATGTACTTGATAGGGTCCATCTTAGAAATCAGTAGAGTGGTATGAGTCAACATATATTGTCTTAGCCGGTGAGAAGCCCATGCCAGAGTGCAACACGTTTTCTCGAGCAGTGAATATCTGATTTCAAAGTCGGTAAACTTTTTGCTCAGGTAGTAAATAACATGCTCTTTTCGGCCAGACTCGTCATGTTGGCCCAAAACACACCCCATAGAATTCTCTAGTACTGTCAAGTACATGATCAAGGGTCTTCCTTCAACTGGAGGCATGAGAATAGGAGGTTCTTGCATATATTCTTTGATTTTGTCGAAGGCAGCTTGGCATTCATCATTCCATCTTACTACTTGATCTTTCTTCAAAAGTTTGAAGATTGGTTCACAAGTAGCAATTAAGTGAGATATGAAGTGGGCGATGTAGTTAAGATGACCCAAGAATACTCTAACTTCCTTTTCAGAGTAGGGGATTGGCATTTCTTGGATGGCCTTTACCTTGGCAGGATCGACTTAGATGCCTTTACCACTGACAATAAAACCTAGAAGCTTTCCAGATCTTACTCCGAATGTGCACTTATTAGGGTTCAACCTCAACTTGTACTTTTTCAGCCTCTCGAATAGCTTGTATAAGTGATTGAGATGTTCTTATTTGGTTTGTGATCTTGAAATCATATCATCCACATAGACCTCTATTGATGGATCATATCATGAAACAAAGCTACCATAGCTCTTTGATATGTTACCCCATGCATTCTTCAATCCGAATGGCATGGCCTTGTAACAGAAGGTGCCCCATTACATAACAAAAGTGGTCTTCCAATACGGAGAGGGGGCTTCCCTACACGAGCGTGCCTCACTTCTTCCTGAGCCTTGATAGTGAAATCCAAACCACATTTGTCCTCTTTGAATGGGATCTCGGGGAGTTGCCCCCAAGTATCACATCTTCCTTCTTCGACTGCGGCACGAGAACCTCTAAACGAAACCATATTTGGCACGACTTTAACAAATTTGGACACATCAGAAGAAAATTTGGCAGTAGCAACCATTGGTGGCACAACTTCAAAAGCCTGACATGAGGTATCTATAAATTCGCCATCCATCTCCACATATTTGAAAGAGTTGAGGTGGATTACCATGAACACCTCCTCACCACAGACAGTGACAATCCTTCCTTTGACCGGATACTTGAGCTTTTGATGAAGGGTTGACGTTACTGCCCATGCTCCATGGATCCAAGGGCGACCCAGCAAATAGGAGTAAGCAGGACGGATATCCATGATGTAGAAAGTAGAGTTGAAAAACTGTGAGCCCACCTTGATCGGGAGATCCACCTCTCCATGAACTGTCCTTTTGGACCCATCGAAAGCCCTCACAATAATATCACTTGGTTTCAAAACTAGTCCTACACAGTCTAAACGGTCCAAAGCCCGCTTGGGTAGCACATTTGACGAAGAGCCAATGTCCACTAGAACATGTGCTAGGGTAGTCCCCTTACATTCAACAGAAACATGCAGAGCTTTGTTATGGTTCTTTCCATGTGGTGTCAGATCAGCATTTGAGAACCCCAAACCATTGTCGGCCGTCAAGCTTACCGCACAATTTTCAAACTGGTCAGTTGTGGTCTCATGAGGGACATGAGCCTTCTTTAAGAATTTGATTAACGCCCGAGCATGAGCATCAGAACAAAGTAGCAAAGATAACATGGAAATCTTGGAAGGGGTTTTCCCCAACTGCTATACTATCTTGAAATCACTCCTTTTTATAATTTTCAAGATCTCATCCATTTCTCGAGCGGAAGGATCCTCAGCAGCAATGTCTTTTGTAGGTATTTCTGTCTCAACAGGCTCAACTACCTTCTCTTTTCCCCTTGAGTCAGCACTAGGCTTAGTAGTGGTGACGCAGACATGTGCCTTTGTAACAGTTGGTGGTGAGATGTTGGGTGAAAAGATTCTCCCAGTTCTGGTCTCCTTACTAGAGCCAGTAATGTTACCAATGTCATCAGCTTTGCTTTCTTCAATCCAAGCATCTTACTTTATTCCATGGTAAAACACCTCAGCACCATAGTTCCATGGCACTGCTTTGTTGGAAGAGTATGGAATTTACTAGGGGAAGTAATTATCAGAGGAGAAACAATTGGTTCATTTGAAATCTTGATAGGACCCTTGGAGGAGATCCTAAGAGGCTTGTTTGAAATCGTTATGATGGAGAGGTCTTCAATCTTATTGGTCAAGCTTTTGGAGGACAGAGTCTTCTCAAATAGGATCTCATAGTTATTCATCAGGCGTTGAATACCTTCCTTCATCCCTTTGCATCCATTGAGTTGTTTGGAACAACAATCACAATCCTTCAAACAGTCAAGGAAAATCCAGGCTTTCAACAGATTCTTTTTGATAATGGTTAACAGAGTAGTCATGTCTTTGTTGGAGGAAACAAACATGGTGTCTTCAACAACATTGACACCCTTGCCATGATTTGGCATAGGCGCCGTTATTACATTCGGAGTTGGAGGAGTATCAAATTCAATGGTCTTGTTGTCTATTAAGTCTTGAATTTTATTCTTCAGTGTCCAACATTGGTCAGTCTCATGCCCGAGACTATTCGAGTGATATGCACACTTGGTATTCAGATTGTATTTAGGTGAAGTTTTATCTGGATTGGCCGGAGGATCACGCAATGTCACCAAATTAGCCTTTAAAAGGTGTTGTAAGGCTTGGGATAATGACATGCCTATCCTTGTGAATTGTCTTTGTGGAGTCTCAAACGGTTGATGATTGGAAGATTGTCTTTGAACAGGAGTTGGGTTGGAAATTTGGATAGCATTAACAGACGGATGGTCATCCTTCTTGGTACAGGCCCTTGCCTCATACACAACATTGGTTTCTTTCTTCCCAACAAAAGGTTTCTTTACAGGATTGGAGGTGGAAGTTGATGCTATGGGAATCTTCCCTCTTATGATACGGCTTTCAACTCTTTCACCGGTTAAGATCAGCTCGGTGAAACCGGAAGAAGAACAACCAACAAGTTGAAAAATGGACCAGATAAAGTGCCCATAAACATATCAATGTGCTCCCTATCAGTTAATGGCGGTTGGACCCTACTGGAAAGATCCCTCCACTTTTGGGTGTACTCTTTGAACCCTTCATTCTTACCAATTATCATGTCTTGCAGTTGAACTCTTGTTGGCGCCAGGCTGGCATTGTACTGGTATTCAAAATAATCTTCATCATCAGGCGCTTGATCATTGATACACTCATCCTGGGTACTCCTAGCTTCTCCAATCTAATTCTTATCTTCCTCAGACGAGTCTTCCACTACCGGTATCTGACGGACTAGCTCTCTGAATCTTCTACCCATGTTGACTAAAGCTTTCCTCTCTGGTTTCTTTTTGGCTGCCAGCAACGTCATCAACTCTTGTTGCCCCTTGGCCAAAGTCAGTAGAGTCTCTTGAAATTGGGAGTTTTGTGCTTGTAGGTCTTTCACTGTTTACTCGATATCCATCTTGCTGAAATAAATAGTAGAAAATAAGGAAACCTGCCATGGAAAACCTATTATGTTATAATGCATGGAAGATGTGTATGCAAATGATTTCAAGGATTTATGAAATTTAAATTCGTATAGATAAAGAGTGAACAAATGTTAAATTTCATTAATTAGTTCAAAATTATTACAACATGCCTCTTAGGCTTACAAAATAAATCTCTAAGATAAAAAGGTTGAACATATTCTCTTTAGTGCAAGATACGCATTCAAGCTCCGTTCTTCATGTAGTTGATTTGTAAGCTCCAAAACCCTTTTCTCACTTGCATAGCACTGAGCTTAGAAAGTGTCTCGTTCTTCCTTTAGCTAAATCCAACCTTTTGGCAAGTCTTCAAGAAAAGTAGGCATGTTGGGATGAAGGTAATTATACGGGACCTCTTCCTCAGCAACAGGCTCCATGATAACTGGTAGGATGAAGGGTTAAGGCATCATGAGTTTCTGAGTGTTGTACCCCAAAATTTCCCCTCCCATATTTTTCAAGACATTGCAAGAAGAATCTCCAAATGGCTCAAGTTTGCTCAAGAATTGGACAGTCAAATCATCTCCTAAGGCAGTCAATCTCAAATTAGGGTTTTTTGTTGCATCAAGGTCCTTACATCCAAATGACCTCAAGTGACTCACAATGTCCTAATATGTTCTCAAGTTCATCCATGTCAAATTTCAAGCCTTGCAGAGGAAGTTTGGTCAGTCAATTGCTCAAAAGGCCCAAAAATCGACTGTGCTAGGGCAAAAGTCAACTGTGACCTACAAACAGTCAAACTTCAAGATTTTTTTGTCAACATTCTCATTTTTAATGATAATTAATCATTTGATCAAGGGTTAATCATGATTCATCAAGTATTGCTCAAAATTCATCAAGACTCAAAAGTTGCTAAATTAGGGTTTTGTAGGAAAAGTCAACTCAACTTTGACCAAGCATAACTTTCTAATACTTTATGAGAAATGACCCATAAAAATCTCATTTTGAAGAGGATGCAATTTACTACAATCCATATTCACACCCCAAGATCAAGAAATGCACTCACAAAAAGTTACAAATTTGGACATTATAGGTCATTTTTGAAAGTCAACAAAAACACATTTTTTTCCAAAGCTTATAACTTGAGAATGGAATATCAAAATGAGATGAGACCAAAAGGGTTGGTTATAGGACATCTAAAAGTTTCTAAAACGTCCAAGAACACTTCCAAAAAATCAAAATTGAAGAAGTTATGCATTGTTGAAGTTGGGTATTTTTCCAAAATTGCCAAAAGTCAACTATCCCCAAAACTTCAAATTTTGTCAAAAGGGCCCACTTTTTCCCACTTGATTTGATCTTGTCACACTACACACGTGTCCTATCTTCAGTTTTATGTCCATTCATTAATTTTTCTATTTTATTTGATTTTTATTGAATTAATTTATTTTTAATCAATTTAAGTCCAAATAAAATCCAAAATATTGATGAAATAGGATCTTTTTGATTGATACAGGCTTCAATTATCATCATGGACAAGATCAAACTCGTATCAAGACATGTTATGAACAAAATATTGGATTTGGGACATTTTTGGAAGCTTTGTAATGGAAGATCATATCTAATCCAAAATCATCAATGCATAAGGATTGAGTCCACAAATGTTAACCTAATTCATTCCTTATTACATATACAACACAAAGGCACGAAAATAAGGACGAAGAGGCTGCATAATCAGAAAAACCAAAATTTGAAAAAGCTTGAAAAGTTTGAAATCAAAATCAGTCTTAGAGTCCAATTCAAGGCTAAAGCTCAACGTGGTTCTCTTGCTAGACATCCACTGAGTCTATTACAATCAAAACCAAGCTCTCTCCTCTCCAGAATCACACTGTAAGTCTCCTTGAACACCTCCCTGTACATGAAATCGAAATCTCTCATTCTTGCATTTTTTTGACAAACCATGGACATATTCTTGATCCTTGAATGATTTCAAAACTTTCTGCAATATTTGAATTTGTTTTCATAGCCTATAATGCCCTACCCGAAACTAGGGTTCGTGCTTCTTGTTTTTAGGCATTTGAGTTTCAGGCAAAATTGAGGCAAATCATGGACATGGATGAATTCAGGAGGGAGAGACGAAGCGAACCATGGTCTTAGGGTCAATTTATATGGCCTACAATTGATTTTAGGAACGAGCCATGAATTTAGCTGTGGATAAAATCTGCAGGAAAAATAACCAGAGCTCTGTGCGAAAGACGACTACGTGCCCTCTCCCTATTGGCCCATTCATAATTTCGTGCTTATTTTTTTAATTTTCAGGCATATTATTTATTTTGATATATAATAATTGTTGCTTGTTATAATAACAAATAGAACACAGTGATGTAGTGGCAAAGGCGCTTGTACAAGATCCAATGGGACCTGGGTTCGAATCCCAGGTCCCCCAATGCATTTGTTTCATTTTTCTTCAGATTATTCCATGTGATCTCCAAAGCGTAGCACACCATACACCTTCAGATCTCCAGATGCCAGATGGCCTTTAGGCCAAATCTGATGGTCAGGATTGGAGGTGCATCCTATTGCCCAGTTAACATGCCATGGATAATCTGGAAAGTCAAAGCAGGCTAGCATAATTGGGCTTGGAAATTGCTCTTCTCACCATCAATCTGGGCCCAAACCCCCCTCTTTGGGTTATTTATTTTTCTATTTATATTTTCTTTTTATTTATTTGTTTTATTTAATTATTATCATTATTATTTAATTAACCAATTAATTTTTTCTCATAAAATCAAAAACAAAAAAATATTTTTATTTATTAAAATTAAATTCATGACTTTATTTTTGTAAATAAATTAGTTTAATTAACTTAGTTTAATTAGGTATAATTTTTAATATCTTTTGCAAATAATTAAAATTAATGTAGAATTAGGTTTTTACTAACTTTAAATCAAATTTATTTTATTTCTTCAAATACTCAAAAAAATCCAAAAATATGTTTTTTTTTTAATTAATTAATTTATTTATTCAATTAACCTAGATCTAATTTCTTTTTAATTAAAAAAAAGAGACAAAAATTCACTTTCTTTCAAAAAGGGTCAAAACCCTAAAAATGCATTCAATTTAATATTTCGCGCGCGATTCATTTTACCATTGATGTACTTGCTTCCGGAATGTAATAACTTTAAATAGGACCTTTAATTATTTATCGCTTTATTTTACTTTTCGCATTTTAATTTCCAGGGTTGTTTTTGGCGATGTAAATACCCGACGCCTTGTAATAGTTTAGATTTAATTTCCGCAATTTAATTCCGCAACTATACACTGTTAGATGTTTGATAAATAGGGAATGCATGACAAGATCAAATGTATGAATTTAAAATCAACATAGCTCACCCATGACATGTAAAAAGATAAAATTAACCGAAATAATACATTCACACATGCGCACTCTTAGGGTACACCTCACTTGGTTGCCTTCGAACGTGGCAATTGAGTATATGAAGTTTTAGAGGTCGTCCTCTTGTCCAAAGATCATAGTCGCCTCGAAACGGTTGCCTTGGAAAAATGATCTAAGACATTAGGGTTACCGCTAAGGCATCCTAACATTTCTTTTGTGACCACACGTCCCTTAATCGAATTGACCCTTAAACTCCAACGACGATGCTACCTACTCATCAATAGTGGGATAGCGTTGTCTAAAGGACATTTGTACAGATTAATTCCTTTTTCAAGTAGGTAGATGGTTCTTAAGTACTTGCTCCTTTGAAAACAAAACAAAACTTTTCACACTTACACTCCTTTCAAACAAAAACTCTTTTCAAACCCACAAACACAAAGAAAAGAAAATTTTGAAAACACTTTGAGCAAGTACCAAAGAGCCCGTGGATAACCATGAATAGAAAGGGTGCTAACACCTTCCCTTTCTATAATCTACCCCCCGGACCTGAGAAACATCTCGAAAAAGTAATTTTTCTGTGATTTTTTCCTTTCCTTGTTGGATAAAATAAAAGACAATGGCGACTCTTGCTTACCGCGACATTTTGCAAAAACAAACGCAAAATGCGAACCAGCATTCCAAAACAGTCAGTTCTTTCCCATCGTATCACAGAACTGGCGACTCTGCTGGGGACTATCCATAAGTGAGGTGTACCTTAGGACTAGATAATTGTGTTTTCAATTGTATGCTTTGTATGATTTACATTTGTGGGCTTGTATCAGAGTTACTATAGATCCTAACCTGGATTTGGGGATACCCTTTAGGTAAGCAACAATAAACTGTGAGGGAACTGTACGGCGTAGACCGATACGGTTGAAGCAGTAGCTACGTTGGTGTGGCACTTTAGATTGTACCAATATCCCTTGTGTTGGAACAAGGAGAATATGGGTCATCTAAGGGGTCATTAAGCACCAACCGACCTTAGAACCTTTAAACTGACCAACTTGGCCATAGAACAGTATGCTACACTCATTGGGACTAAACTCTCACGATGATTCCAGCCGCAAGAAAAGGTTGCTAAACTGGAATTATGACCGATCGAGGGTAGTCAGTGATATTGAGATCCTCTAGAACCCGATTACTATTTTTTGGACAGGTTTAAACCAACTAAACTGAAAGAGGGTAGTACCTAAGCTCCTTGCCATCCTGAAATCTAAGGGCTCTCTGTGTGACTTGTATGCCTTTACCATGTTTACTTTTTGTGGATACTTGTGGTGTGCTTACTATCATGACATCATGACATCATAACATTGCATACATCTTGCATTGGACTAACCTATTTCAAAGACAGGAGGGTTTCATCTTTGCTCTATTTTGTAGGTCATCATGATGCCTATGCGTAGAAATACCATCCAGATCAACTTTGTCCAAGTTTTCACCTTGCTTAAAGAATTGATTGCAAAGATGCCTGATACTACTTACTTCATCAGGAGACATGGTTATCTTCTCAGTTTGGTCACCTCCAAATTGGACGAGCAGATGATGAGTGTCCTAGTCCAGTTTTATGATCCGCTGTACCATTGTTTTACTTTTCAAGACTACCAGCTGGTTCCCACCCTAGAAGAGTTCTCTGAGCTGCTCGGTATCTCTGTTCTGGAGCAGACCCTGTTTACTGGTTTGGAAAAGATTCTTAGGCCGGAATAGATTGCTGCAGCCCTTCATTTTACAAAAGAGGAGGTAATGGCTAATTGGGAGACTAGAAGTGGAGCAAAGGGCTTTCTGACTAAGTTCTTGGTTGGTAAGGCTAACTATTTCTGGGATAGTCTGGACTTCAAAGCACTCGAAGATATTCTGGCTCTTCTGATATATGGCTTGGTATTATTTCCGAACTCTGACTCCTTTGTTGATGTGAATGCAATAAGGATCTTCATCTCTCGGAATCCGGTACCCACTCTCTTGGGTGACATTCTTCACCAGCTCTACACTCGTACTGCCCGAAAGTGGGGAACCTTGATGTGCTGTGCTCCATTATTGGCAAGGTGGTTTATTTCGCACCTTCCCAAGTCAGTGCTGAAGAACAAAGAAGGCATGGGTTAGGCCTATAGGGTCATGTCTCTCTCTCACAGTGATATCATTTGGACTCTTAAGGGTATGGACGAGGTGAACGTCATTGATCATTGTGGGGAGTACCCCAATGTTCCACTGTAAGGAACCCATGGAGGAATTTCTTACAACCCGTGCTTAGCCTTACGACAGTTTGGGAGAGCCAGAAGAGAAGGACCTCATGAGATGCTAATGCCTAGTATCATCTTTGACTTTCAAGGAGATAGCGACGAACAACGTCGCAGATTCATAAAGGCTTGGGATAGAGTTCACCAATCTGATCCACATGAGATGGGTCCAAAGACTTCTCTTCCCATGGCCATATCTCAGATGGGTCCGTATCCATGCCCAAAAGCTGGGTATGCCATATGAAGCCGTCTGGCCTGTCACTCTTGAAGTTGCTAATGAAGAAGGGGTTCTTCCAACCATCCTCCATCCTCATATGCCCACTGACATTGGGGCACTGAAGAGATCTTGGATGCAACTGAGGGAAGAACGGGATTCTTACTGAGAGAAGTTCAACGAGCAAGAGCAGAAGATCCAGAGGTTGACTAGGAAGTTGGAGAATGAGCGGATTCTCAACGACTATGTCCACACTGAGAAGAAGAGACCATGGGAGCGTTGATTGGCCTTTGATCATTTCCTTTCTAGTTTTTATTTACTTTTCAGTATTTCCATTCTTGTAACGCCTTAAGGGCATCAGTTGAACAATTTGAATTCCAAAGTTTAGCTAATAAAGTGTGTTTCCTTTCTGGTTTACAAATTTGAATCTCCCGATTGTCTTTGAAATCATAATCATACGCATTTCATTCCATGCACTCCATAACAGGTCTCTTATCTTCTTCGCTGTTTATTTCAGCACTCATCATGTCTGCTGAACCTTCAACTGAGCAAGCCATCAAGGCCCTCCAGGCCCAGAATGCCCAATTTCAAGAGCTGTTCATGAATCTAGCTAAGGGTCAGCAAGACCTGAAGACCTTGATTCTGAAAGAGAAGAAGAAGAAGAAGAGGACAATCCTGTTTAACACGGGACACCGGTTTGGAAACAGGCTTCAGAATGAAGTTGATTTGACCACCTCATCTGGAGGGAAAGATAGCCAAGAGGAAAGGAGGGCTCCTAGCCCTGTGGTCTCCGACAACGAGACAGACTTCGATGAAGAACAGTATCCTCCTGCAGAGGATAGATACAAGCAACTGGAAGACCGGTTAAGTGCTATGGAAGTTAAGAAGGTGCCTGGTCTGGACTTTGGTGATCTAGGTCTATCATCTGGGGTAGTAATTCCCCACAAATTCAAGGCACCAGCCTTTGCTAAGTATGACGGATTTTCTTGTCCAAAGCTGCACCTCCGGTCATATGTGAGGAAGATTCATCCTTACACTGCTGATAAGAACTTATGGATCCATTTCTTTCAAGATAGTCTCTCAGGGACTTAGCTTGAGTGGTTCTATCAGTTGGACGGAGCCAGTATCCGCAGTTGGGAAGATTTGGCTACTGCCTTCTACAGGCAGTATCAATACAACTCCGACCTCGCTCCCACGCTTACCCAACTCCAGGGTATGTCAATGGGAACGGGTGAAGGATTCAAAGATTATGCTCAGAAGTGGAGAGACCTCACCGGAAGAGTACAACCACCCTTGGCTAATCGGGAGCTTGTTGACATGTTTCTAGGGACCCTGTCTGGTCCATTTTTCAACCACTTGATTGGAAGCTCTTCATCTGGGTTTACAGAGCTTATTTTGACCAGTGAGAGGATTGAAGCTGGTATTAAGGCTGAGAAGATACAGAAGGGTGCCTCATCGAGCACCAAGAAGAAGCCCTTTAAGAAAGAGTCCAGTGCTGTCTACAGTTCAAGAAGACAGGATAGACCTGAACGCCACCAAGCTGTTAATGCGGTTGTAATTTCAAAACCTGCTGGTGCTCCTCAGCACAATAATCAACAAAAGGATGAGAGACCTCGAAGGCAATTCACCCGTCTCAACATGACCTTGTCTCAGATTCTGCCATAGTTGCTGAAGACTAATTTGGTGATTCTAAAGGAAGCACCGAAGAATCCAAACACTACGTCGCCAAAGTAAAACCCTAATGCCCGCTGTGCTTTTCACTCTGATAGCCCGGGGCATAATACAGATGATTGTTGGGTTTTGAAGAATAAGGTACAGGACTTGATTGATGCGAAAGAGATTGAGTTCGGAGCACCAGAAAAGCCTAAACAAGATGCAGAAGTGAATGCTATCAGGGATGATGATGGTGAAGAGTTTGATATCGACAGTTGGATCTACCCGACTGCCAATGGTGGATTTTGCAACTGGACAGTGAAGGATTCTATGCCCATTTCTGTCATTACCCAGTAATGAAACTTTTGTTTTGAATCTGTAACAGACAATGTTTTAAAACTTTATGGCCCGGTGTCTTACCCGGGGCACTGTGGCTTCATTTATGAGGGCTTTTGTGTGTAATTTTCATATATCATTAATAAAAGCATTGGACGTTTCTTGCATTTCAAATTTTGCGCTCCTTGTTTTTCTTTTATTATATATTGCAAAACAACTGTTTTACACACACTCACATATCATGATCCAAATCCACTATGGATCCCACTGATAACGACTCTGCTACTGCCAGTTATGACTTTAAAAGTACGATCAACTTAGCCGAAGACGAAGGTGAAGATGATTCCGAAGTGTCTGCTGAACTTGCAAGACTGCTACTCCAAGAAGAGAGGGCCATACTACCTCCAAGCGATCAATTCTGGTACCTCCAATTGCAGGAAGACCGTTGATCTCATACTTAAAAAATGCTGGATAATACAAAGAGGTGTGCTGGGGCAGCATGACGAGTCTGGCCGAAAAGAGCATGCTATTTACTGCTTTAGCAAAAAGTTTACCGACCGTGAGACCCAATACTCACTGCTCGAGAGAACTTGCTACGCTTTGGCATGGGATGCTCGCCGGCTGAGACAGTATATGTTAACTCACACTACTCTATTGATATCAAAGATGGATCCAATCAAGTATATCTTCAAAAAGCCTGCCTTGTCCGGAAGAATAGCAAGATGGCAGATGATCTTGACTGAGTATGACATCCAATATACAACCCAAAAAGCAATCAAGGGAAGTGTGTTGGAAGACCATTTGGCACATCAGGCAGTGGATGAATACCAGTCGATGAACTTTGAATTTCCGGACGAGAATATTATGTTGGTAACTGATTGTGAGACACCTGGACCAGATGAAGGACCCGAGGAAGGATCCCGATGGTCTATGTACTTTGACAGAGCTTCCAACGCTTTGGGTAATGGCATTGGCGCTGTGATCATATCTCCTAAAGGCTCTCATACTCCGTTTACCGCCCGACTATGTTTCAACTGCACCAACAGCATGGCGGAGTATGAAGCATGCATCATGGGTCTTCGAGCAGTAATTAACCTAAGGATTAAGTTCCTAAGTGTCTTTGGAGATTCCGCTCTCGTGACCAGTTAGATCAAAGGCGAGTGGGATATGAAACACCCAAATCTTATTCCTTACAAGGAGTATGTGTTGACATTGTTTCCACATTTTGAAGAGATAACCTTTGAACACTTCCCTAGAGAGGAGAATCAGTTGGCGGACGCGCTGGCTACAATGTCTTCTATGTTCAAAGTCAATTGGGACAACGAGGCTCCCCGGATTATCATTCAAAGATTGGACGAACCTGCGCATTGCTGTGATCTTGAGACTGAAGAGGTAACAGAAAAACCCTGGTATCATGAGGTGAAAAGGTATCTTGAAGCTCAGGAGTACCCCGAGGGTGCATATGTTAATGACAAGAAGTTTCTGAGGAGGTTCGTGACAAAGTTCTTCATCAGCAATGGCATCCTTTACAAGCGTAACCATGATTCAACCTTACTGCGATGTGTGGATAAGAACGAGGCTGAAAGGATCATGGCAGAGTTACATGAAGGTACTTTCGGAACTCATTCCAGTGGACACACCATGGCAAAGAAAATCCTTCGGGCAGGATATTATTGGTCCATAATGGAAGCCGACTGTTATCAGCATTCTCGGACATGTCACAAGTGCCAGGTCTATGCTGATAAGGTGCACATACCTCCAGTCCCTCTAAACGTCTTGACGGCACCTTGGCCTTTTGCAATGTGGGACATTGATATGATCGAAGAGATCAGACCTACAGCATCTAACGGGCATCATTTCATCCTGGTAGCAATCGATTACTTTACGAAGTGGGTTGAAGCAGCTTCCTTTGCTACTGTAACCAAGAACGTCGTGGCACGGTTTATTCGGCACAACCTGACCTGTCGATATGGTGTACCAGAGAGGATCATTACGGACAATGGTACCAATCTCAACAACAAGATGATCACTGAGCTCTGTGAGCAATTCAAGATACAACATCATAACTCTTCTCCCTACCGGCCGAAGATGAATGGGGCTGTAGAAGCTGCTAATAAGAACATTAAGAAGATTGTGCAGAAGATGACAGTGACATATAAAGACTGGCACGAGATGTTACCGTTTTCTCTTCATGGGTACCGTACCTCAGCACAGACGTTAACAGGGGCAACACCCTATTCCTTGGTATATGGCATGGAGGCAGTCTCGCCCATTGATGTTCAGATACCCTCTCTTCGGATCATGAAGGATGCAGGTTTGAGCGAAGATGACTGGATTCAGACCCGACTTGATCAGCTTAACCTAATCGACGAAAAGAGACTTACTGCTATTTGTCATGGTCAGACGTACCAAAAACGGATGATCAAGGCATTTAACAAGAAAGTCAGACGACAAGAGTATCAAGTTGGGGATCTGGTAATCAAGCGCATTATTCTACCTCAAGGTGATCCCAGGGGCAAATGGACCCCTACTTACGAAGGGCCATTTGTGGTTAAGAACATTTTCTCAGGAGGAGCTATGATTCTAACCACCATGGATGGTGATGACCTTCCTCACCCCGTCAATGAAGACATAGTGAAAAGATACTACGCATAACCAAAGACCCGCTAGGTTGACTGGCCTAGGCAAAAAATAAGGGCTTCCCGGCGAACCAAAAGGGTTCGGGCAAAAATGAGGGATGAAAATGAAAAAAATCTATACACCCGGCAAGTCGAAAACCTGAAAAGGCGGCTTGGGCAAAAAAGGGTATCCCGGTGGACTGAAAACCTGAAAGGGCGGTCCAGGAAAAAGTTAGGGATCAAAGCGTAACACTATGTCTCATTGGATTATCTCGCATCCAGACTTCAGTATCGACTATCAAGCTCGGACGACACTAATCAATCTGATTCATCGTCAACCAACAGCAAAGTGATGAGATGCTCGAGGATATAAAGGCAATAGCAAAGTTGGAACCCAATGGGATTATTCACATAGCTGTTTTGTTTAGTTTTTCACAAATTGTGTAAATTCTATCTGTTCGACGGCGTTCTCTTACTAGGACGTCAGCCCCTTGTACAAAAAACGCCTATTTATAGGCCAAACTTAAAAATCAATACAATTCATTTTCAAAGAAATTTCAAACCGTTTTTCCTTTATCTGTTTTGTTTTACAAAGAGCGTCCAATGTTCATTTTTGATATATGCATATGACATTAATTGCCGATCATAAATATTTACATGCGAAACAAAAGATGAATTACGGGTAACATCAGAAACAGGGGTAATAAGAATTGTCTGAGCTGTATGGTTGCTCTGTTCACCAGGTACAAAGGAAGATTCAACTGAAGAACATGGCTGAAATACCTTCACTCCCCGCAGAGTAAGACAATAATGGTAGCTCCCCCAGCTGAGACTTGCAACTATGAACGAATCAACAATGCTCTCCCCAAGCAGAGTTGGTCTACCATCAGCACTAAAAGGGTCGTAACATTCCCCAGTGGAGTATAAGAATATTCCCCAGTAATTATAAGAGTATCCCCGACAGTCTTAATATTCCTCAACGGAGTATAAGAATGTTCCCCGGCCGAATACAAGATACCTCTAGTGGAGTTAATATTTCCCCAGCTCGATCTGAAAAAGCTTCCCGAACGGAGTTGAATCGTCACCCCCAATAGACTCTGGAAGTTCATCCCCAGTGGAGTACAAAAATAAATCTCCCCAGCCAAATTCAAAAGATTATCCCCACAAGAGCCTAACAGGGATATCCCTAGCAAGTTACAACTGAAAGATCGTCCCCAACGAAGTTCTTTCCTTTCACAAATAGGTATTCGATCCTCAACAGATTTAATATCACCAGCAATGGTAATCCATCCCCAACGGAGTTTATCGTTGAAATCCCCATCGGAGTTTATCGTTGAAATCCCCATCAGAGTTTATCGTTGGAATCCCCAGCGGAGCTTATCAGCGGAATCCCCAGCGGAGTTTATCGTTAAAATCCTCAGCAGAGCATCTCTTCCCCACAGAGTAATTCCCCTCGGAGTAATCTCCTCATCAGTTTATTCCCCAACGGAGTTACCCTCTCCTGCAAGTTTATCATCTTCGTTCATCATCCCCAGCGGAAACGAAGAATCCAACTCTACTTTCCAGCAGCTATCTGGGATTTATTTTCCCCAGCTAAAACATTACATTTCCATATATCATGATGCATGCATATACGCATCATACCATACAATCTCATTTATGTTGAGAACATCATTACTTGACCCATATCATGCATTGCATATGACTGACCATTACCTTTCAGGAAAGATGCAGTTAAAGTTCTCAGCTATGTCAAAGGAGACAAAACCAGTTAAATCGATTCCTAAAGATTTTTCTGATGCGAACACAGTCAAAGGAGACAAAACCAGTTAAATTGATTCCTAAAGATTTTTCTGATGCGAACGCAGTCAAAGGATACAAAACCAGTTAAATCGATTCCTAAAGATTTTTCTGATGCGAACACAGTCAAAGGAGACAAAACCAGTTAAATCGATTCCTAAAGATTTTTCTGATGCGAACGCAGTCAAAGGAGACAAAACCAATTAAATCGATTCCTAAAGATTTTTCTGATGCGAACACAGTCAAAGGAGACAAAACCAGTTAAATCGATTCCTAAATATTTTTCTGATGCGAACACAGTCAAAGGAGACAAAACCAGTTAAATCGATTCCTAAAGATTTTTCTGATGCGAACGCAGTCAAAGGAGACAAAACCAGTTAAATCGATTCCTAAAGATTTTTCTGATGCGAACACAGTCAAAGGAGACAAAACCAGTTAAATCGATTCCTAAAGATTTTTCTGAGGCCAACCCAGTCAAAGGAGACAAAACCAGTTAAATTTATTCCTAAATATTTTTCTGAGGCCAATCCCGTCAAAGGAGACAAAACCCCTCTGGTCCAATTAAATCGATTCCTAAAGATTTTTCTGATACCAATCCCGTCAAAGGAGACAAAACCCCCTCTGGTCCAGTTAAATCGATTCCTAAAGATTTTTCTGACGCCAATACAGTCAAAGAAGACAAGACCACCTACCAACAATATCCAAATGGCATCTGTAAGCCCATTCCCATCATCACCGGGCCAATACCACTTCATGCGAGTGCAAATTTCTGGGCACTCAAGTGTTCAATCATCTTCCACCTTCGGATCACGAAAGGCCCGAAAGCCAATCTACATCCTCAGGTTTAAGAAGATTGAACATGGGCAACTGTTGTACCCCAAAATTTTCCCTCCCATATTTTTCAAGACATTGCAAGAAGAATCTCCAAATGGCTCAAGATTGCTAAAGAATTGGACACTCAAATCATCTCCTAAGGCAATCAATCTCAAATTAGGGTTTTGTGTTGCATCAAGGTCCTTACATCTAAATGACCTCAAGTGATTCACAATGTCCTAATATGTTCTCAAGTTCATCCATGTCAAATTTCAAGCCTTGCCGAGGAAGTTTGGTCAGTCAATTGCTCAAAAGGCCCAAAAATCGACTATGCTAGGGCAAAAGTCAACTGTGAGCTACAAACAATCAAACTTCAAGATTTTTTGTCAACATTCTCATTTTTAAGTATAATTCATCATTTGATCAAGGGTTGATCATGATTCATCAAGGATTGCTCAAAATTCATCAAGACTCAAAAGTTGCTAAATTAGGGTTTTGTAGGAAAAGTCAACTCAACTTTGACCAAAAATAACTTTCTCATACTTTATGAGAAATGACCCATCCAAAGCTCATTTTGAAGAGGATTCAATTTACTACAATCCATCTTCACACCCCAAGATCAATAAATTCACTCACAAAAAGTTACAAATTTGGACATTATAGGTCATTTTTGAAAGTCAACAAAAACACTTTTTTGCCAAAGCTTATAACTTGAGCATGGAATATCAAAATGCGATGAGACAAAAAGGGTTGGTTAGAGGATATATAAATGTTTCTAAAAAGTCCAAGAACACTTCCAAAAGTTCAAAATTGAAGAAGTTATGCATTGTTGAAGTTGGGCATTTTTCCAAAATTGCCAAAAGTCAACTATCCCCAAAACTTCAAATTTTGTCAAAAGGGCCCACTTTTTTCCACTTGATTTGATCTTGTCACACTACACACGTGTCCTATCTTCAGTTTTATGTCCATTCATTAATTTTTCTATTTTATTTGATTTTTGTTGAATTAATTCATTTTTAATCAATTTAAATCCAAAAAAAATCCAAATATTGATGAAATAGGATCTTTTTGATTGATACAAGCTTCAATTATCATCATGGACAAGATCAAACTCATATCAAGCCATGTTATGAACAAAATATTGGATTTGGGACATTTTTGGAAGCTTTGTAATGGAAGATCATATCAAATCCAAAATCATCAATGCATAAGGATTGAGTCCACAAATGTTAACCTAATTCATTCCTTATTACATATACAACACAAAGGCACGAAAATAAGGACGAAGAGGCTGCATAATCAGAAAAACCAAAATTTGAAAAAGCTTGAAAAAGTTTGAAATCAAAATCAGTCTTAGAGTCCAATTCAAGGCAAAAGCTCAACGTGGTTCTCTTGCTAGACATCCACTGAGTCTATTGCAATCAAAACCAAGCTCTCTCCTCTCCAGAATCGCACTGTAAGTCTCCTTGAACACCGCCCTGTACATGAAATCGAAATCTCTCATTCTTGCATTTTTTTGATAAACCATGGACATATTCTTGATCCTTGAATGATTTCGAAACTTTCTGCAATATTTGATTTTGTTTTCATAGCCTATAATGCCCTACCTGAAACTAGGGTTCGTGCTTCTTGTTTTTAGGCGTTTGAGTTTCAGGCAAAATTGAGGCAAATCATGGACATGGATGAATTCAGGAGGGAGAGACGAAGCGAACCATGGTCTTAGGGTCAATTTATATGGCCTACAGTTGATTTTAGGAACGAGCCATGAATTTAGCTGCGGATAAAATCCGCAGGAAAAATAACCAGAGCTCTGTGGGGAAGACGACTACGTGCCCTCTTGCTATTGGCCCATTCATAATTTCGCGGTTATTTTTTTAATTTTCAGGCATATTATTTGTTTTGATATATAATAATTGTTTCTTGTTATAATAACAAATAGAACACAGTGATGTAGTGGCAAAGGCGCTTGTACAAGATCCAATGGGACCTGGGTTCGAATCCCAGGTCCCCCAATGCATTTGTTTCATTTTTCTTCAGATTATTCCATGTGATCTCCAAAGCGTAGCACACCATACACCTTCACATCTCTAGATGCCAGATGGCCTTCAGGCCAAATCTGATGGTCAGGATTTAAGGTGCATCCTATTGCACAATCAACGTGCCATGGATAATCTGGAAAGTCAAAGCAGGCTAGCATAATTGGGCTTGGAAATTGCTCTTCTCACCATCAATCTGGGCCCCCCCCCCTTAAGGTTATTTCTTTTTCTCTTTATATTTTCTTTTTATTTATTTGTTTTATTTAATTATTATCATTATTATTTAATTAAACAATTAATTTTTTTTCATAAAATCAAAAACACAAAAACATTTTTATTTATTAAAATTAAATTCATGACTTTATTTTTGTAAATAAATTAGTTTAGTTAACTTAGTTTAATTAGGTATAATTTTTAATATCTTTTGCAAATAAATAAAATTAATGTAGAATTAGGTTTTTACTAACTTTAAATCAAATTTATTTTATTTCTTCAAATACTCAAAAAAATCCAAAAAAATCTTTTTTTTAATTAATTAATTAATTAATTCAATTAACCTAGATCTAATTTCTTTATAATTCAAAAAAGAAAAATAGACAAAAATTCACTTTCTTTCAAAAAGGGTCAAAACCCTAAAAATGCATTCGATTTAATTTTTCGCGCGCGATTTATTTTACCATTGATGTACTTGCTTCCGGAATGTAATAACTTTAAATAGGACCTTTAATTATTTATCGCTTTATTTTACTTTCCGCATTTTAATTTCAAGGGTTGTTTTTGGCAATGTAAATACCCGACGCCTTGTAATAGTTTAGATTTAATTTCCGCAATTTAATTCCGCAACTATACACTGTTAGATGTTTGATAAATAGGGAATGCATGACAAGATCAAATGTATGAATTTAAAATCAACATAACTCACCCATGACATGTACAAAGATAAAATTAACCGAAACAATACATTCGCACATGCGCACTCTTAGGGTACACCTCACTTGGTTGCCTTCGAACGTGGTCATTGAGTATAATAAGTTTTAGAGGTCGCCCTCTTGTCCAAAGATCATAGTGGCCTTGAAACGGTTGCCTCGGAAAAATGATCTAAGACATTAGGGTTACCGCTAAGGCATCCTAACATTGCTTTAGTGACCATACGTCCCTTAATCGAATTGACCCTTAAACTCCAACGACGATGCTACCTACTCATCAATAGTGGGATAGCGTTGTCTAAAGGACATTTGTACATATTAATTCCTTTTTCGAGTAGGTAGATGGTTCTTAAGTACTTACTCCTTTGAAAACAAAATAAAACTTTTCACACTTACACTCCTTTCAAACAAAAACTCTTTTCAAACCCACAAACACAAAGAAAAGCAAAATTTGAAAACACTTTGAGCAAGTACCTAAGAGCCCGTGGATAACCACGGATAGAAAGGGTGCTAACACCTTCCCTTTCTATAATCTACCCCCCGGACCCGAGAAACATCTCGAAAAAGGAATTTTTTTGTGCTTTTTTCCTTTCCTTGTTGGATAAAATAAAAGACGATGGCGACTCTTGCTTACCGCGACATTTAACGAAAACAAACGCAAAACGCGAACCAACATTCCAAAATAATCAGTTCTTTCCCACCGTATCACACTGAGGACGAACTCGCACCAACCTAAGATAAGGTTCAAAGGGAATAGAATTCTTGCGTCCCAGTGTCCCACTATCTACTTTACTTACCATCATCTAAGCTATCGCAGCCTCTTAAGGTAGCCTTGATCATTGCTCTCATAGTCAAATACCACTCCTTGGATGAGCATGTCATGAGGACCATCTCTTCGGGCGTAACCAAACTGTCATAAGGCTTAGAAAGGATTGTAAGTGATACCTCCCCTAATGCCAAGCAGAGGTATATTAGGGAATTCCCCACAACAGTCAATGATAGAAGTATCTGCCAAGGATCTCGAACACCAATGGATATTAGAGTGGGCGAGGGACATCATCCTTTGAGACCATGTCAACCTTTGCTCGTTCTTCAATGTTGATCGAAGTAAGTTCAAAGTAAACCACTTGGTAAGTAGGGGAATACAATATAAGAGAGTACCTCTTTTCTTCATGGCGCGGGTATGGAAACTATGTAAGATGTCTCCCAGCATGGTATGTATAGGATTACGAGAGAGAAAGACTGTGATGGCATTCACATCTATGAATTGGGAAATAGAACCAAACCATAGATGAGAAGGGCCAGGACATCCTTAAAGGCTTGAAAATCCAAATCTTCCCAAAATGAACGAGCCCTCTCCAATAAGAACTTAGCTAAAAATCCTTGAAATCCACTTCTTGTCTCCCAATTTTCTATAATGTCGGCTCTCTTCAGACGCAGGGCTTCGAAAATGACTTCAGGTTTTGGAATCCCTTCTAAATTGGTGAATGGTGCTTGATCAAGCATGGCCACTCCTAATAGCAAAGAGAATTCTTCTAGTGTTGGCACTAACTGATAGTCAAGGAAGGTGAACCAATGATGCATGGGATCAAAAAATTGGAAGAGTACGCACATCATATCTTCTTGGAAATTGGAGGTAGTCAAGCTGAGGAGTCGACCATATTTCTTAGTGAAAGGAAGTCTTCAGGTACCCTTGACGCTAAATCTTGGAGTTGAGGGCGTGCTTTCACAAAATTGATTCTAATGGTATTTCTTCGGACGGAGTTCATGGCCTACAAAACAAAAACAAAGATAAATTCCTAAATCCTTGAAATGGTTAGTGAGAATGTGTATGATGTTATGATGTTTATGATGTTATTTACAAATAAGCAAGTTGTTATGTACACTGTTGTACCCCAAAATTTGCCCTCTCAATTCTCAAGGGTTTTCTCCCAAAGATTCTCAAGATTCAGGCTTGCACAAGTGCTTTGGGATTTTCCAGTACCAAAATTAAAAGGAAACTGTCAAAAAGGGAGAAAATAGATAAAAAATAACATTTTGACAAAATTGGAGAAATTTAAGTTTCCTTCGATTTGGCACCCTTTGATTGACTTTTGGCCTCTTTTGATTGCTCAAAATGGCTGCTAGTGTGCCTCTTTCTCCTGGGCATGTGACTTCTTGTTGCAGGCTTCATCTGTGTCTTTTGCTACCTACATTTCTTGCTTTGAACACCAAGTTTGCTGGCCACAAGTTCTCCCACCAAGGAAAATCCTTCGATTCACCCAGAATGCTTCTTGCAAGCTGCTTCGATTGGGCACATGCTGCATGCTGCATGCTGCCTGCAAGCTACTTCGATTGGGAACATGCTGCCTGCTTCCTGTAAGCTACTTCAATTGGGCACACGTGGCCTACTTCCTACTGCTTGCAAGCTGCTTCGATTAGGAACATGCTGCATACTGCATGCTGCCTGCAAGCTACTTCGATTGGGCACATGCTGCCTGCAAGCTGCTTCGATTGGGCACATGCTTCCTGCAAGATGTTTCTATTGGGCACATGCTCCCTACTGCTTGCATGTTGTTTCGTTTGGGGAAAATTTCGATGGGACAAAATAAACACCTTTATGCATCCTTCGAATTCACTTGCACCAAGGGCCCCTTACAGACTTTGCTTCATACAAGCTTCGTTTGGGCCAAGAGGTGTCTTCATGCAAGATTTAATTAAAGTTCTTGTTTCCCTTGAAGGAACACCCTTCGATTCAGAAGGAACTTCCCTCATGCTAAACAAACACAAGGCATTTGACTCCAGCATGCACATTTCGTTTGGCCACATGTGACTCCTGGAAAGAAAACCTTCGATTGGACAGAAGCAACCTACATACGAAGCTTCGATTGGATCTTTGATTCCCTTCGAATCAACTTCCTTCGAATCCAAGATGAGCCATTCGAAGCAGTTTTTGTTTGGAGCAAATCTGAGGAAAATCTCATGACTAGCTACTTGACAGGCTATGTTACTTCCAAATCTCCACATGATCAGAGTTTTACACACATAATCGAAGCTTTATCCATTAGATATTACTATTTTTGGAGGAAATGACGAAAAGCTATGTTATCTATTTTCATAAAGGGTTATTTTAATCACCAAGTCAGCTCCTTGAGCCCCCAAATTTCATTTTGTCTGAGCACAAGTCAAAATCAAAAGCATAGGTCACAACTTCTGCACCCCAAAAGGCCCCCCACTTGTACCCTTCACGCTACATATTTTATTGTTTTACAAAGCTAGCTATTGAAAACATATCCTTTCTTTTCTCTATAAATAGCGAAACATTTGCAAAGCTAATGAGGACGTTTTGGACCAGGAGAAAAGAATCTCCAAATTTTTCTGAAACACAAACACAAAACTCTCAAGTTTATCAGCACTTGAGAAATCAAAAACCCAAAACGACACTTCAGTCTCATTCGTTTATGAAGAACACCCCACACCTAGAAGTTGTTTTGTTAAAACTAAAAAAACAACCTCCTGTGACAACTCTTCGAATCAAAGGGTAAACCCCCCTTTGTGGCAACTCTTCGAATCCCCTCCGTCTAGCGCCAACAGTTCAAGTTCAAAATCTTCCACACCAGCTTTGAGGTAAGTCCCTTTAACCTTAAGCCTTTCGCTTCAAACATAACATGTAAATAATATTTGCTCCCTTTTTATTTCTATACTTTCGATTGCAAGCTGTTCCTTGTCCAAGTGTGTGTTAAAGCTAATATGTACAGTCCCCTAAAAACGTTGGAATATAAAATATGCATGCTTGCTTCGATGCATACACATGCTTTGATACAGACATGTTCAACATACACACACACACTTGCTTCAAAGAAACTGACCTACAGGCCCAGCTAGAGGCATGCTCACACTGATTTTACTTGCCCAATCGAAGAAGGAAACAAGGAAGAACCTTGGGCTTCATCATGTACTGACTTTCATGCCAATTGAAGGACAAGACCTCACTGGTGCCAGCCCCCATTCGAAAGACACGACTTTATTCTGACAAGCCCAATCGAAGGCCACTTCTCATGCCTCAGGCCAAGCCCAATCGAAGGACACGCACACACTGGTGCTAGCCCTAATCGAAGGACACACCTGCATTGGTGCCAACCGCCAATCGAAGGAAGCCCAGAAATGCAAATCGAAGGATGCTTCCCCTTAATAGAAAGACACTCATTTTTCTTACTTTTATTTTATTTTATCCTTCATATTTTTATGCCTTTCGATATGGTTGTAATAGTGTAGGTTTTATTTCTTGCATTCTTTATTACTTTTGTACAAATGCTAGTAATTAGGTGTGTATGGCAAGATAAAATCAACAAGTAGACAACCTAAAAATCAAATACAAATGCATGCAATCAAACACACTACGCACACATGCACCCTTAGGGTAATCTCACTTGTTGCCTTTCATAAAAATAGTCATGTCCCTCGAATATGGGCGTTTTAGCAAAGACCCTCGATAAAAGACCGTAGTCCCTCGATGACACTCAGTGTTTCCTTCTGTAAACAATCTAGTCCCTAAACGACATTGCTAAAACGTCCCATAGGTTTCCTTCTATGACTATTATGATACGGTGGGAAGAATTGACTTTTTTTGGAATGCTGGTTCGTCTTTTGCGTTTTTTATTCCCAAAATGTCACGGTAAGCAAGAGTCGCCACCGACTTTTATTTTATCCAACAAGGAAAGGAAAAAAGCACAGAAAAATTCCTTTTTCGAGATATTTCTGAGTACGAGGGGTAGATTGCTCATCTTTTTCAAAAAATTTTCTTTGTGCTTGTGGGTTTTGAGAAGCTTTGTTTTAACTTCGATTTAACTCTTGCGTCTGTCTTCAAGAGTGTAATGAAGTGTTTTAAAAACTTTGTTTGTAAAGGAGTGTAAGTGTGAGAAATTTGTTTGGATTTGAGCAAGTATCTAAGAGCTAATCTACCTACTCGGAAAAAGAATCGTTCTATGCTAATTTCCTTTAGACAATGCTATCCCACTATTAGTGAGTAGGTAACATCATCGTTGGAGTCTGAGGGTCAATTTAAAAGAGGGACATACGGTCACTAAAGCAATGTTAGGACGTCTTAGCGGTAACCCTAATGTCTTAGATCGTTTATTCGAGGCAACGATATCCGAGGTAACCACTTTGAGGCAACTATGATCTTTTAGACAAGAGGACGACCTCTAAAACGACCTATACTCAATGACCGTTTACGAAGGCAACCAAGTGGGGTGTACCCTAGGAGTGCGCATGTGCGATTGTGTTGGTTTCAGTTATTTTTATCTTTGCACATGTTAAGGGTGAGCTAATTGATTTTAGATTAAGCATTCATTCTTGTCATGCAAGCCCTATTAACAAACATCTAATCAGTTGTATAACTTGCAGAATTAAAATGAGGAATTTAAACTAAATTATTACAAGGCGTCAGGTATTTACATCGCCAAAAACAATCCTTTGAAAATAAAATAAAGCGGTAAAATAAATAAATGTCCTATTTAAAACTATTACAAGCCGGGAGCAGATACATTAATTGGATAAAGAAAAATAAAGTGCGCGGGAAATTAAATCGAATGCGAATTAGGGTTTTGACCTTTTTAAAAGAAAATATTTTTTTGTTGTTTTTATTTTTAAGAAAAGAAATTAAATCCTAAAATTAAATACTAAATTAATTATTAAATTAATTAAATGGAAAAAATAATTAATGACATGTTTTTGGAGTTTTTGTTATTTAAGAAAGAAATTAGAATAATTGAATTAAAGTTAAAACCTAATTAATTCTAATTTATTGTATTTATTTACAAAATAAATTAAGGTTAACTAATTAATACCCTAATTAATTAATTAGTATTTATTAATAAAATAAAATAAAAGTTCTAAAATTAAATTGGACAAAAAAGTATTTTTGTGATTTTTTGATAAAAAGAATATTAATGTTATTGGTTAGTAAATTAATTAAACAAAATAAATTAAATAAGTTAAATAAATAAAAATATAAGAAGAAGTAGAGAAGGGCCTGATATATGGATGTGTGAATAGAAATTCTGTTGGCCCATTAGCATGCAGTCCATTGGACTTTTTGGGATCCCCTGCGTATGCGTTGACTGGCTTATGGTATGCCTTCCATGCTTGACCACCAGATCTGGCCACCTGGCCATCTGGCATGCTTGATGCTGAAGGCGCATGGTGGATAGTAGGCTTGAGTACGCACATGATTACCTGAAATTGTTAAGAAAAATGACAAATGCTGGAGGCAGGGATCGAACCCCTGACCTCTAGCCTCCAAGCGCCTTAAGGCCAACGTGGCTACCACTGAAGCACTTGTGGTTATTTTTTATAATAATACAAACATAATATAATATATAAAAACAAAATCAATGGACAGAAAAATAGAAAAGCGCGCGCGTTATTTGAATGGACGAATGGGGAAGCGACACGCCTACGTCCCTGTCCTCTAAAAACTGCAACTTTTACCTGTGGATTTTTATCCGCAGCTAAAATCGTGGCTTCATTCTAAATTCTTCCCCAGGCCATATAAATGGAATATAGCGCCATGGTTGGGCTCGTCTTGTTCCCCTGAACAAGATGGTACCCTTCACGAAAGCCAATTATTCCTGTAACAAAAAGCCCTAAAAAAACCCTAGAAAACCCTACAATGCTGATCCACGATATAAAGCATATGAATGAAATTGGTTATTGCAAAAAGCTAGCGAATGACATGGTGATTCAGAATATGCAATTGTTTTTCATTATAGATACAAGAATCGTATCAATCGAATTCAAGAACAGGGTGGCTTCGTGAATGACTTACAGCGCTTGGGAGGGTCTGGAAATGCATGATTTTGATTGGTTTCGCTTGTGGAGATGGCCAGGAAGAGATTGAGATCAACACCAAGCGTTGAAACTGCCTCTAGACTTGATTTCGATCTCACACTTTTTTGGTGTTTTTGCAAACTCTGTTCTTGCTCTCCAACTGATCTCTAACCCTTCTTTTGGTCTGCACACGACCCTTATGTATTGTACAATGCATTAGGGTAAAAAACTCTGTCCAAATCTTCCTCTTTTAATCACTTTGATATTTGATTTGATTCTCCATTAAAGCTTTCCAAAATTGGCTCATTTGCAATCTTTTTGTACCCACATGGCTTGATACGAGTTTCATTACCTTGCTAGCTGTAATTAGAGCCTGAAACAAATCAAAAGATCCTTGGTTTTCAATATTTGTGATTTTATTTGATTTGTTTTGATTTAATTCAAATTAATTCAAATAAAAATCAAAATAATTAATAAAAATATGATATGGATACATGGGCAAGGCTAGAGCACGTGGACCATAATGACAACTCAAAATAAGTGAGAAAGAATGGGCCCATTTGGCAAAATTTGATGTTTTGGGGATAGTTGACTTTTGGCAATTTTACAAAAAAGTCCAACTTCAACAAAGCATAACTTCCTCAATTTTGACTCTTTGGAGGTGTTATTGGACTTTTTAGAAAGCTTGAGATGTCCTATAATCAACATCTTTGGTATCATATCACTTTGATATTCCATGCTCAAGTTAGAAGCTTTGACAAAAAAGATGTTTTTGTTGACTTTTCAAAATGACCTATAATGTCCAAATTCATAACTTCTTGTGAGTCCATTTTTTGATCTTGGGATATGAAGATGGATTATAGGGAATTGAATCCTCTTCAAAATGAGCTTTGGATGGGTCATTTAGGATAAAGTATGAGAAAGTTATGCTTGGTCAAAGTTGAGTTGACTTTTCCTACAAAACCCTAATTTAGCAACTTTTGAATCTTGATGAATTATGAACAATCCTTGATGAATCATGATCAACCCTTGATCAAATGATGAAATATACTTCAAAATGATAATGTTGACAAAAAATCTTGAAGTTTGACTATTTGTAAGTCACAGTTGACTTTTGCCCTAGCACAATCGACTTTTGGACCTTTGAGCAATTGACTGAGCCAACTTCCTCTGCAAGGCTTGAAACTTGACATGGATGATCTTGAGAACATATTAGGTAATTGGTGAGAACTTGGGGTCACTTGGACTCAAGAATCTTGGGGTCATTGGTTAGAAATTTAGGAGCTTCGTCGTCCGTCATTCTGCTGGTGAGTCGTCTTTGTCGATATTTAGGAACTTCGATCGCCCGTACTCAACTGAGGGAACATCTTTTGATGAGATTTAGGAGCTCGTTCGTAATTCAAATGGCTTTGTCAAGATTTAGGAGCTTGTCCGTAATTCAACTTATTTTGTCGAGATTTAGGAGCTAGTCCGTAATTCAACTGATTTTGTCGAGATTTAGGAGCTTGTCCGTAATTCAACTGAGGTGTCGAGATTTAGGAGCTAGTCTGTAATTCAACTGAGGTGTCGAGATTTAGGAACTCGTCCATAATTAAACTGAGGTGTCGAGATTTAGGAACTCGTCCGTAATTCAACTGAGGTGTCGAGATTTAGGAACTCGTCCATACTTCAACTGGGGAAATAACTTCGCTGAGATTTAGGAGCTAGTCCGTAATTCAACTGAGGTGTCGAGATTTAGAAGGTAGTCCATAATTCAACTGAGGTGTCAAGATTTAGGAGCTAGTCCGTAATTCAACTGAGGTGTCGAGATTTAGGAACTCGTCTGTAATTCAACTGAGGTGTCGAGATTTAGGAACTCGTCCGTACTTCAACTGGGGAAATAACTTCGCTGAGATTTAGGAGCTCGTCCGTAATTCAACTAAGAAACCATCTCTGCTGAGATTTAGAAACTCGTCCTTAATTCAACCAAGGAACATATTTGTCGAGATTTAGGAATTTTTCCGTAATTCGACTATTTTGCTGAGATTTAGGAGCCGGTCCGTAATTCAACTGGAGAACAACTCTGCTGAGATTTAGGAACATCGTCCGTAGTTCAACTGAGATAACATCTGTCGAGATTTAGGAACTCATCCGTAATTCGACTGAGGGAGTATTTATGCTGAGATTTAGGAATATGTCCGTAATTCAATTGCTTTGCTGAGATTTAGGAGCTTATCCGTAATTCAACAACTTCGTTGAGATTTAGGAACTTGTCCATAATTCAACTGCTTTGCTGAGATTTAGGAGCTTATCCGTAATTCAACAACTTCACTGAGATTTAGGAAAATCATCTGTAATTCAACTGATGTAAAAGCTTCATAGCTTGAATTTTGTGAAAATCTGTCCTGAAAGGTAAAGGTTAGCTGTACGTAATGCATGATATGTATCAAGCAATGATGTTCTCAAAATAAATGAGATTGTGTTGTATGATGCATATGCATGTCATGATGCATGAACATGTGATGTTTTTAGTTGGGGAAAATAAATCCCAGATAGTTGTTGGAGAAAAGAATGGAATTCTTAGCTTCCACTGGAGATAGTGAGAGTAAACCTGCAGGAGAAGATAACTCCTCTGGGGAATAAACTGATGAGAGAATGACTCTGTGGGGAGGAGATGCTCTGCCGGAGGATTCCGTTGATAAGTTCTGCTGGGGATTAATTACCGCTGTTGGAGATAATGAAACTTGTCGGGGATTGAATTCCTGTTGGTGAAAGGAATGAACTTCGCTGGGGATGATTTTCTAATTACGACTTTACTGGGGATAGCCTTCTTAGACTTTACTGAGGATAATCTTCCGGAGTCTACTGGGGATATTTCTTCAAACTCCACTGGGGATACTTTTATACTTCACTGGGGAAGGTTTTCAGACTCCGCTCGGGATAATTGTCTACTATTGATGATGGATAAATTCTGCTTGGGGAGAATGTTACCGATTCATTCACAGTTGTCAGTCTCAGCTGGGGAGAGCTAACACCACTGGCTTTCTCTTAATCTGCGGGGAATGAATTTACTTTCAATCGTTTCCTCCAGCTAGGTCCATCCCTATAACTGGTGGACGGAGCAATTGTACGGTTTGGACATTTCTCGTTTGCCCCTGTTTCCGATATTACAAGTAATCGTCTCTTGTTTCGTTTGTAAATATTTATGAGCAACAATTAATGTCAAATGCATATATCAAAAATTAAACATTGGACGTTCTTTGCAAAACAAAACAGAAAAAAGGAAAATAGTTTGAAATTTATTCGTGAAAATGACTTGTATTGATTTTGACCTGTAAATAGGCGTTTTTGTACAAGAGGCTGACGTCCTAGGAAGAGAATGCCGCCGAATAATAGAGTTTATAAAATTTGTGAAAAACAAAGAAAAACAGCTATGTGAATAATCCCACTGGGTTCCAACTCTGATATTGCCTTTATGTCCCCGAGCATCTCATCACTTCGCTACTTAGTTGTAGGTGGATCAGATTGATCGGTGCCGTCCGAGCTTAATAGCCGATACTGAAGTCTAGTTGCAAGGTGATCCAATGAGACATAGTGTTACGCTTTGATCCCTAATTTTTTCCTGGACCGCCCTTTTGGGTTTTCAGTCCACCGAGATACCCTTTTTTGCCCAAGCCGCCTTTTCAGGTTTTCGACTTGCCGGGTGTACATCTTTTTTTCATTTTCATCCCTTATTTTTGCCCGAACCCTTTTGGTTCGTTGGGAAGCCCTTATTTTTGCCTATGCCAGTCAACGTAGCGGTTCTTTGATTATGCGTAGTATCTTTTCACTATGTCTGCATTGACGGGGTGAGGAAGGTCGTCACCATCCATGGTGGTTAGAATCATAGCTCCTCTTGAGAAAATGTTCTTAACCACAAATGGCCCTTCGTACATAGGGGTCCATTTCCCCCTGGGATCACCTTGAGGTAGAATGATGCGCTTGATCACCAGATCCACAACTTGATACTCTTTTCGTCTGAATTTCTTGTTAAATGCCTTGATCATTCACTTTTGATACGTTTGACCATGACAAATAGTGGTAAATCTCTTTTCGTCTATTAAGTTCAGCTGATCAAGCTGGGTCTGAATCCAGTCATCTTCGCTCAAACCTGCATCCTTCATAATCCGAAGAGAGGGTATCTGAACTTCAATGGGCAAGACGGTCTCCATGCCATATACCAAGGAATATGGTGTTGCCCCTGTTGACGTCCGTGTTGAGGTACGGTACCCATGAAGAGCAAACGGTAACATCTCGTGCCAATCTTTGTATGTCACCGTCATCTTCTGCACAATATTCTTAATGCTCTTATTAGCCGCTTCTATAGCCCCATTCATCTTCGGCCGGTAAGGAGAAGAGTTGTGATGCTGTATCTTGAACTGCTTGCAAAGCTCGGTGATCATCTTATTATTGAGATTTGTACCATTGTCCGTAATGATTCTCTCTGGTACACTATATCGACAGATCAGGTTGTGTCGAATAAACCGTGCCACGATGTTCTTGGTTACTGTAGCAAAGGAAGCTGCTTCAACCCACTTCGTAAAGTAATCAATCACTACCAGAAAGAAACGATGCCCGTTAGATGCCGTAGGCCTAATCTCGCTGATCATGTCAATGCCCCACATTGCAAAAGGCCAAGGAGTTGTCAAAATGTTTAGAGGAACTGGAGGTATGTGCACCTTATCAACATAGACTTGGCACTTGTGACAGGTCCGAGAATGCTGATAACAGTCGGCTTCCATTGTGGACCAATAATATCCTGCCCGTAGGATTCTCTTTTCCATGGTGTGTCCACTGGAATGAGTCCCGAAAGTACCTTCATGTAACTCTACCATAATCCTTTCTACTTCGTTCTTATCCACACAACGCAGTAAGGTTAAATCATGGTTACGCTTGTAAAGAATACCATTGCTAATGAAGAACTTCTCCGAGAACCTCCTCAGAAACTTCTTATCATTAATAGATGCACCCTTGGGGTATTCCTGAGCCTCAACATACCTCTTTACCTCGTGGAACCAGGGTTTATCTTCTACTTCCTCAGTCTCAATATCACAACAATGTGCGGGTTCGTCCAACCTCTCAATGGTAATCCGGGGAGCCTCATTGTCCCATCTGACCTTGAACATAGAAGACATCGTAGCCAGCACGTCTTCCAACTGATTCTCCTCTCTAGGGAAGTGTTCAAAGGTTATCTCCTCAAAGTGTGGAAGCAACGTCAATACATACTCCTTGTAAGGAATAAGATTAGGGTGTTTCGTATCCCACTCACCTTTGATCTGACTGATCACGAGAGCATAATCTCTGAAAACACTTAAGAACTTAATCCTTAGGTCAATTGCTGCTCGAAGACCCATAATGCATGCTTCATACTCTGCCATATTCTTGGTGCAGTTGAAACATAGTCGGGCGGTGAACGGAGTATGAGAGCCTTCAGGAGATATGATCACGGCACCAATGCCATTACCCAAAGCGTTTGAAGCTCTATCAAAGTACATAGACCATCAGGATCCTTCCTCAGGTCCTTCATCCGGTCCAGGTGTTTCACAGTCAGTCACCAACATTATGTTCTCATCTGGGAATTTAGAGTTCATAGACTAGTAATCTTCCACTGCCTGATGTGCCAAATGATCCGCCAACACAATCCCCTTGATTGCTTTTTGGGTTGTGTATTGGATGTCATATTCAGTCAAAATCATCTGCCATCTTGCTATTCTTCCGGATAAGGCAGGCTTCTCGAAGATATACTTGATTGGATCCATCTTTGATATCAACAGAGTGGTGTGAGTCAGCATATACTGTCTCAACCAGCGAGCAGCCCATGCCAAAGCGCAACAAGTTTTCTCAAGCAACGAGTATCGGGTCTCGCAGTCGGTAAACTTTTTTCTAAGGTAATAAATAGCATGCTCTTTTCGGCCAGACTCGTCATGCTGCCCCAACACGCACCCCATTGAATTGTCGAGTACTGTCAAGTATAAGATCAGAGGTCTCCCTTCAACTGGAGGCATCCGAATAGTTGTCTCTTGGAGATACTCCTTGATCCTTTAGAAAGCGGCTTGACATTCATCATTCCATCTTACCACTTGATCTTTCTTCATTAACTTGAAGATTGACTCACAAGTAGCAGTCAGGTGTGAGATGAATCGGGCAATATAGTTCAAACGTCCCAGAAAGCCTCTGACTTCTTTTTCTGTTCGGGGAGCTGGCATTTCCTGTATAGCCTTCACCTTGGCAGGGTCCACCTGAATACCTTTATCACTTACGATGAAACCCAACAACTTACCAGATCTCACCCCGAAGGTGCACTTGTTCGGGTTTAACCTTAGTCTGTACAACTTCAACCTGTCAAATAGCTTCTGAAGGTGGTCAAGATGTTCTTCCTCAGTCTGGAATCTTGCAATCATATCGTCAACGTATACCTCAATCTCATGATGAATCATGTCGTGGAACAAAGCGACCATGGTGCGCTGATACGTTGCCCCAGCATTTTTCAATCCAAAAGGCATGACTTTGTAGCAAAAGGTACCCCATTGTGTAACAAAGGTCGTCTTTTCCATATCTTCGGGAGCCATTTTAATCTGATTGTAACCGGAGAAACCATCCATAAAGGAGAAGACCTTATGCTGTGCGGTGTTGTCAACCAGGACGTTGATATGAGGCAGAAGGAAATCATCCTTGGGGCTCGCCCTGTTCAGATCCCTATAGTCAACACACATTCAAACCTTACCATCCTTCTTTGGCACCGGAACCACGTTGGCTACCCACTGCGGGTAAGAAGTAACTGCTAGAAAACCAACATCGAACTATTTCATAACTTCACCCTTGATTTTCTCGGACATCTCTAGGCGCATTCGGCGAACTTTCTGTTTCACTGGAGGACAGTCTTCCTTAGTAGGCAATTGGTGAACCACGATATCCGTATCCAACCCAGGCATATCTTCATAAGACCAGGCAAAGATCTCCACATAGTCACGCAACATCTGAATCAACCGTTGCTTAACACTAGGCTCTAGATTTGCACCGATCTTGACCTCTTTCTTGTCTACTTCTGTACCCAAATTTATCGTTTCCACTGGCTCTTCATGTGGATGTATAGCCCTCTCTTTTTGGAGCAACAATCTAAAAAGTTCAACAGGAACTTCACAATCATCCTCACCTTCACCATCGGCTTGGTTGATCGGACTTTCGAAGTCATAACTGGCAGTAGCAGAGTCGTTATCAGTGGGATCCAGAGTGGATGTAGACCTGTATATGTGAGTGTGTGTAAAATAGTTGTTTTGCAAGATAAAAAGGAAAAACAAGGAGCGCAAAATTTGAAATGCAAGAAACGTCCAATGCTTTTATTAATGATATATGGAAATGACACACATAAAGCCCTCAAAAACAAAGCCACAGTGTCTCGGGTAAGGCATCGGGCCGTAAAGTTTAAAAATTGTCTGTTACAAATTCGAAACAAAAGTCTATTACTGTGTGATAAAAGAAATTGACACGAAGTCCTTCGCCGTCCAGTTGCTTAGTCCGCCGTCGGTAGTCGGGTAGATCCAACTGTCAAACTCAGATTCTTCAACATTGTCTTCAATGGCATTCACTCCCAAATTGCTGATAAACAAGGGAGGTCCTCCGATCCGTGCATGCCGAACAACCCTTTGAGCTTCTGCAGTGAAACCCAAACCAAACTTGTTAGTCTTATGTACAAAGTCAGGGAGTTGGCCCCAACTTTCACACCCACCTTTCTCAACAACAGCCTGGGCATCCTTGAAGGAAGCCATCTTCATTGGAGGATCTTCAACAACAGTTTCAGTTGATGCCAGCGTCTGGGGAACTTCTTCAAAATGTTGAAACGGGGTCTCAATGAACTCCCCGTCCATCTCCACATACTAGAATGAGTTGAGGTGGCTCACCATGTACTCCTCTTCTCCTTGTACCGTAACAATTTCCCCCTTCACTGGATACTTCAGCATCTGGTGGAGCATAGACGTTACTGCCCTAACTTTATGGATCCACAGGCGACCCAGCAGACAAGAATAGGATGGCCGAATGTCCATCACATAGAAAGTAGATGCGAAGATCTGAGAACCAACCTTAACCAGAATATCCACTTCCCCATGCACCATCCTCTTGGACCCGTTAAAGGCCCTAACCACAATGTTACTCGGCTTCAGCACCAACCCTTCACAGTCTAACCGGTCCAAAGCTTTCTTGGGTAAAACGTTCAACGAGGATCCAGTATCCACCAATACATGAGCTAGAGTAGTGCCCCTGCATTCAATGGAGCCATGCAGGGCGTCATTGTGATTCTTCCCCTTAGCAGTCAAGCTTGCGTCAGAGAAAACCAACCCATTATCTGCTATCAGACTAGCCACGCAATCTTTAAACTGATCAGCTGATGTCTCCTGCGGCACGTGCGCAGTCTTCAGGAAAGCAATCAGAGCCTTAGCATGGGCTTCTGAACACAACAATAAGGATAACATAGAGATCTTTGACGGGGTTTTCCCCAACTATTCGACTACATTGTAGTCGCTTTTCTTGATGATTTTTAAAATTTCCTCTATCTCCTGTCTAGAGGCTTCAACAGTAATCTTCCTTGGTGGCTCCGTCCGGGCAGGCTCACCAGTGATCCCTTTGCCCCGAGTATCAGATGACTCGGCAACAGGGGTAAGGATTTGAACATGAACAGGGACAATAGAAGGCGTATTGGCAGGTGAAATAACAACAGGCTTCCGAACAAATGGTGGAGAGATCTCAGGGGAGAAAAGTCTTCCGTTGTGGGTGACTTTACTAGATCCAACAATATTGCTGACATCAGTATCTGCCTCTTCGTTCTTCAAGTCTTGTTTAACCCCGTGATAATATACATCAGCCCTATAGTGCCATGGGACATGCTTATCTGACGTATAGGGGATAGGTCCAGGAACAGTGATGATTAATGGAGCGATTCTCGGAACATATATAATTCTAACAGGCTTTCTCGAGGAAGCCTTGGAAGAATTGTCGAAAATGATGATTATAAAAATTTCTTCAACAGGAACCAAAGGAACAACAATCTTCTCAAATAGAATTTCTTTATTATCCATCAGGCGTTGGACACCTAACTTCAATAGATGGCAACCGGTAGGTAGAAGGGAACACAGATGGCAACCTTCGCCACAGCCTGAAAATAAACCAGCTAACAGAAGTTTCTTCTTCACAGTCATCAATGGAGTAGCAATGTCTTCCACAGAGGATAAAAACACATCATCATCCAAAGCATTCACCCCATGATTTGGCATAGGAGCAGTCATAACATTAGGTTTTTCTGGCGCTTAGAACTCAATCTCCTTAGCGTCAATCAGATCTTGTACCTTATTCTTAAAGGCCTAACAATTATTGGTATCATGCCTCAGGCTATCGGAGTGATAAGAACAACGGGCGTTTGGATTGTACAACGGTGAGGTGGTGTTGGGATTCTTCGGAGCTTCCCTCGGAATCACCAAGTTGGTCTTCAACAACTGCGGCAGAATTTGAGATAAAGACACGCTGAGCCGAGTAAACTGTCTTTGAGGCCTCTCCGCCCTTGGTTGAGTGTCGCGTTGTGTGGCAATAGTTGGTCTTGAAATAACTACCGCATTAATCGCTTGGTGGCGTTCAGGTCGATTATGGATTTTTGAACTGTAAACTGCACTGGACTCCTTCTTAAAAGGCTTCTTCTCAGTACCTGACAAAGCACCCTTCTATATTTTGCCGCTCTTAATACCGGCTTCAACCCTTTCCCCAGTCATAATTAACTTCGTAAAACCTGACGATGAACTTCCGATCAAATGGTTGAAATACAGACCAGACAAGGTCCCCAGAAACATATATACTAACTCCCTATCAGCCAAATGGGGTTGTACTCTTCCAGCAAGGTCCCTCCACTTATGAGCGTAATCTTTAAAACCTTCGCTCTCACCCATAGACATACCCTGAAGTTGGGTACGCGTGGGAGCAAGGTCGGTGTTATATTGGTACTGCTTGTAAAAAGCAACAACAAGGTCTTCCCAATTACGGACACTAGCTCCTTCTAGCTGATAGAACCACTCAAGTTGAGCCCCTGAAAGACTATCTTGAAAGAAATGGATCCAGAGGTTCATGTCAGCGGTATATGGCTGAATCTTCCTAACATGAGACTGGAGGTGTAACTTTGGGCAGGAGACCCCGTCGTATTTAGAAAAGACTGGTGCTTTGAACTTGTGGGGAATCACCACCCCAGATGCCAAACCTAACTCACCAAAGTCCAGCCCAAGTATCTTCTGGATTTCCATCGCACTTAACCGGTCTTCAATTTGCTTATACCTGTCCTCAGCATGAGGATACTGGTCTTCATCAAAGTCAGTCTCGTTGTCAGAAACCACAGGGCTAGGAGCCCTTCTTTCTTCCTGGTTTTCTCTCCCTTCAGGTGAGTGAGATAAATCAACATCTTTCGGCAGATTGTTCTCGAATCTGCGACCCATATTCAGGAGGACCGTCTTTTTCTTCTTCTTCTTCTTCTTCTTATCCTTCAAGATAAGAGTCTTCAGATCTTGCTGACCCTTGGCCAAGTTCATGAACATTTCTTAGAACTGGGCATTCTGAGCTTGCAGAGCCTTGATAGCTTGATCATTTGATGTTTCAAAAGACATGATGCTGAAATAAACAACAAAGAAGATAAGAGACCTGTAAGGGTACCTGTGATGAAGTGCATGGGAATGAAATGCGTATGATATTATTTCAAAGACGTCGAGAGATTCAAATTCGTAAACAAAAATGAAGCACACTTTTATTAGATAAACTTGAAACAATGTTTGACAAATTCCTTTAAGGCGTTACAAAAAGAAATATTGAAAATTAAATCAAAACTAGAAATAACAAAAGACATCAGCGCTCCCATGGTCGTTTTCCTCCTTTGCTGACATAGTCATTGAGGACTTTCTCATTCTCCATTTGTCTTGTAAGCTTTAGAATCTTCCGCTCCTGCTCGTGATACTTTTCTCTGTAAGTATCCCGTTCTTCTCTCAACTGCATCCAAGACCTCTTTAATGCTCCAATGTCAGTAGGCATGTATGGGGAGAGGATGGTAAGTGAAACCCCTTCTTCATCAGTACTCTCAACAATTACCGGTAAGACAGCTTCGTACGAAATTCCCAGCTTTTGGGAATGAATTCGAACCCACCGGAGATACGGTTCCATCGGAAGAGAGGTCTTCATCCCTAACTCATGCGGATCATACCTGTGTACCATGTTCCAAGCTCGTATGAACCTGCGGCGATGCTCCTCACTATCCCCCTGGAAGTCAAAGACAATGCTCGGAATCAGCAACTCATACGGACCGTCCTTTCTAGCACGCCCAAACTGTCGTAAGGCCAGACACGGATTATAGGTGATTCCTCCCCTAATTCCAAGTAGTGGAACATTGGGGTATTCCCCACAGCGGTCAATAACAACCACTTCTTCCATGTCTTTAGTGCTCCAGACGATGTCTGTGTGAGCCAGGGACATAATTCTGTAGGCCCAACCCATGCCTTCCTTGTTCTTCAAAACAGATTTGGGGAGGTGAGAAATAAACCACCTCGCCAGCAATGGTGCACAACACATAAGGGTTCCCCGTTTCCGAGCAGTACGGGCATAAAGAGCATGCAGAATGTCCCCTAAGAGAGTGGGTACTGGATTACGGGACATGAAAATCTTCACTGCGTTCACGTCGATGAAAGAATCTAAATTAGGAAACAACACGAGACCATAAATGAGAAGAGCCAAGATGTCTTCGAATGCTTGAAAATCCAAACTGTCCCAAAACTGATTAGCCTGATCAACCAAGAACTTAGCCAAGAAGCCTTTTGTCCCACTCCGAGTCTCCCAGTTAGACATTACTTCAGCCTTTGTCAGATGTAGGGCTGTAGCAATATCTTCTGGCCTAAGAGCTTTCTCCCAATCTGTAAATGGTGTCTGCTCTAGAATAGAAATACCAAGTAGATCAGAGAACTCCTCTAAAGTAGGGACCAACTGATAGTCTGGGAAGGTGAAGCCGTGGTGCAACGGGTCAAAGAACTGGCACAAGACACTCAACATCTGCTCATCCATCTTAGAAGTAACCAAACCAAGGAGGTGACCATGTCTTATGACAAAAGAGGAAATGTCAGGGACCTTTGCAACCAAATCTCTAAGCTGAATAGGAATCTGTACAAAGCTGATCCGAATAGTGTTTCTACGCATAGAGGCCATGACCTACCAAACAGAACAAAGATGAATCCCTTTTGTCTTTGAAATGGGTTAGTCTGATGCGAGATGCATGCAATGTCATGATGTCATGATGTCATGATATGAACACACCACAAGTATTCACAGATAGCAAACATGGTAAGGGCAAACAAGTCACACAACAACCCTTAGATTTCAGGCTGGCATGGAGTTTATGTACTACCCTCTTGTAGTTTAGTTGGTTCAACCTGTCCTAGTAATAGTAATTGGGTTCTAGAGGATCTCAATATCACTGACCACCCTCGATCGGTCATAATTCCAGTTTGGCAACCTTTTCTTGCAGCCAGAATCATCGCGAGAGTTTGGTCTCAATGAGTGTAGCATACTGCTACTTTTCTATGGCCAAGTTGGTCAATTATAGGTTCTAAGGTTAGTTGGTGCTTAATGACCCCTTAGAAGACCCATATTCTCCTTGTTCCACCATAAGGGATATTGGTACAAACTAAAGTGCCACACCAACGTAGCTACTGCTTCAACCGTATCGGTCTACGCTGTACAGTTCCCTCACAGTTTATTGCTACTTACCTAAATGGTATCCCCAGATCCGGGTTAGGATCTATAGTAACTCCGATTCAAACCCACAAAGATAAACCATACAAATCAAGAAATTGAAAACATTATGATGAACTATTCCTAAGGTACACCCCACTTATATATTCCCCAGCAGAGTCGCCAGTTCTGTGATACGGTGGGAAGAACAGACTGTTTTTGGAATACTGGTTCGCGTTTTGTGTTTTTTGTTTGCAAAATGTCGCGTTAAGCAAGAGTTGTCACCGAGTTTTGTTTTATCCAACAAGGAAAGGAAAAAAGCACAGAAAAATTCCTTTTTCGAGATATTTCTGAGTACGGGGGGTAGATTATAGAAAGGGAAGGTATTAGCACCCTTTCTATCCGTAGTTATCTACGGGCTCTTAGGTACTTGATCATCTTTTTCAAAATGTTTTCTTTGGGCTTGTGGGTTTTGAGAAGCTTTGTTTTAACTTTGATTTAACTCTTGTGTCTGTCTTCAAGAGTGTAATGAAGTGTTTTGAAAATTTTGTTTGTAAAGGAGTGTAAGTGTGAAAAATTTGTTTGGATTTGAGCAAGTATCTAAGAGCTAATCTACCTACTCGAAAAAAGAATCGTTCTATGCTAATTTCCTTTAGATAATGCTATCCCACTATTAGTGAGTAGGTAACATCATCATTGGAGTTTGAGGGTCAATTCGAAAAAGGGACATACGGTCACTAAAGCAATGTTAGGACGTCTTAGCGGTAACCCTAATGTCTTAGATTGTTTATTCGAGGCAACGATATCCGAGGCAACCACTTTGAGGCAACTATGATCTTTTAGACAAGAGGATGACCTCTAAAACGACCTATACTCAATAACCGTTTACGAAGGCAACCAAGTGGGGTGTACCCTAGGAGTGCGCATGTGCGATTGTGTTGGTTTAAGTTATTTTTATCTTTGCACATGTTAAGGGTGATCTAATTGATTTTAGATTAAGCATTCACTCTTGTCATGCAAGCCCTATTAACAAACATCTAATCAGTTGTATAACTTGCAGAATTAAAATGCGGAATTTAAACTAAATTATTACAAGGCGTCAGGTATTTACATCGCCAAAAGCAACCATTTGAAAATAAAATAAAGCGGTAAAATAAATAAATGTCCTATTTAAAACTATTACAAGCCGGGAGCAGATATATTAATTGGATAAAGAAAAATAAAGCGCGCGGGAAATTAAATCGAATGCGAATTAGGGTTTTGACCCTTTTAAAAGAAAATGTTTTTTTGTTGTTTTTATTTTTAAGAAAAGAAATTAAATCCTAAAATTAAATACTAAATTAATTATTAAATTAATTAAATGGAAAAAATAATTAATGACATGTTTTTGGAGTTTTTGTTAATTTAAGAAAGAAATTAAAATAATTGAATTAAAGTTAAAACCTAATTAATTCTAATTGATTTTATTTATTTACAAAATAAATTAAGGTTACCTAATTAATATCCTAATTAATTAATTAGTATTTATTAATAAAAGAAAATAAAAGTTCTAAGATTTAACTGGACAAAAAAGTATTTTTGTGATTTTTTGATAAAAAGAAAATTAATGTTATTGGTTAGTAAATTAATTAAACAAAATAAAATAAATAAGTTAAATAAATAAAAATATAAGAAGAAGTAGAGATGGGTCTGATATATGGATGTGTGAATAGCAATTCTGTTGGCCCATTAGCGTGCAGTCCATTGGACTTTTTGGGATCCCCTGCGTATGCGTTGACTGGCTTATGGTATGCCTTCCATGCTTGACCACCAGATCTGGCCACCTGGCCATCTGGCATGCTTGATGCTGAAGGCGCATGGTGGATAGTAGGCTTGAGTACGCACATGATTACCTGAAATTGTTAAGAAAAATGACAAATGCTGGAGGCAGGGATCGAACCCCTGACCTCCAGCCTCCAAGCGCCTTAAGGCCAACGTGGCTACCACTGAAGAACTTGTGGTTATTGAAGGAAAATTGCGATAAAAAATGCAGCGGAATTTAAAATTTTCCTTTAGCGATCCTTATGAATGAGCATGGTCAGTGATAGAAATATTCACCTCTTGTGGCGATTCAGACCTTTGATGTTGTGATCACGAGTGTTGATGAAGAACAACGCCTCTACTCAGTCCACACGAACAGACCGCTTCCGGTCACAATGCTAGCTGATCACGAACGGAAACCTTGAGTGAGAGAGAGAATCAAAAATGAAATTGCATCAAGTGAAATTGCTTCATCACAAGGGATCTATTTATAGAATCACTCGTGTGGGCTACAAGCTAAAAGCCCAATTAAGGCTATAAGCTAAAAGCCCAATTAAGCTTATGGACATCATACCTTATGATGTACCATATATCACTTATCCACGTGGTACCTTACCACTTTCCGTATTACACTTAAGTGCACCGTACCTTACGGTGTTCCTTATTTATTCTATCTCTCATCAACCTGTCCTTATGTGTGTGACCCTGTAGGTTTTCGGGACGTTGGCAATTATATTAAATCACACATTTATTATAATAAACAGTGAGCGGTATCTAGTAACACATCACTGTTACCCAAGTCACGAAAATGTCATGTGATCTGACTAAACCTTTTCCGTGATAATATTTGTGTTATACAATTACCCTTTTGCCCTCATGTCTATATTGAACACAAGGCATACACTGTGTCACCCTTGTCCAGTTCAATATTGGGCCCTTAGACATTTATCCTGTTATGCAGGATGAGCAAATTCCATCTAGGTCACTCACGTCCCTTAGCATGCTTTGTGAAGTACCCATCAACCGTCTTTATAGTCGTCCAGTTACGGATGACGTTTGATCAGCAATAAAGTACTTGACTCTACACCTAAGGTCCATAGTGGTTTCAGGTCGAAGGGTGGTATACACCATTATCATCATGAGAATAACTTATGACACTTTGCATAACATTCTATGTAGTATTCTCATAGCGGGTCAATCCAGTATAAATATTACTCCTAATATTCATACCTATGTCAAGACTTGATAACTCCTTATCTATGATCCATGAGATGTGATCATCAATCTATCTTCATAATAATCTTAATGCTTTAATGTTATCCCACATCACATTAAAGCTTGACTACGGATACTTTAAGAATAGTGTCTTATGTTTAATGGGATCTCATGATTAAGTCACACTTAACATTTCATTAAACAAATAAACCATTCTAGGGACTTTATTATTTTGGAAAGCAAACATAATAAAGAAATGCCTTTTATTATTAATAAATAATTCGATACAAGTACCAAAAGTATTGGCCTCTAGGGCTTACACCAACAATCTCCCACTAGCACTAGAGCCAATCAGGCATACCCCTAATACCCATAGATCTAGTATGTCCATCATGCTCCAGCTGCGCAAGAGGCTTTGTTAATGGGTCAGCAACATTGTCAAGTGTAGGTACTATGCATATTTTCACATCTCCCTGATCGATTATCTCTCGAATGATATGATAACGCCTAAGTATGTGTTTGGATCGTTGGTGAGATCTAGGCTCCTTAGCTTGTGCGATAGCACCATTGTTATCACAATAGAGATACATGGGATCCACAATGCTATGGACTATGCCAAGTTCACTAATGAACTTCTTGATCCAAACAGCTTCCTTTGCCGCAGTTGAGGCAGCAATATACTCAGCGTCGGTTGTAGAATCAGCAACTGTATCTTGCTTTGAACTTTTCCAGCTCACAGCGCCACCATTTAAACAAAACACATAACCAGATTGCGATCTAAAGTTATCCTTATCTGTCTGGAAGCTAGCATCGGTGTATCCAATTACAACAAGCTCTTCCTGACCTCCATATATCAAGAATGTGTCCTTAGTCCTTCTCAAGTACTTAAGGATATTCTTGACAGCTACCCAATGAGCATCACCGGGATTAGACTGGTACCTACTCGTTGCACTTAAAGAATACGAGACATCTGGTCGAGTACATAGCATGGCATACATGATAGATCCTATTGCAGATGCATATGGAATCTTATTCATGTGATCCCTTTCTTCCTTACTTGAAGGGGATTGTGTTTTTGACAGACACGTGCCATGTTGCATAGGTATGAATCCTTTCTTGGAATCATGCATATTAAAGCGTCTCAACACTTTTTCTATGTATGTACTCTGACTTAGGCCAAGCAGTTTTTGTAACCTATCTCTATAGATCCTGATTCCTAATATATAGGCTGCTTCACCTAGGTCCTTCATTGAAAAGCATTTCCCTAACCAAGTCTTCACTTGTTGCAAGATAAGGACATCGTTTCCAATGAGTAATATGTCATCTACATATAATACCAGGAATACGATCATGCTCCCACTAACCTTCTTGTAGACACAAGGCTCATCTTCATTCTTGATGAATCCATATTGTTTTACTGTTTCATCAAAACAAAGATTCCAGCTTCTGGAAGCTTGCTTCAATCCATAAATTGATCGCTGTAACTTACATATCTTTTGGGCTTCCTCTGGTATGTCAAATCCTTCAGGTTGTGTCATGTACACATCCTCAAGAAGATTCCCATTAAGGAAAGCAGTTTTGACATCCATCTGCCATATTTCATAATCATGATATGCAGCGATAGCAAGTAAAATCTGAACAGATTTAAGCATTGCAACTGGTGAAAAGGTTTCATCATAGTCAACCCCATGAATTTGTTTATAGCCTTTTGCAACCAGTCTTGCCTTATAGGTATGTACCTTACCATCCATGTCAGTCTTCTTTTTGAAGACCCACTTGCATCCTATAGGGTTAACTCCTTTAGGAGGCTCTACCAAGGTCCAAACCTGGTTTGTGTACATGGAATCCATTTCAGATTTCATGGCTTCTAGCCACTTCTCAGACTCAGGACCATTTATGGCCTCTTGGTAGGTCACAGGCTCATCTTGATCCATGAGTAATACATCACCCTGATCACTTATGAGATATCCATATCTCTCAGGTTGTTGACGTATCCTGCTTGACCTACGCTGGTCTTGTTCTACTTGAGCAGGTTGCTCTTCCATAACTACTTGTGTTTCCTGCTCTAATTCCTCCATAGGTGTATCAATGCTTTGTGGTTCTTGAATTTCTTCAAGCTCTATTTTCCTCCCACTGATTCCTTTGGAAATAAAATCCTTTTCGAGAAAAACTCCAGTTCGAGCGACAAACACTTTGCCCTCAGAAGGATTGTAGAAGTAATACCCTCTTGTTTCTTTAGGATACCCCACAAATAAGCATTTATCAGATTTGGGCTCAAGCTTAGTTGAAATTTGTAGTTTCACATAAACTTCGCAACCCCAAATCTTCATGTAAGACATATGTGGTTTCTTACCACTCCATATCTCATATGGTGTCTTCTCAACCTTTTTGGATGGAACCCGGTTAAGTGTGTAAGCTGCAGTTAATAGTGCATGTCCCCAAAAGGAGTTCGGAAATCGGCGTGACTCATCATGGATCAGACCATGTCTAACAAGGTTCAATTTCTTCTCTCAGATACACCATTCCATTGTGGTGTTCTGGGAGGAGTAAGTTGGGATAAAATCCCACATTCCTTTAGATGGTCATCAAACTCTAGGCTTAAATATTCACCGCCTCGATCTGATCGAAGAACTTTAATATTCTTACCTAGTTGGTTTTGTACTTGATTCTTGAATTCCTTGAATTTTTCAAAGGTTTCAGATTTGTGTTTCATTAAATACACATAACCATATCTACTGAAATCATCAATAAATGTGATGAAGTATTGAAAACCTCCTCTGGCTGGTATGTTCAGTGGTCCACATACATCAGTATGTATGAGGGCCAAAAGATCATTAGCCCTTTCACCTTTTCCTGTGAATGGGGACTTTTTCATCTTTCCAATTAAACAAGATCTGCATGTCTCATATGATTCATAATCAAAAGAGTCCAAGAGTCCATCTTTATGGAGTTTGGAAATGCGTTTCTCATTTATGTGGCCTAAGCGACAGTGCCAAAGGTAGCTTGGATTTAACTCATTAGGTTTAATCCATTTAGTATTAATGTTATAAATTAGCATTTCAAGATCAAGGACATATAGTTCATTGTTCATTTGTGCAGAAGCATAGAATATATCATTCAAATAAATAGAGCAACAATTGTTATTTATTATAAATGAAAAACCAAACTTGTCCAAACAAGAAACGGAAATAATATTCCTACTAATTACAGGTACATAATAACAGTTCTCTAACTGAATTATTAAACCACTAGGTAAAGTCAAAACATAAGTTCCTACAGCTAAAGCAGCAACCTTTGCTCCATTTCTAACTCGTAGGTCAACTTCACCTTTTTCCAAATCTCTACTCCTTTTTAGCCCCTGCACATTAGTACAAATGTGAGAACCGCATCCAGTATCTAATACCCATGATGCAGAAGTAGATAAATTAATTTCAATAACAAAAATACCTGAATTTGAAGTCCCTACTCCATTTTTCATATCTTCCAGGTACTTTGGGCAGTTTCTCTTCCAATGTCCGGTCTTACCGCAATGGAAGCAAGTGCCCTCCTTTGCTATTGCTACACTAGGCTTCAAAGCAGGAACATTAGGTTTAGGCTTGGCAACTTCCTTGCCTTTCCCTTTACCAACCTGCTTGTTAGGCCTCTTGTTCAGCTTCTTTCCATTACTGACCATCAGAATGGACTTCCCTTTTGTCTTCATATTCTGCTCAGCAGTTTTCAACATGCTTAGCAATTCTAGAAGACTCTTATCCATGTCATTCATGCTGAAATTCATGACAAACTGATTAAAGCTATCTGGAAACGATTGCAATATAAAATCAGTTGCAAGTTCCTTTCCAAGCCGAAACCCTAACCTTTCAAGGTTCTCCACATACCCAATCATTTTGAGTACATGGGGACCTACAGGGTTTCCCTCAGATAACTTGCTGTTAAAAAGGGCCTTTGAAACCTGAAACCTCTCGTTTCTTGCCTGCTCTTGATAGAGAATTTTCAGATGTCCGATCATATCGAACGCTGACATGTTCTCGTGTTGCTTTTGCAACTCCGAGTTCATAGTAGCTAGCATGAGACAAGCGGCTTCGTTAGCATCATCAAAATGCTTCTTATAAGCTTCTCTTTCTGCCTTAGGTGCCGAACTAGGCGGTTCCTCTTCAGGAACAGGTGTCTCCAAGACATACAGCTTCTTATCGTGCTTGAGGACAATCCTCAGATTTCTGTGCCAATCCAGGAAATTTGTCCCAGACAATTTTTCCTTATCTAGGATTGATCGCAAAATATGGTTGTTTGTTGTCATGGTAATCTACAAAAAAAATGAAAATATAAGTATCATTAAAACAACATATTTAATTAGGCCTTTAATCAAATATGCTCCCACTATTTTACTCAAACCAAATGACCCTCATCATTTGATTCGTAAAATCCGGTTGGAAGAATTTCTAGTGGGTCGAGATCCACATTTCACTTTGTTCTAAGTCAGCGTTAGGCTGATTACACAAAACTAGGTTATTTAGGTAGGAACTCCTTCCAATTGTATCTCATACGACTCTAGAATATTTTCAGTTGGGTGAATAACTCCTTATTCTAATTCATCATATGAATCATTCCCAACTCTTGCTTCTAAACATGTATAATCTTATTATAATGTGTTTAGTTAAGTTTGACCCATTGTTTTAGTAGTTGGATATTACAATTATCCCATCGCACCTTACTAATATAGAACATGCACCTCGCGTAGGCGAAACCTACATTGTTCGATACTAGTCTTGATGAGTGCTAAAACTTGGAAAGCATGAACTTAATATCTAACTTGAGGGATTTTGTTATTAGTTTGATCTCACCGGCTTAACATGCAATTCGTCTCTCTCATGCATCAACATACAAACACATGCATCAATATACATAAAAGGATACAGTTATGGCCCCTAGCGCAATTGTTCTCCCAAGCCAATGAGAGAACCTAAGCTAACCTAATAACGATCTAAACTTCTCCAAGCAAGATCTCCAAGGTTATCCTCCTTTGATATTGTATTCTTCTCTTTCTTCATAACATTACATTACATAAAATAAACTCGTTTTACATACGAGGGAGTGAGATGAGAAAAGAAGTTACATCAAGAATTTTAGAGAGAGGCACGACACGCAGGCCGTATTTTACAATCCCAAAACAAAATAAAGGAAAAAAAAAACTAAGGCCATAACTGATCACCACAAGACAATAATAATAAACACACTTTTATTATTAGTTTAAATTTTGTTAGTTAAAAAAAAGGCAAATTAAATTTCGACGATTGATCACACTACGCAGAGTTAGCCGGGGGTTCCGCTGCCCGGTCAGCGGACGGTGGTTGATCATCTTTTTCAAAATGTTTTCTTTGTGCTTGTGGGTTTTGAGAAGCTTTGTTTTAACTTCGATTTAACTCTTGTGTCTGTCTTCAAGAGTGTAATGAAGTATTTTGAAAACTTTGTTTGTAAAGGAGTGTAAGTGTGAAAAATTTGTTTGGATTTGAGCAAGTATCTAAGAGCTAATCTACCTACTCGAAAAAGGAATCGTTCTATGCTAATTTCCTTTAGATAATTCTATCCCACTATTAGTGAGTAGGTAACATCATCGTTGGAGTTTGAGGGTCAATTCGAAAGAGGGACATACGGTCACTAAAGCAATGTTAGGACATCTTAGCAGTAACCCTAATGTCTTAGATCGTTTATTCGAGGCAACGATATCCGAGACAACCACTTTGAGGAAACTATGATCTTTTAGACAAGAGGACGACCTCTAAAACGACCTATACTCAATGACCGTTTACGAAGGCAACTAAGTGGGGTGTACCCTAGGAGTGCGCATGTGCGATTGTGTTGGTTTAAGTTATTTTTATCTTTGCACATGTTAAGGGTGATCTAATTGATTTTAGATTAAGCATTCACTATTGTCATGCAAGCCCTATTAACAAACATCTAATCAGTTGTATAACTTACAGAATTAAAATGCGGAATTTAAACTAAATTATTACAAGGCGTCAGGTATTTACATCGCCAAAAGCAACCATTTGAAAATAAAATAAAGCGGTAAAATAAATAAATGTCCAATTTAAAACTATTACAAGCCGGAAGCAGATATATTAATTGGATAAAGAAAAACAAAGCGCGCGGGAAATTAAATCGAATGCGAATTAGGGTTTTGACCCTTTTAAAAGAAAATTTTTTTTTGTTGTTTTTATTTTTAAGAAAAGAAATTAAATCCTAAAATTAAATACTAAATTAATTAAATGGAAAAAATAATTATGACATGTTTTTGGAGTTTTTGTTAATTTAAGAAAGAAATTAAAATAATTAAATTAAAGTTAAAACCTAATTAATTCTAATTGATTTTATTTATTTACAAAATAAATTAAGGTTACCTAATTAATATCCTAATTAATTAATTAGTATTTATTAATAAAATAAAATAAAAGTTCTAAAATTTAATTGGACAAAAAAGTATTTTTGTGATTTTTTGATAAAAAGAAAATTAATGTTATTGGTTAGTAAATTAATTAAACAAAATAAAATAAATAAGTTAAATAAATAAAAATATAAGAAGAAGTAGAGATGGGTCTGATATATGGATGTGTGAATAGCAATTCTGTTGGCCCATTAGCATGCAGTCCATTGGACTTTTTGGGATCCCCTGCGTATGCGTTGACTGGCTTATGGTATGCCTTCCATGCTTGACCACCAGATCTGGCCACCTGGCCATCTGGCATGCTTGATGCTGAAGGCGCATGGTGGATAGTAGGCTTGAGTACGCACATGATTACCTGAAATTGTTAAGAAAAATGACAAATGCTGGAGGCAGGGATCGAACCCCTGACCTCCAGCCTCCAAGCGCCTTAAGGCCAACGTGGCTACCACTGAAGAACTTGTGGTTATTGAAGGAAAATTGCAATAAAAAATGCAGTGGAATTTAAAATTTTCCTTTAGCGATCCTTACAAATGAGCATGGTCAGTGATAGAAATATTTACCTCTTGTGGCGATTCAGACCTTTGATGTTGTGATCACGAGCATTGATGAAGAACAACGCCTCTACTCAGTCCACACGAACAGATCGCTTCCGGTCACAGTGCTAGCTGATCACGAACGGAAACCTTGAGTGAGAGAGAGAATCAAAAACGAAATTGCATCAAGTGAAATTGCTTCATCACAAGGGATCTATTTATAGAATTACTCGTGTGGGCTACAAGCTAAAAGCCCAATTAAGGCTATAAGCTAAAAGCCCAATTAAGCTTATGGACATCATACCTTATGATGTACCATATATCACTTATCCACGTGGTACCTTACCACTTTCCGTATTACACTTAAGTGCACCGTATCTTACGGTGTTCCTTATTTATTCTATCTCTCATCAACCTGTCCTTATGTGTGTGACCCTGTAGGTTTTCGCGACGTTAGCAATTATATTAAATCACACATTTAATATAATAAACAGTGAGCGGTATCTAGCAACACATCACTGTTACCCAAGTCATGAAAATTTCATGTGATATGACTAAACCTTTTCCGTGATAATATTTGTGTTATACAATTACCCTTTTTCCCTCATGTCTATATTGAACACAAGGCATACACTGTGTCACCCTTGTCCAATTCAATATTGGGCCCTTAGACATTTATCCTGTTATGCAGGATGAGCAAATTCCATCTAGGTCACTCACGTCCCTTAGCATGCTTTGTGAAGTACCCATCAACCGTCTTTATAGTCGTCAAGTTACGAATGACGTTTGATCAGCAATAAAGTACTTGACTCTACACCTAGGGTCCATAGTGGTTTCAGGTCGAAGGGTGGTATACACCATTATCATCATGAGAATAACTTATGACACTTTGCATAACATTCTATGTAGTATTCTCATAGCGGGTCAATCCAGTATAAATATTACTCCTAATATTCATACCTATGTCAAGACTTGATAACTCCTTATCTATGATCCATGAGATGTGATCATCAATCTATCTTCATAATAATCTTAATGCTTTAATGTTATCCCACTTCACATTAAAGCTTGACTGCGGATACTTTAAGAATAGTGTCTTATGTTTAATAGGATCTCATGATTAAGTCACAATTAACATTTCATTAAACAAATAAACCATTCTAGGGACTTTATTATTTTGGAAAGCAAACATAATAAAGAAATGCCTTTTATTAATAATAAATAATTCGATACAAGTACCAAAAGTATTGGCCTCTAGGGCTTACACCAACAGTTATTTGTTATATAATACAAACAGAATATAATATATAAAAACAAAATCAATGGCCAGAAAAATAGGAAAGCGCGCGCGTTATTTGAATGAACGAATGGGGAAGCGACACGCCTTCGTCCCTGTCCTCTAAAAAGTGCAACTTTTACCTGCAGATTTTTATCCGCAGCTAAAATCGTGGCTTCATTCTAAATTCTTCCCCAGGCCATATAAATGGAAGATAGCGCCATGGTTGGGCTCGTCTTGTTCCCATGAACAAGATGGTACCCTTCACAAAAGCCAATTATTCCTGTAACAAAAAGCCCTAAAAAACCCTAGAAAACCCTACAATGGTGATCCACGATATAAAACATATGAATGAAATTGGTTATTGCAAAAAGCTAGCAAATGACATGGTGATTCAGAATATGCAATTGTTTTTCATTATAGATGCAAGAATCGTATAAATCGAATTCAAGAAAAGGGTGGCTTCGTGAATGACTTACAGCGCTTGGGAGGGTTTAGAAATGTGTGGTTTTGATTGGTTTCACTTGTGGAGATGGCCAGGAAGAGATTGAGATCAACACCAAGCCTTGAAACTGCTTCTAGACTTGATTTCGATCTCACACTTTTTTGGTGTTTTTGCAAACTTTGTTCTTGCTCTCCAACTGATTTCTAACCCTTCTTTTGGTCTGCACACGACCCTTATGTATTGTACAATGCATTAGGGTAAAAAACTCTGTCCAAATCTTCCTCTTTTAATCACTTTGATATTTGATTTGATTCTCCATTAAAGCTTTCCAAAATTGGCTCATTTGCAATCTTTTTGTACCCACATGGCTTGATACGAGTTTCATTACCTTGCTAGCTGTAATTAGAGCCTAAAACAAATCAAAAGATCCTTGGTTTTCAATATTTGTGATTTTATTTGATTTGTTTTGATTTAATTCAAATTAATTCAAATAAAAATCAAAATAATTAATAAAAATATGATATGGACACATGGGCAAGGCTAGAGCACGTGGACCATAATGACAACTCAAAACAAGTGAAAAAGAATGGGCCCATTTGGCAAAATTTGAAGTTTTGGGGATAGTTGACCTTTGGTAATTTTGTAAAAAAGTCCAACTTCAACAAAGCATAACTTCCTCAATTTTGACTCTTTGGAGGTGTTCTTGGACTTTTTAGAAAGATTGAGATGTCCTATAATCAACAATTTTGGTATCATATCATTTTGATATTCCATGCTCAAGTTATATGCTTTGACAAAAAAGGTGTTTTTGTTGACTTTTCAAAATGACCTATAATGTCCAAATTCATAAATTCTTGTGAGTGCAGTTTTTGATCTTGGGATATGAAGATGGATTGTAGGGAATTGAATCCTATTCAAAATGAGCTTTGGATGGGTTATTTCGCATAAAGTATGAGAAAGTTATGTTTGGTCAAAGTTGAGTTGACTTTTCCTGCAAAACCCTAATTTAGCAACTTTTGAATCTTGATGAATTGTGAACAATCCTTGATGAATCATGATCAACCCTTGATCAAATGATGAAATATACTTCAAAATGAGAATGTTGACAAAAAATCTTGAAGTTTGACTATTTGTAGGTCACAGTTGACTTTTGCCTTAACACAATAGACTTTTGGACCTTTGAGCAATTGACTGAGCCAACTTCCTCTGCAAGGTTTGAAACTTGACATGGATGATCTTGAGAACATATTAGGTAATTGGTGAGAACTTGGGGTCACTTGGACTCAAGAATCTTGATGCAACACAAAACCCTAATTTGGGGAAGACTGCCTTAGGAGAGAGCTTGTCTGACCAACTCTTGGGCTATCTTGAGCAACTTGGAGATCTTTCTTGAAATGTTTTGAGAAATATGAGAGGGAAAATTTTAGGGTAAAACAACTATACAAAAGTCCCATGCCCGTCCCTTCACATCCAACGATGGGTCTTCTTACCAAAACAATGGTAAGATAGCAACATCTAAAGGAGGAGGAAAAGAACATCTAAGACCTTTTGAGTAGGTAGATTTGCTCCTAGTTGCTCGCTTGCTCATAAAAAAAACATTTTATACACCAACACTCTCATTTTGAAACCTTTTCAAAAGAAAACACTTTGTACGCGTTCTTATAGAAACGAGAACCATTACAAAGTCACATTTTTAAAATACTTTCAAAACCCACACCACAAGAACATATTCAAACAAAAGCAAGTGATCTACCAAGAAAATAAGAGCCCGTAGGTTACTACATATGAAAAGGGTGTTAATAGCTTCCCTTTTCATAATCTACCCCCCAAACTCAGAAAACATCTCTAAAGGTCTTTCCTGTTCTTTTTAGCCTTTCCTTTTTGGATAAAAGAAAATTCGATGGTGACTCTTGCTAAACGCAACATTGCGATCAAATGCAAAAGACCCAAGTCAGTTCTCTCACCGTGTTATAGAACTGATGACTCTGCTGGGGATGATCTTAAAAGTGGGGTTACCCTTTCATTTGTTTTACTTGTATGCTTTATATTTTGGGTGTTTGTTTGGGTTACTGTTAAAGATCCTACACCCGAATCCGGGGCATCTTTTTAGGTAAGTATCAATAAATCATGGAAGTTGTACGGTGTAGACCGATATGGACGAAGTGATAGCTACGTTAGCGTGAGACTTTGGCTTGTACTAATGTTCCTTGAGTCAGTCAAGGATAACATTATGCTTCCTTAGCGTCATTAAGCGCTAACTGACCTTTAAAACCTTTTAATTGACTCATCCTAAGCCACTAGAAAGTAGTGAGATGGCCGACTTTGGTTCGGACCGAAGATTTGTTAATACTCGATGCTACACTCATTGAGATTGGACTTTTGGCATATTCTGGTCGCAATACTTTTGTGCTTGAGCTAGAACAACGCCTAAAAGGAAGGTCAGTGATATGAGACTCCTTAGAACCCATTACTTTTAATAGGACAAGTTGAGCCAACAAAACTTTAAGAGGGTACTTACCTTTAAAGACTCATGCAAGCCATTAAGCCCAGGGTCTTTTGTGTGACTTGCTTGATATGTCTGTGATTTCAAAGCATAAACCATAACATCATGAACATCATGACATACATGCTAACCATTTCAAGGGGCTAGAGATTTATCTTTCCTTTTTGTTTTGTAGGGTATGGATTCAACTCACAGAAAGACCATCCGAATCAATTTTGTAGAGGTCCTTCCCAAGCTCAAAGAATTGGTCCTGAGAGTTCCCGAGAGCTCATCGTTCAATAAGAGATATGGACACTTGCTCAGATTGGTTACTACCGGGTTTGACGAAGGCCTCATGAGTGTTCTGTTCCAATTCTTCGACCCTAAACACCATTGCTTCACTTTCCCAAATTACCAGTTAGTGTCTACGCTGGAAGAGTTCTCCAAAATACTTGGGTAACCTATATTGGAGCAAGTACCTTTTACCGGCCTAGAACAAGATTAAGTTGCTGAAAATGTCGCCATAGCCTTGCATTTGAAGCCATCTGACATGGAATCCAATTGGGAAAGAAGAAGTGGAGTCAAGGGTCTCCTTGTAAGTTTTCTAATGAAGAAAGCTCAGATATTATTAGATGCCATGAGTTACCATGCCTTTGAAGATGTCCTAGCTCTATTAATCTATGGATTGGTTCTGTTCCCCAATTCAGACCAGTTTATAGATGTCAATGCCATCAACATCTTCCTTGCTTGCAATCCAGTGCCTACATTGCTCGAAGACGTGCTGCATTCACTCCACACTCGTACTATTAAGAAACGAGGAACTCTTATGTGTTGTACGCCTTTTCTCTATCGGTGGTTTATTTCACACCTCCCTTGGTCAATATTGAAGAATGAATCAGGCTTGAGGTGGAATCAAAGGATAATGTCCCTTTCTCACTCTGACATCTATTGGTGCCCTCGCTCTCAAGAAGACATATCTTTTATTGATCGCTGTGGAGAATTCCCTAATGTGCCACTTCTTAGAATTAAAGGAGGCATCACTTACAACCCTTCTTTTGCCCTATGTCAGTTCGGTTACGCTCGGTGGGATGGTCCCCACAAACTGCTCATCCAGGGTATCGTGTTTGACTATTCAAATGACCTGCAAGGTCATCGCCAAAGGTTCATTCGCGCTTGGGGCATGGTAAAGAAGACTGATAGTAGTACTTTGGGACACAAAAACTCCATCCCTTTGGAGCCTTACCTCAGATGGGTACAAGCTCAGGCTCAAAATCTCATGATACCGTATGCTGCTATATAGCCAGTGATCTCAGAGTCTGTTGATCAAAAAGACGAACCTCACATCATTTCTCATCCTGATATGCCAACAAGCTTCGAAGAGTTCCAAAAGTCATGTCTACAACTAAAGGAAGAACAAGACACTTTCGAAGCCTAATTCTATGCCAGTGAGAAGAAGGTTCTGGAACTCACCAAGCAACTTCATGAGGAGCGGAATCTGAACGCCTACATCGCACCAAAGAGGATGCGCTCAACTTTTTTGTCTTAGGAGTTTTTGTATTTTATTTCTTTCATTGTAAGCCCAAAGAGGAATGATGTACTCAAACTCAGATTTATTAATGCAATGTGTATTACTTTTTGTATAAAGCAAATTTAAATCTCTAACTTCCTTGAAATCATTTTCATATGCATCTTCATTCATCATAACACAAACATGTTTCTCACAACAAGTCTCCTTATATTTCTACTATTTATTTCAGTGAGATGGATATTGAACATACAGTAAAAGATCTTCAGGCCCATAACACTCAGTTTCAACAAATGTTCTTGACTCTGGCAAAAGGACAAGAGGAGTTGAAAACTCTACCGATCAAAGAAAAGAAGAAGAAAGAGAAGAAATCAACCAGTGTTTTGAATATGGGAAGAAGGTTCCAAGGACCAGCCAGACGGACCCTAGAATTCGCAACATCATCAGGTGAAAGGGACAATCAAGAAGGGAAAAACAAGGAAGTGACTAACCATCCAGAATCTGAAGAGGAAGAAGAGGTTGATTACTCTGAAAAGCAGTATCCTCCAGCTGATGAAAAATACAAACCGTTGGAAGATCACCTAACTACTATGGAGATCTAGAGGTTACCCGGATTGGATTTTGAAGAGTTAGGACTTGTCTTAGGGGTTGTCATACCGCAGAAATTCAAGGTCCCTACTTTCTCTAAATATGACAGTGTCTCTTGTCAAAAGATACATTTAAGGTCATATGTTAGGAAAATTCAACCCCATACTGCCGATAGGAACCCATGGGTACATTTCTTCCAAGAAAGCTTGTTAGGGATGCAGTTGGATTGGTTCTATCCGTTGGAAGGGACCAATGTTCGCAATTGGGAAGACTTGGCTGCCGCCTTTTACAAACAATACCAATATAATGTTGACTTAGCTCTAACTCAGACACATTTGCAAGGCATGTCCATGTGTACAGGTGAAGGTTTCAAAACCTATGCTCAATAATAGCGGGATCTCGCGGGAAGAGTCCAAACCCCTCAATCTGACAGGGAATTGGTGGATATGTTCTTAGGCACGCTATCTGGTCCATTCTTCAAACACTTGATCGGAAGCTCCTCGGCTGGATTTATCGAATTAATCATGACTGGTGAACAAGTAGAAACGGGTATAAAAAGTGGGAAAATTCAAAGAGATGCATCCTCGAGCACGATGAAGAAACCATTTGCTGGGAAGAAATAGGTTACTGTTGTGTACCATCAAAGGAATCAGGACAGAATTGAACTCCGTCCAGAGGTAGGGGCTATCATGATCTCTAAGCCGGCACCTACTCAACAAAGGAATAGTCAGTTGAGAACAGAAAGGCCGGTAAGACAGTTTACCCGGATAAACATGACTCTGTCTCAAGTCTTGCCACATTTACTGAAGTCTAATCTGGTAACTTTGAAGGAAGCTCCGAAGAAACCTAACATTTCCTCTGCCCACTACAATCCAAATTCTCGTTGTGCTTACCATTCAGAAAGTCCAGGTCATGATCCAAACAACTGTTGGGCTTTGAAAAACAAGGTGCAATACCTTCTCGAGGAAGAGGAAACCGAATTTGACGCCCCTGAGATCCCAAATGTTATCACTGCTCCTATGCCCAAGAACGGCCGTGGTGTTAATGTTATTGAAGATGATGTGTTTGTTACTGTTGTTGATGAGCTTGTTACTCCACTCCCGACCGTTAGGAGGAACCTGTTAAAGGCCAGTTTATTTCCGGGCTGTGGCGAAGGTTTCCACCTCTGCTTATCTCTATCGAGTAGTTATCATTTTTTGAAGGCAGGTGTCCAGCGCCTGATGGATGACAAAGAGATTTTGTTTGAAAAGACTCCCGTTCCAACCATTTCTTACAAGGATGTTTCAATAATAACCATTTCCGCCAATCCTCCTAGGGTCTCCACCAAATGACCCGTCAGGATTATATCTGTTCCCAAGGTGACTTCACTGATAATTACTATGCCAGGGCAAATCCCATACTCCTCAGATAAAACTGTTCCCTGGAACTACGGGGGTGACGTCTACTACCACGACGTCAAGAAAGATTGGCTTGCTGATGAAGACTCAGTTTTTGAGAAGGTTGACCTCGACATTGGAAACATTGTGGGAACCAGCAAAATAACCTGAAGTGGAAGAGTGTTCTCCACTGAGATTTCTCCTCCGAAAGCTGTTACGTGTCCTGTGATGATTCTTGCTTTTGTTCCAGCTGATACTACTACTACAGTTCCTGTGATTACCCCTGCTGACACCCCTATCACCGAGTCGACCGAGACTCGGGGAAAAGATATTTTGGTTGAGCCTGTCTGGATGAAGGAGATGGAAGAAATTTTGAAAATTATAAAGAAAAGCGACTACAATGTAGTCGAACAACTAGGTCATACCCCTTCAAAGATTTCTATGCTAGCTTTACTGTTGTGCTCCAAGGTTCATGTGAAGGCTTTGGTGAAATTTCTTAAAATTTCCCATGTGCCACAGGAAACCTCTGCTGAGCAATTAGAAGATTGTGTGGCTAGTTTGACAATTAATAACGGTTTAGGCTTTTTTGATGCTGATCTGACACCTAGAGGGAGGAAACACAATGATGCATTGCATGTCTCTGTCGAATCCAGGGGCACTACTTTGGCCCATGTCCTGGTAGATACTGGTTCATCATTGAATGTATTGCCTAAGAAGGCTCTGGATAGACTAGATTGTGATGGTTTTACCTTAAAACCCAGTTACATAGTGGTAAGGGCCTTCGATGGTTTGAAGAGAATGGTGCACGGGGAGGTGGACATCCCCATCAAAATTGGTTCTTAGACCTTTGATTCAACTTTCTATGTGATGGATATCCGCCCTTCCTATTCCTTTTTGTTGGGCTGACCTTGGATCCATGGCGCTGGTGCCGTCACCTCTACATTACATCAGATGTTGAAATACCCGATCAAGGGAAAGATCATCACTGTTCACGGGGAGGAGGAATATATGGTCAGTCACCTGAACACTTTCAGGTACGTGGAAATGGATGGTGAGTTCATCGAAACTCCATGTCAGCATTTCGAGGAGGTCCCACAAACAGTTACAGAAGCCAAGACTACTACCAGGACTCCAAAAGTTATCAGACCACCATTGAAAATGGCCTCGTTAAAGGATGCTAGAGCAGTGATTGAAGAAGGAGGATGCCCTATCTGGGGTCAACTTCCGGATATTCCTTACAAATCCAACAAATTTGGTTTGGGCTTCACCTCAGAGGCACAAAGGGCTATTCAACGAACTCGTGCCGGGGGGCCACCTTTATGTATCAGCAATCAGGGAGTCAACACAGTGGAAGACAGTGATGGTAGCTGTGACCTGGATGAGTGAATCTCCCCAACCGTCAGCAGAGGACTCAACAACTAGGAAGCCAAAGAATTTGTCCCTATTACTTTTCTTCAGGAGTAATTGTCTTTCAATTTTTTTCAGATTTGTAATAGTTCAACAATTTAGACTTTAAAACATTGTATCTTACCCGAGGCACAACGGTCCATATGTGAGGGTTGTTACTTCATCTTCGTATGTCATCAATAAATCATGGACGTTTTTGCATGCAAAATTTTACGCTCATTGTTTTTCTTTTTTTAACCTTTATCATTTTTCAAAGATAGCTATGCTGTTACACACACTCACATATCAAAATGCAGATCCACATCCACTCAGGATCCCATGGGTAACAATTCTGCTATGGCCTATCATGACTTTGAAAATCCAATATATCAATCCAAAGACGAAGGTGAGGAAGATTGTGAGGTACTAGGGGAACTAGCCAGGTTATTGAAATAGGAAGAAAGGACAATATAGCCCCATGAAGAGCCAGTGGAAACTGTTAACTTAGGTACTGAAGAGGACAAGAAAGAAGTCCAGGTGGGTGCCAACCTGTAGCCTAGTGTCAAGAAGCGCTTAACTCAGTTACTACATGACTATATTGAGGTCTTTTCTTGGTCCTATGAAGACATGCCAGGGCTCGACACTGACATCATGGTCCATCATCTACCGACAAAAGAAGGCTGACCTCCGATAAAACAGAAAGTCCATCGCATGAGGCCCGAAATTTCATAGAAAATCAAGACTGAAGTCATGAAGCAATTCAATGTCGGATTCTTAGCTGTCACCTTCTATCCACAATGGGTCGCCAATGTTGTTCCAGTGCCTAAAAAGGATGGTAAGGTACATATGTGTGTGGACTACATAGACTTGAATAGGGAAAGCCCCAAGGATGACTTCCCGCTTCCCCACATTGATATTCTACTTGAAAACACCGCACATCATAATGTATTTTCTTTCATGGACGATTTCTCCAGATACAACCATATCAAAATGGTACCTGAGGACATGGAAAAAACGACCTTCGTCACACAGTGGGGTACATTATGTTACAAGGTTATGCCATTCGGGTTAAAGAACTCCGGCGCAACCTATCAGCATGCCATGGTAGCTCTATTTAATGACATGATCCATCACGAAATAGAGGTTTATGTGGATGACATGATAGCCAGATCTCAAACTGAAGAGGAGCACCTTGAACATCTGCAGAAACTGTTTGAAGAACTGAAGAAATACAAATTAAGGATGAATCCGAATAAGTGCACTTTTGGGGTGAGGTCCGGTAAACTCTTAGGCTTCATTTTCAGTAGAAAAGGTATTGATGTGGACCCTGCAAAAGTAAAAGCAATTAAAGAAATGTCTGCTCCTCGCACTGAGAAGGAAGTTAGGGGGTTCTTAGGACGACTAAACTATATCTCCAGATTCATTTCTCACCTAACCGCTACTTGTGAACCAATCTTCAAATTACTGAAGAAAGATCAAGTGGTGGAATGGAATGAAGACTGCCAAGCTGCCTTCGACAGGATAAAAGAGTACCTTCAAGAGCCTCCTGTCCTAATGCTACAAGTCGAGGGAAGACCTTTGATCATGTATCTAACTGTTTTGAAAAATTCAATGGGGTGTGTGCTGGGTCAACATGACGAGTCTGGCCCCGAAAAGAGCATGCAACATACTACCTGAGCAAAAAGTTTACCGACTGTGAAACCAGATATTCATTGCTCGAGAAAACTTGCTGCGCTCTGGCATGAGCTGCTCGCTGATTAAGACAGTATATGTTGACCCATACTACCTTATTGATATCCAAGATGGATCTAATTAAGTACATATTCAAGAAACCCACCCTCTCTGGAAGAATAGAAAGATGGCAGATGGTCCTGACTGTATACGACATTCAATACACTACCCAGAAATCCATAAAGGGAAGTGTGTTAGCCGATCACCTTGCCCATCAGGCTGTGGACGACTATCAGTCCATGAAATTCGAGTTCCTAGATGAAGACATCATGTTGGTGAACAATTATGAAGAACTAAGACCATATGGTAGACCAGAACAAGGATCCCGATGGACCTTGGTTTTTGACGGAGCTTCGAACACACTCGACAACGACATAGGCGCTGTGATCATATCCCCTGAAGGATGTCATACTCCCTTCACTTCTAGGTTGTGTTTCAACTGTACCAATAATATGGCAGAATATGAAGCGTGTATTATAGGTCTCAAAGCTGCAATAGATTTGGGAATCAAGTCCTTAAGTGTATTTGGAGATTCAGCCTTAGTCATCAGTCAGATCAAAGGAGAATGGGACACGAAGCACCCTAATCTCATCCCTTACAAAGAACATGTGTTAACATTGATCCCATATTTTTAAGAAATTACCTTTGAGCATTTTCCACGAGAGGAAAATCAACTAGCGAACGCGTTAGCAACCATGTCATCCATGTTCAAAGTCAGATGGGATAATGAGGCTCCTCAGATCACCATCGAGAGAATGGATGAACCAACTTACTGTTACAAGATCGATACTGATGAAGTAGTGGACAAGTCTTGGTTCCATGAAATTAAGAGATATCTCGAGGCTCAATAGTATCTGGAGGGAGCTTCAGTCAATGACAATAAATTCTTGAGAAGATTCTCTGCTAAGTTTTTCCTCAGTAATGGCATTCTCTACAAGCACAACCACAACTCTACTTTGCTTCAGTGTGTAGACAAGAGTGAGGCAGAAAAGATTATGGCTGATTTACACGAAGGAACTTTTGGCACCCATTCTAGTGGGCACACGATGGATAAAAAGATCCTACGGGCAGGGTACTACTGGTCTAGCATGGAAGCAGATTGTCATCAGCATTCACGAACCTGTCACAAGTGTCAGATCTATGCCGACAAAGTACATGTGCCTCCAGTTCCTCTAATCATCCTAACTGCTCCCTGGACATTCGCGATGTAAGCCATTGACATGATTGGAGAAATCAAACCTACAACTTCTAATGGACACCGCTTCATCTTGGTTGCCATTGATTACTTCACGAAGTGGGTTGAGGCAGCATCATTCGCTTCTTTCCCCAAGAATGTTGTGGCCCGATTCATCAAGCAGAATCTTATCTGTCAATACGGTATTCTGGAAAGAATCATCACATATAATGGTATAAATCTCAACAATACTATGATCACTGCACTATGCGCGTAATTCAAGATCCAGCATCATAACTTTTCTTCTTACCGACCAGAGATGAATGGAGCTGTAGAAGCCACTAATAAAAACATGAAGAAGATCATACAAATAATGACAGTAACCTACAAGGACTAGCATGAGATGTTACCGTTTCTCTGCACGGTTACCGTACCACGACGCGCACATCCACATGAGCAACTCCCTTCTCCTTGGTATACGACATGGAAGCTGTTCTTCCAATTGAAGTCCAAATACCTTCTTTGAGAATCATAAAGGATGCGGGGTTGAGTGAAGATGAATGGATTCAAACTCGATTTGACCAGTTGAACTTGACTGATGAGAAGATGCTTATAGCTATCTGCCATGGTCAGATGTACCAGAAACGTATGATCAAAGCTTTCAACAAGAAGGTCATACGTCAAGCATATCAAGCTGGTGACCTGGTAATCAAGCGTATCCTACTGCCATAAGGTGATCCCAGGGGAAATGGACTCCTACATACAAAGGACCATTTGTGATCAAGAGAATATTTTCTGGTGAGGCAATGATCTTAACCACTATGGACGATGATGATCTTCCACGCCCTGTAAACGCGGAAATAGTTAAAATATACTACGTATAAACAGAGATCCGCTAGGTCGACTGGCCTAGGAAAAAATCAGGGCATCTCGGTGAACCAAAAAGGTTTGGGCAAATATTAAGGATAAAATACAAAAAAATATGTACACCCGGCAAGCTGAAAACCTGAAAGGGCGGCTTAGACAAAAAAGGGTATCCCAGTGGACGGAAAACCCGAAAGGGCGGTCCATGCAAAAGTTAGGGATTCAAAGCGTATGACTATGCCCCGTTGGATTACCTTACAACTAATCTTCAGCATCAATTGTCAAGCTCAAACAATACTAATCAATCCAATCAGCTTCGTACAAAGAAGCAAATGGATGAGACGCTCAGAGACATGAAGGCTATAGCAGGATTGGAACCCCATGGGATTATTTCACATAGTTATTCTTTTCTTTGTATCAATTTTAATTTTTTACGACTACATTCTCTTAGTAGGATATTTGTCTCTTTGTACAAACACTTATTCAAGTTAATACAAAGATATTCCTTTGAAAGTGAAAACCTACCTGTTTCTCTTTTATTGTTCCTATTTTGTTTACAAAACGTCCAGAATTTAATTTTGAACATATGCATTTAAATGTAATTACTGTTTATAAATGAACGCATAAAAAAGAAAACTAAGCGAAAGACAATTACTAATGGCTTCAAGAAATAAGACAACATCTATGAGCCATTCTACAAAACCCCCACAGGTATTTTCTCCAACAGGGGCAGAAGAAAGAACGGCTCGTTACAGGATCTTCGTCATATCACCATAATGTAGACTATTGGTACCTTTTGCCTTCATATCCCTGATGGAGCGAAACTTCCAGTTGCCACCTCAAAGATTCCCCAACAAAAGTCATTCAACTTCTCCGGATTTCTCAGCAGGATTTCATAAAGCCAACACGCAATACACGGTGTATCTCTTCCCCAACATAATTTATTTCTTTGATTATGGAAACCCATCCATCAACAATTCAACTTCAACAAAATATGAAGACTTAAACTCCTCATTCCCATCGGTAGTCAGGGATTTATTTTCCCCAATCCGACAACACTGCAGCAGAATAACTACATGCACATACATCACATCCATACATCATGAGCATCAATGGCACAAATGCATATGTCACAATCTCATTACACTATGCATTTCATACATCATAGAATTACATACAACTAACTCTTCACCTTTTTCAGGAAAGATCAAACCATATAAAGTTATCTTCAGCAAGACAAGGAAAATATCTATGAACAAATCAATTGTAGATTCCCGAATCAAGACGAGGTGACTATCTATATGATAAGTACTTCCTTTAGACTTCTACTGGTTCAGTATAAATCTCTCAACAGTTTATCCTGATTCTTTCCCGCATACATCTTTCTCTGGTTCAGATAAATCGCTCCAAGATTTATTCTGATTCTTTCCAAACCTCTACTGGTTCTGTTTAAATCTCTCAATGATTTATCTTGATTCTTTCCCGTATAAATTCTCTCTGGTTCAGATAAATATCTCCAAGGTTTATTCTAATTCTTTCTAGACCTCTACTGGTTCAGTTTAAATCTCTCAACGGTTTATCTTGATTCTTTCCCGTAGACATGTTCTCTGGTTCAGATAAATCACTCCAAGGTTTATTCTGATTCTTTCCAGACCTCTACTAGTTCAGTTTAAATATCTCAACAGTTTATCCTGATTCTTTCCCGTAGACATGTTCTCTGGTTTAGATAAATTGCTCCAAGATTTATTCTGATTCTTTCCAGTCAAAGAAAATTCAAGACCTCTGCTGGTTCAGATTAAATCTCTCAACGGTTTATCCTGATTCCTTCCGTTAGACATTTTCTCTAGTTCAGATAAATTTCTCCAAGATTTATTCTGATTCTTTCATGTCAAAGAAAATCCAAGACCTCTGCTGGTTCAGTTTAAATCTCTCAACGATTTATCCTGATTCTTTCTTGCAGACATCTTTCTCTGGTTCAGATAAGTCGCTTCAAGATTTATTCTGATTCTTTCCAGTTAAAGAAAATTTAAGACCTCTCTTGATTCTTTTCCGTAGAAATTCTCTCTCGTTCAGATAAATGGCTCCAAGGTTTATTCTTTTTCTTTCCATACCTCTGTTGGTTCAGGTTAAATATCTCAATGGTTTATCCTAATTCTTTCTGGTAGACATTTCTTCTGGTTCAGATAAATCGCTCCAAGATTTATTCTGATTCTTTTCCAGTTGAAGTCAAGCTTAGACTTAGTCTAATTTCTGTCAACAATCACTTTTGGATGGCCTCTATAAGCCCATATCCAACAACTATCCATCATTTCTCCAAATGGAATCTTTAAGCCCATTCCCTACACAATCAACCACAACATCATCAAGTGCAAATTTCTGGGCACTCCAGTGTTCAATAATCTTCCACCTTCAAGTCACGAATGGCAGATTCGCCAATCCAACTCTACAGGTGTAAGAAGATTGAACATGGGCAGCTGTTGTACCCCAAAATTTTCCCTTTCAATTCTAAAGGGTTTCTCACAAAGATTCTAAGGATTTAGGCTTGTACAAGTGCTTTGGGATTTTCCAGTACCAAAATTAAAAGGAAACTGTCAAAAAGGGAGGAAACTGTCAAAAAGGCTTGTACAACATGCTGCCTGCAAGCTGCTTCAATTGGGCACATGCTGCCTGCTGCATGCTGCCTGCAAGCTACTTCGATTGGGAATATGCTGCCTGCTGTATGCTGCCTGCAAGCTACTTTGATTGGGCACATGTGGCCTACTGCCTGCTTCCTGCAAGCTGCTTCGATTAGGCATATGCTTCCTGCTGCATGCTGCCTGTAAGCTACTTCGATTGGGCACATGTTGCTTGCTGCATGCTGCCTCCAAGCTGCTTCGATTGGGCACATGCTGCCTGCTGCATAGAAACTGCTTTGATTGGGTACATGCTTCCTGCAAGATGCTTCGGTTGGGCACATGCTGCCTGCTACCCGCTGCCTGCAAACTGCTTCAATTGGGCACATGCTGCCTGCAAGATGTTTTGATTGGGCACATGCTACCAGCTGCCTGCATGTTGTTTCGTTTGAGGCAAGCTTTGATGGGACAAAATAACCATATCTATGCATCATTCGAATTCACTTGCACCAAGGGCCCCTTGCAGACTTTTCTTCATACAAGCTTCATTTGGGCCAATAGTTGTCTTCATGCAAGATTTGACTAAAGTTCTTGTTTTCCTTGAAGGAACACCCTTTAATTCAGAAGGAACTTCCCTCATGCTAAACAGACACAAGGCATTTGACTTCAGCATGCACCTTTCGTTTGGCCACATGTGACTCCTGTAAAGCAAACCTTCAATTGAACAGAAGCAACCTACATATGAAGCTTCGATTGGAGCTTTGATTCCCTTCGAATCAGCTTCCTTTGAATCCAAGCTGAGCCATTCGAAGTAGTTTTCGTTTAGAGCAAATCTGAGGAAAATCTCATGACCAGCTACTCGATAGGCTATGTGTGATCGGTGGATCTGGAACTGACTGTTTAACGCTGGTTCGCGAAATGTCGCGGAAGCAAGAGTCGCCACCGTCTTTTATTTTCTCCAAATGGAAAGGACAAAAGCACAGGAAAATTCCTTAAAGAGATTGCTCTCAGTTCGGGAGGTAGATTATGGAAAGGGAAGGTGTTAGCACCCTTTCTATCCATGGTTATCCATGGGCTCTTAGATACTTGCTCAATGTGTTTTCAAAAATGTTTTGCTTGCTTTTCAATTGTGGGTTTTAGAAAGTTTCTTTGAAAAATTTCAGTTCGACTCGTACGTCAGAGTGTTTGAAAAATTTGCTTTGAAAGCTTTTGAAAAGTGTTGGTGTGAAAAGATTTTTTTGTTTGTTTTTGAAGAGAGCAAGTATCTACGAGAACCTACCTACCCTAAGGAATTCGTCTGTGTAAATGTCCTTTAAAGTAGTGCCATCCCACCATTTAGAGGTAGGTAGCACCACCGTTGGAGGTGTTCGGGTCAATTCGAGTTTGTAGGGACATGGTGATCACCGGAGCAATGGGAAGACACCTTAGAAGCTACCCTCATGCCAGGTTCCTGGATCATGAGGACTTACTAAGACATCCTCTACTCGACGATCACCTTTCGAGGCAAGGCAACAGTGAGGCGTACCCTAGGGGTGGTGTGTGCGATTCGTGTGTCGTTTTCATTGATTTCTGTCTTGTCATGTTAAAGTGTTCTACGCTTGATTTTATTATGGCCATTCATTCTTGCATGCTTTGTTTAACAGTTAATATTTGCGGGAAAAGTAAATTCTAAGCTATTACAAATGGCGCGGGTCCACATCGCCAAAATTAAACCGGACCCGATTTGACGGAAAGTAAATAAAGCAAAAGAAATAAAAGTGCGAGAAGTTTAAGTTACAACGCTTTGGGAGAGATACATAATCATTTAAGCAATAAAATAAATACGCGAATTAAATAATTAAAAATATGGGCGTTGGACCCTTTTGCAAAATTAATATAATAAGGAATTAAAATTAAAAAATGTTTTTGGTATTTTTGTGTTTTTTAGATTTAATAAAAAAAGAGAATTGATTAAAATTAGAATAAAATGTCAAACCCTAAGTCTAATTATTATTTTTTAGTTATTAAGAAAAATGTTGAAATTTTTAACTAAATGAAACCCTAATTTTTATATACAATTTAATTATGAAAATAAATAAATAAATAAATAATATTATGATAAAAAGGAAAAAATTAAAAGGAATAAAAATTATCAATTAAACCTAATTCTACTTTTTTGTATTTTTATTATGAAAAGAATTAACATTAAAACCCTATTTTAAATTAATTTATTTACATGCATTTGTTTACAAGAAAATATTAAAATAAATAGTTATTATATTTTTTTATCTTTTTCTGAATTTTTTTATGTGTCTTATATTTTGTAAAAGTAATTAATTAGTTAAATTAAAATAAGAAAGCAAATAAAACAATAATTAAAAATAAAATAAAAGAGAATTTGCAAACCAGGGGGGGGGGTTCAGTCCCAATTGTGAGGTATGGATCCAGTAAATTGAGCCCAACAACATTGGCCTCGTTGGACTTTTCTGAACCATGTGTGAGGCGTTGACTAAGGCGTAGTATGTTCCTTGGATCCACGCCCTTGCTTTAACCTCCCAGGACGCGTGGACGTTGGATAATGAAGGTGTATGGTGAACCACCTTACTGAGCCTGCATATGAGCATACGTAGAAAAATAATATTGAAACTAATCCAGACCTGGGACTCGAACCCAGGTCTTGAGCTATGCCAATCCTTATGCCTGCCGTCTGTGCTAATTAACGCGTTTTACATATATTAGGCAAACAAATAATAAAAAGGAAAGTGAGTTAATGGCCTGGAAAAGCGCGCGAGATTTTAAATGAGCCAGTCAGCGTGTGACATGTAATCATCTTCTCCACCTTCCCTGAAAACAAAACACAAGGGCAACGGTTTATGTTGCATTTTCTTAGGCTAGCTACGAGAAAATAGCGATTAGCCCCTCAACACTCATAAATTGAGCGCGAGGGTTCCATCCTCTTCGTCTTCAAGCGCTGAGTTTAATGGCCATGGTTTCGTGGGCTAATTTTTCCTTATTGCCAAAGCCCTAAATTCCAGTCCTGCAAAACCCTAGAAATCAACTATGGTGAAATCACATACGATGCATAATAATCCAATTAAATACAATGGTTAGCTTTAGAACTTTACAAGAAACGTAAATCAAGCATTAAAAGTGATAATGGATGCATGAATCGTTGTGCACGACTATGAGTTTTTCTTGATACAGTTGAAGGTCTCGTTACCAATTCCTTGCGTTTGAGTTGATGTTAGGGATTGGAATCGCTTCTGGGAACCTTGAGGAAGCTATTGGAAAAAGAATTAAGCTTTGAATCGCCCTCTATCAATGGTTTCAGTTTTGAGTTTTCAATGAGTTTTTCCAAGTTTTCAATGGCTCTTTCTGCGCAGCATTCAGTGTATGGACATTAGGGTTTGAATCATGTTTATGTAGTGAATCTTTTAGGTCAACAAAACTCAATAAAATCCAATGCCATAATGGTTTTGCATATTTGATTTTTTAAGGATCTTCCATATCTTTTTTCATGTGCATTTTTGTGTCAATTAGCTCAAATCAGACCAAATCTTGCCATATTGGGATGTGCACGAGATATTAAGGGTAAAACATGCATGAAAATATTTGTTAAGGCCAACTAGATATTTTTCATGTATTTAAATAATTTAAATGAATTAATATAAATAATAATTCAAATAAATAAATAAAAAATGAGAAAATACTTCCCTTTGGGCCAAGTGGTCGTGCATATGCTTGGAATGATGAATCATGGAAGAAAAATGGGCCCATTAGCATTTTTAGGTCATTTGGATCAAAGTTGACTTTTCAAAATATCCAAACATTTCCCAACTTCTACAAGGCATAACTTGCTCAATTTTTAAGCTTTTCTCATGTTCTTGGACATTTTGGAAAGGTATTTGAGTCCTCTAACCAATGCCTTTGGTCCCATGTCATTTTGATTTACCAATCTCAAGTTATGGCCTTTGACTTAAAGTCCCTTTTTGTTGACTTTTGAAAATGACCTATAATGTTGAAATTGATAACTTTTTGTGAGAGCATTTCTTGGACTTGAAGTATGAAGATGAGTTGTAGGAAATGTCTTTCTCTTCAAAATGAGCTTTGGATGGGATTTTTATGATAATCCATGTGAAAGTTATGCCCTGGTCAATTTCAGTTGACTTTTTCAGCTGTCCAAATAAGGAAACTTTTGCATCTTGATGATTTTCTGAGCCAAATTTTGAGAATCATGATCAAGCCTTGATCAAATGATGTTTGTGGCTTCAAAATGATGTGTTGACCAAAAATTTGAACTTTTGACTGTCAAATGACCATTTTGCCCCTACAATTGACTGTAGTGCAATTTAGGGTTTTGACTGTGCAATTTTGAGCTGAATGCCTTGAAACTTGATATGTGGATACTTGACCATATTTGTAAGCATGTGAGACTTGATTGGGCCCTTGAAAACTTCATTTTCTTGATCAGAACACAAACCCTAATTTTGACTGTATGGGAGACTGTTTGCACTGGGCAACCCTTGGGGAGTTTTGTGACTTGGCTTGGCAAATTCTTGAAGAATATGGGAGGGCAAATTTTGGGGTACAACAGTTGCCCCTGTTCAATCTTCTTAGACCTGAGGATGCAGATTGGCTGACGTGCCTTTCGTAATCCGAGGGTAGAAGATGATTGAACACTAGAGTGCCCAGAAATTTGCGCTCACATGGTAGCCGTGTGATGGGGGAATGGGCTCATAGATGCCATTTAGAGATTGCTGGATAGGATGATGGGCTTATAGATGCCATCTGGATGTTGATCGCGTAGGAGATTCCTTAGCGAGAACCTGCATACCTGCAAAACAGAAAAATGAGTACCTGGCACGTTGCAGGAGTTGATTTTCAGATGCTTGGTATAGATGTGTCCTGACTGATTACAGGAGCTAGATCTGGAGCTTCAAAATATGATGAATGAACCAGGTATGGTTATTGCCTTAGCATGAATGGTAAGAGAACCTTGGGTGATTTTAACCTCAACAACGCTCGTTGAGAAAATCTTGGTGGGGAATATCATCTTCGCAGTATCGGGAAGAGAGCCATAGAAAATTATAATCTGAAAGGGAATCACCTCACTCGCCGTCGGAGAGGGGAATCATAGGAAAAGGAATTGTCACCTCACACACCGTCGGAGAGGGAAACATAAGAGACTATCACCTCACACTCATCGTCGGAGAGGGAAACATCTGAAAAAGGAATTACCACCTCACACACCGTCGGAGAGGGAACCATGGGAGACTATCACCTCACACTCACCGTCGGAGAGGGAGACATCTGAAGAAGGAATTACCACCTCACACACCGTCGGAGAGGGGACCATAAGAGACTATCACCTCACACTCACCGTCGGAGAGGGAACCATCTGGGATAACTTCTACTGAGTCTTTATCAAAAAAATCTGTTGGGAGTCGATTTAGCTGGACTAGAGAAGGCCTTGAAATATGTTTTGAGAATTTAACTGCATCTTTTCTGAAAGGTAAAGGTCAGTCATATGCAATGCATGATATGGATCAAGCAATAATGTTCTCAACATAAATGAGATTTGTATGATACGATGCGTTATGCATGCTATAATGATATATGTGATGTTTTATGAATGTTTTCGTCTAGGAAAGTAAATCCTTGACGGGTGCCGGGAAATTAATATCCTGGGCTGATGTTGAAGAATAAATTTTGCTTCTGCTGGGGATGATAGCTGCAAGAATACCAGTAGGAGAAGATGACTCCGTTGCGGAATAAACTTGGCAAATGGAGGATTCTGCGGGGAGAAAAAATACTCTAGCGACCATGCTGGGGAGTGATACTCTGTGGGGAGAGGGATGCTTTGCTGAGTTGATAATAACTTGCTGGGGATAGCTTTACTGTGTTGGAAATGTGAATAGACTTCGCTGGGGGTAAGAAGACTGTGTCGACGACGATCTTTCCGTGGCTTTTGGCTGAGGATAACCCAGTTATATCCTGTTAAGGAAATAACTCTTTAAATAAAGCCGGACGACGCTTTCGTGCTCTGCGAAGGATAAGCTTCCCGAATTTACTGGGGATAAGCTTACTGCTTGGGGAGATGAATTCCAACTTTCCTGGGGAACTGAATTGGACTTTCCTGGGGAGAGTTTGAACTGTAATTTCGTAAGTTGAAAGAGGGAACCTATGTAGGGTTACCTGCTGATGAGCTCGTGTAAAACTGCATCTGAAATGGAGAAGGAACCTGGGTAGGGTTACTTTGATGATGAGTTCGTGTAAAACTTCGTTTTTGGAAAGGGAGAACCTGTGTAGGGTTTCTGGGTGACGAGTCCATGTAAAACTGCATCTTGAAGAGAGAGAACCGGTGTAGGGTTGCTTGGTGAGGTAAGTTCATGTAAAACTTCTTGATGAACCGGGGTGAGGTTATCTTGAGCTAAATCCATGTAAGACTTCTGGAGGAACCGGGGTAAGGTTACTGGAGATGAGTCCATGTGAGACTTCTGGGGGGAACCGGGGTTAGGTTGCTTGAAATTTCTTGACGAACCGGGGTAAGGTTGCTTCGGGGTAAGTTCGTGTAAAACTTCTGGATGAACCGGGGTAAGGTTGCTTGAGATAAACCCATGTAAGATTTCTAGAGGAACCGGGGTAAGGTTACTTGATGAGTTTGTGTAAAAACTTTTTGATGAACCGGGGTTAGGTCATCTTGAGCTAAATCCATGTAAGACTTCTGGAGGAACCGGGGTTAGGTTACCTGGATAAGTTTGTGTAAAAACTTCTTGATGAACCGGGGTTAGGTCATCTTGAGATAGGTCCATGTGAGACTCTTGGAGGAACCGGGGTTAGGTTACTTGGATAAGTTTGTGTAAAAACTTCTTGATGAACCGGGGTTAGGTCATCTTGGGATAAATCCATGTAAGATTTCTGGAGGAACCGGGGTTAGGTTACTTGGATAAGTTTGTGTAAAAACTTCTTGATGAACCGGGGTTAGGTCATCTTGGGATAAATCCATGTAAGATTTCTGGAGGATTACTTGGATAAGTTTGTGTAAAAACTTCTTGATGAACCGGGGTTAGGTCATCTTGTGGAGGAGGAGCCTGTGTATGACTTTGTCTGAAGGTTGAGAAGAAACCGGTGTTGGGTTGCATGATTTTGTTTAAGTGGATGATTGTCCTGTTTGGTTTCGGACGTTAGCCCACGATCTGGAATTCGTAGAGGTAGATGGTAATCATTCTTATGTTGATCTTTGTACTTTGGTTGACAGAGCAATTGGATCGCCTGGATAACTCATTATTGCCCCTGCTTCGGAGGTGAGGGAAGAGGATACCTATGTGGGTGATTGACAAATCTTTGGGTAGACAAGTGATGAGATACCGGAACATAGTCGTACGCTTTGATCCCTATCTTTTGCCTGGACCGCCCTTTCGGGTTTTCAGTCCACCGGGATACCCATTTTTGCCCAAGCCGCCTTTTCAGGTTTTCGACTTGCCGGGTGTACATGTTTTTTCACTTCATCCCTTCTTTTTGCCCGAACCCTTTTGGTCCGCCGGGAAGCCCTTATTTTTGCCTAGGTGTGTCAACCTAGCGGGTCTTTGATTGTGCGTAGCATTTTTCGACTATGTCCATGCTCTCAGAATGTAGGGAGTTGCCCCTGTTGGAAGTACTTTGCCATGCCCCTGGTAGTGCTCCTATTGTGCCCCTTGATTGAGGGTATTTCTGTTCACAAGGTGTTCATCGTGCGAATTTCCCTGCTGTTCAAACAAATAGTCATATGCAAACAAGGTTATTTTAAGAATGCAAAAGTCTATGTCTGTCTTGGATATTTTGAAAAATGCATTTTTTGTAATACCGTGCGGTGTCAACTCAAGATTTTACAGCAAACCTTCAGGAGTCAGGATACCTTCGTAACAGTATGCTTTCGAACTAACCCATGCTTCAGCTAGGACTTTTAAGGGTTATATCGTGGCCTGGTTCACGATTTAAGAAACAAAGGATAAAGGCTCAAATTATTTGTACCCACCCGCTCTTCTTGATGTTCTCCAAACCTAAACTCAGTTGATCATACGTTAGGCCTTGTTGAGTCTTTGCTCTTGGTATACCAGTGATGGTTCGAATGTTGACAATTTATTTCAAATAGGCAGTCATCTTTGTTTTTGTTGAGGGTTTGTGAGACCTCTTTCTTTTGATTTTTGTTATCCCTTTCTTTTTTGCCTGAACTGTTTCCCTTTTTGGAATTACAGTCAGCGGGATGCCCCAGTTTGGTAAGTCTTCTTTATTGGTTTTGACTTTTTGGGCTTTTCGTTTATGATTTTTTTTTTGATAGTGACTGCCTGTCCTTATGATTGTTCGGAACCATCACTGTCTTTTGTTTTTGAAAAACTCATTTAGTGACATTCATTGTGCACTTGGATCAACTGAGAGAACTACCCTGCCCTAGGTTATGATTAAGGGTTTTGATTTTCGAAAATAAAAACTCCTACTTCTTTGGCTCTGATGGGTTGACGAGGGATTATCATCCTTATAACTCCAGTGTTTAGGGATTGAAACAATGCCTGTACCTCATCAGCGGGGTCTATTCAAAAGCATACTGTAGATTACTGTATCGTTTTCGTCATCCTCCCTCAAGAGGTTTAGAATTTTCAATTAAGAGTTGACCATTGCAAAAATATGAAAGCAGTTTTAAGCATAGTAAACATAATTAAATCAAGACAGACATGTGTAATGCACTCATGAAATAAGAGTGTTTAACATGATAATTGTTTATCTGAACAAGAAAAGAAAAATACAACTTGAATTCAAATGAACAAAAATCTCTCGATCCTAGCCATATTTTGGCAATGGAGCAGTGATCACGTTGGGAGTCTCAGCAGGCTCGAACTCGATCTCTTTGGCGTCGATCATGTTCTGAATCTTGTACTTTAGTGCCCAACAGTCCTCAGTATCGTGCCCCGGGCTATCGGAATGATAAGCGCATCTGGCTTCTGGATTGTAGCTAGGAGAGGAGGTCTTAGGATTGGCAGGAGGGTTGATCACTGCAATCAGGTTCATCTTCAACATGTGTTGCAGTGCTTGTGACCATGGCATGTTAATGTTGGTGAACTGCCTTTTAGGCCCGTCTGGCCTTTGCTGGTTTCCCCTTTGTGGTTGGCGGCGTGGTGCAGAACCAGAGATCATGACTGCCCCCGCATGTTGATCACGGCGACTCTTTTGACTGTATGCAGCATTAGATTCCTTCTTTCCCGTGTAAGGCTTTTTGTGAGTATCAGAAGGTGTGGCCTCTTGAATTTTCCCACTCTTGATACCAGCTTCAATTCTTTCGCCGGTCAGGATGAGGTCGGTGAATCCAGCAGATGAATTACCAATCAGGTGGTTGAAGAATGGCCCGGATAGGGTCCCCAAGAACATATCAACGAGTTCCCGGTCAGTTAATGGAGGCTGTACCCTTCCAGCAAGGTCTCTCCATTTCTGTGCATACTCTTTGAAACCTTCGCCTGCACCTATAGACATTCCCTGAAGCTGAGTGCGTGTGGGAGCAAGGTCAGCATTGTACTGGTAATGCTTGTAGAAAGCAGTGGCTAAGTCTTCCCAGGTACGGATGTTGGCTCCATTCAGTTGATAGAACCACTCGAGCTGAGTCCCCGAAAGACTCTCTTGGAAGAAATGGATCCATAAGTTTTTGTCAGCTGTATAGGGCTGAATCCTCCTTGTATAAGCCCTGAGATGCAACTTAGGACAGGATGCCCCATCGTATTTAGCAAAGGCGGGTACCTTGAATTTGCGCGGGATCACTACCCCAGAAGACAGACCTAGATCCTCGAAGTCCAGGCCAGGCACCTTTTGTATCTCCATAGCACTGAGCCGATCTTCCAACTGTTTGTACCTGTCCTCAGCCGGAGGGTACTGTTCATCGTTGAAATCTGTCTCCTTGTCGGAGACCACTGGGCTGGGAATCCTTTCTTCTTGATGACTACTTTTCCCCACAGATGGAGTTGTCCTCTCAGCTTGGTCCTGCAGGGTGTTCCCAGATCTGCGTCTAGGGCTGAACAAGACAGTCCTCTTCTTCTTCTTTTCCTTCTTCAAGAGCAAAGCCTTCAGATCTTGCTGCCCCTGAGTCAAGTTCATGATTAGCCCTTGGAATTGGGCATTCTGAGCCTGGAGGGCCTTGATAGACTGCTCAGCTGATGATTCAGGATTCATGACGATCGGCTGAAATAAACAGCGAAGAAGGTAAGTAACCTGCAGAGAAAGGGTACCTGTTATGCAATGATATGTATGACATGCATGCAATGATTTCAAGGACCTCGCGGGGTAAACAGAGAAACTTGTTAGAGTTGAAAACCGGTAACTTGATTGAAGGTACTTCATGTTGTTGAGAGTCCTTCTTCAAGGGTCAAAGGCTCACCATATCCAGTGGGTCATAGCCCCTGACAACCTTGGCTAGAGGAAAATAAATCCTCTTTGCCCCTTGCTAGATGGTTGATTCACCATGACCTGCATCACAAGCCCTTGAGATCCTTGAAATGGGTTAGGATGTATGCAATGGTATGATGTCATGATGCATGGGGTAATGTGAGTAACCCTGTTAGGAGTCCAAATTAAGGACTGCAAAAACCTGCAAGAAACTTAGGATACCCTGTTATGAGTCCTAATTAAGGACTACAAACACAACCTGCAAGAGACAAATGTCAGGTAATAAGCATGCAAATAGTCAAGTACGAAGGCACACAAGTCACACAAGAGAAGCCCTTAAAGTTTAGGCCAGCATGGGGTCTGGGTAGTACCCTCTTTCAGTTGGTGGGTTCAACCTGTCCTAATCAAAGTAACCGGGTTCTAAGGTTCCCAATATCACGGGATTGCTTTCATTGTTCATCGTTTCGATTTAGCCACTGAACTGGCGACCGAAATATTCCAGGAAAGCAACCCTCAATTGAGTGTAGTATCGAGTATCAACCAACCTCGGACTGCACCAAAGTCAGTTATCTCACTACCCTAAAGAGGCCAAGATAGTTCAATTAAGGTTCCTAAGGTCTGTTGATGCTTCACGACACCACGCGGAGGCCCCGTACTCTCCTTGACTGAACTCAAGGGTTACCGGTACACACCAAAGTGCCACATCAACGTAGCAGACTGTTTCAACCATGTCGGTATACCCCGCACAGTTCCCTCACAGCCTTGTTGCTACTTTCTAAGAAGGTTTCCCCCAGATCCGGGTTAGGATCTATAGAACTCCCAAGACAGTCCCACAATAATAGAGCAAGCAAAGAAGACAATTGAAAACATAGTTATGACCTAGCCCTAAGGTACACCTCACTTTATAAAGTTTCCCCAGCAGAGTCGCCAGTTCTGTGATCGGTGGATCTGGAACTGACTGTTTAACGCTGGTTCGCGAAATGTCGCGGAAGCAAGAGTCGCCACCGTCTTTTATTTTCTCCAAATGGAAAGGACAAAAGCACAGGAAAATTCCTTAAAGAGATTGCTCTCGGTTCGGGAGGTAGATTATGGAAAGGGAAGGTGTTAGCACCCTTTCTATCCATGGTTATCCATGGGCTCTTAGATACTTGCTCAATGTGTTTTCAAAAATGTTTTGCTTGCTTTTCAATTGTGGGTTTTAGAAAGTTTCTTTGAAAAATTTCAGTTCGACTCGTACGTCAGAGTGTTTGAAAAATTTGCTTTGAAAGCTTTTGAAAAGTGTTGGTGTGAAAAGATTTTTTTGTTTGTTTTTGAAGAGAGCAAGTATCTACGAGAACCTACCTACCCTAAGGAATTCGTCTGTGTAAATGTCCTTTAAAGTAGTGCCATCCCACCATTTAGAGGTAGGTAGCACCACCGTTGGAGGTGTTCGGGTCAATTCGAGTTTGTAGGGACATGGTGATCACCGGAGCAATGGGAAGACACCTTAGAAGCTACCCTCATGCCAGGTTCCCGGATCATGAGGACTTACTAAGACATCCTCTACTCGACGATCACCTTTCGAGGCAAGGCAACAGTGAGGCGTACCCTAGGGGTGGTGTGTGCGATTCGTGTGTCGTTTTCATTGATTTCTGTCTTGTCATGTTAAAGTGTTCTACGCTTGATTTTATTATGGCCATTCATTCTTGCATGCTTTGTTTAACAGTTAATATTTGCGGGAAAAGTAAATTCTAAGCTATTACAAATGGCGCGGGTCCACATCGCCAAAATTAAACCGGACCCAATTTGACGGAAAGTAAATAAAGCAAAAGAAATAAAAGTGCGAGAAGTTTAAGTTACAACGCTTTGGGAGAGATACATAATCATTTAAGCAATAAAATAAATACGCGAATTAAATAATTAAAAATATGGGCGTTGGACCCTTTTGCAAAATTAATATAATAAGGAATTAAAATTAAAAAATGTTTTTGGTATTTTTGTGTTTTTTAGATTTAATAAAAAAAGAGAATTGATTAAAATTAGAATAAAATGTCAAACCCTAAGTCTAATTATTATTTTTTAGTTATTAAGAAAAATGTTGAAATTTTTAACTAAATGAAACCCTAATTTTTATATACAATTTAATTATGAAAATAAATAAATAAATAAATAATATTATGATAAAAAGGAAAAAATTAAAAGGAATAAAAATTATCAATTAAACCTAATTCTACTTTTTTGTATTTTTATTATGAAAAGAATTAACATTAAAACCCTATTTTAAATTAATTTATTTACATGCATTTGTTTACAAGAAAATATTAAAATAAATAGTTATTATATTTTTTTATCTTTTTCTGAATTTTTTTATGTGTCTTATATTTTGTAAAAGTAATTAATTAATTAAATTAAAATAAGAAAGCAAATAAAACAATAATTAAAAATAAAATAAAAGAGAATTTGCAAACCAGGGGGGGGGGGGTTCAGTCCCAATTGTGAGGTATGGATCCAGTAAATTGAGCCCAACAACATTGGCCTCGTTGGACTTTTCTGAACCATGTGTGAGGCGTTGACTAAGGCGTAGTATGTTCCTTGGATCCACGCCCTTGCTTTAACCTCCCAGGACGCGTGGACGTTGGATAATGAAGGTGTATGGTGAACCACCTTACTGAGCCTGCATATGAGCATACGTAGAAAAATAATATTGAAACTAATCCAGACCTGGGACTCGAACCCAGGTCTTGAGCTATGCCAATCCTTATGCCTGCCGTCTGTGCTAATTAACGCGTTTTACATATATTAGGCAAACAAATAATAAAAAGGAAAGTGAGTTAATGGCCTGGAAAAGCGCGCGAGATTTTAAATGAGCCAGTCAGCGTGTGACATGTAATCATCTTCTCCACCTTCCCTGAAAACAAAACACAAGGGCAACGGTTTATGTTGCGTTTTCTTAGGCTAGCTACGAGAAAATAGCGATTAGCCCCTCAACACTCATAAATTGAGCGCGAGGGTTCCATCCTCTTCGTCTTCAAGCGCTGAGTCTAATGGCCATGGTTTCGTGGGCTAATTTTTCCTTATTGCCAAAGCCCTAAATTCCAGTCCTGCAAAACCCTAGAAATCAACTATGGTGAAATCACATACGATGCATAATAATCCAATTAAATACAATGGTTAGCTTTAGAACTTTACAAGAAACGTAAATCAAGCATTAAAAGTGATAATGGATGCATGAATCGTTGTGCACGACTATGAGTTTTTCTTGATACAGTTGAAGGTCTCGTTACCAATTCCTTGCGTTTGAGTTGATGTTAGGGATTGGAATCGCTTCTGGGAACCTTGAGGAAGCTATTGGAAAAAGAATTAAGCTTTGAATCGCCTCTATCAATGGTTTCAGTTTTGAGTTTTCAATGAGTTTTTCCAAGTTTTCAATGGCTCTTTCTGCGCAGCATTCAGTGTATGGACATTAGGGTTTGAATCATGTTTATGTAGTGAAGCTTTTAGGTCAACAAAACTCAATAAAATCCAATGCCATAATGGTTTTGCATATTCGATTTTTTAAGGATCTTCCATATCTTTTTTCATGTGCATTTTTGTGTCAATTAGCTCAAATCAGACCAAATCTTGCCATATTGGGATGCGCACGAGATATTAAGGGTAAAACATGCATGGAAAGATTTGTTAAGGCCAACTAGATATTTTTCATGTATTTAAATAATTTAAATGAATTAATATAAATAATAATTAAAATAAATAAATAAAAAATGAGAAAATACTTCCCTTTGGGCCAAGTGGTCGTGCATATGCTTGGAATGATGAATCATGGAAGAAAAATGGGCCCATTAGCATTTTTAGGTCATTTGGATCAAAGTTGACTTTTCAAAATATCCAAACATTTCCCAACTTCTACAAGGCATAACTTGCTCAATTATTAAGCTTTTCTCATGTTCTTGGACATTTTGGAAAGGTCTTTGAGTCCTCTAACCAATGCCTTTGGTCCCATGTCATTTTGATTTACCAATCTCATGTTATGGCCTTTGACTTAAAGTCCCTTTTTGTTGACTTTTGAAAATGACCTATAATGTTGAAATTGATAACTTTTTGTGAGAGCATTTCTTGGACTTGAAGTATGAAGATGAGTTGTAGGAAATGTCTTTCTCTTCAAAATGAGCTTTGGATGGGATTTTTCTGATAATCCATGTGAAAGTTATGCCCTGGTCAATTTCAGTTGACTTTTTCAGCTGTCCAAATAAGGAAACTTTTGCATCTTGATGATTTTCTGAGCCAAATTTGGAGAATCATGATCAAGCCTTGATCAAATGATGTTTGTGGCTTCAAAATGATGTGTTGACCAAAAATTTGAACTTTTGACTGTCAAATGACCATTTTGCCCCTACAATTGACTGTAGTGCAATTTAGGGTTTTGACTGTGCAATTTTGAGCTGAATGCCTTGAAACTTGATATGTGGATACTTGACCATATTTGTAAGCATGTGAGACTTGATTGGGCCCTTGAAAACTTCATTTTCTTGATCAGAACACAAACCCTAATTTTGACTGTATGGGAGACTGTTTGCACTGGGCAACCCTTGGGGAGTTTTGTGACTTGGCTTGGCAAATTCTTGAAGAATATGGGAGGGCAAATTTTGGGGTACAACACTATGTTACTTCCAAATCTCCACATGATCAGAGTTTTACATACATAATCTAAGCTTTATCCATTATATATTACTATTTTTTGAGGAAATGACGAAAAACTATGTTATCTATTTTCATAAAGGGTTATTTTAATCACCAAGTCAGCTCCTTGAGCCCCCAAATTTTATTTTGTCTGAGCACAAGTCAAAATTAAAAGCATAGGCCACATCTTCTGCACCCTAACAGGCCCCCTAGTTGTACCCTTCATGCTACATATTTTATTGTTTTACAAAGCTGGCTATTGAAAACATATCCTTTCTTTTCTCTATAAATAGAGAAACAATTGCAAAGCTAAGGAGGACTTTTTGGACCAGGCGAAAAGAATCTCCAAATTTTTCTCAAACACAAACACAAAACTCTCAAGTTCATCAACACTTGAGAAATCAAAAACCCAAAACCACACTTCAGTCTCCTTCGATTCTGAAGAACACCCCACACCTAGAAGTTGTTTTGTTCAAACTCAAAAAACAACCTCCTATGACAACTCTTCGAATCAAAGGGTAAACCCCCTTTGTTGCAACTCTTCGAATCCCCTCCTTCTAGCGCCAACAGTTTAAGTTCGAAAACCTCCACACCAGCTTTGAGGTATGTCCCCTTAACCTTAAGCCTTTCGCTTCAAACATAACATGTAAATAATATTTGCTCCCTTTTTATTTCTATACTTTCAATTGCATGATGTTCCTTGTCCAAGTGTATGTTGAAGCTAATATGTACAGTCCCCTAAAAATGTTTGAATGTAAAATATGCATGTTTTCTTCGATGCATACACATGCTTCAATACAGACATGTTCAACACACACACACACACACACACACACACACACACACATACACTTGCTTCAAACACACTGACCTGCAGGCCCATCCAGAGGCACGCTCACACTGATTTCACTAGCCCAATCGAAGAAGGTAATAAGGCAGAACCTTGGGCTTCATCATGTACTGACTTTCAGGATAATCGAAGGACAGGACCTCACTGGTGCCAACCCTCATTCGAAAGACACGACTTGTTGCTGACAAGCACAATCGAAGGCCACTTCTCATGCCTCAGGCCAAGCCCAATTTAAGGATACGCATATACTGGTGCCAACCCCAATCGAAGGACACGCCTGCATTGGTGCCAACCCCCAATCAAAGAAAGCCCACAAATGCAAATCGAAGGTTGCTTCCCCTCAATCGAAAGACACTCATTTTTCTTACTTTTATTTTAATTTTTCCTTCATATTTTTATGCCTTTCGATATGGTTGTAATAGTGTAGGTTTTATTTCTTGCATTCTTTATTACTTTTGTACAAATGCTAGTAATTAAGTGTGTATGGCAAGATAAAATCAACAAGTAGACAATCTAAAAATCAAAGACAAATGCATGAAATCAAACACTATGCACACATGCACCCTTAGGGTAATCTCACTTGTTGCCTACCAGAAAAATAGTCATGTCCCTCGAATATGAGCGTTTTAGCAAAGACCCTCGATAAAAGATCGTAGTCCCTCGATGACCCTCGATGTTGCCTTCGGTAAACGATCTAGTCCTTAAACGATATTTCTAAAACATCCCATAGGCTACCTTCTATGACTATACAAACGTCCCATGCCCATCCCTTCACATCCAACGATGGGGCTTCTTACCAAAACAATGGTAAGATAGCAACATCTAAAGGAGGAGGAAAAGAACATCTAAGACCTTTTGAGTAGGTAGATTTGCTCCTAGTTGCTCGCTTGCTCACAACAAAAAAATTTTATATACCAACACTCTCATTTTGAAACATTTTCAAAAGACAACACTTTGTACGCGTTCTTATAGAAACGAGAACCATTACAAAGTCACATTTTCAAAATAATTTTAAAACCCACACCACAAGCACACATTCAAACAAAATCAAGTGATATAGAAAGAAACTAAGAGCCCGTAGATAACTACGGATGAAAAGGGTGCTAATACCTCCTCTTTTCATAATCTACCCCCCAAACTCAGAAAACATCTCTAAAGGTCTTTCCTGTTCTTTTCAGCCTTACCTTTTTAGATAAATGAAAAGTCGGTGGAGACTCTTTCTAACCGCAACATTGTGATCAAATACAAAACACCCAAGTCAGTTCTCCTACCGCGTTACATACACACAAAGCAAACAAATCCTTAGGTTTAGGCTTGCAAGGAATTTATAGATAAGTACCCTCTTGAATTTTAGTTGGCTCAAACCTGTCCTAGTAATAGTAACCGGGTTCTAAAAGATCTCAATATCACTGACCTTTCTTTTAGGCATTATCTCACCACAATCAATATTTTCTTGCGGCCGAGATATCCCAAAAGTCCAATCTCAATGAGTGTAGTATCGAGTATCAACCAATTTTCAGCTTTCCACCGAAACTGGTTATCTCACTACGCCCTAATGGCCAAGTTGTTCAATTAAGGTTCTAAGGTCAGTTTGTGCTTCATGACGCCACTCAGCGGCCCCGTATTTTCCTTGATTCAACATAAGGGATACCGGTACCCACAAAAGCGTCACACTAACGTGGCCATTGTTTCAACCATATCGGTCTATGCCGTACAGTTTCCACAATCGATTGCTACTTACCTAAAAGGTACCCCAGATCCGGGTAAAGGATCAAAACAAACCCAAACAAGGACCCAAAAATGTAAAGAAAGCAAGTCAAATATTGAAAAGCAAGTAAAGGTGATATAGCCCTAAGGTAACCCCACTTTTAAGTAAATCCCCAGCAGAGTCGCCAGTTCTGTAATACGGTGGGAGAACTAAATTGGGATTTTTTGTTTTTGATCACAATTGTTGCGGTTAGCATGAGTCACCACTGACTTTTATTTTATCCAAAAGGAAAGGCTGAAAAGAACAAGAAATAACTTTGAGATTATTTCTTGAGTTCGGGGGGTAGATTATGAAAAAGGAAGGTGTTAGCACCCTTTTATCCATAGTTATCTATGGGCTCTTAGTTTCTTGCTAGATCACTTGCTTTGTTTGAAAATGTGCTTTGTTTGAAAATGTGCTTTGTGGTGGTTTTTGAAAGTATTTTTGAAAAGGCGCCTTCGTTTAGGAAAACTTTATAGTGATTCTCGTTTTGGCGAGAATGTATAGAAAGTGTTGGACTTTTGAAAATATTTCATGTTTTGAAAGTGTTTGTTTTGAAAGTGGGCAAGGATGTTTTTTTTGAAAGTGAGCAAGCAACTAAGTACGTTTCTACCTAATGAAAAGTCTTTTGTTCGTTTCTCCTTTCCTTTGATATTGCTATCTTACCATTGATTGGTAAGAAGCCATATCTTTGGATGTAAAGGGTTAGACATGGATCATCGTATAACCATGATAGCAATGTTGTGAGATATGTTAGAATTTATCTTTGATGGACTAAGATCATTTGTAAGGAAACATTTGAAGCTCCATCGAGGGACTATGATCTTGTATTTTTATTTGTTTTGCTAAGACATCCCACATGCATAACATGACCATTTTTAAGGCAACAAGTGGAGTTAACCTTAGGGGGGCATGTGTGAATATTGTGTTTGATTTGCATGCATTGTTTATCTTGAATTAGGCTTATCTACTTGTTTATTTTTATCTTCCCATGCAAACCCTAATTTACTAGCATTGATATGTGATGGGGTCTGCGATCGACTTAATGTCTGACGGTATCTTAACTACAAGCGCACAGCCTATCGAGGTAGTAATAAAAGATTGTCGAATCCACAGGGACTTTGTAATCACGCTAGTGTTGTAAAACAGGTTGGTTTAGCTAAGGCGGAAAATGTCACGTTGGTTTTGGGAAAATTAAGGAAGGTAAATTAATTAATTTTAAAGTAATTATAAAATGAACAGTCGGTATGCAATAGAGTCGACCTAAGGGATCTAATCGGGCCTAGGCATATAAGGATGGTCAACTTGGTTTATCTGTAGAATTAATCAGTTTAAAAACCCTCAACTCACACTTTCATGGTCTTATCTCGGATTATACGTCTAAAGCCCTATACCTGCTTTCGCTAGCCTATAAGTGTTTAGAAGTATTTTTTGGAAACTTAATTAATTCTAATTTGGTTTAAAGCGCTTTCACTGTATTTAAATCAAATGCCTAACTTTAGCTATCCGGTTAAAAACCTCACACTTTCGTGGTCTCGATCTAACCTATTTACTCTTCTTACTTTCGTAACAAAGATTTTATTATTAAGCATAAAAAGTTATAACCAGAGTTAAGTTGATTAAAGTTTTAGCCTAAGTTTGATTAGATGCCTAATGTCTCTTACTATTCCATACCGACACTAAAGGTTTAGCTAGCCATGGAAATTAAAATAAACATACTGTAAATAAAAGCAAACAAATATAAATTGGACATTATAAATAATAAATAACAAGCATGCATTAATTAATTAATTAAAATGAATTTAATACAATTGCAAAATAGAAACCTGACAGTAAAGACAATACTTCAATCCTTCTTCCACAAATCGGAAACTCGGACTTGGTATCGGGAGTATTGCAAATTCTGAAGCTTGAATGATAAATCCTAAACTATAATAATAATTCCCTAATGTTGGAAATTATTATTTGGACAGTGGAATTAAAAGAATCGAAATAAACAAATGCTGGAAAATAATAACTGAAATAATACTGGTTTCAATTTGGGCAGAGCTTCGGCACAATTAAGCTGTAATAAACTCCGTACTTTTAATGTTCAATATTGAGGTATTTATAGAAGAATAAAATCTGGCAGTTGGTTTGAAAACTTGTAACTCAGTCTTCCTTCAAAATCTCCAAAAATATAGTAACGTGAGTAGTTGAGGGAGAAATGGTGAACATGGTGTTTGACTGGAGAGAATTAAGGAGTTTGGAAACTCCTTCTGTTTTGATTTGCCACGTTCTGCATTCTTCAAATAAACTATATACGCGTTACGTTGGCGTTACGAGCAGATTTTGGTCTTCCCCGTGTTACGGTCGTGGCCACTCTGTTACGGTCGTAACACTCTTCAAACTGGCTTACGGTCGTGGCAGCTTCATTACGACCATCACAGCTACAAAAATGCAGTTTTTTGACAGATTTATCTTTTTCTTCTGTTCTTTTGATGCTTTCTTGCATTGTTTTATGTTTTCTTCTGTTTTGAGCTCAGTTATGAAATACCTGTAAAAAGTGATGACAAACTCGAAATATTCGGGAATTAATCGGGTCAAAATTATACAGAACGGGCGAATTTCATAGAAAATAAACGATATGATTTCGTGTCATCAAATTCCCCCATACTTAAACCTTTGCTTGTCCTCAAGCAAAATAATCAAATTAAAAATATCGGACAAGTTTTAATAAACGCACATAACTAGTATACCTTTCGTTTTCAAATAATTTCAAGAAATCCTAAGTTAGTTCGGCCGAGAAAATCGAATGAAACAACAACGATACGTAAATGATACAAGCATCAAGCTAGTCGACGACTATCCGTTTTAAACGAAACATCCAATTATACCGTTATAAGTCAACTCAAGGTTTCTCTTTCATATTTCACCCGGTTTCGTTCTTGCGCAATCACATTAAGCCCATTATCCTTGCACGCACGTAGTGGAATAGCCGGTTAGTGGTTTTGATCAAAACGCGACGGTTTCTGGCACAATTATGTGGCAACCTCTTTTATCCAATTGAAAGATGCGGGGGATCAGACCGTAGTCCGCCCTACCGAGTTCAGTACCAGATGCTTCCGAACCACCTAGACAATGGATTCTTATGTTACTTAGTAGAAGCTTTTGCATCCGTTGGATTAAACGATCGGGTGAGGATCGCCCAATTTAATTGGTGCAATATCTATTTCCTTAAAGCATGTAACATTGTATTTAAATCAATTTGCAAGATCATCCACTTATGTTCATCGACTTTCCACGTGGATTATGTTAGGACTGGTGCTGACTGCTAATATAAACTACTAGGGGCTAATTTAAGGTTCAAAAATCAAAGTATCGGTATAACGAAAATGGAGACGATTCGCGTGAGTAAAGAGTCGAAGGTGTCATAATCGCATAGTTCTCGTTAGATCGTTCTCGGCCTTCTAACTAAGATTTCAGTTAAAGAAGGTAACTAACGGTTATGCGAATATAAAAGGCGAAAATTTTTTGGTATGGCTAAATAAAACGGGGAGGAAAATGAAATAACGAAATATAACAGAAATAGAAATGAAATTACTCGTTCTGGATTAAGAATGCAATACACCTCGCCATTATATCATAACATTGTACATCGGAAAAACAAGGAAAACAACAAGAAAAGGAAAAACTACTAGCAACCACGGCGGCTTCGGGTTCGTGACCGTCTGAAAGGAGTAGCTTCAGGGTCAGTGTCCTGGGGTCCAAGAGATGTAACATCCATCCTCAAAGCATTAAGCTCGCATAGCACTTCATCAAGCCTTTCATTTGTCGAGGGTTGACCACTCAAGATTTGGACATTTTGCTGATGTAAGGCGTCGAAACGCTCCTGATTCTTCCTTTCAAGAGCTACAGCCATCTGATTTTGCTGATGGAGGGCTCTAAGGACGTCCTCCATAGTAAAAGGAGGTGGTGCAGAAGAGGACGACTCAGGAATGTCAGGCGCGGGAGCAGCTCGATCCATTTCTTCCTGCATCTCATCAGCGGGGCCGACATGAGGTTCTTCTTGAGCAGCAGTAGGGCCTTCAGGGTTAAATAGCCAGTTGGCTCGGATCTGAGGGTCGATTCTGTCCCTGCATGGCAAAACAATATTAGTGTAAACTCGGTTTTGTATCACTGGATGAAATCTTCCATCGTCCCGCTCGTGGATGAGGTGGGCCGATTTGTAATGATCCAAAGTGAGCAGAACCGGTGGTCGGGATGGCAGATGAATAAGGGTGTCACCATGGTTTAGTGCTAAAGCAAGAGAAGTGACAAGCCCTCCAAAATAGAAAGGTTTGCCGCCTCTGGTGCAGATGGAGTGAATATGAGCCAGGAGGAAAGGTGCGGCATTAATTTTCTGACCCGAGAATGCACAATGCATGAAAAATAGCTCCTTTGAGTTGAGCTTGTGGTTGCTATCTCTTGCAAAGATTGTGTTGGACAATATGCGGTGGAAGTAACGAATGGCGGGGTTGTGGATTTGGGTGGCATTTAGGTGATCGTATGAATCAGCCCGATTATTGGTCAAGCTATGCCATAGGTTGAAAGATTCCTCATGAAAAGTGTCAGGCACACGTAGGTGAGCGCCTTCATCGGTACAGAAATCAAGTAGGCGACCGAATGCGTTCTGAGGGAATTCGTATTCGGTGCTGAAAATTCGGAACCTTACCACACCGGTAAGTTGATTTCTTGCACCGTTTGGAGTAATGTAGCAAAATGAACTGAGAAACTCAAGTGTGAGAGTCTCGTACGTCGGTTGTGGCTGGCTACATAGCGTCCAAAGGTTGACACTTTGTAATAGGTGTTGGACACTTTCGAGCAACCCGAGGTTTTGGAGGCAGTCAGTGTCGACGAACCTCGTAGGGTGGATGCCTCGGCGTTGAAACTTTAGGAACCGTGTCCGCTGAGTTTCACCTGCTTCGCCATTTCGTAGGGTAATGCCAGGAATGAGATTGTTCTCCATTTGCATGCAAAGTGTTTGAGTGAAAATGGGTGTTGGTTGGTGAATGAGAGAATGAGAAGGTGATACGGGTAATGGATGTATATATGGTGGAGGGAGGTAGTGGAAGTTTGAAAATTGATAGGGATTAATTTTGGGTTGAATGGGGTTAATGGGAAGTTATGGAAGAAGAAGAAGAGAGAAAGGTGCAGGAAAAGGGAACGTTCTGCTAACAGGGTTACTGATGTAACCCGTGTTACGGTCGTAACACTTGGCTGACGAGCGTAACGCTCTGAAAGGCGCGTTACAGTCGTGGGGGATAGATGACGATCGTGGCAGCTACAAGTTTTGGTTTTTCACAGAACAGAACACAATACAATTGCACAGAGTATATTTTTATAGCAGCAGAACATCTCAGGCATTCCAACATAAACACAACATTAATTAATTCAACATATAATCCAACGTATATAATTCGCAATAGAGTAGAAAACCATAAAACATTATAAGCAGCATAATGATTGTAAGTTTAAAATCGAAAAGAAACAATTGCATTAATTTAAATTTAGTAACTTGTTCTTTTTGACAGAAAATAAATGGCGTGTAATTTGAAATGCAGTAACTTAATAAAAATTGGAACTAACTAAGAACAAAGCAGAATGGAAAAAATCTAAAAACAAAGAATTGAAAAACTGAAAACTGAAAAACTAAGAAACTATAAACTGCTTCATCCAATCTTTTCTTTTAATATTTCCAAAGCCTGGGTGATGTTATATAACTGTTCCACCGAGATGTGAGTTAAACCAATAAGATCCAAACGCATAGTCTTCAATTCATTCTTTATTCCATCAATGTCAGTTTTATAAGCATCCAAAGTGGTCAGAATGGTGTTTAATTGTGTGGTATATTCTCCTTGGTTTGTATCAGGGGCTGCTTGTGCTTCAGCCATATTTGTAAAGTCATGATAACCAGGAGGGGTTTCAGGATCTGTTTCGTTTTCAGACATGAAATTATTATCAACAAAATATGATTGTGGTGTTTCTGGTGTCGAAGGGTGATCGGGTGGATTCAATTCGTACAACCAATTTTCACGGTTGTGGACACTTATTCGGGCATGGTTCGGGAGGGTAAAAAGAGTAACAACTTCGTCTCTGATCAGGTAATCATAAGGTGCAGGGCCTAAATTTCCTATTATCCGGTTGTTAAAACAGAAATTAATATTCATAGGCATAATTGATCCAAATGGTGCACAGTTATTAAGTTGGCAACGAGGTCCAAGAGCATGTGCAATCATTGTAACTAATCCTCCCACACTGACAGGAACATTAGGGTCCTCACTAATGCGGGTAAAGGTCTTCATCAGGAGTGGGACCGCATTGACCGGGCGTCCTAGGTTCATACAATAAAGTAGAGATAATTCATCCTTGGATACATCATTTTAATTTTGTTCTTTTCCAAACAGGGTGTGGGCAAGAATCCTATGGAAATAACGGATGGCTGGGTTATGTATTTCATTGTTATCCATACTTTATGGGTCAGGGTGATAGTTTCCGGTTAAAGTACCCCAGAAGTATTCCAGTTCAAAATCCAATATATCGGCCTCAGGGGTGGTAAAAGCTAAGGGTCCACTGGGGAATCCTAATAAAGCAGCCAAGTCCCTATGGTTATAGGTGAATTCAATACCAAAAAGTCTAAAGGTAATGAATCCTTTTCGGGCTCCAACACCGTGTTCAGGGATGTGAACTAGAGAACTTAAGAATTCAAGGGTAAGCTCTCGGTAAGTGACAAACCTATTTTTAGGTGGGCTTTCTCCCATCCCAATTGGTTAAACATGTAGTAGATACTGTCAGTAATGCCTAAAGAGTCCATAGTGGGTACATCATGATACAGGGTTAAACTGATTGCTCGCTGAGACAAAGCCTCAAATCTTCTTTGTTGGTTTCTACCTCTAAAGGCGGTTTCCATAAAGTTCTGTGGAGGATCCATAGCAAAAACAAAGCGGGGAAACAGAGTAGAGGAGAAAGTAAAGAGAAAAAGATTATTCAGAAATCCTGTGTCAAGTAAAATTGATTTGAAATCAGCAGTAGTTTCATAAAAGTTTTTTTAAAAAATGAAAAATACTCATACAGCAAACAAAAACAAATAATACAAACAAAATAGCAGGTAAAAACAAATAAAATGGGTTACCTCCCATGAAGCGCTGTTTTTAGCGTCATAAGCCTGACGAAATGCCTAGTGAAAGATTAGTCGGGAGAAATAGGTAGCAGTTCTACGAGTTTAAGCTTATTCGTATAATCTCTATTATCTATACGATGATTTGTTTTAACCGCTGCCCGTTTACAATAAACGGGGCGCTATTTCTATCAGTGATTTCTACCACTCCGCTAGGAAAAACTCTTGTAATTTCGAAAGGACCGGACCATCTAGATTTAAGTTTTCCAGAGAAGAGTCTAAGTCTAGAATTAAATAAAAGTACGACATCTCCCACGCTAAATTATTTTCGAGATAAACGCTGATCGTGCCATTTTTTAGTTCGTTCTTTGTATATTGTAGCGTTTTCGTAAGCGTCTAGTCTTAATTCTTCCAGTTCATGTAAATCGAGGATTCGTTTCTCGCCAGCAGCAGTGTAATTAATATTGAGTGTCTTTATCGCCCAATAAGCTTTATGCTCTAATTCTACCGGGAGATGACATGATTTTCCGTAGACAAGTTTGAAAGGTGTAGTTCCGATAGGAGTCTTATAAGCCGTCCTATAAGCCCATAAAGCTTCGTTAAGCTTGGATGACCAATCTTTTCGAGATATCGCGACGGTTTTTTCTAATATTTGTTTAATCTCTCTATTCGAAACTTCGACTTGTCCGGTAGTTTGCGGATGATAAGGTGTTGCTACGCGGTGGTTCACTCCATATTTAGATAGTAATTTATCAAATATCTTCGAAATAAAATGAGATCCACCGTCACTGATAACAAGTCGGGGAACACCAAAACGCGGGAAAATTATATTCTTGAAAAGCTTTATCACTACTCGTGTGTCATTTGTAGGAGAAGCTATCGCCTCGATCCATTTTGAAACGTAGTCGACAGCGACGAGTATAAACTTGTTTCCAAAAGAAGATGGGAAAGGTCCCATAAAATCTATTCCTCAAACGTCAAAGATTTCAACTTCAAGTATTCCTTTTTGAGGCATTTCGTCGCGTCTTGAGATATTACCGGTGCGTTGGCATCGGTCACAGTTTTTAACGGCGACGTGGACATCCTTCCACATGTTAGGCCAGAAAAGGCCGGCTTGGAGAATTTTGGCACACGTTTTAGAGGTGCTAGTATGTCCGCCACAAGGAGATGAATGACAATGGGAAATGACGTTTTCTATTTCTTCGTCGGGTATACACCGGCGGAAAATTCCATCAGGTCCTCGTTTAAATAAAAGTGGTTCGTCCCAATAGTAACTCTTGAGATCATGGAAATTTTCTTTTTCTGTTGGTAAGTTAAGTCAGGTGGAAGCGCTCCGACAGCTAAATAATTAACGATGTCAGCATACCAAGGCAATCCTATGGTCATGTCGATGGCTTCCACGACTTCTTTAGCTTCTGGTTTATTTAAATTCAATTGATCTAGGTCACTTATCATATGTGCTATCAGATGTTCATACGGAAAATCGTCGTTAATTGGCACTTGTTCGGGTTTTATACCTTCTAAACGGGATAAATGATCCGCTACGACGTTTTCGGTTCCTTTCTTATCTTTAATTTCCAAGTCGAATTCTTGTAAGAGTAAAATCCATCCGAGGAGTCTGGGTTTTGCATCTTTCTTGGCAAGTAAGTATCTGATAGCAGCGTGGTCCGTGTAAATGATGATTTTCGCTCCTACAAGGTAAGAACGGAATTTGTCAAGTGCGAAGACCACGGCTAAGAGTTCTTTTTCAGTGGTGGCATAGTTCATCTGAGCTGAGTCTAGCGTTCTGTTGGCGTAGTAAATTGCGTGAAGTTTCTTATCTTTTCTTTGTCCAAGAACTGCGCCGACAACGTAATCACTTGCATCGCACATGATTTCGAAAGGTAACCTCCAATCGGGCGGTTGCATGATTGGTGCAGAAATAAGTGCGGCTTTAAGGGTTTCAAAAGCTTGAAGACAATCATCATCGAATATGAACTCAGCATCCTTCATTAATAAACCGGTAAGTGGTTTTGTAATTTTCGAGAAATCTTTAATAAAACATCGGTAAAAACCGGCGTGTCCTAGAAAGCTTCGTATCTCTCGAACGGTCTTTGGTGGTTGGAGTTCTTTAATGACTTCTATCTTAGCTTTATCAACTTCAATTCCTTTATTAGAAATAACATGTCCAAGTACGATTCCTTCTCTGACCATGAAGTGGCATTTCTCCCAGTTGAGCACAAGGTTTACTTTCACACATCGTTCTAAAATACTTTCTAAATTAGACAGGCATCCTTCAAAGCTTTGTCCACACACAGAGAAGTCGTCCATAAACACTTCCATGATGTCGTCAATGAAATATGCGAAGATGGCCATCATACATCGTTGGAAAGTTGCGGGAGCATTACATAATCCAAATGGCATTCGTCTGTACGCGAACGTTCCATAGGGACACGTGAATGTAGTCTTCTCTTGATCATCAGGGTGAATCGGAATTTGGAAAAATCCGGAATAACCGTCTAAATAGCAGAAATAGGAGTGTTTGGCTAATCGTTCTAACATTTGATCAATAAAGGGTAAAGGGAAATGGTCTTTCCGAGTAGCTTTGTTCAGTTTTCGATAATCAATGCACACTCTGTGTCCACTAACTACTGTTTGTGTTATTGATTCGCCTTGTGCATTTTTCACGACAGTGACACCTCCTTTCTTAGGTACGACATGCACTGGGCTAACCCATTTACTGTCGGAGATCGGGTATATAATTCCAGCTTCCATTAACTTTTTGATTTCATCTCTGACTACAGCGCTTAGAATCAGATTGATTCTTCTTTTAGGTTCTCGAGAGGTTTTGAAATCTTCTTCTAATAGAATACGGTGCATACAAATTGAAGGACAAATTCCTTTTAAGTCTGATATGTTGTAACCTAACGCAGTAGGGTATTTCCTTAGAACGTCTAAAAGTTTTTGAGTTTCGAGTGTTTCTAAACTGGAATTCACTATTACAGGTCGAGTTTGTTCAGTATCAAGGAATTCGTATCGTAGATTTTTAGGTAGAACTTTCAATTCTAGTTTTGGTTTCTTGGAACATGGCATATGATCGGGTGTAAGTGCTAGACTTTCGCTTAGACTGTCATCTTTATATGGTTCTCGCCAATTTTCGTCTTCGAATATTAGAGGGGTTTCAATTTTCATTATTTCAGAATATGTGGTTTGTTCAACTTCCATTTCTCTTACGCACTCGTCTATAATATCGAGTAAATAACACGTGTCATTCATGGCGGGTGCTTGTAGAAATTGAGTGAGGATGAATTCCACTTTTTCCTCTCCGACTTCGAATGTTAATCTGCCCTTCTTGACATCAATTATCGCTCCAGCTGTGGCTAGGAATGGTCTTCCCAATATGATAGGGGTAACTGAGTCCTCGGTTATGTCCATGATGATGAAATCGGTAGGGATATAGAATTGACCTATTCTAACTGGAACGTTTTCCAGTATACCTACATGATATTTAACCGATCGGTCGGCTAATTGGACGGACATTTTCGTGGGTCTGAGTTCTCCCATCTCTAGCTTTTTGCAGATAGATAAGGGCATGACACTAATGCTTGCTCCTAAGTCACATAGAGCTTTGTCTATGACAAATTTTCCAATATTACAAGGTATAGAGAAACTACCTGGGTCTTTTAGCTTAGGAGGCATATTGTTTTGAATGATCGCGCTACACTCGGCAGTGAGTGTAACTGTTTCGTTATCCTCTATCTTCTTCTTGTTGGATAGGATTTCCTTAAGAAATTTAGCGTACGAGGGCATCTGAGTAATGGCCTCTGTAAAAGGTATTGTTATATTGAGTTGTTTCAGAAGTTCAACGAATTTCTTGAACTGGCCCATCGTTTTGGAATTTGTAAGTCTCTGAGGATACGGGATTGGTGGTTTATAAGGTGGTGGAGGTACATAAGGCTTCTCTTGCTCCACTGCCTCTTGCGTTTCGCTTTCCTTTTCTTTTTCTTTAGGCTCATTGACTTGTTCAGGCGGCTCGCTCTGCTTTTGGTACATGGCTGGATTTTCTAGTCTCGGGTCAACAGGTCCGTCGAGTTCTTTTCCACTTCTCAATATCACATCATTAGCATGTCCTTTTGGGTTGGGCTGTGGTTGACCAGGAAAAATTCCAGCTGGTGCCGCAGTAGATGCTTGTTATTGAGCTACTTGTGAGATTTGCGTCTCAAGCATCTTGTTATGGGTGGCTAAAGCATCAACCTTGCTAGCTAATTGTTTTATCTGCTCATTAGTATGCAAATTTTGATTCATAACGTCTTTATTAGTCTGAGCTTGGGAAGCAACGAAGTGTTCAATCATGATTTCCAGGTTAGATTTCCTAGGAGCATTAGGTCCATTACCAGGATGATTTGGGATAGCTTTTGGATAACCGGGTGGTGTGGCAGGAGCTTGTACAGGCGCGTATAACGCATTGTTATTTTTGTATGAAAAGTTTGGATGATTTTTCCAGCCTGGGTTATAGGTATTGCTATAAGGGTTCCCTTGTACATAGTTTTCTTGTTCAGCTGGAACTCCTGTTAGAAGTGGGCATTCTGGAGCAAGATGTGATTGAAGACCACATAGATCGCAAGTTTGGACAACTGCAGCTACGGTAGCTGCAGGTGCAGTGGTAAGGTTTTCTAGCTTTTGGGTAAGAGCTTCCACTTTAGCGTTGACTTGGTCCAGCATATTCACTTCAGACATTCCACCTTTGGTTTGGGATTTCTCCACATTAGCTCTTTCGCTTCCCCATTGATAGTGGTTCTGGGCCATACTTTTGATAAGTTGATTTGCTTCGGCATATGGTTTATCCATCAGTGCGCCACCAGCAGCGGCGTCTATAGTCATTCTTGTGTTATACAACAGACCGTTATAAAACGTATGAATGATTAGCCATTCTTCTAAACCATGATGAGGACAGAGTCTAATCATATCCTTGTAACGTTCCCATGCTTTGAAAAGTGATTCGTTATCTTTTTGTCTAAATCCGTTGATGTTAGCTCTAAGCATAGCAGTTTTGCTTGGTGGGAAATATCTAGCCAAGAAGACTTTTTTAATTCATCCCATGTGGTGATTGAATTTGAAGGAAGGGATTGGAGCCAGGCTCGGGCTCTATCTCTTAAAGAAAAAGGAAATAGGCACAATCGTATCGCCTCGGGGTTTACACCATTCGCTTTTACAGTGTTTGCGTACTGCACAAACACTGACAGATGTAGGTTAGGGTCGTCAGTAGGAGATCCAGAAAATTGGTTCTGCTGAACGGCGGATAGAAGCGAAGGTTTCAGCTCGAAATCGTTTCGAGCGATAGCAGGGGCGGCAATGCTGTTGTGAGGTTCCGCTTGCGAAGGAACTGCGTAGTCCTTAAGAGCGCGAGGCGGATTTGGTATGTCAGCCATTGTTGATTCTTCGGTAGATTCTGATAACGGGATATCAGGAATTTTAGTTGGAGGAAGATTATTGAGAGATCGGTATTCTTGAATTCGGCGTCTTAATCTTAAGTAACACTCGATATCGTTAATTTGTAAATGCAAAGGCTCGTTTTGAGAACGAGTGTTTGGCATACACAGAGGGAAATATAAAAAGTTGCCTTAGTCTAGACAGCGTTGTTTTCAGATTACACTAGTGACTAAACTAAAGTCCCCGGCAACGGCGCCAAAAAATTGATGGGGTCTGCGATCGACTTAATGTCTGACGGTATCTTAACTGCAAGCACACAGCCTATCGAGGTAGTAATAAAAGATTGTCGAATCCACATGGACTTTGTAATCACGCTAGTGTTGTAAAACAGGTTGGTTTAGCTAAGGCGGAAAATGTCACGTTGGTTTTGGGAAAATTAAGGAAGGTAAATTAATTGATTTTAACGTAATTATAAAATGAACGGTCGGTATGCAATAGAGTCGACCTAAGGGATCTAATCGGGCCTAGGCATATAAGGATGGTCAACTTGGTTTATCTGTAGAATTAATCAGTTTAAAAACCCTCAACTCACACTTTCATGGTCTTATCTCGGATTATACGTCTAAAGCCCTATACCTGCTTTCGCTAGCCTATAAGTGTTTAGAAGTATTTTTTGGAAACTTAATTAATTCTAATTTGGTTTAAAGCGCTTTCACTGTATTTAAATCAAATGCCTAACTTTAGCTATCCGGTTAAAAACCTCACACTTTCGTGGTCTCGATCTAACCTATTTACTCTTCTTACTTTCGTAACAAAGATTTTATTATTAAGCATAAAAAGTTATAACCAGAGTTAAGTTGATTAAAGTTTTAGCCTAAGTTTGATTAGATGCCTAATGTCTCTTACTATTCCATACCGACACTAAAGGTTTAGCTAGCCATGGAAATTAAAATAAACATACTGTAAATAAAAGCAAACAAATATAAATTGGACATTATAAATAATAAATAACAAGCATGCATTAATTAATTAATTAAAATGAATTTAATACAATTGCAAAATAGAAACCTGACAGTAAAGCCAATACTTCAATCCTTCTTCCACAAATCGGAAACTTGGACTTGGTATCGGGAGTATTGCAAATTCTGAAGCTTGAATGATAAATCCTAAACTATAATAATAATTCCCTAATGTTGGAAATTATTATTTGGACAGTGGAATTAAAAGAATCGAAATAAACAAATGCTGGAAAATAATAACTGAAATAATACTGGTTTCAATTTTGGCAGAGCTTCGGCACAATTAAGTTGTAATAAACTCCGTACTTTTAATGTTCAATATTGAGGTATTTATAGAAGAATAAAATCTGGCAGTTGGTTTGAAAACTTGTAACTCAGTCTTCCTTCAAAATCTCAAAAAATATAGTAACGTGAGTAGTTGAGGGAGAAATGGTGAACGTGGTGTTTGACTGGAGAGAATTAAGGAGTTTGGAAACTCCTTCTGTTTTGATTTGCCACGTTCTGCCTTCTTCAAATAAACTATATATGTGTTACGTTCGTTAGGTTGGCGTTACAAGCAGATTTTGGTCTTCCCCGTGTTACGGTCGTGGCCACTGTGTTACGGTCGTAACACTCTTCAAACTGGCTTACGGTCGTGGCAGCTTCATTACGACCGTCACAGCTACAAAAATGCAGTTTTTTGACAGCTTTATCTTTTTCTTCTGTTCTTTTGATGCTTTCTTGCATTGTTTTATGTTTTCTTCTGTTTTGAGCTCAGTTATGAAATACCTGCAAAAAGTGATGACAAACTCGAAATATTCAGGAATTAATCGGGTCAAAATTATACAGAACGGGCGAATTTCATAGAAAATAAACGATACGATTTCGTGTCATCAATATGAAAGCGATAAATTGCGGAAAAGTAAATTTACTACGCTATTACATCACTTGGGGGCGGGGGATGTAAATTTACAAATAAGGATGACAAGTAAAGTAAACCCTAATTACTATTACAAGGCTTTGACAATTACATAATTTATAATGCAAAAATAGTAAAATATGCAAGAAGATGTAAAGTGAGAGAAATTGTTTTTTAGGGTTTTTTATAGAAAAGGTTTTATAATTAATTTCATTGAAGAAAAACCTAAGTCTAAGTTAACTTATAAAAAAAACTAATTGTTTAGAAATTTTATTTTGAGGTTTCATTTGAAAACAAATGTTTTATAGTGCTAGGTCATTTCCAAGCAATGCAATATGTCCAAAATAAACTAAAAAATCTCAAAAATCAAGAAATTTGGTGCCTGAGTTGACACGGGCCGTGTTAGTGGACACATGCACCCGTGTCAGGATCTGTCCATGACTTATCTGCACTTTTTCTATTCCAGCCAATCTGACACAGCCGTGTCGTGTGACACAGCCACCCGTGTCCGCCCCTGGTCTGGATTTTTGCTAGTTTTTTCTCTTTGATATGTCTTGTTATATCTTTTGAACGCAAAAGCAAATGATGTATGAACAATGATATCACAGTTTGAGAAATTTTACCTCTCAAAGAGGAAGCTTTGGAACATGTACAGATGTTTTCAGGTGCAAAGTGGTGATTGATCGAGCTCCTTTGAACCTTGTTGAAGTAGCTTCAACCTTCCTTTTGTGCTGAAAATGGTTGAACCGCTCCAACCAAGTCAAGTTGCAATGTATGTTTTTTTTAGTTTGGAAGATGGTGATAGTGATATTACAAAAGTTATTCTTATATTTGAACAACTTATATATGGTGTATGTGAAGTGTTTGGATGGTTTGTTTGGAGAAAACTTGAAAGGTATCAGATTCAAAGATTTGGACTTCAAAGCTCAAAAATGGAGGTTTTATGGACAAATCTGGTTTTTGACATCAAAAATAATTTTGAGTGTTAGTTTTTCCTTATATTTTATGGCCCCTTACTCTTGCAATTGGCCTTTCTATTTATAGAGAAGGTTTGAGACTTGAAACAAACTCATATTTTGAATCACATGATATGGCTAGGTTAGATTGTACATGAAGCAAGCTTGAAGATCATAGTTCCAATTCTTTATACTTTGTTGCATAGATTTGTTGGACACTTTAAGCATGCCCTTCTGATTTTGTTTGTTGAGTGTGTGTAGAAGGAATAAGTTATAGGCTCAAGGAGAGCTGAGTTTGTGATTAAAGCTACTTTGCAAGAATGACAATGTCAACTTTGTGCCAAAAATGGAAAGATCACTTGGACAATGCTTAAACCAAATGGACCATAGCTCAAAAGTTTGTGTAAATATTAAATTATGGTAATATTTTCAAGTAACAAGGCCTGTAAAGTAAGATTATGCAGCACATCATGCCAATTGGATTATGTGTTCTTCAACAAAAATGGCTTGCAATTCAAGAATGAATGCCCAACTTCAGGCCCTTGAATCTCCTAGCTCAAATATGATAAATTCATGCTCTTGGATGTTTTGTAAAGCTTGAAACACCCTCTACAACTTTCATGTTGACCAATTTTGTTAAATCAAGCTGGAACTTGTTGAAGATTGGCCAAGAAGTTGGGATAAAAACCTGACCAAAACTGCTGAAAATTTATCTAAGTGTTTATTCAAAAATACCACGACTTCATGAATTTATAACTTAAAATACAAGCATTTATATAAAAAGTCTTGGTCTACATTGTTTTAGATCTCATTGAGATCTACAACTTTCAAGTTGGATGTTTTCCTTGAATCATCTTTCAAGTGGGAAGTTTTTCAAAATGAATTTTGACTTTCTTGATTTCTCAATTTCTTGATTTCTTGATGAACAATCTTCATATTTTGACATGTTTTGTTGAAAATGTGATTTTTGAACTTGACTTTTATTAAAAAAAGTCAAAGTTTGACGTTTTAGTGTACAATTGACTTTTCCACCAGTTGACCAAATTTCAATTATCAATCAATTGATCTTGAGAAATGTTTTGAGCCATGCCATTAGGTCAAAATGATGTATTTTAATCCTTGATACCATGTCTCAAACCAACAAGTCATGTATTAGGTCAAAAGTAAAAAATTGAGTCTTTTTAGTTAAAACCCTAATTTTGACAATTTTGCCCTTTTAGTGTTCTGATCAAATTTCTTTAAGGAATTGTGATCCAAAGTTGATAAACTGAAATATATGAGTTCCTAATGTTGAGATGGATACAAAATTATGATGTTTGACTGCAAATTAACAACATTTGACTTTTCCCCAATATAGTTGATTTTAGGTCAACTGATCAACTGACTGAGTAAAAATGTGATCCAAAGCTTGAAACTTGGCATGAGCAATCTCGGGGATCCAAAATGATCCATGAAAGTCATATAAGGCCTTAGAAGTTCAATTATCTTTGTACAAACTCAAACCCTAATTTTGAGTTGTCAGTGTTGAGGAGGTGTCTTGAGCTGATCAAACCTTCTGTAGTCTTGAATCAATGGGGATCTTATGAGAGATTTCATGAGAAATGAGAGGGAAAATTTTAGTATACAACAAATAGTAAGATGGAAAATGGTCGTGGCAGAATACGACATTCAGTACACTACTCAGAAGGAAATCAAAGGAAGTGTACTGGCAGATCATTTGGCTCATCAAGCGGTAGATGACTATCAGTCTATGAATTTTGAGTTCCTAAATGAGAATATCATAGTAGTTACTGATTATGAAGAACCTGGACCGTATGAAGGACCTAAACCGGGATTCCGATGGACTATGGTTTTTGTATGGAGCTTCCAACGCACTTGATAATGGAATCAGTGATGTAATTGTCTCTCCCAAGGGTTGCCTTACGCGCTTCACCTCAAGATTGTGTTTTAACTGTACCAACAATATGGCCGAGTACGAAGCATGTATCATGGGTATCAAAGTTGTCATTGATATGAAAATTAAATTCATGAATGTATATGGGGACTCAGCCCTGGTGATCAGTTAAATTAAGGGAGAATGGGATATGAAGCATCTAAACCTCATCCCTTATCGAGAGAATATGTTGACTTTAATTTCGTACTTCAAAGAAATCACTTTTGGACACAGTCCACAAGAAGAGAATCAGTTGGCAGACGCATTAGCTACCATGTCATCTATGTTCAAAGTTAGATGGGATAATGAAGCTCTTCGAATTACTATTAAGAGACTAGATGAACTGACACATTGCTACGAACTTGATATTGATGGAGTAGAGGAAAAGCCTTGGTACCATGAAGTAAAGAGATACCTCTAAACTCAAGAGTATCCCAAATGAGAATCTATCAATGATAAGAAATTTCTAAGGAGGTTCTCCACCAAGTTCTTTCTGAGTAATAGAATCTTGTACAAGCAAAACCATGATTTGACTTTTCTTCATTGTGTAGACAAGAAGGATGTAACACCCCTATTTAATTAGAATTGTTTTTAATTAAATAATTAGATAATGTGATATGATATTTTTTGGGGACTAGATACCTTAGAGTTATGAGAGTTAAGGTTTTAGGGGTGTATCGCTAAATGTGTAGAGACATGGGGGTGTGTAGTATAATATGGATTTTTATTACTATTATATTATATTATTAGGATTATTATTATTTTATAATAATAATTAAATAATTACTTAATTGGGATAGTTATTTTAATATTGGGATATATTAGAGTGAGAAGAAGAGAAAGAGAATCAGTACGTAGAAACAGAGAAAGAGAAGTGTAGAAGTGAGAAGAGGAGAAAGCACTAGGAAGCTAAGGCAGGAAAGTTCATCAGTAGGAATCAAGAATCATCACCAATCTAAGGTAAGGGGGATTCTAAATCTATAAGGGGTTGCCTAATGATGGGTTATGTTGGTGTTTAGGTTCCATGGTTGTATGCTTTTGATTTCTCCCTATTTGGTTATTTTGGGGTTTTACCCTTTGATGATTGATTTTGATGCATTGTGTGTACCATTGATGTTTGATATGTGTGGTAATTGATGTACGATGATGTGGGATGATAATCTGGGGTTTGATTGTGCGTTATCTCATGAAGTTCGTGTTTTTAGAATTGAGCCAAAATGGTTTTCGCACTGCTATTTTTCTAAATCCGTAAAACTGTTTTTCACAGGGTGCAATCGATTTGCAGCGCAGGTGCAATCGAGTTGCAGTGCAGGTGCAATCGATTGCACAGTTCAATTTTGGTGAATTTTTCTACTGTTTCAGTAAGCAATCGATGTGCAATACAAAGCAATTGATTTTTACTACTTAAAAACGTGATTTTTGGCCTCTGGAACAAGGTGCAATCGATTTGCATGTTAGTGCAATCGATTGCTAACTGTTTGACAGCGTTTTTGAAAACTTGAAAACTCCATAACTTTTGACTCGGGTGTCTGTTTGACGCGCTATTTGGAACATTGGAACGGTAAAAGTATTTTCTACAATGTGGTAATAATTTTGATGATAGTAGACTAATATTTTATTGCAATAATTCTGATGTGTGCGTATGTTGTATGTGTTGTAATGCAAAATGTTGCGATTAAATATATCAGTGTTGTATAAACAATGTACGAAGTATTTTGCATGATGTATTGCATGATAATGATGATGATGATGGCCTGTATTGGCGATACATTGATAAGTATGAACAAATCATATAAATTAAGTTATTGCATGTCAGTGTCGCATGCATTCATTAAAGAAGGTCTGTATTGGAGAAAGATGGCATGTATTGGCGAAAGATGGCTTGTATTGGCGTTGTTTCCCCAAGTTGGCATTTATTAAGTTGAGGGTTTTTCCCTATTGGTACCACATGCATAGAGTCAGTACCATCCTCATTGCATTACACTGTTATTAGTAATCGATGGTTTGATTATTAAACGAATTTCTAATTCTGTTACAGTGGATGTTTGTGTTGTTTATTGCACACAATTATATTGATGTGTTTCATAGTATGATGAACGATAAAAAGGTGCGAGATAAATATGTATAATGATGTGTACTTGAATTACTATCTGTTTATTATTATGCTTCCTCTTATATTGTTATGATATCTCACCCTTTCTGTTTTAATGTTGCCTCTACGTGGGTAACATGCAGATGATCCGAAGTAGCTCAAGGTCATGGTTAGCTAAAGAGTTCCTTCAGTTATGTGTAGATTGAGTCGGTGTCTGCCTGATACGTAACACTTGTGGGTCTCGCATTTTTTTATTTCGTTGGAGTGAACTTTGCACTACTCCATTGATTGAGTTTAATTTATGACTATGCTGAATTTTGAAAGATGATAATTATGACTCTGGTTGGAGAATTGAGATGATTCTTTATTGATGTTTTCTATTGCAAATAAATGAAAGGAGGTTTAAAACTTTTGAACATATGAATTGTGTTTCATATCTTATTTAATGAGCATGTATGATGTATGAAGCATGTGGCATCCTATTTTGATGTTGTATTTTAGAAATTAATTAACTCTGATTTTTATATAATTTACTGACGGGGAAATAGGGTGTTACAATTGGTATCGGAGTAGGTCAGTCCATCCAGCCAAGTTGTTGAGTCAGTGTAGTGTGACAATTGAATATAGTCTGTACAGGGTGCAATCGATTGCTGTTTTGGTGCAATTGATTGCACAGTGCTGGATAACATTTTTATAAAAACTTTGAAAATTCATAACTTGAGTTCTGGACGTCCGATTTGAGTTTCGTTTGAAGTTCTAGAAAGCTAGCGTGATAAACTTTGTTTTAAAAATGTTTCTAGAACCTGGAAGTAATTTAATTGTCACGAGGGGTGGAGTTTACTGTTGATCTTGTCCTTGGTACCAGACTTGTTTCTATGGCACCATACAAAATGTCAACTTTAGAGTTGGATGAATTGAAGAAGAAATTAGAAGAATGGTTGGAAGATAAATTTGTGAGACCAAGTGTATCACTCGGGGAGCGTTGGTGTTATTAGTTAAGAAGAAAGAAGGTATTACGAGATTGTGCATAGATTACAGATACTTGATTTCGGTAACAATTGAGATTAAATGTGCACTGTAGAGGGATTGAATATTTGATGGACCGGCTGGTAGATGAGCATGTCTTCAATTCTAATCGAATTGAGGTTGGACTACCTTCAGATTCAGGTGAAGGGTGAGGATAGTTAGATAATATCTCTTAGAACTCGGTGAAGGCATTATGAATATCGGATTGGTTTGTTGTGGTGTTTATTAAGGCAATATCTAAGTCAGAATATAGGCATGTTGAATGTTGCGATTTGAATTTCTTTGTCGAGAGGGAGGGAACTTTATGCTAAGTTGCCAAGGTGTAAATTATGGTTGGAGGAGATGATTTTTCTTGAGCATGTTATTTCAGGTGATGGCATCTGTGAATCCATCCAAAGTAGACGTCATTCTACATTGAGAGACTCTAAAGTTGGTTATGGAGACTAGAAGTTTCTTTAATCATAACTTATTACTATTGCAGTTCGTTTGAGACGAGGTCAAGAATGATATGTTGTTAATGAATGAGATATTGGTATTTGTAAGGATGTGAAGATATTGGAGCAAACACATAGAAGTGAAGATTATGCCAATTAAGAATGTTTAGAGTGTAGAGATTTTTGAGGAAGATAGAAAGTTATATGGTAGAGTGGAATGCGCTTTGTTGAGAATATAATATTGACATGTGTCAAATTTTTTTTGGAAGTTTTATCAGCAACCGGGATGTGGAAATAGTGTTATTAAGATTGCGATTGGAATGAGATCCAAATATGAAGTTATATGAATCATCGAGGCTATAAGGCTAAAGGAGAGACTACAAATTTATTGATGTTATTAAAGCCCTTTACTTGGGTGAATACTTCATTTGGAGCGAAATGACTTGGATTGTACTTGGTGTAGTAGCAATTCCGATATTGAGAGAATATTTAACAATTGTTTTGTACCACGAGTATGTAAAAGAGAATATGTGATGGACTTTTGGGCGTTTATGTATCATTGACGACGTTGAAAAGAAGGAAATTAAGAAAATGTTTGTAAGCCTTAGAGATGATTGTTGAACATTATGCTTAAGTAACTTTAAGCACAAGATAAAGGACACTATTGTAATTGAGTAATGATGATTTATGCCACCAATATGGTTATCAGCTACCTATTGACAAATTGAGGAACTAATCACCCTTAATCTCTTGTTAATAGTATACGGGATTGTATTGGATGCGATAGACTTGTCTTACTAGCTTGATAGTGACTGAAGTGGATTGACTTTTGTGTGAACCTAATATAAAAGTGGTTATGAAAGAGTTGGGAATTATTGAGAAGTTCAGTGACTTGAGTTGATATGCGAGTTAACACTGCATAGTGGAAGGTTGAGGATATCTAAAGTGAACAATGACTTCCTGGTGGATATTAAAGAGATTCAAAAACTAGATGTGAAACTCGTAGATCTGATAGTTCATGGAGATCAAAATGATGACAATGATTGTAAAGTAGATGAATCAGAGTGGCGCAACTGAAGCATGATGTGGCGTAGTTCATTATGCGTGTGTGACTTGTTAGGAGTCAACGGTAAACATCATAATCCTACGAGGATAATGTAAACCATTGGACATTTCAGAATGGAATTGTTATGTGAAAGGTTGATATATTTTTCGTGTTGCTGCCATCGTAATAGAGGTATTGATTTTCATAATTTACTAGTGGAACATAGCATTATGGCACTAAGGTTGTGTGTCGATGTTGTCGGTAATTGGTTGTGTTTATGTTCTTTGTGATGATATTGTTGTGTGATGAAATAGTAGAGACGGTGTTCATGTCCTGAGACTCTATGTTCTTAGTCTATGTTGTTGTTTTGTTTCCTAAGGCAGGGACTCAAGCGTGAGCATAGTTTCATTATGAAGAGAAATTAGAGAAGTGTTACCTATAGTGACAGAGAGGATCTCGTTGTGTTTCGGTCCAAGCATAAACAGGAACATAAAGTAATAGATCATGTATTCTGTGGTGATGAGACAAGGAGGAAATTAACATATGCATTTATAACTCGGTAGTAATGCATCTTATTGGATTTTTGTGGTTGACGATATGGAAGGTTGGATAGTAGTATTCAGAAGCTTTCCAAACATGATATGGAAGTTAGAAGGAAGGATGCGAGAGTCGTATCCGGAGTTGTTAGTATTAAGTGGATTTTTGAGGACGAAAATATTCTAAGTGGGGGAGAGTTGTAACACCCCCAATTTAATTAGAATTGTTTTTGATTAAATAATTAGATAATGTGATATGATATTTTGTTGGGGACTAGATACCTTAGAATTATGAGAGTTAAGCTTTTAGGGGTGTATGGCTAAATGTGTAGAGACAAGGGGGTGTGTAGTATAATATGGATTTTTATTACTCATATATTATAATATTAGGATTACTATTATTTTATAATAATAATTAAATAATTATTTAATTGGGATAGCTATTTTAATATTGGGATATATTAGAGTGAGAAGAAGAGAAAGAGAGTAAGTACATAGAAACAGAGAAAGAGAAGCGTAGAAGTGAGAAGAGGAGAAAGCACTAGGAAGTTTGGGCAGAAAAGTTCATCATTAGGAATCAAGAATCATCACCAATCTAAGGTAAGGGGGATTCTAACTCTATAAGGGTTTGCCTAATGATGGGGTATGGTGGTGTTTAGGTTCCATGGTTGTATGCTTTTGATTTCTCCCTATTTGGTTGTTTTGGGGTTTTACCCTTTGATGATTGATTTTGATGCATTGTGTGTACCATTGATGTTTGATATGTATGGTAATTGATGTATGATGATAGGGGGTGATAATCTGGGGTTTGATTGGGCATTATCTCATGAATTTCGTGTTTTTAGAATTGAGCCAAAAGGGTTTTCGCACTGCTAATTTCCTGAATTCGTAAAACTATTTTTCACATGGTGCAATCGATTTGCAGTGCAGGTGCAATCGATTGAACAATTCAATTTTGGTGAATTTTTCTTCTGTTTCAGTAAGAAATCAATTTGCAGTACAGAGCAATCAATTTGCGCTGCTTAAAAATGTGATTTTTGGCCTCTAGAACAAGGTGCAATCGATTTGCACGTTAGTGCAATCGTTTGCTCACTATTTGACAACGTTTTTGAAAACTTGAAAACTCCATAACTTTTGACACGGGTGTTTGTTTAACGCGCCGTTTGGATTGTTGAAAAGCTAAAAATATTTTCTACAATGTGGTAATAATTTTGATGACAGTATACTAATATTTTATTGGAATAATTCTGATGTGTGCGTATGTTGTATGTGTTGTAATGCAAAATGTTGCGATTGAATGTATCAGTGTTGTATAAACAATGTACGAAGGATTTTGCCTGATGTATTGCATGATAATGATGATGGCGATGGATTTTATTGGCGAGACATTGGTAAGTATGAATAATCAATATAATTTAAGTTGTTGCATGTCAGTGTCACATGCACTCATTAAAGATGGCCTTTATTGGCGAAAGATGGCCTGTATTGGCGAAAGATGGCTTGTATTGTCGTTGTTGCCTCAAGTTGGCATTTATTAAGTTGAGGGATTTGCCCTATTGGTACCACATGCATAGAGTCATTACCATCCTCATTGCATTACACTGTTATTAGTAATCGATAGTTTGACTATTAAACAAATTTCTATTCTGTTACGGTGGATGTTTGTGTTGTTTGTTGCACATAATTATATTGATGTGTTTCACAGTATGATGAATGATAAAAAGGTGTGAGATAAATATGTATAATGATGTGTACTTAAATTACTATCCGTTCATTATTATGCTTCCTCTTATATTGTTATGATATCTCACCATTTCTGTTTGAATGTTGCCTCTACGCGGATAACATGCAGATGGTCTGAAGTAGCTGAAGAGTTCCTTCAGTTCTGTGTAGATTGAGTCGGTGTCTGCTCTGATACATAACACTTGTGGGTTTGGCATTTTTTTTATTTCGTTGGAGTGAACTTTGCACTACTCCATTGTTTGAGTTTAATTTATGAATATGCTGAATTTTGAAAGATGATAATTATGACTCTGGTTGGAGAATTGAGATGATTCTTTATTGATGTTTTCCGTTACGAATAAATTAAAGGAGGTTTAAAACTTTTGAACATATGAATTGTGTTGCGTATCTTATTTAATGAGCATGTATGATGTATAAAGCATGTGGCATCCTATTTTGATGTTGTATTTTAGAAATTAATTTACTCTAATTTTTATATAATTTACCGACAGGGAAATAGGGTGTTACAAAGGAAGCTGAGAAAATTATTGAAGATATACACCAAGGTTTCTTTGGTACTCACTCCATTAGACATACAATGCCTAAGAAAATTATGAGAGCAGGTTATTATTGGTATACCATTGAAACTGATTGGCATCAGCATTCCATAACTTGCCACAAATGCCAGATTTATGCTGACAAAGTACATGTGCCCGCGGTTCATTTGAATGTCTTGACTTCTCCTTGGCCATTTGCAATGTGGGAAATCGATATGAATGGAGAGATTAAGCCTACTACTTCCAATGGGAATTGTTTCATCCTTGTCCCTATTGATTATCTCACGAAGTGGGTAGAGGTAGCCTCGTTTGCTTCTGTTACCAAGAATGTTGTGGCTCGATTCATTAAGTATAACCTTATTAGTCGGTATGGCATCCCTGAAAAGATCACCACGGACAATGGTACCAATATTAGGAATACTATAATCACGTAACTCTACACGCATTTCAAGATTAAGCAGCACAATTTTTCTCCGTACCTACCAAAGATGAATGGCGTAGTGGAAGTCGCTAATAAGAATATCAAGAAGATCTTGCAGAAGATGACGGTGACATATAAAGATTGGAATGAGATGTTACCATTTTCTCTTCATGGTCACCGCACCTCAGTACGTACATCAACTAGGGAAACCCCGTGCTCTCTAGTCTACTGTATGAACACGAATAGATTCAGACTTGACTTGACAAGATAAATTTGATTGATGAAAAAAGGCTTGCGGCTATTTGTCATGGTCAGATGTATCAGAAACGTATGATCAAAGCCTTTATATTTGGTGATAAAACACATCATCCTACCACAAGGTAATCCCAGGGGCAAATGGACTCCCACATACGAAGGGCCATTTGTGATTAAAAAGATATTTTATGGAGGTGCTATGATACTTACCACCATGAACAGTGAAGATTTTCTGCACCCTGTGAATGCAGATATAGTCAAAAAATACTACGCATAAAAGAGGACCTATAGGTTGACGGGCCTAGGAAAATATAAGGACATCCCGTCGAACCAAAAGGGTCCAGGCAAATATTAGGGATATACATATAAAAAAATTGTACATCCGGCAAGTCGAAAACCTGAAAAGGCAACATGAGCAAAAAAGGATATCCCGATGGACTGAAAACCCGAAAGGGCGGTCCAGGAAAAAGATAGGGATTAAAGCGTACGACTATGTCCTGTTGGATCACCCATCTATTTGCAGCTAGCTTTATTATCAACATCAAGTTCAAATGGTACAAATCAATTCAATCATCTTCTTCCAATAGCAAGTGATGAGATACTTGAAGACATATGGGCAATACCAGATCGGAAACTTGATGGGAACGTTTTCACATAATTGTTTTACTTTGTTTATCACTCTGTACCATTTTTTTTCCAATTTTTAGATGATTTTCTCTTACTAGGATTTCTATCTTCTTGTATGAAACTGCCTGTTTTAGGAAAACTTTCAGAATCAATGCAAATATATTTCAAAATTCAAAATTGTTTTTTACTTTCTTTGTTTTATTTGCAAAAACGTCTAATGATCATGTTAAAAGAACATATGCATTTGAATATGATTACTGTTTAGAAAATATATGCATGAAAACAAGATTAGCATTTACTAAAGTCTCTAAGAGTTGGGATAATGTTCAAGTTGTCCATAAATCCCCACAGATAAATCTCCATGGAACTATCTCTACAGAGCTATCTTTACAAGCTCATCCCTAGCAAGAGATATATTCCCCAACAAATCTAATATGCCCTCGGACAGAAATTGGGACATCTTCCAGCAATTCACCTCCATATCTCTAAGGGGTAGCTTGACATGATCATCTTCCCATATAGGTCCCCAGCAGGTAAAGAAGTTTGATCATTTCCCCAGCATAAGTGGAATCTTCCTCAGCACAGCCTATGAATTTCCAATCCTCATCAGATATTATTTCCTCAACGCAGTCTATAGGATTTATTTCCCTAACGAAGTTCATTTCTCCAATATTGCAATTCCCTAACAGAATTCTCTTCTCCAGCCATATATCATTCAACGTCGTCCTCCTCATACGAGTTGATACCCATATCTGAAACTTAGTCAGATAACACATCAAAGAAATAACCATCTCTTTTATCCCCAGTCAGGGTACATAAGAATCAAAAGAACGATGAAAGACCAACTTTCATGGAATTCTTATATCCCCAAGCAGAAGTCAAACATCCCAAACGGAGTGCCCTAAAAAAAAACACGTGAATCCCCAATGATAATTGAAGAATTACTTTCTTCATCCCCAACATTAGTTAGGGATTTATTTTCCCCGGTCAGAGTTGTTATACGAAGCTATAGGTACGCTCTAACGACATGTTGTATCCATACATCATTTACAAAATATCATAACATATGCATACGAAACACATATGATATTCTCAGTTGTTTTGAAAGCATCGTTACACAATTCATTACATACATCATTACATCACATAAAACTAAGTTTGTCTTTTTAGGTTAATTTCGCAAACTGAAGAATACTCTCAAAGATTTATAGACATGTTGTTGATCAATTACCAAAACAGGACAGGGTGACTATCTACATAACCAAACAAGCACTTCCTTCAGAGATTCATTCAGAAAAAGATTCCCCTCGGAGACTAATTCTAAGGAGCACTTCCTTCAGAGATTCATTCTGAAAAGCATTCCCCTCAAAGACTAATTCTGACGAGTATTTCCTTCAGAGATTCATTCTGAAAAGAATTTCCCTCAGATGAAATAGAATAGATTCATTCTGAAAAGCATCCGTCAAATACAACTATACGGAAGTTTATGCTGACACTCTTTTGGATATAGTCGAGCGTAGACTCATTACAACACATGTTTCAGATACAATCAAGCGAAGACTAATTCTGATCAACTTCTGGATTTGGTCGAGTGTAGAATCATTCCGATACATATTTTAGATACAGTCAGGCGAAGACTCATTTTCATCCACTATTCAGATACAGTCGATCAAAGTCTTGTTCTGATCCTTTTCTGGATATAGTCAAGCGTAGACTAATTCAAATACATTGTTCATATAAAGTCGAGCGAAGACTCATTCTGATCCTCTTATAGATACAGTTAATACATAGACTCATTCTAAAACATCATTCAGATACAATCAAGACATAATATTCATTCTAACACTCCCTAGCACGTGTGTTAGATACAGTCGGACACATACTTATTATAATATACTTTTTCAAATATAGTCGGGCGTAGACTCATTCTGATACTCTTATCAACATTTACATCTGATAGCAACTATAAGCCCATCTCCGACAACATCTCGCCACCTTTTCTAAATGGCATCTTTAAGTCCATTCCCGATACAACCAACCAATAGTATTACTTCGTGCACATGTGAGTGCAAATTTCTGGGCACTTAAGTGTTCAATCCTCTACCTCCTTCAGATCACAAATGGCGAGCATGCCAATCTAATTCTTCAGGTTTAAGAAGATTGAACAGAATCATTTGTTATACCACAAAGTTTTCCCTCTCATTTTTAAGACAAATTAATTCCAGACACATCCTTATAGTGATGGAGATCTCAAACACTCACGACTACTCAAGGGTTGACCATACAAACCCTCCTCCTAAGCAATTGACCTGCAATTAGGGTTTTGCTTCTCTCCATGGAAATTGGACTTCTAATACCTCAAGTGGATTTCATGGTTTCTCATATTCTTCGAAGAATCCTCATGCCAAATTTCAAGCCTTGAAACACAAGTTTGCTCAGTCAATTAGGTAGATGATTGAAAATCAACTGTATTGGATAAAAAGTCAACTTTGACCAATTCGCAGTCAAACTTCAAGATTTTTGGTCAACATAAAAATTTTGAAGTCACCTTCATCACTTGATCAAGGGATGATCATGATTCATCAGGAAAACTCAAGATTCATCAAAAGTCAAAAGTTACTAAGTAAATATTTTGTTAAGGAGAAGTCAATTGAACTTTGACCAAGCATAACTTTCACATACTTCATCATAAATTCCTAAACCAAAGCCTATATTGAAGTAAATTCAACCCTCTACAACTTTGTTTCTCGAATCTCAAGGCCAAAAATGCTTCATTTGAGAGATATGAGCCAAGACATTACAAGTCATTTTAAAATTCAACAAAAAAGGCATCTTTTGTCAAAGAAATTTACATCAAGATAAAGGCTTAAAATGAAAAAATGACCTACATGAAAGTTGTAGGAGACATCTTAAGGTTTCTAAAAAGTCAAAGATCATCTTCATATGACAAAAATTGAGTGAGTAATGATGTGTGCAACTTGGGAAATTTTGAAGAAATTTTGAAGTCCAAATTGAGCAAACTTGAATTTTTGGGTTAATGGGCCTAAGTTTCCATGTTCAAACGTGTTCATGACCTCATGAGGGACCCCTAAATCCATTCACATATTTTTTATGATTTTTATTTCTTTTATTTGGATTTTATTAATTAAAATTCAAATTAAATAAAATAAAATATGAAAGCATTAATACAAGGTGTGTGGACCTTTATTCTAATCATGTTGGAGCCCCAAAAAAATCTATTTTGAAGCTCAAGAAACTGTGTTTCCTATATTTGAAACATATCTTCATAGTTTTGGAATATTTGAACTTATCTTCAAGTATTTTGTTATGAGTGTCTATGGCATCAACCTTGTTTGATAGTTGTTTGAGTTATTCACTATTGTGTATGTTTTGATTTAGAAAATGTTTGTTTTGTTGTGCTTGAGTGGCTACGAAATTTTCTATCATGATTTCTATATTGGATTTCCTAGGAACATTCGGAGCAATTTGGGCAGTTTTCTGATATCTTAGTGGTGTAGCTAGAGCTTCGCCAGGTGTATATAATGCATGGTTATTCTTGCACGAAAAGTTTGGCTGGTTTTTCCAGGAAGGGTTATAGGTATTACCCTATGGGTTCCATTGAGCATAATTCATTTGATCAACTGGTACTCCTATTAAAAGTGGACATTCGGGCGCAACAAGTGCGTGAAGTTCGCATAAATCACTGGTTGGAGCTACTGCAGCCATATTGGTTGTGGGGGTTGTGACAAGGTAATGGATTCTACCTTAGTTTTTACTTGGTCTAAACTACTTACTTCATACACACCGCCTTTCATTTGTTGTTTTTCCATAATGGTCTTATCGCTTCCCAACTGGTAATGATTTTGAGAAGTACTTTCGATTAGCTGATAAGCATCATGCTAAGGCTTATCCATCAGTGCACCTCCAGTTGCAGCGTCTATTGTTAATATTGTGTTATACAAGAGACCATTGTAAAAGGTGTGGATGATCAGCCATTCTTCTAGACTGTGATGTGGACAAAGTCGCAACATTTCTTTATATCTTTCCCATGCTTCGAAAAAGGATTCTATTTACTTTTGTTTAAAACCATTGGTAGTGGCTCTTAGCCTAGCCGTCTTACTTGGCGGAAAATATTGTGATAGGAAAACTTTCTTCAACTTGTTCCATGTGGTAACAGAGTTGGACGGTAGAGACTGGAGCCAAGCTCTAACTCTATCTCATAATGAGAAAGGGAAAAACATAGTCTTATTGCTTTGGGGATGACATCGTTTGCTTTTACTGTGTCTGCGTACTGCACAAACACAGACAAATGTAAGTTTGGGTCGTATGTAGGATACCCTGAAAACTAATTATGTTGGGCAACTTGTAGAAACGAAGGTTTCAATTCAAAACCATTTCGAGCAATAACGGGGGCAATGATGTTATTATGGGATTCCTCCTGAGACGCGGCAGCATAATCCTTCAAAGGACAATTTTGGGGGCCTTCAGCCATTCTTGGTTCCAGTTCTGGAAGAGAAAAGTTAGGAAGATTGAATTCAGGAAGATTGTACTTAATTTGGTATTCTCTAATTCAGTATCTTACACTAATACAATGCTCGACCTCGTCAATTGGTTGCTCTAATTATTCTCCTTAAGAGCGAGTGCTTGGCATACAATCAACGAACTAAAGGTAATAAAATATTGGTGCCTTAGTCTATACTGCGTAACAAAGGAATCATAATATTGACAAATTCAGTCCCCGACAACTGTGCCAAAAACTTGGTCGCGACTTTATGAGTCTGTCGGAATAACTGACTACAATTACACAATATAATCGTGTAGTTTTAAAAAATACCGAACCCACAAGGACTGATAATCAAACTAATGATATCTAACATTATTATGTAAATCCAAGGCTGATAATTAATCTTAGGTTTTTGAGAGAAATGGGGAATAACTTCAGGTTTAATAAAAATATTCGAATACGGGACACCGATATGTAATTCGTCATACTTCAGGGATTCAGTAAACCATTGGCGTAGTTTTAAAAATACTCTTCAGTATAAAATATCTATTTGAAAGCCTTTATCTCACGCTTTCATGTTTATTGGCTTGGACTATTTTCTAAAATCAAAATTCTTTCTCTCGTTGTCTCATTCCAATTTAAAAATACTTTATGGAAACCAATTAAATCTAATCAATCCTAAAGCGCTCTTGCTGTATTTAAAATTAAAGTCCAGTTACTACTATCCTATTAAAAATCATAAACTCCCGTTTTATTGATTTTAACCTTTGTTCGTCTTTTACTCTCGTAACAAAACTATTCTAATATTTTAATTAGAAACCAAAACTAGAAAAGTAGTTTGTAAACATTTGTGCCAATAGTATTTCGAATCCATATAGTTAGATTACTTTTACATACCACTATCTAAAGAAATTAGTCGGACATGATTTTAAACATAAACATGCAATGCCAGTAGTAAATTATAAACCTAAGCATGATTAATGAAAATAGAGACAATAAGAATAAACTAAATTAAAACATGGAATTAAAAGCGAACACTTGAATATAAATTAAAAATATCAAGTCTACAATCCTCCATAGATGTCGACAGAATTTTCTTCTTCGTTAATACAAAATTAATATGAAAATGTAAATCTAAAACTAATATTGCAATAGCTCCTCGATGTGGAGAGCTATCACTTTAATGGTGAGTTTTTGCTTAGAATCTAAAACAAAAGTGCTATGAAATATCAAAAATTGGACGACCTTCGCAACTGTCAAGCCATGATCTTTTTATAGATTCCTCCCCTGATTCTCGTAACATCCCTCGAGAAGAATCTGGAGTGCCTCGTTCCATGGGGAATTTTCAGGGAGGCCTGGTCTTATGGAGAGAAAATAGGGACACGACTTCAGGTTGTGTGACGTGGGAGAGAAACGAAATATGTGGATTTCCTTTAGAAGCTTGTGGTGGTGGCCACAGAAATCGCGGCGGGGCCATAACTTCATGTTGTGTGGCGAGGGCTACAAAAGGTGCAGAGAGGGCCACATCCTTCTGTGTGCAAATTTTCTTTATCTTTTTTGTTACTTCCTGTTTCCTTGAATTTTCTTTGCCAACTTCTCTTCTTTTCTCATGCAAGCTTTGTGGATGAAAATACATGAAATACAATAGCATCACCAGCATAATATGACATAAATAACTAAAAATGGTAAAATAATTCATGCGAGTCGAGTCGAATATGCAAAGAAATTTCGCGTTATCATTACCCATATAAGGTTCTTGATGGAAATGGTGTTTCCTACAAAAGAATTCCTTTCCTCAGTAAAGGCTATGTTGCGGCTTAATAGAAGTTTGTCGACTAAGAAATTCCTTTTCAGAGATCTCCTCCTTAGAGGAGTATATATTATTGGGTTTGGTACATATTTTTATTTCCCCAGTGTGGCCTGCATCTTTTAAATATTCTCATAAGAATTCTTTACTAGTAGGAGATTTTTTTTATCTCCATGAAGCAATTTGCTTGTCCCTATGGGAACTAGTTTTCTCCCTAGTAAGATGATGTGATGATGGATATTTAACAAGGTTTGCTCCGGATTTGTGTATACTAATGTGAGTATTAAGAATTCTCCTATCCCCAATGAAAGAAGAAGTTATATTTTCTCCAGTGGAAGTTGAATCTTGAAAGTTTTTGGTTCAAGATTTCTCTTCTCCCCAAATAAGGATTTATACCCCAGAGAAGTTCGTCGTCGAGTTTCTTTTTCTCAAATATTCTCATTATCTCCGGTGGAAGTTGTTTTCATCATGACTTTATGCAAGAAGAAAGCCCAATCAATTTCTTACTAGTGTAGACTTTCAGTGTCAGCAAATATGACCGCACAGACAATTCTCAAACTCAATAATAATCGGTACTAAGTCTCGACACGAGACCAGTATTAAAATTGTAGACGGTGAAATATGTGACGTTGTACCAAAATAATCTTCTCCATACGATAAAAATCGACCAAATTATCAATTTTTGAATGGTGAGAAATTTTGGCTATGACACTGTATTTTTTTGTCATGCAAAATTTCCCACTTCTAAGTTTGAGATGTGAGCCCTGAATCAAAGTCTTCGGAGCTGAATCTGAACACGAGCTCTGAAGCAAACTTGTAGCCAACATCATTTGTGTAATTATGTCATAAAAATTTCCTCGATGCGATAAAAATCAAAGAAGTTATGTTTTTTACAGTATGGAGAAAGAGTGAATAAAAATCTGGTTCAGCACAATAATTTTTCGGTTAATTTGCATTCCCGAGGGTCTTCCTCAAAGAATCTGCCTTCGAATCAAACATATGAAATAAAGATGACATCAAGATAGATTTTCACCTGAAGATCCACTAAAAAACATCAAACTAGGCAGAAGATATGAATTTTTGAACGTCTTAAAAATAACTGTTCAGCACACCGTTTTCACTGTATTTTCATTGTTTCTTCTCAAAGTATTCGCACATTCGAAGGTCTTCCTCACCAAATTAAATTACGAGATAAACATATGAACTGAAGATGGTATTAAAATGATTTTAATGCCTCAAGAACCTCTCCAAAACTATATTCCAATTAGAAGTTATGATTTTTTTAGTTACCCGCGAAACTACAGACTAGCAATTAAATTCAATACATCGTCTTCAAAGAAATAAAATTCTCAGAGATCTTCTTCAAAAAATTAGCTTCTTATCCGAAAACAAGAAATGATAAGAAAATCAATATGGTCTCAATGCTCAAAGAATCAACTGAAAACATTGAATCAGATGAAAGTTACGAATTTCTGAACATCTCAGAAACAAATAACCAGTCATTAAATTCAAATACCGTTTTAGGGAAATCAAATTCTTTGGTGACTTTCTTCACATAATTGGCTTCCAGTCTGAATATATGAAATGAAGAAAATACTGATAAGGTTCCAATACCTGAGGAAACATTTCTAAACAGTATCCCAATTGCATGTTGTCAATTTCTAAGCTCAAACCAGCAAAAATGATGTTTCTCATTCGCACCGTCTCAAATTCACTGAAACACCTGATTCCTCCATAATTAGGAGTTAGTTGACATACATGAGAGGTTGACATTATGATGGATTGATTAATTGTTGCTTTGGTAGCTCGCGAAACATACGGAACACATTTAAACCTTGAAAAATCAGAGTTTTGCCTTATTGTGCTTCTCGACAGAATAATCTTTTTGTGTGTAGTTTCCCAAAAAGAAATGCCTAAATCCCATGACCATTTACTGATTAATGATGTATTCGATGCTAAATTTCATAAAGAGAAGTATGTACATGAAGGATGCGAGATGCATAATCCAGATGGACCTTTTAAAGGGGTAGGACAAATTTGCGGTATGTTAGTTGCCCCTAATTATTCGTCTTAAACCTGAAAGTGAGATTGGCACTAGCCTTTCGAACATTTGAGGTAGAAGATGATTAAATATCAATGCCGAAAATTTGTTCTGAAAGGAAGATGTGAGTGGGTTATTTATTTTTGTGATATCTGTTGGGGAAAGAATTTTCTGTTTTTTTGGTAACCAGGGTTTATGGATGAATTTTAAGTAGTGATCACTCGTAACATGGTAACGGTGCCAATACGAGGTTCTTGAAAGAGATGTTTTTTATGCAGTATGGAGATTGATAGAATAAGCATCGAAATAAAACGGATAAGATCTACATACGACTTGCAGTCCTAAGGAAACAAGATCTACGGGCGATCTTCTTGGGGAATGAGGCCTACGAACGACCTACCAATAAATCAAGATATATGGACGATCTACAATCCTAAAGAAGAGAGACCTACGAGCGATCTTCTAGGAGAGTGAGGCCTACAAACGACCTACAAGGAAATTTAGATCTATGGATGATCTACGAGGAAGGCTAGATCTATGAGCGATCTACAACCCTTAGAAAGTGAGACCTACGGGCGATCTACAAGAGAGCAGGATATACAGACAATCTACAATCCTAAAGAGGCGGGACCTACAGGCGATCTTCTAGGGAGTTAGGCCTACGGATGACCTAGAAAGAAATCTAGATCTACGTACGATCTAAAATCCTAAAGAAGTGAGACCTACGGGAGATCTTCTAGGAGAGTTAGGCCTATGGGATACCTATAAGGAAATCTAAATCTACCGAAGATCTATGATCCTAATGTAAGACCTACGAGCGATCAACTAGAAACTAGGCCTACAGGCGACCTACGAGGAAATCTAGATCTACTGGCGATCTAAAATCCTAAGGTAAGACCTACGAGTGATCTACCAGGTGTATTGAATTTACTGAGATTTGAGTGAACAAATAGACACAAATGAGTGTTTTTAAAGGTTACATAGACGAGTGTTTGGAAACTAACATGGACGAGTGTTTTGGGAAAAAATGACCCAAACGAATATTTGGAGAATCGACATAAACTTGTGTTTGGAGAACCGACATAGATGAGTATTTTTGAAAAACTGACACAAATAAGTGTTTTGGAAAAAACTGACACGGACGAGTGTTTGAAAAGCTGACACGAACAAGTGTTTATGAACTGACATGAACGAGTGTTCATGAGATTGACACGGATGAGTGTTTAGAAGACGGACACGAATGACTGTTTAGAAGACTGACATAGACGAGTGTTTAAAACGATGAAGGTTGACATAGATGAGTGTTCAGGAGGCTGACACATACGAGTTTTCAGGAGTACATGGTACTAGTACTGTTATCTAGGTATCATGATGTAATGAAGGATGTCAACTGAGGATTTTGGAGTGATATTATTTGTGAAGATGTATTTTTGTTTTGAATGATTCAGGTTTTTCATGCAAGGTACCTGATCTGGATTATGCTTCATATGCATGTTTGAACTTTTATGTGTGTAGCAGTAGAAATGTTTAAGACTAAGCCATTAGACTGACTAGACTTATACAGATCAAAATAAAAATCGCCACCGCGCTTTATTGTTTCCAAAGGAATGGGAAAAGAGTGAGTAACCCAAAAAGAAGGGGAAAAATTCAAGGTAAGGGGGTTAGTTATGCAAAGGGAAGATATTAGCACCCTAAACATCTACGGTACTCCGTAGGAACCTCTTTGAAAAATCTGTATATTTTGGCTATAAAATTTTGTATGTAAAATAGATGGTGGAGGTGAGAAAAGAAATATAATTTTTATGATTTTTGCCCCCGCCGCGGTTGTGAACCTTTAGTTCCTGCGTACCACCTTTCATGGAATAGGGGATCAGGGTACACATAGTTCACCTTTTAAAAATTTCAAAACAAACACAAGTGCGTTGGTTAATTTTATGAGATAAGACACCATCGTCATTGTCCGTGTGGAAAACATACTTACTACCCACAATCATGAGAAAGGTGAATTTGCATAATCTCAAAGTGGAGGATATGGCTTGGATTTTAAAATCAACAATTCCTCACTCAACACCCAAGTGGAAAATATTTCTCTTCACTACATATTATAGAGTTATAGTTGTTTGCATCACTAAAAGGATTGACAATAGTCTAATCTTTTAAGAAAGGTTTTAAAATAAAAAGCCAAAGTGGCAAAATGGTTTGAAATGAGATTGATTTCCTTTAAGTCTTCTCACAAAAAATGTCAAGGTATTATTAATTTTATTAGAGTTTATTCATGAAAATGTTTTGAAAATGCATGGACCTAAGTCCAAGTTTATTATGAAAATGGTTTAAGTTTCAAAACAAGAAGAGTTTTCAAAAGGAGGAAGAAGATTTTTGAAATTAAAGAAGATGAGAGGAGAAGAAGAGACTATCCTAAAGCATAAGGTAAAAGCTAAGGATAAGAACCATCTAACCAACAAGAAGCCAATACTTGACATTATGAGTCAAGATAGATTTCTCATTCTTTGGATTGAAACAAAGCAATCAAAGATACTAGACCTCTTGAGAGAATCAAACTTCAAGTGTATTAAGTCTTCACAAAAATTAGGCAGAGTAACGACTGTATACGGGTACATTCCAGATTATAAACAAAGTATGTAATCACATTAACCTGTACACAAAATAAACAAACAACCCAATGTCTTGAGGTAAACCTCAAGAACTCCATACAAAATATCAATTAAGGTCACAAGGTCTCCAACATAGGCCAAGGTTTCTAATCCTAAGTCCAAGAAGTCCAATACTCCATAATGCCAAGGATAGTAACCAAATAATCCAAGTATCATTAAAGTTTTTATGGTTCATGTTGATTATTAGGTATCTTCAAAAAGAAAAGAAACTCTCAAGTGAGAAAAATAAAAATGACAAGAATATAAAGGGACTCAAGTGAGCAAAGATGAAAAAATAGCTTGAAATGTAAATACTAAAAGTAAATGGTACATAAAATAAAATAGCATAAAATAAACGAGCATAAAATAAAAACACAAAATAAAGTCAATTATTAGAAATTAGTGGTTAGTTGGATGACCATCTTGAAACTTACATTTGGACCTCATTAGAGAATTGGTAGAACCAAGGCCTCCACACAAAAAGTTGCATTTTCTTTTTGTCAAGTATATCATCCATTTTGGAATCCTCAAAAGTACCATTCAATGATCAATGATGTTTAAGTGATCTGCGTTGACCAAAAGTGATGTAGATCCATTAGAGGATTGGTAGAACTAAAGCCTCCACACAATGAATTTCAAGGTTAATGGATCAAAGCAATCAAATTAACATACTTGAGCTTGCAAACATAAGTTTGGGCCACAAATGATTATTTATTCAAATCGGGACAAAATTTAGCACTATGTTAAGCAATTGTAAGTGGACTTATGTAGAAGTCGCGCCTATTTTGAGGCCGGTCAATAGCAATCTATGCACCATTTGTTTTGAGACATGATATAGAGATCATGCTCCAATAACACTTAGTGCAATAAGAAAGAGATGAGATGAAGAAGGGTGGGAAAGAATATACAAACCATTTTTGAATTAAAATTTAATCAAACTATTATTAAAATCGTTCATCCATTTTTATGGAGTCAGACTCAACACCATGAATCCAATGATGTTCATAAAGTTCATGATAAAAAATTCAACCCAAGATCAGCCAGAAAATAATCACAAAATAATATTACATTTAATATATGCATTAAAAAGGGTTTTAAAATGTTTTAAAATAAAAATAAGAGAGAAAAATATCAACTATGTTCAAATTAATCATGAAAGATAAATTAATACCATAGAAAAATCAGAAATGAACTCAAATCTTTTTATAAAATTTTTGGTAATTTTTTAAAGTCAGAAACTATTTTTTAAAATTAAAAGAAATGGGTAAAATAAACCAAAAATGATAAAAAAAATAAGAAATTCAGAAATAAAAAATAAATGAGGTCACCAATATTTGTCACAATATCATTGGATCATTCCATAATTTTTTTAGAATTTAAAAATGCATAAAAGTATTTTTAAACATTTAATACAATTCAAATAAACTGAAAATTTATAAAAAATATCAAAACACAAAATAAAATTGTAAAAAACAAAAAATTAAAAAGAGAAAAATCAAAAATATTTTTCATAATTTTTCATATTTTTTGGACTTAAAATGAATTTTCTATGATTTTTTGAAGTTTAAAACAATTTAAATATAAAAATCAGAAAATAAAATAAAGTCAAAAAAATGTGGACCAATGGATGAGAGTCAAAACACGTTAGTAAGCTAATCCAATGGATCAGACGCGCTGTGCATATCATGGTCATTACTGAATAAAACATTGAATCACATATAAAATCAGATTTTCAAAAAAATACAAATGGCACGCCATCATTTTTTGGAAGATGAAACGTTGGTCATCTTCAACCTCCAGCCAACGTGAAACACAGGTCCCTCAAACTGTAAAATCAGAAAGTGTTTCCAATTAAAAGGAATTTGAAAATTCAGAGCCAAGACGTGTTTCTAGTTAAAAGGAATTGTTGCGACTAGAACCAAGGCAATGAGAGCTTCACAATGATATCAAAGTTTGGAAGAATTGATGGAGAAATCTACCCATTGAAGTTTAGTTGCAGAGCTCTGTAAATGGACTTGGTCAGATCAATTCAGAAGGTTTCAAGGCTCAATTCTTCTTCTGTTAGCTTCAGGGAAGATCAAGGAAGGTGAATTGATAGAAAAAATGGATTGAAAAAGGCTCGAACAATGATTTTGAAGTTGCAGAAAAGTGCGTTATGGAGCGAGTTTGGCAGGGTGACATTGGTTGTTCAAGCTTGAGAAAACGAATGGGATAGCTCATGTATTTATAGGAGAAGCAAATGGGATCAAAAGGAAGGGTGAATGATGCATTTTGGAGGGAATTCGTGTGGGTCTGCATCATGAAGAAATTGTGACTTCTCTTTTGTCAAAACTCATCAAAGCGCGCATTTTAATGCACTAATCCACTTGGGAAAGTTGGATAATCATGTTTAGACCCAAAACGCGTGCCAATTTGAGGGTTAGAAGTTGTAACATGAAATTCAAATTTTGACTTGCGATGAAACTTCAATTCCAAGTTACCACTTTTGAAACAATGGCATTCTCAGCTCAAGGGGTCTCAAGGCATGGTTCTCGATGCTTTAGAAAGATGAGATTACAAGATTTGCAATGGGAAAGAATGGAATAAAATGGATGTTTGAGCTGAAATTTGCAATGAGTCAAAGTTGGGAAAAAGAGGTTGACTTTCCACACTTAGAAATATTTCAAGTTTTTCTTCAAAAGTGACCTATAATGTTTTGCATCCAAACATGGCCTTCCTCTTGGAATTTTCTCTTGACCAAAAAATATGGCATGAAATAGACCTCTTGAATAAATTTTTTAAACTTTACCCATTCAAAATATCCTAAAATTGAAAGAGTTATGAATTGTTGAAATTGGCAAAAAAATCATGAAATGACCTATAATATTTTGTATCCTTAAGGCATACTCCATCCATTTTCTCACTTTTTACATACAAGAAGGAATAAGTCTCACAACCTTAAGATCATTGTGGAAAAAGAGTGGGCTCAAGGTGATAAAAATTGACAAAGTTATGATCATTTGAAGTCACACATGGGAAATCGGGGGTTCATCTGGAGGACTTGTAATCTTTCTTCATCATCAAGTTTCTTCCTCATGAAAATTCCTTGAAACTTTTGAAGTGATTTGTTAATAACCCTTTTAAGAGAAGTATGTCTTTGGAATCACTCAAAAATACCAAAAGATGAGCAAGATATACGTCTTTGAAGTTCAAAACCCTAGCTCATAGATCAAGAAAATGCTTTGAGGAAGTTTGACAATTTTAAACAACCTTCTTTTACCAACACTTTTTCTTTGTAGATATAAGTTGTTGAGGATGATAATGAGAACTCATAGCAACCAAAACCACTTCCATATCTTGAGAATTGAGAGAAATATTCACTTGTAACCAATGGGAACAAGTCCTTGTCCAACCATGACAACTTCTTTAATCAACCCCTTGTACTTTTGAATCAATCTTGATAACTTTGAAATGTGGTGAACCAAAATAAATCTTTCCATGCCATTTCTTCCAAAACAACTTCAATGGTGAGATTTGAATTTCTCAAGCTTTATTGACTAGGGAATGGAAATAAACTCATGAACCCATAGATTAACTTGCTAAGCCACACTGCCTTTACCTACATTATTAACAAGTAATACAAACCAGCATTGCATTTAATAATTAAAAGTAAATTCAAAACAAAACATGCATGATCACAAAAGAAAAAAAAGTCAAGGTGCTTGGTAATTCCTCAAAGAGCAAAGCTAAAGATATGGAGGAGAACCAAAAGCCCTAATATGGTCTTGTTGTGATTGAATCAATATGGTATGATTAAGGGATCTTAGGGGCAAAAATTGGGGTACAACAACTGCCCTTATTTAAGTTTCTTCTATCTGCAGATACGAAGGTTAAAAATCTTCATGTCGACGTGATCGAAGATACTTAAATATAAAACAAACCCTATTTATGGCCCTAAGATGCCATGCAATTCTTATGAGTATGAATGCATATGAACAACTTCAAAGGGATGCAAAACACCATTGGGGATGTAACAAAGGAAATAAGGATCAAAAGGGAAGTCCGACCAGGAAAATAAATCGCTGGTGAATCAAAAAGACCCAACTCTATTGGTGTAACACCCAAGGAAGAGATAAGGTAGCATCAAATCAGCTAAAGAGGAGATAATACAGGATAAAAGTGATTGACAACCAACTGTGAACTACCAAACTCAATAGTGGGAGGTAGAAGATCAAAAATATAAAGACTCGTAGAGGATGGTAAAAGACCAAAGGATACACCGACTTTTACTGAAGGTGAAACTACCAACATTCACTGAAGGAAGAAAGAGAAAAGAATTACAACACCGATGTTCACTGACGGTGAGCTACCATCATTCATTGAAGGTAGAGAGACAAACATCGAAGTTCACTGACAATGAACTAACAACTTTCACCGAAGGTAGAGAGAAAAGAAATATCTTAGCATCGACATTCATTGACGGTGAACTACCAACGTTCACTGAAGGTAGAAAAAAGATAAGAATCACCAACGTTCACTGATGGTGAACTACCAACTTTCACTGAAGGTAGAGAGAAAAGAAATATCATAGCACCAACGTTCACTGACAGTGAACTACCAACGTTCACCAAAGGTAGCAAAAAGATAACAATCACCAACGTTCAATGATGGTGAACTGCCAACTTTCACTGAAGGTAGAGAGAAAATAAATATCATAGCACCGACGTTCACTGACGGTGAACTACCAACGTTCACTGAAGGTAGCAAAAAGGTAACAATCACCAACGTTCACTAATGGTGAACTACCAACATTTACTGAAGGTAGTAAGAGAATAACATCGAAGTTCACTGACGATGAACCACCAATTTTCACTAAAGGTAGAGAGAAAATATCATAGAACCGATGTTCACTGACGGTGAACTACCAACATTCACAGAAGGCAGCAAAAAGATAACAATCACCAATGTTCATTGATGGCGAACTACCAACGTTTACTGAAGGTAGTAAGAGAATAACATCGATGTTCACTGATGATGAACTACCAACTTTCACTGAAGGTAGATAGAAAATATCATAGCACCAACATTCACTGACGGTGAACTACCAACATTCACTGAAGGTAGCAAAAAGATAACAAGTTTCCCCAAAATTCTGGCGTTTCACCTAGAACGGGTCTCAACTTCTTCTTTAACCGAGGCACTCTTCATGGAAAGGGTAATATATAAGTTATCTCAAATAAAGAGACTATCACTTGCTGTTATTTCACAACAAACCGTCTCTACAATATTGAAAGACTTGCCATCCACTGGAGTAATTTGACAACAAACTGCAAACAATCCACTCATAGAGAAGATAGAAAAAAAGTAACATCGACTTTTACGAGGAAGTAAAAATTGCTCAAATAAAGAGACCTGCTACTTGCTGTTATGGGAAGGATTGTAAAAATGACTTTCTAGGGAAAGCAATATTGCTTCCTGGGGAAATAAATATGACTTCCTGGGGAATGAATCATGGTTTCCTTGGGAAATGCCAATATATTCCTGTTGAGGAGATAAAGTCTTCTCGTGCAAAATAAATGCACATTCACAAACCAATGCTCGAAGCTGGCAGGAATCCAAAGTAATAATATTCCTGGGAACCGAAGATTCAAACCAGAAATAAACTGGAACGAAACAGTCAACCAAAATACATCCTTTGAGAAATAAACTCAAGAGGGAAACCCAATCTATCTAAACAAAGAGCTGTACAGGAAGGCTAAAGCAAAAACGTTCCACGAGGGATAACTCAGTGGGGAAATTGAAAGAATATACACTTTCTACTTAAGGCCGACACTCTATTGGAGAGAGGACAACACAACTCTATAAAACAAGGTAATATGTCAACAAAATATTAACGAATGTGAATGGGTAATGATTTTCTAAATTTAACTATCCATGATGATGTATGTATGAATGTACGAGTGTTATCATGTATATGCTGACAAAACAGACATATAACACTGGGAGTAACCAAGAAAAACCAACTCGGGCACAATCAACACTCGGCTAAATCACATCCAAGACGAACATTCCATAAGAAAATAAGCACCAACCGAGGAAACAAAATCCTATTTTGCGACTTAAATTCACTGGGAAGGAACATAATCCAGAAGTAAACAAATCATAGCGACAAAACAGTACAGATACAGGGATATAACATCCTTCTCCAGGCTTCACCGGTGAATAGCAATAAAACTTCAATGGGGAAACAAATGTTTTCACGGTCCGCACTTCTATTGGGGATTACAATACTGATTTCAATAAAGCAGGTGAAAACCATATCGCCAAAACATCAACTGAGGATTTCAAGCTGACTTCATTGGGGGAACATCATATAGACTTCACTAGAGGAGATAATGTCTCATCATTGAGACATCAACTGGGGACCTCGTGTTGAATTTATTAGGGAGGCCAACACCACATCGAAGAGGGGAAACCAAGATACGTTCTTCAGTATTGAGAGTAAGTATTGCACCAACTTCTCTGGGGAAAAAGTATGAAACCTCATGGGAGTTAACAAGTCAAACACTGTAGCAATAAATCAAAATTATGGGGATTTTAAATCAAACCCAGCACGTGGCGGGTGAAAACCCAAAAAACTGACAAATGCCTCAACACTTATTAAATAAAACATTTGCCCTTGCCTGACTATCGGGAAATCAAACAAAATGCAAGTACTGCCGAAAGGGAGATGCTTTGCAAATGAGTCCAACTCACCATGCACGGGGAGAAAAGACTTCTATCAAATAGTGAAACCTTCACTGGGTGATCTTGAATTGAGTCTTCAAACTTATTCCAATAGAAGATGCCTTGGGATAGCCTTCCTGGGGAATCAAGAAGTCAACATTATAGAAAAAGGTCAAACTCATGGAGATTTTAAATCAAACCCAGCACTTGGCGGATTAAAACCCAAAGGGTTGAAAACTGTCTCAACACTTCTTAGAAAATATACTGCCCTGGTCTAGTTGCCTGGGAAATAAATACAAACAATAATGCCAATATTGCAGAAAGAGAGACATTTTGCAAATAGTTCCATCTCAGCACACCAAGGGAAAAAGACCTTTCATCAAATGAGGTAAGACTTCGCTGGGGAATCTGGGATTGAGTCTTCATATCATGCAAACCCAAAATAAAAAATGAACCAAGACTTGACTGGGGACACTGGGATCAAAAACCCAATACTGCACCTTACGCCAATTGGTATCGTCTTCAATATACAAAAATCACACGCATACCAGCGAAAATGACTTGAGAAAACCTTCCCAGGAGAAACAAAACTTCCCAAAATTACTAGAGTTCGTCCATCCCTGGGATCACCACTTTTGTTTTCCTCTTGAATCACAAAATCTAAAGTAAAAGTAAGTTGTAAATTCTTTTTGAAAAATAACTTTGTTATTTAATCTTTTTGCTTTGAAAATTATTATCAATAATAAATGGATTCTTTGTATGCTGAATAAAAATAAGAAATACAAAGAATTGGATAGAATCTCAAATTTTATTGATAGAATGGTAGTCTGCGAATGGCGAGACTCAACAGATGATTACAAAGTTTGAAAAATGGTAATATATAATGGAAAAGATACATTGAGATACAATGACCACTATTCCCTCTATCAACTTTGAAATTCTGAGCAGCAGCTTCCGTTGAAGTATGGCGAGGATCCAAGAAGATTGCTGCTTCAATGATGAAGTCTTGTCTGATGCAGTTACTTTCCAAGAAAGTCCCTAACTTTTACCTAAGCTGCCCTTGCGGGTTTTAAACTTAGCAGGAAATTTTATTCTGTTTATGTCTCTAATTTTTGCCTAGACCGCCCTTTCGGGTTTTCAGCCTACCGAGACGCTCCTTTTTGCCTAAGCCTCCCTTTAAGGTTTTCAACTCAGTGAGCTGTTCTTTTATTTCTTTTAGGCGAAGTATTTCTTGATTGCATCAGCATTCATGGGACGTGGTAACTCCTCGCCATCCATAGTTTCAAGAATTAATGCACATCCAAAGAAGGCTTTCTTGACAACATATGGTCCTTCAAAATTGGGAGTCTACTTGCCCATAAAATCAACGTTAAAAGACAAGATCTTCTTGAGCACGAGGTCGCCTTCTCTGAATTCACGAGGTTTGACCTTCTTAGCCAAAGCTTTCTTCATTCTCTTCTGATATAACCGCCTATGACATAAAGCCTTCATTCTCTTCTCTTCAATCAAATTCAATTGGTCAAACCCGCTCTAGACCCATCCAGCCTCTGACAACTTGGTTTCCATTATCACACACAAAGAGGGAATCTGAACCTCGATTAGGAGTACCGCTTCCATTCCATACACAAGGGATAACGGGGTTGCTCCTTTTGTAGCGCGGATAGATGTCCGATATCGATGTAAAGAAAAAGGGAGAATTTCATGCCAATCTTTATAAGAAACAACCATTTTCTGGATGATCTTATTGATATTCTTATTAGCAGCTTCAACAGCCCCATTGATCTTCGGCCTGTACGGAGATGAATTGTGATGGACAATTTTGAATTCTTCACAAAGCTCTGTCATCATCTTGTTGTTCAGATTCGAGCCATTGTCGGTGATAATTTTTCTCGGCACACCATACCGACATATAATATTATTCTTAATGAAGCGCACTACCACCTGCTTAGTAACATTAGCATATGAAGAAGCTTCCACCCATTTGGTGAAGTAATCAATTTCTACCAAGATAAAACGGTGTCCATTTGAAGCTTTGGGTTCTATCATTCCAATCATGTCAATACCCCACATAGAGAAAGGCCACGGGGAAGAAATAACATTGAGAAGTGTCAGAGGCACATGAATTTTGTCCGCATAAATCTTACATTTATGACACTTCTTTGCAAATTTGTAACAGTCAGATTCCATTTTCAGTTAATAGTAACCTGCCTTTAGCATCTTTTTAGCCATCGAATGTCCATTGGCATGAGTGCCAAATGAATCTTCATGAATCTCATGCATTAACATGTCTACTTCGTGTCTATCCATGCATCTGAGCAAGACCATGTCATAATTTCTCTTGTATAACACATTTTTGCTGAGGAAGAAGCTACCATCCAATCTTCTCAATGTCTTTCTATCTTTATTAGATGCACCAACCGGGTATTCCTGAGTCTAGAGAAAATGCTTGATATCGTAATACTAACGTTTCTCATCCGCCACCTCTTCTGTTGTAAACACATGAGCGGGCCTATCCATTCGCCAAACTATAATTCGAGGTATATCATTCCAAGTATTTACTTGATACATAGAAGCTAGAGTTTCCAGAGCATCCGCCATTTGATTTTCGTCTCTAGGGATGTGATGAAATTAAAATTTATTAAAGAAGGGTAACAAACTTCTAGCATAATCTTTGTACGGGATCAAGCTGGGGTGACGAGTATCCCACTCTTCTTTAATCTGATTTATTACCAAAGCTGAATCTCCATACACATCTGGAATTTTAATTCTGAGATCAATAGCTTCCTCGAGACCCGTGATGCAAGCCTCATATTCTGCCATATTATTAGTACAATCAAATGTCAACCTTGCAATAAAAGGAATGTGTGATCCATGTGGAGTGACAATCACATCACCATTTCCTTTAGCATAAGCGTTCACAACTCCATCAAATATCATGCTCCAGCGAGATTCAGGATCAGGACTTTCCTTAATCAATGGTTCATCACAATCTTTCACTTTCAGAAACATCACATCCTCACCGGGGAAATCATACATCTCAAACTAATAATCATCAACTAGTTGGTGAGCAAGATAATCTACCAACATGCTGCTTTTAATAGCTTTTGGGGCGCGGTATTCGATGTCATATTCAGATAACAGCATCTGCCAGCGGGCAATTCTCCCAGTAAGAGAAGGCTTTTCAAAAATGTACTTGATTGGATCCATTTTGGAGATCAACCAAGTAGTGTGATTCAACATATACTGCTGCAAATGTTTTGCCGCCCAGGCCAGAGCACAACATGTCTTTTCCATCATGGAATACCGCGAATCACAATTAGTAAACTTTTTACTGAGATAATAAATGGCATACTCTTTCTTCCTTGTTTCATCTTGTTATCCCAGAATACAGTCCATGGAATTATATAACACTGTCAAATACATAATCAATGGTCTTCCTTCAACAAGAGGAAGCAAGATAGGAGGTTCAAGTAGATATTCTTTAATACTTTCAAATGCCTTTTGGCAAACATCTGTCCACATACAACCTTGATATTTATTTAACAACTTAAAGATCATTTCTCACGTTGCAGTCATGTGGGAAATGAACCTGGAAATATAATTCAAACGCCCGAGGAACCCTATGACTTGCTTTTCAGTTCTTGGAGCTGGCATTTCTTGAATTGCTTTGACTTTATCAGGGTCAACTTTAATCCTTCTCTAGCTAAAAATGAAACCCAACAATTTCCATGACCGAACACCGAAGGTACATTTATTTGGATTCAAGCGGAGGAAATACTTCCTAAAATGCTGAAACAACTTCAAAAAAATCTTCTACATTCCCTTCTTCACTCTGGGATTTAGCAATCATATCATCAACATATAACTTAATTTCCGTGTGCATCATATCATGTAATAGTATTGTCATAGCCCTCTCGTACGTTGCACCAGCGTTCTTCAACCCGAAGGGAATCACTCTGTAACAGAATGTTCCCCAGGGTGTGATAAACGTTGTTTTTTCCATGTCCTCAGGAGCCATCCTTATTTAATTATATCCGAAAAATCCGTCCATGAATGAGAAAACTTTGAATTTTTTTGTGCTATCTACTAACATATCAATGTGTGGCAATGGAAAATCATCTTTTGGACTAGCTTTATCTATATCTCTGTAATATACGCATATGCGAACTTTTCCATCTTTCTTCGGTACTGGGACAATATTGGCAATCCATTGAGGGTACACTGATGTCACAAGAAAACCGACATTAATCTTCTTTAGAACTTCTTCTTTGATCTTCACTACCATATCTGGGCAAGTTCTTCGCAATTTCTGTTTGATTGACGGGCACTCTGGCTTCAGCGGCAAAAGGTGCTCTACAATATCTGTATCTAGACCAGGCATATCTTGGTAAGACCAAGCAAAAATATCCACATAATCTTTCAACATTTAAGCAACCTGCTCTTCACATTAGGATGCAATAATGCTCCAATCTTGAATTCCTTCGGATCTTCTTCTGAACTCAAATTGATTACTTCCAATGGCTCTTTATATGACTGAATGGCATTCTCATCACACTCAAGCAACCGTGAGACCTCTTCTGGAATCTCATCATAGTCTTCTTCTTCGGCCCCATACATAGGACATTCAAAGTTAGGAGAGGGTGCATGGTCATTGTATTCAATGGGTTTTTTAATTAATCTGGACATATGATTTATGATTGCTTTTAGAAACTGACACATATAACAAGTGATCATGCAGATTGAATTTCAATTATTATTTAATTTGAAAGGTTTTTTCTGATTACCATTTTCCAAGAAAAAAGCAAAAATTAAAGACATAATTTAGGAAACAAAGACAACTTTTCTTATTGATTTTAAAAATCAAAGCCAACAGATATGCCCATACAATATTAGTACTTTCACCTTGGGCAGAGTGAAAGTTTTTCAAAAAGATTAACAAAAACAAATTACTTTGAAACATGTATGCAAGAGGGAACATCAATGGTGATCCAGTTTTGAACCCTAACTCCGTGCGTCACATAATTTGGCATTTATGGCTCTGTTTCATCTTCCACAATGGCATTAATCTCGGAAACAGTTGGATTAAGATAACCCCCTCTACGAAAGATGTCTTGATACTTGCTTGCAACAGACTTCGGCTTCATGCTCTTACCTTTATCATTCTTCATAGAGAATCCCAAGCCAACTTTATTCTTGTTTACAGGTGGATAAACAATTTGTCCCCATACTTCACTATGGCCATTATGCACAACCTACTGAGCATCCTTAAACGAAGCCATAAAATTCTCATTTCCTCTTATATTATCAATGGATAAAGCTTGGAATTGGGTTCCAACAGCAGCTTCATCCACCTCCACAATGCTGAAAGAGGAAAAATGAGATATCAATAATGCCTATTCTCCATTTATAATTACCATTTTTCCTTCACGCACAAACTTCAACTTCTGGTGTAAAGTCGAAGTGACTTCCCCTGCCTCATGTATCCACGGCCGTCCCAACAAAGAGTTGTAAGCGGGTACAATATCCATGACCTGGAAAGTAATCTGAAACAAATGACGACCTATATGAATAGGCAAGTGCACTTCACCAATAACATATTTCTTTGATCCATCAAACTCTTTCACAATAATGCCACTTGGGCGCATGGGCGTTCCTTGATATTTCAACTTCATAAGTGTGCTCCTTGGTATAACGTTCAATGTGGATCCATTATCAATCAGCACATTGGATAATGAATCATTCTTATAGTTCATAGAGATGTGGAGGGCTAGATTGTGATTCCTTCCTTCATCGGGCAGTTCATCGTCGCAGAAACTCAGGTTATTATATAATGTAATGTTCCCTACCAAACTGTTGAATTGGTCTACAGGCATATCACTTTATGATACGGTGGGAGAGAACTGACTGTTTTTTGGAATGCTGGTTTGCGTTTTGCGTTTGTTTTTGCAAAATGTCGCGGTAAGCAAGAGTCGCCACCGTCTTTTATTTTATCCAACAAGGAAAGGAAAAAAGCACAGAAAAATTCCTTTTTCGAGATGTTTCTTGGGTCCGGGGGGTAGATTATATAAAGGGAAGGTGTTAGCACCCTTTCTATCCGTGGTTTTCCACGGGATCTTAGGTACTTGCTCAAAGTGTTTTCAAAATTTGCTTTCTTTGTGTTTGTGGGTTTGAAAGAAGTTTTTGTTTGAAAGGTGTAAGTGCGAAAAGTTTTATTTTGTTTTGAGAGAGCAAGTACTTAAGAACCATCTACCTACTCGAAAAAGGAATCAATTTGTGCTAATGTCCTTTAGACAATGCTATCCTACTATTGATGAGTAGGTAGCGTCATCGTTGGAGTTTTAAGGATCAATTCGATTAAGGGGCGTGTGGTCACTAAAGCAATGTTAGGACGCCTTAGCGGTAACCCTAATGTCTTAGATTATTTTTCCGAGGCAACCGTTTTGAGGCAACTATGATCTTTGGACAAGAGGACGACCTCTAAAACTTCCTATACTTAATGACCACGTTCGAAGGCAACCAAGTGAGGTGTACCCTAAGAGTGCGCATGTGCGAGTGTGTTATTTTCAATTGTTTATCTTTGTACATGTCAATGGTTATCTATGTTGATTTTAGGTTCAAACATTTGATCTTGTCATACATTCTCTATTATCAAACATCTAACAGTTTATAAGTTGCGGAAATTAAATTGCGGAAATTAAAACTAACTATTACAAGGCGTCGGTATTTACATCGCCAAAAGCAACCCTTGAAATTAAAATGCGAAAAATAAATAAAGCGATAAAATAATTTAAAGTCCTATTAAACTATTACATTCTGGGAAACAGATACAATATTGAAATCAAATGGATCACGTGCGAGAAATTAAATCGGATGAGTTTTAGGGTTTTGACCCTTTAATATTCAAGAAAAGATTTTTTTTGTTATTTTTGAATTAAGAGGAAATTATACTAAGTTAATTATTGAATTAATAAATTAATTAATTAAAATATTTTTTGGATTTTTGATATTTAAAGAAATAAAATAAATTAGATCAAAGTTAATAAAAACCTAATCGTCTAAATTAATTTTAATTATTGCAAAAATATTAAAGTTATTTCCTAATTAAACTAAATTAATTGAATTAATATTTATTTACAAAAATAAAGTGCTGAATTTAATTTTAATAAATAAAATATATTTTTTGGTTTTTTGATTTTATTAAGAAAAAGATTAATTGGTTGGTGATAATAAAAATAATTAATAAAATAAATAAATAAATAAAATGAAAAGAAAGAAATATAAATACTCAAGGGGGTTTTGGGCCTGATCAGGGGGTGAGAGTGGCAATTTTCAAGGCCCAATAGTGCAAGCCTGCGCTGACTTTTCTGGATCCCATGCACGCCCATTGACTTGAGAGTATGATGGACTTTCGTTCTGGACCACCAGATTTGGCCTGGGGCCATCTGGCAAATGATTAGGTGATGGTGTATGATGTGGTGCGCCCTGGGTATTGCATGGAATAACCTGAAGAAAAATAATACAAAGCTTTTGGGGGACATGGGATTCGAACCCAGGTCCTGTGAGTCATTGACCAACACGTCTACCACTGCGCCACTGCTTTTCAATCGTTAGTGTATTAGATAACAATTATTATATGGGAAACAAGTCAATATGCTAGAAAATATAAAAATAAAGCGCGAATTTCGAATGAGCGAATTGGAAAGGGCCACGTCTTCATCTTCTCCGTTTGACCTGGTTATTTACCTGCGGATTTATATCCGCAGCTAAATCCATAGGTCCATCCTAAAACGAGTTCTAGGCCATGGAAATTGATTCCAAGACCATAGTCATGTTCGTCTTCCTCTCCTGATTTCATCTATGTCCATTAACAGGGTTGATTTTGCCTGAAAATAAAACGCCCAAAAACAAAGACCAAGATCCCTAGATTCGGGTATGGCACTACAGGTCATATAAACACAATTAAATAATGCAGAAAGTTTAGAAATTACTCAAGGATCATGAATATGTCAATGATTTGTCAAGAAAATTCCAGAATGAGAGGTTGCGATTTCAAATGCAGGGCGGTGTTTCGAAGGACTTACAGCGCTTTTGAACGTGTATGAAAGCTTGTTAGGGGTTGGTTTCGCTTCAGTGGATGTCCAACAATTGATTCACGTTGAGCTTTACCTTTGAATTTGCCTCTAGGAGTGATTTCAGTTTCAAGCTTTTTCCAAGTTTTTTTCAAGTTTTGTTCTTGTGATTTTGCAGCCTTTTACCTCTGATTCGTGTGTCTCTAGCTTGTATATGTAATGAGCAATGTATTAGGTCAAATCTTGTGGACTTAATCCTTGTGCATAAATGTTTGAAGATATGATTTGATACTCCATTGAAAAGCTCCCAATTTGGTCCAAAATCCAATATTTTTGTACATGAAAAGCTTGATACGGTTTTGATCATGATCATGATGATAATTAAGACCTATAACAACCAAAAAGATCCTAAATAATCAATATTTGGATTTTATTTGATTTAAATTGATTTAAAATGAATTAATTCAATAAAAAATCAAATAAAATAGAAAAATTAATTAATGTACACGTGTGTAGTGTGACAAGATCAAATCAAGTGGAAAATAATGGGCCCATTTGACAAAATTTGAAGTTTTGGGGATAGTTGACTTTTGGCAATTTTGCAAAAATGCCCAACTTCAACAATGTATAACTTCTTCAATTTTGAACTTTTGGAAGTGTTCTTGGACTTTTTAGAAAACTTGAGATGTCCTCTAACCAATCCGTTTGGTCTCATATCATTTTGATATTCCATGCTCAAGTTATAAGCTTTGTAAAAAAAGGTGTTTTTGTTGACTTTCAAAAATGACCTATAATGTCCAAATTTATAACTTCTTGTCAGTGCATTTTTCTGATCTTGGTGTATGAAGATGGATTGTAGGAAATTGAATCCTCTTCAAAATGAGCTTTGGATGGGTCATTTCTCATAAAGTATGAGAAAGTTATGCTTGGTCAAAGTTGAGTTGACTTTTCCTACAAAACCCTAATTTAGCAACTTTTGGGGTCTTGGTGAATTTCGAGCAATCCTTGATGAATCATGATCAACCCTTGATCAAATTATGAAATATCCTTCAAAATGAGAATGTTTACAAAAAATCTTGAAGTTTGACTGTTTATAGGTCACAGTTGACTTTTGCCCTAACACAGTCGATTTTTGGGCCTCTTGAGCAATTGACTGACCAAACTTCCTCTGCAAGGCTTGAAATTTGACATGGATGAACTTGAGACCATATTAGGACATTGGGAAGCACTTAATATCATTTGTATGCAAGGACCTTGATGCAACATAAAACCCTAATTTGAGGTTGACTGCCTTAGGAGATAGCTTGACTGTTCAATTCTTGAGCAATCTTGAGCCACTTGGTGATTTTTCTTGCCATGTCTTGGGAAATATGGGAGGAAAAATTTTGGGGTACAACACACTTTCCACGAAAGCTTATTCCAATACCCTCATCAAATATTCTCTGTGAGCAGAGGAGTTCATCAATAAAGCCAAAATAGATATTTTTGAAGGAGTCTGCAGTAGTTGATCTATAATTTTGTAGTCGCTCATCTTGATTATCTTCAAAATATCATCTACCTCTTTTTCTAGCGTAGCTCCACTAGATTCACCCACTTCCTTCTTGGATTCAACATTTTCAACAATTTTCTTTCCAGTACTAACATCTCCACGAAAAATGGTGAAAATACACGACCACTGCGGGTCACTCTGCTAGTCTCAGCAATATTTCCAAAATTAGGCATTGGCTGGATGGGAACTTCCACACCATCCTCTAAGATTGTAGAATTATATTTGTAGGGTACAACCTTGTCTGACTTGTAGGGGACGGGACCCGATAAGCTAATCACCAGTGGAGCAATAGCTGGCTTGCTATGATATTCAACTTCAAAAGGGGTGGGTGAACCAAAACAAGGCACAATAACGTTTACTCCCTCTTCATACTCTGCCCTAGGCCTGATTATGTGGATGAGGCCCTCATCCATTATCTCCTGCAAATCATCCTTTATCTTGTCACAACCATGTATATTCGTACTGCAAATATCCCAACCAGCATGGTCATGCATATAATAGCTAAATTCACAAAGCTCTGCATGAATTTTTACAAAATATCCTCTAACCAAATTAATATCGAAAATCCGGAAGTCGCCTGGACAATCGGCAACCATGTTAACAACATTTACTCCTCCATGCTTTGGCAAAGGATTATCTTTCACATTAGGGCCAACATCTTTGAAGGATAAGATACCAGACTTCACCAACTTTTGTACTTCATTTTTCAAGTTCTCAACATTGTGCCCTAGTTCTCCCTAATGAAAAGCACATGTTTGGTCTTCCTTGTAATACCAAGGGAATAGTGATGGTATAGCGGGAGGTGGTCTGGTCTGAACTAACTTCTTTTGAATTAACGCCGGGAGTAATTCTGTATAGCTCATAGGGATAGGGTCATAACTCTCCCTTCTCTGATTATACCCTTGATTCCCCTGATTCTATGGTCTCTGATAAGAAACAGTGGTTGGAGCTACACCAACAACTGGAGTTACTGAGGCGACTTATTGATGACGCTGATAATTTCTTCTAGGAGGATTAACCTTCCTCTCTTGCATAACATAATTTGTATCTCCTTCCTTATTTTTGGCATACCCATAGGATGGCTTCTTCGTACCTCCAGAACTTTCACTTTTTGTTAAACGACCCTCTCTTACAGCCTCTTCCAAACGGATACCCATGCCCACCATTTCACTAAAGTCACTTGGCGCACTCGCTACCATCCTCTTATAGTAGAAAGCACCCAGAGTCTTCAGGAAAATCATTGTCATCTCCTTTTCTTCCATGGGAGGAATCACTTGGGCGACTACCTCACACCATATCTATGCATATTCTTTAAATGATTCACTGTCCTTCTGGACCATGGCCCTAAGTTGATCACGGTCAGGCGCCATGTCCATGTTGTATTTGTATTGTCTCATAAATGCTTCTCCCAAGTCGTTGAAAGTACGAATATTGACGTTGTCCAAACTCATATGCAACCTCAACATATCACCAGTCAAACTATCATGAAAAAAATGAATCAGCAGATGTTGATGATCGGTGTGGCTAGACATTCTTCTTATATAGATCACAAGATGAGAACAAGGACAAGTGTTGCCCTTGTACTTCTCGAATTCAGGGACTTTAAACTTTGTAAGTATCTTGACATTTAGGACCAAGCATAAATCATTCACATTCTTCCCGAACAATTCCTTTCCCCTGAGGGCCTTCATCTCCCTCTGCATCTTGTCAAACTGATCTTGAAAATCATCCATTCTATCATAGAGACCCAAGCCTTCACTTGGTGGAGGAAAAGGACGATACATATCATCATTAGCAAATGGGACCATATTCACCGTAGGAGGTGCAGCAGGAGTAGCATGCACCACAAGAGGTACAAGAGTAATAGTAGTCTGAACAACTAGAGTAACTTGAGGACCAAGATGGAAACCTTCAGGCACAAATTTCTCTAGCATTTCCCATGGACAACCTTGAGGCATGCGATTCTGAACAACAGTTGGAGTAGCACACACAGGAACAGTCGGAGCTTCATTAGTAACCCTTGTCTGTTGAGGTTGAACACTCGGTGGCTGATTCTGAGCAGCCACCAGAGATTCCATTAGAGCAGTGAGATTGGCCATGCCGGCCTTCAGAGCAGAAACTTCCTTGCGCAACTCGCAATTCTCTTGTTCTAAGTTGTCCATCTTCCTTCTGAAATTAGCTCGAGTATTGTAGTGGTGAGAAAGCTTGATGAACAAAGTAAAGAAGCTTGGTAAGACACATGGATATGCATAACAAATGCAATAAATATGTGCAATTTGATGCATGATATGCAATGCACATGATTTATTTTATTATTAATATTTCAAGGGACTTAATGATTTATAGACACATAGAAAATATCAAAGTAATAACACATTTGAAATACTGATAAATTTTAGGATAATAACTTCAAAATGGATTACAAGTTTCAATAATCCAAAGTACAAGATTAAAATAAAGTCTAAAATCCTAAGAAGTAAAGCTGATGGAGATCGCTCTATATGCTGGCGCTTCCCTGTAAGCTTGGAAATCTGAGCCTTCAACCTCTGGTTTTCTTCACCATATCTGGTGGAAACCTCCTTCCAATCACCTAAATCATGAAGTGAGAAACTAGCATCTGACTGAGGTTTAGGAGAAAATAAATCCCCTTTCCTCTCTATGGTCTCTACATCCCGACTCTCAAGAATCTCAATCAAGTCGTCTTTCTCCTTCAAATATGCTCGATAGAAAATCTCTAAAGTTTGGCACTTATTCTTCCAAGCGTCCTTTTTCTGCTGCATCATGACCAAAGCAAGTTGTAGCTCTTCCACATAATCCAATAGGGGATGAGTAGTCTTCACATACAAATCAGGCATAGGTGCTTCCCAGGAATACGACATCTTCAACTAAATAGCTCTCGTTTGGACCCATTGAAGATAAGGCTCCAAAGAAACATCCCCCCTAGGTCCCAGGTCTTTCCTACTCTTCCTATGAATGTGATGCCAGGCCTTCGCAATCTGCTCCCTAGATTCCTTATGGTCTTCTCCCTCCTTCATGAAGAAACTACTTAAATTAATACTATTTGGTTTATCCCTCATCGGATAACCAAGCTGCCGTCGTGCAAGAATATGGTTGTAGTTAATTCCTCCCTTTGTACCAAGAAGAGGTACACCGGGGAAACTACCACGACTGTCGAGAATATATACATCATGGTAAGCCCAATGATACCAATAATTACCTGAGTGATAAAGTTCCATTATCTTAGGAGCCCAACGAGGTTCCTTCCTGACATCCCAGAAAGCATCAGACTGAGGCATATGAGAAATAAACCACCAGCACAACAGATGCATGCAACAGATAATCATCCCCCCATGATAAGAATTTCAAATATAAATAGAGTAATAAGCATCACCCAACAATGTAGGAACTGGGTTCCCAATCATGAAGATCCTGATAGCATTAACATCAACAAACTTATCCATATTAGGAAATAAAAACAACCCGTAAGCAAGTAGAGTAAAGATGGCCTCAAAAGCGATTGTACTCTTCATCCTGGAAAAGTAACGAGCTTTCTCTAATAAGAATTGAGTTGGTAATCCTCTAATCCCTCATTTAGTAGTCATATGAGCTTCAACCTCAGACTTCCCCAGATGGATCAAAGCAGTAATCTCATGTGGTTTTGGCTGACCCTCCAAACTAATAAAAGGAACACGATCGGTAATAGCTAAATCCAACAGATAAGAGTACTCCTCTAGTGTAGGCATCAACTGATAGTCTGGGAAAGTAAAGAAATGATACATCAGATCATAGAACTGGAACAAGGTCGAGAGAATACCCTCCTTCATCCTAAGCTTCATGAGAGGAATGATTGATCCATACTTCTTCCGAAAATCTGCAGAACACTCAAACTCGGGAATTAGAATGATCAACTCATCTATCTTGGGATCTTTGAAAGTGTATTTTTCGGTCTTTCTTTTTCCAGAATCCATGGTCAAAAGGTACCTGAGATATTCACAAATGGTCAACCCTTAAGTCCCTTGAAATGAAATTTCTTCAAAAGATGCTCATGAGTGCATGGATGCATGATGCAACAGTCACACACAAGATCACAAACATAGTATTCATAGGTTCAACGTTACGAGCATGAGGTCGAAGGTACTACCCATAAGGTATGGTCTAAAAGTTATCACCTGTCGAACAAGGTTCTAGAGGTTCCCAGAGTCTACATCCTTCCTTCGGATATTACCAACTTCCCGATTAACTCGGTAATTAGTAATATTCTCAAGAAAAACTCGTCCCAGCAAAGTATCGCGTGACAACTATTTCTGGATTACTCCGTCAGAGCTTCCGCAGTACACCTAAAAGGCCAAGATGGGTTAGGTATTCTACGGTCCTCAACTTCAACAGGCACCCAGGTCGAAAGTAGTATGTCTTCTCGATTACTTGGTAAACGACACTACAGTCAAAGGGGCCTCTACTGAGTGGGGGATCTCATGCCTCCTTTTTTGGGATTACTCCCTAAAAGTTAACATGACTATACCGTCCGTCCTATCTTAAAGTTTACCCAAATCCAGGTATAGGACTTATAAGTAATCACCAAGCACCCTGAAAACCAAGAAATATAGGCAAACATATATACAATAAATAATATAACACATAAACAACAATAACACATACACAGAAATAAACAAAGATAGGTTTAACCCACTTAGGAATGGACCAGCAAGAAGTCAATCTTTCCCCAGTGAAGTCGCCATTTTTTCTGTAGCGGTAGAAATGTTTAAGACTAAGCCATTAGATTGACTAGACTTATACATATCAAAATAAAAATCTCCACCACACTTTATTTTTTCCAAAGGAATGGGAAAAGAGAGAGTAACTCAAAAAGAAGGGGAAAGATTCAAGGTAAGGGTGTTGGTTATGCAAAAGGAAGGTATTAGCACCCTAATCATCTACGATACTCTACAGGAACCTCTTTGAAAAATCTGTATATTTTGGCTATAAAATGTTGTATGTAAAATAGATGGTGGAGGTGAGAAAAGAAATATATTTTTTATGATTTTTGCACCCGCCGTGGTTGCGAACCTTTAGTGCCTACGTACCACCTTTCATGCAATAGGGGGATCAGGGTACACGTGGTTCACCTTTTAAAAATTTTAAAACAAATACAAGTGTGTTGGTTAATTTTACAAGATAAGACATAATCGTCATTGTCCGTGTGGAAAACATACTTACTACCCACAATCATGAGAAAAGAGAATTTGTATCATCTTAAAGTGGAGGATATGGCTTGGATTTTAAAATCAACAATGCCTCACGCAACACCCAAGTGGAAAATCTCTCTCTTCGTTACATATTATAGAAGTATAGTTGTTTGCATCACTACAAGGATTGACAAGAGTCTAATCTTTTGAGAAAGGTTTTAAAATAAAAAGCCAAAGTGGAAAAATGGTTTGAAATGAGATTGATTGACTTTTAGTCTTCTCACAAAAAATGTCAAGATGTTATTGAGTTGATTAGAGTTTATTCATGAAAATGTTTTAAAAATGAATGGACCTAAGTCCAAGTTTATTAGGAAAATGGTTCAAGTTTCAAAACAAGAAGAGTTTTCAAAATGAGGAAGAAGATTTTTAAAATTAAAGAAAATGGGAGGAGAAGAAGAGACCATCCTAAAGCATAAGGTAAAAGCTAAGGATAAGAACCATCTAACCAACAAGAAGCCAATACTTGACGTTATGAGTCAAGATAGAATTTTCATTCTTTGAATTGAAACCAAGAAAGAAAAGATACTAGACCTCTTGAGAGAACCAAACTTCAAGTGTATTAAGACTTCACAAAAATTAGGCAGAGTAACGGCTGTATATGGGTGAATTCCATATTACAAACAAAGTATGTAATCACAATAACCTGCACACAAAACAAACAAACAACCCAATGTCTTGAGGTAAACCTCAAGAACTCCAGACAAAATATCAACTAAGGTCACAAGGTCTCCAACATAGACCAAGGTTTCTAATCCTAAGTCCAAGAAGTCCAATACTCCATAATGCCAAGGATAGTAACCAAATAGTCCAAGTATCATTAAAGTTTTTTATGGTTCATGTCGATTATTAGGTATCTTCAAAAAGAAAAGAAAAGCTCAAGTGAGCAAAATAAAAACGACATGAATATAAAGGGGCTCAAGTGAGCAAAGATGAAAAAATAGCATGAAATGTAAATGCTAAAAGTAAATGGTGCATAAAATAAAAGAGCATAAAATAAAAATACAAAATAAAGTCAATTATTAGAAATTAGTGGTTAGTTGGATGACCATCTTGAAACTTGCATTTGGAACACATTAGAGGATTGGTAGAACCAAAGCCTCCACACAACAAGTTGCATTTACTTTTTGTCAAGTATATCATCCATTTTGGAATCCTCAAAAGTACCATTCAATGATCAACGATGTTTAAGTGATCTGCGTTGACCAAAAGTGATGTAGATCCATTAGAGGATTGGTAGAACCAAAGCCTCCACATAATGAATCTCAATATTATTGTATCAAAGAGATCAAATTAACATACTTAGGATTGCAAACATAGTTTAGGCCACAAATGATCATTTATTCGAACCTATTTTGAGGCCGGTCAATAGCAATCTATGCACCATTTATTTTGAGACATGATATAGAGATCATGGTCCAATAACACTTAGTGCAATAAGAAAGGGATGAGATGAAAAAGGGTGGGAAAGAATATAAAAAACATTTTTGAATTAAAATTTAATCAAACTATTATTGAAATCATTCATCCCTTTTTATGGAATTAGACTCAACACCATGGATCCAATGATGTTAATAAAGTTCATGATCAAAAATTCAACTCAAGATCGGCCAGAAAATAATCACAAAATAATATTAAATTTAATATGTGCATTAAAAAGGGTTTTAATTTTTTTTTAAATAGAAAAAAGAGAGAAAAATATCAACTATATTCAAATTAATCAAGAAAGATAAAGTAAGACCATAGAAAAATCAGAAATAAACTCAAATCTTTTTATAAAATTTTTGGTAATTTTTTAAAGTCAGAAACTATTTTTTAAAATTAAAAGAAATGGGTAAAATAAAGCAAAAATGATTAAAAAAAAATGACAGTCCGAAATAAAAAATAAATGAGGTCACCAATATTTGTCACGATATCACTGGATCATTCCATATTTTTTTTAGAATTTAAAAATGCATAAAAGTATTTTTAAACATTTAAAATAATTCAAATAAAGTGAAAATTTATAAAAAAATATCAAAACACAAAATAAAATTGTAAAAAATAAAAATAAAAAATAGAAAAATCAAAAATATTTTTCATAATTTCTTCAGTTTTTTTGGACTTAAAATGAATTTTCTATGATTTTTTGAAGTTTAAAACAATTTATATATAAAAATCGGAAAATAAAGTAAAGTCAAAAAAATGTGGACCAATGGATGAGAGTCAAAATGTGTTAGTAAGCTAATCTAATGGATCAGACGTGCTGTGCATATCATGGTCATTACTGAATAAAACACTAAATCACATATAAAATCAGATTTTCAAAAAAATACAAATGGCACGCCATCATTGGTTGGAAGATTACACGGTTGTCATCTTCAACCTCCAGCCAACGTGAAACACAGGTCCCTCAAACTGTAAAATCAGAAGCTCAGACTTATGTCATTCGCTTTGGCTCATCAAGACGAAGACAACCATACCTTCGCGAAATATTTATATAAACTGTAGCTCAAGCAATTTGGAAGAAATGTTTTGAAAAGGAATTTGAAAATTCATGGCCAAAACGTGTTTCCAGTTAAAAGAAAGTGTTGCAACTAGAACCAGGGCAATGAGAGCTTCACAAGGATATCAAAGTTTGGAAGAATTAATGGAGAAATCTACCTATTGAAGTTCAGTTGAAGAGCTCTGTAAATGGACTTGGTCAGATCAACTCAGAAGGTTTCAAGGCTCAATTCTTCTTCTGTTAGCTTCAGGGAAGATCAAGGAAGGTGAATTGATAGAAAAAATGGATTAAAAATGGCTTGAACAATGATTTCAAAGTTGCAGAAAAGTGAGTTATGAAGCGAGTTTGGCAGGGTGATTTTGGTTGTTCAAGCTTGAGAAAATGAATGGGATAGATCATGTATTTATAGGATAATCAAATGGGATCAAAAGGAATGGTGAATGATGCAATTTGGAGGGAATTCGTGTGGGTATGCATCATGAAGAAAGTGTGACTTCTCTTTTGTCAAAACTCACCCAAAACAGTGTTTTAATGCACTAATCCACTTGGGAAAGTTGGATAATCATGTTATAGACCCAAAACACATGCCAATTTGAGGGTTAGAAGTTGTAACTTGAAATTAAAATTCTGACTTACGATGAAACTTCATTTCCAAGTTACCACTTTTGAAACAATGGCATTCTCAGCTCAAGGGGTCTTAAGGCATGGTTCTTGATGCTTTAGAAAGATGATATTACAAGCTTTGAAATGGGCAAAGAATGGAATAAAATGGATGTTTGAGCTGAAAGTTGCATTGAGTCAAAGTTGGGAAAAAGAGGTTGACTTTCCATACTTAGAAATATTTCAAGTTTTTCTTTAAAAGTGACCTATAATGTTTTACATCCAAACATGGCCTTCCTCTTAGAATTTTCTCTTGACCAAAAAATATGGCATGAAATAGACTATTGAATAACATTTTGAAACTGGAACCATTCAAAATATCCTAAAATTGAGAGAGTTATGAATTGTTGAAGTTGGCAAAAAAATCATGAAATGACCTATAAACTTTTGTATCCTTAAGGCATCCTCCATCCATTTTCTCACTTTGCACATACAATAAGGAATAAAGCTCACAACCTCAATATCATTGTGGAAAAAGAGTGGGCTCAAGGTGATAAAAATGACCAAGTTATGATAATTTGAAGTCACACATGGGAAATTGGGGGTTCATCTGGAGGACTTGTAATCTTTCTTCATCATCAAATTTCTTCCACATGAAAACTCCTTGAAACTTTTTAATGATTTGTTAATAACCCTTTTAAGATAAGGATGTTTTTAGAATCACTCAAAAATACCAAAATATGATCAAGATATATTTCTTTGAAGTTCAAAACCCTAACTCCTAGATCAAGAAAATGCTTTGAGGAACTTTGACAATTTTAAACAACCTTCTTGTACCAACACTTTTGCTTTGTAGATAGAATTTGTTGAGGATTATAGTGAGAACTCATAGCAACCAAAACCACTTACATATCTTGATAATTGAGATAAATATGCACTTGTAACCAATGGGAACAAGGCCTTGTCCAACCATGACAACTTCTTCAATCAACCCGTTGTACTTTTGAATCAATATTGATAACTTTGAAATATGGTGAACCAAAATAAACCTTGTCATGCCATTTATTCCAAAACAACTTCAATGGTGAGGTTTTAGTTTCTCAAGCTTTATTGACTTGGGCATGGAAATAAACTCATGAACCCATGGATCAACTTGCTAAGCCACATTGCCTTTATCTACATTATTAACAAGTAAGACAAACAAACATTGAATTTTATTATTAAAAGCAAAGTGAAAACAAAACATGCATGAACAAAAAAGAAAAACAAGTCAAGGTGCTTGGTGATTCCTCAAAGAGCAAAGCTAAATATATGGAGGAGAACCAAAAGCCCTAATATGGTCTTGTTGTGATTGAATCAATATGGTATGACGAAGGGATCTTAGGGAAAAAAATTGGGATACAACAATGTGGCGTAATGATCCATTTAAATAGATATCCTATGAGTTTTGAGGATGCAATGTTATGTAGTGACAACTATATGCAAATTGCAGAGAAGTAAACTTTTTGGGACAAGGACTTGCTTATTGATAACTCCTGCTCGTTTCTTGGAAATACCAATGCAAATTAGTGCTTTAAATCTTATGGCACCAAATATCAATGACAACTTAACTAGGGATTGAATTGCTGACGAAGCGGGTTTTCGAGCACGCCACTGAATTCTAAATTATAGCTTTGTTAGGGAGGAAGTGATCGGATCTGACTTCTCTACATCCTGGATTGCTTAAGGATGGTAAGATAGATACGATCATGCTGGGGAGTTGCATGATAAACATTACTTGGATCTCTTTGAATGCCCCGAGTCTGCATCGTGCTGGGGAATTACATTTTAGACCACTTGGGGGATTAGGAAATGGACATGAACTTCTTATATGCCCCAGTTTACTTCTTAGTTGGTAATTAGATGACGATTTTTGTAGGGATTACATACCGAACCACGTAAAACCTTTTGAATTACTCAAGTTTACTCTATTGTGGAATTATACAACATACATGTGTTGAATCACACGAAGAATCTAAGTACCCCAAGTTTATACTACTGTTGGGGAACCAAGCTGCATATATGCGCTGAGCCGCATAAAAAAACTCGGGTGCTCCGATTTACTCTACTTCCAGGGATTATAGTTGGAACATCTTCAGGGGATGAGAATGACTTTTGCAATACTGGTTGTGTCGAGGTGACCGGCATAGGTTGCTACCTACACGAAGAAACAACGCTTGGAATGCTACAACACTCCTTTGGGATGATTTTGTGTCAATGTAAAGTCATGTTTCATTTTTTCTTGAAAATATTATTCCTCGTGTTTTTAATGCAATTCTCAATAAAGAATTATACCATATTTCACATACAAATTTTTTTTATATCAACAATAATAAAGATAGATTTTTGGATGAAACAACTTTATTGATTGAAAATTGGCCCATAAATAGGCGTTTATACAAGGAGGCAACTCCTAAATGAGGTAGTTGTAAAAAGAAAAGAAAATACAATAGGTAAAATGGCAATGAGACATGCTCGAATTTCCATTAAAACCAGTATTGCTACAGTTCCCATATCCTTGATTATCTCAATGCCTTGCCTCTAAAGAGTAGTGGTTGGATCGATTCATTCATTGCCAAGGTGCAAAAGATGTACATGGTCATTTGTGAAGAGTATTCAGACTTGAGCCTCTCGCTCATGATCCCTAATTTTTACCTGGTTCTCCCTTTCAGATTTTCAATCCAGCGGGATACCCATTTTTACCTAAGTCGCCTTTTTAGGATTTCGACTTAGCGGGTTATTCTTCTTTCATTTTATCCATAACTTTTGCTTAGACTTTCTATTTTTTTGTGTCCTCCAGGATGCCCATTTTTTCCTAAGTCGCCATTGCGGGTTTTCGACTTATCGTGTCTTTTATGCATAGTATTTTTTGACTGAGTCTGAATTGACTTGAAGTGAAACGTCTTCCCCATCCATATCTGTCAGGATTAGAGCACCTTTTGAAAAGGATTTCTTTATGATGTATGGCCCCTCATAGTTGGGAGTCCATTTTCCTATTGGATTAAAATTTCTTTGCACAATTATCAGCCTTACGACCAGATAGCCAGGATAAAACATTTGAGGGCAGATTTTCTTGTCGAATGCCCTCTTCATCCTCTTTGATACAATTGACCATGACAGATGGAGGCCAAGCATTTCTCTTAAATAAAGGAATGGATAGAGCCTGATTTGGCACAGGAAGTGCGGGAACCTAAATTACCAAAGGAACTCTCAGAACATTTTTCAGAATATCAGCAGAGTAGTAAGGAATTTCCAGTATGGCAACACCGTTCTTAGGGACTACCTTCTACACCAGGAGAACACCTTCATCCATCAACTTCTGAATAGCACTCTTCAACTTAGTGCACTTTCTAGATTGGACGAACATTGTAACAAAACCTCATGTTTCAAAAAATGCTCCCTCACAACCACCACTGACATTTGAATCTCATCCACATGAGTCATAAAATCTTGCCCATCATCAAACCCAATAGCATTGGTTGCCGCCCAATTATAAGGATGAATAGATTTATTCTAAATGTTCGAAACAATAGGGGTGAAGCTTATGTCCTTGGCATCCAGAAGGTCTTGAACCTAGTATTTTAATTCTCTATAATTTTTAATAGAGTGGCCTGGAGCCTCGAATTAAATTCACAGTGCACATTTGCATCATATCCCTTTAGGAGATTCTCTGGTGGAGGACCAAGTTCATGGAGCTGAACCAACTGACTAGTAAGTAATCATGGACGAAGTTTAACATATGACATAGAAATTGGATCTGAATTTCTTTCTGGTTACCTCTGTTGGCCCCTTTTCCTTTGTGGTCTTTGATTTTGTTGTTGGTAACTCTGAGGAGGTGCATGCTATTGTTGCCGAACAGTAGCAGGAGTTGGATAATATGGAAGCTGAACAACAACCTTCCCTTTGTTGGTAGATACATTACTTAGTTTGTGTAAGCCTTAGAGGCCAATACTTTTGGTACTTGTATCAAATTATTTATTAATAATAAAAGGCATTTCTTTATTATGTTTGCTTTTCCAAAATAATAAAGTCCCTATAATAATTTGCTTGTTTAATGAAATGTTAAATGTGACTTAATCATGAGATCCCATTAAACATGAGGACACTATTATTAAAGTATATGTAGTCGAGCTTTATTGTGAAGTGGGATAACATTAAAACATTGATATTATTATGAAGATAGACTGATGATCAGATCTCATGGATCATGGATGAGGAGTTATCAAGTCTTGACATAGGTATGAATATTAGGAGTAATATTTATACTAGATTAACCCGCTATGATAATAATACATAGAAGGTTATGCAATGGTGTTATAAGTTATGATGGGATGTAATTATTTTCATTAGGGTTCATGACAACACAGGGGTTGTGCTGTCAGAGAGTTATGCAAATTAGGGTTGTAACAACACAAGAGTTGTGCGAAAAACGATGTTGATTTCAAATGAATTTAAAATCGTAAAAATATAATTTGATTTATTTAACTAATAGAATTTAAATTAGTGATAATAATAAAGTGTTGATTAGTTGTCTTGAGGTGATCAATTATGGCCTTAGTTTTCCTTTATTTTTTTTTTGGGATTTTAAAATACGGCATGCGTATCGTGCCTCTCTCTTAATCTATTGATGTAATTTCTTTTCTCATCACACTTCCTCATATGTAAAACGAGTTTTATTTTATGTAATATAATTTTATGAAGAAAGATAAGAATACAATATCAAAGGAGGACAACCTTGGAGGTCTTTCTTGGAGAAGTTTAGATCGTTATTAGGTTTCTTAGGTTCTCTCATTGGCTTGGGAGAACAATTGGGCTAGGGGGCATAACTGTATATTTTTATATGTATGTTGATGCATGTGTTTTTATGTTGATGAATGTGAGAGACGATTTGCATGTTAATCCGGTGAGATCAAACCAATATCAAATTCCCTCAAAAAGAATATTAATTTTATGCTTTCCAAGTTTTAGCACTCATCAAGACTAGTATCAAACAATGTAGGTTTCGCCTAACGCAAGGTGCATGTTCTATATTAGTAAGGTGTAATGGGATAAATGTAATATCCAATTGCTAAAACACTGGGTCAAACTTAACTAAACAAACTATAATAAGATTATACATGTTTAGAAGCAAGAATTGAGAATTATTCATATGATGGATTAGAATAAGGAGTTATTCACCCAACTTAAAAATATTCGAGAATTGTATGAGATACAATTGGAAGGAGTTCCTACCCAAATAACCTATTTTTGTGTAATCAGCCTAGCACAGACTTAAAACAAAGTGAAACGTGGATCTCGACCCAGTAGAAAATTTTCCAACTGGATTTTCAGAATAAAATGAAGAGGTTCATTTGGTTTGAGTAAAATAGTGGGAGCATATTTGATTAAAGGCCTAATTGATTGTGGTGTTTTAATAATACTTATATTTTCATATTTTTCTAGTAGATTAACATGATAACAAACACGTCTAACAATATCTTGCGATCAATCCTTGATAAGGAAAAATGGCCTGGGACAAATTTTATGGATTGACACTAAAATTTGAGGATTATCCTGAAGCATGATAAGAAGTTGTATGTCTTAGATACACCTATTCGTAAAGTGGAACCTCCTATTTCTGAACCTAAGGATGAAAGAGGTGCTTATAAGAAGAATGTAGACGATGCCAATGAAACCGCTTGCCTTATGCTAGCTATCATGAACTCATAGTTGCAAAAGCAGCATGAGAACATGTCAGCATTCGATATGATCGAACATCTGAAGATGCTCTATCAAGAGAAGGCAAGAAATGAGAGGTTTCAAGTTTCAAACGCCATTTTTAATAGTAAGTTAGCTGAGGGAACCCTTGTAGGTCCCTATGTACTTAAGATGATTGGGTATTGTCGTACACAAATTTTTGACCTAAGATCCAACCTTCATTTGCATTTTCGTAAAGAATCAAGGTCACGAGATACTGTTGGTTTTTTTAATCCACTCACCTTTGAGCATTGCTTATGCAAAGATTATCAATTGTTGTGAACATTTTATTTAAAGGTGTAAGTTTATGTTTCTTTGTTTTCATGTGCAGAGACAGGTCTGAATCAAGAGCGTCAGGTGTTGCGTCTCAATAAGGGTTTTGGATCCCTCAAGTGTTCAAGTATGGTGAATCACCAATTCTCAAAGACTACGTTATCAAAGTTTAGCATTTAACCAAAAGCACAGTCAAGATTTCATAACCACTGGTTCACATGTGCATCAATATGCCCTGGAATGCAAGGAAGGATCAAGTTTGCAAGTCGATTCAAAGCACTTCGACCAAAAGTCAACATTTTCAAGATGAAGTTCAAACGATTGTAACTTCTTCATTATTCAATATTTTTAGTGGTTCTTTTTGCATATGACTCTCCTTGACGCCATCTCCAACTTCTCTTTACAAGTCAAGAGCTGATTATGTGCGGAGGATCATCAAAAGTCGGAATACTTTAGAGGTCACTATGTGGAATGTTTCCTAATCTCAAAATAGTTGTGCCCAACTTCCAAGTATCATAACTTCTTCGATTCTTGACATTTTGAGGCGATTATTTTTTCATATCGTCATGAGTGATTTGTCTACAAGTTCTCTTCAAGGATCGAGAGTTAATTGTGCAGAAAAGATCATGTAAATTATTGAAAATGTTATAGGTCATTTTATGACTTAGAATGTTCTTAACTTCTAGGTTTCAATTTATTCCATGATTTTTTTTATAAAGTCCTTTATTCTCATGATGATATCATTCTTTGAGCAAGATATCGAGTTCGGTGATTATTTGATTTAATTGTAGTATTTCAAGTCACTTGTGTTTGAACATTGGTAATTATTGGATTAAAGCAGATTTTCAACCAAAGATCTTAAGTTGCTTTGAGTTTCCATTGGAAACAATTTGAAGATTCACTCAAGGAATGCCCATTTTCAAGTTTAAGCTCCATTCATGTGGATAATTTTGAAACATACATTATTCAATTCACCATCATTTCAAATTCAAAAATCAATTCAAGTTACTTGTACCATGAGTTCATCAAGAGAATTCCACCCAAGTTGTCTTTTCATTCAAGCTTCCAAGGTCACATATATTTCAAGGTTAAACTTTGAATAAATTCACTATGTTACAAGAATTGTTAAGTCTAAAGTTACAAGGTCATTTAGGAGAGCTTCATCTTTCCTATGAGTCTTGGCCCAATCTAGTTGTACTTTCTTCAATATTCCAGGATTTTCCGCCTTATCAAAGAAAACAAAATCTTCTACATCCTTTAGTTGTACCCTAACTGACGATGTGCGAGCATAGGAATGTAGTTGATGCAACCATTTCTTCCAATGAGAGGGACATTAGGAAACCCCCCACATCTTGTAATGATCTCAGAGTTATCCATCTTAGGGTTATGCCACTTTATATCATGATGAGTGAGACACATGCTTGTTTGACAAAATGAGTAAGTGTCTCTGGCGTCTACAAACGGTCTGCTTACGGGTAAATGAGACATGAATCACTTTTACAGTAATGGAAAACAACAAATAATTGTTCCCGTTGTTCCATACTTGGAGTGAATGGAGTGGTATGTATCAACAAGGAGAGTCAGCACAAGGTTTTTATCCATGAAGAGATAAACAACAGTGCAATCTACAAAGCTTGTGACATTTGGGAACATAACTATCCCATAAATCAAGATAGCCACTATAGCATTGAAGGCCAACCAGTTTCCTTCACTCGCAAACTCTTTAGCTTTTATCGTTATAAATTTGAAAGAAAATCCAAAGACAAAACCACTGGGATTCTAATTCTCTTTCACACCTCTCAGGCTCAAATCAAGAGCCTTAGAGATAGCTTCAAGATTAAACACCTCTGGAACATTTCCAAAAGGAACCCAGTTTTGTACCTTGATGTCAAGAATTAAGGCATACTTCACTAGAGTAGGAAGAAGCTGATAATACTGAAAAGTGAAGCAGCACAACTTCGGGTCATAGAACTGTAGAAGAGTGAGTAGAGCCCATGGCTCATTGGAAGTATTCAAGATAGACAGGATATTTCCATAGTCTTGAGTGATGCTTTTTGAACTATGCTCGATAACTTGAGCGCCCAAACCTCTTAATGGTGTCAAATCCTTATGGATGAAACTATAGGAAAAGATGTGTCTAGTAGTCTTCTTGTCGGTAACTTTGATGTCATCCATCTCTGATGAAGATACTAACTCTTGAATTTCCCTGGAAAATGATAATGCATTTTCTAGTTAACTTTTTTGTACATCATTTTAAAAAAAAATGCTATGATGCAACATGACATGATCAAGTTTTCCATAAACTGGAAAATGTTGAATTGTTGTGTAGAGTCACAGTCACATGATTAAAAGTTCGGAACAGTCACAAACAAGAACTAAATAGTCAACAACAGAACCAAAGTCACCAACGGTACCTGTAAGAATCATCCCTCCCCACTCACGAGTGAAGTCTAGGTAAGGGTGACTCAGAATCATGGGTCCGCCTGAAAGTACTATCATCATAACACATACGTGTAAGATGAAAATACCCCATTTGTACCTCAACTGAGCAAGGTACACATGACTGCACTAGTAGGACCTCGTCCAATATCCATCATGCCCCCACTCTAGTCCTAGGGTTCCTAATGGTTTATAACTCTGTCCTGGGTATTGGGCCTTTTACCTCAATATTATCATCCCATCCTAACAAAGAAACAACACAACAACAATATCTAGAGTATAAGAAACCATGAAATAAGATGCAATGCATGAAATCAAATAAATAAATGAAGCAGCAAAGAAAATAAACAAACAAAACACCCAAAAAAAAGAAAACAAACATAAGCTAGGAATGACTTGCATGAGGATGAACCAGTAATTGGTCAATCTTTCCCTAGTAGAGTCGCAAGCTGTCGCGTCTGGGATTTTCATCGAAGCGCGAATGGAGGAGAAAGACTAAAGAGTCACTGTTAATGTTATTTATCCCAAGAGAGGGAAAGGAAACACTGAGTAAACTTGAGGGGAGGAAATGAGATGGTCTCACTACCAAGAGAAAGGGTAAGGAAGTCAGTTATGTAAGGGGGAAGTTATTATCATCTCTCACATTTGTGGTACTCCACAGGATCCACTTAAGTTTGTTCTAATCTAAGGGTGTGTCTAATCAAAGTCTAAAGCTCAATGCTAAAAGTGAAAATGCAAAAAGGGAATGCATGAAAAAGAAAAGACGAGGAAAGAAGGAAATAATTACAAAGTTTTGCTCAACTGAGCCCCTTAATCTGATGCCCACATATCCCTTTTAAGGAATCAGAGCACCGTAGTTCAGCTCAATATTTTTTGTTTATTGTATGTTTTTTATAGACGATGCTAGCAAAACATGTCTTTTTTTTGAAAATGTTTTAAAAGAAAAAGTCAGAAGACAAAGATTTGCATTGGTTTTTCTTTTTTACCTTGAATAATGGATTTGAGACTTGAACCACACCAAAGACTAAGAATGAAAGAACAATAAGATCGAGAAGAAAACCACTTATCATTTCCCATACTTAGTAAAAAGTGTGATTCTCATCAATTATTATTAAGTGTTTTGAGAGTTTGAAAGAAAAAGAAATTATAGTTTTAACATGAATGCAAAAGAGAAAATACTAACAAAAAGGGAATCTCAATCCTATAAGTTGTCATGCTTGTGGACCTAAAGTTGGGATAAGAGGGAGGTGTACCTAATGTTGTCATGTATGCATATCAGACCTAAGGTGTATTTAGTTCAAACTTAGAGAATAATGAACTAAAGATCCTATGTGAAACATGGAAATCTCATAAAAGAGAAGAAGAAGAAGAAGAAGAAGAAATCTCACTTAGATAAGAGAGAAAGAAAACATCACATAAGCACACATGGAATTAGGATAGATACCTAAGCACATAAGAAGAGATGATATGACATCAAGATAAGGGAGTAATGATAAAACCATGAAGCAAACATACATCAAGTATGACATGATAAAACATCAAGTATGGATGGAAAAACATCAAGTGAAGATTATAAAACATCAAGAAGGAAGATGATAAAAAATCAAGCGTAGATGGCAAAACATCAAGTAAGCATGATAAAGCATCAAGAAGGAAGATGATAAAACATCATATATGGATGACAAAACATCATGTAAGAGATGACAAACCATCAAGAAGGAAAATCATAAAACAACATGTATGGATTACAAAACATCATGTAAGATGATAACACATCAACAAACATACAAAACATAGTGATAAAACACACGAGAGATGAAGATTTCACCAATAAACATGAGATATAATGAATGAAAAGCTTAGTGTAGTGGTTGGAGTGTAAGTCCTGCATGCTTGAGGTCCTAGGTTCGAGACCCCCTTTAGATACTTTTATCATTATTTTATACATTTTATCCCCCTTTTAACCCAAACTCTATTTTATTTTTTAAGGTGTATATATAATAGAAAATTTAAGATGGTGTAGTGGTAAGACAGATTTATTGCAACATATAGAACCTGAGTTCAAGTCCTTGCTTTTGCCCCTTTATTTTTTTATTTTCTAAACTTTCAAGTTTTTTAGCCTTATTTCATTTAAAATCCATACAAAAAAAATACAAAAAAAATATTAGGTTAATTTATAATTAATTTTGTCTTCCCTCATTAAAAATACCAAAAAATATATTAGTATAGTTTAATCTATTTTTTTTAATTATTTAGTTATTTAATTTCTTTTTCGATCATTTAGCCTATATATTTGTCTACTCCAAGGGAAATAGTCGAATTTGTTGACTTTATGCCATTGAATATATTTAAATTGTGTGAAACCCCTTCATACTTTTTTTAATTTTGTTAATCTTAAGACAAATCTCCTAAAAAAATCAACTTTTGAACTTACACTCTTTTAAGCCAAAACATCGACACTAGGTCGTTGCATCTTCAAGATCTCATCCCCACACTCATTTAGTAAGAAAACCAATTTTAAACAAAAAACAAATATTTCAAAAGGTTCCTATAGGATACTGTATATACATAAGGGTTCTAGTACCTTCCCTTTGTATAACAAACCCCCAAACCATCGATCTTTTCAAATTCATCGTATTTCTCTTTACTTTTTAGTATTATTCATATTTTGCATATTTATGGGTTTTATTTCACACTTTTACCTTTTCCTTTGGAAATAATAAAGTGTGGTGGCGAATCTTGCTTATTTGTGAGTAAAGTTAATTAATAGATTGATCTCTTATTTTCACCGCTACAAGTATGTGGAGAACCTTGAAAGGTTAGGGTTTCCCCTTAGAAAGGAACTTGCGACTGATTTGATCTTGTAATAGTTTCTAGATAGCTTCAGTTAATTTGTCTTGAATTTCAACATGAATGACATGGACAAAATTCTCCCAGAATTACTAAGCATGTTAAGAACTGCTGAGCAAAATATGAAGTCAAAAGGGAAGTCCATTCTGATGGTCAGTAATGGAAAGAAGCTAAACAAAAGGCCCACCAAGAATATAGTAAAGGGAAAAGAAAAGAAGTTTCCAAACGCAAACCTATTGTTCCTGTTTTGAAGCCTAGTGGAGGCATAGAAAAAGAGGGCACCTGCTTCCGTTGCGGTAAGACCAGACACTGGAAGAGAAACAACCCAAAGCACCTGGAAGTTAATAAGAATGGAGTAGAGACTTCTATTGTACCCCAAAATTTTCCCTCTCATATTTCTCCAAACATTGCAAGAAATATCTCCAAATGGCTCAAGATTGCTCAAGAGTTGGACAATTAAATCATTTCCTAAGGCAGTCAACCCCAAATTAGGGTTTTGTGTTGCATCAAGGTACTTGCATCCAAATGACCTCAAGTTCTCCCCAATTTCCTAATATGCTCTCAAGATCATCCATGCCAAATTTCAAGCCTTGCAGAGGAAGTTTGCTCAGTCAACTGCTCAAAAGGTCCAAAAATCGACTGTGCTAGGGCAAAAGTCAACTGTGACCTATAAACAGTCAAACCTCAAGATTTTTTGTCAACATTCTCATTTTGAAGGATATTTCATAATTTTATCAAGGGTTGATCATGATTCATCAAGGATTGCTCAAAATTCATCAAGACTCAAAAGTTGCTAAATTAGGATTTTGTAGGAAAAGTCAACTCAACTTTGACCAAGCATAAATTTATCATACTTTATGATAAATGACCAATCCAAAGCTCATTTTGAAGAGGATGCAATTTCCTACAATCCATCTTCATACCCCAAGATCAAGAAATGCACTCACAAAAAGATACAAATTTGGACATTATAGGTCATTTTTGATAGTCAACAAAAACGCCTTTTTTTCCAAAGCTTATAACCTGAGAATGGAATAACAAAATGAGATGAGACCAAAAGTGTTGGTTAGAGGACATCTCAAGCTTTCTTAAAAGTCAAATAACACTTCCAAAAGTTCAAAATTGAAGAAGTTATGCATTGTTGAAGTTGGACATTTTTGCAAAATTGCCAAAAGTCAACTATCCCCAAAACTTCAAATTTTCTCAAATGGGCCCATTCTTTTCCACTTGATTTGGGCTTTCCACATTCCACACATGTCCTAGCTTCAGCCTTGTGTCCATTTATCAATATTTCTATTTTAATTGATTTTTTATTGAATTATTTCATTTTAAATCAATTTAAATCAAATAAAATCCCAAAACATGATTACATGAGATATTTTTCTATTTTCAGGACCTAATCATCATCAATGTCATGATCAAATTCATATCAATCATTCCATGTGCAAAAAGATTGAATTTTTTGCAAATTAAGCAAGTTTTTAATGGAGGAGCAAATCCAATCTCAAAGCATTGATGTGCAAAGATTCAAGACCAATTTGTTGACCTAATACATTGCAGCATACATATACAATCCAAGGCACATGAATTTGAGACCTAGAGGCTGCAAGGACACCAAGAACCAAACTTGAAAAATTGACAAAAAAGTGTGAAACTGATATCATCCTTGGAGGCATTTTCAGAAGCGAAACTCAACATCAATCAATTTCTGGAGGTTCACTGAGTCAGAACCAACCCCTAGCAAGCTCTCGCACGCTCTCAAATGCACTGTAAGTGATACGCGGCCCCCCTCTGAGTTTGATTTCGTGTTTCAAAATTTATGCATCATAATAAGAAACCAATGGTATATTTGCAATCACTAGATAATTTCCAAGCTTTCCATATTATTTGATTGTGTTTATCTTCTCTACGGTGCAAAACGCCATTGTAGGGTTTCCTAGGTTTTTTTTAGGAGTTTTTCTTACAGGTAAAATTAGACCTATTGATGGACATAGGCATGACCGGAGGAGAAAGACAAGCACAACCATTGCCTTGGATGGAGTTTATATGGCCTGAGATGGGTTTTTGAAACGACCTACGCTTTTAGCTGCGGATCTAAATCCGCAGGTAATTTCTGTGCAAACCTGAGGACAGGGACGACAACGTGTCCCCATCTGGTTGCCCTGTTCAAATATTTGTGTGTTTCTTTTTTAATTCTGGCATATTAACATGTTTTCCAATATTATGTTTTATTCTTAACACATTAACAAATGAAGCGCGTTGGCCTAGTAGAAAGAGGAGTTGGCAGTCATGTACAGGACCTGGGTTCGAATCCCAGGTCCCCCATATGCTTTGTTATTATTTTTCTTCAGGTGATCCAATACAAGTCCAAGCGCGTGATGCATCATGCTCCCTCATTCAATCAATGGACAGGTGGCCCCAGGACAAATCTGATGGTCCAGATGGGATGTCCACCATGCTACCAAGTCAAAGTGCCACATGGAATTCAGGGAAGTCAAGCCAGGCCAACGAAATTGGGCCCTGAAAGTGCTGAAAAAACCCCCTAATCAGGCCCACCTCCTAACTCTTTCTATTTTTTTTATTATTTCTTTTATTTATTTATTGTTATTATTTTTATTGTTAATTAACCAATTAAATCTTTTTTCTTCATAAAATAAAAAACAAAAAAATATTTTCTTTATTAAAATTAAATTTCAGTATTTTATTTTTGTTAATAAATATTAATTTAATTGATTTAGTTTTAATTAGGAATAACTTTTAATATATTTTTCAATAATTAAAATTAACTTAGACAATTAGGTTTTATTAACATTGATTAAATTTATTTTTATTTCTTTAAATACCAAAAATCCAAAAATATTTTATTAATTTATTAATTTAATAATTAACTTAGTTTAATTTCTTTTTAATTCAAAAACAAACCAAAAATCCTTTCTTTAATAATCAAAGGGTCAAAACCCTAAAACTTGCGCCCGATTTAATTTCCCGCATGCGATCCATTTTATTTCAATATTGTATCTGTTTCCAGAATGTAATAGATAATTAGGACTTTAAATATTTTTATCGCTTTATTTATTTTCCGCATTTTAATTTCAAGGGTTGCTTTTGGCGATGTAAATACCCGGCGCCTTGTAATAGTTAGTTTAATTTCCGCAATTTAATTTTCGCAACTTATAAACTGTTAGATGTTTGGTAATAGGGAATGTATGACAAGATCAAATGTTTAACTTAAAATCAATATAGATAACCATTGACATGTACAAACACAAAATAACTGAAAAATGACACAATCTCGCACATGCGCACTCTTAGGGTACACCTCACTTGGTTGCCTTCGTAACGTGGTCATTGAGTATAGGAAGTTTTAGAGGTCGCCCTCTTGTCCAAAGATCATAGTTGCCTCGAAACGGTTGCCTCGGGAAAATGATCTAAGACATTAGGGTTACCGCTAAGGCGTCCTAACATTGCTTTAGTGACCGCACGTCCCTTAATCGAATTGACCCTTAAAACTCCAACGATGATGCTACCTACTCATCAATAGTGGGATAGCATTGTCTAAAGGACATTAGCACAAATTGATTCCTTTTTCGAGTAGGTAGATGGTTCTTAAGTACTTGCTCTTTTAAAACAAAACAAAATTTTCACACCTACACTTCTTTTCAAACAAAAACTTCTTCAAACCCACAAACACAAAGAAAAGAAAATTTTGAAAACATTATGAGCAAGTATCTAAGAGCCCGTGATAACCACGGATAGAAAGGTTGCTAACACCTTCCCTTTCTATAATCTACCCCTCGAACCCGAGAAATATCTCGAAAAAGGAATTTTTCTGTGCTTTTTTCCTTTCCTTGTTGGATAAAATAAAAGTCGGTGGCGACTCTTGCTTACCACGACATTTTGCGAAAACAAACGCAAAACACAAACCAGCATTCCAAAAAAACAACCAGTTCTTTCCCACCGTATCACAACTTCAAATTCAAGTATTTTTGTTATTGAAATTATTTTATCTACTTATGCATCATGGGTATTAGATACTGGATGTGGCTCTCACATTTGTACCAATGTGCATGGGCTTGAAAGGAGTAGAGATTTGACAAAAGGTGAAGTTGACCTACGAGTTGGAAATGGGGCAAAGGTTTCTACTTTAGCCATAGGAACTTATGTTTTGACTTTACCAAGTGGTCTAATAATTCAATTAGAGAATTATTATTATGTACCTGCAATTCAATGGAATATCATTTATGTTTCTTGTTTGGACGTGTTTGGTCGAGTATAGAGGCGTTGTTCTGCATCAATGCTCGTGATCACAACATCGAATGTCTGAATCACCACAAGGGGTAATATAATCTATCATTGACCATGCCCATTCGTAAGGATCGCTAAAGAAGGATTTTAATTTCTGTTGTGTTTTGGATTGCAATTTTCCCTCATACTTGACTCGCCTTCCTTCTTCTTAACAAAACCATATTAAGAATTATTACCATTACCAGAATTACTGTTGTTAGTTCCAAATGCACCCAGAATCGTACCAACCTTAATACACATCTCAACATGTTCCCTGATAATAACCATGTTTGAGAAAGAATCAAAAGTATTACCAAGCATATGTTGAAAATAAGGACCTCGTAGGGTATTCATGAATAGATCAACCAACTCACGATCTTGGAGGGTAGGTTGGGCTCTCGCAGCTAGTCTATGCCACCTCTGGGCGTATTCCTTAAAAGATTCACTAATCTTCTATGACATGCTATAAAGTTGAGCACGACTAGGTGCCATAACACTGTAGTAGTGATAATGCTTTAGGAAAGCATCTACATGTTCTCCCTAAGTGTTAACATGAGTCCGCTCGAGTTTCATATACCACTCTAAAGGAGCCTCAGTTAGGATGTCCTGAAAAAAGTGCATAAACAACAGCTCATTATCAGCATATGCGGCCATTTTTCTGCAGTAAGAACTGAGATGAGTTTCTGGACACGTGGTCCCCTTATATTTGTCAAATTCTTGAACCCTTAACTTCAGAGGGATAAAAAACCCAGGAACCAAACACATAGGAGCAGCATTGAAACCAGGCTTCTTGGAAGTCTCCATAGCCTTAAGGTGCTCTTCAAGAGCATGATACATTTTGGAAGTTTCAGATAAGTCAGTAGTGAGATCATTCTAAGAATCATCGAGATCAATAATATTGTGATGATCGTCCAATATAACCCGAGGTTTCCCTTTAGGAGTCCCCCTATTTGTAGTCTTAGGTCCCCCATTCTCAGAAGTGGAAGCAGTGTCAACAAGTTTGGCAACATTTTTCCTGAGTTCTCCTGCCCCTGAATAACAGCGTGAAGGTTCTCAATAAGATGATTATTTTCTTTCCCACATTGTATCCATGTCTATACGAAGAGCATTTTAATTATTTTCAAAATGTTCCATGATTCTTTATTGATAGCTCAAGTGCAGTACTGATGTAGAGGAGTCATCTTGTAAATTCTGATAAGAAGATGCAGCACCAACAAATAAGAAGAACATTTTGTATAAACCTGTAATACACATGATATAAATGATATAAATTATATGCATGATATTAATGCAATGACATGTTTAAATATTCCCATGATTCTAGAACTTATATTTCATTTCTTAGGCGAGAGCTAGAGACGAGATAATAGACACTAATAAATCAAATTCTCATTAAATCAGAATAAGCAGCAATACAAATAGTTTAATCATAAATCTCCAAAATTATTACAATATCATATGATAAATCTCATCAACAAGCCTGATGATGATCCTCGAGAAAAAAAATACAATATCTAAACATCTGACTTCAGATAGCTCGCAACTCCTTGCCCCATGTTGTACCCCAAAATTTGCCCTCCCATATTTTTCAAAGTTTTGACAAGCATCATCTCAATTTGCTCAAGTCTACTCAAGGGTTGCACAGTTCAAACACCCTCCTAAGCCAGTCAAATTAGGGTTTTGGTTCTTGCAAGGAAGTTGAGGTTTTCAAGGGCTCAATCAAGTCACATATGCCTATACACATTGTCAAGCATCTACATGCGAAGTTTCAAGGCTCACAAGGTCAAGTTGCACAGTCAAAAACCCTAATTGCTTCACAATCAACTATAGGGGTAAAATGGTCATTTGGCAGTCAAAAGTCAAAATTTTTGGTCAACATCTTATTTTGAAGCCACAATCATCATTTGATCAAGTCTTGATCATGATTCTACAAGAATGGCTCAAAAATCATCAAGATGCAAAAATTTCCATTTTTGGACAGCTGAAAAGTCAACTGTAACTTGACCAAAGCATAACTTTTTCATGGTTCATCTGAAAAATCCCATCCAATGCTCATTTTGAAGGGGAGGATATTTCCTACAACTCATATTCACATTCCAAGTCCAAGAAATGCTCTCACAAAAAGTTACCAATTTCAACATTATAGGTCATTTTCAAAAGTCAACAAAAAGGCATTTTAAGTCAAAGACCATAACTTGATATTGGTAAATTCAAATGACATGGGACCAAAGGCATTGGTTAGAGGACTTCAAGACCTTTCCAAAATGTCCAAGAACATATTCATATGATCAAAATTGAGCAAGATATGCATTGGAGAAGTTGGGAAATTTTTGTGAAATGGCAAAAGTCAACTATCCTTGAAACATCAATTTTTGACAAAAGGGCCCACTTTTTTCCACTTGATTCAGCCTTGTCATGCCACCCACGTGTTCCATGATCAATTTCAAGATTAAACATTAATTTTTCTATTTTTATTTAATTTTATTTGATTTAATTCATTTTAAATCCATAAAATTCAAATAAAATCAAAAAAATTAATTAAATAACATCTTTTGATTTGAATGACTTTTATGTGTCATGAACAACCTACCAATTTCGTGCTAGGGACATTTTATGCATAAAAATTCAAAATTTGAACAAACTTGGAATGTTTCTTTAATGGTGGTTATGAAGAATCCAAAAACTTAATTGCAAGGGATCATTAGCTCATAATGTGACCTATTCTCATTCATTACTATATATGCAAGTGTAACAAAGCCTCATTCACGACCTAGAGTGTGCACAAACGGCCAGAGCAAAATCCAAAAAGTGTCAAAAAAAAGTGTGAGATCAAAAGGAGTGTTGCAAGCATTTTCAGGCTAAAAGGAGAACGTGACTCTCTTATTTGCCATACTATGAAGCTAAAGCAACCCTTGCCACATCCTAAGGTCCATCATACTGCACTGTAAGTTTTCCCAGGTCCCCCCAAGTCTCAATATTATTTTTTCTAACAAATTCCCATGCAGCTTCCTAGACGCGTTCCACCATAGGCCTCATACAGATGCGCGCCAAGTGTCTCAAAAGATCAATCCAAAGGCCAAAGGGTGCTCCATACCATGCTCCCTGGTCAACGCGCCTCTGGACGATTCAAAAGTCAAAAAGGCTTGAGACAATGGGCCTAAATTCCTGATTCACCTCCCTAAGGGTCCAACACCCCCTGGGTTCTTATTTTCTTTTCTTTTTTCTCTTTTTATTTTCTTTTCTTTTATAATTTCCCTTTTATTAATTATTAGTTTTATTAATTGTTTAATTAACCCAAACTAATTTTCCCCATAAAATTCAGAAAAACAAAAAAAAACATTTTATTATTTATTAACTTATTTTGTAAATAAATGTAAATTAAATTAAATTAGCTTAATTAATTAACTTTAATACTTTTTACAATAAATAAAAACAATTTAGAATTAGGTTTTTGCTAACTTTTAATTTCTATTTATTTTCTCTTTATTTTCATTAAAAACACAAAAATACAAAAAAAACATTTTCTTAATTAATTAATTAATTAGTTATTAGTTTTAATTTTATTAATTATAAAAAAAGACAAAAATTCAATTCTTTCTTAAAAAAGGGTCAAAACCCTTAGGACGTTCCCGATTAAATTTCTATTCGCGCGTATTTATTTATTTTGACTATGTTTATGTATCTGTACAGAGGATGTAATATCAATTAGGATTTTATTGCTTTCTTTAATTTTCTGCATTTACTTTTCAAAACGGGTTATTGTTTTTGGCGATGTATAGACCCGCGCCTTGTAATAGTTATATTTATCTTTCCGCAATTTACTTTCCGCACTCCTAACTGTTAAAAAATGCCTGCAAGAATGTATGTAAATAAAATTAATTAGTAGCTCACAAATAACATGTACAAAGACAATTAACTGAAAAACAACACACAAAGCACATGCCACTCCTAGGGTACGCCTCACTGGTTTCCTCGAACGTGGTCATCAAGTATAGGATGTTTTAGAGGTCTCCCTCCTGTCTAAGATCCAGTTGCCTCAAAACGGTTGCCTCAGATACAAAGGATCTAGGACATTAGGGTTACTTCTAAGGTGTCCTACCATTGCTTCGGTGACCACATTGTCCCTTAATCGAAATGACCCGAATAACTCCAACGATGGTGCTACCTACCTCTCAATGGTGGGATAGCACTATCTAAAGGACTCTTACACAGCCTAATTCCTTAGAGTAGGTAGATTTCTCATGGGTACTTGCTCTTTCTCAAAACAAATAAAATACTTTTCACACCTCACACTTTCTAAAAGTTTTCAAACAAATTTTTCATACACTCTTGAGGACTGATACAAGAGTTACTTAGAAAATTTTCAAACGAAACTTTTTCAAAACCCACTCACACTTGAAAAGCAAACATATTTTGAAAACATAAGAGCAAGTACCTAAGAGCCCATGGATAACCACGAATAGAAAGGGTGCTAACACCTTCCCTTTCTATAAATCTACCTCCCGAACCGAGAAACATTCTCGAATAAGGAATTTTGTTGTGCTTTTGTCCTTGACATTTCGCGAAACCAGCTTAAAAAACAGTCAGTTCTATTTCCACCGATCACAGAACTGACGACTCTGCTGGGGACATATAAGTGGGGTGTACCTTAGGAATAATTCATCATCATGTTTTCAATTGCTTGCCTTGCTTGATTTAATATTATGGTCCTGTTTTGGGAGTTTCATAGATCCTAACCTGGATCTGAGGGATACCTTTTAGAAAGTAGCAACAAACTGTGAGGGAACTGTGCGGGGTATATCGACACGGTTGAAGCAGTTTGCTACGTTGATGTGGCACTTTGGTTGGTACCGGTAACCCTTGAGTCAAGTCAAGGAGAGTACGGGGCCGCCGCGTGGTGTCGTGAAGCATCAACTGGCCTTAGGAACCTTACTTGAACCATCCTGGCCTCTTTAGGGGTAGTGAGATGACTGACTTTGGTGCAGTCCGAAGTTGGTTGATACTCGATACTACACTCATTGAGGATTGTTTTCTTGGAATATTTTGATCGCCAGTTTAGTGGCTAAATAAAAACAATGAACATAGAAAACAACCCTATGATATTGAGCTCCTTAGAACCCGGTTACTTTTGATAGGACAGGTTTTTGAGCCCACCAACTTCAAGAGGGTAGTACCCCAAACTTCATGCTGGCCTAAACTCTAAGGGTTCTTTTGTGTGACTTGTGTGCCTTCATACTTGAACTACTTGCATACTTGTTATCTAACAACACGAATTCCTTGTAGGTTTTGTTTATAGTCCTTAATTGGGACTCATTACAGGGCCTGCTTACATCATTCCATGCATAGCATAACATCATACAATTGCATACATCCTACATAAGGACTAATCCATTTCAAGGACCTCAAGGGTTTGTGATGCAGGTCATGATGAACCAACTGTCCAGCAAGGGGCAAAGGGGATTTATTTTCCTCTAGCCAAGGTTGTCAGGGGCTATGACCCACTCGATATGGTGAGCCTTGACCCTTGAAGAAGGACTCTCAGCAACATGAAGTTCCTTTAATCATCGGATTCAAATTCTAACGAGCTTCTCTGTTTACCCCGCGAGATCCTTGAAAACATTGTATGCATATCATACATATCATTGCATTACAGGTACCCTTGTCACAGGTCACTTTCCTTCCTTCGCTGTCTATTTTAGTAATGGCTTTCCAACAAGATAACCAGGGTCTTCATGCTCAAGAGACTCGGTTCAGGGAGATCTTCCTAAGCCTATCCAAGGGGCAGGAAGAGTTGAGGACACTCCTCATGGGGAATTTGGCCAAGAAAAGTCCAGAAGACGATAAAGACGAACGACTGAAACGTCTACAAGCTGAGGTGGATACAATGAGAACCCAGATGCTGGGGCAAATGGCTCTTATCCAAGACTTATCTCAAAGACAAGGAGAGCTCAGGGTTCTCGTCAACCAACTGCTTCGGGATAACCAACTGGGGCAAACATCTAAGGTTGAAGAGCAAGCCATCATTCAACCACCTGTGGGGCAAGAAGACAAGGGAAAAGCTCCTCAGTTTGCTTCAGGGTCACAAGCCCATCATCAACCTCACCAGCATCAACAGGGAAATCGGCGTAAGCGAAATACGTCTGGAAGACATTTCTCGGAGACTGGTATACCATCATCACTGATACTGAGACGCTTGTTGGAGGTCAAGCTGTTTGCTTTAAAGGATCCTCCTAAGAATCTCAACATAACCTCCCTAAAGTACAATCCTGATGAAAGGTATGCCTACCATTCTGACAGTCCTGGACATGACACTGACGACTGTTGGAGCTTGAGGAACAAGATCCAAGACTTGATCGACGGAAGGGTGCTGGAGTTCATGCCGGGTGGCAAAATGAAAATCTTCTGCTGAGAATCTTCCATCTGAGATGACTAGTGCAAACTAAGAAGCTTTTGTTCATTCGAATGTTCAAGTTGTATTTTTCTTTGATTGTTCAAACATTTGTTCATGTCAAACTCTTTTACTTTATCAATGCATCGCATATGTCTGTTTTGAATCAATATATTCGCATTCGATATATTCAAACTTCTTTCAGTTTTTGATGTCAACTCTCAATTAATAATTCTAAGCCTCTTGAGGGAGGATGACGAAAATGATACCATAATCTACAGTATGCTTTTGAACAGACCCGGCTGATGAGGTACAGGCATTGTTTCAATTCCTAAACACTGGAGTTATAAGGATGATAATCCCTCGTCAACCCCTTTGAGCCAAAGAAGTAGGGGTTTTATTTTTGAAAATTAAAACCCTTAATCATAACCTGGGGCAGGGTAGTTCTCTCAGCTGATCCAAGTGCACAACGAATGGCACCAAAGGAATCCTTACAAAACAAAAGACAGTGATGGCTCCGAATAATCATAAAGACAGGCAGTCATTATCTCCCAAAAATAAAAGCCCATTAAGTCAAAACCTATGAAGGAGACTTACAAAACTGGGGCATCCCGCTGACTGTGATCATGAAAGAAACAGTTCAGGCAAAAAACAGGGATAACGAAATCAAAAAGAAAAGAGGACCTGCAAACCCTCAACAAGGAAATGACTGCCTATTCAAAATAAAATGTCAACATCCGAACCATCATGGGAATATTAGGACAAAGACTCGAACAAGGTCTAACGCACGATCAACTGAGTTTAGGTTTGAAGAACATCACGAAGAGCGGGTGGGTACAAATATAATTTGAGCCTTTATCCTTTGTTTCTTAAACCGTGAACCAGGCCACGTTATAACCCTTACAAAGTCCTAGCTGAAGCATGGGTTAGTTCGAAGGCATACTGTTACGAAAGGTATCCTGACTCCTTAAGGCTTGCTGTAAAATACTGAGTTGACATCACATTTTACAAAATTTGCTTGTTTTACTAAAAATGCATTTTCAAAAATTTCAAGACAGACATAAGCTTTGCATTTTTAATATAACATTGCTTGCATGTGACTATTTGTTTGAACATCATAGAAGTTCGCACGACGAATGTCTAATGAACAAAAGCACCTCCAATCAAGGGGCAGGGCATGATCATTGTCCATCATCTGGGGCAGTCCAGTCAAGATTCAGAGAATCTCTCAAATTCCTAATAGCCTGGGGCAAATCTCCGCCTGAGTCACCTGGGGCATTGGACATGAGTTCTAGCTACGAATCTTGCCTGATCAAACATCTTCTGGTCGCATGGCAACACAACAACAGGGGCATCTCCCTACATTCTGAGAGCATGGACATAGTCGAAAAAATACTACGCATAATCAAAGACCCGCTAGGTTGACACACCTAGGCAAAAATAAGGGCTTCCCGGCGAACCAAAAGGGTTCGGGCAAAAACAAGGGATGAAATGAAAAAATCTGTACACCCGGCAAGCGAAAACCTGAAAAGGCGGCTTGGGCAAAAAAGGGTATCCCGATGGACTGAAAACCCGAAAGAGCGGTCCAGGAAAAAGTTAGGGATCAAAAGCGTACGACTATGTCCCGTCATCTCGTCACTTGCCTACCAGAAGAAGATTTGTCGAATCGGCAGTTGTCTAACACCTCACAAGGTATCTTCTTCTCTCACGTCAGAAACAGGGGCAATAATGAGTTGTCCAAGCGATCTAGTTGCTCTATCAACCAAGGTACCAAGGTAGGTTCGGCTGAAGAACATAACCAAGAGGCCTCCACTCGCCGGGAGTAAAACAGGTTTCAGCAATGCTCTCCCCAAGAAGAGTTGGTCTCTCATCAACCCCGAAGAGGCACAGTATCCCTAGCAAGTCAGCAACGCTCTCCCCAAGCAGAGTTAGGCTACTGTCAGCCCTAAGGAAGTTGGGTACCCCCAGAAAATCTCAATATTCCCCATCAGAGTATACAGATGTTCCTAAGCAAGCATCCCCGACAGTCTTAATATAAGATTGTTCCCCTGCGGAATACAGACACCCCAGTGGAGCCACTTCCCCAGTACAGTCTCAAAAGTTTCCCCAGGAGAGTTGAATCAATCTCCCTAGTAGATTCTGGAAGCTTATCCCCTGCAGAGTACGAACGCATCTCCCCGGCTCTATTCAAAGGTTATTCCCCACCAGGGTCTAACTGGGTTATCCTCAGCTAATTACCACGGAAAGATCGTCCTCGACGAAGTTCTTCCTATCCCCAGCGGAATTCATCAAATTCCCCAACAAAATTTATCAACGGGAATCCCCAGCGGAGTTATCATCAAAACCTCAGCGAAGTATATCTTCCCACAGAGTAATTCCCCGCAGAGTAATATCTTCATCAAGTTTATTCCCCAACGGAGTCATCCTCTCCTACCGGTTTATTCTTGCAACCATCATCCCCAGCGGAAATGAAGAACTCTACTCTTCAACCTCAGCCCAGGATTCAACTTCCCGGCGTTCGTCAAAGATTTATTTTCCTAGACAAAGATACATTCATAGACATTCATCACATTATCATACACCATGACACATGCATATACGCATCATAACACACAAATCTCATTTATTCTTGAGAACATCTTAATATCATGCAATTCATGCATCATGAAGCTGCATACAACTAACGTTTTGCCTTTTCAGGAAAAGGTCAATCAAAAGATGATTACCATCTACCTCTATAGTTCCAGATCAACATTGGTAACAAGCCAGGAAAATTTTGTGGACGACTGATCGTGGGTTAATATCTGAAACCAGATAGGACAATCATCCACTTGATCATCATGAAGTAACCCCACACTGGTTCCTTCTCAACTTCAGATGTAGTTTTACACGAACTCATCATCAAGCAACCCCACACCGGTTCCTTCTCAATTTTCAGACGAAGTCTTACACGGACCCATCACAAAGTAACCCTACACCGGTTCCTTTTCTTTCAGAAGAAGTCTTACACAGACTTATCATCAAAGTAACCCTACACCGGTTCCTTTTCTTCCAGAAGAAGTCTTACACAGACTTATCATCAAAGTAACCCTACACCAGTTCCTTTTCTTTCAGAAGAAGTCTTACACGGACTTATCATCAAAGTAACCCTACACCGGTTCCTTTTTTTCCAAAAGAAGTCTTACACGGACTTATCATCAAAGTAACCATACACCGGTTCCTTTTCTTTCAGAAAAAGTCTTACACGGACTTATCTCAAAATGACCTTACCCCGGTTCATCAAGAAGTTTTACACGAACTTACCTTGCAGTAACCTTAACCCGGTTCCTCCAGAAGTCTTACACGGACTTATCTCAAGATAACCTTACCCCGGTTCATCCAGAAGTTTTACACGAACTTACCCTGCAGTAACCTTACCCCGGTTCCTCCAGAAGTCTTACACGGACTTATCTCAAGATGACCTTACCCCGGTTCATCAAGAAGTTTTACACGAACTTACCCTGCAGTAACCTTACCCCTGTTTCTCCAAAAGTCTTACACGGACTTATCTCAATATAACCTTACCACGGTTCATCAAGAAGTTTTACACGAACTTACCCTGCAGTAACCTTACCTCGGTTCCTCCAGAAGTCTTACACGGACTTATCTCAAGATGACCTTACCCCGGTTCATCAAGAAGTTTTACACGAACTTATCCTGCAGTAACCTTACCCCGGTTCCTCCAGAAGTCTTACACGGACTTATCTCAAGATGACCTTACCCCGGTCCATCAAGAAGTTTTACACGAACTTACCCTGCAGTAACTTGACCCCGGTTCCTCCAGAAGTCTTACACGGACTTATCTCAAGGTAACCCTACAACGGTTCCTCCCAAAGTCTTACACGGATTTATCCCAAGGTGACCTTACCCCGGATCCTCAAGAAGTTTTACACGAACTTATCCCAAAAAAAACCCTACAAAGGTTCTCTCTTTCCAAAAGATGAAGTTTTACACGGACTCGTCACCCAGAAACCCTACACAGGTTCTCCATTTCCAAGGATGCTGTTTTACACGGACTAGTCATCAGTAAACCCTACACAGATGCAGCTTCACACGGGCTCATCATCAGTCAACCCTACACAGGTTTCCTTCTTTCCAAGATGCAGTTTTACACGAGCTCATCATCAGGCAATCCTACACAGGTTCCCTCTTTCAACTCACAAAATTACAACTCAACAGACAGTCTCCAAATGGCATCTATAAGCCCATTCCCGACAAGGTTCTGTCACATATCCAGATGGCATCTATAAGCCCATCCTCCCATCCATCACATTTCCAAATGGCATCTATAAGCCCATTCCCGACAAGGTTCTGTCACGCCTCCAGATGGAATCTATAAGCTCATCCTCCTATCTATCATCTCTCCAAATGGCATCTGTAAGCCCATTCCCGACATCACACTGCTGATATTCTACTATGTGAGTGCAAATTTCTAGGCACTCTAGTGTTCAATCATCTTCCACCTTCGGATCACGAAAGGAACGCAAGCCAATCTACGTCCTCAGCTATAAGAAGATTGAACAGGGGCAACTATTATACCCCAAAATTTTCCCTCCCATATTCTTCAAAGTTTTGACAAGCATCATCTCAATTTGCTCAAGTCTACTCAAGGGTTGCACAGTTCAAACACCCTCCTAAGCCAGTCAAATTAGGGTTTTGGTTCTTGCAAGGAAGTTGAGGTTTTCAAGGGCTCAATCAAGTCACATATGCCTATACACATTGTCAAGCATCTACATGCCAAGTTTCAAGGCTCACAAGGTCAAGTTGCACAGTCAAAAACCTTAATTGCTTCACAATCAACTATATGGGTAAAATGGTCATTTGGCAGTCAAAAGTCAAAATTTTTGGTCAACGTCTTATTTTGAAGCCACAATCATCATTTGATCAAGTCTTGATCATGATTCTACAAGAATGGCTCAAAAATCATCAAGATGCAAAAGTTTCCATTTTTGGACAGCTAAAAAGTCAACTGTAACTTGACCAAAGCATAACTTTTTCATGGTTCATCAGAAAAATCCCATACAATGCTCATTTTGAAGGGGAGGACATTTCCTATAACTCATATTCACATTCCAAGTCCAAGAAATGCTCTCACAAAAAGTTACCAATTTCAACATTATAGGTCATTTTCAAAAGTCAACAAAAAGGCATTTTAAGTCAAAGACCATAACTTGATATTGGTAAATTCAATTGACATGGGACCAAAGGCATTGGTTAGAGGACTTCAGGACCTTTCCAAAATGTCAAAGAACATGTTCATATAATCAAAATTGAGCAAGATATGCATTGGAGAAGTTGGGAAATTTTTGTGAAATGGCAAAAGTCAACTATCCTTGAAACTTCAATTTTTGACAAAAGGGCCCACTTTTTTCCACTTGATTCAGCATTGTCATGCCACCCACATGTCCCATGATCAATTTCAAGATTAAACATTAATTTTTCTATTTTTATTTAATTTTATTTGATTTAATTCATTTTAAATCCATAAAATTCAAATAAAATCAAAAAAATTAATTAAATAACATCTTTTGATTTGAATGACTTTTTTGTGTCATGAACAACCTACCAATTTCGTGCTAGGGCCATTTTATGTATAAAAATTCAAAATTTGAACAAACTTGGAATGTTTCTTTAATGGTGGTTATGAAGAATCCAAAAACTTAATTGCAAGGGATCATTAGCTCATAATGTGACCTATTCTCATTCATTACTACATATGCAAGTGTAACACAACCTCATTCACGACCTAGAGTGTGCACAAACGGCCAGAGCAAAATCCAAAAACTGTCAAAAAAAAAAGTGTGAGATCAAAAGGAGTGTTGCAAGCATTTTCAGGCCAAAAGGAGAACGTGACTCTCTTCTTTGCCATACTCTAAAGCTAAATCAACCCTTGCCACGTCCTAAGGTCCATCATACCGCGCTGTAAGTTTTCCCAGGTCCCCCCAAGTCTCAATATTATTTTTTCTAACAAATTCCCATGCAGCTTCCTAGACGCGTTCCACCATAGGCCTCATACAGATGCGCGCCAAGTGTCTCAAAAGATCAACCCAAAGGCCAAAGGGTGCTCCACACCATGCTCCCTGGTCAACGCGCCTCTGGACGATTCAAAAGTCAAAAAGGCTTGAGACAATGGGCCTAAATTCCTGATTCACCTCCCTAAGAGTCCAACACCCCCTGGGTTCTTATTTTCTTTTCTTTTTTCTCTTTTTATTTTCTTTTCTTTTATAATTTCCCTTTTATTAATTATTAGTTTTATTAATTGTTTAATTAACCCAAACTAATTTTCCCCATAAAATTGAGAAAAACCAAAAAAAAAACATTTTATTATTTATTAACTTATTTTATAAATAAATGTAAATTAAATTAAATTAGCTTAATTAATTAACTTTAATACTTTTTACAATAAATAAAAACAATTTAGAATTAGGTTTTTGCTAACTTTTAATTTCTATTTATTTTCTCTTTATTTTCATTAAAAACACAAAAATACAAAAAAAAAAAAACATTTTCTTAATTAATTAATTAATTAGTTATTAGTTTTAATTTCATTAATTACAAAAAAAGACAAAAATTCAATTCTTTCTTAGAAAAGGGTCAAAACCCTTAGGATGTTCCCGATTAAATTTCTATTCGCGCGTATTTATTTATTTTGACTATGTTTATGTATCTGTACAGAGGATGTAATATCAATTAGGATTTTATTGCTTTCTTTAATTTTCTGCATTTACTTTTCAAAACGGGTTATTGTTTTTGGCGATGTATAGACCCGCGCCTTGTAATAGTTAGATTTATCTTTCCGCAATTTACTTTCCGCACTCCTAACTGCTAAAAAATGCCTGCAAGAATGTATGTAAATAAAATTAATCCGTAGCTCACAAATAACATGTACAAAGACAATTAACTGAAAAACAACACACAAAGCACATGCCACTCCTAGGGTACGCCTCACTGGTTGCCTCGAACGTGGTCATTAAGTATAGGATGTTTTAGAGGTCGCCCTCCTGTCTAAGATCCAGTTGCCTCAAAACGGTTGCCTCGGATACAAAGGATCTAGGACATTAGGGTTACTTCTAAGGTGTCCTACGATGACCACATTGTCCCTTAATCGAATTGACCCGAATAACTCCAACGATTGTGCTACCTACCTCTCAATGGTGGGATAGCACTATCTAAAGGACTCTTACACAGCCTAATTCCTTAGAGTAGGTAGATTTCTCATGGGTACTTGCTCTTTCTCAAAACAAACAAAATACTTTTCACACCTCACACTTTCTAAAAGTTTTCAAACAAATTTTTCATACACTCTTGAGGACTGATACAAGAGTTACTTAGAAATTTTTCAAATGAAACTTTTTCAAAACCAACTCACACTTGAAAAGCAAACATATTTTGAAAACATAAGAGGAAATACCTAAGAGCCCGTGGATAACCACGGATAGAAAGGGTGCTAACACCTTCCCTTTCTATAAATCTACCTTCCGAACCGAGAAACATTCTCGAATAAGGAATTTTGCTGTGTTTTTGTCCTTTCCATGTTGGAGAACATAAAAGACGGTGGCGACTCTTGCTTACCGCGACATTTCGCGAAACCAGCTTAAAAAACAGTCAGTTCTATTTCCACCGATCACACCCCATCATTTGAATTTTGAGACTGGAGATTTCTTCAAAGGCCTGTGATAGTTGTAAACTGCACCCTTTGAGTTGAGCTTCTGCCTCTAGCTTTCAGATGCTTTCTTCTTTAAGCTGAGAACTCTTGTCCAGAAGTTTCTTTTCTAATTCTTTGATCTTAGCTTCATATCTCTTCTCCATTTCAGACTTGGATGCTTTGAGGATATCGCATTCTTGGCTTTTCTACTTGTACATCTTCTCGACCTCAACCATAATTTTCTGGTTTTCTTCCAAAGAAATAAGATTTTCATCGATTCTTGATCTCTTCCTTGAAACACCTAACAACTCTACCTTGAATCTCTTGAACTCTTTGGCTATCTGAGTCTTCTCTTGAGTAGCCACAAGACACTTTACCTACATGGCCTCACATTTCTCAAGAAAATGTCGATTGCAAGCTTGCACTAGCTCATAATCTCCTTTTGGTACTGCATTAAGAAGATCTGACTATTGAGGATATAAAGGCTTTTATATGGTGAATGGCCAACGACGATCTTTGTTTCTCTCTTTGATGCATTAAACAAAATGAATACCTTCTTATCAAAATACCTTCTTATCAAAGTATTGACCTCCTTCAAAATGAACACTTTTCCAGGCCTTGATAGCCCTATCCATCCATCCTGTGTTGTCAAGTACATCATAAAATAAGTATTCATGCATGTTCTCTTCTCTATTTTGTCCTCTGAGAGCATAACCCAATTTCTTTTGAGAAAGAGTTGGATTCTAGTTGATACTACCTCTTATACCTATGAGAGGTACATTAAAGAATTCTCTGCAACGAAAAATCACTTCTTTGCTTTCAGTCTTAGACAAGTCATGCTTATACCATTCAATATCGTTGGGTGTAAGCCCCTTCAGCTTGGGATCCCAACTCAGACTACGTTGAGTGTCAACAAAAGCATTGTGCCAAGAAAGATAACTTCTAAACCAATCTTACAGAAATAGCGCACAACAATGAACAACTTCGCCTTTCTTATTGTAGCTCCGAGAGTGTATGGAATGATAAACATCTCCCAAGAGAGTTGGTACATGATTCCTTAGCCTAAATATGGCGATAACATTCTCATCCACAAACTTGATATCATTGGGAAACAGAACCATCCTACATAATGCAACAATCTAAGATATCATTGTAACCTCTCCAATCTTTCTTACCAGCCTTGAACTTAGCATCCTTCAATAGAAAACTCAAATGAAAACTGTGCACAAATCCTTTCTTCGTAAAGTTGGCTTTTCTATCAAATTCTCTCAAATAAAGGGCGGCAACAATTTGAGAGGTATCATGCTTCTTCATAGCAGTATGGAATGGTACTTGGCACGAAATAGGAATTTTTAAGATATTGGAGTACTCTTCCAAAGTCGGTGTCAACAGATAATCAGGGAATATGAAGCACCTCCGTGTGCGATCAAAAAACTGAAACAGAGCCTGAAGGGCGTCTTTTTTATATTCGTTGAAAGGAGACTTCAGAAACATCAAGATTCTTCCATAATGTTTCGTAAAGGTGACATTCTCAGGAGGAGACATCTTGGCTAACAGAAGGAGATTGTCATGAATTGGCGCAAGAAACTTATAGACGACATGATATTGCTGGTTGTCTCTCTTCTTGGTGTCGATCTTCAAAGGTGGCCTAACAACAACACACAAATACTAGAATACCTAGAAATAAGAAGACATGTATGTCAAAATGCGGTTAATACAATGTTTCATAAATTCAACGGGATCATGGCTTCCATAAACTAAACCACTGATGTGCTGATAACTGAATCACAGTCACATGTAACAGAATCAACACTCCGAATCATATCAGAATACCATAGAAATGAGAATCAAAGATCAGCATCTGTAGCAGTAAGAATGATTTCCCACCCCAGCTCCCATGTAAATTCTAATCTGAACGGGGTCCCTAATGATAATCAGAGTCAGGATCCATCTGAACACCCCGTCTAGGCACAAAGGGAGAAAAATGAAAATAATCATCAAGAGAACCTCCTTTAAGTGTGGTATCTCATGCCTCCTCACACGCGTCAATTGGACACGAGATTCAACATGAGTATCTGTCTAACCTATGTGTGATCGGTGGAAATAGAACTGACTGTTTTTTTTAAGCTGGTTCGCGAAATGTCGCGGTAAGCAAGAGTCGCCACCGCCTTTTATGTTCTCCAACATGGAAAGGACAAAAGCACAGCAAAATTCCTTCTTTGAGAATGTTTCTCGGTTCGGGAGGTAGATTTATAGAAAGGGAAGGTGTTAGCACCCTTTCTATCCGTGGTTATCCACGGGCTCTTAGGTACTTGCTCTTATGTTTTCAAAATTTGTTTGCTTTTCAAGTGTGTGTGAGTTTTGAAAAAGTTTCGTTTGAAAAATTTCTAAGTAACTCTTGTATCTGTCCTCAAGAGTGTATGAAAAATTTGTTTGAAAACTTTTAGAAAGTGTGAGGTGTGAAAAGTTGTTTTTGTTTGTTTTGAGAAAGAGAAAGTACCCATGAGAATCTACCTACTCTAAGGAATTAGGTTGTGTAAGAGTCCTTTAGATAGTGCTATCCCACCATTGAGAGGTAGGTAGCACCATCGTTGGAGTATATTCGGATCAATTCGATTATCGGGACAGTGTGGTCACCGAAGCAATGGTAGGACACCTTAGAAGTAACCCTAATGTCCTAGATCCTTTTTTATCCGAGGCAACCGTTTCGAGGCAACAAGATCTTTAGACAGGAGGGCGACCTCTAAAACACCGTATACTTGACGACCACGTTCGAGGAAACCAGTGAGGCGTACCCTAGGGGTGGCATGTGCATGTGTGTTGTTTCATGTTAATGTTTATCTTGTACATGTTATTTGTGAGCTACGTATTGATTTTATTTACATACATTCTTGCAGGCATTTTTTTAACAGTTAGGAGTGCGGAAAGTAAATTGCGGAAAGATAAATCTAACTATTACAAGGCGCGGGTCTATACATCGCCAAAAACAAAAACCCGTTTTGAAAAAATAAAGTGCGAGAATTTAAATAAGGCGATAAAATCCTAATTAACTATTACATATTCTGTACAGATACATAAATATAATCAAAATAAATAAATACGCGCGAATAGAAATTTAAACGGGAACGTCCTAAGGGTTTTGACCCTTTTTTTAAGAAAGAATTGAATTTTTGTCCTTTTTTGTAATTAATGAAATTAAAACTAATAACTAATTAATTAATTAATTAAGAAAATGATATTTTTGTGTTTTTATGTTTTTAATGAAATAAAAAGAAAAGGAATTAAAAGTTGAAAGAAAAAAAAACTAGTTCTAAATTTATTTTAGTTATTAAGAAAAAAGTTAAAGTTGCCTATTTAAACTAATTAACTAATTATAACTTATTTACAAAAAAATAATATGAAATTAGTAAATAATAATAATATTAGTTTTTTTTTATTTTATTGTGAAAAATGTTAATTAATTGATTAATTAAATAATACTAATAATGATTACTAAAGAAAATAAAAAGAAAAGGAAAATAGAAAAAGAAATAGAAACCAATGGGGGTGTTGACCCAAGAATGGAGGTGGATCTGGAAATTTAGGCCCATTGTCTCAAGCCTTTTTGACTTTTGAATCGTCCAGAGGTGCGTTGACCATGGAGCATGGTGTGGAGCACCCTTTGGCCTTTGGATTGATCTTTTGAGACACTTGGTGCGCATCTGTATGAGACCTATGGTGGAACGCGTCTAGGAAGCTGCATGGGAATTTGTTTGAAAAAATAATATTGAGACTTGGGGGGACCTGGGAAAATTACAGCACGGTATGATGGACCTTAGGATGTTGCAAGGGTTGCTTTAGCTTCAGAGTATGGCAAAGAAGAGAGTCGCGTTCTCCTTTTGGCCTGAAAATGCTTGCAACACTCCTTTTGATCTCACACTTTTTTTGACACTTTTTAGATTTTGCTCTGGCTGTTTGTGCACACTCCAGGTCGTGCTTAAGGTTTGCAAGGCTTGTATATGTATGTTTGAATGAGAATCAAGTCATATGATGAGCCTTTAACCATTGCAATTAAGTTTTGGATTTCTTCATAACCACCATTAAAGGTCTTGCCATGTTTTTTTCAAATTTTGAATTTTCATGCCTAAATGAGCTTTACACGAATTTGGCTACTAGAATATGCTTCATGAAGGCTAATCAAACCACAAGATACCATTTAATCAATTTTTTTTATTTTACTTGAATTATTATGGATTAAAATGAATTAAATCCATAAAAATTAAATAAAAATAGAAAAAGAATTTATTTGGTCTTGAAATTGATCATGGGACACGTGGGTGGCATGACAAGGCTGAATAAAGTGGAAGAAAGTGGGCCCTTTTGTCAAAAATTGAGGTTTCAATGATAGTTGACTTTTGCCATTTCACAAAAATTTCCCAACTTCTCCAATGCATATCTTGCTCAATTATGATCATATGAATATGTTCTTGGACATTTTGGAAAGGTCTTGAAGTCCTCTAACCAATTCCTTTGGCACCATGTCATTTGAATTTACCAATCTCAAGTTATGGTCTTTGACTTAAAATGCCTTTTTGTTGACTTTTGAAAATGACCTATAATGTTGAAATTGATAACTTTTTGTGAGAGCATTTCTTGGAATTGGAATGTGAAGATGCATTATAGGAAATGTCCTCCCCTTCAAAATGAGCATTGGATGGGATTTTTCTGATGAACCATGAAAAAGTTATGCCTTGGTCAAGTTACAGTTGACTTTTCAGCTGTCCAAAAATAGAAACTTTTGCATCTTGATGATTTTTGAGCCATTCATGTGAAATCATGGTCAAGATTTGACCAAATTATGATTGTGGCTTCAAAATAAGATGTTGACCAAAATTTTTGACTTTTGACTGCCAAATGACCATTTTGCCCCTACAGTTGATTGTGATGCAATTAGGGTTTTTGACTGTGCAACTAGACCTTGTGAGCCTTGAAACTTGGCATGTAGATGATTGACAATGTGTATAGGCATATGTGACTTGATTGAGCCCTTGAAAACCTCAACTTCCTTGCAAGAACCAAAACCCTAATTTGACTGGCTTAGGAGTGTGTTTGAACTGTGCAACCCTTGAGTAGACTTGAGCAAATTGAGATGATGCTTGTCAAAACTTTGAAGAATATGGGAGGGCAAATTTTGGGGTACAACAGTTTCCCCTGTTCAATCTTCTTATACCTGAGGACGTAGATTGGCTTGCGTGCCTGTCGTGATCCGAAGGTGGAAGATGATTGAACACTAGAGTGCCCAAAAATTTGCACTCACATAGTAGAATATCAGCAGTGTGATGTCGGGAATGGGCTTACAGATGCCATTTGGAGAGATGATGGATAGGAGGATGGGCTTATAGATGCCATCTGGAGGCATGACAAAACCTTGTCGGGAATGGGCTTATAGATGCCATTTGGAAATGTGATGGATGGGAGGATGGGCTTATAGATGCCATCTGGATATGTGACAGAACCTTGTCGGGAATGGGCTTATAGATGCCATTTGGAACTGTGACAGAACTTTGTCGGGAATGGGCTTATAGATGCCATTTGGAGACTGTTGATAGGTGGATGGGCTTATAGATGCCATCTGGAGACTGTTGGTAGGTGGATGGGCTTATAGATGCCATCTGGAGGTGAAATTTTTGTAAGTTGAAAGAGGGAACCTGTGTAGGGTTTCCTGATGTTGAGCTCGTGTAAAGTTGCATCTTGGAAAGAAGGACACCTGTGTAGGGTTGACTGATGATGAGCTCGTGTAAAACTGCATCTTTGGTGGAAGGAAACCTGTGTAGGGTTTACTGATAATGAGTCCGTATAAGACTGCATCTGAAATGGAGAAGGAACCTGTGTAGGGTTACTTTGATGACGATTCTGTGTAAAACCGCATCTAGAGCTGAGAAGGAAACCTGTGTAGGGTTTACTGATGACGAGTCCGTGTAAAACTACGTCTGGAGTTTGGGAAGGGAACCTGTGTGGGGTTACTTTGATGATGAGCCCGTGTAAAACTGCATCCTGGAAGAAGTAAAACCTGGGTAGGGTTTCTGATGACGAGTCCGTGTAAAACTGCATCTTTGGGAAGAGAGAACCTGTGTAGGGTTTCTTTGACGGCGAGCCCGTGTAAAACTACGTCCGGAGAGAGAGGACCTGTGTAGGGTTTCTTCGGGATAAGTTCGTGTAAAACTTCTGGAGGAACCGGGGTAAAGTTACTGCAGGATAAGTTCGTGTAAAACTTCTGGATGAACCGGGGTAAGGTCATCTTGAGATAAGTCCGTGTAAGACTTCTGGAGGAACCGGGGTAAGGTTACTGCAGGATAAGTTCGTGTAAAACTTCTGGATTAACCGGGGTAAGGTCATCTTGAGATAAGTCCGTGTAAGACTTCTGGAGGAACCGGGGTAAGGTTACTGCAGGATAAGTTCGTGTAAAACTTCTGGATGAACCGGGGTAAGGTCATCTTGAGATAAGTCCGTGTAAGACTTCTGGAGGAACCGGGGTAAGGTTACTGCAGGATAAGTTCGTGTAAAACTTCTGGATGAACCGGGGTAAGGTTACTGCAGGATAAGTTCGTGTAAAACTTCTTCATGAACTGGGGTAAGGTCATCTTGAGGTAAGTCCGTGTAAGACTTCTGGAGGAACCGGGGTAAGGTTACTGCAGGATAAGTTCGTGTAAAACTTCTTGATGAATCGGGGTAAGGTCATCTTGAGGTAAGTCTGTGTAAGACTTCTGGAGGAACCGGGGTAAGGTTACTGCAGGATAAGTTCGTGTAAAAATTCTGGATGAACCGGGGTAAGGTTACTGTTGGATAAGTTCGTGTAAAACTTCTTGATGAATCGGGGTAAGGTAATCTTAAGATAAGTTCGTGTAAGACTTCTTCTGAAAGAAAAGGAACCGGTGTAGGGTTACCTTGATGATAAGTCTGTGTAAGACTTCTTCTGAAAGAAAAGGAACCGGTGTAGGGTTACCTTGATGATAAGTCTGTGTAAGACTTCTTCTGAAAGAAAAGGAACCGGTGTAGGGTTACTTGTGGAGGGTGAGTCCGCGTAAGACTTCGTCTGAAAATTGAGAAGGAACCGGTGTAGGGTTGCCTGATGATGAGTTTGTGTAAAACTACATCTGAGGTTGAGAAGGAACCTGTGTAGGGTTGCCTGAGGATGATCAAGTAGATAATTGTCCTGTTTGGTTTAGGATATTAACCCACGATCAGTCGTCCACAGAATTTTCCTAGCTTGTTACCGGTGTTGATCTGGAACTCTAAAGGTAGATGGTAATCATCTTTTGATTGACTTTTTTCCTGAAAAGGCAAAGTATTAGTCGTATGCAATGTCATGATGCATGAACTGCATGATTTTAAGATGTTCTAAAAAATAAATGAGATTTGTGTTGTATGATGCGTATGCATGCTATGATGTATGAAGATGTGATGTTTATGAATGTATCTTCGTCTGGGAAAATTAAATCCTTGACGAATGCCGGGAGTTTGTTGAATCCTGGGCTGATGCTGAAGAGTAGAGTTCTTCGTTTCCGCTGGGGATGATGGTTGTAAGAATAAGCCGGTAGGAGAAGATGACTCCGTTGGGGAATAAACTTGTTGAGGAGATTACTCTGCGGGGAATTACTCTGTGGGAAGAGATACTTCGCTGAGGTTTGATGATAACTCCGCTGGGGATTCCGTTGATATGCTTTGTTGGAAGATTTGATAAACTCCGCTGGGGATAGGAAGAGCTTCGCCGAGGACGATCTTTCTGTGGTAATTAGCTGAGGATAACCCAGTTATAGGCTCTGGTGGGGAATAACTTTTGAATAGAGCCGGGGAGATGCATTCATACTCTGCAGATGGATAAGCTTCCAGAATCTACTGGGGATAAGCTTCCAGAATCTGCTGGGGAGATTGATTCAGCTCTCCTGGGGAAACTTTCAGACTGTACTGGGAAATGGCTCCACTGGATGTCTATATTCCGCCGGGGAACAATCCTATATTAAGACTGCCGAGGATGCTCGCTTAGGAACATCTGTATACTCCGTTGGGGAGTGTTGAGATTTTCTGGGGGTACCCAACTTCCTTAAGGCTGACAGTAGATTAACTCTGCCTGGGGAGAGTGTTGCTGACTTGCTGGAGATATTGTGCCTTTTGGGGCTGGTTGGAGACCAACTCTTCTTGGGGAGAGTATTGCTGAAACCCGTCTTACTCTGCGGGGAATGGAGGTAACTTGGTCATGTTCTTCAGCTGAACTTACCTTGGTACCTTGGTGGACAGAGCAACTAGATCGTTCAGAAAATTCTTATTGCCCCTGTTTCTGATGTGAGAGGAGAAGATACCTTGTGAGGTGTTAGACCACTGCCGATTCGACAAATCTTCTTCTGGTAGACAAGTGACGAGATGTCGGGACATAGTCGTACGCTTTGATCCCTAATTTTTGCCTAGACTGCCCTTTCGGGTTTTCAGTCCACCGGGATACCCATTTTTGCCCAAGCCGCCTTTTCAGGTTTTCAACTTGCCGGGTGTACAGATTTTTTTCATTTCATCCCTTATTTTTGCCTAGGTGTGTCAACCTAGCGGGTCTTTGCTTATGCGTAGTGTTTTTTTCGACTATGTCCGTGCTCTCAGGATGCAGGGAGTTGTCACTGTCAGTAGTATTGTGTTGCCATACCACCAGGAGATCTTCGTTTGATCGTCCAATGCCCCAAGTGACTCAGACGGAGATTTGCCCCAAGCTAGTTGGCCTTTTGAGAGATTCTCTGAATCTTGACTTAACTGCCCCAGATGATGGACAATGATCATGCCATGCCCCTTGGTTGGGAGTGCTTTTATTCATCAGATATTCTTCGTGCGAATTTCTCTGCTGTTCGAACAAATAGTCATATGCAAACAATGTTATATTAAAAATGCAAAGCTTATGTCTTTTTTGAAAATGCATTTTTTTCATAAAAACAAGTGAATTTTTTTTTGAACTGTGATGTCAACTCGTTATTTTACCGCAAGCCTTAAGGAGTCAGGATACCTTTGGTAACAGTATGCCTTCGAACTAACCCATGCTTCAGCTAGGACTTTTAAGGGTTGTAGCGTGGCCTGGTTCACGGTTTAAGAAATAAAGGATAAAGGCTCAAATTTTATTTGTACCCACCCGTTCTTCGTGATTTTCTTCAATCCTAAACTCAGTCGATCGTGTGTTAGACTTTGTTTGAGTCTTGGTCCTGATGTTCCAATGATGGTTCGGATATTGACAGTTTATTTGGAATAGGCAGTCATTCCTTTTTTTGTCGAGGGTTTGTAGGACCTCTTTCTTTTTTGATTTCGTTATCCCTATTTTTGCCTGAACTGTTACTTTTGTGATTACAGTCAGCGGGATGCCCCAGTTTTGTAAGTCTCTTTCATAGGTTTTGACTTAACGGGCTTTTACTTTGAGAGATAACGATTGCCTGTCTTTATGATTATATGAACCATCACTGTCTTTCTCGGAAGGACTTCTTTGGTGCCATTCGTTGTGCACTTGGATCAACTGAGAGAACTACCCTGCCCCAGGTTATGATTAAGGGTTTTAATTTTCGAAAAAAAAAACTCCTACTTCTTTGGCTCAGAGGGGTTGACGAGGGATTATCTTCCTTATAACTCCAGTGTTTAGGAATTGAAACAATGCCTGTACCTCATCAGCGGGGTTTGTTCAAAAGCATACTGTAGATTGTGGTATCGTTTTCGTCATCCTCCCTCAAGAGGCTTAGAATTTTCAATCGAGAGTTGAACATCAAGAAAAAATAAAAGCAATTTTGAATATAGAGAACACAATTACTTCAAAACAGACACGTGTAATGCATTAATGAAATAATAGAGTTTGACATAATAATTGTTTGAATAAGCATAGAAAAATACAATATCAGAATTTAAATGAACAAGAGTCTCTCAATCCTAGCCATGTTTTGGCAAGGGAGCAGTGATCACATCGGGAGTATCAGCAGGCTCGAATTCGATCTCCTTGGCGTCAATCATGTTCTGAATCTTGTATTTCAGCGCCCAACAATCCTCAGTATCGTGCCCCGGGCTTTCGGAATGATAAGCACACCTTGCATCTGGGTTGTAGTTTGGAGAAGAGGTCTTGGGATTTGCAGGAGGGTTGATCACCGCAATCAGATTCATTTTCAACATGTGCTGCAATGCTTGTGACAATGGCATGTTGATGTTGGTGAATTGTCTTTTAGGCTCGTCTGGCCTCCGTTGATTTCCCTTTGGCGGTTGTCAGCGTGACGCAGAACCTGAGATCATGACTGCCCCTACGTGTTGGTCACGACGATCATTCTGATTGTACGTAGCATTGGACTCTTTCTTGAATGGTTTCTTCTCAGCGTTCGAGGAGTCACCCTTTTGTATCTTCCCGGACTTGATACCAGCTTCTATCCTCTCACTAGTTAAGACCAGATCTGTGAACCCATCAGAAGAATTCCCAATCAGATGGTTAAAGAACGGACCAGACAGGGTCCCTAAGAACATGTCAACGAGCTCACGGTCAGTCAACGGTGGCTGCACCCTGCCATCCAGGTCTCTCCATTTCTGCACGTACTCCTTAAAACCTTATCCCGATCCTAGCGACATACCCTGGAGTTGGGTACGCGTAGGAGCGAGGTCGGAATTGTACTGATACTGCTTATAAAAAGCAGTGGCCAAGTCCTCCCAGTTACGAATGTTGGTTCCATCCAGCTGATAGAACCATTCGAGTTGAGTCCTTAAAAGACTCTCCTGGAAGAAATGGATCCATAAATTCTTGTCTGCAGTGTAGGGTTGGATCTTCCTTACGTATGAACGGAGGTGCAACTTAGGACAGGAAGCCCCGTCGTACTTCGCAAAGGCAGGTGCCTTGAACTTGTGAGGGATCACCACCCGAGAAGATAAGCCTAGGTCTCCAAAGTCCAACCTGGACACCTGTTGAATCTCCATGGCATTTAGACGGTCCTCTAGTTGCTTGTACTTGTCCTCAGCAGGAGGGTACTGTTCATCATTGAAATATGTCTCGTTGTCGGAGACCACGAGACTAGGAACCTCTCTCCCTTGTGGGCTGTCTTTCCCAGCAGATGGGGTGGTCAGCTCAGCCTCATTTTGTGATCCATTCCCGGATTTGCGTCTAGGGTTGAACAAAACAGTCCTTTTCTTCTTCTTCTTCAAAAGCAAAGTCTTCAATTCCTGTTGTCCCTGGGCTAAGCTCATGACAAGCTCCTGGAACTGGGCGTTCTGGGCCTGGAGGGCCTTGATAGCTTGTTCATTGGATGATTCAGGATTCATGATGACTGCTGAAATAAACAGCGAAGAAGATTAAGCAACCTGTAGAACAGAGTACCTGTAATGCAATGATATGTATGTATGCATGTGATGTTTTCAAGGATCTCGCGGGGTAAACAGAGAAACTTGTTAGAATTTGAATTTGGGTAGCTTGATTGAAGGAACTTCATGTTGTTGAGAGTCCTTCTTCAAGAGTCAAGGCTCACCATATCGAGTGGGTCATAGCCCCTGACTCAAGTCATTAACCTTGGCTAGAGGAAAATAAATCCCCTTTACCCCTTGCTGGACATTTGATTCATCATGACCTGCATCACAAAACCCTTGAGGTCCTTGAAATGGATTAGTCCTTATGTAGGATGCATGCAATGGTATGATGGTATGATGTTATGCTATGCGTGGAGTAATGTAGGTAAACCCTGTTATGAGTCCAGATTAAGGACTGTAAACAAAACCTGCAAGAAACTCAAGTGTCAGATAACAAGTATGCAAGTGGTCAAGTTTGAAGGCACACAAGTCACACAAAGAGCCCTTAGAGTTTAGGCCAGCATGAAGTTTGGGATATTACCCTCTTGAAGTTGGTGGGCTCAAAACCTGTCCTATCAAAAGTAACCGGGTTCTAAGGAGCTCAATATCATAGGGTTGTTTTCTATGTTCATTGTTTTGATTTAGCCACTGAACTGGCGATCAAAATATTCCAAGAAAACAACCCTCAATGAGTGTAGTATCGAGTATCAACCAACTTCGGACTGCACCAAAGTCAGTCATCTCACTACCCCTAAAGAGGCCAGGATGGTCAAGTAAGGTTCCTAAGGTTAGTTGATGCTTCACGACACCACGCGGCGGCCCCGTACTCTCCTTGACTTGACTCAAGGGTTACCGGTACTCACCAAAGTTCCACATCAACGTAGTAAACTTCTTCAACCGTGTCGGTATACCCCGCACAGTTCCCTCACAGTTTGTTGCTACTTTCTAAGAGGTATCCCCCAGATCCGGGTTAGGATCTATGAAACTCCCAAAACAGGCCCGCAATTTTAAAGCAAACAGATCAAGAAATTGAAAACATGATGATAAACTATTCCTAAGGTACACCTCACTTTATTAATTCCCCAGCAGAGTCGCCAGTTCTGTGATCGGTGGAAATAGAACTGACTGTTTTTTTTAAGCTGGTTTGCGAAATGTCGCGGTAAGCAAGATTCGCCACCGTCTTTTATGTTCTCCAACATGGAAAGGACAAAAGCACAGCAAAATTCCTTCTTTGAGAATGTTTCTCGGTTCGGGAGGTAGATTTATAGAAAGGGAAGGTGTTAGCACCCTTTCTATCTGTGGTTATCCACGGGCTCTTAGGTACTTGCTCTTATGTTTTCAAAATTTGTTTTCTTTTCAAGTGTGTGTGGGTTTTGAAAAAGTTTTGTTTGAAAAATTTCTAAGTAACTCTTGTATCTGTCCTCAAGAGTGTATGAAAAATTTGTTTGAAAACTTTTAGAAAGTGTGAGGTGTGAAAAGTTGTTTTTGTTTGTTTTGATAAAGAGCAAGTACCCATGAGAATCTACCTACTCTAAGGAATTAGGTTGTGTAAGAGTCCTTTAGATAGTGCTATCCCACTATTGAGAGGTAGGTAGCACCATCGTTGGAGTATATTCGGGTCAATTCGATTATCGGGACAGTGTGGTCATCGAAGCAATGGTAGGATACCTTAGAAGTAACCCTAATGTCCTAGATCCTTTTTTATCCGAGGCAACCGTTTCGAGGCAACAAGATCTTTAGACAGGAGGGCGACCTCTAAAACACCCTATACTTGACGACCACGTTCGAGGCAACCAGTGAGGCGTACCCTAGGGGTGGCATGTGCATGTGTGTTGTTTCATGTTAATGTTTATCTTGTACATGTTATTTGTGAGCTACGGATTGATTTTATTTACATACATTCTTGCAGACATTTTTTTAACAATTAGGAGTGCGGAAAGTAAATTGCGGAAAGATAAATCTAACTATTACAAGGCGCGGGTCTATACATCGCCAAAAACAAAAACCCGTTTTGAAAAAATAAAGTGCGAGAATTTAAATAAGGCGATAAAATCCTAATTAACTATTACATATTCTGTACAGATACATAAATATAATCAAAATAAATAAATACGCGTGAATAGAAATTTAAACGGGAACGTCCTATAAGGGTTTTGACCCTTTTTTTAAGAAAGAATTGAATTTTTGTCCTTTTTTGTAATTAATGAAATTAAAACTAATAACTAATTAATTAATTAATTAAGAAAATGATATTTTTGTGTTTTTATGTTTTTAATGAAATAAAAAAAAAGGAATTAAAAGTTGAAAGAAAAAAAAACTAGTTCTAAATTTATTTTAGTTATTAAGAAAAAGGTTAAAGTTGCCTATTGTTGTACCCCAAAATTTGCCCTCCCATATTCTTCAAGATTTGCAAAGAGCATGCTTCAAAATCTCCCCAAGGGTTGCACAGTTCAAAGGCCTCCTAACAGTCAAAAACTAGGGTTTTGGGTCTGGCAAAGAAATTGAAGTTTCCAAGGGTCCAAACAAGTCCCACATGCCTACAAAAATTGTCAAGCATCCTTATACCAAGTTTCAAGACTTACAGCACAAAATTGCACAGTCAAAAACCCTAATTGCCCTACAGTCAACTGCAGGGGCAAAATGGTCATTTGACAGTCAAAAGTTCAAATTTTTGGTCAACATCTCATTTTGAAGCCACAAACATCATTTGATCAAATCTTGATCATGATTTTCAAGGTATGGCTCAAAAAGTCTCAAGATGCAAAAGTTTCCATATTTGGACAGTTGAAAAAGTCAACTGTAACTTGACCAAGGCATAACTTCCACATGGTTTATCAGAAAAATTACATCCAAAGCTCATTTTGAAGACAAAGACATTTCCTACAACTCCTCTTCACACTTCAAGTCCAAGAAATGATCTCACAAAATGTTATCAATCTTAACATTATAGGTCATTTTCAAAAGTCAACAAAAAGGCACTTTAAGTCAAAGACCATAACTTGAGATTGGTAAATCAAAATGACATGGGACCAAAGGCATTGGTTATAGGACTTCAATACCTTTCCAAAATGTCCAAGAACATGATCAAAGCTTAAAAATTGAGCAAGATATGCCTTGTAGAAGTTGGGAAAATTTTGGGAATTTTGAAAAGTCAACTTTGCTTCAAATGCCTCAAAATTGCTAATGGGCCAAATTTTCTTCCAAGAATCATTATCTAAAGGCTATGCACGACCATTTGGCCCAAGGGGAGTTATTTCATCATTTTTTATCATTTATTTGAATTTTTAATTACCATTAATTCATTTAATTAAATAAAATATGAAAAAAAAATACTCATCCATGCTTTTCAAATCTTTTTGTGCATAGAATACCTTCAAGATTTCGTGCACTATCTAAAATGGAAAGAATCAAGGTGATCTGGTCATGATTGGCATCAAAACACATGGAAAAGATTTTAAGAAATATGCCATTAAAATCAAATATTGGATTCATCAAAACATGGATCTTTTGGCTCAAAACTCAACCCTAATTCATCCCATACATAAGTCAGAATGCAAACCTAATGCCAAGAACCTGGAAGCTGCGCCTCACATCAAGAACAACTTTGGCATTTTTTGTGAAAAAAATTGAAAATTGAAAACACCATTCCAAAACGATTCAAGGCTTCTAACCAATCAAAAAAGCTTTCTGAGGCATCACTGAACCTGACTGAATCCTTTTCCACGCCCATAGCATCAAGAATCGGTATATAGAACTCAGAATTTCTCATACTTTATGCATAATTGTGTTTCAATTCCTGGGCATTTTCCATACAGTTTAATTGTTATTTTGTACTAATATGGACCTTCTGAGTCTATTGACATTGTTTAATTGAGTTTTCATAGCCTCTATGCAAAGTTACCATTGGAGCCTTCTAGGTTTTCAGAGGTCACGAATTGGGGCTTCCTTATTCTGGAAAAATTGAGACATGAGACCTACACCATTGAACTCAGCACACTTAGACGATCCAGAATCATTAGTCGCGCCCTTTTTATATTTGCTTAATTCCTATTCGCTATTTTTTGTATTTCAGATTGTGGGGGTTTAAAACCCCCGCTATTTAGTTTGTTTTTTTCAGGCAAAAGTGAAGAACAAGTGGAGAAGACGATGCGTGGAGGCTGGGGATTGGCGCATTTGAATTTCGCGCGAAATTAACCACTAATCATTGTTTTGCATTATATTGTTTATTTGTTATATTATATACAAAGCGCGTAAATGGCATAGTTGGTGGACGAAACAGTTGGTAAACTCTGGGACCTGGGTTCGATTCCCAGGTCCCCTCACTTTCTTAATATATTTTGTTTCAATATGATTCCATGCAGTTTCAACCCCAGGGGTTCACCATGCATTCTCATCAATGGATTGCCACATGTCCCACCACATCCATCCAGTGGCCAGGATCCAAAGTCCAGAGAACACCCTCAGTCAACCTTGCACGCATAAGCGTTGAAAGTCAAACAGGCCTGCATTCCATGGGCCAAAGTCCTTCAAATCAACCCCCATGTTTGCTTTCTTTTTCTATTTTTTTTTATCATCTATTTCAATTATATTCTATATTTTATTTAACTCCTTAAAAATAATATTTATAATACACATAAAAAAAATAATAAAAAATCAGAAATACTAAAAAACAAAAATATCTTATTTAATACCTTTTGTAAATAAATTTTATTCATTTAGTTTTTAATTCTAGGTGTAATTTCAATATTTTTTTAAATAAATTAAAAAATGTAGAATTAGGGTTTTAAACACTTTTATCCTTTTTCTTTTTCTCTACTATTATCAATAATTAATTATTTTGTAAATAAATTGCCATGTAAATAATTAGGTTAATTTTAGGTTTAATTTTAACATTTTTTTTAATAAATTAAAAATAGTTTAGAATTAGGTCTTAATTCCATTAATTCTCACTAAAATCCATAAATACAAAAAACTCAAAAATAACTTCCTTTCACATTTAATTTAATTAATTTCGTAATTTTAATTCAATTTCTTTAAAAGGGTCCAACGCCCTCGCATTCCCGACTTTAATTCTCTTCGCATTTTTATTTCTTTTTTGTGAATATTCATGTAATTCTCCCAAAGCCATGTAATAGCTTGATTGGACATTTATCTTTTTCCGCATTTTTATCTTTATTTCAAATCGGGTCCTGGATTAATTTGGCGATGTGGACCCGCGCCTTTGTAATAGCGTAGGACTTTTAATTCTCGCATCTTTTTAACTGTTAACTATTGCATGAAAGAATGAATGTCAAAATAAAAGCAACGCGTAGATCACCAATGCATGAACAAGACAAAAATATCTGAAAACGACACACAAATCACACACCACCCCTAGGGTATGCCTCACTGTTGCCTTACCCCTCGAGAGGTGGTCGTCGAGTAGAGGACGTTTTAGTAAGTCCTCATGTCCATGAACATGGCATGAGGGTAGCTTCTAAGGTGTCTTCCCATTGCTCCGGTGATCACCATGTCCCGAACCCTCGAGTTGACCCGAACACCTCCAACGGTGGTGCTACCTACCTCTCAATGGTGGGATGGCACTACTTTAAGGACATTTACACAGACGAATTCCTTAGGGTAGGTAGACGACTCTAGATACTTGTTCTAATTTCAAAACAAATCAAAAAATACTTTTCACACCGACACCTTTTCAAAAAGCTTTCGAAAGCAACTTTTCAAACACTCTTGAGGACTGATACAAGAGTCGAACTGAAATTTTCAAAGAAACTTTTAAAACCCACAGTTGAAAAGCAAACAAATAATTTTGAAAACACAAATGAGCAAGTATCTAAGAGCCCATGGATAACCATGGATAGAAAGGGTGCTAACACCTTCCTTTTCTATAATCTACCTCCCGAACCGAGAGCAATCTCTACAAGGAATTTTTCTGTGCTTTTGTCCTTTCCATTTGGAGAAAATAAAAGACGGTGGCGACTCTTGCTTCCGCGACATTTCGCGAACCAGCGTTAAACAGTCAGTTCCAGATCCACCGATCACAGAACTGGCGACTCTGCTGGGGACTTAACTTATAAAAGTAAGGTGTACCTTAGGACTAAGATCACTTGTGTTTTCAATTGTCTGAATTGCTTGCTTTATTATTGTGGGTACTGTCTTGGGAGTTCTATAGATCCTAACCCGGATCTGGGGATACCTTCTTAGAAAGTAGCAACAAAGCTGTGAGGGAACTGTGCGGGGTATACCGACATGGTTGAAATAGTCTGCTACGTTGATGTGGCACTTTGGTGTGTACCGGTAACCCTTTAGTTCAGTCAAGGAGAGTACGGGGCCTCCGCGTGGTGTCGTGAAGCATCAACTGACCTTAGGAACCTTAATTGAACTATCTTGGCCTCTTTAGGGTAGTGAGATAACTGACTTTGGTGCAGTCCGAGGTTGGTTGATACTCAATACTACACTCAATTGAGGGTTGCTTTCCTGGAATATTTCGGTCGCCAGTTCAGTGGCTAAATCGAAACGATGAACAATGAAAGCAATCCAGTGATATTGGGACCCTTAGAACTCGGTTACTTCTAATAGGACAGGTTGAGCCCACCAACTTCAAGAGGGTAATACCCAGACCCCATGCTGGCCTAAACTCTAAGGGCTTGTCTTGTGTGACTAGTGTGCCTTACATGTTTGCCTTTGTAAATATCTGTGGTGTGTTTAATCATAGCATCATGACATCATACAGCATCATATGCATTGACTAACCATTTCAGGGGTTCGAATCTTCATCTTTGTTGTTGTTTTGTAGGACATGGAAACTGTTCGCAGAAAGACAATTCAAATCAGCCTTGTAAGGATCCCTCCTCAGCTTAAGGAGCTTGTATCCAGGATTCCCGAGAGCTCTTCATTCAGTGAAAGACATGGAAGACTCATCAGCTTTGTCAATACCAACATTGAGGAAGATATGATAAAGGTCCTGTTCCAGTTCTTTGACCCTCTGCATCACTGTTTCACTTTCCTGGATTATCAGCTGGTACCTACATTGGAGGAGTTCTCTCGGCTTCTGAAGATCCCTATCCTTGATCAACTACCCTACAACGGTACGGAAAAGGAACCCAAGCTTGAAGAGATTGCTAAAGCCTTACACCTACAATCATCTGACCTCAAAGGACATTGGGAAGTTAGAATTGGTATCAAAGGGTTCTTAGCCAGGTTTCTGTTTGAAAAGGCCCATGAATGTTGGAATTCCCTTGACTTACAAGCTTTTGAAGAAGTTGTGGCCCTCCTTGTCTATGGTTTGGTGTTGTTCCCTAACCCAGATCAGCTTATAGATATCAGTGTTGTCCAGATCTTCATGTCCCAGAATCCTATACCTACGTTGCTGGGGGACATCCTTCACTCATGTTACACTCGAACCATGAGAAAAAGAGGTGTCCTTATATGTTGCACTCCTCTCTTGGGAAGGTGGTTTATTTCGCACCTCCCACAATCAGTTTTGAAGAACGAGCGGGGTTTGAGATGGTCACAACGGTTGATGACTCTTACACATGCAGATATACATTGGTGCCCTCGGTCCAGAGAGGATGTCACTATCATTGATCGTTGCGGGGAGTACCCTAATGTTCCTTTACTTGGAATCAGAGGAGGTATTACTTACAACCCATGCCTGGCTTGGAGACAGTTTGGTTATGCTCGGAGGGATGGCCCTCATGACATGTTAATTCCTGACATAGTTTTTGATTTCGACAACGATGCACAAGGACTCCGCCAGAGATTTATCAGAGCTTGGAGGATGCCAAGTAGGATAGACAGCAAGACACTGGGGCACAAGAACTCCATACCATTGGAACCTTATCTCAAGTGGGTACGGGCCCGATCCCAGAAGTTAGTGATGCCTTATCCTCATATACTCCCTGTAATCAAAGAGCCAGTCGTGGAAGGAGAAGTGTCCTACACTATTCAACATCCCGACATGCCCACGTCCTGGGAAGAGATGCAGAAGAGCTGGATCCAGCTTAAGGAAGAACGTAATTCTCTTGAGACCAGTCTACATGCTAGTGAAAAGAAGGTCTTGGAGCTCACCCGCCTATTGCACGAGGAGAGGAATCTCAACACCTACATAGCTCCAAAGAGGATGCGTAGTGTCTTTTGGGATTGATTTGCTTTGTAATATGTGCCCATGAGGCTTTGATGTACTGAACAATTATTTCCTTAATGATGACGCGTGTTCCTTTTTGTCTACAACAAATTTGAATTTTCGAACCCTTGAATGCATTGCATAAACACATATCATTCATCATGTGCATAGCAGGTTTCCTTCTTTTTAGGTTGCTTACCGTTCTTCGCTGTTTATTTCAGCATCATGAATCCTGACTCATCATCAACCGAGATGTCTATCAAGGCTCTTCAGGCGCAGAATGCGCAGTTTCAGGAACTGATCATGGGTTTGGCTCAGGGCCAAGAAGAGCTGAAGGCTTTGCTCCTGAAGAAGGAGAAGAAGAAGAAGAAGAAGAGAACTGTTCTTTTCAACTCGGGCCGAAGGTTTGGCAACACTCTGCAGAATGAAGAGGCTGGTTCTTCTATAGGCAAGAGTAGTCCCCAAGGGGGAAAAGGTCCTAGTCCAGTAGTCTCTGACAACGAGACTGACTTCAATGAGGAACAGTATCCTCCTGCTGAAGACCGGTATAAGCAGTTGGAAGACAGACTAAATGCAATGGAGATCCAACAAGTGCCTGGGCTGGATTTTGGAGATTTGGGCTTATCTACTGGTGTGATCATTCCTCACAAGTTCAAAGCACCATCGTTCACCAAGTATGACGGGGCGTCTTGTCCCAAGCTACACCTCAGATCTTATGTGCGAAAGATTCAACCATACTCAGTGGACAAGAACTTGTGGATCCACTTCTTCCAGGAGAGTCTTTCAGGGACTCATCTCGAATGGTTCTATCAGCTGGATGGGACCAAGGTTCGTAACTGGGAGGAGTTGGCTACTGCTTTCTATAAGCAGTATCAATATAATGCCGACCTTGCCCCTACACGTACTCAACTCCAGGGTATGTCGCTAGGGTCAAGCGAAGGTTTCAAAGAGTATGCACAGAAGTGGAGGGATCTGGCTGGCAGGGTGCAGCCTCCATTAACTGACCGGGAGTTGGTAGACATGTTCTTGGGGACCCTATCTGGGCCATTTTTCAACCATCTTATCGGTAACTCATCTGCAGGGTTTACTGATCTTATTCTGACTGGAGAGAGAATAGAGGCTGGAATGAAGTCCGGTAAAATTCAAAAGGGTGCATCGTCAAGTTCTGAGAAGAAGCCCTTTAAGAAGGAGGCCAGTGCTGTATATGGGTCTAGAAGACAAGAGAAACCTGAGCGCCGCCAGTCTGTCAACACGGTGATGATTGCTAAACCTGCTGCCGCTCCTCAGCAAACCAATCCTCAAAGGGCTGAAAGACCCAGAAGAGGGTTTACCCGTTTGAGTATGACTTTATCGCAAATCTTGCCACAGTTGCTGTCCACCAACTTAGTGACTGTCAGAGAGGCCCCGAAAGTGGTGAATACTGCCTCTCCGAAATACAATCCAAATGCCCGCTGTGCTTATCACTCCGATAGCCCGGGGCATTCCACTGATGACTGTTGGGCCTTAAGGAATAAGGTGCAAGACCTTATTGACGCAAAAGAGATACAGTTTGAAGCGCCTGAGAGGCCGAATGTGGTGACTGCTCCTATGCCCTAGCATGGAGTAAATGTCGTTGATGAAGAGGTATATGCCGTTTCTGTGAATGATGTAGCTACTCCCTTGATGACTGTTAAGAGAAACCTACTGCTGGCCGGTTTATTTCCGGGTTGTAGTGAAGGTTTCCTTTTCTGTGCTGTTTCCCTTTCTGGTTGTCCTTTGCTGAAGTCGGGCATCCAAAGCCTGATGGACAGCAAAGAGATTCTGTTCAAGAAGACTGTTGTTCAGTTTGTTCCGGTGGAAGAAGTTTCTGTTGTTACAATCTTTAGTAATCCGATCAAGGCTCTCCCAAGGAAGCCGGTTAAAATCATGATTGTCGCACCCATTGTGATTACTGTTCCGGGGCCTCTCCCCTATGAATCCGATAAGGCTGTCCCATGGCACTATGGGGCAGACGTGTATGTACATGGAATCAAGCAAGAATTCAACACTGGCACCAGCATCAGCAATATCACTGGTCCAGCAAAGGTTACCCGCAGTGGTAGGCTCTTCTCGCCTGACATTGCACCACCAACTGTTCAAAGACCCCTCACCATAACACCTACAAGTGTGTCTGTTCCCGTTTCTGATCAAGTTGTTTTCCCTGTTGCCGAGTCATCCAATGCTCGGGGCAAAGGGATTGAAGATAAGCCTGCCCGGATGGAGGCGCCAAAATCTGTGAATGCTGAGGCCTCCCAGCAAGAGATGGAGGAAATTCTGAAAATAATCAAGAAAAGTGACTTTAATGTTGTTGAGCAGCTGGGGCATACCCCCTCCAAGATCTCCATGCTCTCCTTGCTGCTATGCTCAGAGGCCCATGCTAAGGCCTTGATTTCATTTCTCAAGATGGCCCATGTGCCACAAGAGACATCTGCAGTCTAGTTTACTGATTGCGTAGCCAATTTGACAGCGGACAATGGTTTGGGTTTCTCGGATGCTGACCTTACTGCTAAGGGAAATGACCACAATGATGCCCTGCATGTCTCTATTGAATGCAGGGGCACTACTCTTGCGCACGTGTTGGTGGACACTAGTTCTTCCCTAAATGTGCTACCCAAGAAGGCCTTAGACCGTTTTGATTGTGAAGGCCTGGAGCTGAAACCTAGCAACATCATCGTCAGAGCCTTTGACGGTTCTAAGAGGATGGTTCATGGAGAGGTAGGCATTCCTATTCGTGTGGGTTCTCAAGTATTCGACTCTACTTTCTATGTGATGGATATCCGTCCATCGTATTCTTGTCTACTGGGTCGACCTTGGATCCACAAAGCTGGGGCAGTGACCTCTACCCTGCACCAGAAGCTCAAGTATCCCGTCAGAGGGAAGATTGTCACCGTGCAGGGAGAGGAGGGGTATATGGTGAGCCATTTGAATTCCTTCAGGTATATTGAGATGGACGGGGAGTTTATTGAAACCCCCTTTCAGCATTTCGAAGAGGTACCTCCAACATTGGCAGCAGCGGAAACAGTGGTCGAAGAGGATGTTCCTTTGAAGATGGCTTCCTTGAAGGATGCCCGGGCTGTGATCAAGAAAGGTGAATGTGCTAACTAGGGCAGGCTCCCTGATTTTACACCTAAAACTGACAAGTTTGGACTGGGTTTTACTGCAGAGGGCCAGAAGGCTATGCACAAGGCCAAGACTAGAAGACCTCCTGTGCTCATTACCAATCCAGGAGTGAATGCTGTTGGGGATGAAGATGAGGTGGAAGAGTCAGAGTTTGAAAGCTGGATCTACCCGACGATTGATGGTGGATTGACCAATTGGACTGCTAAGGATCATACTCCCGTTACTTTTGTTACGCAGTAATAAACTCCTTTGTTTTGTTATTTGTAATAAACAATTAAAACTCTATGGCCCGGTGTCTTACCCGGGGCACCGTGGCTTCAGTTGTGAGGGTATATTAATTGTCATTTCATATATCATGAATAAAAATCTTGGACGTTTTCTCGCATTTCAAATTTTATGCTCCTTTTCCTTCTTTCCTTTCTTTATATATTGCAAAACAGCTGTATTTACACACACTCACTCATACAGGTTTCAATCCACTCTGGATCTCACTGTTAACGACTATGCTACCGCCAGTTATGACTTCGAAAATCCGATCAACTTAGCCGAAGACGAAGGTGAAGATGATTGCGAAGTGCCTGGTGAGCTTGCAAGACTGTTACTCCAGGAAGAGAGGGTAATTCAACCACACGAAGAGCCAGTGGAAACGATAAATCTGGGTACTGATACAGACAGGAAGGAGGTTAAGATTGGTGCCAACCTAGAGCTCAGCGTGAAGCAATGGTTGACTCAGATGTTACATGATTACATGGAAATCTTTGCCTGGTACTACGAAGACATGCCTGGGTTGGATACCGACATTGTGGTCCATCACTTGCCTACCAAGGAAGACTGCCCTCCGGTCAAGCAAAAGGTCCGCCGTATGCGTCCAGAGATGTCTGAGAAGATCAAATCCGAGGTTATGAAGCAGTTTGATGTCGGGTTCCTTGCAGTGACTTCTTACCCTCAGTGGGTTGCCAACGTGGTGCCGGTACCTAAGAAGGACGGTAAAGTCAGAATGTGTGTCGACTACAGGGATCTGAACAGGGCCAGCCCCAAAGATGACTTCCCTCTACCTCACATTGATGTCCTTGTTGACAATACGGCTCAGCATAAGGTGTTCTCTTTCATGGATGGTTTTTCAGGTTACAATCAGATCAAGATGGCACCTGAAGACATGGAAAAAACTACTTTTGTTACTCAGTGGGGCACCTTCTGCTACAAGGTCATGCCTTTTGGACTGAAAAATGCTGGGGCAACCTACCAACGTTCCATGGTTGCTTTATTTCATGACATGATCCATCATGAGATAGAAGTGTATGTTGACGACATGATCGCAAGGTCCCAAACTGAGGAAGAGCACCTAGATCATCTGCAGAAATTGTTTGACCGACTGAAGTTGTACAAGCTGAGGTTGAACCCGAACAAGTGCACCTTCGGGGTAAGATCTGGAAAGTTGCTAAGTTTCGTTGTAAGTGATAAGGGTATTGAAGTGGACCCTGCCAAGGTTAAAGCTATTCAAGAGATGCCAGTTCCTAAGACAGAGAAAGAGGTCAGAGGCTTTCTAGGACGCCTGAATTACATTGCTCGGTTCATCTCACACCTAACTGCTACCTGTGAGCCAATATTCAAGCTGCTGAAGAAAGATCAGGTAGTACGTTGGAATGATGAATGTCAGGCTGCTTTTGACAAAATCAAAGAGTATCTGCAAGAACCACCCATCCTTATGCCACCGGTTGAAGGGAAACCTCTGATACTATACCTAGCAGTGCTTGACAATTCAATGGGGTGTGTGCTGGGGCAGCATGACGAGTCTGGCCGAAAAGAGCATGCCATTTATTACCTTAGCAAAAAGTTTACCGACTGTGAGACCCGATACTCACTGCTTGAGAAAACTTGCTGCGCTTTGGTATGGGCTGCTTGCCGGCTGAGACAGTATATGCTGACTCACACCACCTTGTTGATCTCAAAGATGGATCCTATAAAGTACATATTTGAAAAGCCTGCTCTGTCTGGGAGAATAGCAAGATGGCAAATGATCTTGACAGAATATGACAGTCAGTACACAACCCAGAAAGTCATCAAGGGAAGTGTATTGGCAGACCACTTGGCACATCAGGCAGTAGACGACTATCAGTCAATGAACTTCGAGTTTCCGGACGAGAGTATCATGATAGTGACTGATTGTGAAGTACCTGGACCGGATGAAGGACCTGAGGAAGGATCCCGATGGTCTATGCACTTTGACGGAGCCTCCAACGATTTGGGTAACAGCATCGGCGCTGTAATCATATCCCCTCAAGGCACTCATACTCCACTCACTGCCCGACTATGTTTCAACTGCACCAACAACATGGCGGAGTATGAGGCATGCATCATGGGTCTTCAAGCTGCGATCGACCTAAGGATCAAGTTTCTGAGTGTCTTCGGAGAATCCGCTCTCGTGATCAATCAGATCAAAGGAGAGTGGGATACGAAACATCTGAATCTTATTCCTTACAGAGAATGTGTGTTGACTTTGATCCCCCACTTCACAGAGATAACCTTTGAACACTTTCCAAGAGAGGAGAATCAGTTGGCGGACGCGTTAGCTACGATGTCTTCCATGTTCAAAGTCAAATGGGACAATGAGGCTCCCCGGATCATCATCTGGAAACTGGACGAACCGGCATACTGTTGTGATCTTGAGACTGAATTGGTGACTGAGAAGCCTTGGTACCATGAGGTGAAAAGATATTTGGAAGCTCAGGAATACCCTGAAGGTGCATCTGTCAACGATAAGAAGTTTCTGAGAAGGTTCGCAGCGAAGTTCTTCCTTAGCAACGGCATCCTGTATAAGCGAAACCATGATTCGACCTTACTGCGTTGTGTGGATAAGACTGAAGCAGAAAGGATCATGGAAGAGCTACATGAAGGGACCTTCGGAACACATTCCAGTGGACACACTATGGCAAAGAAAATCCTTCGAGCAGGGTATTTCTGGTCCACAATGGAAGCCGATTGTTACCAACACTCTCGGACATGCCACAAATGCCAGATTTATGCAGACAAGGTGCATGTTCCTCCAGTTCCCCTAAATGTTCTGACTGCGCCTTGGCCGTTTGCAATGTGGGGCATAGATATGATCGGTGAGATTAAACCTACGGCATCCAACGGGCATCGCTTCATCCTGGTGGCGATTGATTACTTTACAAAGTGGGTTGAGGCAGCTTCCTACGCTATAGTAACCAAGAATGTTGTAGCACGGTTCATTCGGCATAACCTGATCTGTCGGTACGGTGTCCCTGAAAGAATCATTACAGATAACGGTACCAATCTCAATAACAAGATGATCACTGAGCTCTGCGAGCAGTTTAAGATACAGCACCACAACTCTTTTCCTTACCGGCCGAAGATGAATGGGGCTGTAGAAGCAGCAAATAAGAACATTAAGAAAATCGTGCAGAAGATGACAGTGACTTATAAAGATTGGCACGAGATGTTACCGTTCGCTCTACATGGGTACCGCACCTCAGCCAGGACGTCAACCGGGGCAACTCCTTTCTCCTTGGTCTACGGTATGGAGGCAGTCTTACTAATCGAAGTGCAAATACCCTCTCTCCGGATAATGAAGGATGCAGATCTGAACGAAGATGATTGGATCCAGACACGACTTGATCAGCTAAACCTTATTGATGAGAAAAGACTTGCAGCTATTTGTCATGGTCAGACGTATCAAAAATGGATGATCAGGGCATTTAACAAAAAGGTCAGACCACAAGAATATCAAGTTGGGGATCTGGTAATCAAGCGAATCATCCTTCCTCAGAGTGATCCAAGGGGCAAATGGACCCCTACGTACGAAGGGCCATTTGTGGTTAAACATGTGTTCTCAGGAGGAGCCATGATTCTAACCAACATGGATGGTGACGACCTTCCTCACCCCGCTAATGCAGACATAGTAAAAAGATACTACGCATGAAAAAAGACCCGCTAGGTTGACATACCTAGGCAAAAATTAGGGCTTCCCGGCGAACCAAAAGGGTTCGGGCAAAATGAAGGGATGAAATGAAAAAAAACTGTACACCCGGCAAGTCGAAAACCTGAAAAGGCGGCTTGGGCAAAAATGGGTATCCCGGGGGACTGAAAACCCGAAAGGGCGGTCCAGGCAAAAGTTAGGGATAAAAGCGTAATACTATGTCTCATTGGATCACTTTGCATCCAGAATCCGGTATTTACATCAAGTTCAGACGGCATCGATCAGTCAGCTTTACTTTCAACTAAGGTCATCAAGTGATGAGACGCTCAAAGACATAAAGGCGATAGCAGAGTTGAAACCCAGTGGGATCATTCTTTTCACACAGCTGTTTTGTTTTCCTTTTGTACAAATTGTATAAACTCTTTTGTTCGGCGGCGTTCTCTTACTAGGACGTCATCCTCTTGTACATAAACGCCTATTTTACAGGCAAATTCAAAATCAATACAAAATCACTTTTCAGTTAAAATTGCCCATTGTTTTTCCTTTTCTGTTTTGTTTTGCGAAGAACGTCCAAGGTTCAATTTGTGATATATGCATTAACAATAATTTGCTAACTCATGAATATTTGCATACGAAACAAAGGATTAATTACAGGTAACATTAGAAACAGGGGCAATAAAGAGTTGTCTAAGCAATCTAATTGTTCTGTCCACCAATGTACCAAGGTGAGTTCGGCTGAAGAACATAACCAGATATCTTAATTCCCCAGAGAGTGAGCCAGCAAGTCAATACACTCTCCCCAAGCAAAGCTATTATCAAACTGAGTCTCCTCCAGCAGATCTCAACATTCCCCAGCACAGTATACGGGTATTCTTAACAAGCATCCCCGGCAGTCTTGGTCTAAGATTGTTCCCCGGCGGTATATCAAACATTCAGTGGAGTCACTTCCCCGTTACAGTTCAAAAAAAAAAACTTCCCCAGGAGAGTCCAATCCAGTTCCCTAGGAAAGTGGGAATCCATCTCCCCAAGCAGTGAGCTTATCCCCAGTAGATTCTGGAAGCTTATCCTCGTAGAGCACGAACGCGTCTCCTGGCTTTATTCAAAGAGTTATTTCCCTACCAGGATATAACTGGGTTATCCTCAGCCAAAAGCCACGGAAAGATCGTTCTCGGCAAAGTCTTCTTATCCCCAGCGAAGTCTATTAACACTTCCAACACAACAACGGTATCCCCAGCGAAGTCTATCAACCTTCCAACAGTACCTCTCTCCCCATAGAGTATTGCTCCCCAGCAAGATCGTTAGAGTACTTTTCTCCCCGCAGAGTAATCCATTCGCCAAGTTTATTCCCCAACGGAGTTATCTTCTCCTACCGGTACGCTTGCAACTATCATCCCCCAGCAGAAGCAAAGATCTATTCTTCAACATCAGCCCAGGAGTGACTTCCCAGCACCCGTCAAGGACTTATTCTCCGAGACAAAAAACATACATTCATAAACATCACATTTTCATACATTACAGCATGCATATACGCATCACATCTTACAAATCTCATTTATGTTGAGAACATCATCGCTTGATTCATATCATGCCTCGCATATGACTGACCTTTACCTTTCAGGAAAGATCCAGTCAAGTTCTCAGCTATATTTCAAGACTTTAGACCGGTTCAGTTAAATCGACCCTAAGATTTTTCTGTTTCTTATCCAGTCAAAGGCCTTCTCTGGTTCAGTCAGATCGACCCTAAGATATCCCTGATTCTTATCCAGTTGAAGATTCCAAGACCTTGCCTGGTTCAGTTAAATCGACCTTAAGATTTTCCTGATTCTTATCCAGTCATAGGCCTTCTCTGGTTCAGTCAGATCGACCCTAAGATCTCCCTGATTCTTATCCAGTTGAAGATTCCAAGACCTTGTCCGGTTCAGTTAAATCGACCCTAAGATTTTTCTGTTTCTTATCCAGTCAAAGGCCTTCTCTGGTTCAGTTAGATCGACCCTAAGATCTCCCTGTTTCTTATCCAGTTGAATATTTCAAAACCTTGTCCGGTTCAGTTAAATCGACCCTAAGATTTTCCTGTTTCTTATCCAGTCAAAGGCCTTCTCTAGTCCAGTTAAATCGATCCCTAAAATATTTTCCTAATAAAGACTCAGTAGAAGACATCCAAGATTCTCGCAGTGTTACTGTTGAGGTTGAAGTCGCCTAAGATTCTCTCAGCGTTACTGTTGAGGTAGTAATCGACCCCAGATTCTCTCAGCGTTCCTGTTGAGGTAGTAATCGTCCCCAAATTCTCTCAGCGTTCCTGTTGAGGTAGTAATCGTCCAAGGTTCTCTCAGCGTTCCTGTTGAGGTAGTAATAGTCCAAGGTTCTCTCAGCGTTCCTGTTGAGGTAGTAATCGTCAAGGTTCTCTCACCGTCCCGTTGAGGTAGTAACCATCCCTGGTTCATTCATAACCTTTTGAAGCTCCAGATTCAATTCTTGTAACCAGTCAGGGCGCATCTATACAAAGAGTTTGAAGACCAGCTCCTGTAACAGGCCAGGTAATCATCTTTCTTTTTCAGGTACGCAAATTCTCGCTAAGGAATCTCTTACGCGATCGACATCCAGATGGCATCTATAAGCCCATCCACCTCCCATCATCTCTTAGCATGGCATCTATAAGCCCATCATCCTATCCATCAATCTCCAAATGGCATCTATAAGCCCATTCCCACCATCACACTACTATGTGAGCGCAAATTTCTGGGCACTCTAGTGTTCAATCATCTTCCACCTTCGGATTACGAAAGGCACGTCAGCCAATCTGCATCCTCAGGTCTAAGAAGATTGAACAGGGGCAACTCTTGTACCCCAAAATTTTCCCTCCCATATTCTTCAAGATTTGCAAAGAGAATGCTTCAAAATCTCCCCAAGGGTTGCACAGTTCAAAGGCCTCCTAACAGTCAAAAACTAGGGTTTTGGGTCTGGCAAAGAAATTGAAGTTTCCAAGGGTCCAAACAAGTCCCACATGCCTACAAAAATTGTCAAGCATCCTTATACCAAGTTTCAAGACTTACAGCACAAAATTGCACAATCAAAAACCCTAATTGCCCTACAGTCAACTGCAGGGGCAAAATGGTCATTTGACAGTCAAAAGTTCAAATTTTTGGTCAACATCTCATTTTGAATCCACAAACATCATTTGATCAAATCTTGATCATGATTTTCAAGGTATGGCTCAAAAAGTCTCAAGATGCAAAAGTTTCCATATTTGGACAATTGAAAAAGTCAACTGTAACTTGACCAAGGCATAACTTCCACATGGTTTATCAGAAAAATTCCATCCAAAGCTCATTTTAAAGATAAAGACATTTCCTACAACTCCTCTTCACACTTCAAGTCCAAGAAATGATCTCACAAAATGTTATCAATCTCAACATTATAGGTCATTTTCAAAAGTCAACAAAAAGGAACTTTAAGTCAAAGACCATAACTTGAGATTGGTAAATCAAAATGACATGGGACCAAAGGCATTGGTTATAGGACTTCAATACCTTTCCAAAATGTCCAAGAACATGATCAAAGCTTAAAAATTGAGCAAGATATGCCTTGTAGAAGTTGGGAAAATTTTGGGAATTTTGAAAAGTCAACTTTGCTTCAAATGCCTCAAAATTGCTAATGGGCCACATTTTCTTCCAAGAATCATTATCCAAAGGCTATGTACGACCATTGGGCCCAAGGGGAGTTATTTCATCATTTTTTATCATTTATTTGAATTTTTAATTACCATTAATTCATTTAATTAAATAAAATATGAAAAAAATACCCATCCATGCTTTTCAAATCTTTTTGTGCATAGAATACCTTCAAGATTTCGTGCACTATCTAAAATGGAAAGAATCAAGGTGATTTGGTCATGATTGGCATCAAAACACATGGAAAAGATTTGAAGAAATATGCCATTAAAATCAAATATTGGATTCATCAAAACATGGATCTTTTGGCTCAAAACTCAACCCTAATTCATCCCATACATAAGTCAGAATGCAAACCTAATGCCAAGAACCTGGAAGCTGCGCCTCACATCAAGAACAACTTTGGCATTTTTTGTGAAAAAAATTGAAAATTGAAAACACCATTCCAAAACGATTCAAGGCTTCTAACCAATCAAAAAAGCTTTCTGAGGCATCACTGAACCTGACTGAATCCTTTTCCACGCCCATAGCATCAAGAATCGGTATATTGAACTCAGAATTTCTCATACTTTATGCATAATCGTGTTTTAATTCCTGGGCATTTTCCATACAGTTTAATTGTTATTTTGTACTAATATGGACCTTCTGAGTCTATTGACATTGTTTAATTGAGTTTTCATAGCCTCTATGCAAAGTTACCATTGGAGCCTTCTAGGTTTTCAGAGGTCACGAATTAGGGCTTCCTTATTCTGGAAAAATTGAGACATGAGACCTACACCATTGAACTCAGCACACTTAGACGATCCAGAATCATTAGTCGCGCCCTTTTTATATTTGCTTAATTCCTATTCGCTATTTTTTGTATTTCAGATTGTGGGGGTTTAAAACCCCCGCTATTTAGTTTGTTTTTTTCAGGCAAAAGTGAAGAACAAGTGGAGAAGACGATGCGTGGAGGCTGGGGATTGGCGCATTTGAATTTCGCGCGAAATTAACCACTAACCATTGTTTTGCATTATATTGTTTATTTGTTATATTATATACAAAGCGCGTAAATGGCATAGTTGGTGGACGAAACAGTTGGTAAACTCTGGGACCTGGGTTCGATTCCCAGGTCCCCTCACTTTCTTAATATATTTTGTTTCAATATGATTCCATGCAGTTTCAACCCCAGGGGTTCACCATGCATTCTCATCAATGGATTGCCACATGTCCCACCACATCCATCCAGTGGCCAGGATCCAAAGTCCAGAGAACACCCTCAGTCAACCTTGCACACATAAGCGTTGAAAGTCAAACAGGCCTGCATTCCATGGGCCAAAGTCCTTCAAATCAACCTCCAAAGGGGCCTGAATACCCCCCATGTTTTCTTTCTTTTTCTATTTTTTTTTATCATCTATTTCAATTATATTCTATATTTTATTTAACTCCTTAAAAATAATATTTATAATACACATAAAAAAATAATAAAAAATCAGAAAGACTAAAAAACAAAAATATCTTATTTAATACCTTTTGTAAATAAATTTTATTCATTTAGTTTTTAATTCTAGGTTTAATTTCAATATTTTTTAAATAAATTAAAAAATGTAGAATTAGGGTTTTAAACACTTTTATCCTTTTTCTTTTTCTCTACTATTATCAATAATTAATTATTTTGTAAATAAATTGCCATGTAAATAATTAGGTTAATTTTAGGTTTAATTTTAACATTTTTTTTAATAAATTAAAAATAGTTTAGAATTAGGTCTTAATTCCATTAATTCTCACTAAAATCCATAAATACAAAAAACTCAAAAATAACTTCCTTTCACATTTAATTTAATTAATTTCGTAATTTTAATTCAATTTCTTTAAAAGGGTCCAACGCCCTCGCATTCCCGACTTTAATTCTCTTCGCATTTTTATTTCTTTTTTGTGAATATTCATGTAATTCTCACAAAGCCATGTAATAGCTTGATTGGACATTTATCTTTTTCCGCATTTTTATCTTTATTTCAAATCGGGTCCTGGATTAATTTGGCGATGTGGACCCGCGCCTTTGTAATAGCGTAGGACTTTTAATTCTCGCATCTATTTAACTGTTAACTATTGCATGAAAGAATGAATGTCAAAATAAAAGCAACGCGTAGATCACCAATGCATGAACAAGACAAAAATATCTGAAAACGACAAACAAATCACACACCACCCCTAGGGTACGCCTCACTGTTGCCTTGCCCCTCGAGAGGTGGTCGTCGAGTAGAGGACGTTTTAGTAAGTCCTCATGTCCATGAACATGGCATGAGGGTAGCTTCTAAGGTGTCTTCCCATTGCTCCGGTGATCACCATGTCCCGAACCCTCGAATTGACCCGAACACCTCCAACGGTGGTGCTACCTACCTCTCAATGGTGGGATGGCACTACTTTAAGGACATTTACACAGACGAATTCCTTAGGGTAGGTAGACGACTCTAGATACTTGCTCTAATTTCAAAACAAATCAAAAAATACTTTTCACACCGACACCTTTTCAAAAAGCTTTCGAAAGCAACTTTTCAAACACTCTTGAGGACTGATACAAGAGTCGAACTGAAATTTTCAAAGAAACTTTTAAAACCCACAGTTGAAAAGCAAACAAATAATTTTGAAAACACAAATGAGCAAGTATCTAAGAGCCCATGGATAACCATGGATAGAAAGGGTGCTAACACCTTCCCTTTCTATAATCTACCTCCCGAACCGAGAGCAATCTCTACAAGGAACTTTTCTGTGCTTTTGTCCTTTCCATTTGGAGAAAATAAAAGACGGTGGCGACTCTTGCTTCCGCGACATTTCGCGAACCAGCGTTAAACAGTCAGTTTCAGATCCACCGATAACACCTATTTAAACTAATTAATTAATTATAACTTATTTACAAAAAAATAATATGAAATTAGTAAATAATAATAATATTAGTTTTTTTTTTGATTTTATTGTGAAAAATGTTAATTAATTAATTAATTAAATAATACTAATAATGATTACTAAAGAAAATAAAAAGAAAAGGAAAATAGAAAAAGAAATAGAAACCAATGGGGGTGTTGACCCAAGAATGGAGGTGGATCTGGAAATTTAGGCTCATTGTCTCAAGCCTTTTTGACTTTTGAATCGTCCAGAGGCGCGTTGACCAGGGAGCATGGTGTGGAGCACCCTTTGGCCTTTGGATTAATCTTTTGAGACACTTGGCGCGCATCTGTATGAGGCGTATGGTGGAACGCGTCTAGGAAGCTGCATGGGAATTTGTTAAAAAAATAATATTGAGACTTGGGGGGACCTGGGAAAACTTACAGCGCGGTATGATGGACCTTAGGATGTGGAAAGGGTTGCTTTAGCTTCAGAGTATGGCAAAGAAGAGAGTCACGTTCTCCTTTTGGCCTGAAAATGCTTGCAACACTCCTTTTGATCTCACACTTTTTTTTGACACTTTTTGATTTTGCTCTGGCCGTTTGTGCACACTCTAGGTCGTGCTTAAGGTCTGCAAGGCTTGTATATGTATGTTTGAATGAGAATCAAGTCATATGATGAGCCTTTAACCATTGCAATTAAGTTTTGGATTTCTTCATAACCACCATTAAAGGTCTTGCCATGTTTTGTTCAAATTTTGAATTTTCATGCCTAAATGAGCTTTATACAAATTTGGCAACTAGAATATGCTTCATGAAGGCTAATCAAACCACAAGATACCATTTAATCAATTTTTTTGATTTTACTTGAATTATTATGGATTAAAATGAATTAAATCCATAAAAATTAAATAAAAATAGAAAAATAATTATTTGGTCTTGAAATTGATCATGGGACACGTGGGTGGCATGACAAGGCTGAATAAAGTGGAAGAAAGTGGGCCCTTTTTTCAAAAATTGAAGTTTCAAGGATAGTTGACTTTTGCCATTTCACAAAAATTTCCCAACTTCTCCAATGCATATCTTGCTCAATTTTGATCATATGAACATTTTCTTGGACATTTTGGAAAGGTCTTGAAGTCCTCTAATCAATGCCTTTGGTCCCATGTCATTTGAATTTACCAATCTCAAGTTATGGTCTTTGACTTAAAATGCCTTTTTGTTGACTTTTGAAAATGACGTATAATGTTGAAATTGATAACTTTTTGTGAGTGTATTTCTTGGACTTGGAATGTGAAGATGAGTTGTAGGAAATGTCCTCCCCTTCAAAATGAGCATTGGATGGGATTTTTCTGATGAACCATGAAAAAGTTATGCCTTGGTCAAGTTACAGTTGACTTTTCAGCTGTCCAAAAATAAAAACTTTTGCATCTTGATGATTTTTGAGCCATTCTTGTGAAATCATGGTCAAGATTTGACCAAATGATGATTGTGGCTTCAAAATAAGATGTTGACCAAAATTTTTGACTTTTGACTGCCAAATGACCATTTTGCCCCTACAGTTGATTGTGAAGCAATTAGGGTTTTTGACTGTGCAACTTGACCTTGTGAGCCTTGAAACTTGGCATGTAGATGCTTGACAATGTGTATAGGCATATGTGACTTGATTGAGCCCTTGAAACCTCAACTTCCTTGCAAGAACCAAAACCCTAATTTGACTGGCTTAGGAGGGTGTTTGAACTGTGCAACCCTTGAGTAGACTTGAGCAAATTGAGATGATGCTTGTCAAAACTTTGAAGAATATGGGAGGGAAAATTTTGGGGTACAACACTATGTCTCACTGGCCTGGGTAATGGGCCATTTACCTCATGGAACACCCTCCCAACATGAAAACATAACCAACACAAAAACAACAATATATGGAATGCGGTAAAATGCTATGCAAACATATGCACGAAAGCATGTAAATAAAGCAATAATAAAGCAATAACACGCAAAACACCCAAAGATAAGAAAAAAAATGAAAGCTAGGACTAACTTGCATAGCATGGACCAGCAATTGGTCAACATGTCCCCAGCAGAGTTGCCAGCTGTTGCACCACGAAAAAACATAGAGTCGCCACTGAACTATATTTATCCCAAAGGAATGGAAGATATCGAGAGAACCTTAAAGAAATGGATAAGATGGCCTTGCGAGCAAGAGAAACGGTACAAATGTTGGTTACGCAAGGGGAAGGTATTAGAACTACACGCGTTTGTGGTACTCATGATCCTCTTAAGTTTGTTTAATCTAAGGGTGTGTAAAAATCTACGTCTAAAGCTTAATTCTAAGAGGGAATGCATGCGAAAGAAAACACGGGGAAAATAAGAAATATTTAAAAAAAAATTCTCGGCTAAGCCCCGCGACCAGATGCCTACATATCCTATTTGAGGAATCAGAGAATCGTAGTTCGGCTCACATATTTTGGTTTGTTGTATGTTTTTTTACCTTGAAAAAGGGTTTTAAAAGTAAAGCCAAGCAGCAAAATGAAGTTTGAATTTGTTGGTGCTTTTTACCTTGAAAAAGGGTTTTTGTAGTATTAGAGTGTTTTGAAGTTTGATAGAAAAAAGAAGTTTTAGTTTTAATGCAAAAGAAACAGGTCTAAGGAAGACTAGCAAAGTAAGCATGAATTTGTCCTGAAAAGTTGATCCTATAGTTCTATAAAGGGGAAATTAACTTATGTTAGCATACATGGTTTGCAACCTAAGGTCTATCTCAATTTTATTCCTAAGATTGAATCGAGAAATCCTACGGGAGCATTTAAAGATGTAATAAAAACTAAACACGCAAAGCTTGAGGAGTATCCACTCACTCAAGTAGCATATAACTCGATATTGTGGTTAGCATGATTTTGCTCAAAGGGACTCCCAGAACATTCATATATAGTCCTACTTCTCATGGCAAGGAAAGAAGTAAAGCATTCATCACTAATCCTACTTCTCATGACATCAGAAAACCGGTAAAAAGTGCAAGAGATAAAAGAAATATAAGGGAATACCAATTGAACACAAGTTCGTCAATTATTAGACGAAAGCAAAGAAACCCGAAAAATTCATGCAGGCTTCACCAAGAAACAGAGAAACAGTCAGAATCAGATGAATTAATAGTAAGCAATATCACAAATGCAAAAAATAAATCGCATGCAGAAAGTTCATCGCATCGAATCAAAGCCCATACACAAGATAATGATAGACAAGAAAAGCAATGATATAAGTGTCGTGTATCGCATAACCAAAGCTTTCAGAAACTTGCACAAGTTATAGAATCAGTTAGAAAATAATAATGCAACATTAAGTGTCAGATTGCAACTCAAAAACAACAATGAAATGCAAAGGAGCAAAGTATAAATGAACAACAGAAGATGGAAAACAAAATCAGGTAGTACTACGTATATAACATGAAAATGTCCAAAAAATGCACCAAAAACTGTATAGCTTGATAACAACGGTCTATAAAAATCAAAACATGTTCAAGAAATCCTTAAAAATATTTAAAACATGTATTTACACTTATGTATTAAATCTAGGCAACTACTCAAGTAAACTTGAAATTGACCGGTAAAATGCATCAGAAGCGAGAAAACTCATCACTAATGATCATGGCATGTTTAGAGATGTATATATGAACACCAAATGAGAATTAGAATGACATGTACATGTGAAATAGAAAACGAGATAGCATTATTTACATACATGAATTTAAGCGCAAACTTGTATTAGAAACAAGAAAACTCATTATAAATGTTCATGAAATTATCAATTATGTACAAGCAAGTGTTAAATGAAAATTAAAATGGCATATGAACGTGAAACTAAATTCCAGACATCAACTTTTCCTTTTACAAGATGCACAAAAATTACTTTCGAAATCAACCTAAATATAATGATACTCATCAATTACCAAGACAAGCTTCCATGAGTGTTTAGCAATAATTAAATTGTGCATTTTGCATGATTTATAGATACAGGACAACAACTTATTACACCTCTAAATTATCCAGAAAATTGAATTTAAATTGCTAAAACTCACCATCAACAATCAAAAAATGATCAATTATGAACAACGTACATCAAACACAAATTAAAATGCATATTACAAGTTATTTGTTTATTCCGGACAACATTATTCATGAATCAACATACATCAAAAATCTTGTTTCAAACTCTTATTTGGACATATCGGAAATGAATATTAACTCATGAAATATTTTATTAAAATTCAAAAACACATGTAATAAATTAAATCCTTATTGATGCTCAAGTTTCTGATCTCAAACAACACACTTCGATCCAGGATGCGTTTTCTTTCTCTCTTTTACACTTTTTTTATCTTTATATTTTCTATATATTTATGTTTTCTTTCTATTCAATATGGTTGTAATAATTAGGACTTTTGTTGCTTCTCATCCCCATTTGTAAACTTGTATACCTCATCCCCCAAAAACATGGCAAGATAAAATCAACAAGTAGATAACCCTAAATTCAAGTCTAAATGCATGCAATCAAACACACTATTCACACATCCACCTCTATGGTAATCTCACTTGTTGCCTCAGAAAATAGTCATGTCCCTCGAATATGGGCATTTTACCAAATACCCTCGATAAAAGATCATAGTCCCTCGATGTTTCCTTCATTAAACGATCTAGTCCCTATACGAAAATTTCTAGAGTGTCCCATAGGTTGCCTTCTATGACTATACAATTGACCCAAGCCCGTCCCTTCACATCCAACGATGGGGCTTCTTATCAATCAATCGTAAGATACCAACATCTAAAGGAGGAGGAAAAGAACAAAGACCTTTTGAATAGGTAGGACGCTCATAGTTGCTTGCTTTCTCACAACTAAAAAACCATTTTCACACCACCACTTTTAATTGAAATATTTTCAAAAGTCAAAACACTTTGTACGCATTCTTATAGAGATGAGAATCATTACAAAGGAACTTTTCAAAATCACTTTCAAAACAAACTTCAAAAACAAACATCTCTTTGAACTATTTTTAAAACCAACACTTTGTATGCATTCTTATAGAGACGAGAATCATTACAAAGTTTGCTGCAAAAAAGGAATTTTGCAAAATATTTTCAAAGTTAAACCACAAAGCACATTTTCAAACAAAGAAAGTGATCTAGAAAGCAACTAAGATCCCGTAGATAACTACGGATGAAAAGAGTGATAACACCTTCCCTTTTCATAACCTACCCCCTCGAACTCAAGAAAACGTCTCAAAGGTATTTCCTGTTCTTTTCACCCTTTCCTTATTGGATAAAAGAAAAGTCAGTGGCGACTCTTTCTATCCGTAACAATTGCGATCAAACGCAAAACCAACCAAGTAAGTTCTCCCACCGTATTACAATGTATAATTTTGATCTGACATGTATATGTGGTATCTTAGTTAGAACCTTCTTCGGTCGGTCACTTTCTCCTTTGTATGTGTCTAATTATGACCTGACATGTACTCAATATCCTTATATGTGTCTAACTCTGATAAGACATGTATATCTGATATCTTTGTTAGGACCTTCTTTGGTCGGTCTCTTTCTTTCTTATATATTTCTAATTATGAATCTGTCATATACCTGGTATCTTTATATATGTCTAATCCTTACCTGACATATATATATATATCTAGTATCTTTATTAGAAACTTCTTCGGTCGATCTCTTTCTTTCTTGTATATGTCTAATTCTGACCAGACATATACCTGATATATTTATATATGTCTAATCCTGACTTGACATGCATATCTGATATCTTTGTTAGATCCTTCTTCGGTCAGTCTCCATCTTATATGTGTCTAATTCTGACCTGACATGTATTCCCCAAGTTTACTTGGTCTCTACACCTTATATGTCTAACCCTAGCCCGACGTACGTCTCTAATATCCCTAGATTACCACTTCCCAAAAAATAACAATAACAAAAAATAGAAAACTTGGAAAAACCAAAATACCTGACTTTTTTCTGTTCTTTAGAGTGTAAATTTTATGGTTCTTTTGAGTGATGGTTGCAGGACGTTGTTCTAGTGAAACTTGTAGGATGAATAGTTCAGTGATAGCCTCAATCCCATAGTGTGGATTGAGTGCAATATATGACTTGCTCTGGTTCCAAGAGGTAATCGATCCTATTGGTGGGGATCTTTGGAGAAAAATAATGACAGTGTCATCATTGAAGTTTTGTTACGCATGCATGATTCTAAAGAAGTTGAATTGCATTATATATGGCATTGCATGATGATTTGATTGACTGATGTTTTTTGAATGCGTGTTTGTGATAATTTCTAATTGATGGTATTACCATGTGTCTGATGCGTATTAGGATGCATGAATGTGTGAGTATGACATGAGGTTTTGATGGTGTGTTTCTTTGGTGTTGTATTATAACTACTATATTTACTCCTTATGTCTTTTATAATGATTATGATTTACTCACCCTTGTGTTGAACCCTAAAATTTGCCCTCTTCATTTTAACCCTAATTGACTTTTTTTTCCTAACATACTCATGTATACATATCACCAATTCTATGGTTATGGGGTCAAGGCATCTATCTTCGTCGAGCTATAGAATATGACTGTTCCGTATGTCAATAAAGTGAAGTAGAAACTCAATGTTTTCTAGATTTAAGTGCACTCTGCATATTTCCTCGATCTACTTAATCAGTGAGTATTCAAGTCCTCATCATGCCAAGATCTCAGGTGTTCACACATGCCTTGGATTGCAAAGAAAATCAAGCACTTTAGTTGATTTGAAACAATTTGGACTAAAAGTCAACATTTCACAGTTCGGGTTAAAAAATTCATAACTTTTGTCTGGAAAAATATTTTTTGTGGTTCATTGAGGATTATAACCCCCTTGATATTCTCTCAATTTTATATGTATGAGTTGGAAGCTAATTCTATGAAGAAGATCTCTGAAAGTGCAGATTCCTTAAAAAATACATGATGAAACGAATTTTTGATCGACTGTTTCTCAAATATTGCAAAAATCATAACATTCTCAATTTTTAACATTTCGGGACAATTCTTGTGGCATGATGTCATAAATTTTTTTATCTATAACTTTTATCCAAGAGTCAGGTTCAAATTATGCTGAAAAAGTTTCGGCTTACGACTCGCTTCTCAAATTGAACATGGAAATATGATGAAAAAGCCATGCAACCAAAAAATAGAGGAATTTGTGACTCCAAAAATTGATTTTTCCCATTCCAAATGCAAAACTTGGCCTAAGGCCCCTCTATATATTATTTTTCACTCAAATTCAAAAGGACTTTAGCTCATTTATCACAAAAAATCACTCATAACTCAAGTTTCTCTCAAAAGGCTCAAGATCTCTCTCTCTCTCGCTAAAGCCTTTGTCTTCTCTGTGTACCACCATCACTACCGGCCTACCAGCCTCCTCTGTGTCGATCCTGATCTCTCACTGCCCCCTCAGGCCTGCTTCAGCACCGTGCCGAGCTCTCTCTGACTGACCTCCTTACGCGTCCGAGCAGCCTCGTCGCCGATCTCCTCCCTTTGGCGAGCTCATCCAATCGCGGTAATATCTTTGTCCAGCTTCTCCAATCTACTCCTTTGACATCCTTTTGGTAATTTATTTTTGAAGCTTGCTTGAGTTAATTGTTGTGTTGATATTTGATTTTTGAATTAAGTGATTATTTGAACTTAGCTTGAGTTGATATTTGAATTGTGGAAATTAATTGATTCTTTAGGTTGGTGATGGCTAATTATGGAATTTGATGATTATTTGTTTAATTTTTTGAATCTCATGAACATTGACGCGATAATTATTATTAATTATTGACGTTCACGCGTCGTTGTCGATTTCGAGTCAATATTAATTGATAATTATGGAATTTCATGTGTTGATGCTTGCTTTCGAGTTGATTAACTGATGTTGACGCATGTATAATTTTTGTTTTGATGATTGAAAACCGATTTACCAATATTGATTCATCTATTGCAATTTATTTGTGAATTCCGAGTGACGTTCCAAGTGCTGTTTGTTGCAACTGGTTTTTAGATAGAGTCGCCACCCTTAATTTTTTATCCTAAAGGAAGTGAGTATAAAGGAATAACCCTAAAAGAAATTCAGAGATTCTAAGTTTGACTCGGTTCTAGACGAGGGGAAGGTGTTAGGCACCCCTCATCCACCTTGTTCAAAAGGATACTAGGTTTAGAAGCGCATTGTTAGGAAATAGGGTTTTTAAGTATAATTAGTGGAAAAGGGTTTTAATTTTAGTTAGCGGGACTCGCAACGATTTTTGATCATATGCCTACGTATCCTCCTTAGGAGGAATCAGAGTCTCATTTTCGTAGTTCGCGGTGTTTGTGTTTTTTTTGGGTTGTAGAAATATATTTGAATTTCCCGCATACGTGGCCTAAGAGTGTGAATAGCGGATTTTGTTAGACCAAGTGCGCAGTTGATTCAAATATATTCATATTCCTTTTTCGAAAATTAATGTTGAATTAATTTATTATAAAAAATTATTTGATGTTTGTTTGAGTATTTTTTAGACGTAGAGAAAAGGAGTCTGATATAGCCTCCTCATCACGTGGCCAGATATTGGCCACGTGTCGCTTGCGGATGTAGTAATTTGGTGAGTTGCATGGATTTTAATTGTTTTATTTTGAATAATAAGTCGGTAGGTGATGTGTCGACCAATCGATATTCGCGGATGTGGTGAATGTAAAATCCACCCATCGTATTATTTGTAAAACATTTGAATTTTCTTAATTAAAAATGAATTTGAAATTAAGTACATGATATTTTTGTATTTGAATATTTTAATTAACTAAACTAAATTAATTACTAAAATTAAATAAATTAATAAATAAAAAGAGGTGAGAATTAAAATGAGAGGTGCTAAATGTAAAAGGGCCTAAATTAGGCCCAAGGTGAGAAAACCTTAATATTGCTCTAATTTAAATTATGATTAAGAAATTAAAAAAAACTAAAAAAACGCAAGAGGAGAACAAGTCAGTATACGTATCAGTGGCATCCCAATTTTGTTCTTTCACCAATATTCCCTTATATTAATAAACATTATAAAAGTATGACTTTTCCAACAACAAATTTCAATAGCAAAGTGACACTTGGAATTTATTAAAATAAAAAAAAATCAAAAACACCAACACATTAAAATAGAAGAAATAAAATCCAAAATCACATAATGACAAATCATCTTCTTCCAGTCTCTCTATTCTCTCGAATTGATTATTAAATTGTCCACTAATAAAATCATAGAAAATAACATATACATATCAGAGCGTCATTCTCAATTAAATCAATACATTCAAGACAAAAACGAAGGAAGCATATGAAGGAAAATTTACCGGCGGAGGATCTAGCAAGGCCAGGGAGGTGCGACGGTTTCAGAATGGGGACGACGATGTAGACTGGTGGAGGGAGGAGGCTGATGGTCCGGTGTCGACAAGATTTGTCGCGGATCTTCTTCCACCTTTTCTCTGGTTTTCTCTTCATCTTTGTTTTTACACAATTTTGAATTTAGTATTATTTGTGTGTCTGTGTCATTGTTGTGCTATTAGTGAGAAGCATGTTTTGGTGTTGTGAAGCATGGTGTGTGAAGGTGATATTAGAGGTTATAGGATTTTGTTTTGTAAAGAGAAGATTTTGTTAATGAGAACGATGATAGAGAATTTGACTATGGTGTAAGGTTTAGTTTATTTCTAGTAAAATCAAACATATTTATGTATTTCTATGGATGGTGATTAATATTGTTGAATGAAGATGAGGATATATGAAGCAAGATGTTATTCACATGATCTTGAAATGATGATGATGGTGTACTATGCTTTTGGGTTTGATAATGTAAGAAAAATTAGTAATTACATAAGAGTATTAGTATATAAAAAAAGATTTGTATATAAAGGTAGTATTAATAAGAACATAATCACTAAACATAAATTGATTTAATCCAGTTTTTTTCTCTAATGTGTAGTAATGTAAATTTCACCGTGAATGAGAGATTGATGTGTAAAAATTGGCCTCTACAAAAGGTTAGTACAAAATATAATTAAACAAACAATTATCAAACAATATATTCATATTGTAGAAACAACCAATAAATTTAAAAGGAACCACCATCATGTTCATCATTTGGTGTAAACAAATTAAAATAAAAAGGAGCCTCATATACAATCATCGGCCAAAATAACACAATAACACTAAAAAAATTCGTAACACCAAAGGTTTTTTTAAAAGAAAATTTGAAAAGAAAGAGTGTGGAACTGTGAGTATGAGTGATGTTACAAAATTGTGGATGATCTAGAAGTGTGAAAAACATGTCCTATTTATAGATGAAAAAAACCATCCAAATTGGAAATAAGACAAATTTGACCAATCAAAAATAAAGTGTGATGCAAATTGACATCAAATGGCCAATAAGAAACACCAATTTAAATGGAAAGAAAATTAGTGACAAAAAATAGAAAAAAATAAAAAATGTTGAAAGTGCGGCACAAGAGATTCAAACCCGCGACCTTATATTTGTAAGCTTCATCCTTTACCAATTGTGATATGTTATTCATTTGTAAATAAACTCAATTGAAAGTATATGAAATGTATGGGAATATTTATTTATTCAAAAATACGAATGATCTGAAATAAATCATTATATTTTTAAACAGGTTTGGAAGTGAATATTTTATAAAAATAAAATGATATTTTAAAATCAATAATTAAAATATTTTTTACTGTTGAAATAAAGGATGGGCAAATTTGGGGTATGACACTGTTGTTCGAATTTCACACGTTAAAACATTGATTTCAAATATTATTGGTAAATACTGATATATGGAATAATGCTTTCCAGAATTAGCAAATACTTGTAAATGTTGATTTAGTTCTTGCTCGAAGCATGTTTTCTTTTACTTGGATAATTGTTTGATGAGGGTGTTGAGTTTTATTGATTTTATTTTGAATTTTCAAGCGTTTCATAAGTTGGAAAAATACTGTCCGAAATTTGTAAATGCACACTAAATGTGACTTAATTTTTTCTTGATGCATATTTGGTTTTAATTTGATGAATTCTTAATATTTATGTCGATTTTGGTTGATTTTAACTTGATTTTTCGAGCGTTTCATGAACCAAAATGATGATGCCCGGTGTTTTGTTTTGTGGCTCTGATACTTGTTTCAAACTTGTTTCTTCATGATTTAATCTCAATTTGATTTGTTATGTGAATGTTTAACTTCGTTTATCTTTTCTTGTTATTACTAACTGATTTTTGTGAATTTTTACAAGTTTCCAAAGGTTCTTCAAAAGAGAGATTTGCCTCATTTTCTATTTACATTTTATCGATAAATAAATTCTTGATTATTTGATTAAAACATTATCCTCTTCTTATTGGTTCGGATTTTCTCTAGTGCATTTGAGTTCGGATTCCATTACATGAGACTTGTGATATACTTTTGTTTGTTATGACTTGTATCTTATGCAGGTATGTTGTTTGATGTTCGGATATGCTTGAAACGCCTGCCGTTTGTGATTTATTTTCAAACTGATGATGTTCTGATACTTGTCTCATGCATTTGATTCTAGACTCTTTTCTTTGTTGGAGAACCTTTCACGAAGATCTTCGGGTTTCTAATGCTTTGTTACACATTGCATGTACTTTTATTCGTTTGGTACTTTTCCTATTCCATTTTATTTTGCATTGTCTTTTGATTTCCTTGCCATGAGAAGTAGGAATAGAGATGCATGAGCTGAAGACCTACCCCTGTAAGCATTGCAGAACTTGTTTGTTTAAAGACCTTAAATAAGGCAACTCCTCTTTTACTTTGTGCTTGAAATTGAGTCAATAAAAGTTGAATGAGGGCTTGAAATCGTCTCCCACATCTTGTCATTGTTTCAGTGATACTTAGCTCATGTTTCTTAATGTTGCTGCTTCGAGTTGTTACTCGATTTGTGATTGAGCTATTCTAGTGAAATAAGGGTCTTTCGACTCATCTACCTTGGATTCATGTACTGATAGCTCATGTTTGATGCTTGTTAGAATCTTTGTTTGTGATTTCTTACTTGCACCTTTGCGTGTTTCCTTAGGATCACCTGTTTCATCTTCGAATAAAGGTAGATATTAGGTTTGCAAACCATGCATGCTAACTTAGGTACATGTCTCCCTTTTTTTATCCAAACTTTAGGACCACCATTGCATGATAACATTAGGATTGTCAGTCTCCCTTAGAATTTTTTCTCTTCCCCTTTTACATCATTAAAACTCTCTTTTCTTTTTCAAACTCTAAAACACTTAATAAATAAAGATATGAATCATATGCAATTGAGTCTTGTGGGGCAGAGCAAATCGTTCCAGACTGAATCTTGCTCTTTCTTCCATTTTTGTACTTTAATACAATTTAATTCACAAAATCCTTTTTGCAAATAAGCAGAGAAGTGGTGAGTATCCCTCCCGTGGGATCCATTTTCTATCATCCTATAAAAAACACCAACCAACTCAAACTTTTTTGCCTTCAGAATTTTCTTTGAAAACCTTTTCGCTAAAAAGGATGTATTATTTCCTCTCCACACAAAATGACACGTATGTAATACTATTCTCTTAAAAAAATCCAAACTAACCATCATTTTATAGAAGAACTACGAAGTACCTTGATCCCTTATTGCACTAAGGGGGTACATGGGCACAAAGGTTTACAATTAAGGCAAGCATGACTAATAAAACCTTTCTTGTATATACACTATGCATTCATGCATTTCCCCTTAGCTCGTAAGCTTTAGATATGAACATACCCTTTGTTTAGAACATCAAGAGTGGATTCCATGGAGTACCATGGACATGAGGGATGCTAATACCTTCCCCTTGCGTAATCACCTCACGTACTTGATCTCTCGGTCGGAAGACCGTGATTTCTCCCTTCGTAGGTTTTCTTCGATGTATTTCTTTCCCTTCTATGGGATAAATAAATATTTGATGGCGAATTCATTTATTTTCTCTCAATGATTTTTCCGGTTGCTTCAACTGGCGACTTGGAAATGTTGCCGGTATACGTGGGTAACTTGCAGGTAATAAAGAATAGTTATGAGACTTGTAGGATAGCTGCAGAGTGTGTTCTTTATTTCCTGTAGAATAAAGGGGTCTTGCTATGATATGTAACATCGGGGATGAGATTCTTTGTTTTGGGTAATCATGTTACTTTGTTTAATTTGAGATTTGAACTACTCTTGTGGTAATTGAGTTGTTTTGATTTGATGAAGTTATTTAGGAGTATCTTAATAAAGATATTTTGAATTATGAATTTCTGCTACGAGTAAGTTGAAAAGCTATGGTTGTTAACCATGAATCACTTAACATAATTGATTTTTGAAAACCCATGTTACATAGCAGAATGTGTTTTATTATAAAGTTTGTTTGAAGCAAAAGTGACACCCTTTTTGGTGCATTACTCTGATATAATTATTGAATTATTTTGCGAATATTTTTTGAGATTTAGAAGGGTTTACATATGCCCACCTTGTTCCAATCACATTTGTTCCATTAGGTCTAGGAATCGAATCCTAAAATTCATTCCTCATGAACTGATTCAGTTCTTCTTGTGCGACATTGATACAATATTCATCAGTTAAGGTTTCCTTCAGATTCCTGGGTTCAATTTTAGAGACAAAATAAGAGTTAGAAACCACTTCTCTTGATCTAGTAGTGACCTCTTGATTAGGATTTCCTACAATGAGTTCTTTGGGGTGATCTTTATATATTCTCATTAAAGGACCCTTATTGACTTGATTTTCATCTGGTTCAGTGTTAATATCCTCAATTTTAATGATGTCTTCATCCATATTTTCTGACTCATCATTCATCTGAAATGATGTTTCAACATTGTTTTCAGCATCCTCTACACTCTTTGTGTTGGAATCATCAATCATAACATTTATATATTCCATCATGACCTGAGTTCTGGTGTTGAACACTCCATAACCTTTGTTGTTTGTAGAGTAACCCATAAATATCCCTTCATCACTCTTATGATCCCTCTTTCCGTGTTGCTCAGATCAACCAAAATATAACATTTACTGCCAAACATATGAAATTATTTGACTGTAGACTTTCTCGCTTTCCATAACTCATATAGAGTATTTTAGATACCATCCTTAAAGTGACTCTATTATGAATATATCATGCAGTGTTCATAATTCCTGCCCATAAATGATATGGAAATTTTTTAGCATGATGAATAACTCTTGATAATTCTTGCAAGGTTCTATTTGTCCTTTCCACAATCCCATTATGTTGAGGAGTGATAGGTGATGAGAATTCATGTTTAATACCTTTAGAGGCACAAACTTCAGCAAACTTGTTGTTCTTAAATTCCCTACCACGATGACTTATGATACTAACAATGTTGCTTTCCTCTTCTCTTTGAAGTTTTTGACACAATCCCTCAAAGATATCAAAAACTTCTGATTTTTCTTTGATAAAATTTATCCAAGTGAATCTAGAAAAATCATCAACAATAACATAAGCATACCTTTTTCCTCCAAGATTTTCAATCTGACTAGGTCCCATGAAATTCATATGAAGGAGTTCCAAAGGTTTTGAAGTGGTCAGATGTTTAAGCTTTTGGTGTGACATCTTGGTTTGCTTCCCAATTTGACAATCTCCACAGACTTTTCCTTCTTCAATTTTTAGATTGGGGATGCCTCTGATTGATTCCTTGTACAAAATATTCTTCATACCTTTCAGATGCAAATGACCTAGTTTTTGATGCCATAAATTGACCTCGTCTTCCTTGGACAAGATACATGTGGAAGTATAACTGACTCCTTGAGGTGTCCACAAGTAGAAATTATCTTTAGATCCATCTCCTTTTATTAGTACTATATTCTCCTTGTTAGTGACCAAACATTCATATTATGTGAATTGAACTCTAAGACCTTGATCACATAGTTGACTAATGTTGATTAGGTTGGCAGTCAAACCTTTTACAAACAAAACTCTATCAAGTTTAGGAGATCCTTCATAAGCTAGTCTTTCAATACCTTTAATCACTTCCTTGGAACCATCTCCAAAGGTGGCATATCTAGTTGTATGAGGATTAACATCTACCAATAGGTTCTCCACAATTTTCATATGTCTAGTCTTCACTATATGAGACTTTAAGAGAAGTATGAGTAATGAGACTCTTAAAAGTATCTTTCACTTTCCATTCCTTCCCAGTTCTGGATACAAAAGCAATTGTGCTAGGTAAAGTTGGATATTTGTGATATCTATGAAGTCTATTGCAAGCTTGGTGTGTGTGACCATATCTCCCACAAAAATGACATAACAATGGTTGAATCTTGACTTTTGTCCGATCTTTCTATTGTATGGCCGAATGTTGTGACATTTGATCAAACATCTTGAATTCTTCCTTTATTTTAGCTGGGACAAACTTTGTCTCAGGGGCTTCTTTCTTGTTTTTCAAGAATTGATATTTAAACCATATTCTAGTATGTCTTATGCCTTCTTCTAGTTCTTGAAGGAGTTCATCCTCAAAAGATTCATCACCTTCATAGGTTGTCCTAAAAATTTCCAAGACATCTTTAGCAGTGCTACATGTAGTTACCTTTTTTAGATCATCCTTGTCTAGTCCATAAAGTAGAGCATTCAACACTTTGAATTTTGAAAAAGGTAACTCGTTTTACTCTTTGGACGAGTCCTCCTTTGACTTCAAAAACTTATTCCCATGTTTGTCCTGTACGACAGGATGATTCCATACTTTCATCATAACCTTTCAAGATTTCCTGTCCATGGATTTTAAAAAGGCTATCATCCTAACTTTCCAAAAGACATAATTTCCATCATTCAACATAAGTGGCCTTTCACAATATTCAACTTTGTTATCCATAGTACCATAATGTCACGACAAATGCTATGACATCTGCTGGTAGAATATAAAATTTTACCAAAATAAAACTATGCAGAATTATAAAGTGCGTGAGGTAAAAGAGCACAAAGAGTTATTAACCCAGTTCGGTGCAACTCATCTACTCTGGGGGCTAGCAAGCTAGGAAGAAAATCCACTATCATTATTATTAATTTTAACCTAAACAATCTCAACTTACAACTTATCACTTAATCCATATCCAATGCAACTTCTACCTAGAAACCTCCTAGATATGAGAAATCGTCGTCTTACTTCCAATCACGGCAGTGATATCTATAACGACAATCCAAGTGACTAGAAACTACAACCGCAATCCCTGTGACTAGAAACTACAATTACATATCACACTTCAATTAAAAAAGCTCAAACTCTCTTGCTTAAAAGCTTCAAGAGTGAGACAATAACTTGAAAAATTGTCAAGTAACAATCAATCAACTCAAATGCATCAACAGATACATGAGAACATACAAAGAAAAACATAAACTCCTTGAAGAATCCTCAAAACGAAAGACTAAGAAAATTCGAATTCCCCTTATTTTTTACACTAGTTTATAAATACATGAATAAAAACTAGTTTATAAATACAAACTAGTTTTAAACTAGTTTAAAACTGAAGTAAAAGTGTTTTAACAATTAACTGGTTTTTTATTAAAGTTGTTTTCAAAAACTCAACTACACTATTTATGTGGTTCAACACTCACGTGTACATCATACCTTGGGATCATTAAGGAGATTTGAAAAATTGATTATGTTTTATTCAAACTTTCTTTATTTAAATGCATGTGGGTTGACAATAACATTGATGCACAAATTAATAAGTTAGAATTCACACGGGTTGACCTTGACAAGATAACTTATATGACCGAATCGTGATTTAAGTTTTGATATTCTTTGAAATGCTTCTTATGCAACACAAGTTCCTACTTCATATGAAGAAGTTGATAGACATGATGTGCATGCTATTCGTAATGATCATGAAAAAGACATCTGGGAAAATTAACCGGTGAATACTTTTATTGCTTATTCATAATTTATTCTATGTTAAAATTTCTAACGTTATTTACTAAAAAAAATTATTATTGGAAATTTTAGGTGTTTAAAGTCAAGACACTAATAAACAAGATATGTTCCTCGTGTTGTAGATGTTATTCGATATAATGATATATAAATTGTACGTTGTTTTGTATCATTTGGAGTTTGATATAATATACAATTTTTTATTCTTAATGTAATTTTTGGTTTTTACATAATACAAATTTTAGCCATTTTAGTTGACAATTATATATGTAGTTCACAAATGATTTGTGTTGTCGTTTCTTCTCTATTTATGATTCAATAAAATACAGGTAAAAAATTTGGAATTCTATAAAATCAAAAAGTATATTAAAAAAAAATCATTTTACTATAGCCAATTCTTTCAACTGTAATTATATGTAAGTACGCTATCTGGATTTAAAAAACCCCAAAATATAGTTGTTAGGAATCGTATCAAGAACCTTAATTCGTTTCACTTCAATTGTTTATTAAAACCGTGTTGATATGTAACGTACTTGCCAACTTATTAACACGACCAAAATTAGGTTGTACTTGTAACTGACTTACAACTACACACTACTTTACTATAAATCAACAATCATGATTGTATCTCTTTCACAACTGTTGTGAAATTTATTATTTGTAACAGTGGTTTGTGTTTTAAGACTTCTTTCTGGGCGAAGCCTAGGGTTTGTAATAATACCCCTTTAAATATTAGTTTCCCTGTAACTTTTACCATATCCAATAATGAGTAGAGGTTTGTGGGAAAGTTAAGTCAATTAGTTGGTTGGCTATATATTACAAATTTTAGTTGGTTGGTTATTACTTGTGATCTAGCTCTGTGTGGATGGTACAAAATATTTAGGTCGTTAGGTTGGCATGTGTGGTCCTTTTTATTTGCCCTAATATTATTTGAGTTTTTTCATCTCTTAAAGTGATAGGTCGAAGAGTAGGGATAGTTATGTCATACAATTGTTTGGTCTATTTGAATTGTTTAAAATAATATTATTATTTTTTTAATTCTTCATCTAATTTTTAAAGTATTTTTTTAAATTAATTTTTCTCAGATTTACGTCTATTTTATTTACTTTTAGAAAGAAAAAAAAATCATCTGCTTTAACTTTTTACCTATAAAAATCTATTTCTTTTTTTATTTTGTGAATCCCTGACAACTATAATGTGAACATTTATAAGGGAAATATGCCATAATTATAAGGGAAGGATGACATAAATAGCATTTTTATTTTATGAATCTTCCTTCTACCTTAATTAATTATAATTAATTTCTCAAACAAGAAAAAATAAATTAATTACAATAATAGCAAGTGTATGCATACTGTTAAGAATATACAAGATGTAAGATGTTATCGTATAGAACTTGAACTACACCATTAAAAATATGGACATGTCGGATTATCAAGAGCCTCAAGAGTTGTCCATTCCAACAACAACCACAACATAACCAATCAAAACTCATTAAAAAACAATTAATTCACAATCTCAAGGTTGATATAAAAAGAATATGTCATTAATAAAATATTGCATGAATTATTTATATACCTGCTCTTCAATACTACTAGTTTATATTACATTAAGAAGACCCATAAATAAAACCTTCATTAAAAACAGGACTCATAGGCTTATGAAAGGGCATCAGAAGTTGGACATTATTGCTTAACGTTCCAAGGCTGACATAACATGAATATGTCATCATTAGAATATTGCATATAGCCATAAAAAGGCATGACACCAGTAAGGCTAATTAAATAAAGACCTAGATTTAAAATAAAAAAAAGACTTGTAGGATTATAAAAAGTGGATATGTATTGCTGCGAAACTCAACATTGATATCAAGGGCTTGTAGAATTGAACTCAAATATACATTAAGAATGAATTAAAATATATTGTAGATGCAAAAATGAATTTTTCAGACGGCATTGAATTTACATATGAGATGTATGAAAAGTTGGCTTAAAATCAACTGAATTTGATATCGGTGTTAAACAATCATGCTAGCAAGCTCAAATATGCAACAAACAACAATTAAGTCAACATTTATATGTATTTACCGGCACGGGGCAGCAACATCTTGATACATTAACATGCATCAAAAATCAAAATAAAAACACTTAAACTCTACACCGATGCCAAACAATTACTTAATTAAACTCAACCGAGTATTTTCCGAGAATTAAAATTCATTGTACAAGCAAAATACTTTTTCGGACAGCATTGTGTTGTTTCATGAAACGTGTAAAAGTTGAGTTGGAATTAACCAATCTTGACATCAGTGTCAAACAAATATCACATGATAATCAAATTATGCATCGACACTGTTGGAACATGTCCATGTTCCATATTGAATTAAAAAAAAAAAATTCATTTAGTCCCACATTGCTCATGTGAGAAATATTAACCATCTCACTTTATTATATAAGGAAGTCACTTGTTTCCTTACAAAATACACCAAAAACATTTTATTAGTTTTTCCTTCCTCACTCTCATAACTCTGTGTCTTTCGAATTGTCGAAGCGCCAACTTCTTCCCCTTTCTTTCTACTCGTTGAATTTTCCGAGTATTTTCTTGAATTCTCTTTATAGAGAATAATGTTAATTTCTCCTCGTTTGAGTTGAGAAATTTTCAAGTATAATTTTTTTTATTCTCTTTAGAGAATTATTCGAATTTCTCTTTGTTTGAGAAATCTTTGAGTGATCAAAAATGATCATTATTGAATTCTCTTTGAAGAATTATTGAAATTTCTCTTGGTTTGAGAAATATTTATGACTGGTAAATATATCAGATACTACGGTGGTATTTATACCATATTTGAATGGTCTTAGTACCATTAGAGGGTGTATTTCTAGACCGATTATCTATCGTGCAAGTAGTAATCGTACAGTATAGAACTGGGCTGTTTTATCCTGGAGGCGGCGTGGTAGTTCGACTGCTTTGCATAATTTTGGGCAGTACCGCGAAACGTCTTAAAGAGAGCGAACTGATCCGTGACTCAACCCGGTAATTTCTTCAGTGGCAACATTTTTAAAATCATGAACCAACAATTTTAAGACGTTTCAAACTGCCATGGCTATTGAAGAAATTATCGATACTTCTAAAATTGTCTCGGACAAACCGTTCTAGTTTGAAGGAGTGCATTTCAAAAGTTGGCAACAAAAGTGAGGTTTTTTCCAAACCATAAAGAAGTTTGTCAATATTTTGACCGATGACATTCCTACTGTTCCACTTGGATCAGTTGAACAAACGAATAGAAAGAAATCTATGAACTTAGATTGAATTATTAATTTCAATGAATCTGAATTTACAACATAGATTAAAGAGAAGGATTTACAGCTAAAGGAAGAAATCTCCTTATAGAAAGAGAATGATTATAACATTCTAAATGGACTCGCAAATGATCTATATGATTATTACAATAATTGCGATACTCCAAAACAAGTTTACGAGGCTATGAAAAACAAGTATTGAAGAAGCTGGAGAACAAAAGAATGATTTTAGCAACTACGAAAAGTATCAGATGATAGATGAAAGATCTGTGGATACTCAAAGTTATGAACTTCAAAAGGAATTCTCATGAGGTCATCACTAAAGGTATGTATTTAGATGTATTTTTTAGAATCTGATTATTCTCCTTGAGTTAAAAAAAGAGGAATCTTAGAGACAATATCAAGAAGAAAAGTCTTGGTTGTTTTAAACAACAAATAAAAATTCGGTGTAGTTCTGAAGCCATTTGGAAAATGATTAAAGAATCAGAACTGCAATGTTGTGATCCGAATTAAGAATGAGATCCTTTCTATGGTCTCAATTGCTCCAACTAGGCAACAATCACCACCTCAAAGAAATGATGTTGTTTTCCATTGTTTTAACCATGGAAAATCATGTCATAAGATTAAGAAATGTAGAAGAGGCTTGAACCTGGTGCTACCCCTAATGCATAGGTCAAACTGACTAATGGGAAATTTATTTCCATGATAATTGAAATCAACACGGTTGATGAATTTGATGATTGGTGGATAGACACTGGTGTTTCTCATCGTGTCTGTTATGATCGTGTTATGTTTAAAACATACACGAATACTAAAGATAAGAAAGTATTGTTGGGATATGTCCACACCACTAATGTTGCTAGAATTGGAGAAATGGAGTTGAATTTCACCTCCAGAAAGACTTTAATCTCGAAGGACGTCATACATGTTCTTGAGATTAGGAAGAATTTTGTTTCTGGTTTTCTTTTATATAAGGCATAGTTTAGTCAGTCCATTGGGGTAGATTTGTACACCATTACAAAGAATGACATTTTTGTGAATGAAATTGATATGTTTAAAAACTTTGTAAAGAATTTAAAAATCAATTATTAAAGGATCTGATCCCCTAGACCTTATACACTATGGTATATGTGAATTACATGGAACTTTAACTAGAAATAGTAAATGTTATTTTATTGACTATTATTCTGATTATACTTATGTATATTTAATGAAGAATAAAAATGAAGCACTTCACATGTTTAAGATGTATGTAACTGAAACTGAGAATCAACTTAGTAAGAAGATTAAGAGACTTCGTAGTGATAGGAGAACTGAATATGATTCTAGTTTATTTGATGAATTTTATACATGGAATTGTACATGAAATGACTGCACCATACTCTTTTGAAATGAATGGTAAAGCAGAAAGAAAGAATATAACTCTTATTGAACTTGTTGTTGCAATTATATTAAATTTTGGTGTTGCTTCTCACTGGTGGGGGAAATTTTGTTGACTATTTGCTATGTCCTGAATCGAGTTCCCAAGTTAAAAAGTAATATCTCTCCTTATGAGATATTAAAGAAAAGACAACCAAAATTGTCTTATTTAAGAACTTGGGTTTGTCTGGCATATGTCAGAATTCAGGATACGAAGCGAGTTAAACTTGCTAATAGAGCCTATGAATGTGTGTTCATTAGGTGTGAAGCAAACAGTGAGGCATATAGGTTCTATGACCTAAATGCAAAAGTGATCATAGAATCAAATGATGTTGAATTCTATGAAAAAAAAATTTTCCTTTCAAATCGAGAAATAGTGGGGGCACTCAATCGAGTCACATTCATGTGATAAGAAGCACAAAAAGCAACGACGATGTAGAAACAGAACTTCGAAGAAGTAAAAGAGTAAGAGTTTCTAAAGACTATGGGAGGAATTATGCGACCTATAATGTAGAGGAAGATCCAATGAATCTTCAAGAAGCCTTGTCATCTCTGGATGCAGATATCTGGCAAGAAGCTATTAATGATGAGATAGATTCTCTAGAATCTAACTAGATCTGTCACTCAGTAGACTTGCCTCCTGGATGCAAACCAATCAGTTGTAAATGAGTTTTGAAAAAGAAACTAAAACCTGATGGAACTGTTGATAAATACAAGGCTCGCCTTGTAGCCAAGGGTTTTAGACAAAGAGAGAATATAGATTTCTTCGACACTTTTTCTCCGGTCACCAGAATGACATCCATTAGGGTACTTATCTCAATAGCTGCTATTTATAGTTTAATAGTACACCAAATGGATGTTAAGACAACTTTTTTCAATGGTGAATTAGAAGAAGAAATCTATATGGAACAACCGGAAGGCTTTGTGATCCATGGACCAGAAAACAAGGTCTGTAAGTTAGACAAGTCTTTGTATGAGCTGAAGCAAGCTCGGAAGCAATGACATGAAAAGTTTGACAACTTAATGATATCAAATGGGTATAAGATGAATGAAAGTGACAAATGTGTTTATTACAAATATGAGAATCACATTTGCACTATCATATGTCTCTATGTAGACGACCTATTCATATTTGGGTCAAACATTCAGACCATCAATGAAGTGAAATCATTGTTGTGCAACAACTTTGATATGAAAGATCTCGGTGAAGCAAGTGTGATCTTGGTATCAAGATCACGAGATAAGAACAAGGCATCTCCTTGGATCAATCACACTATGTGGAAAAGATCTTAAAGAAGTATAATTACTTCGACTGTAAACTTGGGTGCACACCTTATGATCCAAGTGTGAAACTGTTTAAGAACACTGGTGAAAGTGTTAGACAAACAAAATATGCGAGCATCATTGGAAATCTTAGGTATGTCACTGATTATACTAGATCCGACATTGCATATGCAGTGGGATTATTGTGCAGGTTTACGAGTAAACCGAGTTACGAGCATTGACAAGCTATTAAGCGAGTCATGAGGTACCTTAAAAGGACCATATATCTCAGTTTACATTATCAGAAATTTCTGGCTGTACTTGAAGGGTACAGTGATGCAGATTGGAACATATTATTAGATGATTCCAAAGCAACTAGTGGCTATGTATTCCATAGCTAAAGGAGTTGTATCTTAGAAATCAAGGAAACGAAGTATCATGGCTCATTCCATAATGGAGTCTGATATGATAACGTTAGCGATTGCTAGTGAAGAAGAAAGTTAGTTAAAATATGCCTGCTAACTAAGATTTCCTTATGGGAAAAATCCATGCCAGTTGTGTTGATCCACTGCGATAGTACCGCGGCTATTGCAAAAACTGAGAACCATTATTATAATGGTAAAAGACGTCAAATTAGAAGAAAGAACAACACTGTTAGAGACTATATCTCTAAAGGAGTTGTAAGAGTGGATCATGTACACACCGATGAAAATTTAGCATATCCTTTGACGAAAGGATTAGCTAGAGAGAAAGTCTATAATATATCATGAGACTAATGCCTATATAGAAATGAGTTTCTCATGATGGTAACCCGACCTAAATGACTGGAGATCCCAAGAAATAGGTTCAATGGGCAATAACAAGTTATGAGTAATATGAGATTATCATGCAAGTAAAGCATGAATCCTGAAGTAATTAGAGGATGAGATAATAGAAACTCTTAATGAAATCTATACTCTGTATCAGGGAGTACCTAGGCTACAGGAGTACTCTTGATAGACTCACCTATGTGATTGTGGAACTTAGGCCGGTTCCTATGGAATTTCGAGGCAGGATTCCTAGAGCATTCACTAAACCGGGATACACGTGCAGGGCCATTAAAGTACGGGCTATTAGAATACACCTTAAGAAAAGGTTGTGTGTGGGTTTGATGTCTGAGATAGAGTTCAAGACATTTGTGTCACTCTTGTTGAATCGGAATCCGACTTGCTATGCAAAGGTTCAAGTCGTAGACACCTTTGTTTATGCACAATCTTAGAAACGTTTGACGTTACTTCCAAATTCACCTTTTTAAATTCAAGTGGGGGATTGTTGGAACATGTCCATGTTCCATATTGAATTAAAAAAAAAAAATTCATTTAATCCCACATTGCTCATGTGAGAAATATTAACCATCTCACTTTATTATATAAGGAAGTCACTTGTTTCCTTACAAAATACACCAAAAACATTTTATTAGTTTTTCCTTCCTCACTCTCATAACTCTGCGTCTTTCAAATTGTCGAAGCGCCAACTTCTTCCCCTTTCTTTCTACTCGTTGAATTTTCCGAGTATTTTCTTGAATTCTCTTTATAGAGAATAATGTTAATTTCTCCTCGTTTGAGTTGAGAAATTTTCAAGTATAATTTTTTTTATTCTCTTTAGAGAATTATTCGAATTTCTCTTTGTTTGAGAAATCTTTGAGTGATCAAAAATGATCATTATTGAATTCTCTTTGAAGAATTATTGAAATTTCTCTTGGTTTGAGAAATATTTATGACTGGTAAATATATCAGATACTACGGTGGTATTTATACCATATTTGAATGGTCTTAGTACCATTAGAGGGTGTATTTCTAGACCGATTATCTATCGTGCAAGTAGTAATCGTACAGTATAGAACTGGGCTGTTTTATCCTGGAGGCGGCGTGGTAGTTCGACTGCTTTGCATAATTTTGGGCAGTACCGCGAAACGTCTTAAAGAGAGCGAACTGATCCGCGACTCAACCCGGTAATTTCTTCAGTGGCAACATTTTTAAAATCATGAACCAACAGACACAAATTAAATCACATTTGTAGTACACTTTTCAATTCCTGAACAACACTACATCAAGACAAGGAATTCATCAGAAAATTACTACAAAATCAACAAAACTCATCATCAATATTTATTAAATGCTCAATTATGTACAAGCACACATCGAATGAAAATTAAAGCAATATGTACATGTGAGATTCAATTTTGGACATCATGTTTATTGTACATGAAATGCTCAAAAATGTCGTTTTAAAATCAATCGGAATCACCACAAACATGAAGTAATTACCAAATGTAAATCAATTATGCAAGGCGTAATAATTAAATCTGAGTTTATGGCATATTTGTGAATTTCGGACATCCTTGATTCATGTATCGAAGTTTGCTAAAAATCGGTTTGGAACCATCGTTTTAAAGCACAAAATCCAAGCGTTGACACATGACAGGTCATGTAGAATTCACAAATAAGTTATATAAATTATACCGGTACCGGTAGCAACAATTACAAGCATTGGAATGCAAACCACTTTACGTGACGAAATCGATTAATGCACTATAAATTTGACTCATAAATTCAAGCAATTATCAACAAATATGTATCTTTAATCAAATTACGACGCGAAAATTAACAATTATGCACGATTTATCAATTTCGACGCGTAAACTCCACAAATATTCAATCAATCAACCAGTTTCATCAACTCTTAACATTAGCAACATCAAGATTTAATTGATTTCACAAATCAAGAATTCAATTCACAAGATTCAACACATGAAATCGATTCAACACTTAAAATTAATGCAAGATTAAAATCAAGAAATGACAGAAACTAATGTGATAGAGTTGATCGGAAAAGCTGAAATCGAAGATCCAACGTCTGTGGGAGGAGCAACCATGAGCAGTAGCTAAGAGCGGAGGAGTAAGATGGTGTGACGGAGGCGATGCAGAGGAGACCGGTCGCGAAGCTTGGCCCGACATAAGGAAGGCTAGTCGCGTGACTGGCGTGAGAAGACGGAGGGCGTAGGAGGATGGGACCACAGAGTAGGGGCGGTGCTGGCCAGAACGGAGGCGTGTAACTAAGGGTGCAGGTCAGTCGGCAGAGCTCAGCTAGTGGGAGGAGGTGGCACCAGAAATTAGAAGAGAAAATAGGGAGTTTGTGACTTTTTGTTCTTGAATGTGTTCTTGGAGGGAGAAGAAATTGAGAGAAGAATTTTGAATTTGAGTAGTTTTTTCTGTGTAATTAGATAAAGCCTCTTTTGGAAATTGAGTTCCAAGAATATATAAAAATGTCCTAAGTCTTGTTTGATTTGAGTAATTTTGACATAATGTTGAGTTTTCAACTTATTTCATGTATTATTCGACATCGAACCCCTAAGCTCAGGAATTTCGTTGCGGAATCATAACGCAAAACCTGAAACAAAATCATTGATAACGAAATTTATGACATTGTGCCGAAAGAATCGTTCTGATACGATAAAAATTGAGCAAGTTACGATTCTTTGTATGGCGAAAACTCGGGTATTAAAATTTTCCGTGCAGATTTTTCAACTTATTTTGTGTACTGCTCGCAAACAAACCACAAGCTCATGACTTTTAATGTAAAATCTTGACGCGCAAGCTGAAACAAATTATTTGGTGACGAAATTTTTGACGGTGTTCCGTATGAATCTCCACGATACGATAAAAATTGAATGAGTTATGATTTTTCAAATAGCGAGAAACAATGAACTTTTTTGGCTGCATTTGGAATTTTAGTTTATTTTCGTGCGCACGTTAGGAAGCAAGCCACAAACCAAAGCCTTCGAAGAACAATCCAAACTCGGGAGTTGAAGCAAAGTTGTTGCTAACAAAATTTGTGATCTCACGCTTCGAGAATCGTCTAGAACCGGTAAAAATCAAGAATGTTACAAAATTTTCTATATTAAAAAACAGTCTGGTAGAAAAGCATTTCGGGGTGCAATTTTCTCAAGTAATTCACACTTTCGGAGATCTTCTGGAAAGAATTAACTTCTGACTCAAACAAACGAATTGAAGATAAAATCAAGAAATATTTTTTTGCCCAAAGAACCATCCAAATATTTCGAATCAGACGAAAGTTATGAATTTTTGAACATCTGATAAACAACATATAATATGGTGGGAGAACTGACTTTTGGCTTTGCGTTTTATCACAAATATTGTGGATAGCAAGAGTCGCCACCTATTTTTCTTTTATCCAATCAGAAAATGGTGAAAAGAACAGGAAAGACCTTTTTCGATTTTGAGTTCGGCGGGTAGATTATGAAAAGGGAAGGTGTTAGCACCCTTTTCATCTGTAGTTATCTATGGGCTCTTAATCACTAGCTCACTTTGAAAATATTGTGTTTGTCTTTGAAAATATTTTGAAAAAATACCTAAGTATGGAAACTTTGTAATGATTCTTGTATGATTTAAGAATGCGTACATAGTGTTTGTTTTGAAAATATTTCAAAAGAAGTGTTTGTGAAAAAAGATGTTTGTTTTTATGAGCAAGCGATTACGAGCGGTCTACCTACTCAAAATTCTTTCGTGTTACTTTCCTCCTCTTTAGATAATGCTATCCTACCATTAGTTAGTAGGAAGTCCTATCGTTGAATGTGAAGAGATAGACGTAGGGTCGTCCTTATGGTCATAGAAGGCAACATATAGGGATACCTTAACAATTCGAATGGACTGTCATCATATATTCATAGGCAACATCGAGGGATAAGATAATTTCTCGTAGGAAACTCGAGGGACATCGCGAGACTATGATCTTTATGATGATTTTAACCGATGATCTTTGCTAAGGGTATCCCTACGTTCGAGGGACATGACAACTTTTGTTCGAAGGAAACAAGTGGGATTACCCTAGAGGTGAGTGTGTGAAGAGTGATTCAAATCAGTTATTTTATCTTGATTAGGGTTATCTAGCATTTCCTTTTAGATTTTACCATACACACTCGATTAAACTAAACAGTAAGATTAATAATAAAGCAATAAAGTGCAGGAAATAGAAATCTACGCTATTACAAGGCTTCGGGAGTGGGGGTACAAACCATAAAATCGGGGGAAAAGTAAATCCTAATTAAACTATTACATAATGTAGCAGATACATAATCGGGAAAAAAATAATGCCAAAATAATAAAGCACGTGAAGTAGTAAAAAAGAGAAAATTGAAAAAACGTTTGTGATTGTATGATGAAAAAGTTTTGATAATTAACCTAAAGTCTAATTGATTTTTATTAATTAAGAAAATTTTGGTATTTAGATTAAGACAACCCTAAAACCTAAGTTAATTTTGATTTTAAAAAAATAACTTGGTTAATTAAATTAAAATAACCCTAAAACCTAAGTTGATTTTTATTTTTAAAAAAAGATTAATTAGTGAGAAACCTAAAAAAACCTAAATTGATTGATTAAATAAAAAAAACAAAAAAATTTAATTAGGGTTAATTAAAAAAAAAAATTTGAAAAGAAGATTTTGTAAAAGGATGTTAGGTTTTATTGAAAAAGATAAGGAATTGAAAAAAAAACCAAGATTGGTAGGGGTGGGTGTTAAACCCAAGCCCTCAAGCATTCCCCACACATAGCTTAACACCAGGCCAAGCACTGGTTGGTGCTGGATAACAGATTCAACACATGATGTGATAAACCAGCAAAAAATATGAAAATATGAGAATTTTGGCAAAACCATGGATCAAACCCGTGACCTGGGAGACTAATTACTTGGCGCGCGCGCTTCTGCCACTGGGGTGGTTATACATCCGTTTATATAAATCAATCCATAAATATATATTTTAAATAATCTCCCTGTACCGGAGAGGCGCTAGAGCCCTAGCTTCGGTCGTCTTCTTCGGCAACCTCTTTCGTCCAACCTGCAAAATAAGCAAGATTAGTGATCAAAAACATCCTACCCCCCCCCCCCTTAAATAGAGGGTTACGAATCCAATAACAAGGTTATTCTGGTCTAAAAACCCATGGTTTTTCAGTTATGAAGCATAAAACACGGATCGGTGAAAACATGGTATCCTATGATTCTGATTGCATAGGATCACGATGATGATCCAAACCCTTACTAGGTGAAACTCAAGAATACATTAGTAGTGTTAATATATGTTAAAGCAAACCAAAAATCAAGATATGAATATTATGCATATTATGAAACCGGCGATGCCATGTAATGCAATTTCACAGGTCTTGGACCATCCAATTTGGTCCAAACATACTTTATAGGCTTGCTGGAAGAGAATGGAATGGAGGTTTTGTAGCGAAAGGGTTTTTAAGTAGGGTTTCGAAATTCTAGGGTTCTTGAAAAAAAGTTGATATTTTGACAAGTTTGAGAGGTAACTTTTTCCGTGTGGTATTGTATGAGAATTTTTGAGATTATATAGGGAAATTAGGTCAAAGATTATGGGCTTGGAACTTATGCCAAAAGATATGTTTTTATCTTATTTATTTTGAATTATTTAATAAATAAATCAAAAAATAATTAAAATAATTAAAATAAAAATAGGTAAAGGGATGTATGAATGATTTCTGAGGTGTATGAGGGATATAAAGCGTGTTTGGACTCTTAAACCATGGTCCAATAGCCCAAAATAACAAGCTTGCTCAATTTGAACATCATGCATTCATCCAAAATTTCCCAACTTGCAATGATCATAACTCTCTCAATTTTTATCTTTTGAAGGTGATATTAGACTTTTTGGAAAGCTCAATATGTTCTGTACACTCTCTATGTTGACCATTTTTTATTTTGAAAACATTCTCTTGATGTAAGTTACCTTGACAAAAGGTGTCTTTTTGTTGACTTTTGTAATGACCTGTAATGTATTAGATCATGTCTCTCAAATTATGCACTTTTTGGACTTGATCTTAGAGGGACAAAGTTGTATAGAATTGAATTCCATTCAAAATGAGCTTTGGTTAGGGAATAGCTGATGAAGCATGTGAAAGTTATGCTTGGTCAAAGTTCACTTGACGTCTCCTAAGGAAATCCTAATTTGGCAACTTTTGACTTTTGATGATTTAAGGTTTTTCTTGAGGAATCGTGATCAACCCATGATCAAATGATGAATATCACTTCAAAATGTAGATGTTGACCAAAATCTTGAAGTTTGACTGTATGTTGACCATAGTTGACTTTTTACCCAATACACTTGATTTTTAGTCATCTGAACACTTGACTAAGCAAACTTGTGATGCAAGGCTTGAAACTTGACATGAGCATTCTTGAAGACATATGAAGAACCATGAAAACCACTTGAGACATTAGAAACCCAAATTTCCTTGTGAAATATGCAATCCTAGTTGTAAGTCCATTGTTTAGGAGGATATATTTGTCTGATCAATTCTTGAGCTACCTTGAGCATTTAAGAAACCTAGGAGAATGTCTTTGAAGAAAATGGGAGGGAAAATTTTGGGGTAAAACAATGGCCCCTGTTCAATCTTCTTAAATCTGAAGTGTTAGATTGGCATGTCTGCCATTTGTGATCTGAGGGTAGAAGAGGATTGAACACTTAAGTGGCCAGAAATTTTCACTCACATGTGCAGGCGGTAATGTTGTTGGTTGATAGTATTGCTTGAATGGGCCTTAAGATTCCATTCAGAGAGATGATATAATATCTCCGGGGATGGGCTTACAAATTCCAACCAAAGTAGTTGTTGATAGGAGTATCAGAATGACTTTATGATTGACTGTGAAGAATGTTTTTTAGAATGGGCCACTAGGGAATATGCTTTTCAGAATGATGCTCTGAAGGAAAATGCTTTTCAGAATTCAGTTCCTAAAGGGAATTGTTTGCCATATAGATAGTCGCCTCATTCTGTTTTGGGAATTAATCTACAATCTGATTTTTTTGGTAAACCCGTCCTGTTTTAGGAATTCATACCACCTGGTGATAAAGATAATCGCCCCGTCCTGTTTTGGGAATTGATCTTCACATGGTCATAAAGATAGAAAGATAGTTTCCCTGTCCTGTTTTGAGAGTTAATCTTTGCTCGGTCGTATAGATAGTTTCCACGTCCTGTTTCGGGAGTTAATCTTCAACCTATTCATATAGATAGTCGCCTCATCCTGTTTCAGGAATTAATCTACAATTTGTTTTCACAAATATTTGCCTTGTCTTGTTTCAGGAATTAATCTGTGTCTGGTCATCCAGATAGTTGCCTCGTCTTATTTAGGGAATTAAACTGGAACCTACTTTTTGTTGGACATAGAGTTAGTTGGCACGTCTTATTTCAGGAATTAATCTATAACCTGGTCACATAGATAGTTGCCCGTCTTATTTTGGGAATTAATATTACACCTATTTGAGAATTGTTGATGATATTCGTCTGTTTATAGATTTTACCTGAAAAGATAATGAGTTAGATGTATATAATGTCATGATATATGAAATGAAATTGTTAATGATGTTCTCAACGTAAATGAGAGTGTGCTATATGGGTTACGTATGCATATGCTATGACATGTATGAATATGAGATGTCGTTGAAGCGTATTGGTAGCTTCGTATCACGATTTTGACTGAGGAGAATAAATCCCTGACTGTTGTTGGGATGAAGAATATGTGTAATCCTCAATCTTTATTTAGAATGTTTCTACTGGGAATTTCTTCTTTTTGTTTGAGAAAACTCCGTTGGGGAATGTGATTTCTGCTTGGGGAAAAGAGTTTGGAAACATTGGTCGTTCATTGCTCTAATGGGAAATTTAATTCTTATATACCCTGACTGGGGATAATTTAGATGTATAACCTTTCGAAGTGCTTCCTGACTGAGTTTTCGATATGGATGCTGAATCGTTTGGGGAGGATAAGATTAACTGATATCTAGTCTGATTTCAGATTTTGTAGCAACTCTCTACGGATGGCATTCTGGACTACCCTTTGCTGGAGAGAGAAATTTTGCCCGTGATTTGTAGTAGTCAAAGTGATAGACTCAAGCTGGGGAGACTGTATCCTCTAAGGGAAATAAACCCTGGTGGAGAAATAAACCCTACTGGAGAAACACTATGTTGAGGAAATAAGCCTGCTGGAGGAATATATTCTGCTGAGGAAATGAACCCTGCGGAGAAGAGGATTTTGTAAGGGTTTTTCCAGTGTTGGAGAAATAAACTAAGGTGGGGAAGAGAATTCCTGTGAATAATGTTAAAGACAAACTCTCTAACGAGAATTGGGACTCCATAGGTTGGTGACATTGCGGGGGAAAAGATCATACTCCTTTATCCGTTAGGGGAATCTGCTGGTGAGTATGATTAGGGTACTTCAAACTTGCGAGGAATGTGTCTAGTTTCTGAAGATGACTTTGTGGGGGATATTCTTATTGAAATTACTCCGTGGGGATTATTCCATGGAGGTTGTTCTGTGGGGACTTGCGGACGACTTGAACATTATCATGTTTCCTAGAGTCTTGAGTAAACACTTATTCTTGTTTTTATGCATATATTTGTTAACAGTAATCATATTCATATGCATATGTTCATTCAATTTAGTCATTGGACGTTTTTGCAAACAAAATAGAAAAAGTAAAACAAAATTTGAATTTAGAAATTGTGTTTATGTTGATAGTTTTCCTATGAACAGACAATTGTTGTACAAAGAGACAGAAATACAAGTAAGAGGAAATCGTTGTGAAATGAAGACAGTACAAAGTGAAAACAAAATATATAGCCATGTATAAATGATCTCGTCAGGTTTCAATTCTGCTATTGCCCCTATGTCTTCGAGCATCTCATCCCTTGCTATCGGAAGAAGTTGATTGAATTGATTTACCCCATTCGATCTTGACGTTGGTAATAAAGTTGGATGTAAGTGATCCAATGGGATATAGTCATACGCTTTAATTCCTATCTTTTGCACGGACCGTCCTTTCGGGTTTTCAGTCCATCAGGTTACCCTTTTTCCCAAGCCGCATTTTCAGGTTTTTGACTTGCCGGGTGTACAATCTTTACATTTATATCCTTAATATTTTCCCGAACTCTTTTGGTTCACTGGGATGCCCTTATTTTTGCCTAGGCCAGTCAACCTAGCGGGTTGTTTTTTATGTGTAGTATCTTTTAAGTATGTCCATGTTCACAGGGTGTGGAACATCTTCACCGTCCATGGTGGTAAGTATCATTCCACCGCCAGCAAATATCTTCTTGACTACAAATGAACCTTCATAGGTGGGAGTCCATCTTCCCCTGGGATCACCCTGCGGTAGGATGATGCACTTTATTACCAAGTCACCAGCCTGATATATTTAATGCTTAATCTTCTTGTTGAATGCCTTGATCATACCTTTTTGATACATCTTACCCTGACAGACAAATGCCAACCTTTTCTCATCAATAAAATTTAGCTGGTCCAGCCTAGTATGAATCCATTCATCTTCGTCTAAATTTGCATCTTTCATAATTCTCACGGAAGGAATCTGGACTTCGACAGGTAGGACAACCTCTGTACCATAGACCCGAGAGAATGGGGTTGCCCTAGTTGATGTCCGAGCTGAAGTGCGATAACCATGAAGAGCAAATGGTAACATCTCGTGCCAATCTTTATATGTCACCATCATCTTCTGTATAATCTTCTGAATGTTCTTATTGGCGCCTTCCACTATAATATTCATCTTCAGTCGATACAAGGAAGAATTGTAGTGCTTGATCTTGAACTGTATATAGAGTTTCGTGATTATAGTGTTGTTGAGATTGATACCATTGTTTGTGATGATCCTTTTGGGGATGCCATACGACAGATAAGATCATTCTTAATGAATCGAGCGACCACATTTTTAGCAATAGGGGAAAATGGGGCTTCTTTAACCCGCTTTGTGAAGTAATCAATGCCGACGAGGATGAAGTTATGTCAATTAGAAGCATTGGGCTTAATTTATCCAATAATATCAATGCCCCACACTGCGAATGGCCAAGGAGCATTAAAGACATTCAGAGGTACTAGAGGCACATGTACTTTATCATCATAGATCTGACACCTGTGATAAGTTCTTGAGTGGTGGTGACAATCGGTTTCCATAGTCGACCAGTAGTAACCTTCCCTCAGAATTTTCTTAGCCATAGTATGTCCGCTGGAATGAGTACCAAAGATACCTTCGTGCATATTTTCCATAATCTTCTCCACCTCTTTCTTGTCCATACAATGAAGTCGAGTCGAATCATGGTTGTGCTTGTAAAAAATTATGTTACTCAAGAAGAACGTAGTAGAGAATATCCGTAGGAATTTCTTGTCATTGATAGATGCTCCCTCAGGGTACTCTTGAGCCTCAAGGTATCTTTTCACTTTATGAAACCAAGGCTTTTCTTATACTCCGTAAGTGTCAACTTCATAGTAGTATATCAATTCATCTAGCCTTTCAATGGTAATTTTGGGGGCCTCGTTGTCCCATCTGACCTTTAACATAGATGACATGGTAGCTAATACGTCTTCTAATTGATTCTCTTCTCGTGGGATGTGCTCAAAAGCGATCTCCTCGAAGTGAAGTATTAAGGTAAGCACATGCTCCCAATAAGGAATGAGATGCGGGTGCTTCGTATCCCATTCTCCCTTAATATGTATGACTACCAGGACTGAGTCTCCGTATATGCTCAAGAACTTGATTCTCAGGTCAGTAGTAGCTTTAATATCCATGATGCACGCTTTGTGTTCATCCATGTTGTTGGTATAGTTAAAGCATAATCTAGTAGTAAAGGGCATATGGCAACCCTGAGGAGATATAATTACAACACCAATTACATTCCAAGTGCATTAGAAGTTCCGTCGAAAACCACAGTCCATCGGGATCTTGGCTCAGGTCCTCTATACGGTATAGGTTCTTCATAATCTGTAACTAGCATAATGTTCTCTTTTGGGAATTCGAATTTCATAGATTGGTAGTCGTATACGGCTTGATGAGCCAAATGATCTGCCAGCACACTTCCTTTGATTTCTTTCTGAGTGGTGTACTGGATGTCGTATTCTCTCAAGACCATTTTCCATCTGCCTATTCTTTAGGATAGAGTCGACCTCTCGAATATGTATTTTATGGGATCTATTTTAGAGACCAATAGAGTAGTATGAGTCAACATATACTGTCTTAGTCGGCAAGTAGCCCATGCCAAAGCGCAACAAGTTTTCTCGAGTAATGAGTATCTTGTTTCATAGTCGGTAAACTTTTTTCTAAGGTAGTATATTGCACGCTCTTTTCGACCAGACTCTTCATGTTGGCCCAGTACACACCCCATTGAATTCTCTAGCACTGTTAGGTACATGATTAGAGGTCTTCCTTCAACTGGTGGAAAACTAATCAGAGGTTCTTAAAGGTACTCCTTGATTTTTCCAAAAGCAGTTTGACACTCATCGTTCCACTTTACAACCTGATCTTTTTTCAGTAACTTGAAGATCGGTTCACAAGTAGCGGTCAAATGAGAAATAAATCTGGAAATATAATTCAGTTGTCCTAGGAAACCCCTAACTTCCTTCTCAATATGGGGAGTGGGAATTTATTGAATAACAATGACTTTAACGAGATTAACCTCAATACCTTTACCGTTGACGATAAAAATCAGGATCTTACCGGATCACACCCCAAAGGTGCACTTGTTCGAATTCACTCTAAGCTTGTACTTTTTCTGCATCTCAAACAATTTGTGTATATGGTCAAGATGTTCTTCTTCAGTCTAAGATCTAGCTATCATATCGTTGACATAGACCTCTATCTCAGGATGAATCATATCATGGAATAAAGCTACCATAGCACGCTGGTATGTGGCGCCGACATTCTTTAACCCAAAAGGCATAACTTTGTAGCAGAATGTGCCCCACTGTGTGACGAACATAGTTTTCTCCATGTCTTCGGGTGCCATCTTAATATGATTATAACCTGAGAAAACATCCATGAAAGAAAATACCTAGTGTTGAGTGGTGTTGTCAACCAAAACATCTATATGTGGTAGTGGGAAGTCATCATTTTGGCTCGCCCTGTTTAGATCCCTGTAGTCTGTGCACATACGTACCTTGTTGTCTTTATTTGGTACCATAACAAAATTTGTAACCCATTGAGGATAGGCTGTCACTGCTAAGAAACCTGCATTGAATTGCTTCATAACTTTGGCCTTGATCTTCTCTAACATCTTGGGAAGCATGCGTCGAACCTTTTGTTTGATTGGAGAACAACCCTCTTTAATCGGCAGACGGTGAACCACAATATCGGTACCGAGCCCTGGCATGTCTTCGTATGACCAAGCAAAGATCTCAACATATTCATGCAACATCTGGATCAACCTGTTGTTGACCTTGCCCTATAAGTTGACACATATCTTGACTTCTTTCATGTCTGCCTTTGAACCCAAGTTCACAACCTCGACCGACTCTTCATGTGGTTGTATGGCCTTTTCCTCTTACATTAACAGTCTGGAAAGTTCTCCAGGTATTTCACAATCTTCCTCACCTTCATCCTCGGCTTGGTAGATCATATTTTAAAAGTCATAAGAGGAAATAATAGAGTTGTTATCAACGGGATCCAGAGTGGATGTGGATCTGCAATTTATTGTGTGAGTGTGTGTAAGAAGACATAGCTATTCTAAAATGATAAAAGTAAAAATAAAGATAGAGAGCACAAAATTTGAGTGAAAAACGTCCAATGCTTTGTTAAATAAAAATATGTTTATGAAATGACAACCCTAAACAAACAAACCGTTGTGCCCTGGGTAAGGCACAAGGCTTAAAGGCAATGTTTAAATATTACAAAGCCAAAACTTTGAAAGTAATAAAAAAATTAATGTAGCTATTAATCCTGACTAAAGGAGATATATATAATGTCTCTGCCTTCCTATTGTTGAGCCCTTTTCCAATGGTAGGAAAAATCTAGCTATTAGGGTCATGATCACTTTTAGAATCCTCTATAGAGTTTACTCTATTGTTGCTGATGCGGAATGGTGGTCTTCCATCGTGAGCGTGACAAATAGCTCTCTGACCCTCTGTAGTGAAATCCAAATCAAATTTGTCAAATTTATACAGAATGTCAGGAAGCTGACCCCAAATAGTACAACCACCTTCTTCTACAATAGCTTTAGCATCTTTCAAGGAAGCCATTTTGGGAAGAACCCTGGTGACTTTGGGAATGGCAGAGACGTCTTCTATTGAGGCAGGAGGGATGACTTCAAAAGTCTGACAGGGTGTCTCGATGAATTCTCCGTCCATCTCTACATTCCAGAATGAGTTCGAGTGGCTAACCATATACTCTTCTTCACCGGAGACAGTGACAATCTTTCCGTTCAAAGGATATTTTAACTTTTGATGTAGGGTTAAGGTGACAAAGCCTGCCCTATGGATCAAGGGGTGTCCTAGTAAGCAAGAGTAAGCTGGTCAAATATCCATTACATAGAAGGTAGATTCAAAGATCTGCGAACCCACTTTGATGGGAAGATCCACTTCTCCATGTACCGTCCTTTTGTGACCCGTGAAAGGCTTTAAATATAATATCACTGGGTTTCATTACAACCCCTTCACAATCAAGTCAGTCCAGAGCATCCTTCGGTAGCACATTCAATGAAGAGCCAATATCAACCAATATGTGAGACAAAGTAGTGTCTCTGCATTCAATGGAGACATATAGGGCCTTGTTATGATTTTTTATTTCCGGAGTTAGATCAGCATAATCCATTGTCATTCGTTAAGCTAGAAACATAACTTTCAAATTCATCGGCAGAAATCTCTTGTGGCATATGAGAAATCTTTAGGAATTTTACTAAGGCTTGTGCATGCGCCTCAAAACATAGTAACAAGGATAACATGGAGATCTTAGATGGGTTATGCCTCAGCTGTTCAACAATTTTATAGTCGCTCTTGTGGCTAATCTTCAATACCTCTTCTAACTCTTGCCTAGAGGTGTCCTCAACTGCAACTTCTTTAGGCTCCTCCGTCTGGGAAGGCTCCTTCATTTGTTCTTTACCCCGAGCCTCAGCAGTTGATTTGGTAGCGATAACTTTAACATGTGTAGCAACAGTCTTCAGAGAGATTTATGGGGAGAAAATCCTTCTTCTTCTAGTAACCTTATTGGTCCCAACAATATTGTCAATGTCGGGATCAATAACTTCAGTAACTTCATCTTCAACAATGGTAGTTCTTGCTTGATGCCATGGTAGTAGACGTCGTCTCCATAGTTCCAAGGAATAACTTTATCCAAAGAATATGGCATAGGTCGGGGTGTGGTGATGATCAAAGGAGCAGCTTTTAGATTGGCAGTAATTCTTATAGGACCTTTGGAGGTAATCCTGACAAGAGGGCCGAATATTACAAATAAGTCTTGACACAAATTCTTAATAGACGAAACCTTCTCGATCATAATTATATGATTTTCCATTAGGCGTTGAACACCTACCTTCAGCAACTTGCAACCATTGGGTTGGACTGCGCAGCAGTAACAGTTTTCAACACAACCCGGAAATAAACTAATCTATAAATGATTCTTCATGATGATTGGTAGGGGAGTAACCAATTCACTTACAATAGGAACATTAAGAAAACTGTCAATAGCACTTATGCCTTTGTCATGCTTCGACATAGGTGCAGTAATCACATACGGGGCCTCCAGAGGATCAAACACAATCTCCTTGTTGTCAATCATGTCTAGAATTTGGTTTTTCAGGGTCCAACAGTTATTGGTGTCGTGCCCAAGACTGTTGGAATGGTAGGCACACTTTGCATTCAGATTATAACAAGTAGAGGATTTATTGGGGTTCTGAGGAGGCTCCCTCACTATTTTTAACTCTACTTTCAGTAAATGTTGTAATGCCTGAGATAACGGCATGCTAATCTTTGTAAACTGTCCTCTTGGAGCGTCTGACCTACGCTGATTTCCCTGTTGTTGTTGCTGAACCGGCACAAGATTAGAAATTAATACTGCTCCCACAGATTGATTATGGTCATTTTTAACACGGCCCTTATGGCCATAAACAACATTGGTCTCCTTCTTACCACTGAATTTCTTCTTTACAACACTAGAAGATGCAGCCATCGAAATCAGTCCACTCCTGATAACACTTTTAACTCGTTCCCCAGTTAGAATCAGCTCAGTGAAACCATATGAACAACTCCTAATCAAATGATTAAAGAATGGACCTGTCAGAGTTCACATGAACATATCAACTAGCTCCCGGTCAGACAAGGGAGGTTTCCCCCTTCCAGCCAAGTCTCTCCACTTCTAGGCATATTCTTATAACCCTTCATTCGAGCCAATAGTCATGTTTTGTAATTGTACCTGAGTTGGTGCAAGGTCAGCATTGTATTGATACTTCTTGTAAAAATCAGCGACCAAGTCTTCCCAAGTACGAATGTTGGTTCCTTTCAGCTGATAGAACCACTCGAGTTGTGTAATAGACAGAATTTCCTGAAAGAAGTGAACTCATAACTTTCTGTTAGCAGTAAGGGGTTAGATCTTTCGAACGTAAGATCTCAGATGAAGTTTCAGACAAGACACACCATCATATTTAAGAAAAGCAGGGGACCTTGAACTTTTGAGGGATAACTACCCCCAGAATAAGACCCAGCTCTTCAAAATCTAATCCAGGCACTTTCTGGATTTCCATGGCTTTGAGGCGATTCTCCAACTGTTTGTATCCATCATCTGCAGGAGGGTACTGTTCATCGGAATAGTCTTCATCCTTAGGAATTATACTAGAACATTGATTGCTTCCACCTTCAGCCTTAACATTTCTACTGTCTTCCTCTTGATTGTCATCTTCATCAAAGGAGATATCAGCAGTTTTAACCGGTTTAGCGGGACCTTTGAACCTTCTTCCCATATTGAGGATATCAACTGGCTTCCAAGTCTTCTTCTTTTTAGAGATGAGCGCCATCATATCTTTCTTCCATTGAGCTAAGTTCAAGAGCGTTTCCTTGAATTGGGCATTCTGTGCTTGGAGTTCCTCGACAGTCTATTCTAGAGCCATCTTTTACTGAAATAAACAGCAAGAAGATGAGAAAACTTGTATTGGAAAACTTGTTATGTAATGATACAGGATACATAGATGCAATGTTTTCAAGGATCTCGCGGGGTAAACCAAAAGAAGTGTTAGAAGTTTAGTCTGGTTGCAGCTTTGACTGAAGAACTTCGCGTTATTGAACATTCTTTTTCGAGCATCAAGCTCACCATGTCAAGTGGGTCCTAGCCTTTGACTCAAGATAACATACTTTGGTCTCCGACGGCATTGGTAAAAAGAAATCCCCTTGCTAGACGTCGGATCATGATACTTTGACGATATTTGGTTAGAGGAAAATAAATCCTATTGCCCCTTGCTAGACGTTTGGTTCATAATAAACCTGCATCACAGGCCCTTGAGATCTTTAAAATGGTTAAGAAAATTCTATGGTATGATGTCATGATGTCATGATGTCATGTTCGAACATATAATCAAACATAAGCAAAGCACACAAGAGCCTTAGGTTTAGGCTTGCATGGGGTTTGTAGGTAAGTACCCTCTTGAAGTTTAGTTGGCTCTGTAGCGGTAGAAATGTTGAGACTAAGTCAGAATCAAGTAAAATAATAAAATAAAATTCAATAAAACAATATTTAAATGGTTAATTAAAACAACAATAAATGGTAAAAAAATACACAAAGTATATTAAAACACTAAATAAAAATCCTAAAAAAATGTTAGAGATCAAATATGATTTAATAAAGGTTGACAAAATTTTTTAGAATTTATTTAAAGTCAGAAACTATTTTTTTTAAATAAAAGAAATAGGTAAAACAAACTAAAAATTGTGAAAAAAATATCAAAATCAAAGATAATATAAAACAAGGTTATCAAAATTTTCCAAGAAGGCTAAAGGACCTTTCCATAATTTTTTCAGAATTTTAAAATTAAGAAAAATATTTTTAATCAATTAAAACAATTCAATTAAATTGAAAAATAATAAAAAATATCAAATTATAAAATAAATTTGTGAAAAAATAAAAATCATAAAGAGAAAAATCCAAAATATTTTTAAGATTTTTTAAAGATTTTTTGAGTTGGAAATGAATTTTCTATGATTTTTTTTAGTTTAAATCAATTAAAATAAAAAATCTAAATATAAAATAACAAACCAAAAAAATGTGGACCATCTCATCATTGTCAAAACACGTTAGTAAACAAATCCAGTGGATCTGGCGTGCTCTGCATGTCATGGACTTTATTGAATATCACCCCTAATCTTTTTTTATAAAATAAAAATAACTTAAAATGTGGCACGTTGGAAGGAGTCTGACTCATAAAGTAATCAGATCCTAGAACTCACAACATGCGCACATGGTAAAGTGAAACACCAAATCTGTTTCAAAAAAATAACGTGGCTAAACGTCATTGGTTGAAGACAGACATGTCATCGTCTTCAACCTCCAACCAACCTCGAATTAAATTCCACAAACTGTAAAATTAGCAATCCAGACGGGTACCATTAGATTCGTCTCTTCAAGACGATTCTAATGGTACCATCACACCAAATTTATGTAAGTCGAGCAAGGCTTAAATTGAGAAAATGTAGAAATAATAGCGAGCACGAAATTCTGGAATATCTCACTCAAATCTCAATGAAATTGCAAATTATAAAAAGCATGAGAATCGGGAGGATGCATAGAATGGATTAGTCTTTTATTTGGATCCATTTGACAAAGGAATCTACATGAACGAAGTAGCAAAAGGTGGCTATGAAATTGGACTTTTGTAGATCAGTATAGGTTACAATTCTTGAAGGTAAGAATGTGGTTAGCTTCAGAGAAGTTCAATGAAGCTAACTAAATGTAGCTTTTGGTGTTTTGGAGTGAGAAAGCAAGAAATCAGAAATTCAAATTCAGAGTTCGTGTGGGATCTGAACAGAGGTCAATTGGCTATCAAAAGCTTGAGAAAATGAGTGAGATATAACCCTTTATTTATAGGGAAGCAAATGGGATGCTCAACCGGGTAGAATGATGATGTTTTGAGAGAATTCATGTGAAGTTGCAAGCATGAGAAGTGTGACTCGTATTTTGCTCAAAACTCGGCTAAAACTTGCGTTTCAAGGTGCTAACAAATTCTGGAAGATCTTTAAAAATGATTAGAAGTGAAAACATGCAACAAATTAGTGATTAGAAGCTGAGTTGTGCATTTCAAATTCTAACTTGGAGGAAACTTCAGTTTCAAGGTACCAACTTTGAATAAATGGTATTCACAACTCAAGGAGTCTTAGGGCATAATTCTTGAAGCAATTAAAAGATAAGGTCACAAATTTTACAATGTGAAAAGAATGGGATCAATTGGATACTTGAACTAGGAGTTGTGATGAGTAAAAGTTGAGAAACAAATGCTAACTTTTTGTACTTGGAAAAATTTTAAGTTTTTCTTCAAAAGTGATCTTTGATGTTTTGAGTTCAAACAAAGCCTTACTCCAAAATTGAGATTTGATTGGTGATGCTAGCTTGAAGTAGACATCCCAAAGAGCATTTTGAAACTTGAATCACTCCAAAATACCAAGTATTGAAAAAGTTATGGTCTTGCAAAATTGGTGAAAATTCATGAAGTGACCTATAATCTTTTGGGTTCTTATGGCATCTTCCACTCGCTTTCAATATTTGCACATAAAATAAGAGTTGAAGTTCACATCCTTAAGATCATTATGGAAAAATAATGTGATCAAGGAGATAAAAATTGACAAATTGATAATCTTTTGAGGTCACATAAGGGAATTTGATGGCCTATCTAGAGGACTTGTAATCTTTCTTCTTCATTAGGCATCTTCCACATAAAATTTTCTTGAAAGTTTTGAATTGATTGTTTGATAACTCTTTAAAGAGAAGCATGTCTTTGTAATTACTCAAAAATACCAAAATATATGCAAGATATAGCCTTTAGAAGTTCAAAACCCTAGCTCCTAGAGCACCAAAATGACTTGGAAACCCCTTTCAATTTTGACAAACTTTCTTGCACAATTACTCTTGCCATGTGAATATAAGTTGTTGTGGTTGATAATAAGAACCCATAGAAACAAAAACAAACTCCAAATGTTAATAATTGAGAGAGTTATGCACTTGTGATCAAGAAATCTAGAACTTGTCCAATTAGGTAAAACTTCTTCAATCAACTCTTGAATATTTTGATTTTCTTTGACAAATTGAGGCATGATGAATCATAGTAGATCTTGTCATGATATTACTTCAAAGAATATTCAATGATGAAGCTTTAATATCAATGAAGCTTTGTTAAAGAAGGAATGGAAATAAACTCATGAACCTATAAATCATCCTGATGAAATGTGTTGTGCCCTCACATATATTATCATCAATTAGAGCAAACATTCTTTGTATTTATTAGTACAAGTTAATCAATACAAAACATAGATGATCACAATGTATAAATCAAGGTGCTTGGTGATTCCTCATGAGAAAACCTAAAGATAGGGAGAAGAACCAAACCCTAGTGTGATCTTGTTGTGATTGATTTGATATGAGATGATAGAGGAATATTAGAAGAAAAAATTGGGGTACAACAGCTGCCCTTATTTAAGTGTCTACTATACGGAGATACGAAGGTTAAAATTCTCATATCAATGTGATTGAAGATACTTAAATACAAAACAAACCCTATTTTTTACCCTAAGAAGCCATGTAATGCTTATGATTGTTCATGCAAATAAATAGATCCAAGGGTGACATGGGAAACCACTGGGGAAAAAGAAAATAAAAGATCAAAGGAGAATTAGGCCAGGAAAATAAATCACTAGTGAGTAGAAGACTCAAATCTATTGGGGTATAGCACAAGGAGGAGACAAAGTAACATCAACTCAAACATTGAGGAGAGAAAATAAAGGATATTAGTGATCGACAGATAACCACAAACTATCCACTCATTAAGAAGATAGCAAAAAAAGGTAATGTCAACCCACAGAGGGAAAGAAGTGGTAGGATAATACCAGCAAACATCGATATTAGGGTAAGTCACAAATGACTAGCATCAATACTTATAACTGGAAACAAACGAACACTTCAGAGCAAAATGAGTCTCAACGATGAACTGTCTTCCTTAATGACGAGACTACCATCCATCAGAGTAACATAATCTTAATAATGAACTATCTCCCATAATGACGAAACTACCATCCATTAGAGTACAAATCTCAACAACGAACTATCTCCCATAATGATGAAACTAACATTCATCAGAGTAACACATCTCAACAACGTACTATCTCCCATAATGACGAGACTACCATTCATCGGAGTAACAAATCTCATCAACGAACTATCTCCCATAATGACGAGACTACCATCCATTGGAGTACAAATCTCAACAACAAACTATCTCCCATAATGACGAGACTATCATCCATTAGAGTACAGATCTCAACAACGAAATATCTCCCATAATGACGAGACTGCCATTCATCAGAGTATCAAATCTCAACAACGAAATATCTCCCATAATGACGAGACTACCACCCATTGGAGTACAAATCTCAAAAACAAAATATCTCCCATAATCACGAGACTACCATCCATTGGAATACAAATCTCAACAAAAAACTATCTCCCATAATGACGAGAGTACCATTCATCGTAGTACAAATATCAACAATGAATTATCTCCCATAATGACGAGACTACCATCCATTGGATTACAAATCTCAACAACGAACTATCTCCCATATTGACGATAATACCATTCATCGGAGTAACAAATCTCAACAACGAACTATGTCCCATAATGACGAGACTACCATCAATTAGAGTACAAATCTCAACAACGAACTATCTCCCATAATGACGAGACTACCATTCATCAGAGTAATAAAAATAAACAATGAACTATCTCCCATAATGACGATATTACCACCCATTGTAGTACAAATCTCAACAATGAGTTATCTCCCATAATGACGAGACTACCATCCATTGGAGTGAAAATCTCAACAACAAACTATCTCCCATAATGACAAGACTACCATCCATTTGAGTACAAATCTCAACAATAAACTATATCCCATAATGACGAGACTACAATTCATCGGAGTAACAAAAATCATGAATCTTCTCTGAGAACTAACAGACTTACTGGGGACGTATAAGTTGCTCAGATAAAGAGACCTACCACTTGTAGTTATGAGAAGTTGTTGCAATAATGACTTCCTGGGGAAATGCCAATGTATTCTTGTTGACGAGATAAAATATTCATGTGCAAAATAAATGCACATTCTCAAACCAGGGCTCAAAGCCTGAAGAAATCAAAATAATAATTTTACCGGGGGCAACGAATTCAAACCAGAAATAAACTGGAGTAAAACACTCAACCAAGAAAGCACCTGATGAGAAATAAACTCAAGAGGGGACCATAATCCATCCAGATAACAAGATGAATACGAAAGATAAAACAAAATTCTTCCATGAGGGATAACTCAATGGGGAAATTGAACGGATATACACTTTTTGCTTAAGGTTGACAATCTATTGGAGAGAGGGTAACATAACTCTGCAAATAGGGCAATATGCCAACCAAAAACTAATGCAAAATGAGAAATGAATTTTAATTCAGCTATGTATGATGTATGTATGAATATTATTATGTATATGCTGACAAAACAGACATACGGCACTGGGAAAAACCAGACAAAACCAGCTTGGGTAAAGTCCACACTCGGCTAAATCACGTCCAGGAAGAAAAATTTATAAGAAAGTAAGCACCAACTATGGAAACACATTCCTATTCCATGGCTTAACTTCACTGGGAAGAATTATAATCTGAAAGTAATCACATCAAAACAATAAACCAATATAAATACAGGGATATAGCATCCTCCTCCAGGCTTCACGGGGAACATCACACAAACTTCAATGGGAAAAACAAGTGTCTCAAAATCTAGATTTCCACTGGAGATTATAATGCTGACTTCATTAGGGAAACTGGAAACCACATCGCCGAGACCTCAACTGGGGATATCGTGCTGACTTCATTGGGGTGGGTAATACCATATGGTCGAGAGGAGCCCAAAATACATTCTTGAAAACCAAGAGTGATAATTACACAAACTTCCCTGGGGAAAAATATGAAACCACATGAGGATAACAACTTTCAGAGAGAAACATTATCTCAATGTTACTTGGGGATTTAAGAAGTCAATCAATACAGAAAGAAGTCAAAATTATGGGGATTTTAAATCAAACCCAGCACTTGGCGGGAGAAAACCCAAAAAGTTGACAACTGTTTTAACACTTCTTAGAAAAAATATTTCACTTGTCTAGTTTTCTGGGAATTAAACAACAACAATAATGCCCATACTGCAAAGGGCGATGTTTTGCAAATGATTCCACCTCAGTATACAAAGAGAGAAGGAACTTTTGTCATATGAGTAAGAACCTCACTAGGGAAAATGGTATCACAAATCCAATACCGCACTATACATCAATTGGAACCATCTCCAACAATTTGAGAAATAACACGAAGATTATATGTATATCAGCGGAAGCGGCCTGAGAGAACTTTCCCGGGGAACATATACTTCCAAAAAAAATAAGAGCTCGTCCATCCTTGGAATCAAAACTTTTGTTTTTCTTGAATCACAAAATCTAAAGTAGAAAGTAATTTGTAAATTCTTTTCAAAAATAATTTTGTTATTTAATCTTTTTTGTTTTGAAAATTACTATCAATATTAAATGGAGTCTTTGTAAGCAGAATAAAAATGAGGATTGAAAAGAATTAAATACAAGCTTAAACTTTATTAATAAAATGGTAGACTGCGAATGGAGAGACTCCACAAATGATTACAAAGTTTGGAAAATGGTAATACATTAGAAAAGATGCATTGAAATACAATGACCACTATTCTCCCTAAAAACTTTCAATTCCTGAGCAGCGACTTCTATTCAAGTATGGTGAGAGTCTAAGAAGATTGTTACTTCAATGATCAAGTCTTGTCTGATGCAGTTACTTGCCAAGAAATCCCTAACTTTTGCTTAGGTTGCCCTTGCTGGTTTTCAACCTAGCGAGAAGAATCTATTCTGTTTAAGTCTCTTATTTTTTCCTAGACCTCCCTTTCGAGTTTTCAACCTACCGAGACACTCTTTTTTGCCTAAGCCTCCCTTTCGAGTTTTCGACTTAGCGAGCTGTTCTTTTATTTCTTTAGATGAAGTAATTCTCGACTGCATCAGCATACAAAAGACATGGGAACTCTTCGCCATCCATATTTTAAAGGATCAATGCACCTCTAGAGAAGGCTTTCTTGACAACATATAGGCCTTAAAAATTGGGAGTCCACTTTCCCCTAGAATCAACGCTAAAAGACATGATTTTCCTGAGCACGAGGTCGCCTTCTCTGAATTCATGTGGCTTGACCTTTTTATCAAAAGCTTTCTTCATTCTCTTCTGATATAACTGACCATGACATAAGGCTTTCATTATCTTTTCTTCAATCAAATTCAATTGGTCAATCATGTTCTGGACCCGTTCAGCCTCTGACAACTTGGTTTCCCTTATCACACGTAAAGAGGGAATCTCAACCTCGATGGGTAGCACTGCTTCCATACCATACACAAGAGAGAATGGGGTTGCCCCTGTTGAATTGCGGACAAATGTGCGATACCCATGCAAAGCAAAAGGGAGCATCTTATGCCAGTCTTTATAGGTAACAACCATCTTCTAGATGATCTTTTTGATATTTTTATTGGTAGCTTCAACAGCCCCATTCACCTTTGGCCTGTAAGGAGATGAATTATGGTGGACAATATTGAATTCTTAACAAATTTCTTTCATCATCTTGTTATTCAGATTTGAGCCGTTGTCAGTGACATATAAGATTGTTCCTGGTAAAACGTACTACCACCTACTAAGTAACATTAGCATAGGAAGCTGCTTCCACCCATTTCGTGAAGTAGTCTATTGCCGCAAGGATAAAATGATGTCCATTTGACTCCTTAGGTTCAGTCATTTTAATCATGTCAATACCCCATATAGAGAAAGGCCATGGGGAAGAAATAACATTGAGAAGCGTCAGAGGCACATGAATTTTGTCAGCATAAATCTGACACTTATGGAACTTCTTTGCAAATTTATAACAGTCAGATTCCATTGACAGCCAATAATAACCTGCCCTAAGCATCTTTTTTTCCATTGAATGTTTATTGGCATGAGTGCCAAAGGAACCTTTATGGATCTTATGCATAAACATGTCTTCTTCATGTCTATCCACACATCTGAGCAAGACCATGTCATAATTTCTTTTGTATAGCACATCTTCATTGAGGAAAAAGCTTCCTGCCAACCTTCTCAATGTCTTTCTATCTTTGTTTGATGCACCAACCGGGTAACATAGGAAGCTGCTTCCACCCATTTCGTGAAGTAGTCTATTTCCGCCAGGATAAAACGATGTCCATTTTACGCCTTAGGTTCAATCATTTTAATAATGTCAATACCCCACATAGAGAAAGGCCATAGGGAATAAATAACATTGAGAAGCGTCGGAGGCACATGAATTTTGTCATCATAAATCTAGCACTTATGGCACTTCTTTGCAAATTTATAACAGTCAGATTCCATTGACAACCAATAATAACCTGCCCTAAGCATCTTTTTTGCCATTGAATGTTTATTGGCATGAGTGCCAAAGGAACCTTTATGGATCTTATGCATAAACATGTATGCTTCATGTCTATCCACACATTTGAGCAAGACCATGTCATAATTTCTTTTATATAGCACATCTTCATTGAGGAAAAAGCTTCCTGCCAACCTTCTCAATGCCTTTCTATCTTTGTTTGACGCACCAACCGGGTATTCCTGAGTCTGGAGAAAATTCTTGATATCATAATGCCAAGGTTTTTCATCTGACATCTCCTATGTGCAAACACATGAGCTAGTTTATCCAAATGTTGCATTATGATACGAGTCACATCGTTCCAAGTATTTACTTGATACATAGAAGCCAGAGTGGCTATAGCATCCGCCATCTGATTTTATCTGTGGGAATATGATGGAATTCAACTTTATTAAATAAAGGTAATAATCTTCTAGCATAGTCTTTGTAAGGAATCAAGCCAGTGTGACGAGTATCTCATTCTCCTTTAATCTAATTTATTACCAAAGCTGAATCACCATACACATTTAGAATTTTTATTCTGAGATCAACAACCTCCTTGAGTCACATGATTCAAGCTTCATACTCTGCCATGTTATTGGTGCAATCAAATACCAACCTTGCAGTAAATGGGATATGCGATCCATGGAGAGTGATAATCATAGCACCAATTCCTTTCCCATAAGCATTCACAGCTCCATCAGACACCATACCCCAACGAGATTCAGGATCAGGACCTTCCTCAGGGAACGGTTCATCACAATCTTTTACTTTCAAAAACATAACATCCTCATTGTTGTACCCCAAAATTTGCCCTCCCATATTCTTCAAATTGGCAAAGTCAAAGCTTCAAAATCTCCTAAGGGTTGCACAGTTCAAGGGCCCCCTAACAGTCAAAAACTAGGGTTTTGGTTCTGACAAAGTAAATGAAGTTTCCAGGGGTCCAATCAAGTCCCACATGCCTATAAACATGGTCAAGCATCTTCATACCAAGTTTCAAGACTTACAGCACAAAATTGCACAGTCAAAAACCCTAATTGCACTACAACCAACTGTAGGGGTAAAATGGTCATTTGACAGTCAAAAGTTCAAATTTTTGGTCAACATCTCATTTTGAAGCCACAAACATCATTTGATCAAATCTTGATCATGATTCTCAAAGCTTGGCTCAAAAAGTCTCAAGATGCAAAAGTTTCCATATTTGGACAGTTGAAAAAGTCAACTGTAAATTGACTAGGGCATAACTTTCACATGGATTATCAGAAAAATTCCCTCCAAAGCTCATTTTGAATATAAAGACATTTCCTACAACTCCTCTTCATACTTAAAGTCCAAGAAATGCTCTCACAAAAAGTTATCAATTTCAACATTATAGGTCATTTTCAAAAGTCAACAAAAAGGGACTTTAAGTCAAAGGCCATAACTTGAGATTGGTAAATCAAAATTACATGGGAACAAAGGCATTGGTTATAGGATTCAAAGACCTTTCCAAAATGTCCAAGAACATGAGCAAAGCTTAAAAATTGAGCAAGTTATGCCTTGTGGAAGTTGGGAAATTTTTGGATATTTTGAAAAGTCAACATTACTTCAAAGGTCTTAAAAATGCTAATGGGCCTCTTTTTCTTCCACAATTCATCATCCAAGGCATGTGCACGACCATTTGGCCCAAAGGGAAGTTTTTATCATTTTTATTTTATTTATTTTAATTTTTAAATGCTAGAAATTCATTTAAGTAATTAAAATATATGAAAAATACTAAAACTAGGTTTTCAAATCTTTTTGTGCAAGACAATCACTCATGATTCACTAAGGATTTCGTGCATACCAAAAAAGGAAAGAATTGGAGCAAATTGACATGATTCTTCATGAAGAAATATTGAAAAAGATCCTTAAGAATCAAATCTTGAAAATCATGAATGCAAAGGTTTTGATTTGTTTTCTTTGACCTAAATCATTCACACATAAGTACTGATGCAAACCCTATTCAAAAGCACCACAAAGCTGCGCCATACACCAAGAACAAAACTTGAGTTTTTTGCCAAAAAATTGAAAACTGAAAACTAGGTTTTAGGGCGATTCAAGCCAAAATAATCATTCCATTAGCTTGCCAAGGTGACCAAGAGACTATTCCAATCAAGAACATCAACCCTAACGCCCAGAATCGGTATAGGGGATTCAAACTTTTTCACATTTTTTTCATAATCGTATTTTAATATTCAAGCATATTCATTGCATTTTTTTCATGGATTCACACTAATTGGATGATTCTGAAACTAACCATGTGATTGAATTGAGTTTTTATGCATTGTATGAAGAATTTCCATGGACGATTATTAGGTTTTTTCAAGTTCTAATTTGGGCGTTTCCAAATACTGTAAAATTAGATAATCTCAGTACCATGTTTGGATTCAAGAAGCTTGGACGATCTGAATAGAACCCTCGCGCCTAATTTATACTCCAAGACGGCCTAATCGCTATTACTGGAAAACACATATTTTGGGGGGGTTTAAAACCACCGCTAACCCTTTTATATTTTCAGGAAAAACGCATTAAGGAAGAAGATGATGAAGTCTAAGGCGTTGGTTGGTCCATTTGAAATTTCGCGCGGAAACAGGCACTAACGATTGTTTTATATTATAATGTTTATTGTTTATATAATATACAAAGAGACAAAGTGGAGCAGTTGGCAAGGCATAGCGTTGGTAATCTCTAGGACCTGGGTTCGAACCCCAGGTCCCCACTCTCTTTCAATATTTTTTCTATAAAACTAATCCCATGCAGATTCAACCCTGGGTTCCACCATATTGTCCACATCCAGGCCTTCCACGTGCTGGCTGAGATCAATCCAAGGGGCATAACTTGAAGAACATCATGTGCCTTAGTCAACCATGCATATGGGATCGTGGAAAAGTCAGCAAGGCCAAAAATCAATGGGCCTGATTAGTGAATAAAAACCTCCCAATTTGGGGACAGACCCCCCTAGGTTTGCAATTTCTTTTATATTTTTCATTTTTATTTGATTCAATTTTTTTTTATAATTAATTCCTTTAATTTAATTATTTTCATAAAAATATAAAAACAATATAAAAATCAGAAAAAGACAAAAAATAAGTATTTTTATTTAATGTTTTATTTTGTAAATAAATCTCATTAATTTAATTTAGCTTTCAAATCTAGGATTAATCTTAATATTCTTTCAATAAAACCTAAAAATTTGTAGAATTAGGGTTTGTATTAATTTTTTATCCTTTTTCTTTTCTTTTCACTAATAATTAAATATTATTTATTTTTATAAATCAAATTGCATGTAAATAATTAGATTAATTTTAGGTTTGATTTTAACATATTTTTCTTAATAAATAAAAAAATTAGAATTAGGGTTAATTTCTCAATTTCATTTAATTCTCATTAAAATCATAAATACCAAAAAAATATAAAAAAATAATTTCTAATTTCTCTTTTATTTTAATTTCATTAATTTAATCATTTAATTTAATTTCATTAAAAAAGTGTCCAACGCCCTCGTTTCTAATTTTAACTCCAATTTGCGCATTTTATTTATTTCCTTCTTGTAAATATTTATGTAATTCTCCCGAAGCCGTGTAATATTTATCTTTCGCACTTTACCTTATTTCTTTATTTTCTGTCAAATCGGGTCCTGGATTTTAATTTGGCGATGTGGACCCGCGCCTTTGTAATAGTTTAGAACTTTACCTTTCTCGCACTTTTTTTTAACTGTTAAATAAATGCAGGCAAGAATGAATGCCCTAAAATAAAAATAAACGCATAGATCACTTTGACATGACAAGACAAAATAACTGAATCTGACACACAAATCACACACCACCCCTAGGGTACGCCTCACTGTTGCCTTGCCTCGAAAGGTGATCGTCGAGTAGAGGATGTCTTAGTAAGTCCTCATGATCCGGGAACCTGGCATGAGGGTAGCTTCTAAGGTGTCTTCCCATTGCTCTGGTGATCACCATGTCCCGAATCTCGAATTGACCCGAACACCTCCAACGGTGGTGCTACCTACCTCTCAATGGTGGGACGGCACTACCTTAAGGACATTTACACAGCCTATTTCCTTAGGGTAGGTAGATGACTCGTAGATACTTGCTCTATTAAAAAAAAACAAATCAAAACTCTTTTCACACCGACACTTTCAAAAAGCTTTCAAAACAATTTTTCAAACACTCTTGAGGACTGATACAAGAGTCGATCTGAAATTTTTAAACGAAACTTTTTCAACCCAAACACAAGAAAAGCAAACAAATTTTGAAAACACAATGAGCAAGTATCTAAGAGCCCATGGATAACCATGGATAGAAAGGGTGCTAACACCTTCCCTTTCTATAAATCTACCTCCCGAACCGAGAAACTATCTCATAAGGAATTTTGCTGTGCTTTTGTCCTGTCCATGTTGGAGAAAATAAAAGACGGTGGCGACTCTTGCTTACCGCGACATTTCGCGAACCAGCTTTAAACAGTCAGTTCCAGATCCACCGATCACAGAACTGGCGACTCTGCTGGGGACTTAACTTAAAGTGAGGTGTACCTTAGGGCTTAGTTCATAACTGTGTTTTCAATTGTATTGATTTGCTTGCTTTATTATTGTGGGACTGTCTTGGGAATTCTATAGATCCTAACCCGGATCTGGGGGATACCTTCTTAGAAAGTAGCAACAAGGCTGTGAGGGAACTGTGCGGGGTATACCGACATGGTTGAAACAGTCTGCTACGTTGATGTGGCACTTTGGTGTGTACCGGTAACCCTTGAGTTCAGTCAAGGAGAGTACGGGGCCTCTGCATGGTGTCGTGAAGTATCAACAGACCTTAGGAACCTTAATTGAACTATCTTGGCCTCTTTAGGGTAGTGAGATAACTGACTTTGGTGCAGTCCGAGGGTTGTTGATACTCGATACTACAGTCAATTGAGGGTTGCTTTCCTGGAATATTTCGGTCGCCAGTTCAGTGGCTAAATCGAAACGATGAACAATGAAAGCAATCCCGTGATATTGGGACCCTTAGAACCTGGTTACTTCTAATAGGACAGGTTGAACCCACCAACTTCAAGAGGGTACTACCCAAACCCCATGCTGGCCTTAAACCCTAAGGGCTTGTCTTGTGTGCCTTGTGTGCCTTACATGTTTGTCTTTGTAAATATCTGTGGTGTGATTTAATCATAGCATCATGACATCATCCAGCATCATATGCATTGACTAACCATTTCAGGGGTTTGAATCTTCATCTTTGTTCTTGTTTTGTAGGACATGGAAACTGTTCGCAGAAAGACCATTCAAATCAGTCTTGTAAAGATCCCTCCTTAGCTTAAGGAGCTTATATCCAGGATTCCCGAGAGCTCTTCATTCAGTGAAAGACATGGAAGACTCATCAGCTTGGTCAATACCAACATTGAGGAAGATATGATAAAGGTCTTGTTCCAATTCTTTGACCCTCTGCATCACTGTTTCACTTTCTTGGATTATCAGCTGGTACCTACATTGGAGGAGTTCTCCCGGCTCCTGAAGATCCCTATCCTTGATCAACTACCCTACAACGGTACGGAAAAGGAACCCAAGCTTAAAGAGATTGCTAAAGCCTTTCACCTACAGTCATCTGACCTCAAGGGACATTGGGAAGTTAGAAGTGGTATCAAAGGGTTCTTAGCCAGGTTTCTGTTTGAAAAGGCCCATGAATGTTGGAACTCCCTTGACTTGCGAGCTTTTGAAGAAGTTGTGGCCCTCCTTGTCTATGGTTTGGTGTTGTTCCCTAACCCAGATCAGCTTATAGATATCAGTGCTGTCCAGATCTTCATGTCCAGGAATCCTATACCTACGTTGCTGGGGGACATGCTTCACTCATGTTACACTCGAACCATGAGAAAAAGAGGTGTCCTTATGTGTTGCACTCCTCTCCTGGGAAGGTGGTTTATTTCACACCTTCCACAATCAGTTTTGAAGAATGAACGGGGTTTGAGATGGTCACAACGGTTGATGACTCTTACACATGCAGACATACATTGGTGCCCTAGATCCAGAGAGGATGTCACTATCATTGATCGTTGCGGGGAGTACCTTAATGTTCCTTTACTTGGAATCAGAGGAGGTATTACTTACAACCCATGCCTGGCTTGGAGACAGTCTGGTTATGCTCGGAGGGATGGTCCTCATGACATGTTAATTCCTGACATAGTTTTTGACTTCGACAACGATACTCAAGGACTTCGCCAGAGATTTATCAGAGCTTGGAGGATGCCCAGTAGGATAGACAGCAAGACACTGGGGCACAGGAATTCCATCCCATTGGAACCTTATCTCAAGTGGGTATGGGCCCGCTCCCAGAAGTTAGTAATGCCTTATCCTCATATGCTCCCAGAGATCAAAGAGCCAGTCTTGGAAGGAGAAATGTCCTACACCATTCAGCATCCTGATATGCCCACATCCTGGGAAGAAATGCAGAAGAGCTGGATTCAGCTTAAGGAAGAACGGAATTCTCTTGAGACCAGTCTACATGCTAGTGAAAAGAAGGTCCTGGAGCTCACCCGCCTGTTGCATGAGGAGAGGAATCTCAACACCTACATAACTCCAAAGAGGATGCGTAGTGTCTTTTGGGATTGATTTGCATTGTAATTTGTGCCCATGAGGCTTTGATGTACTGAACAATTATTTCCTTAATGATAACGTGTGTTCCTTTTTGTCTACAACAAATTTGAACTTTCGAACCCTTGAATGCATTGCATAAACACATATCATTCATCATGTGCATAGCAGGTTTTTCTTCTTTTTAGGTTGCTTACTGTTCTTCGTTGTTTATTTCAGCATCATGAATCCTGACTCATCATCAACTGAGATGTCCATCAAGGCTCTTCAGGCGCAGAATGTGCAATTTTAGGAATTAATCATGGGTTTGGCTCAGGGCCAAGAAGAGTTGAAGGCTCTGATCCTGAAGAAGGAAAAGAAGAAGAAGAGAAGGACTGTTCTTTTCAACTCGGGCCGAAGGTTTGGCAACACTCTGCAGAATGAAGAGGCTGGTTCTTCCATAGGCAAGGGTACTCCTCACGAGGGAAAAGGTCCAAGTCCGGTAGTCTCCGACAACGAGACTGATTTTGATGAAGAGCAATATCCTCCGGCTGAAGACCGTTACAAGCAGCTGGAGGACATATTGAATGCTTTGGAGATCCAACAGGTGCCTGGGCTGGATTTTGGAGATTTGGGTCTGTCTACCGGTGTGATCATCCCTCATAAGTTCAAAGCACCATCTTTCACTAAGTATGACGGGGCGTCTTGCCCTAAGTTACACCTCAGATCTTTTGTGCGGAATATTCAACCGTACTCAGTGGATAAGAACTTGTGGATCCACTTCTTCCAGGAGAGTCTTTCAGGGACTCATCTCGAATGGTTCTATCAGCTGGATGGGACCAAGGTTCGTAACTGGGAGGAGTTGGCTACTGCTTTCTATAAGCAGTATCAGTATAATGCCGACCTTGCCCCTACATGTACCCAACTCCAGGGTATGTCGTTAGGTTCAAGTGAAGGTTTTAAAGAGTACGCTCAGAAGTGGAGAGATCTGGCTGGCAGGGTGCAGCCTCCGTTGACTGACCGGGAGTTGGTAGACATGTTCTTGGGGACCCTATCTGGGCCATTTTTCAACCATCTTATCGGTAACTCGTCTGCAGGGTTTACTGATCTTATTCTTACTGGAGAGAGAATTGAGGCTGGGTTGAAGTCTGGTAAGATTCAGAAGGGTGCATCGTCAAGCTCTGAGAAGAAACCCTTCAAAAAGGAGGCCAGTGCTGTATATGGCTCTAGACGACAAGAGAAATCTGAGCGCCGCCAATCTGTCAGTGCGGTAATGATTGCTAAGCCTGCTGCCGCTCCTCGGCAAACCAATCCTCCAAGGGCTGAAAGACCTAGAAGAGAATTCACCCGTTTGAGCATGACCCAATCCCAGATATTGCCACAGTTGCTGTCCACCAACCTAGTGACTGTCAGAGAGGCCCCAAAAGTTGTAAACACTGCCTCCTCGAAATACAATCCAAATGCCCGTTGTGCTTATCACTCCGATAGCCCGGGACATTCCACTGATGACTGTTGGGCATTAAGGAATAAGGTGCAAGACCTTATTGACGCGAAAGAGATACAGTTTGAAGCGCCTGAGAGGCCGAATATGGTGACTGCTCCTATGCCCCAGCATGGGGTAAATGATGTTGATGAAGATGTGTACGCCGTTTCTGTGGATGACGTAGCTACTCCTTTGAAGACTGTCAAGAGGAACCTACTACTGGCCGGTTTATTTCCGGGTTGCAGTGAGGGTTGCCTGTTCTGTGCTGTTTCTCTATCTGGTTGTCCTTTGCTGAAGTTGAGCATCCAAAGCCTAATGGATAGCAAGGAGATTTTGTTTAAGAAGTCTGCTGTTCAGTTGGTTCCGGTAGAAGAAGTTTATGTTGTTACAATCTATAATAATCCAATCAAGGCTCTCCCAAGGAAGCCTGTTCAAATCATGACTGTCGCACCTGTTGTTATTACTATTCCGGGGCCTCTCCCCTACGTATCTGATAAAGCTGTCCCCTGGCACTATGGGGCAGATGTGTATGTGAATGGAATCAAACAAGAGTTCAACGCTGGCGCCAGTATCTACGATATCACTGGTCCAGCCAAGGTTACCCGCAGTGGCAGGCTCTTCTCGCCTGACATTGCACCGCCCGCTACTCGAAGACCCCTCACCATAACACCTACAAGTATACCTGTTCCTGTTTCTGACCAAGTTGCTTCCCCTGCTGCCGAGTCATCCAATGCTCGGGGCAAAGGGATTGAAGATGAGCCTGCCCGGATGGAGGCACCAATACCTATAAATGCTGAGGCCTCCCAACAAGAGATGGAGGAAATCCTGAAAATAATAAAGAAGAGTGACTTTAACGTTGTCGAGCAGCTGGGGCATACGCCCTCCAAGATCTCAATGCTCTCTTTATTACTGTGCTCAGAGGCCCATGCTAAGGCCTTAATCTCATTTCTCAAGACGGCCCATGTGCCACAGGAAACATCTGCAGTTCAGTTCTCTGATTGCGTAGCAAATCTGACGGCAGACAACAGTTTGGGTTTCTCAGATGCTGACCTGACTGCAAAGGGAAGAGACCACAATGATGCCCTGCATGTCTCTATTGAATGCAGGGGCACTACTCTGGCGCATGTGTTGGTGCACACTGGTTCTTCCCTAAATGTGCTACCCAAGAAGGCCTTAGACCGTTTGGATTGTGAAGGCCTGGAGCTGAAACCTAGCAATATTATCGTTAGAGCCTTCGACGGTTCCAAGAGGATGGTTCATGGAGAGGTGGACATTCCTATTCGTGTGGGATCTCAGGTGTTTGACTCTACCTTTTATGTGATGGATATCCGTCCATCGTATTCTTGTCTACTGGGTCGACCTTGGATCCACAAAGCTGGGGCAGTGACCTCTACCTTGCACCAGAAGCTCAAGTACCCCGTCAGAGGGAAGATCGTCACTGTGCAAGGAGAGGAGGAGTATATGGTGAGCCATTTGAATTCCTTCAGGTACATTGAGATGGACGGGGAGTTTATTGAAAGCCCCTTTCAGCATTTCGAAGAGGTATTTCCAATTTCAGCAGCAGCAGAAACAGCGGTCGAAGAGGATGCTCCTTTGAAGATGGCTTCCCTAAAGGACGCCCGGGCTGTGGTTCAGAAAGGTGAATGTGCTAATTGGGGCAGGCTCCCTGATTTTACACAGAAAACTGACAAGTTTGGGCTGGGTTTTACTGCAGAGGGTCAGAAATCTATGCGGAAGGCGAAGACCAGAAGACCTCCTGTGCTCATTACCAATCCAGGAGTGAATGCTATTGGGGAGGATAATGAAGTGGATGAAGCAGAATTCAATAGTTGGATCTACCCGACGATTGAAGGCGGATTGACTAATTGGATTGTCAAGGACCATACTCCTGTTACTTTTGTTACGCAGTAATAAACTTCTTTGTTTTGTTATTTGTAATAAACAATTAAAACTCTATGGCCCGGTGTCTTACCCGAGGCACCGTGGTTTCATTTGTGAGGGCATATAAATTGTCATTTCATATATCATGAATAAAAAGCTTGGACGTTTTATCGCATTTCAAATCTTATGCTCCTTTTCTGTCTTTCTTTCCTTTATATATATTTCAAAACAGCTGTATTTACACACACTCACTCATACAGGTTTTAATCCACTCTGGATCTCACTGGTAACGACTCTGCTACTGCCAATTATGACTTCGAAAATTCGATCAACTTAGCCGAAGACGAAGGTGAAGATGATTGCGAAGTGCCTGGCGAGCTTGCAAGAATGTTACTTCAGGAAGAGAGGGCAATTCAACCACATGAAGAGCCAGTGGAAACAATAAACTTGGGTACTGAAGCAGACAGGAAAGAGGTAAAGATTGGTGCCAACCTAGAGCTCAGCGTGAAGCAACGGTTGACTCAGATGCTACATGATTATGTGGAGATATTTGCCTGGTCCTACAAAGACATGCCCGGGTTGGATACCGATATTGTGGTCCATCATTTGCCTACTAAGGAAGACTGCCCTCCGGTTAAGCAAAAGGTCCGCCGTATGCGTCCAGAGATGTCCGAGAAGATTAAAGCCGAGGTTATGAAACAGTTTGATGCTGGATTTCTTGCAGTGACTTCTTATCCTCAGTGGGTTGCTAATGTGGTGTCGGTACCAAAGAAAGACAGTAAGGTCAGAATGTGTGTCGACTACAGGGATCTGAACAGGGCCAGCCCCAAGGATGATTTCCCTCTACCTCACATTGATGTCCTTGTTGACAATACGGCTCAGCATAAGGTGTTCTCTTTCATGGATGGTTTTTCAGGTTACAATCAGATCAAATTGGCACCTGAAGACATGGAAAAGACTACCTTTGTTACTCAGTGGGGCACCTTCTGCTACAAGGTCATGCCTTTTGGACGGAAGAACGCTGGGGCAACCTACCAACGTGCCATGGTTGCTTTATTTCATGATATGATCCATCATGAGATAGAAGTGTATGTTGACGACATTATTGCAAGGTCCCAGACTGAGGAAGAACACCTTGATCATCTGCAGAAGTTGTTCGACCGTCTGAAACTATACAAGATGAGGTTGAACCCGAACAAGTTCACCTTCGGGGTAAGATCTGGGAAGTTGCTAGGCTTCGTTGTAAGTGATAAGGGTATTCAAGTGGACCCTGCCAAGGTTAAAGCTATTCAAGAGATGCCAGTTCCTAAGACAGAGAAAGAGGTCAGAGGCTTTTTAGGACGCCTGAATTACATTGCTCGGTTCATCTCGCACCTAACTGCTACCTGTGAGCCAACCTTCAAGCTGCTGAAGAAAGATCAGGTAGTACGTTGGAATGATGAATGTCAGGCTGCTTTTGACAGAATCAAGGAGTATCTCCAAGAACCACCCATCCTCATGCCACCGGTTGAAGGGAGACCTCTGATATTATACCTGACAGTACTTGACAACTCAATGGGGTGTGTGCTGGGGCAGCATGACGAGTCTGGCCGAAAAGAGCATGCCATTTATTACCTTAGCAAAAAGTTTACCGACTGTGAGACCCGATACTCACTGCTTGAGAAAACTTGCTGCGCTTTGGTATGGGCTGCTCGCCGGCTGAGACAGTATATGCTGACTCACACTACCTTGTTGATCTCAAAGATGGATCCTATAAAGTACATATTTGAAAAGCCTGCTTTGTCTGGGAGAATAGCAAGATGGCAAATGATCTTGACGGAATACGACATTCAATACACGACCCAGAAAGCCATCAAAGGAAGTGTATTGGCAGACCACTTGGCACATCAGCCAGTAGATGACTATCAATCAATGAACTTCGAGTTTCCTGATGAAAGCATCATGATTGTGACTGATTGTGAAGTACCTGGACCGGATGAAGGACCTGAGGAAGGATCCCGATGGTCTATGCACTTTGACGGAGCCTCCAACGCTTTGGGGAACGGCATTGGCGCTGTAATCAAATCTCCTCAAGGCACTCATACTCCACTCACCGCCCGGCTATGTTTCAACTGTACCAACAACATGGCGGAGTATGAGGCATGCATCATGGGTCTTCAAGCTGCGATCGACTTAAGGATCAAGTTTCTGAGTGTCTTCGGAGATTCCGCTCTCGTGATCAATCAGATCAAAGGAGAGTGGGATACGAAACATCCGAATCTTATTCCTTACAGAGAATGTGTGTTGACGTTGATCCCTCACTTCACGAAGATAACCTTTGAACACTTTCCAAGAGAAGAGAATCAGTTAGCGGACGCGTTAGCTACAATGGCTTCTATGTTCAAGGTCAAATGGGATAATGAGGCTCCCCGGATCATCATCTGGAAACTGGACGAACCGGCATACTGTTGTGATCTCGAGACTGAATTGGTGACTGAGAAGCCTTGGTACCATGAGGTGAAGAGATATTTGGAAGCTCAGGAATACCCTGAAGGTGTGTCTGTCAACGATAAGAAGTTTCTAAGGAGGTTCGCAGCGAAGTTTTTCCTTAGCAACGACATCTTGTACAAGCGAAACCATGATTCGACCTTACTGCGTTGTGTGGATAAGACTGAAGTAGAAAGGATCATGGAAGAGCTACATGAAGGGACCTTCGGAACATATTCCAGTGGACACACTATGGCAAAGAAGATCCTACGGGCAGGGTATTTCTGGTCCACAATGGAGGCTGACTGCTACCAACATTCTCGGACATGCCATAAATGCCAGATTTATGCAGACAAGGTGCATGTTCCTCCAGTTCCTCTAAATGTTCTGACTGCGCCTTGGCCGTTTGCAATGTGGGGCATAGACATGATCTGTGAGATTAAACCTACGGCATCTAACGGGCATCGCTTCATCTTGGTAGCGATTGACTATTTCACGAAGTGGGTTGAAGCAGCATCCTACGCTACGGTAACCAAGATAGTTGTGGCACGGTTCATTCGGCATAACCTGATCTGTCGATACGGCGTCCCAGAAAGGATTATTACAGACAACGGTACCAATCTCAATAACAAGATGATCATTGAGCTCTGCGAGCAGTTTAAGATACAGCACCACAACTCTTCTCCTTACAGACCGAAGATGAATGGGGCTGTAGAAGCAGCGAATAAAAACATTAAGAAAATTGTGCAGAAGATGACAGTGACTTATAAAGATTGGCACGAGATGTTACCGTTTGCTCTACATGGGTACCGTACCTCAGCCAGGACGTCAACCGGGGCAACTCCTTTCTCCTTGGTCTACGGCATGGAGGCAGTCTTACCGATCGAAGTGCAAATACCCTCTCTCCGGATAATGAAGGATGCAAATCTGAACGAAGATGATTGGATCCAGACACGACTTGATCAGCTAAACCTTATCGACGAAAAGAGACTTGCTGCTATCTGTCATGGTCAGACGTATCAGAAACGGATGATCAGGGCATTTAACAAAAAGGTCAGACCACAAGAGTATCAAGTTGGGGATCTGGTAATCAAGCGAATCATCCTTCCTCAGAGTGATCCAAGGGGCAAATGGACCCCTACGTACGAAGGGCCATTTGTGGTTAAACATGTGTTCTCAGGAGGAGCCATGATTCTAACCAACATGGATGGTGACGACCTTCCTCACCCCGCCAATGCAGACATAGTAAAAAGATACTACGCATGAAAAAAAGACCCGCTAGGCTGACATGCCTAGGCAAAAGTCAGGGCTTCCCAGAGAACCAAAAGGGTTCGGGAAAAATGAAGGGATGAAATGAAAAAAATCTGTACACCCGGCAAGTCGAAAACCTGAAAAGGCAGCTTGGGCAAAAATGGGTATCCCGGTGGACTGAAAACCCGAAAGGGCGGTCCAGGCAAAAGTTAGGGATAAAGCGTAATACTATGTCTCATTGGATCACTTTGCATCCAGAATTCGGTATCTACATCAAGTTCAGACGGCATCGATCAGTCAGCTTCATCGTCAACTAAGGTCATCAAGTGATGAGACACTCGGAGATATAAAGACAATAGCAGAGTTGAAACCCAGTGGGATCATTCATTTCACACAGCTGTTTATTTTCTCTTGTACAAAATTTGTATAAACTCTTTTGTTCGGCGGCGTTCTCTTACTAGGGCGTCAGCCTCTTGTACATAAACGCCTTTTTTACAGGCCATTCAAAATCAATACAAATATACTTTTCAGTTAAAAGTGCCAATTGTTTTCCCTTTTTCTGTTTTGTTTTGCGAAGAACGTCCAAGGTTCAATTTGTGATATATGCATTGACAATAATTTGCTAACTCATGAATATTTGCATACGAAACAAAGGATTAATTACAGGTAACATTAGAAACAGGGGCAATAAAGAGTTGTCTAAGCAATCTAATTGTTCTATCCGCCAAGGTACCAAGGTAGGTTCAGCTAGAGAACATAACCAGGTATCTCAATTCCCCAGAGAGTAAGCCAGCAAATCAGTGCACTCTCCCCGAGCAAAGCCATATTATCAACCTTAAGGAAGTTGGGTATCCTCCCGCAGAACTCAACATTCCCCAGCAGTACCGGTATTCTTAACAAGCATCCCCGGCAGTCTTGACTTAAAGATTGTTCCCCGGCGGTATATCCAACATTCAATGGAGTCACTTCCCCGGTACAATTTAAAACTTCCCCAGGAAAGTCCAATCTAGTTCCCCAGGAAAGTTGGAATCCATCTCCCCAAGCAGTAAGCTTATCCCCAGTAGATTCTAGAAGCTTATCCCTCGCAGAGCACGAACGCGTCTCCCGGCTTTATTCAAAGAGTTATTTCCTTACCAGGATATAACTGGGTTATCCTCAGCCAAAAGCCACGGAAAGATCGTCCTCGACGAAGTCTTCTTATCCCTAGTGAAGTCTATCAATACTTCCAACCACAACAAGGGTATCCCCAGCAAGTTATTATCAACAACTCAACAAAGTACCTCTCTCCCCACAGAGTAGTGCTTCCCCAGCAAGATCACTAGAGTACTTCCTCCCCGCAGATTAATCCATTCGCCAAGTTTATTCCCCAACGGAGTTATCTTCTCCTACCGGTATTCTTGCAACTATCATCCCCAGAGGAAGCAAAATCTATTCTTCAACGTCAGCCCAGGAGTGACTTCCCGGCACCCGTCAAGGATTTACTTTCCTAGACGACAAACATATATCCATAAACATCACATACATCATTATAGCATGCATATACGCATCATATCTTACAAATCTCATTTATGTTGAGAACATCATTGCTTGATCCATATCATGCATTGCATATGACTGACCTTTACTTTTCAGGAAGAATTCAGTTAAGTTCTCAGCTATATTCAAGACCTTGGCCGGTTCAGTTAAATCGACCCTAAGATTTTTCTATTTCTTATCCAGTCCAAGGCCTTCTCTAGTCCAGCTAAATCGACCCCCAACAGATTTTTCTGATAAAGACTCAGTAGAAGATATCCAAGATTCTCTCAATGATTGCTGTTGAGGTTGTAGTCGCCTATGGTTCTCTCCCCGATACTACGGAGGTAGTAATCATCCCAAGATTCTCTCAACGATTGTTGTTGAGGTTGAAGTTATCCAAGATTCTCTCAATGATTGCTGTTGAGGTTGTAGTCGCCTATGGTTCTCTCCCCGATACTGCGGAGGTAGTAATCATCCCAAGATTCTCTCAATGATTGTTGTTGAGGTTGAAGTTATCCAAGATTCTCTCAATGATTGCTGTTGAGGTTGTAGTCGCCTATGGTTCTCTCCCCGATACTGCGGAGGTAGTAATCATCCCAAGAGTCTCTCAACGATTGCTGTTGAGGTTGAAGTTATCAAAGATTCTCTCAATGATTGCTGTTGAGGTTGTAGTCGCCTATGGTTCTCTTCCCGATACTGCGGAGGTAGTAATCGTCCCCAGATTCTCTCAGTGCTACTGTTGAGGTTGAAGTCGTTCAAGATTCTCTCAGCGTTCCTGTTGAGGTAGTAATCATCCAAGGTTCTCTCACCGTTCCTGTTGAGGTAGTAACCATCCCTGGTTCATTCATCACCTTTTGAAGATCCAGATCCAGCTCCTATAACCAGTCAGGACACATCTACACAAAGAATTTGAAGACCAGCTCCCGTAACAGGTCAGGTAATCATTTTTCTTTTTTGCAGGTACGCAAGTTCTCGCTAAGGAATCTCTTACGCGATCAACATCCAGATGGCATCTATAAGCCCATCCACCTTCCATCATCTCTTTGCATGGCATCTATAAGCCCATCATCCTATCCATCAATCCCCAAATGGCATCTATAAGCCCATTCCCATCATCACACTGCTACTATGTGAGCGCAAATTTCTGGGCACTCTAGTGTTCAATCATCTTCCACCTTCGGATTACGAAAGGCACGCCAGCCAATCTGCATCCTCAGGTCTAAGAATATTGAACAGGGGCAACTGTTGTACCCCAAAATTTGCCCTCCCATATTCTTCAAATTGGCAAAGTCAAAGCTTCAAAATCTCCTAAGGGTTGCACAGTGCAAGGGCCCCCTAACAGTCAAAAACTAGGGTTTTGGTTCTGACAAAGTAAATGAAGTTTCCAGGGGTCCAATCAAGTCCCGCATGCCTATAAACCTGGTCAAGCATCTTCATACCAAGTTTCAAGACTTACAGCACAAAATTGCACAGTCAAAAACCCTAATTGCACTACAGCCAACTGTAGGGGTAAAATGGTCATTTGACAGTCAAAAGTTCAAATTTTTGGTCAACATCTCATTTTGAAGCCACAAACATCATTTGATCAAATCTTGATCATGATTCTCAAAGCTTGGCTCAAAAAGTCTCAAGATGCAAAAGTTTCCATATTTGGACAGTTGAAAAAGTCAACTGTAAATTGACTAGGGCATAACTTTCACATGAATTATCAGAAAAATTCCCTCCAAATCTCATTTTGAAGATAAAGACATTTCCTACAACTCCTCTTCATACTTCAAGTCCAAGAAATGCTCTCACAAAAAGTTATCAATTTCAACATTATAGGTCATTTTCAAAAGTCAACAAAAAGGGACTTTAAGTCAAAGGCCATAACTTGAGATTGGTAAATCAAAATGACATGGGACCAAAGGCATTGGTTAGAGGATTCAAAGACCTTTCCAAAATTTCAAAGAACATGAGCAAAGCTTAAACATTGAGCAAGTTATGCCTTGTGGAAGTTGGGAAATATTTGGATATTTTGAAAAGTCAACATTGCTTCAAAGGTCTTAAAAATGCTAATGGGCCTCTTTTTCTTCCACAATTCATCATCCAAGGCATGTTCACGACCATTTGGCCCAAAGGGAAGTTTTTATCATTTTTATTTTATTTATTTGAATTTTTAAATGCTAGAAATTCATTTAAGTAATTAAAATATATGAAAAATACTAAAACTAGGTTTTCAAATCTTTTTGTGCAAGACAATCACTCATGATTCACTAAGGATTTCGTGCATACCAAAAAAGGAAAGAATTGGAGAAAATTGACATGATTCTTCATGAAGAAATATTGAAAAAGATCCTTAAGAATCAAATCTTGAAAATCATGAATGCAAAGGTTTTGATTTGTTTTCTTTGACCTAAATCATTCACACATAAGTACTGATGCAAACCCTATTCAAAAGCACCACAAAGCTGCGCCATACACCAAGAACAAAACTTGAGTTTTTTGCCAAAAAATTGAAAATTGAAAACTAGGTTTTAGGGCGATTCAAGCCAAAATAATCATTCCATTAGCTTGCCAAGGTGACCAGGAGACTATTCCAATCAAGAACATCAACCCTAACGCCCAGAATCGGTATAGGGGATTCAAACTTTTTCACATTTTTTTCATAATCGTGTTTTAATATTCAAGCATATTCATTGCATTTTTTTTATGGATTCACACTAATTGGATGATTCTGAAACTAACCATGTGATTGAATTGAGTTTTTATGCATTGTATGAAGAATTGCCATGGACGATTATTAGGTTTTTTCAAGTTCTAATTTGGGCGTTTCCAAATACTGTAAAATTAGAGAATCTCAGTACCATGTTTGGATTCAAGAAGCTTGGACGATCTGAATAGAACCCTCGCGCCTAATTTATACTCCAAGACGGCCTAATCGCTATTACTGGAAAACGCATATTTTGGGGGGGTTTAAAACCCCCGCTAACCCTTTTATATTTTCAGGAAAAACGCATTAAGGAAGAAGATGATGAAGTGTAAGGCGTTGGTTGGTCCATTTGAAATTTCGCGCGGAAACAGGCACTAACGATTGTTTTATATTATAATGTTTATTGTTTATATAATATACAAAGAGACAAAGTGGAGCAGTTGGCAAGGCATAGCGTTGGTAATCTCTAGGACCTGGGTTCGAACCCCAGGTCCCCACTCTCTTTCAATATTTTTTCTATAAAACTAATCCCATGCAGATTCAACCCTGGGTTCCACCATATTCTCCACATCCAGGCCTTCCACGTGCTGGCTGAGATCAATCCAAGGGGCATAACTTGAAGAACATCATGTGCCTTAGTCAACCATGCATATGGGAACGTGGAAAAGTCAGCAAGGCCAAAAATCAATGGGCCTGATTACTGAATAAAAACCTCCCAATTTGGGGACAGACCCCCCTAGGTTTGCAATTTCTTTTATATTTTTCATTTTTATTTGATTCAATTATTTTTTTTTAAATTAATTCCTTTAATTTAATTATTTTCATAAAAATATAAAAACAATATAAAAATCAGAAAAAGACAAAAAATAAGTATTTTTATTTAATGTTTTATTTTGTAAATAAATCTCATTAATTTAATTTAGCTTTCAAATCTAGGATTAATCTTAATATTCTTTAAATAAAACCTAAAAATTTGTAGAATTAGGGTTTGTATTAATTTTTTATCCTTTTTCTTTTCTTTTCACTAATAATTAAATATTATTTATTTTTATAAATCAAATTGCATGTAAATAATTAGATTAATTTTAGGTTTGATTTTAACATATTTTTCTTAATAAATAAAAAAATTAGAATTAGGGTTAATTTCTCAATTTCATTTAATTCTCATTAAAATCATAAATACCAAAAAAATATAAAAAAATAATTTCTAATTTCTCTTTTATTTTAATTTCATTAATTTAATCATTTAATTTAATTTCATTAAAAAAGGGTCCAACACCCTCGTTTCTAATTTTAACTCCAATTTGCGCATTTTATTTATTTCCTTCTTGTAAATATTTATGTATTTCTCCCGAAGCCGTGTAATATTTATCTTTCGCACTTTACCTTATTTCTTTATTTTCTGTCAAATCGGGTCCTGGATTTTAATTTGGCGATGTGGACCCGCGCCTTTGTAATAGTTTAGAACTTTACCTTTCTCGCACTTTTTTTTAACTGTTAAATAAATACATGCAAGAATGAATGGCCTAAAATAAAAATAAACGCATAGATCACTTTGACATGACAAGACAAAATAACTGAATCTGACACACAAATCACACACCACCCCTAGGGTACGCCTCACTGTTGCCTTGCCTCGAAAGGTGATCGTCGAGTAGAGGATGTCTTAGTAAGTCCTCATGATCCGGGAACCTGGCATGAGGGTAGCTTCTAAGGTGTCTTCCCATTGCTCTGGTGATCACCATGTCCCGAATCTCGAATTGACCCGAACACCTCCAACGGTGGTGCTACCTACCTCTCAATGGTGGGACGACACTACCTTAAGGACATTTACACAGCCTAATTCCTTAGGGTAGGTAGATGACTCGTAGATACTTGCTCTATTAAAAAAAAACAAATCAAAACTCTTTTCACACCGACACTTTCAAAAAGCTTTCAAAACAATTTTCCAAACACTCTTGAGGACTGATACAAGAGTCGATCTGAAATTTTTAAACGAAACTTTTTCAACCCAAACACAAGAAAAGCAAACAAATTTTGAAAACACAATGAGCAAGTATCTAAGAGCCCATGGATAACCATGGATAGAAAGGGTGCTAACACCTTCCCTTTCTATAAATCTACCTCCCGAACCGAGAAACTATCTCATAAGGAATTTTGCTGTGCTTTTGTCCTGTCCATGTTGGAGAAAATAAAAGACGGTGGCGACTCTTGCTTACCGCGACATTTCACGAACCAGCTTTAAACAGTCAGTTCCAGATCCACCGATCACACTCATTAGGGAAATCATATTTAACAGACTGATAATAAGCTAAATTTGTTGTTTCGAACATTGTTGCATAAGGTCTGAGACGATGATCTGGAACTTGGCATAACGAAATATATTGCTGCATGAATTCTGAGGCAATGGGTTAGGTTTGCAAATCACTACGTGAAGTCTGATGTGATAAGCTAGGTTTTGTGAAAACATTGCGGCTTAGGGGAAATGTAAAGAGTTGTGAGAATATGTTGCAGCTTAGAGGCAACGTCGTGAGTTCGGATAATACATTGCGGCTTAGAGGCAATATAGTGGGTTTGGAGAATACATTGCGGCTTAGAGGAAATGTGTTTGAGTTGGATGATATATTGTGGCTTAGAGACAATATACTGAGTTTTGCGAATACATCGCGGCTTAGAGGCAACGTATTTGAGCTAGATAATATATTGCATCTTAGAGGAAATATACAGAGTTTCGCGAATACATTGCAGCTTAGAGGAAATGTGTTTGAGTTTTTTTTTGAAAATACATTGCGGCTTAGAGGTAATGTGTTTGAGCTGAATAATATATTGTGGCTTAGAGGAAATATACTGACTTTTCGTGAATACATTGCGGCTTAGAGGCAATGCAATGAGTTTTGCGAATGCGTTGCGGCTTAGAGGCAATGCAATGGGTCTCGAGAATACATTGCGGCTTAGAGGCAATGCAATGGGTTTTGAGAATGCATTGCGGCTTAGAGGCAACGTATGGACTGTTGAGAATTCATTGCGGCTTAGAGGCAACGTAATGGATTTTGAGAATATGTTGCGGCTTAGAGGCAACATACTGGGCTTGGATAATACATTGCGGCTTAGAGGCAATGTTCTGAATTTTGCAAATACATTGCGGCTCAGAGGCAATGCACGGGGTTTGTAAGGAACTCAACACTACAGGAAGACTTAGATGATGGGCTGAATGTGTCACGGCATGAAGACTAAAGTGACGGGTTAAATCACAGAAGAAGTATTGTGTTGGTTGACCCTTAAACAGTTAAGTCAAAGGTGAGATTATTTGTCTGTTTGCTATGTGATTCATGAGTATTGAATGTTGTATATATGCAAAATGTATGAGGTTTAACATTGATATGGAACCCTGAGTGTATTCGTATTGAGTGTTGAAATGTAAAAACCACGAGTTGTCTAGACCAAAGAAAATAACTCTACTATAATCAAGATAGGTTACAAGAGAGTCTTAAAATGATTCACAAAATAGTGATAACAACCACAAATCACAAAGTAAACTAACTTACAAATAAGAATCAAAAAGCTGAAAATTTTCTCAAATCTACTGCTTCAGTGCGAAGCCAATATCTCTCAACTCATACCTTGTTTTAAAGATCCCAACGGTCGATCTGACGGTGAACGAATCGAGGATCGTCATTTTTGTGAGACTGCTGCAGAAAAAAAGAGAATGAGTTTCTCTCCACTTTTCTCTCTTTTTGAATCCCTATTTTTCTCTATCTCTCTTAATCCTAAATTGATACTTTTCACTTATATAAGTAAAACAAATAGACTATTAATATTATAGTCTTTCTCCACATAAAAAGGAAACTCAAACCCAACAAAAAAGACCTTCATTAAAAAAAAGACTCGCGGGATTATAAAAGGTTATCATAAGTTGGTCATTCTAACCAGAATCACCACCAAATAAAATTTCAATTAAGTTACAATGTCTAAATCCGCTATAGAAGCTGCTATATGGCCTTCCATTTTCCGGGAGTACATTGGAGTGAAAGATATTGTACCAAAACGCATAGATATTTTTTCAATTTAAAATGATTGAATATGAACCTTAAGTTAGTGGACATGTGTGTTATTATGTGGGTTATGTATGGATACAACTTTTTTGTTTTATTTATTATGATCCATAAAAAATTATTAGAAGATTACTTGAGATGATCATTAGAAAATTGTAAAGATCTCTACTGTAAATAAACTTCATATAACATCCATCCCTTACATCATTTAGATATGAAACAAAAATCATTACAAATTAGATAAAAATTTATTAAAATTGACTTTTATTTGGATAATTTAAATTATATTATGATTGATAAAACTTATTTGTAAGTTTAACCGTTATTTTGAAATTCTGAAGCAGAATTATTTGACACACTGTAAAGGTTTTGTTCATAAATCATTGTAAACAATTATTTTAGATATTGTGAGATATTGGATCGAATTCTATGAGTTAAAGAGTAGTTTCTAGTTCGACATGATTTATGTATGTCGTCGAAGTATGTTTACATGTTAGTGTCGAAGACCTATATATTATAGTCGAAGGTGTTCTAGTATGTGGGTGTCGAAATGTTAGGGATGTTAGTATTTAGAATTTGGTATGTTTGTTATGTCTAATTGTTTAAGTTAGCTTGTACCCTAAGTTAGCTTGTAATGGGTATTTGTGAAAAAGCCCATTAGTTTAGTATGTTAAGTTTATTATAAATAATATATTAGTCTTTCATTATTGCATACTGCTAATCCTAATTTAGTGTGAGAGAATTATTTGTTATTCTTGTGTACTTGTAATCTTGTTTGAAGAGAAAGTAAAGAATAGCAGTTATAACCAATCTTTGTTGTTCTTCATGTTCTTCTTTCTTTTCTATCCTTAAGTGTTTCTTGCCTTGAAGAACCGTATTATACTTGGTTTCCACGACATCTTTTTTCACAACAAATTGGTGCGGTGAGCGTAGATAAGAGGCCTTCAATATAGTATGAGATTGAAAAGTTCACCATAGTGAACGGTTTTTGTCTGTGGCGCTTGAAGATGAAAGCCCTACTAGTTCAGTAGGGTTGTTTGGAAGCGTTGAAGGGAGCATCGACTATAAACGTTTCATTAACAGAAAACAAAAAAAAAGACGGCTATGATAGAGAAAGCCCACAACGCAATCTTGTGGAGCCTTGGTGATAAGGTTCTTCGACAGGTATCAAAGGAGACGACATCATCAGGGTTATAGGTGAAACTTGAAAGTTTTTACATGACAAAAATGTTGGTAAATCGACTCTACCTAAAGTAAACTTTGTATTCATTCAAGATGATTGAAGATAAAGTGTTGGCTGAGCTTTTGGATATGTTCAACAAGCTGATTCTTGATATTGAAAATATTGATGTGAAGATCGATGATGAAGATCAAGCGTTGCTGTTATTATGCGCTTTTCCCAGAATGCATGCTCACTTCAAAGAAACTCACTTGTATGGAAGGGAGTCTATGACCTTTGAAGAAGTTTAATCAGTCTTGTATTATAAGGACTTGAACGAACGAAAGGAGCATAAACCTTCGATAGTTTGTGAATGTTTGGCCGTTAAGGGAAAATCCTTGCGAATGGATGGTATGTTCGACAAGAAGAAAGGTAAAATTCAGTAGAAGTCTCAGTGAACGTTGGTAGTTCATCATCAGTGAACATCGATGTTATGATATATTTCCCTTTCTACCTTCAGTGAATGTTGGTAGATCACCATCAGGGAAAGTTAGTGTTTGTTATCTTTTTTCTACCCTCAGTGAATGTTGGTAGTTCATCGTCAGTGAACGGCGGTACTATGATATTTCTTACCTTTCTACCATCAATGAAAGTAGGTAGTTCATCGTCAGTGAACGTCAATGATTTTTTCTCTCTACCTTCAGTAAACGTTGGTATCTCACCGTCAGTGAACGTCGGTGTTGTTATTTCTTTTCTTTTTCTTCCTTCAGTGAACATTGATAGTTTTGCCTTCAGTAAAAGTTGGTGTATCCTTTGATGTTTTACCATCCTCTAGGATTCGTTTTTTTTTAGTCACCATTGATTTATTTTCCTGGTTGGGTTTCTCTTTAGATCCTTATTTCCTTTGCTACATCCCCAGTGGTATTTTGAGTCCCTTTGAAGTTGTTCATATGCATTCATACCCATTAACATTGCATGGCATCTTAGGGCCAAAAGTAGGGTTGGTTTTATATTTAAGTGTCTTCGATCGCGTCGACACGAAGATTTTAACTTTCGTATCTCCGGATAGAATAAACTTAAATAAGGGCAATTGTTGTACCCCAATTTTCCCCCCTAAAATCCCTTCATCATACCATATTGATTCAATCACAACAAGATCACATTAGGGCTTTTGGTTCTCCTACCTATCTCTAGATTTGCTCTTTGAGGAATCACCAAGCACCTTGACTTGTTTTTCTTTTGTGATCATGCATGTTTTGTTTTGATTTTCCTTTTAATTAATAAAATTTAATGTTGGTTTGTCTTACATGTTAATAATGTAGGTAAAGGCAATGTGTCTTAACAAGTTGATCCATGGGTTAATGAGTTTATTTACATGACCTAGTCAATAAAGCTTGAGAAGTTCAAACCTCATCATTGAAGTTATGTTGGAAGAAATGGCATGGAATGGTTTATCTTGGTTCACCATATTTCAAAGTTATCAAGATTGATTCAAAGGTACAAGGGGTTGATTGAAGAAGTTGTCATGTTTGGACAAGGCTTTGTTCCCATTGATCACAAGTGCATATTTCTCTCAATTCTCAAGATATGGAAGTGGTTTTGGTTGCTATGAGTTCTCATTATCATCCACAATAACTTCTATTAAAAAAGCAAGAGTTTTGGTACAAGAAGGTTGTTCAAAATTGTCAAAGTTCCTCAAAGCATTTTCTTGATCTAAGAGCTAGAATTTTAAACTTCAAAGAAGTATATCTTGCTCATCTTTTGGTATTTTTGAGTGATTAAAAAACATCCTTATCTTCAAAGGGTTATTAACAAATCACTTCAAAAGTTTCAAGGAGTTTTCATGTGGAAGAAACTTGATGATGAAGAAAGATTACAAGTCCTCTAGATGAACCCCCAATTTCCCACGTGTGACTTCAAATGATCATAAATTGGTAAATGTTTATCACCTTGAGCCCACACTTTTTTCACAATGATCTTGAGGATGTGAACTTTATTCCTTCTTTTATGTGCAAAGTGATAAAATGGATGGAAGATGCCCTAAGGATACAAAAGATTATAAGTCATTTCATGATTTTTTGCCAACTTCAACATGTCATAACTCTATCAATTTTTGGATATTTTAAATGATTCAAGTTTCAAAATGTCATTCAAGAGGTCTATTTAATTCCATCTTTTTTGGTCAAGAGAAAATTCCAATTGGAAGGCCATGTTTGGATGCAAAATATTATAGGTCACTTTTGAAGAAAAATTTGAAATATTTCTAAGTATGGAAAGTCATCCTTTTTCCCCAAGTTTGAATCATTGCAACTTTCAGCTCAAGCATCCATTTGATTCAATTCTTTTCCCATTGAAAAGCTTGTAATCTCATATTTCTAAAGCATCAAGAATAATGCCTTAAGACCCCTTGATCTGAGAATGCCATTGGATTGAACTTGGTAACTTGGAACTGAAGTTTCTTCATAAGTCAGAATTTGAAATTCATGTTTTGGCTTCTAAACATCAAATTAGCATGCGTTTATGATCTAAACATGTTTAACCATGTTTCCAAAGTGGATTAGAGCCTTAAAACGCAAGGATTGGATGAGTTTTGATGCAAAATAGATCACACCTTACTCGTGTATTAGGTTCACACGATTTCCCTCCAAACTTCATCATTACACAGGCTTAAACATTGCATTTGATTCCCTATAAATAGAGGGTCATCCCTTATTCATTTCCTCAAGCTTGAACATCCAAAATCAACCTGCCAAACTTGCTCCAGAACTCATTTTTCTGCAACTTCGAAATCAGTGTTCAAGCCTTTTTCAATCTAATTTTTTTATCAATTCACCTTCCTTGATCTTCCCTAAAGCTAACCATACAATTACAATCAAGAATCATGCCCTATATTGATCCATATAAGTCTAGTTTCAGAGCTCTGCAACTCAACTTCAATAGGTAGATTTCTCCATAAATTCTTCAAAATTTGGATAACATTGTGAAGCTCTCATTGCCCTAGTTCTAGTTGCAAAATTTGCTTTTATCTGTAAACACGTTTTGACCATGAAATTTCAAATCCCTTTTTAAAACTTTCCATCCAAATTGCTTGAGCTACAGTTTATATAAATTTGTCGCGAGGGTGTGGTTGTCTTTGTCTTGAAGAGACAAAGCGAATGACATAGGTCAGAGCTTCTGAATTTACAGTTTTAGAGACCTGCAATTCACGTTGGCTGGAGGTTGAAGATGACCAACGTGTCATCTTCCAACCAATGATGGCGCGCCACTTGTTTTTTTTTTAAATCTGAATTTATATTTGATTCTATGCTTTATTCACTAGTGACCATGATATGAACAACTCACCAGATCCCTTGGATTTGATTACTAACACATTTTGACTCTCATCCAATGATCCACATGTTTTTGACTTTATTTTTCTTTTTTGATTTTTATATTTAATTGTTTTAAATTTCAAAAAATCATAAAAAATTCATTTTTAGTCCAAATAATCTGAAAGAATTATGAAAAATATTTTACATTTTTCTCTTTCTGATTTTTATTTTTTCACAATTTTATTTTGTGTTTTGGTATTTTTTATAAATCTTCACTTTACTTGAATTGTTTTAAATGTTTAAAAATACTTTTATGCATTTTTAAATTCTGAAAAATTATGGAATGACCCAATGATATTATAACTAATATTGGTGACTCATTTATTTTTTTATTTCTGACTTTGTTACTTTTTTTTAATCATTTTTGGTTTATTTTACTCATTTCTTTTAATTTTAAAAAATAGTTTCTAACTTTTAAAAATTACCAAAAAAAATTATAAAAATATTTGAGTTGATTTCTGATTTTTCTATGGTCTTATTTAATATTTCTTGATTAATTTGAGCATAGTTAATATTTTTCTCTTTTATTTCTATTTTAAAACATTTTTAAAACCCTTTTTATGTATATATTAAATGCAATATTATTTTGTGATTATTTTCTGGCTGATCTTGGGTTAAATTTTTGATCATGTACTTTATTAACATCATTGGATCCATGGTGTTGAGTCTAACTCCACCAAAATTGAAGAATGATTTTAATAATAGTTTGATTAAAAATTAATTCAAATATGGTTTGTATATTCTTTCCCACCCTTTTTCATCCCATCCCCTTCTTATTGCACTAAGTGTTATTGGAGCATGATCTCTATATCATGTCTCAAAATAAATGGTGCATAGATTGCTATTGACCGACCTCAAAATAGGTGCGACATCTACATAAGTCCACTTACTATTGCTTAACATAGCGCTCAATTTTGTCCCGATTCAAATAAATGATCATTCATGGACCAAACCTATATTTGTAAGCCCAAGTATGTTAATTTGATCTCTTTGATACAATAACCTTGAGATTCATTGTGTGGAGGCTTTTTTTCTACCAATCCTCTAATGGATATACAACACTTTTGATCAACGCGGATCACTTAAACATCGTTGATCATTAAATTGTACTTTTGAGAACTCCAAATGGATGATATACTTGACAAAAAGCAAATGCAACTTGTTGTGTGGAGGCTTTGGTTATACCAATCCTCTAATGAGTTCCAAATGCAAGCTTAAATATGGTCATCCAACTAACCACTAATTATTAAATTGTTTTTATTTTATGCTTTCATTTTTTATGCTTTATGCACCATTTAATTTAAGCATTACATTTCATGCCATTTATATTTTTCTCACTTGAGCCTTTATATTCTTATTGTTTTTATTTTTCTCACTTGAGCTATTCTTTTCTCTTTTAAGACACCTAATAAACAACATGAACCATAAAATGCTTTAATGATACTTGGACTATTTGGTTACTATCCTTGGCATTATAGAGTATTGGACTTCTTGGACTTAGGGTTAGAAACCTTGGCCTATGTTGGATACCTTGAGACCTAATTGATATTTTGTCTGGAGTTCTTGAGGTTTACCTCAATACATTGGGTTGTTTGTTTGTTTTGTGTGCAGGTTATTGTGATTACATACTTTGTTTATAATCTGGAATTCATCCGTATACAATCGTTACTCTATCCAATTTTTGTGAAGACTTAATACACTTGAAGTTTGGTTCTCTCAAGAGGTCTAGTATCTTTACTTGCTTGGTTTCAATCAAAAGAATGGAAATTCTATCATGACTCATAATGTCAAGTATTGGATTTTTGTTGGTTAGACGGTTCTTCTCCCTAGCTTTTACCTTATGCTTTAGGATAGTCTCTTCTTCTCCTCCCATCTTCTTTAATTTCAAAAATATTCTTCCTCCTTTTGAAAACTTTTCTTGTTTTGAAACTTGAACCATTTTTATAATAAACTTGGACCTAGGTCCATGCATTTTCAAAACCTTTTCATAAATAAACTTCAATCAAATTAATAATACCTTGAAATTTTTGGTGAGAAGACTAAAAGTCAATCAATCTCATTTCAAACTATTTTGCCACTTTGGCTTCTACTTTAAAACCATTCTCAAAAGATTAGACTCTTGTCAATCCTTGTAGTGATGCAAACAATTATACTTCTACAATATATAGTGAAGAGAGATATTTTCCATTTGGGTGTTGAGTGAGGCATTGTTGATCTTAAAATCCAATCTATATCCTCCACTTTGAGATGATGCAAATTCTCCTTTCTCATAATTGTGGGTAGTAAGTATGTTTTCCACATGGACAGTGACAATGATGTCTTATCTCATAAAATTAACCAACACACTTGTGTTTTAAAATTTTTAAAAGAGGAACTACGTGTACCCTGATCCCCTATTGCATGAAAGGTGGTACGTAGGCACTAAAGGTTCATAACCGTGGCGGTGCAAAAATCATTAAAAAATATATATATTTCTTTTCTTACCTCCACCATCTATTTTACATACAACATTTTATAGCCAAAATATAAAGATTTTTCAAAGAGGTTCCTGCGGAGTACCAAAGATGTTTAGGGTGCTAATACCTTCCCTTTGAATAACCAACCCCCTTACCTTGAATCTTTCCCCCTCTTTTTGGGTTACTCACTCTTTTCCAATTCCTTTGGAAACAATAAAGCGCGGTGGTGATTTTTATTTTGATCTGTGTAAGTCAAGTCAATCCAATGGCTTAGTATTAAACATTTCTACCGCTACACTTGTGTACTTAGAAAGTCTTGTAGTGTGAAGTTCAATAAAGGAAAACAAAGAACACATAGATTCCTATGCTGATATTTGGGGGCATGTAAGGTGACCATCACATTCAAGAGCAATCTATTTTCTATCCATAGTAGATGATTATTCTAAAAAGTTAGGGGTATTCATCCAGAAGATTAATGATGAAACTTTTGAGAATTTCAAAAGTTGGAAGACTCTCGTAGAAAATCAGGCTGGCAGAAAGGTCAAGAGGTTGAGAACCGACAACGGCCTTGAATTTTTCAATGAGACTTTAGACATTTTTTGTGCTTCCTCTAGTATTGCAAGGCACAAAACTACTACATGTACTCTACATCAAAATGGTTTAGCTGAAAGGTTTAATCGAACTATTTTGGAGAGATTTAGATACATGTTGACTAGAGATGGGTTAAAGAAGGTGTTTTAGGCTCATGCTGTTTTGACAACAATATATTTGATAAACACATGTCCTTCAATTGTGTTAGATATAAAGACACCTGAATAAGTTTGGTTGGGACATCCACTAGATTTCGACAAACTGAGAGTATTTGGTTGCGTAGCCTATTCTCACATTAGGAAAAACATGGTCGAATCTAGAGCTCTAAAATGCACGTTCATGGGATACACTGAAGGAGTCAAGGCTTATAGGCTATGGTGCCTAGATCCAGGTCATAAGAGGATTATCACCAGTCGAGATGTAATTCTCAATGAAGCTGAAATGGATTTAAAGAAAACTAATGATGATGATCGAAGTGCTGAAATATATGACGAAGAGCTGGAACATAGAGAGATTCCTGTTGAGGGGGGGCATGTTGATGCTAAATTGCGTATCCCAGATAAAGTCGGAGCAGAAGCAGAAGATGTTGAGGAGGTTGAGGAAACTGTCAATGACTACCTATTGGCAAGATATAGGAAGAGATGAGTCATCAAGCCACCTCATAGATTTAAGTATGTAAATCTGATAGCTTATGACTTAATCTCTGCAAGTGAGGTTATAGACGAAGAACCTATAGACCATAAGGAAGTTATGAGGAGTCGAAATAAGACTGAATGGATCATGGTTTTGATAGATCATAATGTTGCTGATAAGATCACCAAGACATTGCCAAGTTGTAAGTTTTTCCACTGTAAGTAATTAATAAAGTTGCATAAAGAAACCTAGTATTTTCTCTAATAATAGAGTTTGTTCCAAAGTGGAGATTTGTGAGATATTAGATCAAGCTCTATTGGGTCGAATATTAACTTCTGGTTCGACACGATTTATGCATGTCTTCTAAGTATGTTCACATGTTGGTGTCAAAGACCTACATACTGTACTCGAAGTGTGTTCTAGTATGTGGGTGTCGAAATGCTAGGGTTGTTAGTATTTCGAATTAGGCATGTTTGTTATGTACAATTGTTTAAGTTAGCTTGCACCCTAAGTTATCTTGTAACGGGTATTTGTGAAAAATCCCATTAGTTTAGTATGTTAGGTTTATTATAAATAGTATACTAGTCTCTCATCATTGCATACTTCAAATTGTAATTTAGGGTGAAAGGGTTATTTATTATTCTTGTGAACTTGTAATCTTGTTTAAAGAGAAAGTAAAGAATAGATGTTATAACTAATCCTTGTTGTTAATCTTTTTTATCATCTTTTCTATCCTTGAAGGTTTCCCTATAATAAGGAAACCTATTATATTTTGTTTCGAAGGCATCCTTTTTTACAACAGGTATGTGTAGTGGTAGAAATGTTGAGACTAAGCCATTGGATTTACTTAACTCGCATAGATCAAATAAAAATCGTCACTGCGCTTTATTGTTTCCAGATGAATGGGAAAAGAGAGAATAAAACCAAATAGAGGGGGAGATAATCTTTGGTACGAAGGTTAGTTATGCAAAGGGAAGGTATTAGCACCCTAAACATCTACAATACTTCGCAGGAACCTCTTTGAAATTTTTTGTATTTTGGCTTTAAAAGGTGTATACAAAAATAGATGGTGAAAATGAAAACAAAAGTTTTTTTTTACAATTTTGCATCCATTGCGGTTGCGAACCTTTAGTGCCTACGTACCACCCTCCGTGCAATAGGGGATCAGGGTACTCGTATTTCACCTCAAAAATTTTATAACACATGTGTGTTGGTTAATTTTAAAGGAAGAGACATCATTGTCATATCCGAGTGGAAAACATACTTACTACCCACGATTATGAGAAAGAAGAATTTGCATCATCTAAAAGTGGAGGATATAGCTTGTATTTTAAAATCTACAGAGCCTCACTCAACACCCAAGTGGAAAATATATCACTTTATCGCATATCGTAGAAGTATAGTAGCTCGCGTCACTACAAGAATCAACAAGAGTCTAATCTTTTGAGAAAAATTTTAAAGTAAAAATCCAAAGTGGAAAAATTATTAGAATGAGTTTGATTTACTTTTAGTCTTCTCACAAAAAATATCAAAATATGATTAAGTTGGTTAAAGTTTGATTAAGAAAAAAATTTGAAAATACATAAGCCTAAGTCCAAGTTTATTATGAAATCGGTTCAAGTTAGAAAACAAGAAGAGTTTTGAAAAGGTGAGATAAGATTTTTAAATTAAATAAGATAGGAGGAGATGAAGGGATTATCCTAAAGCATAAGGTAAAATCTAGGGAAAAGAACCATCTAACCAACAAGAAGTCAACACTTAACATAAATAAGTCAATGTAGAATTCCAATCCTTTGGATTGAAACCAAGCAAGCAAAGATACCAAACTTCTTAGAAATATCAAGCTTTAGATGAATTAAGTCTTTACAAAAATTGGGTAGAGTAACAACTGTATACAGAGGAATTCTCAATCGCAAAAAAAGCACATAATCAGAATAACCTGCACATAAAGAAAATCAACCCAATGTCTTAAGATAAATCCTAAGAACTCCAAAAAAACAACAACAGAATCCCAAGGTCCCAAGGGTAATCAAGGCTTATAATCCTAAGTCCGAGAGGTCCACAACTCCATTATGCCAAGGATAGTAACCAAATAGTCCAAGTAACCTTAAGGTTTTTTATTGTTCAAGTTAATTATTAAGTGTTTTTAAAAAGAAAATAAAATCTCAAGTGAGCAAAGATAAAATGATATAAAGATAAATTCTCAAATGAGCAAAGATGAAAATAGCATGAAATGTAAATTTTAAACTAAAGGGGGAATAAGAGTAAAGGCATAAAGTAAATGCACAAATTAAAAGCACAAAGTAAATTAAATTGTTAATGAATTAGAAGTTAGTGGTTAGTTTAATGACCATCTTGAAACTTGCATTTGAAAACTCATTAGAAGATTGATAAAATCAAAGCATCTCAACAACAAGTTTAATTTTCTTTTTTTCAAATATATCATTCATTTGAAGTACTCAAGGTAAGAATATATGATCAACTGGAATAGGGTTGGCCAGTTTTCGTCGATGTGGAGAATAGGGGATTACCCTAGGGAAGTGAAAGGCTCTCCCGCAGGAGAGTTCATTTTCAAAAGTTCAATTTCCCTAGGAGCTACTGACTGGGGTTTAACCCTAACCTACATTAGGGGTCTCGTCCCAACTAGACTCCGAAGCTTATTGCTCCCACGTGCGTGACATCGGTCTCAAAGTATCTGAAACCACCTACGATAAACAACCATGCTACAACAATCAAGAGTTCCTTGGGGAGGACCTATAACTTTCGCGAGATGGTAAGAGATGGTAAGCTGGTGAGTTAATTAGAGAATGAAGTGAGCGGGCTCGGGTGAGGACCCGAAACTGGGGAAAGATAGAGTAGCGCCCCGCCCCAGACTACCAAAAAAGGTAGGGGCGGAGAGAGGCGCGTAGAGTATATATTACTGTGTAGGGAGAGAAGACCTCGGGGAGGGATTCCCTCCCGAAACCTTATACCTAATAGACACCTCTAAATAACTCACATAGTATTAAACAACCACTTCCAGATATTTTTTGTACGGCCGCTCTTGTTATTTTCTTGAAAGGAACCCCTGGTTATCTTCCAGAAAATGACATTAAGAGCATCCCTGGTTACTAATCGGGAATATTAAGCTAAAGCAAGGCCGCAATTCCCTACGAGGGAATTGAGATAAGGCCTTGACCTTCTTGTAGCTAGCTGCTTGGAGCTAAAATGCAAGGCCGCAAACCCCGAAGCGAGGTTTGAGACAAGGCCTTGACCGACCCGTAGCTAGCTGCTTGTAGCTTGTATCTCGGAGCTCGTAGCTGCCGGCCGGCCTTAAGAAGCAAGGCCTAAATCCTCTCCTGGGGCGTGGATTGAGACAAGGCCTTGACTTTATTCCTCAATTGAAATGCGAGGGAAACGAGCTACAAGCCCCTATTTGATAGGGGACAAACCGATGGTAAATCTCCTTGAGGTGATATACCATTTAAGGGGCCTTAAAAGGTGGATTTGTTAAATCAAGATTCAACAATGGAATTTATAAGTTAAACATTGAATGTGTTTAACGACATCCTTAGTTCAGGGGTCGGGGCTGCCTCTCTCTACCTCACCACCCCTGGAATAGGGTTGGCCAGTTTTCGTGACCACTCACTCAAACTGCCTATTTAGGATATGGAGCCGACGTCGATCGTATAGCAAGCTGAAAATAGGATACCTATTCGATCCTAACATTCAGCAGAGGGTACGCAACACCAGTAGTAATGCTGCGATGGCGACCTCTAGTTTTGGCCCTCCACGGGCCTTGAATTCTGTCCTCGATATGGAGAATAGGGGATTACCCTAGGGAAGTGAAAGGCTCTCCCGCAGGAGAGTTCATTTTCAAAAGTTCAATTTCCCTAGGAGCTACTGACTGGGGTTTAACCTAAACCTACATTAGGGGTCTCGTCCTAACTAGACTCTGAAGCTTATTGCTCCCACATGCGTGACATCGGTCTCAAAGTATCTGAAACCACCTATGATAAACAACCACGCTACAACAATCAAGAGTTCCTCGGGGAGGACCTATAACATTCGCGAGATGGTAAGAGATGGTAAGCTGGTGAGTTAATTAGAGAATGAAGTGAGGGGGCTCGGGTGAGGACCCGGAACTGGGGAAAAGATAGAGTAGCGCCCCACCCCGGACTACCAAAAAAGGTAGGGGCCGAGAGAGGCGCGCAAAGTATATATTACTGTGTAGGGAGAGAAGACCTCGGGGAGGGATTCCCTCCCGAAACCTTATACCTAATAGACACCTCTAAATAACTCACATAGTATTAAACAACCACTTCCGGATATTGATTGTACGGGCGCTCTTGTTATTTTCTTGAAAGGATTAGTCAAGTAGAATTGGTTTTAACAACTTGCCACAGCTCTATTCCCGACTCTAAATCCCTAAAGGACTTTAAGAGAGGATGAACATTCTTGTTCTATAGGTGGCACTGCCCCTATTAGAGAAGGGTGAGGGCCTACTGATTCTCTACTAGCACTGTTAATTACCTTAGACCTATGCAGCAGGAACGATATGGAGCACCTATTCTACCGGTCGTCTGCTCTCTCGAGGTCGTCCTTCTCTAGGTACAAAAAGGACATTACGGGATATCTAAAAAATTCGATGTACTTCTTAAAGTGTGGGACACATCTCATGTTTTCCTAATCAAAAAACTATCGCCTTTGCATCCTCACAGCGGCTATGATCAGATCCCAGTGTTGGTTCACTTTGGACTTTATCCTCCACAAAATCTTATGATCTCCTGTTCTAAATTATGTTAAACAGCTCCTGATCGCATCAATCATGCCTTCGAAGGTACGCTTTTTTTAGGGGGGCCTTGCCTCTTGAATGAGCTTGTTCAACAATGTGCGCTCCTTCTTCCTATTAAGTCTAAGGAAGGGCGAGTACCCCTTGAAGGAAATTTTGTAAAGGACATCTCCCAAGATCACAAATCGTCGGGCAAGTTCTCCTCCAGGCTCTCCTCTGACCACGAGTGGCGTACTCTGATATGAACCCGTCCTTGAGGTAATTGTAGAAATCATAATACCAAGGTTCCCATCGTCCTCGTAATCTTGACTGGTGATAGTTCATCATGTTCCAACTCTCGATAGTCTTCATCCAAGAAGATGAATGAGTCCCGTTCGACGGAAGGGCTCTCTGTGCTGTGGATGGGATGTCCAATCTCTCGATGACAAGAGAATCTGTGCTTCGGTGTACTAGCATGTGTACTAGAACGGTTGAGTATTTATTCCATAAGGGCTAGTGAGTCAGCCAAGCGATTGTAGACTCGCACCGCTCACTTAAGGTTTTATACAGAGGGGGGTTGTATTGAAGGGCCATAAGCTTTGAATCAATATGCGTTGGTTGCAATCCAAATCTCGTAGGTTGGGTCTCGAGATGATATTCAGGAGACAAAAGAGCAGAGATGATAGAAATGCTTATTATAATGGAGATACTAATTCTTTAATAAAGACTTGTGCCCATTGTCCAAGATTCCTTTGTGGGACTGTCTTTTTCTTCTTCTTGACTTGACTCAAAAACCTTCCCATTCAGGACAGAACTCTGAGGGTATCTGTGAAGATTTAAAATACAGAAGAGCGACTGCCAATCAAGACAATATTGAAGCACGCGCCTTAGGACCGATCCTAGTTAAATATGAAAACGAATTCGCGCACTCCCGTAAGATAAGGGTTTCCTTCATCGATCGGAACAAAACTAGCAAAAGAAAGAGGGAGCTGCGCTATACATGATACTAAGGGACCCAGGCTCTTCCCGAATGATACGATCAACAACTTCTAGTACCCAAGCTATGTGATCAATAACTATTCTCCTAGAGGCGAATCCCTCTGGGCGCCCTAAGCAACCGAAGGGTAGAGAAGATGAAGAATAAGGGTAATCTAAGCATGCGCCACCAAAAGGAAAGAGAGGACCGATTGATACCAATAGCAAGATACACATATTTTTTTTTAGACTCCGAGGGGTGAGAATAGTTGAAGATCAGAAGATTGTCCTTAATAGATTAAGTGCAAACTTTTTTTTTATATTATATATTATATATATGAGTAAGCCCCTTCCCTTAGGAACAGAGGGATTCGATTACATCGGCTGGCTATACGCTTTACACATCATCTTATGTGCTACCTTTGGTCAGAGTTTCCCTTCTCTTCTGCGACATCAGAATCAGAGGACAGATTTATCGTAACATCCGAATCAGACTATTGGCTTTATTCAGACTGTTAGCCCTGAACTTATTCAATTAAGTGTTTGATAATTCATTCATTCATTTAACAAATAAGGGTTTGTGTATTTTTTAAAATAAGACTTCTTCTTAAGTAGAATTAAACTTTTTTCGTATTCTAACACATAAAGAAAAGATATCTCCTCAGAAGACGATTACGCGCATCTAGGAATTAATAGCAAGCACATAAGCAGGAAAGCTAGCCACCATGGAGTAGCATGAAATGCGCATCGAATCGTCTCTTTGCAGCAAATCGTCTGTTATTGAATTGACTGCTTGATAGAATAGGCGGTTCTCTTTCTGTTAGCAAGAATCTGCTGTTAGAGAATACGCTTGAACTAATAGACAGATGGGATTGATTGATTCTAAATCCGCCGAAAGTCTTTTAGTCAACAAGTACGGATTTATAGACTGGCATCTTATCTTATAATAAAGGTTTAAGAATCCAGATCAAGAATAGAAGTAGAAGCATGCTAGCATAGAAAGAAGTCCCGAGTGAAAACGACTTTCCTTAGGATGAGCTTGTAGGGCAAATTCTAAGGAGCTTATTCGTCGATAACAAGCCTTTATTCAAAAAAGGAATAGAACCGGAAAGCTTTGAAGGCTAAGGTCGTAGAGACAGATCCATATGCATATTTTTATAGGAGTGAGACCAAAAAATTTGATGGTATTACAGGAAGCTCGGCCATACGGGTTGAAAAATCTTCATTCGTACCATACCGAAAAGACCGCTGGTAGATTTTGGTAAGTAAATCAGAATCTAGTGCACATCCTTGCACCTCTCCATATGTATGTGTTTTAGCCCTGATGCCATTACAAGCCGAGATTAGACAGTCCAGACAGACAATACAATCTGTGACGAAATCATACGGCTATGCCAGGTCGAGCAGTGATGTTGCTCGGCAGTCACCCGCTTGGATCCTGCCTTGTTAGTCATCCGTAGAGCTCAAGAAAATTTTCTTTAGCCTTAAGTCATTCCCACACACTGACCATGTTAGGGTGGTTGTTCAGTAACTCCTAGCCCTACTAGAAAGATAAGATAAATTGCTTGCACGCTTCGTCAAGTGAGAGAGCCACTTAATTAGCAATAATGAGAGAGTGATTTTATCTCATATGAGAAAGCGACGGGATAAGGTTAGTTTGAAAGGGCTACAGGAGGGGAATGATTTGAAATCCTAAGAATAAGATATTCTCGGACAATTTAGTTTGAAAACCTTGCCTTGCCTTTAGTTGAACTTCCCGAGTGGGAGATCAGTTGCAGGAGTTCATTCAGGGGATGAGGAAGGTGACCATGCAACTTACGTGGGTCAGAAGCAGAGGGTTCTCAACTAACTAGTCGCTTCCTGGGAAGAGCCTTTGGTTCAGTCCGTTCCGCAGTTCTAGTTTCAATCTTGTTGTAACTGACTCCCATCCCCACTATAGCTATGGATTCCCGCCTAAGAGGTGGGTGACCACTTCTTAAGTATTATTGCTTGTTTAGTGTCGTTTTCTTGCTTGCTTTCTCTTGATGTAAAACGTCTAGAATCATTCAAGTGGTGGATATGCCAATTGTAGCTAGCCTAAAGTGAAGGAAGTTTTTCCGGTACCGCTAGCTCCCTTTCACGAGAAGAGAGGCACACTTTAGACTTGAATTTCAAATAAGCTAAAACCGTAGCCTCTGGCACACCCACATCGGATAGGACCACTTCCCCTTCCCCCCAGCCCAAGTTCACCCTCCTATGCTATGATACTTGGACTAGGGGCCTCCTCCCCTTGTGCTTTTATACACATGGAAGTACCTTTAATTATCAATTCGCCTTAACATAGTAAAATTTCTTTGGGTTTGGTGACTACTATTTTAGTCCCTCTCGTCCCAAACTTCCCCTTTTTCAACAGAAGTCCCCCCCCCCCCCCACTTTATTGTTCTGCATGCTTCATGAGTGGGAAGAAAGCGGAATCTTTCTTATCCAATACCAATCCGGGAATACTAGGCTAAGCATGTAGCCTAGCCGCTTCACTCGTCAAAAACAGGCTTATAAGAATGGTACTAACTAAGAATGCTATTGGATGAGGAGATTTGTACTCAGGAAGACCTGGTAAAACTGAACTACTTTCGGCGGTTCCTTCTATTATCTCCTTCACGCTACCCAATCCGAACTCATGAGTGCATGTAGCAGCATTGACTGATCCCCTTCTCCGACATCGATACCCTAGGGATTACAAATCGTTCCAACTTCCCTCTGCTGCGTCGCTCTACAACTGGATACTGCATCTTTCTTTGCACTAGTCGAATTTATTGGAACCCTAAGAAGGAATCTACTGTCTCTCGCTTGACTTTATCGGTAAAGCATTTCTTGCTAGATCGAATTGAGGGTGACTTCTTCCCTTCCGCTAACTAAGGCGTTTCGCTTGTGCGTTTTTAACATCCATAGCTTCTGACTATGTCGGTGAAAAAGGTCCCTATTTTCTATTTCAAAGAACTACTTATGATCTGAGACTCTCTACCTATTGTCTTACTTTCGGCATCTTTATTTACGAGGAATTGCTAAGTATGCGTACTGGTTGTCTCTTCTTGAAATGCTTTCCCTTGGCATCGGTGCCAGCTAGGACTGGTAGCATGTTCTTCTCTTAGGCTTTCTCTTGGTGTCAACATAGGAATGGGAGCTATTTGAATGGATGCATTTTCCCCTGATCTTATAATACGAAACGCAATCGATTGAGAAGACGGAATCTTTACTAATCGGTCGGGTGAAGGCAAGAAAATAGTTTCATTTGCGCACCACGGGAAAGTTTGAAGATCAGAGAAGCACCCTTTGGAATAGAAAACACTTTACTCTGGCCACGGGGAAGACATTTCTTCAATTAACATTCTGGTGACCAAGCTTTAATATTAATAGAAAAGAACGCAATGGATATTTTGAATTGAAGAAATTCCATCCATCTTCGATTCCCTTCTCCATGTTTAAAATGAATCAACAATTCTCATTGCTTCACTCGCAGGCGCATCCACGGGACACCCGTACCACAACTTCGGATTCATTGAGTAGGAGTCAAAAGCAGCACGGGAGCTATTAGCCTTAGGTTCGGAAATAAAAGTATTTATTCATATTAAATGGTAGCTTACGCTAATATGAGAAAAGGTTAGGGAATGACTAAAGAAGAACTACATTCATAGGTAAACCCCCTCTTTCTATTCGTTTATTCTTTTTTGTTGATTAGGTTCTGCCCTTTTCGTGCTGGCTAATATTGATAATACGACTCAAACTCCTAAGCCACCATACCTGATTGCTTTGATCGAAGCTTAAACAGGGCCTGTGCTATCATAGTGCTTTACTTTTTTTCGAGCGGTTTATCTTGTTTCGGTTGCCGACTTCTTTATTCTATGCGTAGATTGGTTGGACCCCGCTTTGACCCAGTCGTGAGACGAGCCGCAGGAAACAACTAGGTGTCAGTAGAAAGTAAGTCCTTGAAAGTTGGCAGATCGGCATGGGCGGTTAAACTAAAACTATTAGCTCCTCCGGTCACTCTTACAAAGCCTTATCCTTCATGTCTATCTTCCATGACAAGATGAATCTATTTCCTCCTCGCCTCACTTCCACTATAAGTTATTCTGTATGGGACAAACGCCAGTCACGCTCGTCATTGTCCACCGCACCACTAGTCACCCGACTCCGAATCCCATTTTAGAGATCATTCCTTCCTCTCTCTGCAATCAAACTAAAGCCCTAACGCTATAAAGACTATAGCCTGCCTTAGTCTCGCGCATACGTTTTCTTGTTGGGTGAGGGCTTTAAGACCCTATTCACATAGCGTTCCTGACTTATAACATTTGAATTTATAAAAAAATTTAATTTGAAACGAGTATGGCTTTAACTTCATTCATTTTGACAAGGATAAAATCATAGGGAAGAGGTGACTCATGTTCAAGAGAGCTGCTTTGTAGGGAAATATTTAAATTATATATGGAATCCCATAATTTCCATTGAGCGGGTATATGAAATAAAAAAAGAAGACTACAATTTAGAAAAGGTTTTCCAATAAATTCCCCAGACTATAGTAAAATGGAGGGAGATGAAGCTCAAGAACAAGCACTCAAACGAGGGATCCATGTAAAGCAGACCGGCAGCCAGAGATTCCAATAGGCAAGAATGGTCCACACCAGTATGGGCGCACGGGAGTACTCTCCCCTCAAAGTACGCCACCGGTTAGGTTTAATGTAAGATGGCTTTGTGTTGTGCGAGAGTGGCATGAATATGGGTCAGATTTCGCCGGGATGCAGCTCGATTTCCTTTCGTGCAGAGGAACCATCGACTAGGGTTCGTACGATGCCCAAAACCTTACAGTCCACAAGAGCTATTTCGAACAGCACTCTACGAGAATTGTTGGAGAATTGGATGTAACTCTATAAACTCCTATATTATCTCCTATCGCAGAATACCTAGTTTGAACTCCTACTCGAAATCGAAAGAAGGGAAGGTTAGTGGCACTTCTTTTTCACTCTTGAACTACGGGACAAACTAGCGGAAAAAAAGTTACATCCATACGGGAATAACCCTTGTAAGTCAACCCAGTTGTTTTAGGCTCAAATACGCACTTTCGGGAATAGAATGCTTCTTTGACAGAGCTTTAAGCAATTGGACAAATGATTGGAATTAGGAAAGGAAGCCTATGTCCCAACTTTCTTTCCAGACTTGTAAAAAAGGAAATTCCCACGGCTTCCACGGAGAGACTCGGCTTGTGAGCTCCTTCTCCAATGGAACCTACTGTGTATACTCTTGCTTCACTGGAAGACTCGCTCGCTCTGTTGGTGTAGGTATTACCTTTCTTGATCCCTTGGTTAGGCTAGCTAATTCAATTGATCTGATACCAAGATAACCCTTCAGATACCGTCTGATGTGCTTGATCTCTAGTCTGATCTTCCATCACTTGACAATGGGGATGGGGGCTAAGTAAGCCCCCGAGGATATCATCACGCTACGTAAAGGGCTGTGAAAAGGAATCCCGCCTCTTCTTTCTGCCTTTCCCTTTCCTTTATGATTCTCTTTGTTTATTCTAACTTTTTACTTTTTGGCCTAGAATGTACGGTATCTGACTAGCATTTGTTGCGGCTGGTTTCCGTATTTGCGCTAAAGGTACTTGACCCCTCTTCATTCTTAGCTTCCATTCCAAAAGCTGCACTCTTTCGGTCACCTTCCACAATGGGCTTTCAGTCCGCTATCTCCGCATTGCTTCTGTAAACTCCGGTATAGTTCCCCTCCCCTTTAGTTCCATCAGTGGGTTCCTCCATTCTCTTATCGGTATTATTAGAATGTGTTTACTAGTTTCGCCTTCACCCCACTCTTTAATACGTGGGAATCTCCTCATCATCTGACTCCCCTTTTGGTACCATTATCTTTTGTGGGGGGATCACTTTATGGTTATAGCGCCGTGCGATGGGGTGGGAGTGGACGGACCACCGTCCCTACCTACAGTAGGCAACAATGCCCTAGCACCTGTCATTGATGCTCCTGAAGTTCCCCCGCGGCCCCAGAGATTCCCGTATTAACCCACCCCTTATTACCAGATAGCGAATGATAAAGCAAACTATATAGGCGCTTCTTAGTTAATACTATAGGGGAAGAGCCCAGCCTACGGCGGATTTCTAACATAATTCGTGTTTAGAGTCTGATCGAAAGACGGGAGAAGCTGCTAACAAGAGTTTAGCTGCACTTATCAATAGCAGTGGAGTCTCCCTTTGAAAGCGCTAATTCAATAGCAGTCTTCCGACTGAATAAATCTGAATGTAGTGTGGTTAAGCGGTCAGAAGTTGTTCCGGATCCATTGCTACCATTAAAAGGATGGGGAGGAGAACTTTAATCTAGCTAGGGTACCGGGCAATAACAGTGAGAGGAAAGCGCTACGAGGACCCTTTTTAAGAGAGATAGAAAGCTAACCCTTAGATTCGGGAATAGGAAACTAGCAGTAAGGGTATTACGCTTCAATAGAAGTGGAACTCACTCGAATAGAGAGAGTCCAGG